>JAWNMH010000410.1:0-2400000 GCA_035044325.1 Drosophila nr. medialis 2 BK-2023a | reverse complement strand
CTCACGTGTCAAACTTTTGGCCAAAGCTGTCGCTTGTTTAATTCCACAGAGCTTTGGCACGATTTCTGCTGCAGAACTGCGCCAGTATTTTGCCAGTTATATTTTCTATTCCATTATTTTTGTTGTGCTCTTTGCACTTTTCCTCTATCTTTTTAGGCGCAACTGACACGTCGTCTGACAGCGCTCTATAAAAATGTTGCCTGCCAGAAAACTTTTAGGATCAAACTTTAATACTGAACATTTTTAAAAGATTATAAATAATTTAAAATGCAACTAAACTTTAAATAATTCACAGAGGTCCCTAAACCAATCTTTGCTAGATTTACAAACATTTCACGAAAAGTTTACCAAGTGCTATTGAGACACTTTGGAAAGATTCTCGAAAGTTTAGTTCAAATTTCATTATATTATTGAATTAAAGTTTCAATCAAGTTGGTTCATTGTACACTCGGTGGGTTGTACACTCAGTGATTGATTTAAAATATATAATCTATATAATACACCAAGTTTAATATAGGTTAAAAGATTGTGTAAGCATATTTACAATATAAATTTGATATTGGAAACTAAGGTCAAAGTAAATCCTTAATACTTAAAATTATTTACATAAAAATTCACATAAAATAATTCTACACCAATTCTCTTGCATGTTTGGATTATTTCTATTTAGGCTCAAATATAAACTCATATTATTCAATCTCCTAGGGCTTCATCGATAACTTTTTAATGAGCAGAGTGGACTTTAGCTTCTTTCCCCTTAGGAGCAGCAAGCACATTACCAAAGCCTTTGGAAAAGCTTAGCACGTGTTCTGCATATTCAGCAGTTGTCAGAAAAACTTTAATAATTAAAATATGAGCGCATAGAACTAAAAAAATATTCAGAAAACATCCAAATAGCGCGACGTGTGAGCATTCTAACCACAATTCATGACACACAAAAAAATAATTTAAACTTAGCCAAGGCCAAAAAATGACATCATACAAAAAAAAACACTCAAGAACGTGTCAGCGGGGAATGTTCATCTTTGGGGCACCGAGGCTGTAATCAACAACTCACAAGCAAAGTAAACCCGTTTTGGGAATATCAAAGAGTGTGGCAAAAGTCGTAAAAAACACCAAAATAATAAATAACAAACGCTGACATAAATCTGCTTTGCGTGCGTGTACAAGGATAAATCTGAAAGTGACTTAGAATTTGAGCTTCCTCCATAGAATTCAAATGTTGACATGCTTCTGGGGAATCCCAATTTGGAACATAAGCTGTCATCTTTATCATAACTACTGCGTTTTGGGAATATTGACAGAAATAGGTAGGTATGAAATATAATAAAGATTGGTTGAAAATTGGAAAAAAAGGTTTCTAGTGGATCGATTGTTTTTTTTTAATTACAAATTAATAAAAATAAAAAAAATTAATTGCATTCAAAATGTAAATTTCGTCTTTTTTCAAATCCAGAATTGAAAATGTATTATTAACCACATGAAAACATTTAAAAAATAAGCTCATATTTACACAATATAAAAATATCAATACAAAAATAAATAAAGTTGAGACACCTTTTTGACCACCTTTTAAATATTCTTAAAGAATTTGAAAAAGATTTTTGATAAAAAATCAGTTTAATTCGGTAATTCTCAGCATCGCAGCTATCTCTTATAGTCTACACGGAAACTCAAATATGAACATTGAATGCCTGCACTTCAATGGATTCGGCACGTGCGAATATTACGTATACGTCACGTGGAATCTTAGTTCGGATTCTGTTTTGATGCTGCGACCGGTGGTTTGAATAGAAAATATTTTCTAATGGAAGCCTTCTCATCAATCGATTGCAAGGAATTCTGTCAATCTGACTGCCATTTTGTGTCCAAGCTTTCGTCCATAACGCACATATTTCATAAACCCCTCCACAGTCTTATTCATCACAAAAGCCGTCTGGTGTTTTGGTAAACTTTAAAATTGCCCCATAGCTTGCACTCTGCTGACCAATTTAGCACAATGATTAATCAAGAAAATCAATTTAATTTATTATTTATTGAAAAACATTCTTCTCAGCATCTTTAATGCATGGCAATGGTTCTGAATTAAACAAATTATTATGATTAGCTTGGCTGCTAGGGTATTCTTGGCTTGTAAGTCCCTGTACTTATTGTACTTGCAAATTTTCTTGCATTTAGATTTATTTCTTTTAAGTTTTAGCAGAAAACTTTTATCATTTCTCACGGCAACAAGTTTTGCAAGATTAACTGTGTAATAAAATGTTTGTTCTTGAATCTTAAAACTGAAAAGTTTCTGCAAGCGAATTCCCTGTT
The DNA here is from genome assembly GCA_035044325.1 of Drosophila nr. medialis 2 BK-2023a. NCBI lineage: Eukaryota > Metazoa > Arthropoda > Insecta > Diptera > Drosophilidae > Drosophila > Drosophila nr. medialis 2 BK-2023a. The sequence goes on along the minus strand of JAWNMH010000410.1, from coordinate 2,397,687 downwards.
ATGCATTTGCACAGCGCAATTAAATTAGCATAAAATCTTGGAAATTTTTATATATTTCCATTCCAACAGCTGACCAGCCAAAGTTAACGTCCTGAGAGGTCTTTAACGTTTAATATTTTCAAGGTTTCGTTTCTCGTTTGTCAATAGTACATTGAACCATGCCGAATATATGAGATGTAGAAATATGCCAACACATTGCTTGAAACTTTTGTCTATCAATCATAGACAAGAACTCAATCAACACAAAAATAGCAAAGTATTGTATTTATACTAAGCACGAATGAAGCTGAAGCCTAGAATAATGGCATGGCAAATTAATAAACAATGTATGCTTTGCCAATCTGGACATTATCCCCAAAAGTCAGCTTCAATAAGTTCGAGTTGTCTTTAGAAAAAGACGAAAATAAATGTTGGTAACTAAACCATTTATAAAGGTAAACACATGTAACTAATAAGAAATCAACTGAAAAAGTAAGCGGAAACTATCAGTGAAACTGCGTGAGTTTTTGGAGAAAAGATCCTTATATTTAGTCATGCGGGCTTCCGCTTTTATTTTAATACCAAAATTTGCAATCTAAAAATAAACTACAATTTAAAGCAATTTCAATTTTAAAATAATCTGTCAAAATCCAATCTGCGTAACTGAAATCGACAAACTAAATCAATAAACAATTTTAAGCCAATTTGATAAAGGCTTTTAATAATTACATTTCCAAAGTAATCATTCTTATTGCTGGACTTTATTAATTTTGCATGCAGCGCACAGGTCATTTGCCATTCGCTCCAGCTGTGAATTTTGTTGTATTGCATCGCAGCTTGCCTTCAACAATATTTTCGTATATTGTCTGTTGTAAAATCACATATATGCAATCAGGCAAATAAATTTACATATACAACAACAGTCAATTTGAGTATCTTAACAATAAATTCACATGCTTAACCACATCAAAGAATGCACAGTCTTAAGGTCCTTAGAAAAAAGTTTATCTACTGAGAAACTAAATCGTATTTTAATTATGTTTGCCTGGCATAACTTATTTTATTTATACAGAAAGAACTTTTTTCAATAGCCTTTTATTTTGATTTTGAACACACATTACTTGCTCAAAACAACCCGTTTAATCTTACTCAAATGCTGAATTTTGTTAAATTTATCAAGTGACAACGCTGCAGTCGGGCGTAACCGACTGTGAAATACTCAGTTACCATCGTTCTAAATTTTTATATTTAAACAGACCGACTTACAGACGATCTAGAAAATGTAAATTTATAACAACTAATGGGTTCAAGGTGTAAGAACAATTTCTTTACACATATAAATAAAGATGAATGTAGTTTAAAGGCACATAAGTACTGTTGTTTGCCATGCACTTGAGCCAGGCTTGTAAATCTCGCATTTTCATTTCTACACTCATTTCTTCAAAACTATAACTTTGGTCGTCATGCGCAAAGTCGTCTGCGTTGTGAGCTCTGCGAATAACACAACCGGCAACCACTTTGAGTCTAGTTCAAGTTCAATGCATAACCAAACATAAAAACAATGAGCACGGCAAGAGCGTTTCACGTGCCGTTAACAGAACCAATCATAATAAACAAACAACTAACAGTCTGCAGACATTCGTTAACAGTGGCGCTGCTAATGCCACAACAGTGTGATGAGCGCAAATGCCCGCACTGTTAATTGCTACGACTGCTAACACATAACAGCTGTAAGCAATTGCCGAAGGGTCGCTGTTACAGCTAACAGTTGACGTAGGCGCGCAATGGAAACGCACGTGAGCGGTTGCAAAAGCGCTTATGGGAAAATTTCGTGTTTTGCCCTTGCATTTGAAAATAAACAATTTTTCAATTTTTATTTAAGCGTTTAATTAATTCATTTTATTTTTAATGTAAATAACCACATTTATTTAAAAAGAAAATGCAGATAAAATTGTTTGAATTGCTGCCGTTAAGGTTCTTAAATTTAAAATGAACTAAAGTAGTAAATTTGGATCTAAAATAATATTTATGGGTTTTACAATAAATACATTAATGCTGCAGGGCTAAAGTTATTACACTTTCTTATTATTAAAAGCTGGATATAAAGTGCTTATAATAACAAAAGAATATAAGTACAATGTACATAGTTGGTCATTGGAAGTTTGCTGTTCCCTTTATGAAGGTTTCATTTTATGCACATTTCTACTATGCCTCAAACTTCTCATTTACGACCCGATGTCCGGCGGAGAGTTACGAGTTGCGCTTTACGACTTAATACAGCCATAAAACAGATCAGCTTCCGCAGGCGACGTTTCCCCTTCCCAGTCGAATGGCTGCAAATCAACCCAAAACTTGTAACTAACGTACATACTTATATGTAAAAAGGTTTGTTTGTTATCGCCATGCTTGACCTCCGACATAGCTTAATATATTTTCTTGGTCATTATCGCCACATTAAATCAGTTTAGGTTTGTTGACATTTGCCCATGGTGTGCCTCAATCCAACCAACTGTTTATGGTTCAAAGACCATCAATTTATCATATTTGCAGCTCTTCTTAAACGTTAATGTTGTTGTTGATGCTGTTGTCCTGTCGTCTGCTTGCTTAACCGAGTCATCAGTCCTCGTGTCCGGGCGGCGAAATGTGTGCTATGTTTTTATGCTGCTCGCATATTAATGACCATGTATTTTGCTCCGGTATTTGCTCAGGTATATCTATATGTAAATGCTTGTGTGTTTGTATATGCATACTCGTATTCATATTTGTCTTGGTGAAAGGGTTCGCTATGTCTATCTTCAGACAGTTGTCTGCTCTGAGACGTTGCTTGAATAGCTGTAAATCAGATTAACCTTTCTTGTTTCTTTGGCGAATCTTCTCTAGGTAATTATCGTAATCAAAAAAAGATTAATCCTTTGCCCTTAGCTTATTTATTCACTTCGTACACTTTGTGTATATTTATTTATTTCCCTTTTAAATTGGTATTTTATTACTTGTGTAACAATCTCATTTCCTTTTGCTATTTTTAAGCCCAGGAAGTACGTGTTTATTCATCCGTGGTATTCAGTACCAACAAGCAATTTGTAACAATTGCGTGCGGCTTTAACAATTTGGCTTACACGACGGATACTTAATGGTCTTATTGGTCTGTGCAATGTACCATTTTATTATTTATTCATTTAAATGACTTAAGAGATTTTCAACGCGTTGTCGCTGTTAGCCTCAATTGAAGGTCGCCTTCCTTAGACCCTGACCCTCGAGGACGTCGTCAAATTTGTTATACTTTAACTTTAACTTTAACTTTAACTTCAACTTTGACTGCGACTTCTGTCAAGCAATTTGGCTTTTGCGTAATGCGTTCATTAAGCTCCTTTTTCATTGCAATTTCCAACTCATTTGCATGGCTTGCATTCGGGTTTTCTAGCCATAATTAGTTTTGTGGCAACATGCAACATGCAACAAGCAGAGACCACTGCAGTCATTGCAAATGAGAATGCCGCTGATTGCGGAAAGAGAAGGCACACAGAGAAAAGCGCAAGGCGAAATTATAGAAGACAGCCGCAATAACAAATTCACTGCACAATTTACTGTCGTGCCAAGACAACAACTAACTATTGTCAGGAGGGGCGGATATGTCAAACCAACTGGTTTATTAACCACAACAAACGCCAAAACAATTTCCGGCAGCCAAAGTCGTCAACATGAGGACCCAATACTATAGCCTGGAATATGTAACAAAACTTTATGGGTTAAGAACTAAATATAGATTAGATGGGTTGATTACGGAAAAGACAGCAACTAATCAGAAATTCTGTTAAAATGTTTGTTAATTCGTTATTAATCGAAATAATAGAGGAATTTATTGTTTTAAGCAAAATAAAGCTTTATTTACCACAAATTTAATTTGTTAAGCAATAGATTATATTAGGCTTTCATTTTGTTATTATTATTATTCATATTCAGTGGTTAACAAATTAAATTGTATGTCTGTATATGTATATCATTTGAACCAAATGTGTGGAAACTTAATTCAAATATATTTTCACATGTTTGCAAATAAAATCCATTTGACAAACCGAATAGATAAAACCAGAACAGCATCTTTGATTACCCACAGTAATTGACAGGTCTGTCAGACCTTCACAGACAGTACTTTTAATTGGAATTGAGTTAAATATTTTCGTAGAATGTCTAAAACCGAAACAAAAAAAGGCTTTGTGCCCAAGTTGTCTTTGGTTGCAACAGATAAATTCGATGAATTTCAATGTGTGGTCAACTGGACAAACGAATGAATAATGGTCTACATGGTTAAAAATTGGGTGAGATTTGGGGTTGGAGCAAACGACACTTACTATTTTTGGGGTTTTTGACAAAAGTGAAAATGGCAAGGTGAAAAAAGTTTACGGTCAGGACCAAAAACAATAATTGAATATTTAGATTGCATATCTAAAGACTTTTATAGAAAGCTTTTGCATTGTAAGGCGCTTAAGTGAAGTGAAAAGGACTTGGGAAATTGCAATAGAATGTGACGCAGAGAAATATTTAAGTTGTGCATAAAAAGTTAAAGCAACAAAATTAACATTTCCAAAAAGCTCTTTCAAATCACAGGAGACAAACAAATTTAAAATGTGTAAGCTTAAATGCCCACAAAAGGAAAGCTAAATTATTTAAATAACGAATCCAACAACAGACACAAACAACTCCCACATAGACACACAAGACTCCGAAGAAAAGTTAAAAGAAAAACAAATTACTTTTAAATTAAATGCCTCATTTGCAGTATTAATAATTCATTTGACTCAACACACACTCAAATACGAGTGCAGATAATAGCGAAAGAAAGATAAAAAAACAAATTTGAATTGTTTCTGGCTGAGAAAGCGCTAAAGCAACCACCCACGTTGCTGATAAGATCAGTAATATTCTCGTTGTTTTAATAAAAAAGGGAGAAAATATAATACCCAAGAGTTTATAGAAACAAATTCATAGTATTTATTAATGTTACCACATTGCCAGTAATAAATGAGTTAACTACTTTTTTTAACAAACACCAATTAATATGCGTTAATCATAACTTAAGTCCAAAGCAAACATTTTTAAAGACCACCATTTTTTTTTCTTTTTTTTTATGCTTAAGTTAAGAACATTTTTGCGATTGTTCAAACGAGTTTCAATAGCATCCAAATCAAGTGACTTTTTTAATTTACTCTTTTAATTCCGGGGTATTATCCAAATCACATACGATTGACTCAGATGTGGGTGTCGTAACGCAAATATTTACAGAGGAAGCATCGTAGTAGCGTCGTCGCCGCAACTGGCTCTCGATTCGGAGCGCTGGACGCAGATTTGTGGCTTATCAGCGCAGACCAAGCCGTCGGGGCAAGTGAAGATATGATCCTCAATGGGGGTATCCTTTCCAAAGCACAATTTATATGTGGTTTGACTGATACAGGCAGCATAGTTGCTGGCCTGGCAAACATCACATTCGCTTTGCACTATATCCAGCTGCCAGCTCAATGCGGCCAAAACTATGAACTATTGGAGGAAGCACAAATTTCAGCTAAAATTCTTTTTATTTATCTAATCTAGTCTGGCTTACTACATGAGGAAAATGTGACATCTTAGCGCTACTGGTGTTAACTTACAATTGAATACAAAAATCTCTCTGCCACGCATTTTTATATTTTATTTTTATTTTCAGCAAACTAAACCACAACTAGACATACATATATAATCAGCTTATCTAACTGAGCACCAAAAAAAAAAATGTTGCGATTTGATAAGTTAGCAGACATAAGCTGAACTACCTTGAATATAGAAATAGTCTAAGAACACTCAAAATTTGTTGATAAAACAGATATATCGCGAATTATTGTCAGACACACTAAGTGGAATCATCTTAGCCATAAACTATATAAATGTTCAAAACCATTTTGATTCGTATTTTAAAAAATATATAATAGTTTTATAAAATATATGGATAGCAATTCTATATTTACATTTATTTATAAACAACTAAAAAGAGTCGACTCAGAAAAACAAAAAAATAAAAAATAATGTAAGTTAAATTACATACAAATTTAATTTAATATTTAGCTGTAAATTGCAAAAAAAAAGTTTTAAAGATTTCTGAAGAGGCAATTAATCAGACCAGATGAAATCAATTAAAATATATATTCAACGTTGCATTTAAAAGTGAAGTGTGAAAAAGTTTTTCAAAATATACACTAACAGTTTTTGTAAACAAAAATCGTAAAATCAACGGATTATATAAGAGTGTTTATTATGCTGCATATGGCCATTAAGATGTGTGATATTTGTAATTCAACATTCTGACAGCGGAAATCGCACAGTCTGTTGAAATCCAACGATGACAAAAGCCATTTGTGGGCGTTGCACATGCAAAATGAATTTTAAATTTTAAGTTAAAGAAAATTAAATTATGGTAATCCTAAATTTCAAGAACAAATAATAAATAAAATATCAACAAATTGAGTTAGCAGAACATATAGAATTAATTACTTAAAATTGAATATAAAAATATTTGCATTTTAATTTTTTATCACATGCTATAAGGACACAAGTAAGGAGCAAATAATTTAATTTAGATTAGTTGAGTATAAGCTTTAATGAATTTTAAATACACATTTCTTCAAAATTAGCTTAAAACTCCCATTAACTTATGTGTTTAATATATATTTATTTTAATTAACTAATCGGAATCTAAAATATAAATATGTATACAAGCTTTAATTATTTTTGCCACATCGCATATAAACGTAAAGTGACTCTCTCGAAAGCAATAAAAACCAAAAGGACCAAAGGATTGCGCACAGCTTTGGATATATATGAGTGTGCATATATTTATTGCGTTGAGTGTGCGTTGCACAGCACAGCACAGCACAGAGCGGAACACAACTGAACAGACAGTCAGTGGGACAGACTGCCTACGACGTTGTCAGCCGGAAACGGAAACTCGCGCACACAGATACAAGCAAGACACAAAAACGCACAAGAAGTGCACAGTACCCAAATAAATGCAGCAAAGACGCGTAAATTTGCAACAAAGCTTGACGTTGGCTAACAGTAAAGCTGTCCAAAAGGGGGTCTTCGAATTGGGCAACTGCTTCAAGTTGGCAGTTTGAGATCTGTTAAGATACTGGCGCTAAGACCTCATGCAGCCGTGAGGCCAAATTACATAACATTTGTATAATCTAACTTTAAAGTCAGTAAATTCTCAAATGTTTAAATACAAATATTTGATTCTTTTAGAGCTTCGCATTAGGTGGAAATAAGTTCAAAGCTGCCAGCAACACTTAAACTATCCTTAAAACTATTTTTACTTACTTGAACATAAAAACTTTGAAATAGTTTCCTACTGCCTCTTTCTCTCTCTCTCTCTCTATCTTTTTCTCTCTCTCTCGCATTATCTATCTTCTGAAAGGTATCAACATTTCAATTATGCTTTCGTTAATAATGAAAGTAATTAAAAGAAGTAAAATGCCTTTAGTTTAGACTGCACAACTAAAAGATACCCTGAATCTAGGATACATTTGCAATTTTTTATTAACGATTATAGTAAAAATAAGAAATCAAATAAATAAAAAAAAAAAATGAGCGAAGTATACAAGTAATGAAGTATTCTAGTATTCCAAACTCAAGACTAACTTGTTTAAGAATATACTTTTTACGGTGCAATATCTTTTCTTGCAACCTTTTATATACCAATGACTGAGCAATCGTTTTATATATAGCTAGAGGGTATTTGAGCTCTTTATCAATAGGTAACGGTAAGACTAAGAATATACACCACGTCGCTGTTTGAAAAACATTTGAATTTAATTTATCTCATACTTGGAAACATTTTTATAAAGCTCACGTTCCGCTTTCGCTTTCACTTTTCACTGAAGGTATTAGCTGCTGATGCTGTGAGTTGATGAGAAAGTGGATTCTATTACTCTCTGGTTTGCGCTGAGGAACTTTAATTAACAGAGCGACACATGTGAGATAGCAAGTAGTTAAAGAGCTACTCACTACTCTAAGCGTCACAAACTTGTGAGTTGTTTACAATAAGTAAACAAATATCAACAAGAGCAAAGTGTAGGTTGTTTATCTTATTATAATTGAAATTCGCACTTGGATGCATGTGTGAGTTTTATGGGACCCTAAATTATTGGGTATAGAATGTTGTGGTATTCATTATATTAAAAGAAATCGATTATTATTTTAAAGTAAATCTATTATTATTAGGGGGTGGCATTTATTAAACTATTATTTGAATCTGAAGATATGAAATTAAAAATTAAAACTAATTAAATTTATCACTTGAACAACATGATAAAAAGTTCAACTTAGTTCTTTAATTTGATATTTAATATATTTTAATTTAATTTCTTTATTTCACATTGCTAGAATATTCTCAGAAATTCAATTACTTATTTATGAATATTATTACCGTTAGATGTTTATCAACTGTAGCTTTAATAATATAGGGGTCCGGACCAGATAACTGGGGCACTTAAGCTGCTGCAAAAATGCTTATAAAATCATTAATATTCTCGTTGTTTTAATAAAAAAGAGAGACAAATATAATACCAAAGAGTTTATAGAAACAAATTCATTGTATTTATTAATGTTAACACATTACCAGTAATAAATAAGTTAACTATTTTTTTTAACAAACACAAATTTATGTGCGTTAATCATAACTTGAGTCCAAAGCAAACACTTTTGAAGACCGAAATTTTGAACATCACTTATGCGTAAATTAAGAACATTTTTGCGATTATTCAAACGAGTTTCAATAGCATCCAAACCAAGTGACTTTTTTACCCAGAAATTTCCAGGGCATTATCCAATTGACATATGATTGACTCAGATGTGGGTGTCGTTACGCAAATATTTGCAGAGGAAGCATCGCAGTAGCGTCCTGTGGGGCAGGTGCCGGTCACAGTGGTGGGTTTGGTAGCGCCAAAGCAGAAGGCGAACGTGTTGCGGGAGGTGCAGGCAAATACTTTGTTCTCGTTGCAGAGGCCACAGGTGCTGTCGTCGCCGCAACTGGCTATCGATTCGGAGCGCTGGACGCAGATTAGTTGCTTATCCGCGCAGACCAAGCCGTCGGGGCAAGGGAAGATCTGATCCTCTGGGGTATCCTTTCCAAAGCACAATTTATATGTGGTTTGACTGATACAGGCAGCATCGCTGCTGGCCTGGCAAACATCACATTCGCTTTGCACTATATCCAGCTGCCAGCTCAATGCGGCCAAAACTATGAACTATTGGAGGAAGCACAAATTTCAGCTAAAATTCTTTTTATTTATCTAATCTAGTCTGGCTTACTACATGAGGAAAATGTGACATCTTAGCGCTACTGGTGTTAACTTACAATTGAATACAAAAATCTCTCTGCCACGCATTTTTATATTTTATTTTTATTTTCAGCAAACTAAACCAGACATACATATATAATCAGCTTATCTGACTGAGCACCAAAATAAAAATGTTGCGATTTGATAAGTCAGCAGACATAAGCTGAACTACCTTGAATATAGAAATAGTCTAAGAACACTCAAAATTTGTTTTATCTGTTTGTTCGCGAATTGTTGTAAGACACACTAAGTGGAATCATCTTAGCCATAAGCTGTATAAATGTTCAAAAACCAGTTTGCTTCGTATTTTAAAAAATATATATAATGGATTTATAAAATATATAGATAGCAATTCTATATTTACATTTATTTTCGACTCAGAAAAACAAAAAAAATAAAAAATAATGTAAGTTAAATTACATACAAATTTAATTTAATATTTAGCTGTAAATTGCAAAAAAAAAATAATTTTAAGATTTCTGAAGAGGCAATTAATCAGACCAGATTCAACGTTGCATTTAAAAGTGAAGTGTGAAAAAGTTTTTCAAAATGTACACTAACAGTTTTTGTAAAAAAAAATCGTAAAATCAACGGATTATATAAGAGTGTTTATTATGTTCAATATGGCCATAAAGATGTGTGAAATTTGTAATTCAACATTCTGACAGCGGAAATTGCACAGTCTGTTGAAATCCGACGATGACAAAAGCTGTTTGTGGGCGTTGCACATGCAAAATGAATTTTCAATTTTATGACCAAGGGCAAACGAACAATTCGTAGTGCCAATTGACCGACCAGGGAGTGTGGGGTGGCAAAGACCATAGCCGAGAGGGCTGAAAAATACCTCACCACACACTAATCATGGCGAGAGTTGTGTGCAATCTGAGCACCCCAAGCCAAATTGGCAATGTGGAGTTGTAAATGGAATGCAACTGCAACAACTGCAGTTGCTGCTGCAGCTGCAAAAAAAATTTCACAATAGCAAATTCGCTTTTCACTTGCGCATTGTGCATTGTTAGCGAATCAATTGTGCGTAATGACGTATCCTTGTCACAGGTGCCAAAAGGCTCTTTAAAGTCAGATACAACATACACAAACATCAACAACAAAGTGCACAATTTGTCAGGCTGAAATTCGTTTAAATTTAACTCAAATACTGCCCTATTCACGTATGATATATTATTCAACCTGTGACATTTATGTTATCTAATAGATTTGGGCTTTTTGTGTGGCCTTTGTGGCTAATTAGTCAAAGGCAGCATCGTATTTAGCGTAGGTTGTTCAATAATAAACCACAAGAAAGCACAGTCCTAAATCTCCAAAGGTTTACTATTATATTACATGTTTTCATCAGCATCCAGCTGGGCAGAGGCACCAGGTCTAGAAAGTAATTCCCAGTAATAAGCAGAGACCTAGAACAGTCACCGGTCTCTTCACATTCTCACATTGTCATTATTAGTATAAGTATTAGCAACATTTTTGTGTTAATTTGCTTATCGTTCATAATTTTACTATTTTATTTTATTTACTCTTCATTTGTTGCTATCACTTATGAATAGTATGAGTATTTCTTTCTTTAGATCAGTCAGCATTTGTTTCATTGAAACCTTCACAGATGAATGTGCATTGAATTCGACTCGAACTCATAAAGTTGCCACAATCTGGCATTTTTACAGAGAACTTTATGCCTGCCATTGTTTGGCGCAGAAAAGCTGTCCTAATAAACAATTTATGGGCACACAATCAGTGCATTGTTCGACCGCTCACAAAAATGAAGCATTATGCAAAATATTCTCGACTTAGTGAGGGTTAGACTGAGTATTTTGTGCCAGGCTGCAATTTGGCTGCGTCATTAAGTTCATCTTGGCTCAAGTCAGGCTGCACAAATCCGTCAGCCAGCTTGATTTATTGTTGCATGTCGCTGGGTGCTCGATTGACCCTGCCCCATCATTATGTGTGGCATGCAATTTGTCAAACTCGTCCTCGAAAATCCTGTGTTAAATGAGCTATGAATTGAAGACTGTATTTTGGGGCTGCAATTAGTTAAGTCTGCATCGACTTTTAGCCACTTAAATGTCTGAAGATAGAAGAACATAAAAACACGGTCTTAGTCAGGTCGCAGCAATATCAGAAACATGCCTAGTCATAAAAATTGCCGCTTGTATTTACTGTTGCACAATTTAAGTCAGCCAAACGGCTTTTTATTATCCAAATGCTCATTGACGGCTATCATTTTTATGGTCCTAACTAAGTCCAATGCATACAAAAGCAAGAAAAAGCCCAAAGCAAGGCTGACATTTCGATAAGCTTAAGCTCTAGGATGACTCCAATTTCATTGTTGGACCTGGCAAAGAAAAAAGAAACAACAGTATGTTGTAAGCCAACAAGTCGTAAAATTTACTGGTAACATAATATATACATTTTTGGGAGAGCCAAGGAATTTGCAATCAAAGTACAACCCCAAAAGCATCACAAGGCAAATCTTTAAAAGCAAATCACTGATTTTCGGTAAAAATGCAAATAATTTTGTATATTGCTTTCTTAATATTTATAAATGCAATTTATTTATTTCATATTATTTTAATAAGAAAAATAATAGTTTTCTTTAAAAAACATTAACCTTTTGGCAAAATAAATATAAAAAAAAACTTAAGAAAATTGGTAAATTGAATTTGTAATTTCAACTGGACCATTTTTCTGAAATGTAATCAATCTTAATAATATCATTACTTAATTAATGTTTTAAAAATATATTTATAATAATCAAAATAATGACTACTCAATTAGCCAAATTAAAGCAACACATTCAGGGACAGTAATTCCCCATTTCCATTCTCCATTTACAACAAATGGCCAACAAAGCATAAAAGTTGGCGTAAAAATATAAGAAGAAAAATGTTAGGAAGAAAGCAATAAGATTGTCGCCAAGCAGCCTGGGGCTGACAAATAACAAACAAAATGAGCGTTGCTTAACATGGCCATTTGCTCAGCGGTTAATAAATGTCAACCTTAAACATAGCTATCAATATTCCAGTTGCCGCAGTGCAGCAAAGAGATACAATTGACTTGTATGAAAGCAGTTAGGCTTTTCCAAAAGTAGCGGCATAAGAATATAAGGATTTGTGAAATAAAAATATTGTGGCACAATCCGAAAGATTACTGCTCGTAACACGAATTGTCTGGCAACAACCAGATGCCATTGTGGCATGCAACGTATTTAATATGCATTATACTTGCACAGACATCTGTTGTTACCCCAATAAAATAGTTCGCGTGCTGCCGTGGTTAGGTTTAGTTTATTGAAATTTTATGAACTTGCTGCATTTAGAGAGGCGGACAGTGTTGAAGACGTGGCACATGCGGCTGCGACGAACACGTTTAAGATTGTCTTCAATTCGTAACCACAAGTTTGCTGTCGTCAGATAAATTAATGCGACGTTCCATTTGTGGCTAGAGGCAAGTTTTCTACATGCTGGTGGGAATTTTAAAGCGCTCGTGTTCAAGAATTTAATGGGCAAAGATCGATTTGAACTTTAAATAAGATTTTAGGGTTTCAAAAGTAAACAAAAGAAAAGCAAAATTGCTTAAAAGACCAATATTTAATATATTTATAAAAATTAATTAATCAGCATCAAAATTATGGTCCTAACCCCATTCAAAGTTTAAAAAAAAGTAAAATGAACTTTGATTTAAAAACTGCATGCAAGCATTCAGGTTCACGAACCCAAATGACCTTCTCATAAGCAGCTCAACCCCCTCCCATTTAGCACATCATCATCTTTGTGCCTCTGCCAGGCAAATACTGTTTGTCTGGGAATTCAACTGGCCGTTTCAAATCCAGCGCAGAAAGCAAAGCTGCCAGACAAAATTCAATAAAAATGACGTGTTAAGTAATTCCAAAAATAAAGTTAAGCAAAACTGTTGTTCGCTGGGTTAAGAGAGCAAAGTGTCAGGCATTAAATTCAACTCAATTCAATTGATTAACATGCACAACAGTTTGTGAGGCAACATTTAAAGCAGATCAAGTTTGAAGCCGCAAGTGTCATTTACAGTTATTGGCAAACAGCTTGCAACTTATTGTTAAACATTTAAGCTGCGCAATGTCCACGAAAGTCCTTGAATTGGAATTAGTGAGTGAAGTGGAGTGTAATGGAGTAGAATGAAGTGGATAGGACGTGGAAAGGGGGGAGACCAGAGGGAATCCCCCTTCCTATCCTGGAGGCTACTAATCGAGACTGTCGCTTCTTAGCATCCAACCAGACAGCTTCATCCTTGTCGCTGCTGCTCTTTGCGTTATTTTGTTTTTGTCGAGGATTAAGCGAACAACTAATTGTGAGCTGTGTTGGCTGCTTAAGCTGCTCGGCGTCCTCAGCTTGTGTTCCAGACAGATGTCACGAGTGAAACTTTTAAATTCCAACAACCAGCGAAGCATGAAATTTAATTTCTTGTTCATATTTCTTGGCTTAAATGAAGATAACAAAGGAGCAAATGCATATACGAACAGCTCATAAATTATGTGAAAATTTTTTTAAAAAAATTCCAAACATATAGAAACAAACTTTAAAAGGAATAAAAAATAATAATAATGCAAATAGACAACTAAATTCAAAAGTTGAGCACAATTATATTACAATTATGGAAAAGAACCAATTTTAAAAACTTGCACTTTCAAGAATTGCAAAACATTTCTTATATTATACATATATAATATAATTTTTTTGTATTTAATATTAGATTTTTAAATAACTTTCAAGATTTCTGGGCGGCATTAATTTCCAAAATTTGGCCAATTTGTTGAATTGAGGAAAACTCAAGATTTTTAATTTCATTGAATTGTGAATTGATTTAACATATGTATATTGCTTGGGTTCGGGAATACCCAGTCATTAAAGCCAACTTTATTCATTTTAAATTTAAATTTAGGGCATCGGGTAATCTGATCCTGTTCGTAGTTAATTCGTTTTAGTGATTTTTGAAGGAGAGAGCATAAATTTACGAAAATTATGCAGTTTTTCTGTTGCTCGTTGCATTGATTAAAGAATAATGTTGGAAATGTTGAAGTTAAAGTTTGAGTTAAGCCGAAAACTGATTTTACGCTTCACAACTTTTAATGGCAATCATGGCGGTTGGTGTTTGGCTCCGAGCATCAGCGCCGTTTGCTGTTTCGGCATCAAAATGTGCGCATAATGTGGCTCTTTAATGGATTCCATTGCATACATTTTAGGGGCGCAAGCTGCGGCAGCAGCAAAAAATTATGCAACGCCCTCTGAAAAATGGCATCTCATGCAAATTGCCCAACCAGCCCCGGTTGCGTGCTATTTGTGGCACTCCACACTGCGGCAACAGTGCGGCATGCTGCCCATTTGTTGTAAACGGAGAATGGGGAATTACTGTCGCTTGACGCGTTGTTTTAATATTGCTAAAATGAGTCATCAAACTGGACAGAGCAGCTACTGAAAACTGTAGTTAATTGAGTTTAAAATCAAGCGAAAAAACATCGACAATAGAGCGAATCAATTTTGATAAACTCTGATTTTCATTGTAACAGGAAAGTGTTGTACCATTTTATCTCCTTCAACATTTATAACGGAATTTCAAACAGTGCAACTTAATGGTTTCCTTTCAAGCGTGAGAATTTCTCGAGATACAAGTTAAATATCATTTACAGATTTCCCTAGAAACTTACGCTGACAGTTGCTAGAAAATGTGCGTCATATTTGACAACAAGTCTGGGGTAAATGAAAATTTATTGCTCGGCTTGTAACCACTCGCAAAATTGAAACACAAGAAATTCTGCACACAATTGGCTCAAAGCAAGCAACAATTGAGGCATAATTAAAACTAATTATGCCAAATGTCGAGGAAATGCTGACGTCGGTATGCGAATAATACGTCTGTGAAACCATTTTCAAATAAACGTCAAAAAGTTAAAAGGTTCATAAATTGATGCTGCCAACTTTCTTACCCCCTCTCTCCCTCTATCTCTCTCTCACTCTCTCTCTCTCTCAGGCAACCTGCTGCCGTCTAGGAATCTTATTCGAAGAAGTTTCTCAATCCAAGCATAGACAGAGATGAGATGTATGAATTAATAGAGCTGGTTTAAATGAATACGATTTTGGCTAGCTGTACATATAAAATAAAAACAATACTAAAATTAAATTGATCAAATATACTTCAAAAATAGGTAAAAATTTATAGTGCATTAAATAAATTTCCCGACATCGACAACTTATTAGCCCTTTATTAGTTTATCCTATTTTTGGTCTAAATATTTTTTTCTGGGTTTTCAATAATCCCACAAATTTTGCAATCTATTTTTTAATTTAAAGATAAATATTACATTTTATTGTTAATTTCGTTTATTTTATTCTTTGTGTTTTTGCGTGATGACTGATATTAATCGTCGTTAATAAATAATCTATTATAAAGTGCTACTATGTCCACAGCATCTTGTATTATTCAAGTCTGATTTTGCTCAATTTTTGACCTTTCGATTTTGGGTATATGCGATAAAATGAACTGGTTCAGTTCAGACGTTCGTCAACCATCCCTGAATTACAACTTTTGTGATTTCTTAAGTTTTTCGCGCTCAACGCATTTCCTAAGTGAAATTAATTCAAATGCAACGCGACGCGGCGGTCCCTGAAAATGTCAAACGGAAGGCGCGAAATTTCACGCGTCTAGCGACATAACAAATGAGTATGTGTGCGTGTATGTGTTTGTGTATGTGTTTGTGTGTGTGTGTGTGTATTTGTGTGTAATGTGTGTTTATTTATTTTAGCTGCGCAATGTTGCGGCTGCTTGAGCGCCTTTTGTTCGCCAGGCTCCACGGCGGAAATTTAACCCATGGGTAAAAAACTATGCCGCAATTTTATTGTGTGAAAAATAGTTTTTGCATGTGCCGCATTTGAATTTCTATGTGCTGAGCTTGTATGTGTGTTTGTGTGTGTGTGTGTAAACTGTTATACTTAAGATTGTTGACCTTTTCAGCAAATTCGAATAAGAAATGGTTTCGGAGTCATTTTTTAAAGGGACTTAGTTTCTTGTTTCAATTTAAATTCAATTACTTAAGCAAAGTCCCAGTAATCATTATAAAAATAATCTATCAAATCTAGTTCGTTTTCGAGTTTTGAATATCTTTACGGATGTTTCATCTGCAATACTTTTAAATTTGCTTAAGACAATCAGAAACAAGTGAAAGCATAACCGACTTCGAAATTCTCTGACACCATAAGTAATACCATCTGATGACAAATGCCACAGAACAGGGTGGGTACAGCCCGATTTTTTAAGGAGTTTCTCAGTAATCTATTCTCCAAGTTAGCCTTTAAAACTGCGGTAGATATAGACTTTTGTGAATTTTGGGAGCTGGATTTACCGTGGCCGAAAATCCAAATTCAACATTTTTAGCCTTATCTCAAATATTACGTAATATATAAACTATTGAGAATTTAACGGACGGAAGTGGGCTTGGCCGAAAAATATATTAGAGGAGGTTCCTAGAAAACTACCCTCCAAGTTTAGCAACTGTAACTCTTAAACTACGGTAGCTTTAAAGTACTTTTGCAAGTTTTTAAAGAAATATCTAAAGAGAAAAGTTTGCTTTTAATTTGACTTCAAAGAGTAAAACTCCATCATTATTTTCAGTAGTCTGCGAAAATGTCACAATTTTGAACTTGAATATAATATCAGCTCAAAACCAAATTGTGTAAGGAAAATGTTTCGAAATCAATACGATAGTGATGTTACCTTATGGAGTCCCCAAGGTCGCCTCTATCAGGTTGAATACGCCATGGAGGCTGTTAACCAGGGCACAGTCACTGTTGGCCTAAAGAGCGAGGATTTTGCAGTACTTGTGGGACTGCATAAGCCATATACCGAGATATGCGCATTGCAGCCAAAGGTCTTATCCATCGATAGTCATTTGGGCCTATCATTATCTGGCCTATCATCCGATGCTCGCCTGCTGGCCTCATTTCTACGAATGGAGTGCATGTCTTTCAAGCACGCGTATAACACAACCTATCCGCTTTGTAAATTGGTCAAGACTTTGGGCAATAAGATGCAAGTGAATACGCAACGTTATGACCGCAGACCCTATGGAGTGGGCCTTCTTCTAGCCGGATACGATGAAATGGGCAGCCATATTTGGCAGATAATGCCGTCGGCCAATGTTTTCAATTGCAAGGCAATGGCCATCGGAAGTCGAGCTCAAACAGCTCGCACCTATTTGAATCGCTTTAAAGACGCGTTCCCGTTCTGCTCCAAGGATGAATTGATTTGTCATGGTCTGCAGTCCATTTACCAATCCCAAAACAGTGCTGATAAACTGGGTGTTTCTATTGGAGTCGTGGGCAAAAATCATCCATTCAAAATACTTACGAAGGAAGAAGTTGAATCATATCAAAGAGCTTATCTTTCTTCAGTTAATAAGGATAGTGCTGAAGATTCACAAAGTGAAAATTAATCAATTTAACAATTTCTGCAACTGTTTTGAATGTCACATTGTTTTTGGTTAAATATTTAAAATAATTTAAATCAGTTAAGAAACTGAGGCGCTTATCAAAATTTCACAAGACAAGTTAAAAATAAACGAAGAACATTTTAAAAGTTAAATTATATTTATGATATGTTTTTTTAATTAATCCAAAATTACTTAGGATACATCTTATGCACCTTTGATGAAAAATGCACTTTTTAAAAAATATGGCTATTTTTTAATTATCAATTGGAAAAAGCTTTGTTAAAGCGCCACACCAAATTGTGAAATCCTCTGTGAACGTTATAAAAGCAGCAGTTTAATGCTATGGTTTTGCGTTAACTGGAAACCCGCTGAAAACCGATTATAGTGGGCCATAATATGCCAATTAAAATGTCGGCCATTGTACACGAACAGAATCTCCGCCATAAAACTTTATAAAGTGAAACGCCAAAAACGCCCACTGCATCCACGCTCAAAGCTTTAACGCATATGGGGTAATAAAACTTGGCCAAAGTATTTAAGGTTTAAGCATGCTGAGGGGCAGGCACAGAGAGAAAGAGAGAGAGAGGGCAAGTGGGAAAGGGGCATCAGTAGATAAACTATATCCTTGGCACGCAAATTTAGCGTGAAGTTGTTAGCCGTCTGTCTGCCTGTGCTGTTCCGCCCTTGCTCTGGATTTGCCAGCTCCCTTAAATGGCATCCAAAACTTAACCACAATATGAGCAGTAACGACACCCACAACAGATGTCAGGGATGAGTATAACTATTAAGTGAGCAATTTTGTGTCCTCGTTTGTTGTCTGCTTAGTGTGGGCGGTGTATCCAACATTGTGCACTTAAGATTGCCTACCTCACTCCCTCCCAGAACATGATGTCTTGTCGCGCTTTTGGCTCTGGGTTGACATCTAGAAGATCTCGTTTGGGTGGATACCAACAGACACATAATGCAAAATAGTATAGCTAAATTTGCATATTTGGTTTTCCAAACTCAGCAACAGAAACATAACCAGTGACTTCCAACTTCACAGTTCAACGAGGCGTATGTGTAATAATTTAAATACAGAATCATATGTACAAGAGCACAATTTGAATGCATTTATTTATGTATTAGCCAGAATTCTGAACGTATTCATTTTAGTAAATAGATAAGCTAAAGATGAAGGACCTTTTAAATATTCTACTGGTTTACTGCAATTTAAATTTATTTTATTATTCTTTTGCACAATTTAAATTTATTTTATTATTCATTTGCCGCAATTTAAATTTCATTTACTATTGTATGTATTGCATATATTTATTTTGTCATCTACATGTGTTTATATTATTTAAATCTCTAATTTATAATTTATAAATTTCATGACAGGTTGTTATTGAACTTTCGTCAACACGCAAATCCCTGAAGAAAGCTGCAAACAAAATCATTCAGATTAATGTGATTCCCAGCAAGTATTTCGATTGTGCCTCAAAGTTTTGTCCAGCTCAGTCGAGTTTCGAGTCAATTACGATTTACTGAACTGTGTCTGTTTTTCTTTTTGTGTTTTGCTGTCCTTTTGGGTCCAACTACAAGGGATTCCAAGAACTGCTTAAAATGGATTTCCAAAATTTGCGATGAATTCGAAAAGTTGACAAAACAATTACGCTCATTGAAAACATTCTTCAGTATAGATGACACACAATTCGATTGAATCGTGAGTCAGAGTAAGGCAGAGCGCGCCATGCCACTTACCACATAATTCCCAGAAGCGAGCTGTAAAAATCATTCAGATGAATTTGATTGCTTGCCACCAAACCGCATTTCACGCCAGCCTATCGACAGCGAGTCAGAGTCAAACTTTTGGCCAGCACTGTCAGTTGTTTAATTCCGTTGAGGTTTAAGTCAATTGCGGCTACTGACCTGTCTCTGAATTTCCATTTTTTATTTTTTATATTGGCGAATTTGTTTATTTATTTTTCTGCTGTCCTTTTGGGTGCAACTAAAAGCAATCAGTGGGATTGACTCCACGTGTCCAATACAAATACAAACTCAATACTTTTAAAATAACTTATTTTTTAGTTTCTTTATTTGTTTGAATTTTAACTGATAGGATTAAAAGTTGTATTTTGTTGAGATGCGCTGGGTAATTTAAACTCTTCATAGTTTTAACAACGATCCACATAACTGCAAACTATTAAAAACTAGTTAAGCAAATATCAAACTGAATTTTCCAACTTTTGGCTTCTAATTTGGCACATTAAATATTTGCAGCTCGTATATTTGCCAACCAAAAAGCATAAACAATGAGCAAACCGGTGCACAATATACCGTTAGAATTTGTACACTAATACTATAGTAGAAACATGTGGGCACGTTCCTATTCCAACTGCAGCACTAGCCAACCCCAACATCAAGAATACATACCCTAAACATTTGCATAATGTGAGTGACGTAAAATCACTGGGGACTTAAATATAAAATATAACATTTAGTTTTAAAATATTATCAGAATATACATAATTATACTTTTATAAAATAGTAAATCTGGAATTTAGAACATAGTACTTTAAATTCATTTTAAGCCTATGTAAAGGATATCTTCCAATCGTGCATCCTCGCAAACATATTTATTATGATTCTTACACTAATGTAATAATTTTATTTTAATTTAACATTTCATTATCATCTGCATCTCGAATTTAGTACAGGATATCTTGTAGTTGTTCTCACACATATTTATTATGATTGTTTATTTATGCGCAGCCCGTTCACCTGGTCTGCAGATTCATTTTGTCCGAAATTATGCTGCAGCATATGAATATTGAATGAAGCAGAAAGGTAGAATGTGGTATGAAGAATGAATATAATCAACAACCCGTTAAAATGTATTTATGTGCAGCAGCCATAATTTAATAGATGATTTAGAACTCGGCTTGTGCTTGTTTTCAGGTTAAGCGCACCATTAAAAGTTAGCCAAGTGCCGTTAAAACACTCGACAACGGCTCAATAAATTATATTATACATAAATTCAATAAATTCATTTTATAGGTGCTCCGACATGCACACATCCCTCTAGGGACTACTTTGCTGTCAATTTATTTTGTGTTTACGCTAAACGAAGAATTAATACTTTAACAAATCCTGGAAAAGTTTAAAGCCTTACAAGTTCCAGCAAGTTCTTAAAGCATCAATCTGTGTGCAAAAGAAGATGAATCTGATTCTGGGAAACCGTTGACAGACAAATATTGCATCACAGGAGACGTGGTGAACACAGAACGTTCTCAAATTTCGCCGGAACTCAATTTAAAATTCGCTTTTTACTGCTGCGAAATGTAATGTCAATAAATAACAGGAATTTGCGTGGCGAACAGCCAAAGTCAAAGTAAGTATGCAGCTTGTAATTAAAGGGAAAATGCAAACCATTTTTATAATTCTATTTGAAATATTATAGTGAATTCCACTCGCATTATTACTTTTCATTATATCAAAACTGATTAATTCCGAAAAGTATTTGGAATATATCTAGCTTGAAATTTATCTTGCAAAATTTAGTTTAACTGATTCCGGTTTCTTCGCAAAGGAACACAAAAATGTCCTAAAAGTTGGCAGCACAATCGCGCCAATTGAGTTCGCGCCTGAAAACAAACTTCAATAAAGTGCAAATATTTCCTGGTATAGTGGTAGACACACAATTCAATTGAAATGTGAGCCAGAATATTGGACAAGTGCTTCAATGGGGGTTAGTCGAGCACAGGGGTCAAAGCGTGCAACATGCCACTTGGCGTCGACTGCAGCACGTGCACACACAGCGCCCGGGTCGTTGAATGGGTGGTTACGAGTTGGGTGGGGTGGGAGTGGGGTTGGTTGGCTTCTGATGTAGAGCCCAAGTTGCAATTGTTTTTTTCTTCTTTTTTCCCACATGTGCAACATTTTGTCATGATTGTGCAAATTGTTATTTTCCTCACGAAATTCAATAAAAAACAAGAAAAATACAGAGACACATATATAAAAGGAATGCTGGCAAATTTCTTTTGTACACGTTCTAGCCGCTGCCTAAAATGTGGTGAGCTCGCTTTTTATGATCGCTAAGTTTTTCCGCAAAGTTTTATCTCTATCCGCTTTACAAGTTCAAGTTTTGCACAACACACATATGTATATGTATGATGTTTCAATCAAACACTTTTCGGGGTTTGTATTCGCATTTGTCTTTCCCGAAAACTTTTGTCCAAACTCTGTCTCACAATCTTCCTGGCTTTTCACCGTATATCTTGTGATTTTGTTGTGCCAGCCACTTGTGCATATGTAAATATTTGCAATTAAAATAATTGAGTTTTAAGTTGTCTATTAGACAAGTTTCTTGAGTGAAGCAAATCATGAAGTTTTCAAGCAACAAATTTCCTCGAAACTTTATCGGGTACATCTGCAAAATATTGTGCAGAGTATAAGCGAAAAGAAAATATATGTAAATGGGAAAATATTTAAAAATTAAAGTTAATCAAAGGCAAAAACCAATTAAACAGCTGTTTACTAAAACTTTGTCGAGTAAATCAACAACAAGTGGAACAACTCGGCTCGTTTGCCAATAGCAAAAGGTAAGCTGCTAACTTTTAAATCTGTCAACAATTAATGTTTAGTAAAGAATACCTTGATGCATGCTACGCATACGCAGTGTGTTTCCACATAACTCTCAACTCAAATGCGGCCACATATCTGTGCTTATTACACACGATTTGAGAGCCCACAAAACATTACTATTGCCTGTCTTGCATTTAAATGGTTAAAATATAGCATACGAGAAATCGATTGACTGGCCAGCACAAAAGCCAATGAAATCGACTTTTTTAGTTGGCTAATATACATACATATACGTTCTAGCTGGAATTCTAAGAAAACTATTGTTGTTTCTTTTTCTGTGTGCTCTGTGCCCAGCGGGCTTGGCAGCTGTGTTCAGTTTGTTGAATTGCCTTTTTTTTTGCATAAAAATGAGTTATAAATAGCCATAGTGCAGCTTTTTGTGCAAAGCTCCGGCAATACCGTACAACTGTTGAGAAAATAAACTTGATTTGATGGATAACCTTATTCAACCTTCAAATTGGAAAATAAGCTTAATCCTTGAGGCTGATAATTGTGAACAGCAATAGGGAATATATCGAATTTTCGAATGTTATTAAATGGATAGGTTTTGGTAAGCATTGCAAATGCAATAAAATCAATTTTTGAGTTTGAATAAAATAAAAAATAACAATTCTGAAATAAACTAAGTGTATTGTTGGATACTAAATTAATACTAAATAATAAATCTAAAAATAAATAATTGTAATGTATTGTCAATTTAATATTGAAGTAATTTTTGTAAATCAAACTTTTACGTTCTAGTAAACTCTTCCTCAGCCCTTCAGCTCCTGGTCAACTTAGAGAACATCTATCATTCGAGTTGGCCTTTTGCACTTTCCTTTCCATATCCTTTTTTTTAATCTCTAACATATTTACATATGAATAAACACGGCCCGAAATACATCAATAACCTAATATTCAGTTGGAAAGAGCTCTGCGGCATTGTTTCTGTGTGTGTACTTTGAAAATATTTCAAAGAAGTTATAAAAAAGGGTCGGAAACCATGTCGAGGGCTTAACGACAAAAACAATAAAATTCATATGAAAACCGCCACAATATACAGTGTCTCGAAGCTTATTCGGATCAGTGTCAAAGAAAAAAAGTAATTGCCTGCCATAAACTAATCATTCATTATATTTCAAAAATTCCAAAGACCGATGGTAGGTATATATATTACCCACCAAAATTAATATATGACCCCAATAAACTTGGGTTTCCCCACCTGCTAGGAAGAATTATAAATAAATGTTGCCTACTTCCAGGCGTAGTTCATTTGGAGAAGGCGTCATTTGTGGGCACCTGGACGCCATAAAACCCGGATTTTTTACCTAAAGTTGAGTATTTTCGGTATAAACAGACCAATCCTTCCTAGTCAATTTAGTTTTATCCTGCATCTCGGGTGCAATAAGCCAAAAATGACTATGGACAAACAGACTACCATTGCACAACGGAAACTCATCCTGGAACACTTCCAAAAAGAATATTCACATCGCCAAATAGCTGAAATGGTCAGTCTGAGCAACTCAACTGCGTATAACATCATTCGGCGCAAATCGGATTGAGAACAAGGGCAGAATGGCACCAAACAAGATTTTCACCGAAGAGGAGGAGCGGAGGATCATCAGGAAAATAAGGGGATCTCCCAAGCTATCGGCTCCAAAACTGACTCAACAGGTGCAGGATGAAATGGGGAAAAAGTGCTGTGTGGAAACTGTGTGCAGGTTTCTGCGCAAACATGAGTTAAATGGCCGAGTACCACGGAATATAAAGGGCTTAAGCGTGAAAAATATAGGGACTTGGATGACGTTCGTCAAAACCCACTTGGAAAAGGATTTGGAGTTCTGGAACACAGTTATATTTGCAGACGACTCCAAATTCACCATTTTTGACTAGGACGGGCGGAATTATGTGTGGCGACAGTCCAATACTGACCTGAATCCCAAACACGTAAAGGCAACAGTCAAGCATGATGGAGGAAGTTACATGGCTGGGTATGTATCTCGTCAGCCGGATTCGGGAATTTTGTGATTTTTGAAACAACAATGGACAAGAATGTGTACTTCAACATGCTAAAGGAAAATTTACTCCAAAGTGCCGAGAAGGTAGGAATCCGACGTACTTTCCGGTTCAACCAGGTCAACGATCCCAAGCATATGGCCAAGATAGTACAGTCCTGGCTCATCAGGAACTGTCCTCACGTGATAATTCCACCTGCCCAGTCTCCAGATTTAAATGTCATTGAAAATTTGTGGGCTCTGCTGGAAAATAACATCCGGGAAGCCCAGCATATCCAGCAAAGAAGACCTCAAAAATGCTCTGCGGGATGAGTGGAGCAAAATCAGCCCAGAAGCTACCAGGAAGATGGTATTTTCCATGAATAATAGGTTAAGGGAAGTTGTTAAGGCTCAAGGATATCATACTAAGTATTAACATCCTTATTTAAGTTTTCATAATGCAAATATATTATTTTATTTATACTGTTCCAAATAAAATTTCCCCTTAAATTAGGGTACTTTTTTACATAACTATACCTAGTGGGTGGGGAAACCCCAGCGTATTGGGGTCATATATCAATTTTAGTGGTTAATGCATGTACCTACCATCGGTCTTTGGAATTTTTGAAAAATAATGAATGGTTAGTTTATGGCAGGCAATTACTTTTTTTCTTTGACACTGATCCGAATAAGCTTCGAGACACTGTAAATCGAATCCATTGGGTATCAATAAATTGATCTGGTTTTTGTCCGATTAAATATACAACTTGTTTTTTTTTTTGTAAATTTTACGGCATTCGAATGCTAATTTAAAACATGTTTTACATCAAAGATGTATGTTCTTTTTTTTCTTCTTTTCTGTAGTTATTTTAAGCCAATTTCATTTAAGCACTGAAGTGATTTCTTTTCATTTTCAGCAGTACGAATCGTATTAAAGGTTTATTTATACGTTTATGCCTTGTGATTTGCTTTTCTTTTGTTGATTTTTCGCTCTTGATTTTATTGACTTGTTTTTCAATCTGTTGAATTTGGTGAACACCCGTTGGCCCCTTAGGTGTCGCGTTGGTTATGCATCGATGCCCTTACGTGTGACAAGTCGACAAATACACAAAAAAAGAGAGAAAATAATGAATAAGAAAAAACTCCAACGAATCCGATACTTTTACAATGCCATTGGGCGAATTTGGGTATTAAAGCTGCGCTTTTGCTGCAGTCACTCGCAGTGGATGTGAGGCATTTTCATTACTTCTTGCTCAATACTACTACTAAATACTCTTTTCTTTTTCATACCCTTTCAGTAGTCTTTCAGTGTCTCTCCGTCTGTTAGTCTGCCACTTTTAACTTTATTTATATTTTTTTTTAAATTATTAGTGAAATTTAGGGATGAACAAATGGACTCCGGTTGCAAGTGCATAGTATCTTTTCATTTTCTCCGTTTTGTTTTTTTAATTAAATTGTCACTGCAAAATGGAGGCGGCATCAATAATATATTCAGTCGGCGTTTTATGTTTCCCTCATTGCCGCTGCTGTGCTTTTTGCTGCTATTGACACTTTATCTGCCTCAATATAATTAAAATATGAGACACGTTCGCAAAACGGTATGCAATGCATTTAAAATAGCCCTCATTGTCTTCAGCTGCAACTGTAAAACTACAGACAAAGTTCATTGTCATTCGAAATGAACAGTTAAAAATTGTTAAATTCTCTCATTTTCTCTCTACACAAATCCAAGTTCATTTTCCGCTAGACGGCTCTACTCTAGAAAGCTCATTCTGTCAACCTTCATCCCTCATAAGTATCTGTAAAAACATATTTAACTTAAATAAATACATACAATATAATATAATAATTATGTCTGAATCATTCATAAATCATTAATAATTCAATCGTTAATAATTCTGTGTTTTTATTCGGAAGACTTCTGGCTTCGCAATATCTTTGAGATTTTTTATTCTTTTCATTTTAATTTAATTTAAATAATGAATTTAATATAACTTGATTTGTAACTTGAGTTTTAATTTGAATTAAATTTTAAACATTTTTTTAAACATTTTTTTTAACAATTATTGACAATTTTTAGTTCACATTTAATAAATAAAACAAAAATATAAAATTCGAATTTCAATTGACAAGCACCGTCAATAAAAAAATGATTTCTTTTAAAAAATAACATATGAAAACTCATTCATGATTCACATCGGATTGCTAGATAACTCCTCCTATCTATCTGCCTGTTTCTGCTTTAAAAAATGAGATGAACTTTATACTGTGTTATCTTGCTTAATTTATTAATTCACAATTACCATTAATTGCAAACAATTTTCATTGGCGCCTTGTTTGGCCTGCATCTGTGGAAATTGTAGTCTTTAACCGTTTCAAGCACTTTGTGGGCGGTGGCATGATTGTGGTTATGACTACTGAAAAATGCATTTCATTTAATTGGCTGGTCGTATTTTTATTTTAATGTGGCATTGTGGCGATTTCATGGCATCGAAATGCCAACGGCCACAGCTCTCTGGCCGTTCCTGAATGTTATATTATGGGTAACTTATAATGGATTTCTACAGTGCAATAAATGCCACAAATAAACAAAATCACAATCAATCAAGATGAATTATGTTCCGAGTTGCATCAAGATAGCTTTAAAAGTGAAAAGCGAAACAAACAGACAGACGAACATGACAATGCTCATCTGTGTCTGCTGCAATGGGTTACAATAATGATTAACTTGTGCAAATATCAGAGCAAATTATAATGATAAAAAATAGTATAAAATCAAAATACATTATTCTTACTGAATGATTAAATTAATTTAATAAAGTTATTTGTGCAGTTGTGTGAAATCTTTGACAGTTGTCTTGTTTCTAATTGTTTTACAATAAAATACATTTAACATCTAATTGTTGGTATGTTTATACAAGGTACAAATACGTTTATATATGTATATATCTATATTGCAACAATTTGAATGACTTTTTTAGTTTGTGTGTTTGTTAAAAATGTACAAAAATAAAATGTTTAATTGACTAGAGAGGTTGTTGGCAGTTCTTAGACATCAGATATGCTCAAGTTGAGGCAGTTGATCCAGAAACGATCAATGGTGTGATATAAATGTAGCAAAGCATTGCCAATGCTGTGGTTCTCATCCGTATATGTCTGAAAAAGTAAATAAAATAGATTTACTTTTGGATTTATTGGCAGTTTGGAATACTATACACACCTGCTCATCGAAGGGTATATCGGCTCTTTGGAGCAGTTTGGCCAACATCAGAGAGTGTTGATAATGCACATTGTCATCACCGGTGCCATGAATTAGCAAGAAGTCGTGTGTCCTAAAGTTATCCAAATGACCGAAGACACTGCTCTCAGAATACTTGAGTTCATTGTCGTCCTGCGTTGGCAGGCCCATGTAACGCTCAGTGTAGATGGTGTCTATAAGGAAGTGAGAAATGACATTAAATAACCAAGTTTGGTGAGGGGCAATCTCTAGTCTCTTACCATAATATAACCAGGAAGTGACTGGCGCCACAGACACACCACACTGAAAGATGCGGTCGTTGTCCTGTTCGATTGTCTTGGCTGTCATATAGCCGCCATAGCTCCAGCCCCAAATGCCTGTGCGTTGGGCATCCACAAAGCCAAGATTATCCTGCATCCACTTGGTGACAAACAGTTGATCCTCCACCTCGTGATCGCCCAAATCGTTGTTTACCGAGAACAGCAGCTCTTTGCCCTTGTTGCCAGTGCCACGCCCGTCGATATAGGCGTAGATAATATCCCTCGAGGTGGTGACAAACGCCTCATAGCCCACGGTAAAAGAATTCGTAACGCGCACCGAGTTGGGTCCAGCATAGACAACGACAATCATGGGATACTTCTTGCTCGCATCGAAGTTGGGCGGCAACGCCAGCTTGGCAATGCCAGTGCTGCCATCCGCCAGAGCGACAGGAATGAATTTATAGCTGGGAAGCAGCTTTGTCGCCAGATTGGCCCGATAGGCGGTATTCAACTCCCAGTCGATAAGCTTCTTATGGCTGGGCGTGTCCACCTTCCGTATTTCCGTATACGAAGGATTAGGTCCATTGCAGGTGAGCGTATAGAACTCGAATGATTTGCTAAATGTGGCACTGGCCGAGCGGCATGCAACGCCATCCACATCAACATGATCACAGCTGAGGCAATCGCTGTTGCTGTACACATGAAATTGCGCCGGATCATCCGGTTGAGTGGCCTGATAGTAACTGCAAAGGTAAACAAATTCATTAATCATCAAGTTTAGCAAAGGTTTCTTTTTCTTTTCTAATTTGCTACAATCGGCTTAATCGGCTTACTTTGAAATATATATATATATATATATATATATATATATATATATATATGTTTGAATATATTTATTAAATTGTATTCATAAATCAAGGTAGAGTTAAGATTTTGATTGGGAAGGCTCAGCTCAAAATGTGTCCCCGTCCAAAGAGCTAGACTTATGAATGCATTTTTTGTATTTCTATTTAAATTGTTATACTGAAAACAGAGTATTGAGCAGTCGTGAGACTCCAACAGCAACGTTCTGGTTTGTTTAACACTTACAGCTTATCATTGGCCTCATCGTAGCCATACACAGTGAGCACAGTGAATTCACCGCGACTCTTCCAGATGTTCTCGCCCGTTTGCAGGTTGAGATTCCAGACCTGATACCAGTTATTGATGAAGTAGGCAAAGATGCAGTTGAGGCCATCCTTGAGGCACTTGGGTGTGCTCATGGCCACCCAGCCGTCGGGCTCTTCGATGCGCTTCACCTCCGCACAGACGCCCAGATGGCTGCAGCTTTGGAGCGAGGAGAGATTCTGGCGCCGGTTCATCCAGGTGATGAGCAGATGGCTGTTGTTCGACCAGACCACATTCTGGAGAATGTGATCGGAGCTCACAATGTCGACAGGTGCGTTGATGCGTTTCATGGTGGGATCATTGTCGGTCAGATCATAGACACGCAGATAGACAATCGGATTGGGTGTGCCCGACTTGGGATACTTGAGCTCCTCTTCGTGCGGATACTGCGAGTAGCCATTGGCACTATCCCCGTAGAGGAAATACTTAAAGGTCTGCACTTTGGTATCATCGAAAAAGCCCACGGCCAGTTTGGTGCCGTCTGACGACCACCACAGGGCGCTGCCGCTGCTCAGCACCTCCTCCTCGTAGACCCAGTCCGGCACACCATTGTAGACAATGCCATCCTTGCCATCCTCCGTGATGGCTATCTCCATGTTCTCCGCGAAGTGTATGTACACATTGTTCAGGTAGACATAGGCCAGTCGCCCCTTGAGTGGTGACCAGCCACAATACTGCAGCTTCTCACCCTTGTGTATCTTTATCGCCGCATTTGTGGCAATATCATAAACATCGTATTGCGCCACGTAAGAGTGCCGGAACTTCTCCGTCAAATTGTGACGCACCAGTATTTTGGTATTGTCCGGCGATAGTGTAAATGTGGCGCCTGTGTAGGAATTCTGAAAATGTGAATAACTAATTAATATACATTTAATATTTGATTTAATTTGTTACATTTTAAATTTTAACTTAGCTATTTCTTTTAATTTCAAACAATTTTTATTTAATTAATTTTTGTATAATTTTATATTATTATATTTTTATTTATACAAATAAATTCAACCAACAATTAAATAAATAAATATATTTAAAACACTTGTCTATAATGTGAGTACCAAAAAAGTGGATTCCAGAAAAATGGTATCCTTCTGGGTGGCCGCATTGAATTTGTGAATGGATCTGTCGCTGGCAGTATAATAGAACTCCTCATCTGTGAACAATTCAAATTTAATGGGTTATTAGCTGTTAGTTATATATAGCTAAGTATATATACAATATATATTGTAATAAATATATATATTTATATGAAAAAATTCACCAAACAATAAACAATTAAGATAATTAAATAACCTAAAATGTAAAATTATTTCGGAAATAACAAATCAAAAAAAAAATTGTGTAGATTATAATTATTACAATTAACAATTATTTTTGGATTTTAAAAATACTTTTAAAGATTTTTATTCATTTTCAAAACACTGGTCAACATTTAAAAGTAAACTCGTTAACTGTTAGAACTAAAATAAAAATATAATTTTCGTATGAAAAGTGTGACAAAAAATAATTGAGTCGATATATGAATTTGAATCATCAATGTAATCAATCATCAATTTTAATCAATGTAAATTTGTATATAAATTAATTTGTTTTATTTTACCTTTATTATAACCAAACTTCAAATCAAATTGCTGAATCATAATTATGAAAGACAGGCCGAAAAATGCATTTAAGATCGCAATAAATGTTTACAGATCCTAACAACTGTCATGGCTAATAAATATTATGTTATCAATTCGGATTTTAAAAATTCGTAGAAAAACTTTAATTTTTGTTTAACAGTTTTCTGATTTATGATTTCTTAGCTGTCGCAAAGGAGGAAGGAAAACGGGTCATTTTCACACATGTGGTTGACAGCTGCCATTTTGGCCTTAAGAGCTTTAAATTTATGTTCGCTTAAATAATTAAGCCCGTTTGTACATATAGTATTAGTCAATCTGTTTTATGGTATTCGCCTGACTGTTTGCCACAAAGCTTGCCAAATTTCAATAACCACTGCTGATTAGATTGTTATATAATTGGCATTTTGGCAAGTGCCCAGCTGAAAGCCCTTGACGGAAACTTAAAATGTGCTCAACTTAATGCAACTTATGTGGATTTAAGAAGTGTGTAATGGCAATGATTTAAATTGGTTAAAGGAGAGTAAATTAAATGTGTTGAATCATTTTTGCATTGAAAAAAGTTAACAATACTTGTGAAACCAGTTTTTGATTATTTTGTAGAGCTTCATTAAGATATATTTAGCATTGAAACTTGAGCTTCACAAAGAAGTCAGCTCAAGTGATGCTTATAGACAAATAATATTTTGACATTTCTGACACCGGGCAATTAATACGAAATCAATGGCGGTGCTAGATACTCTATCTTAACTGCAGATTCTAAAGGCTATCTAAGCACGGGTGTTACAATAAACCGCTATTCGATTGCCCAAGTTAAGATAAGGCATAAGTTTGATAAGATTACTGGCTTTTGTTGTCCGATTGGCAATTAAAATACTTATTATAATTTAGTGCCTTCAGATAGTGTTTAGTTACTGGTAAAACTCGTGATTATGACAAATTAAATTAACAAAATGTTCTCAGTAATGAACAGGAAATTGCGTTTTTTACATGTTTTAATTAACAATTAACTTCTGACTAGTGAATTACATATATATATATATATATACATATATATATGTATATATGCATATATCCAATACAAATGCAGAACAGGGAAACGACCCTCATTGAAATTTTTGCTATTCAGACCGCAAAAGCACACGCATTGTCAGCATTGATAAGAAATCTCAAGCTGGGAATTTCATGAACGCACAAACAAACAAACACGCACACACACAACACACCGAATTAACTCTGTGGGCAAGCACTGTCAAGGGGGAATTCAAGAGAACAACAAGAAATTACAAAGGCATCAAAAGAATGTGCTACAACAACAACAGCAGGTACTCCACTCACCTGTTATCCAGGTGCCGTTGAAGCCACGAAGGCCGCCGGTGCCGTAAATCGCCTCCATCAACCCCCAGGGTGTCTTTAAATCATCCGCACCCAATTTGATGATCGCAGCGTGTGCAAAGCTGAGGCCCGCGACCAAAGCCAGCAGCAAATGCAATTTAACATGCAGCATTTCACGACACAATGACAACAGCAACAATACAAACAAAAACAACAAGCACAAACAATATAAGCAATTCTAAACTTGTTACACGCAAAATCGAAAGTGAGAAGAATTCACGATTTCACCGTTCAAAAATAAAAACACTAACGTTCGGCGGCACGATGAAACTTCTACTGAATTCAAAATCAATGCTAATCAGCAATCAGCGGCGACAACTGAAAACAGGTTGCGGCAGCAGCAGAGTCGGTCCTAAAACACCCTGTACATGCATGAACATTTTGAATGGTAATATCTTACTTATAATATGCTGAACAATATAGTTTAATACATTAGTCTCTGCATATAGTCTCAATATAGTCTCTGCAGTGTTGGTTGCATGTAAAGCTGAACTATAGCACCTATTATATTCACACATTATATTTGAACAGTGTCACCCTTCGGCTGTTTTGTTTACAGAGTATCTCGATCAACAAGTGAGACGACGGCGCAGCGCACTTCATTATTGTAGGACAGTTACACAGAGCGCGGCAGTGTTGGTGTATTCTATGTGTTATCGGTACATGTTATCGAACACGTTACCGATATCAGCATCAACTTAACTAATTAAAAATGGAAAGTTCTTTTTATTTATTATTTGCCAATTAAATTCACCAGTTATTAAATAAATGTTTCCTATTCGTTGATCATGCTGACTTTAATCCGATTTAAGTTCACTGCATTTCAAATGTTAAATTGAATTGAAAAAGCGGTTAAATTTGCATATAAGAGAATACGATGACATATTCGGCATTGTGCGGACCTAAATATAAACCACTTAATGAACAAAAATGTTTTTTTTTTAGAAATTTCCTAGATTTTAGTTAATCAGCGATTAGCAGTCAATTTTACAATGTTTATTTAGAGTTATGCTTAGTGTTATAAACAGAGTTCATTCGTAAGATGATACTACGGGTGAAAACATATATATATATATATATATATGTATATATGGTGAGGACGTGTTAGCAATGTTTCGTCGAATGCTGCTTAGGTTTACAAAATTAAAATAATTTCTTAATATTTTATGTTTTGTTTTCTGATTTTGTTTTTGTGTTTTTCATCTTAAAGCCTAGTTTAAGTGGTAAACATAGAACGCTACTTGGGACTCGGGATATATATTTACTTATTGATGCACGTGAATTGAAAGGTGATTTTACTGTGCCGGTGGAGGCGGTTGTTGTTGTTGCTGTTGTTGCAGGGATGGCAATTGCAAGACACGCTCCAGGATGTGTTTCTGCTGCTCCAAGTACTTGGGCAGGAAGGTCTGCAGCAGATCCACTTTGCGTTCCTCGAGCTCGAGGCGCTGTCGAGAGATTTTCGTCTGTTCTGCCATCAGTTGATTCTTGCGACGCACCTCCTCCAAGAAAAGCGACTCCAAGGAGTCGGCAGCTGGCGGATTACTCGAACCAAAGGGTCGTCCACGTTTCCGTGGCGTGGGTGTTGGTGCCAGGGCATTGCAACTGTTGCTGCTGCTGGTGGCAACAACCGAGGGCGGTTGCATGTTCGCTGCACCATTGCTGTTGTTGGTGGCAACACTGATTGTGTTATTGGTGCTGTTGATGTATGCCACGGCTGTAATGGCCTGATGATTGATTGACGACGACGTGGAGGCAACATTGTTGATGCTGCTGCTGTTGTTATTGCTGTTGCTGTTGTTGTTGTTGCTATTGTTGTTGTAGTGTCCACTGCCACCAGCATAGCTCTGCTCGTAGCCAGGCTGAAAGTGCTGCTGCTGTTGTTGCTGCTGCTGCTGTTGCAGTTGCTGTGGTGTTTGCAGCTCAAGCAGCTGGCTGGGCTCGGCTGGCGAATACTGTTGCATCTGCTCCTGAAATGGCAACGAGCGATAATCCTCATCATCGTATTCCTGCTTGATGTCGTCATACTGATCCGTAAACAATTCCGTACTGAAGCTCATGCTGCTATTGTTGTTGTTGTTGTTGTTGTTGCTACTTCTACTATTATTATTATTATTACTGTTATTATTGTTGTTGTGGCTGCTGCTGTTGTTGCTATTGCTGCTATTGTTGCTGTTGTAGTAATTATTGGCCACCGACTCCGTTGTCAAATTGAGCACCGATTGCTGGCCCGATTGTTGCTGCGACTGTTGGTGCTGCTGCTGTTGCTGCTGCTGCTGTTGCTGATGTTGCTCCTCCTCGCGTGGTGGCGACACATCCCGATTGTTGAGTAGCACATCGGGTGGCAACGGTTCCGCATTCTTCGGCCTGTGTATGTTCTTTAAAATACGATTAACAATATCGTATTTCTTCCAGCGCATCGGATAACTCGATGGATCATTCTGCAGGTGTTTCTTCACACTCCTACATGGATAAACTAAACATAAATTTACGCTTCCTCGTCAGCAATTTGCGATAGCAACTTACCGAAATTTGGCCCTCGTCTGATTCACCTTCATTTGTATCTCCTCGGGCTTCACGTCGACGGCGTAACGTTCGCGCAACTCCTCGGACCATTGGGCAAAGAAGATGGTGTTCTTGCCGTTGCGTGTGAGACGCCAGTTCTCTCGGCCCCAAATCTCATAGAGACGCTCCTCCTCACTGGGCGTCCAATAGCGTCGCGCCTTCTCCTTGGCCTTGACCTCCAACAGCTCCTGGCTGCCGCACATATTCCCATCAACTTCGCTGGCTTCCTTTTTAATATTTACTACTGCGCTGGTCGCACTGCTTCCTCCTCCTCCTCCTACTCCAGCTCCGACAGCAAGATTCAGCGACAAGTTATCGTAGTCCATGCGAACGATGCCCGGCTTTGGTTGTTGTCTCGAAGCGTTACTCACTTGGCTACTCTGTGCATCACTCCTCTTATAGAACAGTTTGCAGCATTTATTGAACAGAAGCTTCAGTTTTTCGCTTAGAAAATCAACAATTAGGGATGGCTGCGAGTATCGATTAGGCAACGAAACCGATAAGAGCAATTCGATTGCTGTCCTTTTTTTATCTTGACTTATTATTGAGTTACTTTCCTCATTTAGGGAATAAGTGCAGAAATGTACACTTTAATATTGGCATTCATTTTTACTCGATTGCTGCTCATTAAAATTAAAATCCAACCGGTTTCGCTTGTAAGCATCGATATTATTTGTACACTGTTAAATATGCCCATCCACAACAATGCTTGTACCCAGAACAGTGTGACCGTTGGCAGGCAAGCAATGAAATAACAAAAATACTAAATGGAAAATGTAGAAAAAGTAAGCAAAATAGTAGAAAAAGGTCCACTGGAAAGATACATGTGAAAGAAAAATTAAAATCTAATTAAATTAAAAACTAGCATCTATGGCGAAATTATATTCCATAAGCCCTTAATTCAATTCTGCAGTCAAAATAATATATATACAGTACAACTAGCTAAAAGTAAAATAAAAATGTTTAAATAAGTCATTTTGTTTATTTAAATACTAAGATAAAATATTAATTAATAAATAATAATATATTTGCTTCCATTTATTTGAAACGAATGCAATTTTAATTCATATATATTTAAATTTAGAATCGTTTTCTATTAAACACGGAAAAATTATGACTTACCCAAAATTTTATTCCTCTATTTCTTAAAAATATTTATCTTTTTATAAACTACATTTAAATACTAATAAAACAATCATTTTTATTTAATGCAGTTACATATAAATCAAATATCGGCAAATAACATATACTCGAACATAGCACGAGCAGAATCCATCGCTATATAAAATATCGGCGAAGACAATGTCCATCTCTATTAGAAGACTTATCCACTATTTTTGTATTGCGAATTAAAACGCAACTTGGCCAGAATGAGCGAGCCGGAGAATGACTCGAAGGTGAGACGAGGTCCCAAACACACGCGTCTGCGATACTACACCTCCTACGAGGAGGCGACCATCGTCAAAGTGTGGCGAGAGCATCTGCACGAAATCACTTCCTACACGGAGAATTTGTCCATATTTCGAGAAATTGCCTTCAGTTTGCAGCAGCATCGCATCCGGCTCAACAAGCAGGAGGTGCGGCGTCGTATCAGCAGCTATCGCAACAAATACCTGTGAGTAAAACACACACAATAAATAGCACTCTACGAATACAATGGAGTTGTTTCAGATTGGAGCGCAGTCGCCTGGAAAGCGATCCGCAGTACAAATCCGAATGGCGTCTGTTTTCGCTCATCGACTGCATGTTCCAGGCTGGTGGAACGGCCGCCACGCCCCCAGACGTTGCCCAAACGGAACAGGAACTCATCGAGCAGCTGGAGTCCAAGGTGCGCCTGGAGCTGCCCAACTTGCCCCGCTTCAGTCGCCATGATTGCAAAACCATCAAATTCGAACAGGATCCGAATAGTTGTCCCTTCCTCGAGGTGCAGCAGCAGCAGCCACTGCCCTTCCACTCCGCCAACATCAAGACGGAAGTAAAGCAGGAACTGGATGCAATTCCAACACTGCCCGAGCAGAAACGCTTCCCGTTGACGCCAGCGAATCGCATCAAGCAGGAGCCACATCTGCTACCGGTGGCAGCCTCAGAGCAATCGCTGTTCACCGGCCTGGACTCGAATCCGGCGCACTTTTCGCGACGGGCGCGTCGTCGCATTTTTATGCCACGCGCGGGAAGCATAACGCTTGCTCAGATCGAGCAGCTGCAGAAGGAGAACGAACTGCTCGCGGAGCAACGGGACACGGATCTGGCCAATCTGGAGCTGCAGGAGCGCCGGTACCAGCAGCTGGAGCAGAGCTTCGACATCTTGCTGCACCAGCAGGAATTAATGCTCTACAATCTGGACGCATATCTCGTCAATAACTCCTTAGATTAATTCTTAATCCAAGTCTAAATGAGAATTTTCTCCATTTATGGAAATGGAAATCAACCTGAGCTTTATTTTCGGTCTGCTTCCAATGAACACTTTTTGATCTCCAGCGCTCACTTTTTGTAGTTTATTTAATTACGCAAAATGTTATTTAGAGATTAATATTTGATTTGTAATTAAACCAAATACGACTAAGTATTTAAGTTCCTTTCAATTTACAATTTTTTGTTTTCAAATTGACAAATAACCATTACTTAATTTAAGATATACGTTCTTGTATATCATTATTTTTTCATTCAAAGCATGAACAAAAAATGTTTGAAAAGACTAAATAACTTTAATTAGTTTTGCATTTAGATACGAAGCCTGAACAAAGCTTAATAATATTTAATAAGTTAATTTTTAAATTTTCTTATGCCATTCGTAACTCAAATCGAATATAAACAATAATCTCCTCAGTGAGCAACCTCGTGGTATTTATGAATATTT
Source organism: Drosophila nr. medialis 2 BK-2023a (assembly GCA_035044325.1). Lineage (NCBI taxonomy): Eukaryota > Metazoa > Arthropoda > Insecta > Diptera > Drosophilidae > Drosophila > Drosophila nr. medialis 2 BK-2023a. Next base: position 2,360,185 of record JAWNMH010000410.1, on the reverse strand, counting down.
GGAATACGGTCACTCTGCGAGGCATTTTCGACGCATTGCGTTCAGCACATTGTTTAACTTGCAGTTATTTATTAAAATGAGTGCTGGCATAATAACAAATACAATTCGCATGCTGCGCATAAGCAGCCGCACCATCAAATGGCACATACCAACGCTGACTGCAGTGCGTCAATATGGTAAGCAGAAAAAAAACTTGCAGATTTCATAACAACCGGCAACAAGTACATGAATGTAAATGCTTCGATACTTTTTAGCCGCACCGCCGAAGCGTTTCTACAAAACGACTAACGTACTCTGCACGGATGCGGGCTATGAGGTGACGCTAGATCATCGCAAACTGAAAACGCCAAATGGAACGTTGTTTACAGTTAAAAGTGAGCCACTTGCGATTGCCGTTGCCACTGAATTCGACAGCCAAAAGGATCACATTGAGCGCTCCCGCATGCATATTTCGGCTTTATGCTTCACGGCCATCGACAATCCTAATAAACTCACCAAAACTGATATGGTCAACTATCTGCTGAATTTTGCTGCGACTGATACAGTGCTCTTCCAGTACGATGTGAGTAAAGCAAGCAAAATTAAGGAAACAGTACTTTTTTCTCATCGATATTTTTAATTGCAGGACGAGAAGGATCTGCAGGAGTTGCAGTGCAACGAGTGGGATCCAGTGATCGACTGGTTCAATCAGCGTTTTGAGACCAATCTGCAAAAGACAAATAACATAACACCGCCTCAGGTCACCGCAGACGATAAAATGAAAATTGCCAAACATTTTCAATCGTACAACCTCGATACGCTGCATGGTAACACTTTACCCCTCTTAAATGGCAAATGTTACCAATGTTCTTTTTGTGTTAGGCTTCATCTTTGCTGTGGACACACTAAAATCGATTGTGCTCGCATGTGCCGTTATTGAGCAAATGATATCGGTGGAGAGAGCAGTTGCCTTGTCGCGACTAGAGGAGGAATATCAGCTAAAGTTCTGGGGACGCGTCGAGTGGGCTCACGACTTTAGTCAACAGGAGTTGCAGGCACGCTTGGCTGCCGCTGTGCTCTTTGTGCATCTTAATTGTTCCGAGAACTTTGTTAAAGAGAAATTACTATTATAGATTTGTTGAACTTAAATCGATTTTAAATTGCCAGAAACTATCGAAAGCAGCCTCTTCTCTTTACAGCTATCTGGCAATGCTAGGCTAGCAAGCTGTTCAAATGTGCATTGCACTGCTTGACACTTTGCGCCAGTTTTCAGCAGATTTTCATGTTCTTATCAGCACTGCGCTAACGTAAACAATGCGCGTTTTGCAGGCAAAGCACACGTTACCATTGAAGAAAATTTAAAGGCAGCCCGCGTGCATTACGCCTTCCACCTGCACACTATCCGTATTCCCTATCTCGATCTCTAATTCTGAGTGCATGTGTGGGTGCACACGACTCTCTTTGTCTATACACAAATGTACAGTTTTGTTTTTTTCTCTTTTGTAAGCCTTGTCATTTATCTGCTGTTTGCTTTGATTTTTATCGCATCCTCTGCTGATATGGATCATCATCCATAAGCAACGATTTCACAGTAGATTGTCAGATATTCCCCCGTCAAGTTAGAGATCAAGTTTTGTGTTAATTGTTTTTTTTTTTGGTTATCTTTAAATATGATGAGAAATGAAGACACGCCAATGGTGACGTAAGTTAAAATAAGGGATAAAAAAAGTGCAAAAGAATTCGTAAATTTGTGCAAATTCTTAAGACGAAAAAAAAAATTGTTGGATAAATTAACATAAAGCGTCGGCAAGTCGCCAAATGAGCTGCTGATTTGTTAAATAGGCGTGAAAGGGACAGACTGCTGCCAAAGAGCGTGGGATCAGCGGCAACTGTCGCCGCTGCAGGTGTGTGTGTGCGTTTGTGAAAAAGGGATGGCAAGAAGGGGATAGCTTATAGTGCAAGTGGCTACGCAGTCTATTTCTTTTTTCTTTTGCTAGCTTCTCTCAATTTTTTGTTCCTTTCTGTTGTTGCAATTGCGTTTCAAACTTGCAGAGCAAGTAGTTTAGCGCTATTTGCACTTTCCGTAGTAAAAATTACCCCCCCCCCCAACCACCTTCCCGACCCACACACACATATACAGCAAACTTATCAACGGGCACATCAAATAGAAGCGCGCACACACGCACACATATATGCATGTATGTGTGTGTATATGTGCTATTGTCGTGTGCCCTGATGATGGTAGGCGTGGGTGGAGGGGTGTGGCATTAAGTAGTCGCCGTCGTTTGGTTTAAGTAACAAAACTTCAAATTGAATTTTTCGTTACAGTTTTTCGCTTTAGCACCTATCAAAAAAGAAAAAAACCCTTTTCATGTGCTTTTTTTTTATTCGCGTTGCTCATTACGTGCATTCGGGTACAGTGCTTGGGAGATGGGCAGGGGCTTGCGCTTACATTGTGTTAAAGTTAAACACCGTACTTGGCAGCCACCAAGCGGCTTAATTCCTTTTTGTTCTTTGTATACTGGCGCCATCTGCAGCAAAAACAAATCGCATCGCAGTTTCGATACTTGATCATTCGCTTAATATACAGCATATAACCATTTCACTCACTCTCGCATTTACAGGCGCAGCAATAATTACGGGACAACATCAACGCTGCAGCAGCAGTCTGCGGAGCGAGATGGCAATGGCAACAACAACAATATTCCGACACCAACACCTTCGCAGATTTTCTGTTTACACGGCCGATCAAACAGCGTTGAAGTCGAAGGTTAGTTTCTATGCAAATAAGTAGTCAGACAGAGAGGGGTAAAGGGGCACTTTTCGTGTCGATTTCAATCAGCGCCCAGCGATTTTTCGTTATTCATAAATTATGAAGTAAACGCAGCAGGCAACGGCATTTTGAAGCAAAAAACAAACATGCTAAAACAGAGAGAGAAACAGAAACAAGTAACGGCAAAAAATTAGTTTTCACAGCATTTTTCGTCGAGCTTATTATTATTGTTGCTGTTATTGTTGAACGTTGTGATTGCTCAGTTTAAGTTTGGAAATCGAAAACATTTTCTGTTTGCAATTTGTGTGTTATTACCCGGAAAGCGCGCTAATTGGCAGACGGCACGGAAATGGAAATGAATGACGACTGCCGTGTTTATCGACAGACTTCGATGGCGAAAACTAAAACGATAAAGATGTCAAAGTCGCCGTCGCGTCTGGAGGAGGTCCATCTGCCTGCTGTCTACGGTGAGAAAGTGTTTCTAACACCCCCCCATCCTCCATCCTCCAACACCAATAAGGCAAATGCCTAGAGATGGGCGCGTGTCAAATTAAGATTGAGTACTTGTAATTTACCGTCGTGCTGTCACTGTAAAATAATCACGATTTTAGTTCCATTTTAAGGCAATTTAATTTAAATATCAATCTATAATTTATGATAAATTATGAGACGCATATTTATCTACAATATTATGTGAAAAATCATACACGAACCAAAATAAGTCAGCAGAAAAATGTTCGGTTTGGCCACAAATCCAGCAATGTCTTGCCATCAATCAGTTGATGGTTTTCAACTTGGTCGCAAATTTGTGGCAACAGCCGAAGCAACTGTGGCAGCTTGGCTGTAATCAAAATTTATGTTGGACCGCTGCTTGACTATTGCCATATGCCATAAATTGCCAAGAACTGGCTCATAACTTACGTGTGACAACGCTGCCAAATAAATGAACGCCTCATTTTTCTATATTCGAAAATGGTCAGCGCAAGCCACTAACAGCTTCCAGCTCCCAGTTTCGATCAACTCGGCAGTTTAATTTCCTCTTCGAAAAGTAAACATGCTGCATGCGGCATGTCTACTGAAAGCGCCGTTTTTCGTTTGGCGTCTGATTGGATTTATTGGCAGGCGAACGACCTTAAATGACATTTACATCACCGTCTAGACGGAGTTGCTCCCGACACCATCCTCGGCCTCCCGTCCAATATAACCAACTGCACATCAGACGATACTTGGCTGTTGCCTAATCAGCTAGCAACAATAATGAGCCAAGCATGTCGCTTAACAGTTATCGCAACTAACTAGCTGCCCCTGCAACGCGTTCCAGCTGCGACTATCTCGTGAATCGCAATCTGACAATAATATCAACGACAATAGTTATCAATTGCATTCCTATTGCATCTGTTGTTGTTGATTTTGCTGGCTATGCTTGGACTCTGTGCCATGGATTTGGTCAAGCTCTCTGAGCTATGGAAGTGTAAATATGCTGAATATCCTGTAAAATGTGTAAAATCGGCTGCAATTAGTAATGAAATATTTAATAATACTAAGCAAACATTAATCCGATCTAAAAAACGGTACTAGATTATCTGTATCTTTTGAGATATGGACAAGACGTGTGTATTTATAACGGTTTTTGTTCTGCCTAATAATGTAATGTATTTAAAACTGGAAAACAATATTTTCCCTTCAACTCTCATTGAAGATCTCCCATCCATGCGATTCCAAAGATTCTACTAGTACCATTAAATCCAAGTGAGATCATCTCTCTGTGCAATTGTCGTGATTGCAAATAACATTTTAAAAATATTTTTGCTTTCTATTTTTTTTATTGTATTTCTTTTCTTTAACGATTTACGTTTATAATTTTCATAACATTGCTTAAAGTCCAGTCAACATTTTCGACGGCCTGTTCCAATATATGCGTTTGTATATAATTATACGATGTTGTAAGGTGTCTTTGAACATTAATAATTTATAGAAAGCGAGTGCGCATTGTTGGCGTTCGAGAGACTTCAATAAATGCCAAGTGGAGAGGCATGTTTTCCGAGTGGCATGCCACACTTGCACATCTGGAGCTAGCAAGCAGGAGGAGCAGCAGCAGGACCAACGTGAACCAATTAAAGATGCAGATGAATCGGAGCTGTTTAAATTGCAAGTATGATGAATTTTATGCAACGATGACGAGGACGAAAGAAGCATTACAAAAGAAAGCAGCTGCCAGCTGAAGCGGCAAACTGTGTATGGGTGTAAGTGTGCGTGTGTCATGACAGTGTGGGTGTATGTGTGTGTGTGTGTTTGTGCGGGTCTAATAGGTGAAATGTTCATGTGGCATTGGGAATTCGTACCTGTACAGCTGGCCCCAGCCTTGGTTATGCACTGGAATTTAATTTCGCTGCTGGCATTGTTAGTGCACATTGTGCAGTAGGAGTTTTTCGAAGACTCTGGCAAGGATTGCGACGGAACAGGAGATGGAGGAGGAAGAGGAGCAGGGAAGGTGATGTCCTTGTGCTGAATTCAAATGAAGAAACCGCGCAAACGAGCAAACTACAACTGAACCATATGCACATTCTCTCCATGTGTTTGTGTGTGTGTGTGAGTGGGGCATGAACAAAGAAAAAGCACAACACGAAGGGGCAGTGTGTGGGGTTGTTGCACGGTGTTGGGGGGTGTTCAAAAAGAGTGCAAAGAATATGCAGCGGAAATGACAAAGCATGAAATACGGCTGCGACAAATGCAATAAAGTATTTAATAGACTGCTCCTAGCCAAACGGGAAAGCGGAGCGAGCGAGCCTGTCACTGACACCAAAACTGGCTACCCAGGCCAGGACCAGCAGCCAGGTCCAAGTCCTCTCCCATGTGTGTGTGCGTGCCGTGGACAGAGGCTGAGCAGCGGATGGGTAAATGGGTGGGAGCATGGGAACCATGGCAAGCAGCGTCGGTGGTCATTATTCACGTACCATGTTAAATAAATTTAAATGCCTGTTTTGTAAATATGTAAACGGCATAACAGATGGCAAGCGAGCAGGATGCAAAACACACAAAGAATGCGAACAGCAACAGCAGCAAAGGGACCAAGGAGAGCGGGTAATATTGAGAGGGAGACAGATAGAGAGTGCTGCTAAGAGTATTGCATGCAACATCCCTGGGGTCAAAATGTTGCATCGCAAACGCCGCATGGTCCAGTTGATATATTTTTAACATTCCTGCAGAGAAAGTAAGCAAAAAAAATAAAAAAAAAACAAAGAGAAATGCATGTAATGGCAAGAAATACGACTGTAAAATTGTCATCGCTGGCTTTTCCTTTTTCAGCAAGTGCCCGATTTTGAAGTGAAATGCTAAATGCTTTGCATGTGTTTCTAAGTAGAGTTTGAGCTGAGTTTGTTTCTTTTGCATTCTGCGAGGAGAGTGCAATATTTAAATTGCAAAACACAACACAAGCTCATTATCAAAACAATTGTATATCGTTAAGGGTTTGTTCATGATAGCAATGCAAACTTTTCAACTACACCCAGCAAAAAATTGCTCAATAATTTAGTGAACCGCAATAAATTCAATATAGCCATAAAAACAGAAAGTAATATTCTACTGTTTGTTTATTGTTTGGTGACCTATTTGAAAATTTAAATTGTAATAAATTTTTAAATAATTTTTAAATATATGAATGCAAATTTCTTGAAAGGTCTTATAAGACAAATGTGCAAAAATGTTAAAATTCAATAAGAATTTTTTTTCGAATTTATTATAAAATTAAGATGTGTGCAGATCCTTGCTTGCAAAGGTATTAATCTTCGTAGGGACTTGGAAATCTGTTCCTTTTTCTTTACGGAACTCCAACTATATTTATCTTAAATATGTAATTATTTTATAGTTTCTCTACTAAATGTAGAGCTAATAATATAAATAGCTTTAAAAAAAATTTTAATTATTTTTTGCATGTTTAAATTAAAATTTCTTCACAGTTTTAGTTTAGTTTTAGTCGCCATTGTACAACTACTAATCCTGGTATTATACTAAATTTAACTTTTAATATTTAAATTTAACGTAAGATATTATTCCTATTTTCTTATATATAGTACAGGTTTTTATAGTGTAAAAATTACTGAAATTTAAATTACTGTTTATATTTTTTCCACAATTTTCCTTTTCTTGACATAGTTTTAGTCGCTGTTGTATCACTATTTATCCGTTTCCTTATTGAACCAAGTATAATTATTATTATAATAATTACCTTTGCTATTATTTACTTCAATTGTAATCCTTAATTTTTTGTTTATTTGCAGTTCGGGATCATTGTCATCGTGCTCGCAGCGAGGGAGTGGACTTGAAGGCGCGTCGCAAGCTGATCATTGCCAGCGTTTTGTGTTTGGTTTTCATGATTGCCGAAATTGTGGGTAGGTTGTCCACACGAGGAGGCAGGCAGGCAGGCAGGCAGCCTTCCTTTAGTTTTTTTGTTGTCCACTGTTGCTGTTTTGCGGCATTTTGCTTTACATTTTAGCATTTCACTTTGATTTTTCTGCTATTGTTTGCTTCCAATTCCCCCAACTAATTTCGCTCACCTCAGAGAGCCAGAGAAGCGAACGTAAAGAAAAGCTTGGGTTAAAAAAGTCAGACAAACAAAGCAGAAGCAGGCAAAAAGGAGAAAAAAAATTAAATAAGAAGGACGACGAGACGATTAAAAACTGAGCACAGGAAGTGCAACAATATGACGACCGGAAGGGCTTACTGTCTGTCTGTGCCCAACACGCCCAGGGGGTGGGGTGGGGTGATTGAGTGGAGTGGGCTGTTGTACAATAAACATTTAATTTTCAAGCGCTGCAAATGCGAAACTGTCCTTAGTCCTGCCACTCCGCCATAGTCTGGGGCTGTTGCTGTTAATCGTTTTGCAATTACCTACAATGTGCCATCGTTGCCTTTGGCCACATACCTCTCCCTCTCTCCCTCTCCCTCTTGTCCTTTTGCCTTTGCCTTTAAATCGAATGCGGCAACTCCCTTTTGCTGTTTTGCCAACAATTTCGTGACGGCGGCAGTCGGTCGAAAGTGGAAGAGTATCAAAGGGTTGGGGTGGGTTGGCAATTTCTTTGTGCCGCCCTATTTCCACAGATTGCAAGTTAATTTTTTTCCTTTATTTTCTTTTGTTTTGCGCATTTATTTACACTTTACACTCTCGCACACGCACACACAAACACACACACTCTGTCTCTGTCCCACAGGTGGCTATTTATCGAACAGCTTGGCCATTGCAACAGATGCTGCACACTTACTCACCGATTTCGCCAGTTTTATGATCTCACTGTTTGCCATCTGGATTGCCGGACGTCCATCCACGCAACGGTAAGTCTGCGCCACCCAAACACTTGCCGTAAACTGTATAAGGTAGACAGCAACTCGTATTCGCCTTTTGACAACCAAGGGGAAATCAATAAAACCGTAAACTTTTCTCCTATTTTTTTCATCTTCTTTTGCGTGCTTTCCCAACTACTTTTTGACACGACGCTCAAATTTGGTCTGTTCCCCCATGCGGAACTCGAACTGCACCCAGCAGTTAAACAATTTTTGAATGAACTACCAAAGAGAGCAGTCAAATGCTTATTTTTCATGAAGTTGTCTGTGCTGCAGTGCTTAAGAGAGTTATTTGTGTAGATGGCAACAAAAAACTTATTTTTTTTTTTATTTTTGTTAACATTTCACAGCGTAGTTGTTTGAATCATTCAAGCATGTTCCTTTTGCAAAACTTTCAAATAAATTATTAGTTGTGCTTAAATATAATATGACAGCAGGAAACTAATGCAAATATATTGTTAATATGATATTTAGTAGAAGTTAATCTAAAGTAAAGTTAAATATGCCCATCATATATAACATCTTCAATAGTTCAAAGTATTTTGCAAATAGAGTCTGTTTATAACATTCTTTTGTATTGAAACTGTTAGAAATTTAAGAAATTATTGTGTACCACATCTGTTAATTTAAGGACTCACATTGAAATGTCTCTAAAAATATTGAAAACTTTTATATTTTTAATACCATTTTTATATTTTAAATTACGTATTTTATATATCTACTGAGCAACCTTAATACGTTATACGGCTAGAGCATTTCACGAGCCTTTAGAATGTATTCCAGTAAGACAAAATCTTTTGCCAAGTATTTTTTGCATATTCTTTTTCTTTTGGCATAATTTCTGCCGCTTGGCTGGCTACGTCTGCGTTGCAGTTGCATGTCCCGCTTCGCCTTCGTCTAATTAGGCGCAAAGCCTGTTTCCAAATTTTCACTGCCTGCTGCAGTTGCTATTGCTGTTTGTAGTTTTGCTGCATACATTTGGCCATTGCACATTTTTCAATTGGTCTTTGCGAACTGCGTGTGTCTCACTCCACCCTACACCCTCCCGTGCCTCCTGCTTACTGCCACCACTCCCTTGTAAAGCAAAACTATGAAGTGGGTGCTTTGCATCCATCTTGTTCTCGTGCTCGTGCTCGCATTCATTCTCATTCCCGTTCTCGCATTTTCATTCTTGTTCTGGTTCTGGTTCTGGTTGCTCGCTGCTCGTTGCTCGTTCTCTTCTTGGCTGGTGAGCTGCGCCGCCCGGCACGTTCTGCTCATTCATGCAAAAATCTCACTCACTCGACGACTCGACTCGACTGCAGCCACAAAGTGAATAATGAAAAACTTTTGCAATTTCAAGCGTGTTGCATGGTAATTTTGTAAATTTTCTGCCGTTGCTTCAGACTTTGTTGTTGCTGCTGCTTCTGCTGCTGCTGCTGCAATTGAAGCGGCTGGTTAAAAGCCTCAGCCTGATGCGGTGTTCCTGCACCCAGCTCCTGCCTCCCTGCCCTCCTGCTCTTGGTGCGGTTCAGAGCCTTGCGTTGCCATTGCAGTTGCCAAGTTGACAAGCCTAATTTATCAAAACAAAACACATTTGCACAATTGCAAAAGCAAATGCAGCAACGCTGAACAACAAACAATGCACATTGGTGCGCAATTAGTTAAACTCAAGATCTATAAATCAAGTCCGTCAAAACTATAATATTTGCAAGCTTAGGCAACAAATAAATTCGGATCTGAATATATATGAAGTGGTTACGTACCATTATTCCCTAAACAAGTTTGTTGGTTATTAAGGACATCTATTTTGCTCCTTATAATTAATAAAATAATCGCTTATTAAAGAAGATATTATTCGGAAAAGTAATAAAAAATGTTCATTAAAAATTTCAATTTTCGATATTCCTTATTTGCTACTTTCCTAAAGCAGACAATAGCTAAACAACTCTAAATTAGCAGCTGAAAGAGCAAATTTCCTTACTATTTTCTGAATTTCAGAAAGAATTTTATTTTTGAATAGGGGTTTGCATTTCTACTGTCTTACTATTAAGAAATTTAACTTCCCGAAAACGGAAAAGAGCATATTTCTTTCCTGAGTTTAATTTAATTTTTCTAAAAACCCAAAATTACTATAATAATCTGCCCGGAAAACAATTCGTTGTTATTGAGTTGGTTTCTTGATGGAATTGAAGGCAATCAAATGAACTGCTAACATGGTATGGGCTATTTTCCGCTTCATTTTGGCCAGTATCCAGCCCAGTGTGCCAGCGAATAAGGTGGCAAGTTCGCTGGCAACGCTCCCAGCAGCCAGTTTGCGTTGAGAAACCAACACCAGGGAGTCGGCAGGCGGTCATTAGGCAAATGGCTGCACTTGCAGTTGCAATGCATATATATGTGTATATATATATATATATATGGCAAGCCACACACATCGGCACAATCTGCTGTTGGCGAGGGGTGTGCGGGCCAGTGGCGGAGGTCGACGGATGTTTGCTGGAAATTAAATTGTATTATTATGGCGAGACATTCGTTGCTCGAAGTTTTTGTTGTACATTGTTGGCTGCCGGTGTGTCGCATTATTTAGGCTGGCAGCCTGCCTGCCGCACACACCGAGACTGGCCAGCGGCGGGGCGGAGGGGTTTTGTAGTTGGCAGGCTGGCAAAATTGTTGGCGTTTGTCATTATTTCAATTTTATAACGAGAGTGGCGCCCCTTGCGAACCGCGCTTTAATTGAACAAACGACGGTTCGCTCCCTCCCCCACCCCATCACCATCCCCCACCCCATCCTCATTCCCATTCCTGTCCAGGTGTTGACTTTGAACCCAACAGAAAAAGACAAAATAACACGCCGTACATGCAATGCGCTCATTACATTAGACAAGAGCAACCAACTCCGCTCCACTCCACTCCAGTCCAGTCCAGTTCTGTCCAGCCCCGCCCAAACCAACCCAACCCAAACACTTACCCTGAACCCCCTGTTGTCTGTCCTTGCGCCTCCTGCCTAGCTGGACACTCGGCGCACCCCTAAAAACCCGAGACACTCAAATTAAAATGGCATTTGACAAATTTTTGGGGCGCATTTATCAACTTATGTTAATTTTATGCCGGCCTTTCGCCTGCCCCTTCACCTCTGGCTTCCCCTCAAGCCGGCGTCGGGCATGTTCATGGAAATTGCATTATCATTTGATTTAATGTTATGATTTTTACGCATATATTCATATTTTTATTATGGGGATAGTTAGTTGTATTTCACGCACTTATTCTTATACATACTTATAAGATTTGACTTAAAATACTTCTCGCACAAATTAGAATTTTTCAAGCACTTTTTGTGTGTGTCAATATTTTGAATTAGTTTAAATAATAATTATTTAAATAAAGCGACTTTTTTAATATTTTCTGTTAGTCTAAATAATTTAACACAAATCAATAATATTTAAAATAAGATAAAAAAAAATGACTTTAGAAAACTTTTAAAGGGCTAAGAAAACTCATAACTTTTTATTTCTTTACTTATTTTTGTGTGCATGTTTTTACATTTTATTAATATGCAGTTTCCATTTTTTAAACACAACTTAATATGTTATATATATAGTTTTAATTTATGATAAACTGTAACTAGTAAATATACTATAACTCTATCAAATTAAATCTATTCCATCCATCTATGCAGAATATCCTTGACACAATCTGAAATCTGACACATGAACTTATTGCAAAGTTTTAAATCAACTCGTTTGCTATCTTCGACAGAATGTCCTTTGGCTGGTATCGTGCGGAAGTGATTGGTGCAATGGCCTCCGTATTTATGATCTGGGTCATCACTGGCATTCTGGTGTGGCTGGCAATTGGACGACTCATTAGTGGAGAGTTTGAAGTGAATGCCGAGATCATGCTGATCACATCGGGCCTGGCTATTTTGGTTAATGTCATGTAAGTAGCGTTTTTGTGTCCTAGCTGTCTAAATCTCTGGCTTACTGTCTTGTCTGTCCTGTCTATTTGACTGGCTGCCTGCAGTTTTTGGCCCGAGCTCCCTTGGGCAGTTTTCCAATTGCAATTGCCGCAATCAACTTGTCCGGGTATGGGCCAGCAAATGGGTCAACAATGCAACTATCCTGGCACATAGTCGGGCAGCTGGGCAGCCGGGCAGCCAGTGCATTCCGTATACCAAACATTCCGGTTCTTCGAGCCATTTCCGCCAGTTGTTGCGGTAACTTTCTCCACATTTTAGCGACAACTTTTCTCTCCACACAAGTTTCGAATTTTTTTGCGTCAACAAAAGGCAAAAGCGACGCAAACGATGACTGCAACTACGGCGACGATTTTTGTTGCCTCTGTTTGTGTTGGGCTACTCCCAAGGCGGAGCTCTTCTCCTCTCTTATTTTAGAGAGTTTAATAACTTTGCGATGTGATTTACCTGTCTTAAAAGTCGTTAACTAATTGAATTGAAAGTGAAACGCTTTGCTTCCGTATTTTGTTTAGCCTTTCACCTTGTTTCTATCAGCAATTTTACAACACTCTTCCAATGTTTCAGTCCTAGCGCAGTTAGGCTTTACAAAATATTTACACACTTTTACTTTTCAATATTTTAACAAACTTTTAGCTAATTATTTAATTATAATTTAGAAATCTTTGACTCAAAATGCTGTTCAACAACTTTTTTTTTTTATTTAATTTTTAATTGCAGGTTTATACATTTTAGATTGTATTTATTTTAGAGTGGTAGATTTAAAATATAAACATTTTAACTTGAAGAATGCAAATTTGTATCGATTTTCGATGGAGTGGCTTTCAAATTTTAACTAATAGCAGTTTTCTGATTTACTCATTTGACAAGCAATGTTTTTAAATATTCCACATCAATTCCCAGCTTATTGAAAAATTTTATAGATTTTCGAAAGACTTAAGTGTTTTAAGTGGCCTAACAATTTGAACGACAGCAGTTTTCCGATTGACTGTTTTGACGCTCGCCACTCGAATTTGATATTGTTCGCGCTTAATCGAAATAGAGTGTTTCATGTTCGTCTGATATTTGAAAGTTTGTTTGCTTTTGCTTGTTTTGATTGCGTCGTATGCAGCACCTGCAACTGTAGCTGCCACCTTGCTCTGGCCCAAACCCCCCGCTCCACTCTCCCCGCATGTGCCCGCTCTCACTAGTGCTCGTTCATGTGGCTGTCGAAGCATAGTTTTTGGCGCATAAATCGAAACGTTTCAATGCTCAGCACATGCTCTTCCTTGCATGTGTGTGTGTGTGTGTTGTGCGCCCTTCTTCTTTTGGCTGGTATTGTTGTTGTTGGTAGTAGCGCAAATTTTCCAGTTGACGTTGGCATTTTCAGTGTTTGCCACTTGAATTGTTTGATTACGTGAATTGATTGTGAAAAACGTGCAGCAGCAGCAACAGCAACTTTTTGTGCGCCCGCCCAGGGACGAGGGGAAGTGGCAGTTGACCAGTAGGGTCAGCGGACCGGCAAAGTTTCGGGCGAGGAGAGTGGTGGGAATGGTGGTGGTCATCTTTTGCCATCAGCAAAGAAAGTCAAGTCAACGCTGAGGCTTGAGCTGTCCAAACGTGTTTTGCTGCACATCGAATGGCGATATTAAATGGCCACCTTTTTGTCGTTATGCGATCTCGAAAGCTCGTTTAGCAATTGTTTAAATTGTTGTTGTATGCTACTAAGTAAAGGGGAAAGGGAGTGGCAGGCCAGAGGCTTTTTTGAAGTTGCGTAACAGGTGAAATGCAGCTGAGAACTTTCCAGATTTTGCTTTTGTTTAAGTTATATATTTATATTCAAGTCCTTATAGATAGATATAGCTTATCTTAAATAGTAACTAAAAATATTTATCAAACGAACTTGTCCGATCCTGATTTAATTTAAAACTGCAACACTTTAGCTTAGATCTAAATCTGTGTTGCAATTTGTGCAACTGTTCTGCTCTCGTTTTCTATCTATTTTCTTCAACTGCAGATAGTTCCTTGCTACTACTACTACTATTATTGTTACTGCAGATGATAGAGCAAAGCAGAGCGTTTCAGCTCTGCTAATATTCTAGAAAAAGTTCATAGCAATAGCAAAACAAAATGCCATAAAGGGTAGTGTAGTTCTTTCAATCACTGATCAAAATATTAGGAGATAGATATATTTGATTATTAAAGTTGATTTGATCTACATTTCCTTAAATAGTCGAGTCTCATTAGAATCGTTGCATAAGTATTCGATGTTTTCACGATTAATATTCATAATTAGCATACGTGTGATAAACACATATTTAATATCAACAAAAATTTTATATTTTTTATTTAAATTTATTACAAATTTAGTAAAAAATGGTTGTTAATGCTGTTTTGCTCTTAGTATCCCAAAAATTTCATAAGCACACGCGATTTTTAAGGATGTATAAATAGTTCTTGATTTATTTTAGTATGTGCAAATTCAGCTTTGGATCTGGTTTTCTGTTTCATTTTAGGACTCAACTCACTATCAACCAAACAACTACTAATAGTAGCTGTTATTATTTTGTCACAGAATGCTGTATGAAGCCTTTTTAGTTAGTTTCATTTAGAAGTTAAAGCTTAAAGCGGCAACCTCGGCAACTCCACATCGTTAACAACGGCCATTAGGAACGCACACACACACACACCACACACACACACCGTAAATGGCAGGTGGGACATTAGCGCAACCAGCTGAAATATGAGAATGATGATGAGGTGGGTGTGTTGAGTTGCGGTGATGGGGTGGTGCAGCTGGAGCGCAACAAAAAGTGTGGTTGCAGAGTAGGTTTTGCCTCGACACTTTGGGTTCGTCGAGATAATTGAGATCTCGATTTGATTATAAAATGGGAAGCGAACGCTGATAACATTGACTGAGTGAAAGTGATCCATTAGCTCCGAGATCAGTTAGATTCTTCTTGATGGATTACACATAGAAACTACTCGCTAGATTAGTAGGGAAATGGGATTTCTGTGGCATGGAAGTAGTTTCCAATTTGATTTTCATTCATTCAATGGTTAAGAATCAGGTGGCGGATCAGCCAGAATCATTTTGGTTTGTTGAAGATCGTCTTTGGTTTCGCGTCTTTTTAGTTTGGGCTAACATGTTTAATTTACTGTCAAAATAGTTTAATTAAATATTTTTCGCTGCATTTGAGCACTCTATAAATACAACATATTTATAAACAAAGTTAATTAATATGGAAATACTCTGATTTATTTTTATTTACCTTGACCCAGACTGAAATACACTTTATCAATGCCAATTACAAAACGATGAAAGTTTTTGTATAAATTAATTAATTGAAGCGTTTAACTAATTAACGATTTCAACTGACTCGCAATTGGATGTAATTAACAAAAGTGAATCAATGCACTTAAATAGTTTTTACGGTATACCAATCTATATGTGTATATAGATAAAAACTCTTTTTGATATTTATTTAGTTTGTTGCACTAGCTGGTCGGTTGGCGAGTGATGAGGTTAGCACAGTGCGGGGCAAGTAAATAACAGCACTCGGTTGTAAAATGCGCATTAAGAGCAGCGTAATAAACGTGGCCCATCGTCGGTTCCAAGGGGCGACAGCTTAACGAGCTGCTCAGCCGGTTGACATGCTCCGACATTCCGCCGTACCACGTGGTGTCCCAGTCACACACGATCCGAGGGAGCGAGGGCATGGTGAGGGTATGGGTTGGAGACAGCCCAAGATATTCGCTAATATTTATGTTCCTGTCAATTAAATCAGGACATGTTGCCTGGCGCAAGTTGGCATTGCCATTGCCAGTGCCAGTGCCTGGGAGCTTGCTGCCTGCTTGCCTGCCTGCTAACCGTCCGTCCGTCCGTCTGTACTGTTTGTCCATGCTGGTCGTGGTGCTGGTGCTGGTGTTGGCGTTGTCATGGCTGCTGTCGTTTGTTGGCCACTAACGAGGCGAGTAAAGATGCCGCAAAATCAAGGGAAATGCTTCATTGCGCGCTACAAATTACAGCGACGCAGTGTGGCACAACAATGGGGCGACAAATGGCTGGAGCGAGACAGATGACTAGAAATCTACCACCAGCAAAAGCAGAAGCAGCACCGCCACCAACATCAACAGCCACAGCAACAGCAGCAGCAGCAGCATTGGCATTTTTTGCGCTCGAGGACACACACGCAGCGTTTCGCTAAAAGCTGAAAGCAGCGCTTTGGCCGCGTCCTGCAAAATGCCTTGGCAATCGGATGTTCAAAGTCAAAAAGCGTATGTGCTCGGCATTGAATCCAGCTCGCAGGACCATCATGCAGCCAATGCTCCTTTTCTTGTTGTTGCTGTTGCTGTTATTGTTGTTGTTGTGGTCGACCGCGTAATGGGTGGTAGCCACAGCTGCGCAGACCATGACTATACAACTACACTCGGAAACAAAATGCCACCTGAAAAGATGAAAGAAAGTTTTTCCACTTTCCTAACTTACGAAGTGGATTCCATTCAATTATAAACACTTTCCCAAAATCCAAAGTTAAAAAATTAATTTTACTTAATTTAGGTTAAAAAAAGAAAGGATTTTTCATATCTTAAATTTTCGAAATCGACCATTCCGAAAATGTTTTATTTTTTGCCCAAGTTAGAAAGAAAAACCAGAAAATGTTACAAACATCCAAATTTACGAAATAAGTTCCTTTAAATTAGAATGGTGTTCTCTAAATTGACAGTGCTAACAATATATTTGGCTTTTACATAACTGAAATTATTTCTAACATTAAGAAATATGTCTCTTAGTAGAAATGTAAAATTGATCGTTCTCAATTAAGAATTGTGTATGTCACAGAAATTAGAAATTGTGAATGAAAAATTGATAAAAATCTACACTGTGATCATTTGGTCCATTTTCAAAAATATATTTGTTTAGGCTGATTTTTTTTCTGAGTGTGCACAAGCAGCAGGAGAAACAGGAACAGCAACTAAAGCCCCCGCTCTGTACAATTTATTTAGTGCCCATCAACGCGTCGCTCGCTCGAGCTGCGACCGAATGCCCTGCAACAGAGAAGGGTACAGTGAGAAAGATGCCATATTATATATAACCATCTAGAGGATATCACCATTATGTTGTGAAGTATGTGACGCGTCAAAGGAGAAAGGTCTTCGATCACTTAAAATATATGTATTCTTTATTATCATTAGCTGCGCCAGGCAAGTGCGCAAGACGAAGCTGACTTAATCACTATATTATATAGCTTCAGCTAAAGTTGCGCTCGTGCTAGTTTATTTTTCCCCTTTGATATGCTGATCAAAATTACTGTAGTTAAAAAGATCTACTAAAATTGCATTAATTACAGCAGTTTTTAATGCTATTCTTTTGTCGGCTGGCTGACTCCGGTCTTCAAGGGCATCTAATCTTCGGCGTGTCTCTATTTTTTCTGGTTTTCTTTTTGTTGTTTTGACAAATTATGGCCGCATTTGGCGTGCTTGGTCTTAGAAATTGAAAACGAAATTGACTTGTCAGGCTAACAAGCTCAGGTTCAGTAGATACTCTTAACTCTCAAGTGACCGGAATTCAAGCAAATAAAAATGAAGAAATACAGCCTCGGACACGAAATAAAATGAAATGTTTTGCAAATGTTATTTGCAATAAATGTTTGTTGCCTATTCCAGTCAAGCTCAGAGCCACTTCCACAATTGCATATGCATGAAAATCAATTCAAGATAGACAGAGATTACAATTAGGAGTTAGAAATTAAAAATGAACAAAGTAAATAAGAGACTTGACTTTAAGGTTCACAATCGTGTTAACTGTTGGCGCAGAAAGTGCTGTGCATATCGTTGTCTGTCTGTCTGCCTCCTGGTTGACGAACTGTTTCATTTGAGATTTGGGGTATTCACTTTCAATCCCCAGCAGTCATTTGTTTTGATTGCACGCTGCTATCTTTGGGTCAACTGGGCCGTCACGTCAATTAGCCGCAAATCGACATTGTTCACGCTGTCCACATTGCTGTGTGTGTGCGTGCGTGTGTGTGTGTGTGTCTGTTGTGTGTGTGTGTGTATTATGTATGCATTTGTGTGTCTGTGTTTTACCATTGGCCTGTGCGTAATTTATGCCAGTTTATTTATTGATGCCCGGCCTGGAGAGTTGCATTGTTTTCCAAAAAAGCCGGCTAAGTGCAGTTGGGGTAGAGCTGCACGCACACAAACAAGCACACACACACACACACAGATATATATATATAAACCAGCCACAACAGCCCACTGGTCGAAGGGGCTTTCTGGTCTTTTAGTCTTTTTACCCCAAAAATAGAAAACCCATAAATCTGCAATGTCGGAGCATTTAAAATGAATAAAAAGTCAATGTGCCGAGCTATTAACTGCCTGATGCATGCCGTCCAATAAGCCTGCTGGGAAGGGTAGGGGGACGGAGTGGACTATGGGACCAATTGTGGATTGGTTGGGGAGAGGGGGGATGGGAGAAGGGATACTAGTCAACGCAACCGGTCGGCATTTTCAACAATACATTTGCATGCAGCGGTGCATCCGGACACACAGCAGCGAGTCGATCCGACGGACGGACGGACCTCGTCGAATGGGCGGTCGAGCGGCTCGCACACCTTCCGGTACACAGAGCACTGTTCCACGGCGTAACAGTGTGCCAAAATCGAAAGTTTTGGCAAGTTTCGATTTAATTTCTATATCTATATATGTAGTTAAGGCTACCAGCTACACTCTGAAATTTAATTCGCCCTGAAAACAACACTTTTTCGGGATTTAAAAATAATTTCTAGAAATTCGGAAAAAAGGATTTTTTATTTATACATGTTAGAAAATATTTCTATAATTCCGAAAGACGTTATGTAAGAATTGTGTGTACACCCTGCAAACTAGAAATAGTTTTCTAAACTTAATTTGACTGGTTTTTAGAAAGACAAACTTCCATTTAACAAATATACTTTCTGTGCTGACTTTAGCCGCCCTTTTTCTCTGAGTGTGTGTAAGATTATTAAAGTTTTTAAATACATTTCAATTATCTTGATTTCAAAGTAAATTTGCAGCCGGATCTTCCAGCTTTCTATCTTTCTGCATATTTAGTTTTCTTGCACGAACTATTCTATGGTTAAATATTTTTGATGGTTTCGTATTCTAAATTTGTGTAGACAAATCATGCAATATATTTAACATATGATTTTCTGTGAATAAGGATTTGGAAACCCCAGTTAAAATCCAATCCGACCAAACAAATGGTAAACGGTAGGTAAAACGCTAAGTATTGAATGAAGAAGGGAGCATGTTGCTCAATTTAATATTGTGCTCTCAAGATCTTGAAACCATATTTCAAATGACAGTTTGTTTTCCTGTTTAATTTTTGATAACAATTGAAAAAAAAACGGACTTGATTGCAATGCTTTATTAAAGCGGAGACCAAGAAATACTTTTGAATTTGGACTGCTACATATGAATTTTGCAAATCAATTAATTTGGAATATCAATAGCATGGCATATATTTTGAATACCACTGTGCACAGTGTGTTTTGTTTGTTTGTTTGACTGTGCGGCGGCGGCCGGTACATTAAAATGCTGAAATAAAATGCCAAACAATGCAAAAGCTTCTGCCGCATGCCCAAAAATAGTTTTTGTGTGTTGGTTTTTGTTCTTTTCGTTTTTGTTTTGCGGCCGGACTCCCGTGGCCGTATAGCTTACAGTCAGGTGGCAAGAGTTGGGGCTGGTATAGGAGAGAGAGGTGGGAGGTGGTGCAGGTTAGGGTTTGCGTGGGTGGGTGCAGGCGGCGATCGGTCTGCAACTGTTTCAAGTATATTGAATATATTTGACAGCATTTTCAATTTCGATTACCTTTTTCGCAATTCAGCATGGGCGTGCAGCTGCAGCATGGCCACTCCCACGGCCTTGGCGGTGGCACTGGAGGACATGGTCACAGCCACGGCGAATCAAAGAGCAACAATAAATCCAAGAAGGTCGCAGCTCATGTGAATGCCACATCGACGCCGTGCGCCGACTCGCCGAATCGACGCATTGAAGGCGGCGTCTCCTTCGATCCAGAGGATGCGGAATTTCCTGGCGCAGGGCTGTCCAGCTACTCGTATCAGAATTCCAAGCAGCTGGATACCGGACTGGATCTGGAAGTAGCCGCTGTCATAGCGGAAACTGCCCCGGGCACCCATCATCATGGCGGTCAGACGGGTCGCGAGGCAGTCAACATGAATGTGCGAGCCGCCTTCATCCACGTAATTGGCGATGTCATCCAGAGTGTGGGCGTCTTTATGGCCGCCGCTGTGATCTACTTTTGGCCCAAGTACGCCATTGTCGATCCAATTTGCACATTCATCTTTTCCATTATCGTGCTCTTCACCACGTTCACAATTATGAAAGATGCGCTGCTGGTGAGTAAATCTTCCACTTTCCCTCAATTATCGATTAACAATCAATTTTAGACTATATTAAATAACAATTAGTAAGGATCTTCAGTTATATTTAGCTGAACTAAATGAAAATTAAATAAGTAAGATTTATTTATTTAGATACTTTCTTAACAATCAGACATAGAGAATAAAGACAGTCGAAGAAGCCAAATAAAATAAAAAGTTTTGCATTTCTTATGCTATGCAATTTATGCGTGATGGTCATCAAAGTCAAGTTCAGAGCTTTTCGTATGCCAGAAAAACTATAAATTTATTTTAGAGGATACGCAGTTGTAATCAGAAATTAAACTAATAATGCCTGAAAATCTCGAAGATTATATAAGGATTTATAATTATAATAAAAATAAGTAGCAGTGAAACAGTTTTTATCGCGCTCATGCCAAAATTACTATACTTAAAATATTAATTTATAAGTTAAACAATTCCTTATTGTTTTTAATCAAATAAACTGAATCGTTTTCGTTGAGTACTTTGTTAGAACTCATTTTGTAAATTCCGGCTTGTCATAATTAAGCCTCGGTCTGCTGATTCTTTGTCGCCGTTGTCCGCCTATTGGTGGAGGTGTCGGTTGTCCCCATTGGGTTCCCACGATGGTCCCCTAGTGGAATGTGCTTTGGATAGATTTGGCTATTTCCGACTGAATCCAGCGTTTAGGAAATATGCCGACGAGGCGCAAGTGTCTTATGACATTTATTATAGCTGGTAATTAGTTCGAGTACGTGTTTGATTATATGGATTACAAATTGTACAAATACTTAATGAAATGCCTTAATTTGACTTTAAATTATTTAACTATTTTTGTCTAGATTTAATAGTCGAACTGAACAACAACAATTGAGGGGATGTTCTCTATTTAATATTAATTTCAATCCAAATATAAAGCTTTATTTAAAATGTGCTCCATGCCATTGAACTTTGCTTTACGTCAATTTTTTTAAATAAATTATTGCATTCCATTCAATTCAATATCAGTGTTGGCCGTGCAAATGCCAAAAGCTATTCAATTTGTATGCAACTGCAAAAGTGAATGCAAATTTGATGAGGCTAGAGACTGGTATGATTATTGTTAATGGAAATTGACTCCGAAGTTATGAATTATATTCTAGACCAACTAAAAGAGGGCTTTAATAAATATTGATTATGTGACATTTATATACATATTTGTTTGGTTTGTATTTGAAAATTATTATATGATATTTGCACAATAAATACCAGTTGCTAGTTTGTTACAAAGCACCAACAATCTCGAATAAAGTTGACCAGCAAATTTGTATTAATAAATGCTAAAAGTGTAATTTCCATTTAATTTCTGTTCGAATGGGGAGATTTTAATGGTTTAATTACTGCCAGGTTTACTTATATACAAGTGTATATATTGCAAAGTACCCTATTTAACTTGGACAAATATTTGCAATTGTAAATGAAATTATTAGTATTATTTTTTCATTAATTGGTCACGTTGGTGTGTGGAACATTTAAAATGAGTTTTATATTGGTGAATGGAATTTACTTTTTGCAATTGCGGAAAACCATTTTATTTATATTGTATGTTTGTTTCAGGTACTAATGGAAGGCACTCCCAACTATATGCATTATGACGAGGTTCTGCAGGTATTCCAGCGCATCGAAGGCGTCGAGCGGGTTCACAATTTGCGCATCTGGGCGCTGAGCATTAATAAAGTGGCGCTATCTGTACATTTGGCCATTGGTGAGTAGCCGCCGGGACTCAACAGCAGCCCAGCGAATATAAGTGGGGGGCTTACAATCTACATGTGTTTTCATTACTCTGTCTCTCTCACTCTGTGTTTGTGTGTGTGTATTCTGGATGGTAATTATCCCAATGGATTCGGTGATATTGCTTGTGCTGTGTTGTTTGTTGTTGTCTGTTGGGTTAGCCGCATTGCTTCATGTCCACGGCAAGCGAAGGCAATTAGGTTAATTATTTTTGAAATGGCTTTTTAAGCGTGGCCAATTTCAACAGGCCGACGACCATCAATGTTATCAGCGTTGTCGTATTCGCTAATCGTTGCTCACTTTTAACTAACCCAACCCTACTTTTTTTTGTGTTTTGCAGGGGACGCAGTCAATGCCAAACAGATACTCGATGCGGCTACTTCTGCGGTGCATTTGCGCTACAATTTCTTTGAGACGACCATTCAAATCGAGGACTATACGACCCAAATGGAGAACTGCAAGCAGTGCACCGTGCCGGCAAAGTGACGCGCAAAAGCAAACAAACCCAATTTCTGTTCATTCAATTTCATTGGCCAATTACAAATTAGCACCTAAAGACCACATCGACATCAACATGCGCATACTATTAACAACGTACATTCGATTACAAAAATGTATATGTATCTATGCGATAAGCACCCACCCACCATCCTGCCAACTGCCACCTGCCACCTGCACCACCCATCCACCCGCCCCAGCAATTTAATGTGCAAACAAATGCTGTGCTTTGCCATCACAACGCGGTTAGGCCAGACAAGATAACAATCCTAAATATAATGACCCACGTTTCCGTCACACGTCACATCATTTTAACATTTTGTCATATTTGCAAACACAGTGGTTCAATCTAAGTTTCTTGCATAACACAAATCCCAAATACTTAAAATGTTTAATCAAATTTAATAAATGAAAGCCTGAAGTGTGTCAAAAGACCATTGCAGAATTATTAATGATTAATATTGTGTTTGCATTTTGTACTTTCAGTAAGGCTTAAGCTGAACGCATTTCTAATAAATTGGAGTCAAAAATTAATTAATGATTTTCTTACTAAGAGCAATGCAAGGTAGAATTCGTATCATGATAGCAATTAATAATTATAATAATTAAATAATGACTGGAATTAAAAATTTTAATACGAATATGTGAGAACTATACGTGCCACATATACAGATACAATATCGATTGATAACCTGATAAACATGGAAGGACATACCTTGGCTTTAGCTTCTCCGAATACGATATACAAATTAACTATAGTTAAAATCTACACCTGTCTTATCTTTATAAATATATTATTTATATTTGGATATATAACTCTATAATATATGGCAACGGTCTATATCCGTTATCTATATTTAATATATATATTTATCTATGCTCCATAAATATGTTAAGAAATATTTGAATATTTATAGCGGCGCATAGAGAAACTGTATTTGACATTGATAAGGAAATTACGGTTACCTTTTTCAAATTTCAATGTGAATTCTAATTCCGCTTAAATCGTTTCTGACTATAGCTGCCTAAAAGACATCAATTCTGTGTATATTGAGAGATATGCATTGTTTAGCTGAAAGTCTAATTTCAACACTTCATTATCATTTGTGGAACAATTTGATGGCGCAATCTCTCGTTTTCTTTGCACTGTTTTTGACACCAATGTACGCAGATGCCAAAACATTTGTGTGTCTTTGCGGGGCAAATGTTGCATCAGTTCGATGCGTTCGCGATATGCAAACACGCATAAAAGTTATTAAGCTGCCGCTAGCGTTGCACAAAATTTGCATCAGGCACGCAGGCAGACAGGAGGCAGGTAGGCAAACTAGGCGTCCTGCCACAGTTGCCATCTCTCTCTATACATACATAACATACCGCTAATGCCAATTTATGAAGCGGGCAGCTAAGCTGGCCACATCGATTCACCTGGCCAAACAGCCGGACCCAACCTGACCACAGTCCACACGAAAAGCCTGTGCATAATTTGGCATTGCGTAAGCGTCAAACACCGACGCTGGCGGCGCTTGAAATTATGTTTGAATTCGTGGCCAACAAACAAGGTTGCCCCCTGCTCGACTTTCCCTAATCGGCGTCAATTTGTTGACAGCTTTGTATCCTTCGAGCCGGCCTGGAGGTGGCAATGCCACCGCAATTCTTAGTCAGCTACTACATACGCACACACACATACACACACACCACTCTTACGAACTTGTTGTCTTCGCCAAAAAACTGCAGTAATCATCTTTCAGAGTCAAAGTCGCGGCTTGGGCAGGCAGGTCCGGCAAGTTGACGCAGGCGCAGTTTAGCCAGTGCTAAAAAGAGAGGACAAGGAGAATGGATTTTTAGGAATTTTAGTCCATGGGATTGGGAGCGAACTCGTTGCGGCTTTCGACTGTGGCTGCCACTTGACCCGCAGTCGACAACTGTGCATCATCGCTGCGTCAGAAATGCATGCCACAACATCAACACAGACGCTGTCAGAGCGCTTAGCCTCAAGTTATTAACTGCTAAGTCGGCACTCCGAACTAACCTTGACCCACACAAATGTAATGCAATGTCCTTTGCAATTAAGCGCACACAGCTCTCACACGCAGGCATCATTTCATTTGCCTGCACATGTATTAAATGTTTCAATTAGCCGAAGTCATTAGCCAAATAGATTCCGTTAACGTGTTACGGCCAAAGGTTGTAACGGGAGCCCAAAGCTAAGCCAGGATCAAAAGCAGCCCGCAGCGCGCATCAGCAATGTGCGTGTATAGGTATGTGTGCGTGTGCTTGTGTGTGTGTGTGAGCGTGTGTGTGTGAATGCAGCACTCAGCAGCTACAACTAATTAAAAGGCAATTTTCACTTCAAATATGCTCTTTTAAAATTGTTATAACTGTACTGCTATATGTGTATGTATATATGTTTATATATTTAAATATAAATATGTCAAAATACTACCTTATTATGAATGTTGTTTAGTCTAATTTTGCATATAAATCTATTTTATTATAATTATTACTATTTTATATTTATTTTAGTCAATTTTAAATAAGTGGTCCCAACTAAAAATCTTGTTTGAAAGGCTTGTTTTATTTTTCCCAGATATTCTCAATCAAATTCACTAGGTTTAATTATCGTTAATTTTAAATTTAATCTTATTTTCTTATTATTATTATTATTATAATTGGGGAAAAGTTTGCACTGCGACCTAAAAGGTCTATTGTGCCCCCTTACTGAGCCTACAGCTCTTCCATCAATCCCAACTCCTGCACGACTGCCAGGATCTTTGTTGGGTTGAGGGTTTCTATGTCCTTGGGCCGCATGATATGCTGCCCTAGGATGCTGCATCTTTTCCTGGTTAAGGCGACGCATTCTGTTAGGATGTGCGTCGAGGATTCATATTATTTTCTTAATTTAAATATAATTCTTAATATGCTTTTCGACGGCTTTAGGTCAAGCTTTTTTTATGGACTCAAATATATTTCGGGATTCATCTTCAGGAGAAATAAAAAGATTTGACCTAGAGCTCGCTAAAAACTTATTTAAATTATAAAAGAGGTCACCAAACAATAAGCAGTTTTTAATTTAATTTAATTTATTTCTTTCATTTTATATTTTTCTGTATCGACTTATTTTAGTCAACATTAAATACAAGCTAATTCCTATGGCGAAAGTAAAAAACCATCAGCATCGAGCTACTAAATATTATATAGCTCCAATTACAATTTTTATTTTTTAATTATGAAATTTGGTTAAAAAAAATATGAATGCGCTCTGCAAGGATATGTGGGTATGATTTCATCGACACATGTATGTTACTGCCTTTTAAATTGATAACCAAAAATCTGTAATAAAATTGACCAGCAAATTTATATTTATATTAATGATTAAAGTTTAATTTGCATTCAGTTTCTGTTAGAATTGGGATGTTTCAATGGTTTAATTACTGTCAGATTTATGTTGTAAAATACCGTATTTAACTTGGACAAATATTATCAATTGTAAATTTAATTACCACGCAATCTGCAAGGATATCTAATCTTCGGATTGCTGAAGCAGGATACTGAGGCTATGAAGTACAAATGAATTTTACTGCCTTTTAAATTGATTACCATTAAGTAAGTAACGCTTAAGGGGTCACGACGAGCAAGTTCGGTTGCTTAATGTTAACTCATCGACGAGACAATTACGTGGAAAACCTGACTGCGAAACAATGCGCCAAAAAGTTGAACCCTTTTGCGGACGAGCGCTCTGATTGCCATTTACCCGTTCTCCGCTCGCACTTCTGCTTTGCTATTTATTATCTGCTTGCTTTGCATCTTAGCAACAGTTTCAGCAACGCTTTCAATACCAACTTGCATAAACACCCAGCTGCGCAGTCGAAGTCGACGTATCCGTTGACGTCCAATATCGCCGCTGCTCATTAAAAACTTTGAGGCAGTTCGAACTTTGCAGCAGATAAACAACAGCAAGAGCAGCAACAATGGCAACAACAACAAAAAATTGACAAAATTATAAATGCATAAAGAAATGTTGCAAGCTGTTTACTGCATCATTTTTACTACTCCCTATTAAAAATGCAATCCAAGTTACAAATTTTAAGCGGAGTTATTAGAGTATTATTAATGAAGTTAATACTAGTTGTAAAATATCCACGAATCTGGTTGATCCACTAAGTAGATTTAGCCAAGTATAACCTTCAATCAGTAATCTTATCTGAAGTGTTTTGAATTTTGTTTTATAAATTCACAAACAAGTTTTTTCTTATATATTAATAATTGTCAAACTTTTTTTTATATAAACTTTTATTTATATATATTATATAAGTATTTATTTTGTGTAATCTTATTTAATGATTTTCATTTAAAATTTATATATATATTTATATATATATATATATATACATATATATTACTTTTTTGAGTTGGACAACTTTTTCGCGGTTTGTTCTTATTTGAGTTTGAGGAACTTTTTCTCGGTTTCGCTATGATAATTTAAACAATTTTATTTTCTTCTGTAGTAAGTTTACAACTTTATTGTTAAATTTGCTTAATCTATGGCTACATTTAAAGCTAAATATTCAGTAAACGGAACGCATGCATTGTACTATTTGCCATTCCATTCGCAGTGACCTCTGCCCCGCTTGCCCTCCCAGCTGGTGTCCTTTACACTTGTCACGGCTTCCTTTTATAGACAAATATTGCGCGCTGGCATGTGCCTGGCGGTCTGGCACTTTCCCCAGCTACATTGTGCCGCGAATACGCTTGTTTTTCCGTTCTTCCTTTTTTCCATTTTTTTTTTTTAATTTTTTTTTTTTTTAATTTTTTTTTTTATATTGCCTTTCCCAAAGGGTTTCTGGCAACTTGCCTGTGGCGCTCTTTGCACTGCATGGAAATGTCGCGGCTTTCTGTCTTTCGCTTTTATTTTTGCTGATGCTGTTGTTCATGTTGTTGTTTTTGTTATTTAACATGGCAGTGGTCAGTTACGGGTCTGGGTCCATGGGCATTCGGTTATATTGAAAAATTTGAATGCTAGTAAAAACTTTTAATTGTCGCTGGTCAACGACGCGTCGACGCCGTCACATGTTGGCCAGGACATTTAAATGGCGCCGCTGCCTGTTATTGTTAACAATATTTTTCAATGCAATTTTCCCTTGATTAAAATATGCAATGAAATGTTTTCCGGCATTGTACACTCGATCTACTCTTATTTCTATCTCTCACATATTATGTGCAAAATTTAATTATTTTGGCTTATCGATGGCATGACCAAAAGCGGCTTACAAACTTTCCACTTTATTTAATCTGAGTGACAGCTGCTATTCACATGCTTTTCATGTTGACAACTCATTCATCTTTGATTTATTTTTAGCCAATATATTTATTTAAAATTCTTGACAAAAATAGAGAATTCATATTGCTAAATTTATTTTCTATGATTGTTCAACAGATAATTAAATTGGCCAAACTTGATTGCTCAGTTAGTTTACTTAACTTTAATTTAATTATTGACCCTTGTGAAATGGTAAAATATGGATGCTATATATAATTCAAATATGTAGCATCTTTGCGTATATATCTAGACAAAACTGAATTATAGGGTCTTATATGTTTTCATAAGATTTGACTATTAACAAACTTGTGTTAATCAATATTATTTATTAGCAAACTCTTGCTACCAATAAAATAATAAAATTTATTTGTATATTTTTGTCGTAGTCTTTAAGATGCTGTTCTTCTTCGATCTCTGTCAGATCAATGTTTTATAACATTTCAATCTAATCTAATCCAATATAAATGTTGTATAAAAGCGAATTTCAAAATATAACCAAGGTTTTAATTAATAAATTGGTGAATTAACTACACGAAGGATAAATTAGAAATTTAGCTTTAAATTGAATTAATTCGTTTAAATGTCAACGGAAATGTTTGATACTAAACGAAAATTTATAGCTTTTAAGACCAACATTGGTGACCATGCTTTAATTGTATTAGTAAATAAATGTATTATTTGGAATAGTTGCATCTCAAGCCACTTTTCAAATTTCCACTTTGATGTTCGTATTTCAATGGCACATTAAAGTTGTTTGCGGTTGCCACGCCTGTGGCAATGAATTATGTAGACTTTAATCCGAGTGCTTTTTATGGGAATCGATGGCAACACGGTAGGGCGGGGCCACACCGGGGCCATGAAGACGTTGCCAGCCAAACTGCAGCAACAACCAAAAAGTATTTTGGCCGAGTTTCTAGTTTCGCTTAGGACAGCAAATGGGAAATGGCACAATAAACACCGAACGCATATAAAAGGACATTCGAGTTCATTTGTTTGCAGCGTTGTGGTGCAGCAGGCGTTGGTGGTGCCGGTGGTGCTGCAGGACGGTGGGCGTGGCGCCTTGCATTGCTGCATTGTTTTCGCCTTGTTCGTTGCCGCTGCTGTTTTTGTTGTGCTCGTTGTTGTTAAAAACAATGCCACAACGACTACGGTTCTGTGGCAGCGGCACCGAAAAGTAGCTGCACCAAACTTTTGCAAAACTATACAATTGCATAAAATTGTCAAAAATTTATAGGGAATGCGCTTCAGGGATATATGCGGAGGCAACGCCGCCTAAAAAATGAGCACAGTGCGGGAATTGAAAACGAAGGAAAAAAATATATGGAAAACCATTTGAAGGCACAGAGGCGACTAAAGTAGATTGCTGAAATGACTTGAGTTATGGTCCGCATGCAATTTCCAGCACCCCAAATTATCTAAGTACTACTGCTACTATCTAGATTTATTTCTGGAATGCAAACAACGAACTTTATATAGTAAAATAGGTTAAATGTTATAAAATTTGGTCATATCGAGCAGCAGATAAAACATTTTTTCTATCTTTTTTTCTGTGTTTTTCATTGAGTTTCCTTCTAGGATTTTTTTTTTAAATATCTGGTATAAAGAGGGACAATTGCGTATATGGATAATTTGTTGATCAAAGACTTTGGATCAAAGACCATTTAAGCTTGCTTTAAGCTAAGCAAAAGAAATAAAGTATTTTTATTCCAGAAAAAATCAAAACTTCTTGCCTCTAATTATCATAATTCTTATTTTAAAGCTTTAACTTAAAAAAAATGTTTGTGAATATTAACTAATACATTGCAATAACAATAATAATACCAGTGAGCGTACAATAGTTTGTGTACATGGAATAATTAATCTCAATTACACTATATATGTTCCAAGACTGATTATTAGGCTATGCTTAGAAAACCAGTTTTTAGTTATGGTCACACGGAAATTCCAACAAATTAGTTGTTAAGGAAATAATCCCTTGATTATGCCCCGACATTAGTAACAGTTTTAAGGTTTTAAAGGTTCTTTCCAACACCCCAACTGCAGTGGATCGCATTACCTGCATTACCTTCGTGTCTGCCTCAAATCGCACTTTTTGTGTGAAGCACATGCGAAAAACTGAAAATGAACTAGGACTGCATCGACTACTTGCCCCAGCCAGCAACCATCCCCCTTAGCCCCCCAGCTGGCAATTGCTGCTGCTGTATGAGCTTAGTCTTAGCCACCGCATATTGTCGCCAAGCTCGCAACTGAAAACGGCTGGTTTGCATGGCCAACACTTAAAAAAAAATACTACCTATACATTATACATACATATGTATATATATAGCAGGCCCCACACGTTAAGCCAATATTTTGCGGGTAGCCCTGAAGCCCTCGCTGCTTAAAGTTATTCAAAGCTCTGCGAGGTTTTTATTTCCTTTGGTTTTTCATTATACTCTGCTACCGAAGATATCATAGTATGTTGGTGCCATGTCCGTTATGCTGTCTGTCCATCTGTATGAATGCATCTTTTTCGACACCCTTAGAGATAAGGACTTAAAATTTGGAAATTATTCCCGCGTCAAATAAAGTGTAAGAATTAAAGTGCTGCGCCCACTAGGAGGCTACGATAAAGCCACATGTCTTCCACAGCTTGGAAGGTTTTTGGCGATGTCCTTTTAAGATAGGCATATGCCACAACCACCTCTTCCGCCACAGGCACCCCACCCCTCAGCTATATCTGTTTAGAGTTAGAGCCGTCAAATTTGGTGGGTATATTACTGGTGGCAACCTTTAAGAATCGATAAAAATTGTTTATGGCCACTCCCACTCGGAAAGTGTCAATCGATAAAACCGGATATGTCAAACAATTTCAATTTTTTGCTAATAACTTCCTTCAAAGATCGGCATAAACATTTTCACACCACGCCCACACCCGCCGCCCCCAGGAACTTCGGTCCTATCTGAAATGCGCATTTCTTCCACAATATGGGAGCTGGAGTCCCCAAATTTTTAAAACATATTATTGGTAGCTTCGTTAAGAGATCGATAGGAATTTGGATTTAAAAAATGTTGGACAATGGCCACACCCGCCCAAAAAATGATTAAAGCTTATATCCTCCGCAATTTAAGAGCTATAGCTAGGAAACTTGGAGGGTATATTACTAAGATAGTCCTTCAACATTTTCCCCAAAATTCCGCAATTTGAAAGCCAAATATGGACGGGGGATTACTAAAAATCTCCATTAAAGATCCGTATTTCTTGACTACACCCAACCTGTTCCTTGCTACATATTATTAGCTGGTATTACTTATGGCATCAGAGTATTTCGCTGTCGGTTACGCCCGACTGCAACGTTCTCACTTGTTTTCAGTCTCCCTTTGTTTTGTTTTATTCTTTAAGTTTACAGTCGCTAGTCAGCAAAAAACAATTAACCCGCTCAAGCCACACTCAGCAACTGGGGCCTGCCCCCCATCAAGCAGCAGCGAAACCCCAAAGAGCTGACCGCTCAGTTCAGTGGCTCTTCCCGCATTGACTGGCCACAGATTTTCCAGTTTTTATTGTGCCCCCTGAGAGAAAGTTGGCGGGGGCTGTAGGGGTCGGGGATGTGGCGCCCGCTTAGTCC
Organism: Drosophila nr. medialis 2 BK-2023a; assembly: GCA_035044325.1. NCBI lineage: Eukaryota > Metazoa > Arthropoda > Insecta > Diptera > Drosophilidae > Drosophila > Drosophila nr. medialis 2 BK-2023a. The sequence continues at coordinate 2,328,576 of JAWNMH010000410.1, read as the reverse complement.
GCGAGCACTTTGCCAGGCGCTTTCCACTTTTTTTTTCCTTTCTGATGCGGGCGAGCACTGCAGTTCACCCACCCACAAACCACACACGCACATAAATTGTGCACCGCTGACGTGGTGTCAACCATACGGCCGCTGCCAGCCCCAGTCGTGTGAGGATTCTGGGTGGTGCCTAAAAGAAACGGCTGCTTCTGCTGCTGCTGCTGATGTGAGCGGATGCACTGACTCTGCTTAACTGGCGCTCAAAGGCGGTGGGCTGTGTGGTGCTGTGGGCTGTGTGCTGCGTGCCGTGTGCTGTGGCACGGTACGGTGTGGTGCTGTAATGACTTTGTCATAGAGTTGACAGTGTCGAGCGTAAAGCGTATAACGAGTGGCTGCGACAACACAATATATAACATGTCCAAATTGTCTTTTAAAAGTGGCTTCAGTTCTGGCTTCCTTCCTTGTTGGCAAAATGCGTTAAAGAGTGTGTGAAGTTGGCTTATAATCATTTTTTTTTTATTTATTTCGATTGAATTCCCATTATGTATGCGCACATGAACATATTCCAAGAATATACTTTAATTTTATAGTGGCTGTAGTTACGAAATACCGGTCTTTGAAGGAGGTTAATACTAATATATCCTCCAAGTTTGGTAACTGAAATATGATTTTTGTTGCTACCAATATACCAATATACTCTAACTTTCAAATTGTGTATCGGTTTGGGGAATCGGAGTAAGCGGGAATATGTAATTTTTTAGATAAACTCAAATTTTAAAAGTTTCAAAATTTGGTGACTAGCTTACACATTGTGAAATATGTGCACATTTTATATTATTATAATACAATGAATACAAAAGCTACGTTTAAACTTATTGCAAGTAAGCTCCTATGTTTCTTATTTCTCTTAACTATAATTACTTACTTCCAATTATTTGCATGCATTAATTGCACAAGCACTCCAGGCCACACATTTCAAGCCTGTTTGCCCTTAACCAAGTCTTTATAATTAAACTGGCATTTCCGTTTTCAACCATTATTTTTGTTTTTATTCATTTGATTAAAATCAAGCCTCATTTGCTTGGGGTTAAACTGCCTGCCTTCTCTAACTGCTCATTAAATGTACTTTGTATGCCTTTGCATATACATACATATATATATATGTATATATGTATATATTTGTATCTTTATCTGTATCTGCATGTGTATCTATGCTGTCATTCTAATGAGCTTACATTCCAGATTGTAAGTAATTTAAATTGAGCCCACTTGTTTAGCGCTTGTGCGGAAAATGAACTCGAAATGCACTTGCCATCCTTATCTGTACTTTTCCAACCCCTCCCATACCCCTTCCCTATTTTTTTGAGTGAATTGTGAACTTGGGGGTTGGAGGTTGCCAGGGTTGCATGGTGGTGGGTAGGGGGTGGTGTGTATTGCATGTGTGTTTTGGCTGCTGCCGTCTGCGCTCGTTCAGCTAAATGAATAAACTTTTTCCGAGCATACTCTTTCGGCGGTAAATAGTGTTAAAGTTCACACATTTGATTTGTTTTGTTTTTTTCGTTTGGTTTTTTTGTTATGCTGTTTTGGCATTTCTGTTTTACATGGTCCTCGCCACCTCAGCCTTATTTCTCGCTCCACTTGGCTGTTGACTGTTTTTTAGCATTCACACAATTTTTTGACAACAATTGTGTTCCTTTCGCAGAAATAGTTTTTCCATTATGGCATATAGGGGGCGGCAAGGGTTGCGTTTGGCGTTGGGGTGGAAAGAGGGGCAGGGCATGGCTTATATAAAGTAACCAAAATAACTAAAGTGTAAATTAGCTTTTGGCTGTTGTTGACGTTGTTGGTTTGGCTCTCGTTGTGGGTCTCTGGCTGGGCTGCTGTGCAGGCAAAAGTTTGTCATTTGGTTTTAATAAAAACACTTGCACACACTCACATACACACACGTACACCCACAGACCCAGACTTGAATACACTCATATACGGTATTCGCTACTCACACTCAAACTCACACTTTCCATGCATTCACACTCTTGCAGCACTTCATTTGCGCACAACATGGAGGAAAGTTAACTGAAGGACTTTTCGGGTTGGCGTTGGTCTGATAGCCCTGTTTATTTTTGGGTCTGCTGCTCTTGACACGCCAACCATAATAAAAAAAAAGACAAAAACGACACTCAAAGTTTATTTAGAAATTAAAATATTGTGCCTGTCGGGCTTAAAAGATGCATCACTGCACTCAAGTTGTTAGGCAGACTTCAGCCTTATCCGATCCATTTCATTTAGCAATTTCAACAGCATTCTTGGAAACATTTACTTAAGCATTTCAGCGACTATTAAATATTAACTATTAATTAACAATCAACTATAACATTAAGTAAAGATTTTCTTTTTGTTCTGTGAATTATTTTTTAAAAACTTAATTATCAAATAGAATTAGAAATTATAATTATTCTACCCATTCAACCTTTTTGATTTTATTTACTTACTTAATATCGACATTAGACTGATATTAATTATATTATTATATATGTTAATGCAAATTAAAATTAAATCTTCAGACTAAAAGTAAAAAAGACAATAGTTAGGATGGTTTAATTGAAAAGACATGCAAAAATATTATTACCGAGGCAAGAAGATTAAGAGTTCCTTATAATATAAATAGAGAATTATGAATTGATTACATTATTGAATACACAATGAATAAGTAGTAGTAGTTAAGAAAAAGTGGTCTAGATGGAACAGAAACAATATATTTCTTTAAGGTATGATAAATATGAAGATTATAAAGAATAACTTCAGCACTTACTCAAATTCTCCAGCTTATTTTACATATGTACATAAGAAATTGAATTGGTTTTTAATCTTATTATATTATCTAACAAATACAAATACTCGTTATATACATATATATTTATTTAAAAATAATGTGCATTTCAAATTAAAGTAACAAGCCGGAATATTAATACACTTTATCCAGTATTTGCTTTATTTATGTCATTTACCCCAACTATATATACAGTTGTATCGAGTTTCTAAACATTATTAACAATAACATTGAGTTGTGCTGCTGCAGTCGAATGATTTGCCAATGAATTTTCATAACAAAAGCCAAAGGCCGTGACGGGTTCATGCATACTTATGGTCATTAGTCGGTTCTAATTGAAATTGCATAATGATAATCCCACTCCAAATCAAACTCGGACAGATATGCTGTTAAACTGACAATTAGAGAGACAAGCATGGTGTTTGAGGGTGTTGGGGGGGTGGTATTGGGCGGCATTGGGCAACATAAGGGTTGGTGTTCAACTTCACAGGCATACACAAATCACAGTTGTAAATAGACAACCAAAAAGACGTCCGACGTTTTGGGTCAGTTACAGTTACATCAATTGCCAGACAACACACACACACACACACACAGACACACAAGAAACAGCCCCAGCCAGCCGTCCATTCAGACTTAGGCAGACAGCACGGCACACAACAATGGACCGGGGACATGTTAGCCAGACACAAACATATCCAGTTGAGGCATACAAACTAGTCTTCACCCACAAACCCCAACTTACAGTTAGAGTTAAACTCTGACGGGAGTTGGAGGCTACTGAAACGGGTAGCAAATGAAGATTATTATCGTTTGGCTGCCAGGCAGCATTCACACTTTGATGTACCCTTGTATTCACATACACCGAAAGCCTATTCATTATAATTGGTGGGCGTGGCTGTGGTGTGGTGTGTTGCCTTGTGTTTTGTGTACCGTGTGTTGTGTGTTGGATGTCAATTTGTTTGCTTGCTCATTGCGCTCTTAAAGGCCTATTCATGTCCGACATGGGCAATGATCAGTATCCACTTGAGCCGATGCGACAAGCGCTAATTAAACAAAGTGCATTTTAGATTGTTTCTGATTTTTTTTTTTAATTCACATTTAAACTGCAAAATTAACAATTGTTTTTCCTTGTTACAATGACAAGTGGCATGCCACACCGTTGGTTAAGTTGGTTTCACTTGACAAATGCGCTGCAGCGATAAATGATGAGGCAGCAAACTACATTTATTTCTCATAAGCCACAATTTAATATACTTCGGTCACATATTTTTTATATATGTATTCATTTAAAAATTAAAATTGATTATTTAAAAAAATATAATATTAATTCTGATTTTTTTTGTGTTTGATTGATTATTATAAACATATATTAATGCTTATGGAATAATTTACCATTTAATGTATTTTATTTTCAAATTTAGCTGCGTAAATGAAATAAATTATTTTCCAATCATTGCAATAACTTATCTCAAAGGATTCTTAATCACATTGCTTGTAACTGTTTCTTTTAAATTGTGCGTCTGATGGAAACTTGCTCCTGTTGCAAGTAAAAGGAGGAAAACGAATAAGGAATGTAATTTGCATAGGGACGATGTCTGTCAATGATGTGGCATCAACTTAACTGAATGCATATATAGACACACACAAAGCACACATTCATATTTGCATGCCAGTGCCTCGAGCCAATGTCTTTCATCTTTTCATTTGACCCAATATGCCGCACACATTTGATGCATGCCCTGCAATGCACATTCGAGCATAGACGAATGTTTGTGCTCCTTGGACATGCAACATGTGCCGGAGGGCATCACGCAAAGCGTATAAAAATAATAACGTTGTCCTATATATGTATGCATGATGTGGTGTGTCTCTGTGTGTGTATGTTTGTGTGTGTGTGTGTGTGAGTGCTTGTGGGTCTATGTGTCTGAATCCTGGACACATGATGCAGTCAAACCGACAATATGGAGTACATACTTGTGTAAAACAAGTTATTCCATTTTGAGGTTTCTGAATAATTAATGCAACTAAAAATGTTCAGCTCGTCCATTTGTTGTTTCCATTAAATTGCATGCATTTGAGCATTGCATCAGTGTTGTGCATCTGTGTGGTAGAGATGAGTGCAGCTCCACAATCACAATTACATTAGTGATTGGCAGCTGAGTTTAAATTTATGGAAGCAACAATTTGATAAGCATAATAAAGAGACTTAGATTTTAGATTAAGTGGATACAATTTGATAAAGTGTTTTCTAAACTAAATTTATGAATATTACTCTTCACTTATCGGGGAGCAAGCGCTACAGTGAATGTCGTTGATTACAAATATTTGTTTTAATATTTCTTTACATATACGCATTCCAAATACGTAATATATATACTAAATCTACTATCTTTGATACAATCAATACATTGAAATTTATTCATTGGGCAGCTTTATAGAAATAAGGAAGTATTTCTTTAAACAGTAATTTTTAAAAGCGTTCAATCGCAAACGATATTATTTTAATATAAGTAAAGAGATATTTAGTAATATTTTAGTTAGTACAAGCTTTAGCTAGAGAGGCACCACTATCTAGAATACTGCGAAGCCAAACAACTTTATGAATCTTGAATCTTAACAGTATATATATTTAAGAATCTGCTATCTTATGCACATTTTTCCTTTAAATATTTTACCTTAAAGGTATAAATTCGAATGACAGCACAGATAAAATATCAGTTTTTCTCGATGCTTATTTCACATCACTACGCTGTAGGTGTCTGTACTCGTATGTGTGTGTAATTCGAATATGTGTACTTACACAATTGTGTCTGTGCGCTTGTGTGTGAACGATGAGTGTGTGAATGATAAGTGGGCGAGTGTGTGTGTTCATTGTAGTTATATAAAGCATATTTATATATTTTGCTTTTGCATTGTGTTATTGAATTGCAGCTTACGCAAGTTTCCTTTGTACCAACTTTTGAGGCAGAAAGCATTGCAGTGCGCCTTTTTCCTTTGATCAGCAGCCATAAGCAATGGTCGTTGTCATTGCAATAATTTCCATCTCCTTGGCAAGTTCAGTGTCCAAGCAATTCAATTTGATGCCACCGATTGCAAGGAAGGCTGGCAGGCAGCTACTTAAATTTTATGAAGCGTCGATATGGCTCAAACGACTCAATATCCATAAGTGGTGTCCAGAGAGAGAGAGACAGAGAGATGGATAGCGAAGGAGAGATAGAGAGAGAGAGAGAGAGAGAGATGTAGAGGGAGGGGGAGAGTGAGGATATTTCCACCAATGCAACTTAATCTCTGTGTCCTGCCATGACAAATCGTCCTTATCATTTTACGAACGACAACAAAAAAAATCAAGTGGGTATGGTTAGGTTGTCCCTGATTGACTAGGAGATGCCTCTTAATCACTTATTAAGTAACTTGAGAGCAAGTATATATTTTTTGTTCATTAATCAGTCTTTGTGGTTAATAAAATAATATTGGTATACTCAATTCTGTGCGTAGGGTATATTAAAGAGCGAATCGCAATAATTATTAGACACTTGTCGACTTAATGCACTTTACACTAATTTGATTTAAAGTAATATGAGGTCATATGTTTTATACATTTTATTTACATATTTACTTCATATTTCATATACATTTTATTTACATATTTACTTTTATTTTTATATTAATTTTATTTAAATCCCTGGCGTCGAGCGCACCAATATAAGTTAAGCTTTTAGCGCTGGGATAAATAAATTAATAATGAAAAATATACACAATAAATTAATTTCAAAGCTCAGAGCGGCTTCCAATGGATGCAAATGGAATTAATGTTATTCTTTTACGAAAATCATCCATGTTGGATTGCTTATTTGAATACCAAATCTACTAACTTTAACTCTTAAAGTTTTCGCTTATAATTTATTTAATATATCTTTTAGCTGGCTTGGAATATGCAAATATAATATTACCTAACGCTATTACATATAGTGACTGAAATAGAGATAAGCAAATTCAGAAGGCTGTAGCAAATCTAAAGAGGTATGAAATGGGTCGACTCCTGTTCCACACATTTGTACAACCTCAGCAATTTGTAAGCGTATACATGGGGTTTACATAAGTATATATATACATACATACTTACTGAAACAATAGCAAAAACTTAAGGCAATGCTTAAGTTAAGAAAAAGCAAACAGACAAGTTGTAAAAAAACACACAGAAAACCAGGAGGGCAATTCACACGCACAACAAAATCGCCAACAACAAAATGCTGATAAAAGATGTTTGTTTGTTTATGTTGTTGTCTTTTTATGACTTCAATTAACTGCGTACCAGATTCAGGTCCAACTATGCTTCTATATAGTGCTATCTCTCTCTCTGTCTATCTCTCTCACTTTATTTCTTTGTGTTGTCTGCTTGCGTGTGGATTAAAGATTTTCGTTCATAATTTTTTATCTCTGCTGGCTGCGTGAGCTCAAGTTGTTGTTCCCTGATGATTGTTGTTACTGGTGTGTTGTTGTTGTTGTTGTCTTTGGCATACATCATTAGTTAGCTTAATGTAGTGTATAGACTACATGACCACGCCCCCTTCTTTGGGGGACCAGCAGGTAGTCAGCTGGGCGGCTGCTGGTCATCAGGCAGCCGCAGCTAATACAGTCTACAGTTTCGCAGCTCGAGTGTGTGTGCTCTTGTATGTGTGTGTGTGTGTGTAACTATGGATAACAATCACGTTTATTCAAACACACACACACACGCACACACACATTGACTGAGAAAAACGGGCAATCAATTGCCAAAATTGAACAGTCTTAACGTCTCGTTTGCGAATGCTTCGAAGATAATCGCCGGCAAAAACTGCGCCACTTAGAGCCAATGTATGGCGAACACTATTTCCCATAATGCCCAATCTTCCATATATCTATGCGTATATGTATGCATGTATATATCTACCAGTAAGCCAGCCGATGTTCTGGTGGCCCTCATAACGACTATCCAACCAGGGTCCATTTCTAGGCCGCGGCATCGTAGGAGGCGGCCTTTTGTGTGTTTGACGTTTATGTTAACATGTGTGCTGTCTGCCGATGCGTGTATCTCCCGCTCGGTTGTTGTCAATGCGTGTGTGCGAGTGTGTCTCTCTGTGTGTGTGTGTGTGTGTGTGCGTGTGCGTATGCTTGTGTGTCGGAGTATCTGCGGCATGCCAGAATCCAGCTGAAGGAGCCTGGTTGCCACAGTATTTTCCACCCATTCGCTTTATGGTCCGCGCAGCCTCTGTCTGTCTGTCGCTCTGTCCCTTTGTCCTTCTGTCTCTGGATCTGTGTCTGTTTGTGTATCGCTCGCGTGGCTGCCACGGCGCTGTCTTTGCATGAGCCGTGCCACAGTGCCGCAAATTAAGCGATGAAGTGTGCAAATATTTAATTGCCATTACAAATTCACAAATTGAGAAATTCGTTGCTTTTCATTGTTGCAATTGCAGAACATTTTGATGCATCCAAATTATTTTGGAATTGCAACTCTCTGGAGAACTATATATGGTCATATCTTTCATCAAACCTTGCGATTAATGTTACTTTCAAAAGCAAGATGGCAAAAAATCGAGATAATTAAAAAAGTATTCTCTAAAAGAAACATTTTTTTTTTTAAATAGATTGGGTAAGTATTTAAAATGTGCTCACAAAGGTTAAGAAATTTATAACATTCCAATCGCATGCTTACCAAAAAACATCTTAAGTTATATAAGACATAATTTTTTTCTAATATTTCAAAGTATTTGGCATATCCTTATCTAAAATATCATTTACAATATTATTCCAAAAATTTGTAAAATATCTTCATTTGAAATTTTAATTTCTTATTAATTATGCGATGTTTTTATAATTTTATTTTTGTGGTTCTTTAGCTTTTGTTCCACTGTGTCCTTTGAGGCTTTGTTTAACTTTCTCCGGCGTTGACGCTTTTGTTGCTCTTATTGTTGTTGCTGTTGGCATTGTCATTGTTGTTATTGTACGGCTGTTTGTATTGCGGGCAAAAGGAGACTGGATGGAGCGACAAGTGTGTGTGCGAGGAGAGGGGGGTGTGGAAGGTAGCGAGAACAAGAGTGACTTCGCGGGGTGGGTCGGTGTTGGATGGGGAGTGGGGGTAGGGATAGCGTGCGCCATAAAAAAGCGCTCGAGGTTGTTAAATTGACAACGTTAAACACTTTGTTTGGCATTTTCTGCATTATTAGGCGAAACTGCCGTCTGTCTCTGTAATTGATGCCCCGACAAACACCCGGCCTAAGGCCTTGCCACCCCAGCCCCTATCCAACCCCCCGCATGCCCATGCAACGAACTCACACACAGTTCACAGTTATCGCGACCCGAAGTCACGAAACAAGGCCGAGCACTGATTTAAATGGCTCAAAAGTTAAGTTATCGTAATGCTAAGCGGATTAGCTGCTCGAGGAGTCTCTCATATGGTTGACATCTTATGGCCACGGCTTTAATGTGGGTACTGTTCGGGTGTGTATGTGTGTGTTGTGTGTTGTGCGAAAGTATTTGATTTCAGTTGATTTCACTGTCAATTTGAAATGACATAATAATATGGAAAGTTTTAATCCTTTTAAGTGGCTGCTGACGGCCGGAAGTGTATTTACTGAAGTGAAGCCAAGTGAAGTAAATTGCTGTCCGCTGCTTGTTTTATGCATAAATTCGATTAAATGCCAAAAGGTTAAATCTCAGCCAGACATCCTCTTCGTTCGCCCCATTCCGCCTTATCCTTAAATTAGGCACGAGCGCACGTAAAGCTGTTGAATGTCATGTCAAAGGGCACTCAAGACGAGCGGCGCTCGTAAACTTTCGGTCTATCTTTATGCATATAAATATATATATATATATTCATATATATCTATATATATTTCATTCTTTTATTCGCCCCGCTCGTGCACATCCTTTTACGACAAGAGGCAAAGGATTATTCAAGTTGCTTGGCAAATCTCATAAAATGCAAAAGCGTATTAAAATTGACAATAAAGCGGCTTTTTTATGTTTATTGTATGCATGAGGACACCCGGAGGGGCACCGGAAAAAGTGTGCGGACCCTTCACCTTTCCTTGCCTGTTTGAGGCGATTGTGAAATTCGTTTAAATTTTTTAAAAGCCATAGCACTTTAAGGCTCGTTATGCATCTTTTAGTGGCTTCAAGAAGGTCCTGTTTATTTGCCACTTAATTTGCTACAGTCTGTTGCAGCTTCTGTTGCTCCATCTGCTGCTGCTGCTGCTGCTGCTTCTCAGGCTGTCCCAATTGCCGTAGCCACTGGAGTGCAAAATATCCGCTCAACTGCAACTTATAACAATAATCCCCCCTCTCTGACTTTCTCACAACCCCCCCCCCCCCCCCCCCCCCGGCATCTCAGTCGCAATCTCTCACACATATGCATAAACACGTGTTTGCCTGTTATTATTGTTGCTCCTGCGAGTGCAGCACCGCACTCAATCCTGTGATTTAACACTCTACCCATTTTATTCATTTTTTTCTCTCTTGAAGTGATTTCTGTTCCTTAATGCTTACACTTGGGCAAGTATGTAATGGGTTTTCCTATATAGCTTGCAAATTTACGAGCGGGCAATTGTCGTTAATCTTTAACTTCAACTTTCTTTCCACAGTTAACAATCTATGCAAAAAAAACCTTTAAGTGGATGTTTTAGAATGTTATAACATTTCTCAAAAGTAATCTTAATTGCCTTAAAAACTGTCATTTCTTCTTTCTGCTTTTCGATATATTCCGAATTATTCTGACTTATTATTTTCCGATATTCTGTATAGTTTTTATTTTAGTTTTTTAGATTTTTGATATATAATATATATATGATCGACTATTGTTAATATATTATGGCATTTTAAATTGCTCACAATTAAAAATAAAAAATAATAATATCAACATTTTTAATTTTCCTCACTTGTTTTTATCGCTAAACTTTTATTTGAAGTCGGGTAAACGTCGTATTTATGTCAAGATATTAAAAACCGTTTAAAACTTTTGTCACTCACAAGCCAAGTTTTTGATGGAGTATAACGAAATCTCGTTTCGAACTTAATAATATGCTTATAGAGCATTCTAAGTGTCGTTGTTTCATCGATGTTTGCACAATTTTTCGTTTTTGCTTGCTTAGTTGTATTTTTGTATGAGTTACGGCAACTTTCAAAGCATAACAATTTCTTCCCACTTGGCTCCAACGAAGCATAAAAACTTATGACTTGTCTAGTCGCTTTGTATGTATGTATATATCTACATATACACTCTGGAAGACACACACCCACACATACACACACTCAAACAAACCAGTTAGAAATGAGCAGAGGCTCGTGCTGCATGTGCGCTGTTGGCGGTGTTGCACTTTGTTTGTTTGTGCCGGTAATATTTCCTTAAATCGAGTAAACAAGTGGAATTCAACAAAGCGGAAACGGAAGCACAATGCGTAGCTGCTTGTGTTGTAAGAGTTACCTACACACAGACACACACACAACCACTCCCAAACAGACACATACACACAGGCACACACACACATACACGTAAGTCGTACGAGTTGTTGTCTCAAATATGGCGGCAAATATACTTTGCTTCTCAGCTGGAGCATCTCTCCACATCTTCGCTATACGCTTGCACTCGTTCTCCTTAGCTTACTGTTGTTTTTCTTGGAAATTGCTGTTAAAAATAACAAAGCTCCTTGTGAGTTTCTGGCATCACGTTGCTTGCCAAGTTACTTCCTTCCTTTTCATTGCCTTTTATCTACTATTTCTTTACTCTTCCTTGCTGCTTGTGCCGTTGAGCTTTTCTTGGTGTTTGTCTTAGTTATGCCAGAGTCACCCCGGCTCTAACTCCGTCCAATTGAAATTGAGACGCGGCGCTCGACAATTGTATTTATTTGCTCTGCTAAATGGCATAATCGATGCCGACATACCACCCTTGTGATGGTTGACGGGCTTTGTGGTGCACAGATTTTCAAAATACCAACATCAAAAGGAGCAAACAAACTATGCACACACACAAACACACACACATACACTTATATAACGAATCCAATATTTACCTTATTAGTGTAGACATTCTCAAAAGGTCTCTTATAAATGGATACCAAGTTTAGCGCTTGACTTGATTTAAAAATAATTTTGTTTTAGTTGCCTAAAGATTTGTTCATTATTAACAAACAAGTTTTAGGGTTTTTACCCTCAACTGAAAAATATGTGTTTAAAATTGAATAGTATATCAAATATTAAATCATATATTGTATAAAATATTCATTTTCAGTTCACTTAAAAAGTAATGTAAGTAAGTAAAAATATTAATAAAATATTAATTTTAGTTTAAAATCGATTAACAAAAACAAATTGTATTTGTTTTGGTGTTTAAAATATGTTGACTTCATATTTTTTTATTGCTGCCTGTCGTAATTTAAATTTTAATTCACTTAGAGATAATTATTTAATTGGCACAAACTGCAATCATCAAATAATTTCTTTGCAGTTGTCAAACATTTTCTTTACTAAGTCACTATCAAAAACGAAGAAAAATATTATTGAGTTTAGAAATTGGTTTTTAATTGATCTAATGAGTTAATAAAATATAATTCGCTTCCTCAATTTGAACCTAATTTACTAAACAAATAAATCTCTGTCTGTAAAATGAATTTTTTAATTGGTTTTAATTTAAATAACATAAAACAACTTTAATATTAATAAGAGAAGTCGTGAAGAAATTGGCCCGAAATATGAGTTAGTAATTTGTCTTTTAAATAAATACGTGCCAATGAATGGTTTGCTAAGATTCTTAAGCTATTAGGTCCTTAAGTTGACAGATTTTGTGGTTGTAAGAGACAACTTCAAAGCCACGTTTGGTTGCGAACTACAAGAGAGGAATTTATTAAATTCCGCTGGGAGGCTCTGGCCTCTTGGCCTGGCTCATAAGCACCACAACGTCTTTTGAAAATGCTCCGGAAAATTACGCAGCTGTGTAAAGTTTTTCTGGCATATTCAAGATGTTTGTTTCGTCTTGGTTTTTGTATAAAGTCGTCGCATAGCTGAGATGAGCTGGGAGAGCCAAAACAAAAGTTGAAGCTGCTGCATTTTAATTTATATATATATATATATATATATATATATATATATATGGGTGTATATATATTCATATTATTTTTACTTTAACGTCTTCAAAGACAAAACTTACGCTCAAATTGTTTGTCATCAAATTATGTGGGCAGCAGTTTTTGTTGTTTTTGTTTTTCTTACTGTGGCTGTTGTTGACCCTTGCCGCAAAAATGGGCATCATTAAAATGCTGTTACCGGACGTACAACGCATCAGCCGCTTGACCCTATCCAGTCACCGGACTTGGCCTACTCCTGTCAGCGCTTTGGGCCTGGACCGCAACAGGATTGTTCAGGCATACCCTTTTTTAATTTGCAACATGTCATTGGCAGAAAGACAAGCAAAAAGGACGTGGCACATCGATGAGAGCAGGGCTAACCAAAAGTGAGCAACTTCCAAACTGAAACTGGGAAGCTGACTACCGTCAAGCTGAGAACCGAGAACTGAGCGACAGTCCAACTGAGCAACGCCCAGCACACGCTTTGTTGCGCCTTTTGTTGGGCTTTCTGCCGTGGCCGAAAAACCGAGGCAAAAACCAAAATTAGCAGCCGCAGCAGGACTACAAAAAAAAATATAAAAAAAAAATAAACATAAAGAAATAAAAGAAAGCGCAGGCAAAACAGTCGAGAGAGGGCAAATCAACAACTATTTAAGATGTACAGAAAAGAAATGGCAAAGAAATTGTTCTCGAGATCCGAGTAGATGCAAAAAGCTGCTTGAAATGAAAATAAGGAAATGACAGGCAGACAAACATCTTGACCTTTTCAAACATTTGCACAAGCTCAAATAACTATTAAAGAGCAGTAGGAGAGCTTGTCTCGAATTAGCTTGAGTTGGCATTTGAAATTTCCCTAATGATACAAAGTGAAAGAGACAAGGACAACATTGAATAGCATATTTGAATAGAGCTAGTACAATACTTGATCAGCTCATTACCTGATTGAAAAAACCACAATTTGTACGAAAAAAACTAAATGTTAAAAAACTATTTGTTGCTTTAAGGAAAATTGTTTGCAAAATAATATATTAAAATCAACAAGACTTAATGAAATGTAGCTGAAATTCAATAAGAGCTTATGTAGAACAAATGACGCAAGCAAAACCAATTCAAATTTGATAGTTACAACTTTTGAAAAGTCAATCACGTCTTAAATGTCATAAATGGTATATTTTTTTATTTAAATATCATATTATTGTTCGCTCGAAAAGCTGTTCCTTTTACTGCTCAAAATTTGTTGATATATTGTAATGTTGTCTTTAGCTGATAGGCCTGAAATCTATTATGCCACCCTCGTCCGTCCATACACACACACACAGACACACTTGCTCATACAATGTGATAGACGATGAAAAAAGCAAAAAGTGAATAAGAGGCAGAGGCAGAGGCAGAGGCAGAGGCATAGGAATTGGTCGTACTACTATGGGCTGCGGGGAAAAGGGGGGACCAGGTTGAGGATGCCCGCCCCGAATGTCATACAAATGACCCATATTAAATTTATTATGGCACAGGGAGCAGCACAATGAAATTCAATAGCTGAAAACCTAATGGCAAACAAACCAAATCGCCGACGCCTTCGACTAATATATACAGTCCATACGCATACAAACATAAGAATATATATATGTATATATATATAAAAATATATATCTGTATGAATATACGTACATAATGCCATTGTACACAGATCTATACTTAGATGCCTTAGAAGTTGGGGCTGTGTGTGGGGAATGAGTGATTTTGCTGGCTGTATCAAAAGCAGCTTAAAGACGCTTGTGCGAGTCAACTTTTTGCACTGCTTGTCGTTACACTGCCATTCTGGCAGCTTTTCCAAATTGATTTATAATCCTGCCTCGAATATCCTGAACAAGAGACATAGAGTCGACGCATGCAAAATATCACGAGCTGCTTTCAAAGTTTTGACGAGTTGCTTCGCTTTTATATTGTACATCTTTTCTCTTTATTTCATTTTTTGTTGCAATATTTGTAGCCCTTCAAAAGAGATTGTAATGAGATTTTTCAATTACTTTCCAATTATATATGCGTTATAAATAAAGAGAACAATTTTGTGTTGCTGCAACACTTGCAGGCATTGAGGCGAACGAGCGACGCGTCGACACGTCCATTGGCTCCATTATCCTACAGCTAATTAAGAAACGTGAGACAAATGACAAGCGCTAAAATATTGTTTGCCAGCTCTTAAGGACGAAAGCAAAACACACACATACAGATACGTAGCAGCTGTGGGCATATCAATTTAGTAGGCAGTGATCGACCACACGATACGCTGTTAACAGCTAATACTTGACTGTTTGGGTGTCATATGGAACAAATAAAAAAAAAAGTGTAAAGCCCATTTAAAAAATTCCCTTGTTTTAATTAATTTATTTATATAATGCGGACTAAGAATGTGGAAAAGACCAAATTTTAAATTCATATTAAAATTAATCATAAGAAATAAATATTGCATTTCATTTGATTACATAACCTTTACCAAATAACGCCACATACATATATGTATACAGAAAATGGGGAAAAAAAATTAAAAATATAAAATAACACTTCTAATTATGTAAGCTTTAACACCTTTTTTTGTAAAACATAATTTATAAAACATAATAATAATTTGAAGCCTTCAGTTTGAAAATTCCTTAAATTCTTAATTATGAATCTTAAGGTGGTCGAAGGAGCTCCATTCAACATTTTGAATACATTTTTTCATATATTATTTGTTTGATTCTTTTCATGGGCTTCCTCAATCTTTGCATAAAGAGTTGCACATTTTTAAAATTTATTCGAAGAAATTGTATTTTTAATATGTTTCAAAATAGTAAATTAATTAAATTATTTTATACATTTTGATTTTTCTTTTGTCTATGTCGACTATTACATCCACTTTGAATAAGTAAATAAATAAATTGTAACCTCAATCAATTATCCTTTTTGTTATTCACATATTGCGGAACTATTCGAAAGCAGCTTAAGGAACTTAAAACAAAAAATAAAATGGTTCGACTTTGCGGCTTAATTTAACTCAAATCCGTTCAAACTTGGTTGAAGTTTAGACAAAGCCCTAATTAAGTGAGAGATATCCTTTAATTAGGTTAAGCTATGCTCCGTTCCAAAGCCTCTGCCAATAATGAAAATATATAAATTGAGTTTTAGAATTACAGAGTATCTGCGACGAACAAATATCTTCCGTATATACATTCGCTTAAGAAAACGCTCGAAATGTATTAATTATCAATTGGACTTTGAATTCGACCTCGATTCTAGTCACCTACACACTGAAGCAGACATAAGTACTGAGAGTTGTGCAATCACAGCCGCTTGATTGGCATTTAAAGCTCTTTAGGAAATCTGTTGTTACTGACTGGCTGGATTGCTGGGTTGAGCTGGGCTGGGCTGGGCTGGGATGGACTGAGCTGGGGTGGGCTGGGCTGGTCTGACGGCAAAAATCGAAGTGAAGTGGCTACATTCAGCCACAACTGAGCTCCTTAACGCTGCTCCCTGTCTGACATAATCCATGCAATTGTAAATTTAATAAGAGCCCCGCCACGAGCCCGTCGACGGTGCTTCCTGGACTCAGATTATGTTGTGAAGAAGCAAAGCGAAATGGAAAGGCGAGTAGTCGAGGCAATTAAGTGAGTCAAGTTGGGTGGCAGAGCCAAGAGGAGTGAGGAATGAGGGTGGCCGAACTTGAGTGTGTGTATAGCCCATTGTACATACTTATGGGGAAGAAAAGAAACTTTCAAGTTCCATAGTTGTTGAAGTGGCATGCACTTTTGCCTACAAATGAAGGTCGAATAGGGTTGTCAAGTGCCAAGGAAGTTCTTTAAGATCCACTTTGTATGGCAACAGTATCGATGCCAGTTGAGCTACTCATCCCAACATTGAAATTAAAATAGAAAACTTTGCGGCCGATAAAACATTTAATGAATTATCCAAACAGTTTGCAAAAAGAAATGTTATCGCGATTAAATCGATAGCTAAGCAATTTATAGACATTTTCTTGTCAAATTTTTTCATTTGTACATTTGTGTTTATATTGAGATAAATAATATAAATATTATATATAAATGTACAAATGGTGATATTATTTAATACTTATTGAGCAGATCTGAGGATTCACTTCAATGAAAAGGATAACATAAAGTGAAAGAACTCATTTAGATGGAATGCCGTGTGGCGAGAAGTGTGCTGAGAGTGCGCTCAGCCACATTGTTGTTGTGCTGCAGTAAGTTTTTTAAAGGCCAAATGTTGCTACGCCAAATAACATGCAGCATGTTCGGTCTGCTGTGGCGATACTTAACCCCAGATGCAGCAGCACGGCGAGAATGTTGCGCAACAGCTGCACGGCCAGCTCGAGGCGCAGCAGATCGCGGATGGCATTTATGGCGCCCGAATCCACGAAATCGTACTGAGCGAAGCGACTGAGGTGAAATGACCACCTGGCCAGTGTCCAGCCGGTAGCCAGACGCATTTTCACGTGCTGCAGTATATTCTTGGGATAGCAGTAGGGTCAACAGTTCCAGCAGCTGCTCGAGCAGCCCCGACTCTACGACAGCATCCCGCATGCTCCAGCCGGAGACGAGCACATTGCTCAGCAGCGCCTGGCAGCAGGTTTTGCTGGTGCCATGCAGGCGCTTCAGGTGCTGCATCTTACGCAGCACCGGGAACAGCTCGGTGGTCAGCACCAGACGCTTCACATCCACCTTGGTGCATTCTGCGGCCAGCTCGTGGAGCACACGCAGCGATTTCACAAACTGCCGCGGCGCACGCTGCGGTTCCTGTAAATGAACAAGCAATTTATTGATCAATCCGCGCTCCCAGCTCACTGCCATGTCGCCGAGCAGAAAGTGTGCATCGTTCCTGGCCGTTAGCAGTTGATTGTCCAGATTTATAAAGTCGTTCACAACTGGCGTATCCATTGAGGCGAATCGAGGAATCTATCGAAAAAGTTCTAAAATTATTTCATATTGACGTATTTATTATTAACTAAAATTAAAAAGAACAATATGTTTGAGTAACTATTTTTTATACATCAATTTATGTTTAGTTTTGTTTATTTATATTATTTTATATATGTACGATTACCTACAATTAAAAATGTTATTTAAAAAAAAGATTGTGTCTGCTTGATTTTAATTTCTCTGACTTCTGCTTGGTAGAATTTTATATTTGTCGACGTATGTGCTATTATTCCAAGGCATACTAAGTTTATAAGCCAAAGAATAACATAACTTGACTCTAACATAACATCCGTAACTCAACATCTGTAATATAACATTTGCAACTTAACATGCAACTGTTTACTTTACAGTTAATATCGAAATCGATAGAAATCAATGAAGTGATCATCGACTTGAAGCAGAAGAGCTGAATCGTTGTGAATAAAGAAAGAAGCTTGACAAGTGGGATAAAGGATTCCATGGAGGGAGGGCTCCAAGCCGGCAATGCTGGCGCGCTGCAAAGGAAGCGGACAACGGCGACAGTTGCGACAGTTGTCGTCAGCGAAAACAGGCAGAGTCAAGTTTGGGGCTTGCATTTGTTCAACTGTTAATATTAGTATGTATTAGGAGTGCAAGATGATCTTGGCTCAAAACTTCGACATAAAATTAGTTAGGCATCTCATTGAAAATTAATAGACAGTGAAATCAAAATGAGATATAATTTTTAGTACAAGTTAAAAGAAAAATATTGTTAGGTCCAAAATGTACATCTAAGACAGAGGACTATCTCATGGAGGTTTGGAGTCGAGCTTAACCGACTGCGAAATACTCTGATACCAATCAGTAATAACAGGTAGCAGATAGCAGGTGCCACAGAACAGGGTGTGCGTAGTCAGGATAAAAAAATATTATATTTTTACTTGTTTTGAATTCCTGATAGCATAGTATTAGTGTTAATTTTAGAAATATTTATTTAACTGAGAAGAAATTTAAATATATATATTTCAGTTTCTAAAACAAAACTAAAATTTGTGCTGCTGAAGTTATTTAAATTTTTAATAGCAATCCTATATGAATTTTTAACATCGATAATTGAAAGTATGTCAAATCTATGCAAATTAATATTTTATTTTTGTATGATTTTGAAAAAGTATTCCATTGTCGGGCAATTGGCAGTTATAACGAAAAAAGTTGGTGCTATCCAAGCGATTTTCAATTTATTTTTCTTTTTATTCGCATTCAACTTTGCTGCAACTTTTTCGTATGATGTGTGTGTGCGTGTGTGTCGGCTCGTGTGTGGCGGTGAGTGCTTGTGTTTCTGGTGGGTGTTGAATTTACATTTCGCAAACTAATTGTATGTAAATATGTCAAATGTGTACCAACAACACCTGTAATTGTGTGTGTACTGTTGTGGTATGCAAGTGTGTGTGTGTGTGCGTGTGGTATGTGCACACGTATTTGTGTTGCATATTGACAATTTCATAAATGCGGTAATGTTTTCAATTAAATATGCGCAACGCCGCAAACACAGCTGCACACTGCCCCGCCCATCTGTTCACGCTTACGCCTTTAACCACGCCCACGCCCACGCCCAGTCCATCAACCCAACAGTATGTCGATTGATACATATATAGTCGATTGAATAATATATATATTTATTTATTTGTGTGTGTGTGTGTGTACAGGTGTGCAGCTTTTGGTCGGTTACAAATTGCAAATCAATCAATAAATAATTGAAATGAAAATCATTTTGCTGGTTCCAACTTATCTTCCAAACCACTTCCCCTCCCATCTCTTCGCTTCGCTTCTCTTCTCTTCTCGCTGCTGGCACTGCGTTACACTTCGTTTTGGCAGCGTATGCAAATGGGCAAAATTGTGTACATCTATCACTCGGTTCGAATCGGAATCGGAATCAGGCAGACAGGCAGACAGGCCAGCATATGTATATATATATATATATATACATATACTCAGAGCAATCGAATTGGGTGACTGCAGCGGGAAGCAAGGCGACAGCCGCAATTCAGAGTCGTGAGTGCGTTTCCAGGTGTGCCGGATTAGTGATGAGACAACTGATGTATGTACATATCTATGGACGCATAAGGATGTCTTTCTCTTTCTATCTCTCTTTCTGTCTCTCTCTTTGAGTTTATTTTGTATGCGATAACTGCAGCAGTGATTTGTTGGGGTAACTGATATTCCCTAAACTGTGATTAGTCTGCACAAGTCTTCGAAGGTAAAATGCACTAGATTTTCATCATATTCAAATGCATTTGACAATACTGAAAGTCAAATCAAAGCATTCTTTTCTTCGAGATTTATGACAAGTTTTTATCAGCCCAAGCAAAAATATAAGATAATATTTATATATAATATTTCTACTGGAAAATGTTGTATTGTATTTAAACTAATATATACTGAGTTGGTTCGATATAATGCAATATAATAGTGCATAAGATATATTTTCACTAGCGCATTTCAGATATTGTACAGTGACTTAATGGGACATCTCTAGTGCGTAGCTTTAACATTATTTGTTGTTGTGTTCGTGTGTGTGGTTGTATGAGAACGCGTTGTGGGATGGATGCATACAAAATATGTTAAATTACCAATTTCACAAATCTATTTGGCACTTTTTCAATGAAGCGATGACGCATTAAAAGCAGATCAGAGCGTGTTGCGCAATTTTCAAATTGAAAATTTAACAAAAAATAAAAATAAAAGAAGAAAAGAAAAAGCTTAGCCAGGCAGTCTATAGCTATTGCTGAAGCGTCTCCGATTCCAGCTACCACTCCAGCACTTACTCCAACTCCTACTCCTACTCCTAGTCTGACAACCCAAGCTATAGCCACGGGTTAAATTTAATTTGAAAGTTCGCTTTTGTTTTTGGCTGCGCTTCGTTTTTGTCGTTATGCCCAAATCCCGCACAAATCCTTTGAGCTAGCACACGAACAGCTGCTTTGGCCCAGTACTACGACCAGAACCAGGACGATGATGTTGCTCACTTTTGTTGTTCTTGTTGTTGTTGTTTTAAGCGCTTTGGTTGCAGATTTACGCACCAGCAAATCGCAGAATTTATTTGGGGTGTGGGTGCTGTTTTGTGCTGGGGCCGAGCGATAAAATGCGCTGGGCGAGGCGCATTTTCAATTTTGTCGCTGCACTGCGAGAGGCGTGCCAGTTGGCGTGCATTTCGAACGGGACAGAAACCCAAAAACCGTAACCGAACCCCCAAAAACCCAAAGCCTCAACCGCTTTTCGCAAGCCCCACAGGCTGGGCCCGCCTGATCTTGATTGCATTTGCCAAATAGCAACACCAAACTTGCAGACACCCATCCGTCAGTTTGGTGACAATCTAATCAAGCCAAGCGCCCCAAACGGCCCAAGCGTACCACGAGGTAGATACATATAGAGCCTTAATGGGCTCCTTAGTCGATGCTGCACCCTACAACAACCCTATATAGTTTCTACATATAGCCTGTTTGGCGGCGCTTCCAGAGTTCTGCATAAAATGTGTTCGAAAACATTTTGACTAATTTTTTTAAACTATCCAGCTCATTTGTATGTTATTTTTAACACTTTGACTACTTTGTTTAATTCTATTAAATGCAATGTATTCACATTCATTTGAGTATCATTTATATAATGAATATAATAGAATATAAAGTGAATCATCGAGCACTGAGTGCAAGTTCACATTTAAATATGTACTTCTTACACCAATTATATATCAATATTAATTTTATATTTTTTTTTTGTGCATTTGTTAACAAATCGTTGCTCATATGTACAACATGAAGTTAATTCACTCAGAAAAAAGTCGTACTGAATTTGAAAAAGTCACCGCACAATGAAAACTGCGTAGCTAATTACAGGTGTAAATAATTATTAAATATATATATATGTATTGTTTATGGTTATATTAAAATTCAAATTAGAATTAATGATTTAAGGTTAGCAATTTGTTTAGAAATTGTTATTCGAAGCAAGCTCAGTTTTTATTTTTTATATTTTTGTTTTTTTCACCCGTTAATTATAGTCTCTTTTATTTTATTTATATTTTTTTATTATTTACATATAAAATATATAAGTATGTATGCAATTGATATACTCTGAAGAAATCGTGCTTTAATGAAGATATTTCTGAAATCTATTTAGTTTAATAATAATATAAATGTGTCATAATTTTAAATACAACAAAAAATTATTCTTCAATTAGAAAGACAACCGTCGATTTTCTTAAAATGAATTTATAATTTTTAAAAAATATTTACAATTTTTATTTTTAATAACAATATAAAATATTAGCGGTCATTTAGGGTATAAGCAAAACTCTAAAAAGATGGAAAACATTTATTTTTAATTGTTGATTTAAACTTGAAACAGATTTGGCCTGACTACAGGGTATTCAGTGAACCAAAACATTGTGCTCCTGTGTTTGTTTTTTCCTCTGTAGGTTTTCCATTCGCTTCAATAGTAGTTTTATAGAGTGCCAATAGGGAGCCAAAGAGCCAAAGAGTTGTACGCAAAACAAGTGTCACCATAAAATCAATTGCTGCTTGCGCGTGCCGTTTACAGAATTAGATAGAGGAGACAGACGCAGCTGCAAATGGAAGTGGGGAGGGGGCATAAGGATGTTGCAAATAGGGATGCGAATGCATTTGGTACACGTGCTGCACTTCACATGAGTGTTTCATGTCTGGGTTCCAGCTGTTTGGTCAGTATTTTGTTTTTTTTTTTGTTTTGGCAGAGTAGCAGTGGCTTGTATGGAAATGAGATATTTTGTGGTTTGTGGCACGCAGGCATTGGGACACGTTCACATTCGAATGCGGTTGAAATCTGCATTAACTATCGCAATTAGTGCAAAATTTTACATAAATTATGTAAATAATAGTTTTTGGCGCACTTTTCTATGAAGTGTTGTTGAAAAGCATTTACAAAATTGGTTGCGGGGCCGAGTGCTTGTGCAATCCAAATGCCACTTGTCAGATGCATAATGCAATTGAATTTAACATTTTATAATGCGGTACTCATACATCCAATGGTTTATGTTGGGTATTATTGCTGAGACATTCACTTTAATTCATTTTGAATTAGATAGTCATTTTCCGACACTGAGAACAATAAAATATTATTATTATATCGTGTTTGCGATGTGTCTTTTTATGATACATTTTTAGGGCAGAAAATTACTTTTCGTTTTACAATCTTTACAATCTTACAATATAGAATATAGATCGACTGACAGAATATATAAATATTTTTTATAAATAACCTTCAAAACTATTGCAATGTAATATTATTTACTTTTACTTCTATCCATTCTGTAACCAAATGTTTTAATATTGTTGGAATTAGATTAGGTGGCAAATGCAAACTAATTAACTTTTTTTTTCTTAGATCATTTTAAGATAAATAATAGCTTATTTAATTTTTGATTAATTAAATATGTTATTTAGTGCACACAACCAATGAATTATTATATAAATGATTTGCTGAGTAATTCTCATTGCTTAAAAAATATAATTATTAAATAAGTTTTATATGTAATTATGGTAATGAGGAAGAGCATCTAGTCTTCGGCTAGTGTAGGTGTTTTACGCTTTACTTGTTCTGGCATTGTGCAATTTATATATATACATGCATGCCTAGATATTTTAGGTATTGATTGTCTGCTCGCCGTGTGTTATTTCGCTTGTTTGCTGTAAATTCCGATTAAATGAATATTTGTTTAATTAAAATTTAATTAGCCCGTCTGTTCTATTGGTATTTATCTATTTCAGTTTAAGCGCATGTGGAAATTAGATCTCTATTAGCTGAATATTCATCTACCCGCCAACCTACAAAATAACCAATTATTTGAGCCGCTTTTCAAAATGCACTTTGGCTTTTCAGTAGATGTGGCAATGGTTTTGTTTGTGGTAAGGGTATTCCCTCTAACTTTTCTCATGTGCCATTTAACAGTAATCAATTAATTCATTATTATTCGAGTTCTGCTTTCAAAACCCGTCACTTTGCTTTATTGCATGTTGAAGTTGTTTTTCGTATTACCTTGTTGCAAGACCAGCAGCAGCAGGAGCAGCCGCAGCAGCAGGGGGTCCTCGGGTCAGGAGAATTCCCATTTACGGGCAGTGCTTGCAGTGCAAAAGCAATGCAAACATGTTGGCAAGTTTTGCAAGGCTACTTTGCTACCCGGTTGCAAGACCGCTTATTTTTAGCTCTGCTTCCATTTTTACCTCAGGTCTCACGGGGAGCATTCCAACCAGAAATACAAGCAACTGGGCCAAATCCTTCAGCATTCATGTGAAGCGCTCTCTGCACTCAAGGTTTTGCTTTATATCTGGCTTTTGCACGAAACTGCAAATACCTTAATAAGAATTTAAAATGGGATACAACCAAAAATCTTGATTTGCAAAATTACTAAAAATCTCGAGGTCATATGATTAAAAGAAAATTGAGAACGCTGCAGATTAATTCATTAATATCATTCAAAACAAATTAAGCTATAAATAAATTTGTTTCATAATAATTAATAATAAAATGTAATTATAATGCATTTTGAATGAAAATTTAACATATAAAATTGATTTAAATTGGGGATATTTAATGGTAAAATTTAACATTTCTCGCAAGAATCAATCAGACAAAATAAATGAAGTTATCCACGAGACAAGACTGAGGTAGCAGAGTGTTAAAATGGATACCCAAAATAAAGCTGAGGAACTTTACTGTCAGTTTGTTGATTTTATTGTATCAACTTCCTTCTAGAATTAAACATATTAAATTGGGAATTTCACTCTCTGCAATCTCAAATCAAGAACGTTTTTAGAAGTGGAATAGAATCATGAATATTTATTCAGGATTTTAGACTTGTTGTGTCTCGGTAAAGTCAGTCAGTCTGACAATTAAATTGATATAAATTATTCATAGTTTTTAGTAACAAAATGAAATTGATGATTTTGTTTTTTTCAATAACTCTGACAAATAATTATATGTGCAATTTTTGCGATTGTTGCAAGATATGGAAAAGTTAAGGTATTTAAATTGTCAAACTAAATTGGCGAACTTTGCTGCACTTGCTTGCACCAGAACATTATTACTTGTGTTTGCAAATAATCTGCATCGTTATTAGGATAATCCCAATCAACTCCGCCTTACCTTCCAGCACTGGGTTAATAAACGCTCGGCAATAAGGCCATCTTTTCATGAGTCTTAGCTGGCTATACTGCCTGGATAACCTGTACAATGAGCAGATGTAAGCACCCAACGCTGGCCATCATTTCTTGGGGGACACTCCCATTTTCCCCATTTCCTCTTCCTTACAACATTTTGTTGTTGTCTTAAGCGTTTCACTTGATTGTTGAGCTCTAAAACGCTTTGCAAACAAAAAAAAAAAAAAACGTTTGCCCCGTGCGCCAATGCTATTAATGTCGAAAGCCACTGTAACCATCCTCCTACCAGTAGCACTCCTTCCACTCCACTTACATTTTGAACTGCCTCAGTTACCGCCCCCTAATTCAAGAGCACCACATTGAACCACAGAACCACATTTGTTCCTCTTTTCATACGCAATTCGCATTCGCCACATCGAATGCTGTTTTTATTGTCGCGGCTGTTACAATTTTCATTACATTAACCGTTTGCCATGCTCATTCCCACGCCCACTCTACGTCCACGTCCTCCCATTCCCCTTCCCACTTTCTTTCTGCTCCTGTCTGTGCTGCAATGCGCTTCGATTGTCGTTGGCTGTTGTTGTTTGCTGTTTGCTGTTTGTTTTTGTGTTTTTGTGTTCTAATGCCAGCTACTTTTTGCTGATGTTTTACAGCAACGCTGTTGATTCTGCAGTTGCTGCATCTTCCCCATGCCCCACCCACCCCCTCGCCAAACTTCTGCAAAAGTTTTGTGCTGTTGTCGCTAAGAGAAAAGTGAAACGAAAGCAAAAGCAAAGCAATCCAGCTGAGTTGGCTGAATGGCAACCAATTGCCAACTATTTTAGCAGCTTCCTGCTTAGACCGACTGCCAACCTTTGGCACCTTAACAATCCCTGCTCCCCCTAACTCCTCCGCTCCATCCCAAGCTCCCTTCGTCCTCTGCTCGCTCCGCATCAATCAATGGGCATATGATGGCCCCAAAGTTGAGGCCCAGACATGTGAAAGTAAGCAGCGCAGTTCATCGCTGACCCCGCTCAGTTCGGGTCAGGTGAAAGCGGTTTTATAAAGCTATAAAATATATATACAAAAAAAAAAAAACAAAATAAACAAGCCCCTGCGAACACGCACATAACCTTTTCTCAGGTCAATCGATGGACGAGGGGTCTGATTTAAGGATTTGGATGGGGTTGAAAGTCTGGAACAGGAGCCGGGCACTGTCAACGGCCTGTTGGCAACCTTTTTAAAGCACACTGCTTGCGGGGGTTGTAAGAAACATACGATTTGGATTCGAATTGCCAATTTTCTTTTGACAGCATAATATTTGATTATAAACAAGAAAAAAAGATAATTACCTACAAGAACATATCGTTTAATAAAATTAATAAAAAAATAATGATTAAATTTAAAAAAATACAAGCAATGTTGCATAAGGAACGAGTTTCTGCAAATGCCTATTAAAACATTAAATAGAGTAAATCAAAAATGCAATTAAATATATAAAATAAGTAAGTGGGCAAGTAAAATATAAATTTGATTTAGATTGTTTCTCTGCTGGAAAGGCCTATAAGTCTTTTTATTATTATTTATTCTTAGACAATATATAAAACAAAAAAACAGAATGACAAATCTTTGAAAACCGTTTAACATATTAATTAATAAATAATAGCCATAAAAATAACTCAATCAATAGATACTTTTGGAAAAAAAACTCAACTCACAAATTATATGAATCAATGAATTAAAACGTTAAGCGATAATTTTATTGAGATGGCTTATCTCAACGGAAGTGTTATAGTGAAGTTCTGTAAGCATTGGAAATTCCCTTAACTATGAATTTTTTTAAAAGCGAATTTGTTTGTATTTATTTTTGGATTTAATAATTTTTGGTGTATGCTCTTTAAAGGATTTAAGTATGGAAAATATTTTGTTGTCGGTAAAAACATGTATATACAAATTTCAATTAAGTTTTCACAATGTTCTAAGACTTTCTTTTCATAATTTTCAAGCAAGCATTTAATTAAATCAAATCGAATGTTGCATAATGTACAAAAACTTTTGATATTTATATACTCATGCATATAATAATATAATTTGCATTTCAATTTGTTTTTAATATAAAAAATAGGTCACTGAACCAAAAGTAATACCATAATTTGTATTTTTGTTATTTGATTTTTTAAAATTTGTTTTTCTGCTTTTTATGTGATTACTTTTCAAACCCACCTCTTTCGAATTTGGGTCTGATTATGTTTGGTTTATGTTATTTCGGCTCATTCAGACTCTCCGCCTCCGTCTCCGTCTCCGGCTCAGTCTCTTCCTCGGACTGAGCTTGGGCTTGCCCTAAAAGATTTATGTGCGTAAATTTCATGCTGACGGCATCAGGTGATTTAACACTTTAGATAACTTGGAACAGTTTATAGTCGAGCCCATCTCTCCATTCACCAACTACCCCAAACACCAACAAAAGCAAAACAAACAAACATGGCAAGTTTCAATGAAGGGGTGGAAATGGTGAGAGTGTGGAGTTCACTGGACAAAAGTTGTATTTTTATTATTTTATTTTATTGCGCTTACATCTTTAAATATGTTTGCTTGCCTTGTTGCCACACAGCCCCACCCCTGTGTGCTGTGGAATTGATGTGTCTGTTGGGGTCATAAAAATTACAAAAATTTCTTCGGTCTTTCTGGGCTGATTGTGTGCGATTTGAGAGCATCGGTGCCAGGTCCTTTTTGTAGATAGCCCGTCGAACGATATAAATTATATTGAGCGCTTTGAATTAGTTTTTTATGTGGCACTCATATAGAGTGAGAAATGAAATTAGATACGTGCGTGGAGTTGCCTAGTCCAATTGTGCACGACTGTGATTCGAGAACCAAAAAAAAAGCCCACCCACAAAATTATTTATATCTAGTATATATCGACTACTTTAAGGTTTTTTTTACCCACATTAAATGCTTAGCTGGGCTGCATGCATCACACAATGCACCGCAAATTGCAATGCTGGAAGAGCATCCCTTAGAGGGGGCATCCCTTGACCAGTCCTGGCAACCCTCGTGGCACAACTGTGCAATCGAAGCACAACAATGGCGAGCAATTACCACCCCATCAAAATGTACCCCCCCCCCATGCCTCGCCTACCTCCTCAAACACCCACACAAAAAAAGGGGGCGTGAGATAAATACAGAAAAATTGAACACGAAAAGGGCAAAGCGCAAAGCGGGAATTGAGAGTAGTGAGAATAACATCGAATTGTTAAGAAACTGCAAACTGCAAACTGCAAA
This sequence comes from Drosophila nr. medialis 2 BK-2023a, assembly GCA_035044325.1. NCBI lineage: Eukaryota > Metazoa > Arthropoda > Insecta > Diptera > Drosophilidae > Drosophila > Drosophila nr. medialis 2 BK-2023a. The sequence continues at coordinate 2,300,291 of JAWNMH010000410.1, read as the reverse complement.
CTGTAAATCCATTAAACCACAACAAGATGGGAGAACAGCGACTACGTAAAAAGACAAGCAATGGGTGCGAAAAGAAAAAAAAAGCCAACAAACGAGCAGATAGGTATGGGAGTGGGAGTGGGAGCAGGACAGAGGCGAACTATTTTAAATCGCCTTCGTCGTGGGGAGTCCAGCTGACAAACACAATTGACTGGAAATTGTTGTAGTACCAGCGTATTTGCCAATGTGTGTGTGTGTGGATTAGCTCTTAAGAATTGAAAGCTAACGGCATTTGCTTGGTCAAGCATAAAATATGCGGCATTTTGGCATGCATTCGATTTTAGAACGTTATAATCCCAAATAGCCACCAGGCTCAACTAGTTTAGAAGCATATTCTAGTTAATTCTCTTTGTCTCTCCCTTTGCTAGAATTTGCTTACCATAATAAAACGGGTCGCCTGGCAATTTAGACTCTTTGCTGTCTTCTCTTCCAACCTAAGAGCTTATTGTTTATCGCTCTCTTTGTAAGCATTTGCTTACTGATCGCCTGTCACTTAAGAGAAACACAGTGAAACCATTTAATCGGAAAGCCCCAGGTGCATTCCTTGTAAGGGCCTTAAGGTCCAAGTAGGAGAAGAGAAAAATTCACTGTATGTGGGGTCCAATCGGATCTCCAAAATGAATGAGTATTACTTAGTTAAAGCTTAATACAATAAATGGGTAAGCCAATATTAGTATTCCACCTAAGACCCCTGAGGGAAAATAGCCAAAATTGTTGTGTACAAATTTTACTTTACTACACTCATAATTGTACAATAAATATATACAATAATTTGTAGGACACTTTTCCTATTTAAGGGTGATTCTTCCTTTTTTTCAGAGTGTATTTATTATTTTGACCAAAAGAGTATATTTTGAGTGAAATCATTTCGATCTTTGTTATCTTTATTTGCGCTTAAAGTTTCAATAAAAAATATAAATTTGTATGCTTTTTTAAATTTTGTAAAACTTATTTAAGTTTGTTTCTTTAGGAATGTAAAATTCTTAAATTACGCTTAGCAGTATTCTTTTCAAATAAATTTTGCATTCAGTATATTTTTAAGGCTTAGAATTTAAGTTAAATTCGAAATGTTAACCCGCTAACAATTCGATCAATAGTTTAAGGTTTTTCATATTTATCCTTTAACAGTTAACCGCAGTGGCTCCAACGCCCACCGCCCCACCCACATTCCCCCTAACCTCAAGCCCTCCATTTCGGTGAGAGTGAAAAATTCACCCTTTTGCAGCATGCCATTTATTTGGCTGCTTGGCATCTGCTGCTATTATATCTTAGCATGCGGTTACAGAGCTACTTTTCCTTCCCCTGGGATATTCGTCTTCTTCTTCCTAATCTACTTCCTCATCTTCTTCATCTTGTTGGCCACCTTAAAAATTAATTGAAGCATCACTAGCGGCTAATATTGTGTATTAAAAACCAAGCAGCAGAAGCAGCAACAACAACAACAACAACAAATTGTTGAGCATAAAACATGCAATGGCCACCAACACAAGCATAAAACTTTATACATATACATTCTAACGGTTTCTTGCTTAGAGTGGAAGAGAGGTGTGCGTTGGGGGTGGGGTGAAACTTGCAAATTGCCCGAATGCTCTGCCATTTGTCAGTCTTAGTTGTTTGGGGCTCTGGAAATGTTTTACAATAAATTCGACAAACATTTCGGGTTTTCGAGTTTATTAGCTGTCGGCCGGTGCCTGCTGCGGTCAAGGAGCAACAACATCAACAACAACAAAAATTACCTACGCACTCACTAACCCCAACCCCACCGCCACATTTCACTCTACAAATCTCATTCATTCATCTTCATTGTGAAGCGTCGTCAAATCAGTGTCCGGTTTTTTGAATTCCGGCGTTGCCAGCTGCAATTATTTAAGAAGAGCACTCGTACTCATGCTGCGCATGCCTTAGCTCTCTTAAGCTGTGTGTTGCTCTCTTTGCCATGACATTTTAATGCTGCTCATTGCACTTTTGGCACGTTTCCACTGTTCGTTCGTCTGTTGCGCCTAGGACAATGTTTTTCTTATTGTATGCCGTTGGTCTTCGTCGGCTTCGTCGTGGGCTTCGTGGGTGTACTAAAAACAAGCACGAAGCGCACGGCGAAGGTCGTCGGCCATAAAATGCGCATAATGTTTTGCGGATGTGTCAGTACACGTTTGATATTTGGCGCGACAGTAGCAATAGTAGTTGCGGCGCAACGGAAGCGGTAGCGTAAACGTTGCCTGTCCGCGACGTGTTATTATTTGTCGGCATGGCGAGCGTAAGAAACGTAAATGATGTGTTGGAGTTGCAATTGTAACGGTAACGGTCGAATCAAGCCGTGTGTGTGTGTGTGAGTGTTAAGTGTTCAAGGGAAGTGCTCTTCAAACTGTATCCACATACTTAAATACTAGTAAAACATACATACATACATATATATATTTATATATATAAATATACATATATATATATATGCAACAACTGGATTTGACGGATACGCGCGTTACGCATTAAGCAGCCAAATAGGTAACGTAATGTAAGGATTGATGCTGTCTTTCCTCTCTCCCTTTTTATGAGCTCTTCACTAAAAGTTCAATTTCCTGCGTTGCTTTAATTGAAGCACATTGCACACATACACACACAGACAGAGAGTCTGACTTTGGTCAGTCATTAGTCATTTGCTCATTTCCGCAAACGCAGCCGGACGCAGAGCACTTGTCAGCCAATAAACAAGCGACGGCAACGCAGACAAGCAGAACTTTCCGAAGGGAGGGGGATTGACGTTAGGGGGAGCTGAAGTGACTCTCTTTAAATGAGAAACGCTTAAATCGAGGCGAGGACATTTTCATGTTGAGCTGTTGGGGTTTTGTACAAATGTGTGTATATTTCTGTGTGTGTGTTTGTGCAATGGTCTATTTTTTTTTTTGGTTTTTTCTTTCACAGCAAAACACTTTGATTTTCTGTGTGTTGCATCTCAAAATGTGGAGTTTGTGCAGCGTTTCATTAGAACCAACTTGGACTTGATTTTACATATTCCTGAATATCCTCTGTGGTTTCCTTTTGATTCATGAACTGAAGTGAAATTGTGGCAATTGTGGATTAATTACTTAGGTTTTTTTGCTCATCAAGTGGATAATTTTGTTAGACTATTTTGCAGATTTTCTTCCTGAAAGAACACAATTCTGAAAAGCAGATAAGACTATTTGATTATATGTATGTATTAAAAATTACTTAATGTTTGCATTATGAATGCTTCCTATAAAAAATTATATGTATTACTAAATTTTTCTCTGAACTTCTGAAATTTTATTTCTAAATTAAGACAAACAATAATAATTTTTCCCCTAAAAATATATAAATTTTGCTATTTTTTACTCTGAATCTACTGTGAAGGTCTGAATGAACCCCGCCCCTTTTAATTCAGTTTCAATTTTTAAAAAACGCTTCTATTTATTAAATACTATTTAAGGAATGCTTCTATAGATTAAGATATTTTAAGTATGACTAATCGGCTCTTATCTTTTCGTGCAGATTGGGCATATCAGAATATAGTTTTCTATGTTGATTTATGTTAAGTTTGTTTTTGACTCAAGGTCAAAACTATTCAGCCTAAGCTAAATTATAGCCATCTATTGCTTAACTTTCATATGCGAATTGATATCACTCAAATTGGCTTCTTAATATCTCAGTAATTTTGAAATATATCGTTTTTCTTTTTGGATTGGTGTTGGGCCTTCGTGGCTCTGGGCTTTAACTTATCATCATCGAAAGTGGAACGCTTTTGAACACTGGCAGCTGGATATGTGTCATACATTCATTGCGGAATACAATAAGGGAGGCACAAACAGCAACAGACACAAGAACAAGGTGCACAACACACTCGCACACACACGCACGCACACCTACACATAAAAATGCAGAAACGGACACGTTAACAATGGAGGAGTGCCGCCTTCTCCGCCCACTTTCTGCAACTACTCAACCTGTATCGCCATAGAACACTCACCCCCCTCCGCCCCAACACCCGCCCCAGTCCATAGCTATTCTCTTGAGCTAACCCAGTTTGTTGATGTTTCTTCACGGCCTGCCTTGGTGCCGTTATATTTCTTTTTATGGCTTGACTGACTGCCCGCAAAACGACGAAGACAAACCTCACTTCTAGAAAACCCACCCACCCCCTCCCCTGTGTCTAGTCTGAGAGGAACCCACAAAAAGCAGCAGCGCTTTGATGGAACTTGTTTTTTGTAATTGTTTTTGTGTTGTTGCTTTGATATTGTTGTTGTTGTTGTTGTTGTTGTCGGTGATTCATTTTCTTTCTTTGCTTCCTTTTTTTATGTTTTCCTCATGAGAAGGAGGATTCCCAAAGAATTCCCGTTCTCACAGTTTTAGCCAGTTGTTTTTAGGCCCTGGGCCATTGTCACGTAAATCTCTGACTGAAATTAGCCTCGTTGACAAAAATATGCCTGCTTACACATTATTTGTACAAACAAATAGACAGCCTACCGTTACGGCTTAGGGTCTATCGAGGCGGGGGTGTGTTGGTAAGGGACACCAACAAAATTTGCATGGGAACTGCGACAGTTGCTTTTGATGTTGTTGCTATTATTGTTGTTGTTGTTATTTGGGAGTTTGACTTCTGCTTCTGGTCTTTGCTCCTTGCTCTTGACAATAGTTTTTCACCCCAGAACTATGTTTTGTTTTATTGATCTGTTTATGCTTTTGGGTTCTGGACAATGCGAGTGCGCTATGGCAAATCGAAATAAATACGAAATGAAAAAACAAGACAAAACACTGACGACGATTAAATACACTTACAGATATATTGAGAATTATAGTCGTCATATTTTTTTGCCCAAGGTTTACGTAACTTATTGTTCATAAACTATATTTCTAGAAAATATTTCTTGGAAAAAAAAAACGGTCAAATTTATTGAGATTATTTTTTTTTAACACAGAAATAAATATATTAATTTACTTTAAGTCAAGTTCATAATATCAGAAAGTTTTCTTTGATTTAATAATTACATTTCTACTATGTTGAAAATTGTTCTATTATTAATAAATATAATTCTGAAAAATTGAGAAAAGCTCATATTTATTTTAATTAAAAATACATTTAAGATTAATAATAAAATTGAAGTTGCCTTTGTCAGGGTGTGAAAACAATTTCTGGCTGAGTTTCCTCTGCCACATCAGCAACCCAAATCGGAATGATATAGGTTTAATTCCCACCGTAAACTACCGGCGTAAAAGCAAAAGCCTCTAAGGAATGGTTACTGCGCAGAAAGGCGTAAAAATGATAATAAACAAGGATTTCTTTTATTTTGTTGTCTATTATTTTGGGTGAAGCAGGCAGCGTCTGGCTTGGTCTAGGCGGGTCTATTGCATCTAATTATCATTTCATAAACAAATAATAATACAAGCAAATAAATGCAAACTGACTGACTGTCTGCCTGCCAAGCGCCCGGCAAAGAACTGTCATTCAAATCTGGGCATAAGCATAGACTTTGATGTCTAGTGGGCGTTTACAAAGGCCCTCAAAAAAACCAAATAAAATAAAAACCTGGAAATGATTGAATACCTCTGCCGTCCTACGAAAACGTCAGACCTCTGATTTTTCCGGGGAGTTTCTCATATTTGAATGATTACAGCTGCTTAGGCATGAGTAATGTGATATTTAATCATGCATAAAATATTTACAAAAAATATACAGGGGATTGCCCTTTGAGTTATGAAACCGTATGTTAAAAAGCCTGGTCTAAATGCACTTTATGATAACTCTGAAAATATGATTTTCTATTTATTTTTAACTTATTTATTATAGTTGATTTTTGAGACTAGCAAAATGACTTCCCTATTCTATTCAAGTTCAACTATCGCAAATTCATGGCTTAACTCTACAAATAGCTCATTTTACCAAATTACTCTCTATCTTGCAGCTCATATATGTTATTACAGCCTGAACTGAAATTACCTTGACCTTGACAACATTTCCACTCAATTGCTGGCTCAATTATTCCACTGACGATTATACATATATTAGTTTGGCCTAAGCGACACTCCCTGCCAGAAGTCAATAGGGAAAGCGAGCCGTGCCAAATAGTTTACATTAAGGCCAACTACAGATTGACTTAGTAATCGAGCCATCGGATGAATAGGTAGCCATATCTATCAGCTACCAGCTTATCTGCTGTCTAGCATTCAATTTTATGTCACACGCTGAATGACTTTTAATTACGACTGCGAGTGTGAGTGTGAGTATCAGAATGAGAAGGACTAGGAGTATGAGCGATCCCTTCCTAATTGATTGATCTGTGCAGTGCGATATTTCAAGGGAGTACAGGATCGTAATTCTTGAATATGCTTTATATGAGCTTAATCAGTGAATCAGAGTAATTGAGAATTGAGTAAAAACAAGTTAAGTCTGAATAAGAAACGTACCACTCTAATATTCTTGACTGTTATACAAAGGTTAACCTTCTCAAGATGAGCTTGATCAGATTCTTTTCTGCCAGTTATTGTACCATTTGCAACAGACCACAAGTGACCTATTACTAAGACTCTAACTTAACATCTGAAACATAACATGCAACTATGTGTGCAACATGCGATATCGATATTGATCGATACGAATGGTGCGATTACCAGCTTGAAGAGGAAGAGCTCAATCGTTGTGAAGAGAGGAGACAAGCTTGAAAGTTTTGACTGCAACACAGTTCAATTTATGACAGATGTTTCCTTTTTACTTTTCACCAGATTTAAAATCTGTGTCAAAATTAATTATTTAATTGTATTCTTTTTAATTTAATTTATTCTTTTTAAAAGTAGGCCTGGCTAAAGTGTTGCATAAACGTGCAACATCAACACATATAACGCTGTATTTACCTAGTCACCACTCAATAAGTTATTATATTGTTCAATAATCTTTACAAAATTGCAATAATCGATTATACAACTCCATTAGAAGATATCGCATTTCGAATATGGACATCCCAAAAGGAATTTCACAGCAAGATGGTGCCAGAGTTGAGAAAATTAGAATTTTAAATTAGAGTGTGTGTGTAGTGGTATGGATGGTGGGCGCAGGGTGGAGATGTCCAGTTTGCACCGCACATAACCGTTATGTCAAACAAATTTCACAAATTTGTGCGAGAGAGTAAAAATAAAATTGGGAAATCGAATATTATCCAGATAGTGCAAAAGATCCATTTACGTGATGTCGGAAAAGGCAAATAAAAAGCGTTTGCATTTTTATTGAATTCGGCAAAAAGCGTTTCGGGTCGACGCCGTTGCGTGGCAGCGTGGCAGCGTAGCAGTAAACCTCTTAAAGTGGGGCGGGCGGGAGTTAGACCGACATAAATAAACCTCAACTAAGCCGTGTGTTTTGACATAGATTTCAATTGACATGCCTGTGCAAACAAAAACGGCAAAACGCTGAGGGAGGCAGGGGGGAGTGGGTGGGGTGGGTTGTGGTTGCTGGGTGGAGTGGGTGTGTATGGGTCTTTTGCTGGTTGGTCTGTTGATGTTGGACTTGAGTAGACGCTGCTCGTGTGGCAAGCACAAGCCGCATAAATGTGCGTCAAGGAATTCAAAAACGCTCGACTGAGCCACATTCCCAGCCGCACTAAAAACATACGCTCACACACACTCACACACACACTCACACACACACTCACACACACACTCACATTTGCCTAATGCCCAGCGCTTGGCCATTGATACACATAGAAAGAAATAGACGAAGACGGAGACGGGGCTGGGGATGGTGATGGGGACGGGTATAGACAGAGATGGAGGGTCAAATAAAAATGCTAAATAGTTTGTTATTTAACATATTTGACTGCCGCGCCTTGTGGCAGCCTCTCTGCGTTTGCTTCTTCTTTATGGAAATTGACCCTCCAGACGAAGCGACGCGTTGACGTTGTATGACAAACAGTCGCAGGGGGGAGGAGGGCAGGGAAGGGTGGTGCGGGGCTCAGGCATTGCTGTTTACCCCGTTGACAATTCTCTTATTGGCCAAAACACAAACTTGCCTTAAATATCTGCCAGTCAAGCAGCTGGAAAAGCGGCCTTGCTGCTCTGGCGTTATGTTCTATTAACTGGGCTAACAAATGGCCAAATTGAAAGGCACACAACAGCAAAAAAATATTGTGTGTGTTGGGGTGTGTGTTTGTGCGTGTGTGGATGTTAGAGAAAAGAAAACAGAAATCAAGTTGAAGTTCCCCTCATACAAAATGCTCGACTAGTAAATGCCCTGTAAGTCTCTGCTAGAAATATTTTATTAAATATCGCAATAAATACTGATTCAGAAAATAAGTTTTTAAAATCAAACGGGAAAACCTTTTTTCAAGTTTAGAGTAATCGAAATTTTAGTTTCTCATGCCAAAAAGGTTAACATTTTGGTAAATGCATTCAAACGAAAAATTAATAAAAGTAAAATGACTTTGGTAGATCTTTAAAGTTATTGAAAAGCCAAATTAAACTTTAGCTGTTTGCTATAAAATCTGTAATCTCAAAATATATATTTACTGATTAATATATATAAACTATGTGAGAAACTACTTGTTAAATTTGCAATTTGAAATGTATCGATATTCCAGAAACGGAGGCAGTTATGCGCGAGATTTTTTTTTAAATTTGAAGTCTCCATGTCTTATAGTCTCTGAAATAATACAGACGGACGAAACATATGGACGGACATACGAACATGGCTATATCGACTCGATTGTTGATACTGATGAATAATATATATACTTTATGGTGTCGGAGATGCTTCCTTCTGTCTGTTACATACATTTACACGAAACCATTATACCCTTTTTACCCATTTTTAATGGGTTCAGGGTATAAAAAGGCAAAAGAAAATACGCCAAAGAATCGTTCGTTTCCCTCTATGAATGCCAATTGGTGCAGGGCCAATTTAAAAGGACTTACTTTTTAATGAAGCAAGCCAAGTAGGATACAAGAGACACAATAGCAGCTTGGAATATGTTGGAAACTGCGAGATAAAAAATGGACAAATGACTTTTTTTTGTTTATTTATTTTTTTTTTTGTAGAAAGTTGAGTAACTATCTGCAAAATTTGAATTCAAAATGTAATTGAATGTTGCACGACACACAATGGGGGCGAAAGAGAATACCTAAATTAGGTAGTAAGAAAAGAAAGGAAAACTCCGACTTTAAGGGCTGTGCATAAAGGATGTGTGCAATCAGAGTGTGATTGATCTAATCAAGTTGAGTATACAAGGGGAAAGCATAAAATTCGAGCAGAGAGTGATAAAATGTCTAAATTACTCATATCGAGTGAATAATCAAATTATAAATAAAATTAAATACAGAAAAATGTTTTACGGTAATTTGTTGCAAGCAAACACAAAACCGAAAACCAGAAAACTCCACATTCCTGTTGGCCTCAACATTTTTAAATTTGAATACCATTTTATTATTACGTATCTCTGCATGAGTAAGCAATATGGAATAACGAATGATGAATTGCATGATGAATGATGAAAAATCAAGAAAAATATTTTACGCAAATATGTTGCAAGAGTTGTAACATAAAAGTGCCGTAAATGAAAAACAAAAACAAGTAAACATATTTTTCACCTTTCGAAGCAAGTCGTATTTTCTATTTTCCAATTGTTTTTTTTTTATATTTGTTTAATAAAGAGAAGCTTAACAAGTTCATTGATACACTGTTTATTTGTTTTTATTATTATTGGGGGTTTCATGTGGTGGGATCTAGTAGAGCCTATAGCTCATCCATCAAGCCTAGTTCGTAATCTCAGTCCGGTTGAGGGTTTTTGTGTCCTTCGAGCTTAAAACAATTTTCCTGGCTCAGTCGACCCAATCTGCTATGATGTGCTTTAAGGGTTCTTTTTCATAATTGGTTTTGCACAGATTTCTTTTCCTTAGTTGTTTCCGTATAGTGCGCCTTCCTGTGCCACAAAACGATTCTGGGCGTGCTTGTCAGCCTCTGCATTTCCCTATTGTGTATCAGAGTTGGTCTAGTTCACTGATCATTTACTAATTCAATAATATTTAGCAGTTTTTTCTGGAGATTCTGAGCAATAAGATAAGTTATTTTATGCCATACGAAAATCTTATTGAATTCATTGCAATTAATATTGTGATAAGTGATAAGGTTTGAATAAATTACAAAACTTTAAAATTTGGCTTGTTATATCAACAAAAAGAAATATTGAACTTCAGTAAAAAATGTAAAAATTTTATTCAACAAGAGAAAAAATTTCTGGTTTTACTCAAAATATATTCATATATGCTCTAAAATGTTTATTTAGGTAAACTGTTATACCAACTTTAAATTTGACTTTCTCTACACTAAAGAGTCCATTCAAAGCATTAATAATGCCTAATGATATAATTTGACTGCAACGACAATTGAGCCACTGGCAATTGGCTTAAACTATACAGTTCAATGGCATTGCCCTTCTAGAGTGTTAACGCTTTTGTCAGCTATTTGGAACAACCGCATTTTTGCGTTTTTTTCTTTTGTCATTTGCATTTGCTCGCTGACTTATGGAATGTCAGCTAATGGGGTTTCCGTAACAAAACGTATTTACCCCATTGCAATGGTCTCTGTCTTTGCCACTGAGGGAAACCAAATCAAATCACATAACATGTCAGCCATTGCCACCAACTAAGCAGCCAACCAGTCAGACAGCTAGCCAAGCAATCTACCTGTCAACATACCAAGTAAGCAGCCCAACAGCCAAGCAGTCGCACAACCCGGCGACCAACTAACCAAAGTCATTCCAATCCATGGCTTTTTTTTGTACCCAGCTATGCTAATAACGAGCATTTTCCTTTGCGCTACCCCTTTTTTATACCTTGCTACCATGCTACCTTACTACTAGCTGCTAGATAGTTATGCAGCTCTTCACAAAACCATTCTGCCAGCCCCTCCCCTCCATTCCCCCCGCTTACCATTCTTCTTTGCGCCTTCTTTTGCATGCACCGCATTGTATTCTCACTTATGTTATGGTTTTCGGAATACACTTGTGTGGAACGGGTTTAATGGCTTGTTTCTGCTTTTATGCAACTTCGATTTGTATGGCTTCAATATTTTTGAATAGAGATCAAGTTTTGACTGAGGCTTTTGTCTTTTTTAATTAGCGAATAAATGTTTTTATGCAATTTCGATTTGCTTTACTTTCAATATTTTGTTGTCCTCTAAACAGAAAAACATTTTTATGTTATTATAAAGTTAAGTCTCTCTTACAAATCTCTCCCACAAATGTATTTAGGGATTCGAAGAAGTGAAGTTGCACTTTTTTACAGGGCAGGTAATCTTCGAACTGTCAAATGTTGCATTATTATTTGCCCGTTTTCAATTTTTATTCGTATTCGTATTCGCAATCGCTGTTTGTTGGCTGTCGTTATTGTTGTCGTTGTTGTTGTCGTCGTTGTCGACGTCCAATATGTGTCAAATGCAAATTTAAATCTTATTGAAAAAGGGGATTAGGTGACAGCAGCAGCAGCACAGCGCACATAAGGGGATATATGGAGGGAATAAACCGCGGGTTGGCAGGGGAAATTTGTGCAACAAAGCCACCTTTTGCCCAGTGTTTTGTGGCATCGAAGATGGTGCAAGAGCACAGATTGTGATAGTGACAAAGAGAGAAAGAGACACAGCCAGAGAGAGAGAGAGAGAAAGGAGAAAGCAGAAGCAGCTGATGTGGATTCCGTCGACTTTGTGGAAAACACGCTCTCATTTGCATCGTCGTGTGCAGCTTATATATATATATATATATATATGTATATATCTTTTCTATATTTTTTGTGGCTGGCAGTTTTTAATGGTTTTTTGTGGTTAGTGAATTGCATTCATAGTCGTATCATTTTGGCATCATCTCAACTTAACCAGCAGATTCGTTTCACTCCCCCCCCCCCCCCCCACAACCAACCATCCGTACGTTTTTCATAAAATAGAAATTCTGGAGCAGACCGTAGTCTAATCCCACGGCAACGTTAGACATATCAACAAATGTTCAATAAGATTTTGTACTCTGGCCACACACGAACAATACAAAATCCAACACAATGCCGGAGCCATACAATTTTTTCACAATTTCAAAATGTTTTATGCTTCCAGATTCCCCACTCCTTTGTATGTATGTCTCTCTCTCTCTCTCCTCCCCCCCCCTCCTCTCTCTCTCTCTCTCTCTCTCTCTGTGTGTGTGTGTGTTTCGAGGATATTCAATATTTTCTACCCATCGCATTGTGTATATATTTCAAAGCTTTTGTTATCAATATGTCGACTGCTTATTGAAAATATTATAATATATGTACATATGTGTGCGTGCTTGTATCTGTATGTGTGTGTGTCTGTGTGACCTGTTTTGTTGTGTGCACATATTGTAGATACTTTCAGTACCCAGGCGCGTGTATATGTATGTATCTCTAGCTGCGGCTGTGCCTGTAGCTGTGGTGGTGCACATCGCTTTGTTACCTGTCTGGGCCGGCACTTTGGCATTGATTGCCTGCGTAATTTGAACAACAAGAGGCAACAGCTGATGATGATCTTGTCATCTTCATCATCATCATCATCAATTGTAATATTTATACCCTATAGCATAGCAGGCAGCTTTGGCTAAGCATTGTTGTATCCTTACAAACATTCGGATGTTCTCGGTTAATTTTCATTTTTTTTTAACTCAAAATTTTTTATATTTTCAGTACTTATTTTGAGCACATTTTATATAGGAATGAGATAAATTTAGCAGCGAAAATGTAAATTCTTTGCTTGCATATTTATAATTGACAAAGATTTGGTTTGGATAAAATATTATATTATTATATTTTCAACGAATAATATTTGCATTAAAACTAAACAAGCAGAGATTGTAGAGATGCAGGAAGTGTAAATTGTAGCTTACATTTTTTTAATTAACATGATTTTATGCCCTGAACCTTTCATGTACTCCAGAAATTCAATTTTGTAGGTTGTCTAAAATTTTTTACGACAAAAGCTACACATGTATGATGAAATAACAGGGTAGCTTCATGTCGAGCACAATGCCTCTCGGCACTTGAGGAAAATTATGATATTGAATATATTGTCATGGCTTTGATTAAAATACCTCAGCTGTGCCACGCACAAATACCACATACAGTAGCATACCAACATACTAAGCGACTTAGTGGTGCACATATTTATTTATCCGAATTCAGGTGTAGTTTTGCTTATTTGTCTGTTTGTTATTGTGGACCAATTTCAATAATGGCTTGCTTCATGATCACATTAATGTATGCATGCCGCAAATACCACTGCACACTTTGGCACATGCAGAACATGCACATCATGTGTGGGTGTGTGTGTGGTTTTGTCTGAGATTTAGGCCAAATGCCTTGCACGTAGCCACATAAATTTCCAAGTCCAAGCAACACTAAGAGCTCTTCTTTAATACGTTACATATATGTGTTAATATATATATTTGCGAGTGTATAAATTGGACAATCGGCGTCTTGGAATTTATGTTGGGCTTTTATTCGCAGCCAGCAGCTGGATGGAGGCTCGTGCTCTAATTGAAACATGCACGTAAATACATTAAAGCCTAATAGCCCAAAATAATGAAGCTGATTAATTCAATCAGGCGAAATGAGGCACGCCTACATCGTGGGGCAAAGCTCCAAATGCTTAGAGGCCCAAACCCTTCAGCTGCCGTGCAAAGGATATGTTAAGGATGTTGTGTTGTTCCAGGATCATGTTAAGGCTCACTGCTTTTATGTGTGTTAAGTAGTTTAACACGCTAATGTGAATCCATTTCAATGCTAAGAACCATCCTTTAACTAACACGCTCCCTCCCCCCGCACCCCTTCTCATGTAAGGATCAATGAGTGGCTAATGTGCGCCCTACAACCACATAGAAATACTATAATCGTATCAATTTTTCAGGCAATCAAGCAAGCACGTGTTTAATTTAGTGAAAAATACTTTGGCTAAACACTTTTGAATACGTTGGTTTATTTTAGCTCTGTGTGAAATTATGGGAAAAAATCGCATATATTTTACACGGCATATGAAATATGTTTTAGTTGAGTTGAGCAACCTATTCACTTACTTGTTGGAGTAATAATTTAATTGCAAACAATAACAAAAAAAAAAAACACATATCTGAAACGAGATACGTGTTGAATAACAAAAACAAATTGTTTATTAAAGTTAAAGTTCACTTGCATAAAATAGCAAATAAATTAATTCAAACTCGGTTGCACAATATTTTCTATTATTATTACTAATCTGACTTTATTTAATATGATTCAAATTCAATAATAAATATTAATTAAAGTTAAAAAGTAACAACATTAAAGTTTGTAAAAGTAGTTGTATTTCCAGCTCAGAAAAAAGGGTCATAATGAATCATATGGCAAATTTATATTTTTTGATTCAATTATGAGAATTTATTGAAGTGGAAATTTAATTACAATTTTAACGCAATAAATAACATTAAGTGCGTAAATTAGATTTGGGATCTATATGTGAAATTTATTTGCTTATGTTTGTAATTTCCATTACGTATTGTTGTTTGTTGCTTAAAAACCATTTTATATTGATGTGGTCAATAAAACAAGTTTGGTTGCAATATATATACATATATATATACATATATATATATATTGAAAATAAAAATATAGTGAAATGAAATATAACAAGTGTCAATTAGTTTTGGACAACAAATGAGGATCGATAATAATAATGAAAATTAACTGAATTTAAAATTGAAAGTCATATTTATTCATAGCTAAACATATATCCCATCTGCAGAAGCAATTTACCCACACAAGCCAGAAGATGAATTCTGTCATATTTAAAATGATTGCTGTGCATATAATTCAATCAGAGCTGTTCCCAAAACTGTTTTAACTCAGCAATTCCATCGCAATCAAATTAAGAAACTGGCAGCAGATCAACTATATGTCTGTTCAAACCATTCAACCATATCATGATTGAGATTTTCCAGTGCATTGAGAGCGAATGTGTGTCGACCTTGACTCTTTACATTATCGAATCTATCTATCAAGACAGCGACGATGTCAAAAGTCACAAGTTCAGTCTACAATTTGAACATGACATTTGGAGACATCAGGAGACGAAACATTGAAGTCGAGGAGTCAGGACACGGAAGGGAGGATACCGAGACTGGCAGGCAGGCAATGAGATAAAGGCAGAAACAGAACGCAATGGCGACATATCAACTGAACCCTAAATCAAGTTGTAAAGAGGCTGGGCAATGTGTTCAGTGCCTGGCAGCAGCTGTTGATGAAATGCTAGCGACAATAATACCAACAGCAAAAAAAAAAAAAAAAGAAGAAGAAAAACACGAAAGCAAACAATTCCGACAGCAACAACAAAAAAAATATGCAGCTGGAAAAAAAAGGTACAAGCCAAAATGAAGATGGGCAGCTGCGAGGCATATGTATGTTGAAGTGTGCAGACAGATCCATGTATATTCTACATACACATGGACCCATTTACACACACACACACTCTCAGCTATAAAAGTGACAAATGTTAAACGAAATGTAAAGAAAAACTGACAACAGGAAGACGCGACATAATGAAGCATAAAAAGCACATTTTTCAAGACGACTGCAAATACATACGGAAAAAACGGCAAAAACAGAAACAACGACATTGACAACGACAACGATAAGAAATGGAAACTGAAAGCTATTTTCAAAATATGTTGAATCGTGGATACACTTGAATGATAGAAATCTGATACATTTTCAGTAAATCGTATTTGCAATTGTACAAATGACTCCAATTTTTAGAAATGATTAACAAATTTTCATTACGAGTTTCTTCTTCAAAATGCTCAACCAAATTATAATTCGGTCTTATTTACTGTTTGAACAATTTTGAGAGTTTTTCATTAACTCAAGAAAAGTATGGTATTTCATATTGTATTCATTTCTGAACGTTCAAAATAGCTGGCAAATTTCCAATAGACTCACTCAAAAAAGTATCGCCTTAATCTACGAAAATCGCCATACTTTAGCGCTAAGGGGAATTTCGAAAACGAAATATTGTCTGTCTCCATAAGCCAGGATACACAGAACTCTAACATTAGGTATATTGTTACTTATGTTAGAAGCAAGCATTAGTATTTTAAGAATTCACATTTATAGTCAGTTTAGCTAATAATTTAAAATAAATCAATTTGAGTAAACCATTGAGATTACGGCTATTGGAACAAGCGAATATTGTCGGAAATTTGATTCTCATTTTAAGGCGATTTTCTAAAGTTTTCTGAGTGCAGACACGAATAATTTAAATTCGATTTTCTTAAACCAAATCTGATTTTATAACTAATGCTTTAAGAGCGTTTCTTTGGGCTTTGGAAGTGTTTGAAATCAACAATTTTATTTTTTTATTCCTTTTCTTTTACTCAAGTCATCAGATTCTCTTTTACTCTCTCCCTCTGGTCTGATGGGCTTTACATGGAGTTTCCCCACTTCAATAAATGTTGGACCAATTGTGCAATTAATTATCCCGCGACATTTTACAATGTTATTTATTAATTTTGGCTGCACAAGGATAGATATTATTTCTCTGCCCACTGCTATTAGTGGACATTTGATAAATAAATAACATTTTTTTGTACGTTTCGCTTCCCTTTTCAGTTTTGCTATAATCTGTTGAATTCTTATCACAATATTTCAAAGTCACCCTGCTTTATTTATTAAATAAACTTCACTCAACGAAATGATGGCAAAGCCTTTTAGTAGCCACAATAGAACATTTTTATGAAAGTGCAGAAGGCAAACTTGGATTTCCTTCAATTTCTGCGGGGACAAAACCAAAAATCATAGCAAACCTTGCGGCGCCGACTAACAATGAGCCGATGTATATATATACATATCTATATATATATATATAATATAATATATACATATATATATATATACATATATTTGTATGTTTTCCTTGGCGTATTTACTGTGGTTTCGCGCTCATCATCGCATATTCAAAATACATTTTCACGCTTGTAATCAATGCGACGCTGTCTGCCTGCCCCCCTTTGACGTCTTATGCAAATTGTTGCCCTCGGCTTGCCCCCTGCCACGCCTCGTAATTGCTAAAAATTTGTGTAAAAACCAAAAGAAAATAATAGGAACAGGAATAAGAATAAGAAAACGACAAACGGCAAACCGAATTTAATTTGTTTTCGCTCGTTTTGTGCGCGCAACTTTTCGTTTTTCGTGTATTTTGTTCAGATGTTGAGTTTCCTTTCTATTTTTTTTCTTGGTATTTTCTTTTCACATTTTGTTGTTGTCTGGCTTGTAATATTTATTATCGAATTGTGTAAAAGCAGCGGCAACAAGAACAAACCGGCACAGGACCACATGCCAACGCAGTGCTAGCAATTTCAGAAACTTGACTTTGTCTGTTCCTGTGCGATGTCCTGTAGCGAAAGCTTACCAGTGGGCATGCTAAGTTTCCACACAGCTGCTGCTGTTACTTGCTTTACTTGTTCAATTGAGTTAATTGGTTTCCAAAGTAATAAGTTGTTACACATTGAACTTAACTGAAAGTGAATATTAATTCAATATGTTTTATTTTTGTTATTTATTTCAAACTTTGTCTGTCGCCTCAGCAAATTAATTTCCAATTAAACATTCTTAATAATTAACTTTACAAAGTTGCTTAATACTAATTCTAACTGCCTATTATTTGTCTAATTTGAATTATGTTTAGTTGTCTATTAATAATAGAATCATTTAAGTATTCACAAAGATTCATTATTCACATCGAATTGGAAACTTCAAACATATAAATTAAAAGTAAACTTAAACAAATAGTTCTCTGGCTATTTCAGCTGTCGTTTTAAACTCATTAATGTAGTTAGTTGATTTCATGCTTATGTTTCCTGTGGGCTATTTGTACTCAATCACTACTTTGCAGCCAAAAAATGGAGATATGTCCCAGTCGTGCATACAGAGCTTTATCGCATTTCTTGTCATTTTCTTTGGGACAGGTTCCCGGAATAAGTTGCATTTGTAGCTAGCAGTTGAGTGTTCCGCATTTGCCATTTTAAAATGTTTGCCAACATTGCCATTGGTATGCACACGCGTGGACCTCGCATAGTTGTGCTCCATCCCCAAGCCCCACACTCGACCTCGTTCTCTTGGGTGGACTTGGTCCTGGTCGTAGTACTCGTGCTCAAGCTCCAGCTCATGCTCAACGTTCTAGCTGGAGTCGTAGTCGCAGTCATCGCTTGTCCTCAACAGGAAGTCTTGCCGGCATATGCCCTGCACGTATTGCCCTTATAAATTGTTGCCAAAATACATATACGAAATACATACTACTCTTTATTGTGTGCCAGTGCGTGCATGTGTGTATGCACGTGTGTGTGTGTGTGTGTGTGTGTGCGTCTATGGGTGACAGTTGCAATTGTGTTTGTTATTGCAAGTTTTTTGGTATGCACAGGACAATTTTGCTAGCAGTTGAAAACTCAAGTAAACTTTTTGCCTGGCCATGTTAACTGCCAGTCAATACGAATGCGAAACAGATATGGCTTATTTGTGCGGAGTGCTATTGTTGTTGTAGCCAGTGTGTGTGTGTGTGTTGTTGTTGTTGTTATTATTGTTGTTTGAAAAGCCAAGACCTTATGACTTATTCAGATGATGTTGGCTCTCCCCAATTCGGTTCACTTTAGTTCAGTTCTGGCCTGTTATGTTATGTTCTTTTCTGTGGCCCGGACTGACGTCATTAATTATATGATGCGTGCGACGTAGAGCCAATTAAATGTACGCATTTAATGAGAGCAGTGCTACATAAAAGATGTACACACTCGAGGGCTGTTCAGGAAGTTACGCCTTAAGCTCTTAATCCAGTTTGATGGAGCGCTTAAGCAAGCATCCAGTTTAATAGATTGCTTAATCTATTTTTTAAAGCTTTAAATTGACTGTTTATTGTTAGCAAAAGATACAACAGTTTTCTCGAAATAGAAGTTTGACTTGCCCACTGCAGAAGATGTGGAATTAATTGTCTTTATTGTAATAAAACCACAAACAAATTGTAAGTATGCTGTACACAGCGGATCATATATTTAAATTTGCAGTTAAAATTAACTTAATAATTAATGACTTATGAATTTATGAAATGTATTTTTAAATGTAGACATGTGCATTTAAATACTTTTCGTGTGGCTTGGACTACAGAGTTTTATGTACTATACTCGATTATTTATCAACTTGTAAATATTTTAATATTGTAATATTTAAATTATGACAGCCCCTCATTTAAAATTCCAGCTCAAACCCATGCAAATACATACATATGTACACACACATATGCATATATATATGTATGTGTATTATATGTATATGTATATATAAATAAATATTTACGCCTCCAGCTACTTAGGCATCCCTCTAATGTTATACAGGACGCATGGCACATCTTGCAAGTTTAATACGTTAATTAGGTTTATAATGGCACACGCATATCATCGATGCGTACTTCGGTCTAGTCGTGCCGCCTTCCCTGTCCCAAGGGAGCCATTGACACACATAGCTTGAAAATGGCCGTGGGCCTTTTGGCTGCAATGTATCAGTTAGGTGCCTGATAAGTCGACAGAAGTTTGTCGACTTAGAGCCCCAAGTTTTTGCTTTTATTTCGACCCGTTGGCGGGTCAAGTGCTTTGCATAATCAGCAGGCAGCGACGACGGCCCATTTAATGCCCAGTTGGAAGCTAAATCCCCTAAAAACATTTTCTCCTAGTGTTGTTTTTATTTTTTCATTTTTTTATTTTTTATTTTTAGGTTCGGTGCGTGCCCAGGTATTGCCTGAGTCGCTCGCAATTTCCAATTTAATTATACACCTGGACAAAATTTGAATATTCTCACATAGACGAGTGAAGAAGTATTTCTACGCACACGCACACACAGGCACACGCACACACACACACACACACACACACAAATGTTGCTCCACATGGCATATACTCGTAAATTAAACGCATTAAGATATTTAAATAATGGTTTTTTGCGCTTTGCTTTATGTGTCACGTGATTAGCTTGAATCATGCCACAAATTCATAAATTTTGCGTAACACCAGCTAAGCCCGCTGCCTCATTTGTGTTGCAGGGCACGAGCTCCATTTCAATTCATAATGAAGTAATTGTGGCAAGCCAAGTGCACATTTCAGGCTTGAATTCACATGAGAAATTATATTCAAATCGTGCCAACACTTCACTCACTCACTCTACTCACAAAGTGTTGCTCAGATCAACAAGAGCATATCAAAACAATTTTCTTGTGCTTCAAGATATAAGTATCGATTTCAATACTATTCCAAAGCTTATTATTTCGAGTTCTCTTAGGAAGAATCTGTCGAAAACTGAGTTCTTGTATGAAAAATGTTTATGTTTATCAGAATATCCAAATGAAATTCAACAATTTTCAACATCGGACTTCTAACTCATGTAGTTTTCATAAAAAACAATCGTTCATTTCTTTAAATTTATAATGGAATTTAGACGAGGGCAATTTGAGGCAGGTCTGCAACGTTTTGAAATCTTCAACGTACCTAAAAATATTATTTTCTTATTTTTATTACCATAGCCCAAAATAATATTACATTGGTAAGTCAGTACCTTAAAGAGCGTAATACATATATGCTTTTATTTCAAAAGTTGAGCATACAGATTTGCTTGTTTCTCATGTCCATTACTGACTCTTGTCACTCTCTCTTTCTCTAATGGAGTTATGAAACCAGCAAATGTGAATATTCATATCAGTGACAGTAAAGTAACCAGTTTACTGATAAAGCTTTTATTTAGCGAGTATTTCAAAAGTTGAACATTCAGATTTGCTTGTTTGCCAAGTCCATGTCAGTCTCTTTAATGGACTTGCGAAACAATCAAATCTGAATATTCATATGCGTGTTAGACGCTCGTCCATTAATCTTGGTCGCTTTAAACTTTGTTCCTCTTGTGGCATAAATCACGAATGCCGCTCAGCTCATTGAAGTGTCGTTTATCGTTTTGCTATTTTGGCAACGCCTTTCACTAACCTCTTGGCTATAAATATGCCAATTTGGCACTATGCCCCCCAACGAGGTGTTAGCCCCTGTCCCGTGCCACTCGACCATCTGCTTCCCATCCCGCTCCCTGCCCCGTCTCTCGTTGAACCATTCAGTCAGTCAGTCAGTGAGTCAGTGAGTCAGTGAGTCAGAGAGTCAGTGCTGAACAATAAATATAAAATTTATTACTCAAGTTTATGGCAATGCAATAAATGTATATTTCACTGAGAGTATCCTTTAACGATATCGGTATCTGTTTCTGTTTCTGTTTTTGTATACGTGTGTGAGTTGTGTGTGTGTGTGTGTGGACGAATATGTTGAGTATTTCATCCATATATAAATATGCACCCATTCGCACCTAGCCGGGCGTTCGGGCCACATGTGGTGCTGCTCTTCTCGCAGTTGCCTGCTGTTAAAATGATTATGTTGTTTCCCGTGAGTCGCCCAAACCCACAGCTCAACCACCTCGTACCACCCGCATCTCCCACACACCGCACTGCACACACACACAATCACACACACACACGTGGCAGCAAACAACCCTTGATTCAAATCCCATAAAGTTGTCCGACTTGTTGTTGCTGTGATAGTTTCCGTTTATATGGCTCGCACTTGCCGCATCATTAATCTTACTCACGGAAACGGCGCTTAGGTCAAAGTTTTGAGTTTAGGTAATTTATCTTCCAGTTTTGCCGCAATTATGTGCCGAAACGGTAAAAACATACAGCGAAACTGTGCAACTGCCTCGAACCCACAAAGCAGCACACCTCAAGTCCTCAGCTGCGAGCCTTGGCTAGGCAAATGTTGATAGCCACCACACACACGCAGAGAGGGGGAGGGAGTGGTGGCGAGGGAGAAAGAGTTCTCCGCCAGGTCCTCGAAAGTCCTTTGGTCGCGTCTCGAGTCCCCGCTCTAATAATTCTTTGCCTTAATAATTGAGCAGCAATTTCGCACTCACGGCACTAAAATTAAATTGAACTGTTTACAAACACATGAATTGCTTATGAGCGACAGCCAAAGCGACAAACTATGCACCACATAGAGAGGTGGTGGTGGTGCTAGGGGATGAGCGTGTCGGGCTGTGTCGTGTCGCATGCGGGGCGTGGCTGAACGTGTGAGCATGTGCCGGTGTGTGTATATAATGCTTATCAAGCAAATGACAGTGCACAACTGAAGTTGAGTACGCCAAACGGATGATGACCAAGCAACCCGATCGCACAGTGGTGCCAGACCTTTTCTAAAAATTTAGCTATAATTATGAATCAGTAGAATCTTCAACTCTTTTGCACAATTATTATTGTTATATACATATTAATATTTTACTTATATGTTTAATATTGAAAATCTGTATATTATTACAATTATTTATTTAATTTTCAACAAGCCGATTACGCCTTGTGGCCTCAATCTTGTTGCGTTTGAAATAATAGTATATTAATACAAGTATTTTCATAATTTTTAACTCACTTTCAACAAGCAATTTTATAAAGTTTGGCTGCCCCAAAATGTCCTTAAAATTACTTACTTACTACTACACTTATGTACTTACAAAAATTATATAGTGTTGGTGTACTGGGTAATGAATGCTGGTCTGGTTTGGCTAATGCCAGCACAAGCTATATACTATATGATATTAGTTCATTTAGATTCTGTGTTGCAGTTAAGTGCTTAATAATATATTGACAATCTTAAGTGGCTTGTTTGAGCTTTTCACTTCAAAACGTAATTAGCAAAATCGATAAAAAAAATCAAGTCTTATAGTTTTTCGCTAATTTAATTGTGTTTTTACCAACCAGTCTCAGTGTGCAGTGCGGTTGGCCGCACAATTAATTGCGTAAACAAAACGCAGTGGCAAAGTGCTATGGGCCAAGAGCTGAGCATTGAATTATTCAAATCGTCTTTAATTACAGCTGGCAATTGCGCGCCTGACGCGTTGCCTGACGCATTTATCAATTAAATGCGAATGCGGCAAATCCAGCAATTGAAACAGCAGCGATGGCAACAACCATTTTGCCACTGGGCAGAGGCAATTAATTTAATAAAAGTTTGTCATAAATAAAGGCAGCAACTTGACAATTATTAAAACGAATTACATGCAAGTTGTGCGACCAAAATTATGACCCCGGGCCAACAGGGCCAAAAGCAATGGGCGAGGCCCAGAAAAACAAAAACAAAAACAAACAAAAAAAATAAAAAAGGATTTGCAGGCGGGCACAAACTGGACAAGCGTACAAAACGATATATGAGCCTTTAATTTATGCGTTGACTTATGGACACACACGCTCACGCACGTACGTGTGTGTGTGTATGTGTGAGTGTGTGTGTGTGTGTGAGTGTGTGTGTTTGTGTGTGTGTCCTGCGGGTTTATGAAATACCAAGCGGGTGCTTTTTTGAACTGTTTAATCTCAATTACCAGTGCGAAATATGCAATAAATCTGTTATTGTTTATTGTTGTTGTTGTCATTGTTGCTGTTGCATATGTTATTATTGTTGTTGTTGTGCTTACTGTCAGCCGTTTGGGTTCAAGTGCCTGCCGCAGTTGTTTCAAATTGCGCCTCTCGACTCCATTTTTTGTTTCCTCCTTTTTTTACGATTGTTTTCGTGTATTGCGCAATAAAAACAAAAATAATGGCAGCAGTTGAAAAAAAAAAAAAACAGAAATATATGTGTACTTACAACAGAATGTGGCAGGAGGCAACATACGCAATTTGTGCAGCGTTTGGGGCATTGTTGTCCACCTACTGTGTAACTGTAATGGTTTGGCTTTGTGTGTGTTTGAGATTTTTTTTTATTTTTTTTATTTATTTGTACATATATTTTTTTTATTTGTATTTTGTTAGGGTAAGTTAAAGCCCTTAAGCACATAATTTCAATTGCTGTACATAACACAAAGGGATTAACTTTGATTTTGACATATGATTTGTCGGTTGGCTCTCTGCTGTGCCTGTGTGTAAGTGTCTGTGTATGTGTCTATAAAAACAATTTCATGCTAGGGCTTTGGATTGGAATGTGGGCTTTATGCCCGCCATCGTGTAAATTACCAAAGGAAAGTACATGAAAATACAAAATCCAGCTCGAATTGCTGAGCTTGCACGGAGACTTTTTGGTATTTTGTAGTCTGAGAAGCACAGATATCTGTTCGACTGTGGCTTTAACGCCAGCTGTGACCTCGTTGTCTGGGTTGAAGGTGTTTTCGATGTACTCACTTGAATAGGCAGATGCAATTAGAAGGCAGCTTATATGCATTTTTGGCTTCGATTCTAATGTCTTTGCGAAAATCAAATATATATACACTTTTGCTTAAGCTGTAAATGGTCCTGTCTTAAAGACCACAACAAAAATTAAATTATTACTAAGGCTTTACAATTTAATTACTGAAGTACATGTATGCTTAGCAAAAGTTTTTATTTTTAGCAAATATGTTTAATTTTTAAAAGGTTTTTTTTATATATATGACCCAAAACCCTGACATTAGCTTTTTTAGTAATAAACATTAGTATTTTAAGATTTTAAATATACAAACATCTTAAATGGTAAATTTCATAAAAACAGATTCAAGAAAACAGGTTTTTACAGAGGATTGAATAATGAGTTGCATCTCTATTATTATTAAAAAAGATTTTCTATTATTAAGAAATATATTTATAGAAAAAGTCTTTATAATTATGGAATTTGCATTCGTAAACCTATTGTTTATATATAAAAACAAGCAAAGCTTTATGGTAAGTTTTTTGAATTTCAGCTCAATTTTTTGCGTTTAATTGAATTGACTGATTGAAACTGGTATTTAAGCTACCTCAAATAATAATGGCTTATCCTTATTATACATTCATATGTAAAGTCAATTTTTTTTGTACAATAGCAAAATGAGAATAAACGAGTACTTTGCCGCAGTCGTGTCATATTATTAAACATTAATTGCATTTATTTTTCCAGCCGCACATAATTTATGCAATTGTAAATTGCAGAGGCGACAAATTCGCACATTTAAACGTGTGTGGCATGCAATAATTTGACTTGGTTGACAGGAAGCTGTTAAGTTACTGGTTCATTTCACATTTTTGACATGCTCTTAAATTGTTGTGGGCAACAAACAATCAGAGCCGTCTTCAAGTTGCTTTCAACACACTTTCATTAACTGTCTCGGTATGCAGTTGCTATTTGTGAAAAAGCACGCCCAGGTAAAACAAGCTTAAAACAAAAAGCAAAACAATTTCTGTGAACTTTGAACCGCTCCTAATTGACTTTGAAGTGCTTTTACGACGATTAACTCGAATGTATCTCACAGTTACACAGATACATGA
This sequence comes from Drosophila nr. medialis 2 BK-2023a, assembly GCA_035044325.1. Taxonomy (NCBI): domain Eukaryota; kingdom Metazoa; phylum Arthropoda; class Insecta; order Diptera; family Drosophilidae; genus Drosophila; species Drosophila nr. medialis 2 BK-2023a. The sequence continues at coordinate 2,274,919 of JAWNMH010000410.1, read as the reverse complement.
TGCCCCGCTGCTGCTGCTCATACCCACGTGCCTGGAGGCACACCCGGCCACCTGTCTGTCTGCTAACGGCGCTAAATACACACACACATACATACAAATACTTTTTTAAGTTATTTTAAAGTTGTGAGTCGCGTCTGAGCGCCAGCTTTAAAATGTATTCGCCGCGCAGAAGCTGTGCGCTGCCTTCATGCAGTCAACAGATTATGCGGCGAAATTTAAAAGCTGCATGCTATTACAGACACACACACACACATACACATATATATATATATATGTGTATATGTATATACAGACACACACATGCATATTAAAACTTGTAAAAGCAACTTACATATGTTATTATCGCACTAGCTCGCAAATTTTCACCAGAGCTGCACAACGGCTCCCAAATGTATGCTACGTTTTTCCAGCATTTTTCGTGCTGCGCTGCGCTTCGCTCAGCTACACTGTGCTGCGCTGAGCTGCGTCGCTGTCCCCAATGGACACTCATCCTTAAATACATTTATTCTAGTGGCTGCTGGTAGGACCCGTTGGCCAGGACAGGAGCTGGCTGCTGCTTGTTTTGCAGCTCGTTGACATTTCATGTCACTGTGTCCCCGGCATAAAAAATTAAAAGTATAAAAATGATGCGAACCCCATGCCATGCAGCCAACTTGGTCGACGAGTAACTGAGCGAGGCAAATCGCTGGCATTATGTGCGTAATAAAAACTTGCGGTCGGCCTCCTGCCTCAAGTTGACCTTTTCATGGCACTCTCAAGCTGGCCGAGAGAAAGGACAGTTTATTGTGCTGTTTGCGCTTTGCCAGCTGCTTGTTATACTCTCTTCACAATTAGGTGCTCTTCTTGAGGCATCTGCTTTAGTAATTAGAGTTGAAGGCTCCTTGAGACATCAAGTCTGGCGCATGAATGACATTATGTCTTCGGGGACAACACCCCAATAAGCTGAATCTATTAGTATTTAGCAACACATATTTTTTAAAATTTGTACTCAAATATTTTTATGAAATTTAATATGGAGAATTAAGTAATTAAAGAATGTCATTTCATCCTCCTTTCTAAATATCTATTAACTATCGAAACATATGAATATATATATATATATATACAAGTTTTTATAAACTACTAATATTATTTTCAAAATCTCAAAATTGGTATTAATTTTAAATTATTATTAAATTTTTATAAAATCTAATCTTACCATCACTATTTTTCAAAGTAAATTGTTCTTAATTAATTAATTAATTAATTAATTATAAAAAAAATGATTAAATGCTCAAATATCAAGTGCATACAATACTCGGCTAAATGAAAATAAATTTTATCATTTTTTATATTTAAAGTTGCCATTCAGGGTTGGCACCCGCATTGGGGCAACTGGCGGTCTGTGCGTGACAGACGTTTGCTTGCTTGTCACTCGCTGCTTGTTCACTTTTTTTGTTTTAGTCACTCCATCTCTCTCGCTCGCTTCAGCTCTCCCTCTTGCTCTGCTATACCTGCTGGCTACGGGTATGAGGTCTGACAGACTGACTGTCTGTTTGCCTGTCTGTCTGTCTTGATGTCTGTCCGCCAACAAGTTAGTCATTTGTTGTATCAAAAATAAAACGCAAATAAAAAACTTTTACGACATATTTATCTTTTCTGGCGAAACTCTCGACCGGTCTTCCTGCCCTGACTGACTGACTGACTTTGTGCACTTGTGTGTATAAGTGTGTGTGTGTCTTTCAGCAGAAATATATATGAAGGTGCATAAATGTTGATAAGGCAATAAGTCACGAAGAAGGGACACCTACACACACGCACACACAAGCTCAGCCACCCTGTGAACTGTGTGATGTATCATTTGGTTTTACATGGTCAGCCCAAATGTTGCAAGAGCCAGATTCGATTTGTCACCATCAACATGATGAAAAACAATCAGCAAAAGTGCCAGACGGCAATTGAAGATTGCTATTGATTTTGCTGAGCAAAGCTAAATCTCATTTGGCACATAATCTGATGATTAACCAAAAACCATGGAATCCATAAATAATAACAATATGATGACTTTTAGTGAATATACCCAAGGATGTACGAGTAAGCTGACAATTAATGAAACAAATTAATGCAAATCAATTATAATTTGCAAAGAAACCAAGTAATGGAAAATAAATAAATATTTGCATGGAAATTTATTCCCAAAATAATTGTCTGAAATATTATACAAATAAAGTGAAGGCAAATAAGTAAATAGTTGCTTGGAATTCCAGTTCAAAGTATGTTAACTGTTATTTCATAATCGTGGCCTAACTTGAACTAAATATTGACAAAGAAATATGTGCAAACCTGATGTAAAAAAAGGTTTGCTTGAAAATATATGTCAGCAAATTATCCGGCAATTACTTTGACAATAAAATGACAAATAAAGGATGAATTACCGACAATGCTAAATGTTTTCATAACCATGTCAGACGTTATTTAATTGTGAATAAGTGCTTTTTCTGGTCTCCGTCAAAAGCATTGTCGCATTATTATTATAAGATAATAATGTACAGACTATGTAGAATAAAATCTCTCTCTCTCCCTCTCACTATTTCTCACTCTCTTCTTTCCTTCTCTTTTTATTAACCGGATAAGCATTGAATGACAGTTAGTTTTGTTGTTAACTTAGACTCCTGCTTGGAGCAAGCAACGGAATTGTTGCAGGTCCTTTGCATACTTAGGCTACTTGCCCCGCGTTCATCTCTTCTGGACAGTGGCTCGAAGCTGCCTTTGCTGGCGTCGTTCCAAATAGCCAGGCGCAAAGTAGTGAGTTCGATGATAGTGGCTGCTGCTCAGCTGCCTCCTCTTTTCTTGCCACTCTTCTTGTTGGTTGGGCAGTACAAAGCGCTCATAATACTCATCTGCGGGTTTCGAGCAGTTTTATCTGTGCTTTTGTGTATTGCCTGAGAATTTGACTTACCAAGTGATAGTTCCATAATTTCCGTATTGTTTCTTTGTTGGGATCGATTTGACACGTGGCTCTTCGTATCAAGTTTAGTGCAATCAGTCTTGACATATTGCTCATAATACTCGTCTGCATGATGTTGACTTGTTAGAGAATATATATATATATATGTATATGTATGGAGCTATTATTTACCAAGCGTTAATGACAATTTCTTTTTTAATATTTGCAACTCTTCAGCAGTTGGTCGTGTAGCCATTTAAATGTTATATATATTCAGGAAACTTTTTAAGCAAGTGCACTCTGCAAGAATTAATTCTGAAGTGTCAGTGAGGCTGAAAGATTTCCCCCAGAAAATCCAGCATACCTATTTTCTGTCAACTGCACTTTTATTTGACACTTTTAGTATTTTTAAAATACCACAGTGTGTGCCAGTTTGGGAACTACAAATGTTAATAAAAATTTGAAATTTAATTTTAATGGAATAAATGTTGTTTAGTTGGGTGATCTTTTTCTAGTAAAATTTGAAATATTCCAAAAGGCTTTCCCTTTGACTTTCTCTCTACTAAAACTATTTTCACATCTGTATATACGAGGTCTGACCAATAAGTAATGAGACTGCTTTTTTAGCCGCGCTTGTGGTAACACTACGAACCTGAAACTTCGGTCGGTTAATCTCCCATCCCTCCTCTATCGATACATGTGCTCGCGACTTTCGTAAGTTCGATAGTTCTCCAGCTATGTTGTGTTTTCGACAACGTGTTTGTAAGGCGTGTCACGAATATGGAACGACGTAATATTGAACAGCGGTACGCGATTAAATTTTGCGTTAAACTCGGCGATTCTGTTACGGAAACGTACGGTAAATTGGTCAAAGTGTTCGGTGATGAAGCCCTGAGTCGTGCTCAGGTGTTTCGATGGCATAACGATTTTAAAAATGGTCGTGAGAGCGTCGGAGATGAACCGCGAAGTGGGAGGCCGGTTGAAGCTCGAACTGACAACAATGTTCAGCGTGTGCGCACTCTCGTGCATCAAGATCGGCGGCTAACCATTCGAATGTTGGCTGATGAACTTAATTTGAAACGAGAAACCGTCAGAAAAATTTTAACTGATGATTTGTCCATGAAAAAGCTGTGTGCAAAGCGCATGCGCAACCGACAGAACGTCGCATGGCATCGTGCCTTCAGTGTGTCGCAGTTTTTGACCTCTAAAAACATCGCAGTGTTGCTGCAAGCACCCTATTCGCCGGATATGTCACCCTGTGACTTCTTCTTGTTCCCCCAAACAAAATGGGCCGTGAAAGGAACGCATTTTGAGTCCATAACTGACATCCAGACCGCCGTGACGAGGGTACTAAAGGACATTCCATGTTCGAAGCCTTCCAGAAATGTTACGAAAGCTGGAAGAAACGTTGGAACCAGTGTGTAGTTCCGGGAGAGGAGTACTTTGAAGAGGGATCGACATCAATGTACCTTAATTTTTAAATATACGTATTTTATGCGACTTAGTCTCATTACTTATTGGTCAGACCTCGTAGCATATATTTTAACTTGAGCTTCTACGAACCTGTCGCTTAAGTCGCTTACTAGCACAGAAAACATATATTTGACTTAACCACATCTCCACACCTGCCTATCAGTGGATACGAATATACATATGTATATGTATATACATATATATATATATATATATATACATTTTTTTGGTTTTAGTTTTATGGATGCTTGTAATGTGCGGAGGCACCCAAATCGTCGAAACCTTAAAGCTCAAAAATCGTGCTAATGGGCCGTACTCGTCATCGTCGTCGTCCTTGTCAGAGTTCTCGTCCTCGCCTTCGTCGTCCTCGTCGCTGTCGTCTGGAATGCCAAAGTTTTTATTTGTTATTATATACTTTGGCGTGTCAAATAAACATCACACATCTACGTACATGAAACATGTTTTATATGTCGCCGCTCTGTGAAAGTGCTGTGCCTCAGAGCGACTCAGCTAGTGTATGTGTGTGTTTGTGCGTGTGCAAGTGCGGGCGTGTGTGTTAGACTCTACGTGCTGTGGTTGCGCACTTCTTTAAGGTTCGAGGCATGAGAATGTGCGAGTGTGCGAGCCGAAGAGTGTGAAAGTCGGAGCTCGTGTGTGACTGCGGCTCATTTGCATGAATTGTCCAAAGCTTTTAGGTGAACTTCACCGTTAGCTCAGCTAAGCCGAGTTGAGTTGAGATGAGTGGAGAAGTTGCACATGAGGCGACAATGTACAATGCACAGTGGCACTAAAACAAGCGAATACTTTAGAGCTCAAGTTCGTACCCCGAGCAAAATAATTGCTAAATGGCTAGTAAGGAGCAAATTTTAATTTCCCTCCTATGGCAAGAAACTTACTATTCTCAATATGAGTGCAAAATTCAAACATCTGCACAGTCTCAAAATTGTGCATAATTGTGAATAATTACGGGACTCCAGAGAATATTCTGCGATAAGTAGACTCTTAGACTGATTCCATTTTGCCAAACATTGCTTACATTCACATTCTTAACATTGAGCGGTTTACTTATAAATGTAACCGCCTGATTTTATTAAAAATCTTATCGGATTAAGTTAATTACTCTCTTTTAAATAATTAAAATATATTACAGACTACAACCTTTTTTTTGTATTCAACCCAATAAATAAGAACCAAAAAATTTCGTTATCTTTTTTTTTTAAATAAGCACTTATCTTTCTTTCAGATATTGCTGTACTTTCATAACATCAATATAAATTCATTAAATCATTGCAAAAAACACAAAATACTCGAGATGAATTTTTAACATTCATAACATAATTTACGAATCTGGAATATGCAGAAATTTGTGCTATAGGAAAAAATAAACAGACAATATACATTATGTAATGTAGATATTTAGGAATGTATTAAGGGCTGATAGTGGAAACAGGCCTATATACTTTCTCAACTCCAGGCCTACACCATAATGCTAGTTAAACGAGGACTGTTCGACCATATTTATAATAGAGAGACACAATAGCTGCAAGTGGTCGCATTGCACAGACTCTAACAACAATAATATGTCATTTAATTTGGTAAAAACTTTTTACTTTAGTATAATTTAAGAAATATATATTTTTCTCATATTTTTAACATGAACAGAAGCTGCAACTTTTGTTCTTTGAAGGTGACATTACATCCAAATTGTGGCCAAACTAGCATAAGAAACGGTTGATGATTGTAATCAATTCTAATGACATTTTGCCACACTGTGCCATTGAGTTGTGTCTTTTGAGGGGGGTTTCTTATGCTAAAGGGGGCGGGAGTACCGTTAATTTTATGTCATTCTATTCATTCTAACGTGCGATTTATGCTAAGCAGCGACAAATAAATAAATGCGTAGACGGAAGGTGTAATGAGCGTCTTTATATGGCATGCCCCATTTATTTCCACAGCTCCAACGAGAGTTATAAACTGCTGTCAGCATTTTGAATATGAGCCTTATTTATTTTGCATTTATACAAATATTTTTGTTTTAACAAGCAGCGCCACGTGCAATTTTCACTCTCTACTATTGAAAATATATGGCAAACGAGTATTTATTTTTCTTTAATGCAGCGTTCAACCAGGCACCAATTGTAAAACGTGTTGAAATATTTACATTCACATTCCAGGTAATCATTGTTAATGCCTCTAGGTTCTTTAATGTGTGCATTTCCATCTGGTTTATTTGTATATGCTGCTCAGGTTCTTGGGCTTTACTTTGTTGCGAATACAAAAATATCAGCAATTTGTTCTATTCATAATTTGCTTATAAGGAAATTTCAATTTGAATTTCTTTGCAACTTAAATGTGCTGCTTTCAACTTATTTGTAATACATTGTACTGAACATCAGGGAAATCTTCTTCGGAAATACTTTTGAGCTAAATTCACATTGAATTTAATGAAAGAAAATACAATTTTGTAATTTAATATTCGGTTGTTAGATCTTTGACTGGTAATACTTCAATTATCCGATATTTTAAATATGCTTAAGAATGTTAATTTATCGATTAAAAACAATTATGAATGCCACAGTCGAGAGAGCTTAGCTGGGAGATACCCAGAACCCTGCTGCTAAATGTACTTAACTAATTAAAGCGCAGCTTTTAGTTTTATAGCCAAATTTCTCTTTAAAAAGCTTTACTCAATGGTTAACAAGAGTTCTACGTTTTGCGGCACAGCTACTGAAGGGCTTGAAAAGAAATTTAGGCCATTGCATGCATTTATTCACAAGGCCGAACTGAAATCAACAGCTTGCCACAAACGAGTGCCTACAACATTTTTTCATATATGTGTGTATTATGCACGCATTCATACATATCGGTACGCTTGAAAATTCACATATACATATGTATATAAATATATATTTTATATATACATATGTATGTATATGTATTTTTAGGCTTGCTTCCAGTATGCTGCCTCTTTCTGACACATGATTTATTATGGATGCACAAATGTTTGCTGCTGATTGTAATGATAAAACATTTTAACGCGTAACTCTGGTGTTTCTTATCTGAAATGAGCTGATCCATAATATTTATGATACATCAATTAACATTACATATTTTGAAAATAAACTTGAATTTCATGTGGTGTACGAGAACTTCTGCTTCAAATTTAAAGTATCTGAGATTCGTGTGTTTTGATAGACCTAGTTAGATGACCCTATAAATCTTGCATCAACCGCAATGAATTCAAGAAGATTTCTGCTGTCCTTAAGACATGTTTATATCGGATAATGTATCTCCTTCTGCATAATTATATCGGAGTTAGGCAAATTTAAAAATTAAATAAATTGTAATAATATTTTCGTATTAAGTTAAATTGTTTTCTCACAATTTGTTTTCGAAGTGTTTCAGAAAAATTAAAAATCAGCGGAATCTATAATCTTATCTGTTTAGTCTGGTGCCATTTATTTGATCATATTTTATGAATTTTACATGTTGCGTTAAATCGCTAAGCAGCCATTATTATTATTCACAATTTACTGTCTGCTTAGTGGTTGGATTAAAATGTCACCATTTAATTATTAAAACCAACTTCAATAATAATTTGGTCAAATTAAAAATCTAACACTATATTAAATTAATCTGAATCCCCACTAATTTGGCACTCTCTCTCTATTTATCTGTTTCAGAATGCATCTGTACATAGCGCTGATCGCGTGCCTTGTGTGCACCGCCCACTGCTGGCAATTCGATGGCGGGGGCGCTGGTGCGGCTGCTGTGCGGAGACTTCTGCAGCGCAGCGTTAGAAATACGCCCCGAGCACTGGCACGTGGTCCGCCGCCAGGACGAGGATCGGCCGCTCTGCTCGGCAGCCAGCAGCAGGATGTGCTCTACGCCTGTCCACTGAACTCGATGTGCCAGTGCGCCGGTCTGCCCAACGAGACGTCCACGCTGATTGAGATTAATTGTAACGAAGTGGCACTCTACAAGTTTCCAGGTAACCAGCAGCAGATGTTCTCTCATATATGTTTATGGGTTCGTAGCTGTCAATATGTCACAGCAGAAAATGACTAGCTCTTATTTATGTGGTAAATATTTTTGATGGGCTGAGCTATAAATTGCCATCCACAAATTGCTCCACAAGCAGCAAGGCGTAAAAATTCCAGTTGCCAGCTGTCATTTGCCAATTGCTACTTTTCACTGTTTCTCTCTCTCTCTCTCTCTCTCTCTCTCTCTGTCTCTCACTCTCTCTTTCTCTTTTCTCCTTTTGCGGTGTGTGTCTGCATTGATTCTTTGTCAATTTGTCTGGTTTGCCCGCCAGCAGCGCAATGTAATTTTTTAATGAAGCTTCAAACGGCTTTGTCCTGTGCTCCAAACAACATGCCGACTGCTGCGCTACCCCAAACAAAATTAAATCTTACATTTAAGTTTGCCAATTAGTTGTGAAAATAAAGTTTTTTCGGTTGCGTCGTCAGCCCCAGCGTCTGCCACTGTTCCTGGCATAAACTTTTTAACGATTGTTGTGGCAAATTCAACGCTAATTTTGTAGTTTTTAAGTAATGAATGACAAGTTTTGTACTCCATTGTCATTTCGTTGGCAATGCGCATTCGTATACCCAAAATTCTACACCCCCCTCTATCTCTCTGTGTATTTGTTGTCCTATGCCACAAAAATATTCCCATTATCAAAATGCATAAAGTTGCAAAAACCCCAAAAACTGTTGACTGGCAAACCACACAAAAACGCAAACACACACAGACGCACACACACACATACACCACACAAATTGACAGCACTCGCTGGCCAGGCAGCTGTCAGTTTTGAGCGATGGAGCCATTGAAAAGTTTTCTTCGCATACTGCTACCCTGGGTTTCTGCCCTGCTGTTATCCGCATTGCCAATTTATCTGCCACAATGTTCGAAGCATTGCAGAAATGTTCTTGCAATATTTGTTTCTTTCTCCATTTTTCTTTATTTCTCTTATAAATTTACATTTATTGAATTTGTGTGTGCAGCTTATTATACATAAATTTTCTTACGTTGACTAGCTTTTCGTAAAGTTGGAACATTATTTGCACTCAAACGAACCGGAAAGCAAAGTTACGTCCATCTGTTTCAGTTATTATAGACGGTCGATCTTCTAGCTATGTTCACAAGACTTTTTAATGAAACTCTCGCCAATTTAATTGGTGTAATTCTCCACTTAAGCTATATTTCAAACTTAAGATTTCATTATTTCACGACCTCTCTATGTCTTTAATTTAATTATCATAAAGCCGGAAAATCTCCGAGCGTGCTTAATTGTGGTAAACTTATCTTTCTCCACAGTTTCAGAGATTGGCTTATTTTATCTCAGTCTTCATGTCTCTCTAATCTCTTATCTTCTTCTGTATATTTCCGAATTCTTCAAATAAATGTTTGACCATTTCACATTTGAATACCGCAGACTTATTATTTCTTACTTACTTACTAAGATGTTAATTAACAAATTGTCATTGAGGAAATTGTATCAAATAGTGCTCAAATTTTCTTATGGCTAAAATTGATAGATCTTGATTAATCAAACGATCCTATCAAATAGTTCTGAAGCTTTCTTGTAGGTACACATTTTTGAATCCTTAAGTAGGATGGTAATAGTTTTTCTTCCTAAGCCCTTCTGCATAAAATATGATTTGATAACCATTCTAAGGAAGAGAATTAATTAAATGATTTACATTTAATTCAAAATGTAAACTTTCAAAGCCATTTCAATTAGGATTTGAAGCAATGCTGACGCGTTTCTGTACTCAATTGCATTTGTGCCGTGGCAGTCTAACAAATTTATGCTGTCTGGTCTGATGTCCTGACACTTCATATGCCGGCGATGCGCATTTACAACAATTACAATCTGCTGCCTTCAAAATATATTCAAACAAATGTCTCACTTGAATGCAATTTATGTCTTCCACGTCGCTGGATTGCACTGAAGAAATGCAAAAATCCCAAAAACTTTTAACAATTAGCAATTCTAATGTGGAAAAAACGAGAGGAGTGGGTTGAAAAACACTTTGCTTGACAGTCTGGCTAATTGCGTGCCACGTCCGCAAAAATTGCCAACCGGCCCTCCCCCCCTCCCCAACTGGCAGCTTCAGCAGCAGCTGTACATTCTGCCATTTCTGGCCAAAGTCATTGGAATGCCTGGCTGCAGGACGCAGGACGCAGGCCACATAGTAAACGTTGCATACTTTTCAGCGCACACGCAAAAATACTCTTAAATATGCAGGACAGATGATGGCAGGAAGCGGGGCAGGAACAGGGGAATAGCATTGACGATGACAACGACTTGAAATTCATTAAAAATTCCAAAATTTGTGTTGCCAAAAATATGTAGCAGTGGCAGCCAGGCAACCAGACAGCCAGGCAAGCAGACAGCTGCCGCTGGCCAGGCCAAAATCAAATGTGTCCAAAGCGACCGCAAAATAATATTTAAGCATTATTTGCATTATATAGAAAATAAAAGAGAAGAAATATTATGTCGAAGATTTCATACTCTTGTATATGCATGACTCAAGTAAGAATAATAAAATCTGCCCATTTATATAGTTTGTGGCAGTTTGAAAGCCAGACTAGAGCAAAATGGTTTTTAACTTTAACTCTCATTTTCTCAACCATTTTCTGCCAGTTAGTCGCTTTTATGATTCAATTTATTGAATACCAATCGGTCAACATTTTATGTATATTTATCATCAACGAGTGTTTTTTTCTAATTATTTGTTAGTTCAATAAATGATAAATAAAAGATAAATTTCTTCAGGTTTATAAAAGTACCCCCAAAACTTCAACAACAAAATTAAATAAACGTGCTGATTTTATTTATAGATATATTTGAAAATAGCCATATGGGTCCTGCATTAAAAATATAATAGACTATGACTTAACTTATGCTGCTGATGGCCATGCTGGAATCTCTTTCAATTCATGTCAAAATTATAATTCCCCTGTGAGTGTATTAAAAAAAATAAAACATAAACAATTTGCTGTCCTTTGTGAGCACGTTGAAGTGAAATTTCTATTGTGCTTCGGTTCGTAAATTATATTTAAGCTCAAAATGTGCAATTTAGATTTATATTTAATGTTTCTGGTCGTTTTCACGCTTGGCCAGCGCTGCTGATGCGCCCCCAGGGCATCTGCTCCACATGCAACAGCAGTAGCAGCCGCAGTAGCAGTAACAACAGCTTCATATTCGATTCGGGCACAATTTTCATGCTGCAACTATTTCTCAACTGAAACAAAATGAACGAACCGAACCGAACCGTACCGAACCGAACCTAACCGTACCAAACTTAAGAGAAGCCAACATCATTCAAGCAAGCGAGTAAGGCAGGCAGTTTGCACAGCTGCCGCATGTTTCCTGCTTTTTGGCTGCTGCCGCTGCTGTGGCACAGGACACAAAAGTATATGGATATAAATGAAGCTCACACTTTCTCACATTCTTCGTGGTGGCGTCCGCTTCCTTGCCTTGCCTTGCCTGGCTTTGCCCTGCCTGCCTCGATGAATGCCCGACCAAAACAATAACTTTTCAGCTGACGTAATCTTCATCAGCACATACGTTGCGAGGTCAAAGGGCAGGGCAGCAGGCAATGCTGCATTTGCCTTACAGCCGCCTGCTGCCCGACTCAATGGGGCCTACGAGTTTCATAAAAGCACTCAAATTCAAAGTGTGCGGCTGTTTGCGAAACGATAGCGTTACGATGAAAAATTGCTATTTACGCCTGTCAGCTGGACAGCTGGACAGCTGGAAATAAGGGACTTATCTCCGAATTCATAATTTTACAGTTACCTCTATATTAATTAGTATGTTTTAAGTAATTATTCATTAGCATCACAAATGAAATTCTGTCCTCTATTTTCCAGTATTTACTTTAAGTTCGGCTAGAAAAATTCTACAAAGCACAAGCGACTCATATTAAAAAAAAATCAAACACAATGAAAATTTAACGACAGCTTCAAAACTTTTTTAAAGCGTACTAAAACAAGTTTTATAACCAAACTTCCGTTCATGTACTACCATTTAAGATTTAATTAAATTCAATCTCTGAATTATGCTTTTGGAAAAAAGTGTGTGCAGAGTATGCAACCATATTTTGAACGCATTTTTTTCAGCAATTATTTAATAAGTGAATTTCATAACTATTATCAGGCTGGCTTATGAAAAATTGTTTTGGTGACAAATTCCATTTGAAATATTTGCATTTTCACAACTATTTATTATGGGGTTGCTGGAACAAATGATTTTTGCCATAAACTACAATTTCTATGGATGCTTTAAGTCCATTATTAATATTTGATATACTCTGGGATAAATTGAGAAAATCCATTTGAAGTACATGAAAATATAATTATTTATGCATTTTAAATAATTAATTATATTTCATTTCTGGACCCATAGATGAGCAGCACATTTTGCTCAATACCAGTTGTCACAACGAGCAGCACAACATATTTAAATATTAATATGCAATAGTTTCAGGCCACAGCATATCTCCTGTCTGCCGCTATCAATTGCCGTATTTCCCTCGCCGTATTTGCTCCTTGCAGCATGTCCTGGCCAAAACACATACATTCTTAGCCATAGCTTTCACTGTAGCTTTTGGTAGTTTGTTGCTGTTGTTTATTATTTTCTATTTGCTTGCTTTTGGCAAGTTGAACAAACACTTGGCAAGTGACGCAAACGAATTGCAAGGGGTGGGCTGGGCGTGAGGGTGGTAGGGGGCTTGGACAACTAATAAAAATGGCGACGTTGGCAGCTAAAGTAAATAAATAAATATGCTCACCATTTGTCAGAGAATTGACTTGAGGCCATAAAATACAAGCCAACATACGATGGACATACAACAGTGCCCAACGCTAACTAAACAGCGTCCTCCCCTCGCCACCCATCCCTCTCCATCCATCGTCCCGCTCACCCATCCCATTAGGCCTGCTGGCTACAGCTAGAAGTTTATTAACGCCATATGTTGTGTGTTGGTTGTCCACTCATAACAACAGCACGGCCGCAATAATAACAACAGCAACATCAGCTTAGATATGCACACACCTACAGCTACACAAGCACACACACAAATCGCCTCTCTCGTTGCCAGCTTTGATGCGAGCTGCCGTCATGCATGGCCAATGCGCTTGGCCACGTTTCTTGCCCGTTGCGCGTGTCAACAGGGCGTATGATTAATATTGTATTAATATGCGATATGTAATTAAGATGTAAGCTGTTTGCGTATATCGTCGTTTAGTGCGCGTGCAAAGGTCGATATATATATATACATATATATGTGTGTGTGTGTGTGAGCTTAGCCACATAATATTTCAAGTTACATTTATTCTTTAAGCTGTGGCTTTGAACTTTTGGCAATGTGTATATAAATAAATTATCGAATGTGTCATGAATAAATTATTTTTTATTAACTGCATTCACAGAAAACAGCAAATTTCGAATGCATTATTCAGTTTTCAATTTCAAACAGTTCGAGACAATTTGGCTTAATTTTGAAGTAAAATCTATCACTGATTGCACACTCCAAAAGCTGAATTTTATTTTGAATTCCATTTGCATGACAGATTTGTTGCAATCCTAAAAATAAATCAAACATATTTCCAATAGATGCAGCTTAAGTCTATATAATATAAAATTGGTAAGCACCAATTAGTCAACAACAACACAAAGAGCTTCTTCGTTCAATTCGGCTAAAAATAAATGAAAATCTCTAAAGAATTTCTCAATAAAAAATCGATTTGGTAGACAATCGTTGGCCAATTCACTTACGTACTCTATTTAGTCATTAATTGTTTAAGTGCAGTCAACCGTACGAATTGCTGCTGAAATGCTCATGGCCAAATCAATGACAATCCCCAAAATCTACTCTCGAATTTCACTTTGACTTTTGTCTCGGCCATGGAACGCAAACACACACACACACACACAGCCATGCACACAAGTATATTGAATTTCCATCAATTGTACCATAGGACGAACAACCAATTTTTTTGAATAAATTAATTACTCACGGAATTTTCGGTTTATTTGGATACAGTTTGTGTGTAAATCAAATTTACTTGCCACTACTAGCTTTTTATTGTGGTAATAATATTTTGTAAAAAATCGATTAACATCGAATTACCATATCAGATAGCTCCCGTAGAAAAAAATTATTCGATTGACCAATTTATGTAGGAAAATCATATTTTTTCTGGAGATATTAGGAGCAAACTTTTGCTTTTCCCACATTTCAAGAAAATTGGAGTTTTTAACATAGTGCTTCATGTGCTAGAAAATATAATTTTAAAGTTATTATTATTATTTTTTTAAAGAAAAACATAAGTTTCAGAGTACTTTTATACTTGTGTGTCTTTTCATTCGAATCTTTTGCAAAGTTTCTGAAGCTCTACTATTATTTTGAACGTATAGTACTGTGAAACAGCAGGAATAAATTCCAAGTGCTCCTACAGGGCCATAAATGATCAGCAAAATTTGATTTGATGATTAAAAAATGTAAAGAGTAGCACTATTATTATTTTAAGCGTAAGTGTACATAAGAACTTTGTTAATAAATAAATAAATTTGAAAAGAACAACTTTTGATAAAGAAATGTGTATTTGGCGCATGGCTTTTAAATACATAATTAACAGTCTACGTCTATTATCAACAGCATACAGTATTGGCTTAAGCTTTGACTCATCCAACAATAAATATAAAAAAATATATATATATTCGATTGAATTCAATGTTTTAACAGCTGTTAATTCAGCGTGAACCGCAAATGATAGCATTTTGTGTATATAATATAGGAAATTGATATTGCATAAATGAATTTTGAGTATTCGAATTTATTCCAAAAAAAGAGTTCAATTGACCTATGGTGCATCGCCAATGCATGCAATCGCAGTTGAGTGTGCGTGTGTGTGTGCCTGTGTGTACGTATTTTGAAAGCTGTCGGACCAAACCAGCTAACCAAAAATAGAGCGAAAAGCGAAAAAAAGCAAAAGAAAAGTTACAAGTTTGCAACCAAACCCAACCAAACCAAACGAAGCGAAACCAAGAAAAAAGAAAAATGACAATTCACGTAAAAAAATTTTCAATTAAAAGTGAAAAGTGCATTTTCATGTTGCACGTCAGTTTTCTGGCCCGGCTACTGTAACCGCTGCTGCTGCTGCCGGTGCTGCTGCTGCCGGTGCTGCTGCTGCAGTCATTCCTCATCTCGCTACCATATCGTCAACACTCGAAAAAATGTTTTTGTGTATTTGTATTTGTCTATGTGCGATGAGACCGACGGCTTTGGGAGTGGCCGGCATGTGCCGTTTGCTTAGGCCATAATTTAAGCTGACAGGCATGACATGGAAATTCCCTTTGGAGGGAGCAATTCGTATAATCAGGCTAAGAACACATGGTCACCAACCGTCTCCGCGGGCAACCTGCTGCCGCTCCTCTGAGAGAGCCAGATACCAAGGTACTGCAAGGACGAGAGAGGGAGAGAGCGGGAGAGACAGAGGACCTTGTCACTGTTGTTAATTAACACATGCTCAACGAATCGCAAATTAATTGCGCCACTCACTTCTCCCCGAGGCCCAAGTCGCTGTGGAATAACCCATTAAAACTACACGTAATCGTTTGGCCTTCGACCGGCATATGACTGAATCTCATTGTGAGCAACATACGCTAAAAAAACGCCAGTTGTCCAAAATATATCGAGTACACAAAAAAAAGAAGTGATTTAAAGGCCTTATCACAAATATTATTGCAAAGCTTGCAACATTTTCACAGACCTTTGTGGCTTCATAATTTTACAAAAAATGACGTAGTGTATCCTGTATCCCGATTATATACTGGAAAATTTATTTGCGAAGATTGCTGCATTTTTTTTCGCACTATTAAACACTTTCACAGACCTTGCTTTAATTATTTAATATGGCTTCCGCATACCGACCATATTCTGGCTTACTTATAAAGCAATTAGAGTTGGGAGTCCACAATTGAAATTGCTATCAAGGACTTCACTGCAAAACTCTTCCAAAAATAGTAGAATGTGAAGATTAAGGTCAAATCGGTATCAGGGGTCTCTTTTCGATTGTTATGCCAGAAATATTGAAAAACAAAAATAATTTTATTCAATTATTTCCCAATAATGCCGTACAATTTTTTTTTCTATATTTGTTCCGTTATCTTATCTATATCGAACATAATGTTATAAACATTTTGTGCAGTTTGCCTTCGCTCTTCCTCTCGCCACGCATGGCAATCAAGTCAAGCGTTCCGCGCGCTTTGTTTGCTTTGGGAAAAATGGCAAGGATGTCACTCTTCCAATATATCTAAAGTGCCTTTTTAAATTGCTTTGGTCGTTGTACTATTATGGTGGGGGGTTCGGCGTTCGGCGTTTGGAAAACGGAAAAAGCGCATAAAAATCAAAGTCCTGGCCTCCAGCTTGCTCCGCAATTCTCGTCTCTTTTTCTTGGTTCATTGTGTGGGCCAATGGCTCGCTGATGACCCATTTGCTTTAACGCGCCTGCTATCAAACTGCCAAAACAAAAGCCATCATCGTTAGCCTCAGCAGCGAGTGGAGAGGAGGGGTTGGGTTGGGTTGGGGGGATAGGAGCTGTTCCCTCCGGGTTATGGGAAACGCTTCAAATGCCGTTTAAAATCAATTTGAATGATGAACTGGCGGCCAATACTGGCAGGCAGTGTCACACTGCTACATCGATATATGCATGTGCACACACACACACACACACACACACTCACAAACACACACCGCTTTTTCATACACACACTCAATCTCTCTTGTGTTTTGTGTCTTGCTTTTAGAATTCATACACAGCAGCGTGCGCTATATCGAAATGTCCAATACACATCTGCAGAGCGTCGACGATGAAACATTTCAGGGACTGCGTCTGAAGACGTTGAAGTTAATCGACAACGAGCTGCAGGACATATCTGAGCGCAGTTTCAGGTGAGTGAAAGTCAACACCTCCCAATGACTGCCAGACGGATGAGCAGTCAGTTAGGGGTGCTAAGTGCTAAGGGGTTGCCACTACGTGCTACTGCTGCCATTTGGGATTAGGGTTTCACCATAAGTGCTGAGCCATGATGATGCACTCTGCCCAATAAGCACACGCGCACAAAAGACATACACAAAAATATATAAATACCTAACTAAATACGTATATATATATATTTCATATATTCTGATGATGCGACAGTTTTTAGCGGCCTATTTATATGGCCGCTGAGCGCCAGTTTTTCACGGCTTCTGTAAATTTTTCTCTTTTTTTTGTTGGTATTTTTGCGTGTTTATGTGTTTGTAGTGCAAGTGCTGAACCCACACACACACATAAAAACTACATATATTTTACAACATAAAACTGCAAGTTGTAAAAAAGGCGTAAAATTAAGTTTAACAAACGACTGGCAAAAGCAACAAGGGGCAGGGTATGAAGTGAAGTGGGATTGTGCAGCGTATGCACTGTTTGGGAGTGTTTCATGCGCCACTCAGGCTGAAAATGCTGGCAGGAAATGCAAACTCACATGGCACATACTCATACATACACACACACACACACACACACACATAAGCACACACACACACACACTCACTCAGACACACGGCGGGGCAAAAGAAAAACTTTCAAGCGCTATTTGTTTGAGTGTAAATAATCACAAAAAAGAATGAAGCAGATGCAAAGCGAACAAAAAATAAATAAAAACCTATAACGAAAATTTAATGCTCTAGCAAAACAAAGTGCATTTACTGAAAACAATGAATTCGCGATCAACTTATTTTTTATTTATGAACAAAAGTTAATGACACTTATGTGTGGTATAAATTGTGGATTTTCCTTTGTCATATCTATGTATATAAGGGTTTGGATAATGTTAAGAATTATGAACAGCTTGGAAATAATTTATTAATAATAACTGTCCCATAAATGTTTAAAAATGAACAAGCAGAAAACAATGCTGTCAGTGATAAAGGAACATGCTAATAAGCACTCATCGTTGACTTCACAGTCCTTTGAAATGACATTCATGAAAAAATTAAAAATCTTCAAAGTTGATGTTTAAGTGAGAAAAAGTCTTTAATATCCTTGAAAATAAGTAACTAATTTATATTACTAACATCATAGAATGTGAGCTCATTGAATAATTATACTAATACATACAAGAAAAAAATAAATGAAGTTAAGTATATTGCATGAAATCAATCTAATCATATAGAATATTTACATATTGTAACATGTTCTATATATTTATCAATCTTAGGACAGGGTTGCCCTTATCAGACGACAAGCATATAAATGCAAGTAATCTCAATATTATCAAAGACAATATTGTTATATAAATATCTGCTGTCTTTGGTGTTGTATATTTCATCTTATTAAATATTTGAAGGCTACTTGCAATATGAGGCATCATAATAATTTCATTTAATTTACAGATAGTTGTAGACAAATTTAATGTAAAATGTATTCAATTGAGATGGAGTTTTGTCCATGTTCGGCTAGGCCGCCATATCGTGGTACACCAACAATAATACCCTTTGAAGAACTATAAATGAGAATCGAGAGAAAAACGAACTCGAAATATGCACGGAGCTCGTCAGCTTTTTTATGGGCCCACACAAAACGCAAAGTACATCACACATCACATCAAAAATGTGACTGTATGTGAACTGTGCCTGCCTCTATCTGCCCCCTCGGTCGCTTTCTGCCCCGCTCTCCGTCAGTCGACCGCATTTGGCAGTTGTTTGGTTTTTCGCGCGGTATGAAATGAAACGCGAAAATTTTTTAACGAGCACAAAGAACCAAAGCGAGCCACGCTTCCCGCTTTGCCCCCTGCCAACTCCCAGCCTACCAGCCAGCCAGCGTTTCTGCCTGCCCACCGCAAAAACCAGTAAACAGAATCCCAGCTCATTCGTTTTTCCTTACGTTTGGTAAAGTTAAATGGACGCAAGTTAACAGTTTGTACAGTTTTTAAGAACCTTTTCACAAAAGTGAGCAGATAACGTGCCAGAGTAGGCAGGGGTTGGTCGGGCGGTGGGGTGGTTGGGAGGAGGGGTGGTATCCGGGTTGAGTATGCCGGCAAATAGACACAAGCTCGCTCGTCATTAACAGGCCACATCTCAACTTAAATCAAACTAATTAATCTGCACAAGCCTGGCAAAAGTGGGGAGAAAAATTACCCGACTTCCTACTTTCCCCCACTCATTACCCAGTTCACCCATCATCTATCACTACCCATCTGTGTGTCTCCGGTAATCTCTTCCTAGCAACGTATGCTAATCAAAAAGTTTGTTTAACAGTTGCAAAACTCAGCACCAACTTCAAAATATTATGGCAAAATGCTCATAATAGCCGCAGCAAAAAGTCATCTTTAAATATTATGATATTGTGCGTAGGCATCTATCTTTAAATAAACGTATAAATATAAATGCTATTACTGTTTTGCCATTTAAATTGTATTCAATACTTGATAATAAATTTTAAAATTATACTGAACTTAATTTCTCCCAAATTAATTTGATGACAATTTCTTAAAATAACAAAAAATAATGTTGTAGTCAAGTAAGCTCGATTACGAGACACCCAGAACACAGCTGCTGATTATATTTTAAAAGCTTTGAACACAAATGTAAGCATGTGGGGAAGTGCTTTCATTTCATTTAACTGCCACAGGCACTAAAGAGTAAAAGTCAGCGCATGTTTTTATTCAGAAGCCCGAATTGAAATCATCGGCTTCCGATAAACTCGTGCATATATGGTACATACACACATACTAAAGGGAATTGATAAAAGGGCTCTGCAGAATACATACAAATATAAGCTCGCTTTGATTATCATGCCATCAATTTCTCACATTTTTCCGCGCACATCTGTGCATGGGAATACGGTTTGAACTATTACTTGGGTGTTTCTTATCCGATTTTAATGAAATTTGGCAAGGTGTTCAATAATATGTCAATGTTTATTGCAAATCGATTGAACGGATCCGCCTTTATAATTGTGAAAATCAAATCGATAATATGAAATAAGCTTGATCTGCGCGGGGTATACGAGAATTTATACTTTAAATTTGGATAACAGGCAGAGAGAAGCATAGCGGGCATAGTTATATATATTCGGAATGCGCACCACTAGCACAAAATGCTAGAAACTTCAAATTAGGAATATTAGTTCTTGAAAACAATCAATCGGTGAACATGCGGTTCCACTTCCGATTCCGGTATGACATAAAAATATATCTCGGCTAATGCTTTAATCTTTTGCTAGGCTAAACAATGCCACACCAAGTCGTTCATATAAGCAATGATATCAACTATACAGAAGCACAACACATACACATATGCATATGCATATTACTCAGATGATTACTGAGTATATAATGGTTACTTATCGGCTATTTCTGAGTGAAGTGTGAAGAGTGTGCAGCGTTCAGTTGAGTTTCGATCGCGCTGCTCGACAGTCCGACAAATTAGTTGAGATATGTACAAAATATTGAATGGCAAAGGGCGTGTATTGTTTCTTTGCTCATTACTTGCGCTGATAATGCGCGTAGCCAGAGCAGACGATGAATCGCTCTTTTCTCACAAAATTGTCAACTGTACGAGAAAGTGTCAGTGCTGGTTTCGAAATGTTGAATCCGGGAAGATCTTGGGACCGTCGAATTGCATTGGACTCTGTATGGATTCATTTACAAAGCCCTGCCTCGATTATACACTTTGTAGTAACTATTATGGCTCGTGTAACTTAAGCTGCTCTGGCGCAGCTGTATTTGAGTGCATTTCAAAGGATTATGAATTCGAAACTGGCAATACATCGGAGCTAATCAAATGGTTATCCTATGCAGGCTATGCATTGTGTGCTTTGTTGTGTTTCGCAGTTGTTGGTTTTCTTATTGTTAAAAGACACAATTACATTAGGAAATAACAATCATAACGCGCTGATGATAATTAAACACAATTAGAGTTGATAAAAGTGTTGAGGTTCATTATTAGAATGAGTAAAATAATGTGTGTACTAAGTAAACATAATAAATACAAAACTTAAAAATTATAATAAAATGTTCTATTATATGCACTGACAAGCTACAAATGCATTTGAACAACTTGTTTATTAATAATTTACAGTGTAATGTTGTAAAATACACACACATGAATACACTCACTGCATTGTGTGTGCGTGTGTGTGTCTTTATTATTGCGTGCTGAGCTTAAATATTCATATTGTTTTGTTGTATACATAAATATACAACTTAGAAATACAAATCAATACACGAGGGTTTCCCAACTCGAATACTTAGAAATAATTAGCAAACGTAATTTTTGAGATTTTTTTTATAAAAATTTTGTATTGATTATAATAATTCAACCTTTGAAGATTTCCTTTTATGATTGTGTATATGAATTGAACATACATAACTTATTAGTAGCGAGGTCAGGTCAATATTATTATGTAAGGCTAAAGCTTGATAGGAAAATATTTTTATAGTGAAGCGGTTCATTTTAAGATAAAGTTTTTATTATATAAGTACATATTATGGAATTTAATTTAAATGCAAATTGTCAAAGCCCATACTAATCTGAGAATAATAAAAATTATAATAATAATAAAAAGTTTAATAATAATAAGAAAATTAAAACATTCAATTGACTTGAATTTTATGTATTTGCAAAACTATTTGAACTACTCTCGGGTTGAGCGCTTGCATATGCATGCTTGAGTAAACAGCGAAGCTGCCATATTTACACGGGAGCCTTTTGATGACAAACGCAGTCGTCACTCACGCAGACACGCACTCTCACACACACAAACAAACGCAGCTTAAAGCGCGCGGGCGACCACAAGAAAAACAGCAATGTGAATAACAACAACAATAACAACAACAAGAGCTAAGCAGCGAGCAACCGGCAAACAGCAAATGGCAACCGAAACGCAAGCCGAAAACAGAAAACAAACGTTGTCGTGAGTGTGTGGGTGGAGATGAAGAGGCCGGCAAGAACCGAATTGGAGGAGCGAGAGAGTGAGTGAGAGAGAGAGAGAGAGAGCGAGAATGCTAAAGGAGCCACAAAAATTCGGTTTGCGCTTTGCGTTTGATTCTACTTAGCGTGAGCAGCGACAGCAGCAACACCAGCCGCAGTCGTTACAACAGCAACCGGCTCGAAAGCAGCGACGCGACGTCGCTGAGAGCAGAGGCTGATGCTTGTTTGGAAAACTTCGTGGTTCTCATAATTGAGGTCGCACTTCTTCACATTCTCGCTCTCTCTTTCTCTTTAGTGTTTGTAGTGCGTGTATGTGTCACTTTTAATGGAGTGCAGCAGGTGCTGAGGGTGACGTTGCGGGGAGTATGTATGACAAGAGGAGAGCGGCGGGGGTCAGCGCCAGGGGATTGGTCACATGGCTTTGTCGTCGGGTTTGTGGTGCGTTAATTAAGTTTAAATATTTGTTTTCTGACTGTGAGTGTGAGTGTGTGTCTGTGTGTATGTGTATGTGTGTGTGTATGTGGGTGTGTATGTGTATTTGATATGTCAAAAGGCAAGCAGCCACCACATCCAAATCCATGGTGGCTTACCAGTTGGGGGGTGGGGTAGAGGGCGTGACCGACCCTGAGCTAAGCTTAACAACAACTTTTTGCAATTTAAAAGTATTTAAATATATCATGATGCCACATTCTAATTTGCTCGCTATATACTTATCTCTCTCTCTGGCCCTCTCTCTTTTATCACAGTACCATGACGTACTCCTTGATGACACTGGATATATCGGGGAATAAGATGCAGCAGCTGCCGCTGGAGGCACTGCAGAGATTGCACTCGTTGACGCGACTCGTGGCGCAACGGTAAGTGGATATAATCCCATTTGGAAGAGAGACAGAAAATATTTGATTGTATTCTTAATTAAGACGAATCACGTGTCAATAAAAGTCTTAAGTAAGTCCTTAATGGCTCAAACTCAGTTTATTGTGCGTGGGCACATGAATGTATAAATATATTTTTCGGAAATATTTTCTACTAAAATAGGAAAGAAGCCTTCTTAAATTTAGGAAATTTGTTTTTGTGTATTTAGAAATTATTAAAAATATCAAAATGTTTCTAGTTTTCAGGGAAATTTTTATTTGAAAGAGATTTTGTAAACTTCTGGTCGATTGTAAATTATTCCAAATTGTTAATTCGTATTTATTTCTTATTTTATTTATTTTTTGTTTCTTAGCAATCACATAACCAGCCTGGATGGCAACTGGGAGGCGCAACATGATACGTTGCGATCCCTGCATTTATCCGGGAATGATATCACAGAAGTGGCGCCAGGTGGCGCTTTCGATGCGTTAACAAATAACGGCGATAACAACGGTTCACTGCCCAACAGTCTGGCTGCGATTGGTGTGCAGAATGGCCTGGATGGTAGCAATTTGCTGCATTTAGCCAATCCCGGATCTGGGGATCGTTTCGAGCAGCTGCAGAAGCTGCTGTGGCTCGACTTGTCCAACAATCGGATAACTCATGTGTCAGCCAACTATTTGCCTCGCTCACTGGTCACCATGGATCTGTCCAGCAATCTGCTATACGTCTTCCCCCATCAGCTGTTCGAGCAGCTGCCAGAGCTCCGAATAGTTAGCCTGCGCGACAATCTCCTGCGCAGCGTCCATGGGAAGGAGCGGGAGAAGGAGCTGCAGTTACGACCGCTGCGCATGCATCTGGAGAAGCTCGATCTGGGACAGAACTGCATTGAGCAGCTCGAGTCGGATTTCTTTCAGCAAAATTACTCGGACGTGCACATACGTGCGCTCAACATGGAGCAGAACTACGTGGCCCAGCTGCCGGCGGAAGTGTTCCGAGCAACGGGCATTGTGCACCTTGTGCTAGCATTCAACGCCATCAGTCGCGTGCATCCCTCGGCCTTTGAGGGTCTGACGGATACGCTGGAGTATTTGGATTTGGAACGCAATCATTTGACCACTGTGCCGGTGGCCATATCGACACTGCATCGCTTGCGTTACTTATATCTCACCTCGAATCGGATCAATCAGCTCAGCAATTTGCCCAGCCTCACATCGAATCTGAAGGTGCTCAGTCTGAGTGGCAATAACTTCACAATGATTCCCGTTCTGGGACTGAAGAACTACACACAGCTATCGTATCTAAACATGGGCTACAATTCCATTGCGGACATACCCGAGGGCATCTTTGCTGTCGATGGTTGGGGCTCCAACTTGCAGACGATTCTCCTGCGGAACAACAAAATAACGCATCTGCATTTGGGCTCCTTTGCGGGCCTCGATCAAATCCAGGAGATAAGTCTGAGCTTCAATGATATAACCATACATCATCCGTTGGTTTTTGAGAACATTTCGCATACGTTGAAGATCCTGGAGCTCTCCTTTGCTGTCTTTCCCGCTCGAAGTCTGGAATCGTTGGATCCCTTGGATGCTTTGCTGCCGCTGTCGCAGCTCATTTGGCTTGGACTGGACAACAATAATTTGAAGACAATTTCCAACGAGTCCTTTGCCCAAATGCGCGAACTGAGCTACATTAATTTGAGCTTCAACCAGCTCAAATCGCTGCCACGCGGCCTCTTTCTGCCCGATGCGCACGGTCATCTCGTGGAGATTGAGCTCTCCTACAATGCCCTGGAGCGCCTTGAGCCGCAAACATTTCACAATCTGGGCGATTTGCAGACGCTGAACCTGCAGTCGAACCGGTTGCGGACCATTGCCAGACACGCATTTCACAATCTGGAGTTCATACGCTATATAGACCTGTCGCATAATCGGCTGGGTAATATATCGCATGGCGCTTTCACTGTTCTGCCCAATCTGGGTGCACTGGATCTGATGCACAATCAGCTGTGTGCGTTGTCCTTGAAGTCCTTTCATTACGTCTCGAATGCGACAACGCCGTTGCGCCTTAATCTCAGTCACAATCACATCTCGAGCTTCGATGATGAGCTGAGCAGCTATATGTACATATATCAGCTGGACATTAGTCACAATCACATCTCCAAGTCGGATAGCTTCACGAATCTGGCCAATACGCTGCGCTTCCTCAATGTTGCACACAACTCACTAGGTGGTCTGCAGAGCCACGCTTTTGGGGACTTGGAATTTCTGGAGATACTCAACCTTTCGCATAACAATCTCAGCTTGCTGCGGAGGCGGAGCTTTCAGGGCCTGAATAGTCTGCAGGAGCTGGATCTGAGTCACAATCAGCTGGATCAGCTGCAGGTGGAGCAGTTCTCCAATCTGCGCAAGCTGCGAATCCTGAGGATCTGCTCGAATCGCCTGCGTGCTCTCCCCCGTGAGGTCTTCATGAACACGCGCTTGGAGTTCCTCGACATATCCGATAACCAGCTGAGTGTTTGGCCCGTGCCAGCATTTACGGACATTGGGTTCACCTTGAGATCCATACAGATGTCGAGGAATAATTTGGAGTATTTGGATGCATCGATGTTTGTCAACTCACAGTTCCTCTACGACATTAGTCTGGCACGGAATCGCATTACCATCTTGCCGGACAATACGTTCAGTTTCCTCAACAATCTGACCAATCTGGATCTCTCCGAGAATCCGTTAGTTACCACCAATTTGCGGGAGGTCTTTGTGCATACGCCTCGTGTCCGCAAACTGATCCTTCATCACATGGGTCTCTATGTGCTGCCGACGCTGAAGCTACCGCTGCTCTCCTATCTGGACGTCAGCGGTAACTATCTGCAGGAGCTGTCGCCCCTGGGTGCACTGCGTCATCTGCGACACGTAAACATCTCCCACAACAAGTTGATCAATGCCAGCTGTGCTGTGGAACACTTGCCGAGCTCGGTGCGAGTGCTTGATCTGGCTCACAATCCGTTGCGTCGGATCACGCTGCACGATCTGCTCAGCCTGCGGCATCTGTCCGAGCTCAATCTGCTGGACGTGAAGGTGACCAATCCGCAGGCCTTCTCAAAGTTGCGATCCCTGCGAAAGTTGCATGCAAGCTCGCATGCCAATCTCGGTGATTTGGTCGCCCGTTTGCCGGGCCTGCAGGAGTTGCGAGTCCATTGTCTGGAGTCCAATATTGGGGGTCAACTGCTGCAGCGGTTGGTGAACAACACCAAGTTGCAGCTGGTGGAGCTGTACGGCAGTAATGTGCAGACTATCTCGCCGGATGCCTTCTCGGGTCTCGCACGCAACCAGCAGCTGCAGGTGAAGATCTCGCATACTCGCATCTCCGACTTGCCACCCGGCATATTCTATGCGCTGCGCGAGGTGCCCCACCTATCCATTGACATCTCACACAATCGCATCAATGCGCTGGCCGCCGACAGCTTCTATCCCAATAAGAGCTACTGGGATGCCGTCGGCACGCGCAGCATTATGGGTGGTCTGATCACATCGCACAATCCCCTCGAGTGCGAGTGTGGACTGGTCTGGTTTGGACACTGGCTGCGACGCTGGCTCCGCGAATCCGCTCAGATCAAAGTCATCCAGAAGGACGACCTCAAGCGCATGGTGCAGGTGGGTGCTGAATGTCGGCTTAGTTGCATGCCTCTTATCTATCTGACTCCTCACTTAAATATGTATTTTTATTTCTGAATTATTTACCGCAAAAAGTTACCCCTATCGTTTGCCGATATGCGCGTAAGCTTTCTATTGTTTCTATTTCTTAAGAATACTAACTGCTGAGAAATATTTGGCAATTTTAAAAATAACTGTAATTGAAATTCAATTAAAAATCTTAACTTTAAAATATTTCAATTTACCATTTGAACTTTTAAATATTTACCTTAATTAATTTCATTAATAAATGCTGTCAATTTGTTTAATCCATTTATAGAATATACACCACACCAATAATTATTCGTACAATCATGTCTTTCAAGCGCTTTCTTCTATAACTCCTCTTAAAGTTCAATTTATCGGTTCTTAGTAACATATGTTATACGGATTACCTAAGAAGCTGCAGCTTTTAGTTTTAGTGGGATCCTATATTACTATTTCACTTGTGTGTCCTATTCATGAATATGGGTCTTGTGGACCACCAATTACACGGTTCATCAGAACAAGATAGAATCCGTACAAAAACAATATTTATATATGTATATTAGCTTGCCTACTTTCTTAGTAAATCTTCCTTCTTTTTCTGACCGTAGAACAATGATTGGTGTAATCTTTTTACATTGTCTTATAAGCCGTGACATTTATTCTTTTGAGTTAATCAGCCAACTTAATTTTGCCGTTCTGATCAGAAATACAAGAAACTTTCTACCTCTTTGAAATTATAATGGGTTTTATCCATTAATAAGTTGTGTTTCTTCCACTTGTTCTATTAAAACTGTTGTATAAAGTCATCTATCTAGTAAATCGCGATCTTCATTTGCCTAGGTCCAAATAACAATATCAAAGAATGTTTCTACAATTGAAATAATAACTAGGAAATTCTTTAAAATAAATTTAATTCCCAATGTCATGGGTAAGACAAGAGTGTACGAATAAATATTGGTCTGACTGTAAGTAAACATTCTCTTCCAACTATCGATGCTTTCGTTAGCTTCTCAGCTTAAAGATTAATAAGTTGCACATTCTGATATAGCTAACATTGTTCAGTTATTATCTAGAGCAGGGGATGAATGCTATACCCTGCCAAGTACAATATTACAGTAGATTACAGTTTTGATACTATTTATTGTTGCCAAGTATTTTGTAGGTGCCTAGGCAGATATTCCTCTGCAGTGCCTATAAGCAATATACTTACCAAATATATACACATAAATATCTGGCACAAAGATATATATATATACTTAACACAATGTTTATTTTAATCACTCCTTCGTGAACAGCGTGCGCGTGCCAATACCTGCCATGATACAACGTCGGGTCGTCATCTGCCCATCCTGGAGATCTTTCCAGAGGATTTGCTGTGCCAGGCCAGTGCGTTGAGCAGTTCCGGACAGCGTATCTTTCTGTTATCGTTTGCGGCGGCGTTAACGTTGCCCCTCTTCACCATATCCCTTTGATGTTGGCTCTAACTGGCCAAGTTGTGAGTTGGCTGCATCGAATGTGGTCCGTTGCCCGTTGGATAACGATGTGTATGATATTGTATATAGAGTTGAAGTTAATATATATGTATGTACTAAACGTAGCCTGAGTTTCGTGGCACACTTGGAATTAGCTAATGAACCCTAACAATAACGATAACAGCAAATCGGTTAATGTCCACTCGTAACGTATAAGTTTTATATAAATTACAAATAAATTAGGACTACGAAAACAGTGACAAGTTGTCGCATTTTTTAAGCGCCAAGCGGTCGAAATTTATGTTGAATAGCTCTAAACTATATAAATATTATTTAAATATTCCAATTATTTTTAATGTTAATTGATGGCTTCCCTAAACAGTTCCTACTAGACTCATTACTTAAACTTTGACTTTTGGTTCAATAAACTGTTTTCGATGCTATGTTTTATGACTGTCTCTGATCTGCTTATGTATGTGTTGTTTACCATTTGGTTATCTTTCCTGTAGCAATTATCTGTTTTATGCAATCATTCCTTTGTACACCATCAAAAGACCATTAGGTAATTCAAGAGCATCTGAATCCTGTTACCTAACTGCTTGGCGCTGTGTGTTGGCCAACGTAATTGTACTTAATGCAACTAATTACATAGACACAAACCAATACACACACACGCATCAGCGGACATATGATGATTCCTAATAACTGATAAAAGACATACTCACCCAAACAAATACACACGCACACCCAGACCCCACACACACATTTGAACACAACTTAAGCGCAGTTAATAAACACTTTTGCATCTATAGATTTAATAGACGGATAAGTTGTTAATAATAGTTTACATGAGGTATAATAATATAATAATATTTTTAAAAGCTGATAACGATTCTAGAAACAAATATGGAATACAATTTAGCAGCAAGGCCAATAAGTACATTATATATAAATAAATTATTATATATATATAATATATGATATAAACGATCAATTGGATAGCAATTACAATGGTTTTTAATGAACGTAGAAACGCCATATTGCACAATTGTCACTGAAAACAAAAACCAAACGAAAAAAAAAAGAAAAACGGTATTAAAAAATTATGGACTACTAGAGGGTTTTTGAACTTTGCGGCAGTCAATTTTTAAAACACATATATAAGTACATATCAGTTTTGGCGAAAGTAATATAAAAGGTCATAGTAAAACATAATGAAAAGCGTAAACATTTACAGAGTGCACACACCAAAAGAGGCAACAAGAAAAACACATGAATACCAATTAAATGGAATAAATTATGAAATACATTTTAAATTTGTTCGACCCTTTTGTGTTTCAAAGAAAAGAAAAAAAAAATGAAATGATTTTTTATGTTTGTGTGTGTGTTTTTTTTGTTGTTACAACAATGACAATCGTGATACTAATTGTAGTTGTTTACACGACGATGATGCAAAATGCACAAGTATAATAATAATATTAAATAAATATATAAACTATTCAACGAGAGCAAATGAATAAATCAATTGTAATACCAGTGGAACCCAAATGAAAATGTTGATTTGGATTCCGCAGCTGCTGGCCATGAAATTTTTTCTGTTTTATTTTTAATTTAACCATTTTTTTTTTTCAAACTAACGCATTTCTGTCAAAAAAAAGTGTGTTATTAATATATCAGATTGTATATAAATATATATAAACGGAGCGTATTTAAAAAAATATTATGGCATTGCATTATGTTTTTTACAATTTGGTTTCTCTATTTGTTTTCATTCATATTACGCCTAAAAGCAATTGCTAAATTAAAGTAGTGAAATTAAAAAAAAAAATAAAACCATATCAATAATAAATAAATAAAAATGCTAGAAATATTTACACGGTGTTTTTCGGGGGAAACATGGGAAACATTTTAATTAAAATCTTTTTCGATATAGTAATAGTTGCCCCCAACTCATTTCCCTCCATCCCTACTCCCTCTACCCACCGCCCATCAAAATCAAGTCAGTCTGGGCTTCAACATCGAAAATCCCAAACGTTTTCGTTTAGTTGAGCGTTTACGTGTTTTAAATAACAAACACAATGCGCTAAACGAAGCAAATGGATATGCCGCACAACACACACACACACACACACATACACACACATTTCCCTACCTGCCCCTGTACATCTGATAAAAGACTGGGACTGCGGCAAACCTCAGACATTAGCCCCAGCTAGCTCCTTGGCAGCTGCTTGGGTTCAGGTTGCGACCCTTCTATGCACACATTTTAGTGTTTTGGCCAATGTAACTTGATAATAACGCGGGCAGCCCACAAAGCCAACTGGCAAATAAACTGGCTAAAATTATGTGAGAGACGCGCGCACGCCAGGTTGTTCAAGCGCCACCCCTCCCTTCCACCCTGCACACCCTCCATCCTGTCAACCTAACCTCATCCCAAAGAAGTGTAGCGACAGCGAAAAGGCGACCCTTGGCCAGACTGGCGGGCCATAGCCGTAATTGGATTATCGGCACACTGAAGAGCTCTGACGAGTGCTCTACTTGTGCACTAGATGCACTTGGCTCGTCTCTGATAGCCTGGCTAAAATAAAAGTAAAAGTGCGAGATACCAAAGTGCTCCAAACTGAAGGGCGATGTTGAGGGCACTCGCTCCATCTATTCGTGTTCATCTCATCTTAAAGTCCTGCAGCTGAATGTGGATTTGCATTTAAGAGAACTTGCTGAAGCTTCATTTTAGGAAAATCAAAAAATCATGTCAGAAACAAATTTTGTGTTCAGATGAAATGTTATTATTTGAATGTGAGAAAGAAATTACTCGTGGTGAGTGTTCAAATAAATATAAAACTGAGTTCAAAATAAATTCAGAGCCAGTTTTCTGTTTATATTCATGGCAAAAAATGTTTACTGGCAAATTAAATTAATTGCTTTTTTCAGGTTTCGAAATGTCGAAATTTTATGTAGTTTAATTAAGACATTATTCTTTTATTTAAATTGTTTTTGTTTTATTTGATTGACAACATAAATTATTGTCCACATAAACAAAGATAATGCCAGTCATGGATATTTTCTTAGATTTTTTTGCACATTTAAAGTTAGTCTATCTTTATAACAATTTTGAAGGTAAAAATATATTATTTAAGTTATCCTTTACTGAGATTAGTTGGGAACATATAAGAGGGCGCTTGAGATTTGTCGCCTGCGTAAAATAGAAACTGAATAAATAAATAATTCAAATTAAGCTTAAGAGATGACTTTAGTTTAATTTCATTTAAAGTGTTGTAGATTTGAATCTTAAAAAAATTGTTTTTCTTTTCAAGTGCATGTTTTGTATTCGTTATTTTATTTCTTCTGATTTTTTTGTTGCAGCATAGCTGAAATTCCTCCGCGCTCTTAGGGCTTTCTTCGTGTAAGTGCAGCTTGAAGCTGTTGAAAGTTGCGCATGGATGGTGGTGCTGATGTCGGTGGTGCATGTTGTGTAGTCGTATGTGTTCTCTCTCGTGCCGGAGATTGCATGTCGATGCAACTTAATTGCATTTCAGACAGCACTGCCAAACGAGCCGTTTGCCGTTTGCAGTTTGCCGTTTGCTGTTTGGTCGTGTTGAGCGGAAGGAAACGCCGCTAAGTACAAGTTGTCGGTACAATAGGGGGAAAGGCGGAAGAAGAGGAATGGACTGGAGTTACTAGGGCTAGCTGCTGGTGTAAGTAACGGCATTGTTTAGCGAACAGCTCAAGGCTCAGCAGAAAGCGAAAGCGAAAGCGAAAACAAAGCAATGTGCTCCTTTCGGGGTATGTTGGCTCCCTTTGCTGTGGCGTATAAAATGCTGCAGCTTAATAGCCACCAAGGAGCTGCAGTCGAGTCGCAGTCGAAGAAGACGGAGCACTAACCGAAAACTAAATGCTACATTTACGTGCACCTGCTACGCAGACAGACACACATGACAGTGGGTGGTGGTTGGGCTGTTGTGTAGTTGGGTGGTTGCACGGCTTCCAGCGGCTTGCAACGGCTGTCACAGCTACGGCCCAAATCCAAATCCGCCCAATTTGCGCAGCACTCGCCACCATTCACCGCCACTCACCATTACTAATGCAGATGCCAACTATCAGCAGTAACAACAACAACAACGATGGGTTCTAGGTATGTGGCAGTAATGGCAAAAACCGCCGACAAATCTGCTGCATTGCCACTGCCCAGGATTGGACTTTAGGGGCCACGACTGGAGCCGAGCTGCGGCGAGGAAAGGCTGGGAAGAGGACCACTGCTGAACGGATGAGAGACCATCGAGCCGGCGGGCCAACTAACAGAGTGCTTATTTTAACGAAGTTACAACAACTTTTACAATACAAACAGTAATACCAGGCAGATTCACACTCGGCACAACAGACACACACACACATTAAGAGAAATTGTAAAATAGCAATGCTCCAGAAAGTATGCAACAGTCAGGGAAGGTGTTGAGACAATAGCGAACTTTAAATGCTCTGATATGCTAATAAGTTTGAAATATTATCTAATATTCGAAATTTCACATCAAAAGTTTAGCTTGACTGATAGATACATAGATGAACATAATGAAAATATATATTTTCAAATAGGTTCTGAATGCCTATGTATAAGGTTACTTTTAACTTCGTACCATCCAAATGCAGATAAAACTTGAAATTGTTGTATTATTTTTTGTAAATGCAAGATACAATTTGAAATCATTTCGAAATGCAGAACAAACTTGTAGGTGGGTATGAATTCATCGTAGGCTGTTAAAGATCGGGTTAGAAACAGACTGTTAAAACAGATTTGTTATGCAGATATAGATATTTTCATATCTCAAAGAGGTCTTTTCCAAAACTATTAATGGAAATCGAAATAAAGACAATTTTTTTTAGATTTTCTCAAGCTATCTGTCACAACCTCTATCATCTGAATCCTTGCTAGAAAATTAAATTTTTTTTAGACTAATGGAATCATATCGCTGAAATCGCAGTGTGTATGAAGCTGCTGTGCAACTGCTGCCTGAAGTGCTAGAAGGTATACAAGGAAAGTGAAGTGAGCAGGGGGAAAGGTTAAAGTTTGGGGTCTGTGCACCACTAGAAACTTTACGACATGCAAAAATTGTGAGCAGAGAGCGGATATAATTGTCGGTCTTCTCGTAACTTTGCCGTGGGGAGTAGATTAGTTGATTTGTACGTACACACACACACACACACACCAACACTATTGCACAAATACAAACACACTGTATTCGAATAGTTTTGGTGTATAAAAATCCAACGTTGGCGGCGTCGAGTAAAACGAATCCTCTTAACCAAATGATATGCGCTGAACAATTGTTCGCTGCTGCAGTTTGCATTTGTATCTGTGTTTGCCGAGTGCAGAGAGAGTGAGACAGAGAGTGTGTATGTGTGTGTGTGTGTGTATGTTTGGCCAAATGTGTAATGTGGGGCAGTAAGCAATAGTTGGTTGTTGCTGCCCCTGTACTGGGCATTTACTAACTTTTCTACCACATCGCAATTTAATTTTATAGTCGAAAACACACAGTGGCCGCTTCTGTGGCTCTGTGGTTTCTACTGCTGCTCAGTTGTGGCTCAGTCCGTACAAAAAATAAAACAAAAAAATTTCAAAATAAATAAAAGTTGAGCATTTGCCGAGTTTTGCAATTGAAGTTATCAGTTATTCCCCACCTCGTTTACCCCCGGCTGCCGTCAACTCTGATTTATGGACAATGCAGGAGCTAAGCAAATCAAAAACTAAATCATAAGCGATTAGCTGACTGGTCGACTACACTGATTAAAACAAATAGTCAAGCCACTCCTCGTTGCTCATCCCTTCCAACCTCCTCCCGTCCCTCCAACAAGCGACTGCCACCCCTGAGGGGCACAGCTCAAATCAGTTGGCAAGCGCACACATGACTGAGCAGTGCAGATGAAGAGCTCAACAGCTCAAGAGGAGATCTATGTATATACATATATGTATATATATATACATACATGTGTGTGTGGGTGAGTGGTTGGTTTGGTGGTGCGCTGCTCTGTAACGTAATTTGATTTTTTAAACTTGAGCGAGAAACGTTGCAATTAATTGAACAGAACGCTGAGAGCTCATATGCTAGTAAATGATTAGATCATGCCAATTGAAATTGGAAACGAATCCACTGTGATTTTACTGATGGTAACTCAAAAATTAAAAATGGCTTAGATATCGCTACTACCTCTCCTGGCCAACTCAATTGCCAGATTCCTTTATGTTTTATTGCTCGGCGAGCAGGTAGTGGTGAAAATTCCAATCTTAATTTAACGAAATTCTCGGAAACGCAACTCAATATTCAATTAGGTGCAAAATGTTGATATCCTCGCATATAAAATCAATATTTAATAGGAAATAAATTGTTGATTTCCTCAGTGCTAATTTCAATCGAAATCTATTTAAATAAAATATTTTAAAAGCAGAAACATGTCACATATTCAACAATTTCAGTAATTGCTATCTGCTTGTTTTGAAATATGTTTTAAGATTTGTAATGAGCCAAATTCTATTTTGAAAAGCCAACAAAATGGCATATAAAATATTCAATAATAAAGTTAATAAGAACTTTGAACTTATTGAGAGTGGTCGCTTGCAGACACGCATATTAAATTCAGAAAATAAATGTCATATTTTACACATATATAGATACATATATATTATGCAAGTACTTCAATAATTATATGTATTTTATATTAAAAACTACAACAACAAATAATAAAGAAATTTGTGGATACTTTTTCTTTAAGATACAATATGATTGACATCATTGGTGCTCTTGCAATGCGCTTTTAAGCTATAGAGCAGTTGTGGGCTGGATGAGAAGAGACCTTCACCCCAGCAAACCCACTTGAACGAAGCTTGGCTCGATTGCATATATTCTACACATTTGTGTAGCATAATATCGATACGTTATCGCAATGCGATGCAAGTTTATGTTGCTACCTGACACAGCCACTAATGTGATTTGGGAGTAGGACATCATCGGCAGATGCACAGTTGCCACAGGTCCGCTGATATATTACATTGCTAGCTCGAATTTGCGAACTAATCAAGTGCAGTGCCCAGATATGGCGAAAACATATCACAGCGGAGCAGTGAGCACGCTCTATAGCTTCAGACTTGTGCGCGTCCACCTCCCCCGCATTCGTCCAAACAGCCCCCCATTTTGTATGCTAACGTTGCGGCCATTTCAATTTCGGAGCGCTTTGCAGGCATAGATTTGTGCAGTTCTAGCAGCAAACAGCAATAAACCGAACCCAAGTACGAATGCGATTTCGAGTCCTCTGCTTTCTATCAATACTACAGCGGCACCACCCCCTTCTCTCCTGGACACGCCCATCAAATGACCAACCAGCTCGGTGCTCATTGAAATGGTATCTAATCGGCTTTTGATTTTACAAGTCCTTTTCACAAAGTTTGTCGGTGGTTGGCGTTTTGCTCAATGTGTGTATTAGGACATATATAGATGCATGCACATACATATATTTGGACATATATATATATACATACATATGGGTGCTCGCGGTGGTCTGGTAACAGCCCCACAGTTGCCAGAGTGTCTGGCGCAGCTCGTTGCCATTTTGCACTCGGCATAAGTATGCAATATCCGTTTCCGTTCGTTACGTTTGTTACAGGCTCGAACTTGACTCCGAACAGTGATGCTTCGCTGCAGGTGCCTAAAAGGGGTGCGGGTGCTGTAAGGACTCAAGGACTTCAATGCCAGCCGTTTTTGAATAGCAGGTGGCAACGAGAAAGTCGCTTATTGTAATAAGCATGAGTCAAAGTGAAATTTCTTTACAAAACTTTGACACTACAGCAAATACACAGATTATGAGGGTTGCACCAAAAGTGTGTGGATAACAAGTCTCTTTTTATTTCTCTTGAGATGTGCACTTATTAAAGATCTGCTACATGATATCTTATCTTTAAAATGGCTATTAAATAATATATATATGTATATTCAACTATATTTTTCGGATCCCGTCGCAATAAATCTTTAATGGTAAAACATGCATTTTAGTAATACATTTTGTTTACTTTGGGTACTTTGAAATTGGTTAACTAGTAAGGTTTTTACAGCTGCTATATCACTACTACCGTAGTGTATAAGTCAATATGTGATGCTTTCCGTTATAATAATTATATATAATAATCTTAAGGTCTCAAGGATTTTCAAATCACACCTCGCCCCAAGATACAAGTGCAGATAGAGCTGCAGAAGAGGTCGCAGGCAACGCATCTGAAAGAGAGCTAAGTCTTTTGGCCTATGGCGCCAAATAATGTCCAGGAAGTGATAATATCTGAGCGCTCGAGATGCCAAAGAGTACTCGAACTGAGCCACAACCCGCTGCGCATTGAATTGGAAGGGAGGCCATTGAGACTTGACTGGAGCTGTGAGCATTTTGGAATGCTGGTTGTCGTCGTTCTCGATGCAGTCGCCTTCGTTTTATCATCGGCATCAGACATTTTACTATGGCAGAGGAGCAGACCTCGAGTGTTGAGGGCTGGTCGGCCTTTTGGTCCTTGGACCACACGTCAATTGCAAAGCGGAAATTGGCGTCTGTCTGGCTGGAAAATGTGTGTCCTGGCTGCGTAGTTTATTACGTTTGCTGATTGATTTGTCACCTCTTGACCTCGCCTTTCGGTGTACCAATCTGGGAGTAACTCGGAGCTGGCATCCTTGAAACCGCCGCAACCAAAGTAAACGCAATCTTATTTAATATTTAATTGGTTTGCCATAATTACGTAAAAACATTAAAATATATTTTATTTATAGCCGAGTAACCTCTCGACGATGGCATACTGAGACAGTCAAGCTGAGCCGAGTTGAGCTGAGTTTAGTTTAGTTTCTACTTTTTTTTTGTTCGACAGCAGCACAGTTTTGGTAGCCATGGGAAACCGAGCTCTATCCCAGCACCCAGATCCTGCCAGCACCTTGGGTCCCTACGCCATCGAGCGCCCTCTCTCTTTATGCATTATACATTAATTATTTAAAATGTCAGAGCAACTAGGCTAGAAGCCGGTTGCGAATGAAAATGGGTATCAACGTTTGTGGCTTGGCTTACTTTAGCTTCACAGTTCAGTTGGGGTCGCGTCAAAAAGCGAAAACAACATATTTCCATCCGAAAAGTATCACTTAACAACATAACGGATTAGTGTGAATTAATTTCTGTTATGTTTGAGCATGTTTTGACTAAATTTAATTTTGAAAATTCTTAACAAATTTTGTGGCTCCGCAAATTGTCGGATGAGTTTAGCTGAAAAGCGAAAAACGCCTCAATTTCGCCTTAGGAAAAACTCAGAGCTTAACAGAAGCGAAAGCAAAACAATAAAACTGAATGCAGACGAGTGTTCCAAAGACCAAGGAAAACTTGAACTTATTTGTTCATAATTTATGAAACGTGTGAAAATCTAGTTAGTTCCTCCAATTATGCTTTAATAATTCTATGCTTGTGGTTTTTCAACTTGCATGCTTCTGGGAACACAGCACACACGAGCTTCAGGAGTAGTTCAAAGCTAAACTAGCGTAAAGCAGCTGTGGCATTGCCATCAACTCAACAACCTGTATAAATATGCACATGCTACTACAACTTTTGGTTAGCTGCTGCTACTCCTGCTGCCCGGAACAATGACGAGCGTTATTCTGACTCTGACTCTGACTCTGAACTCTAAAATGCTGCTGCAGCTTCTCGTTCTGCTTCAGCTGCTCAGGTGCAGTCGTTGTCCCTCTTCCTCTTTCTCTGCTGCTGCTGCTGATATCGTCCTTCTCATCATAGCCTCAAAACGAAACGAGGTTAATTAATGAATTGTTAATATCATTTGCGACCACACGTCGCCACATACACATACACATCATACATGCTGTCCTCAACAGCCAAATACTAATGTATGTATTCTGAAGTCCTTCTGCGTCACAATCCCCAGCCCCTGTCCCTGTACCTCTTCCCTTGCCCCAGCACCCCTCTGCCCTGTGTTGCCCGCTCTCAGCTAAGCAAACAGTTGAGGCAACGATCTGTGCGCCTTGGCAGCTGCAACATAATATTATTATGTTGGCATATGCGGGCGGTGGAGCTCTGTATTATTATTTTTTTCTTGTTATTTTTCCTTTGCCAACCGCCAGCTGCAATCCAATTTTTAGCTGAACAATGTGTGTGTGTGTGTGTGTAGACATGTGCTGCTAAAATAATAAAGCAACACACGCACACACAGCTGCTGGGTGTGTGTGCTGCTCATTATTATTAAAATTTGTAGAATTTTCGGGTTGCAACTAAGCTGCATATAAATTCAGTTGCAAGCAGCTCTCGGAATTTCAAAACTGTTGTGTTAAAGGATGCCAACTAAACGGTTGCTGCTGCTGCTGCTGCTGTTGTTCTGCAGGTTGTCGTTGTTGTTGTTGGTGCCACATCATGCTGCGTGCATATACTCTTCTACCCATCAGCTGCCAGCTGCATAATTCAAAGCGCAACCGCAACTTGACAATTTGCAAGCGTCTGACAGTAGCTGCTCCTGCTGCTACTCGTGCAACGGAGGAACTTGCACTTAACCCACTTTTCGACCATGGGTAAAAACTCGAGCGATTTGCAGAGATTATCGCTGACATCTTTGGGCTCAAACTTCATATTTTTAAAAAATTTTGTACTGCTTTCTGATTCATTATGGTAAATAATATACTCGAGCTATTTAATTTAAAATCCCGTACATGCACATAAGAAGAAAACAACAACAAATTCTTATTCAAAATATATGAAACTCAAGTTACCATTGAAAATGTGTAAGAACGGTCAAATCAAGTTTTGAATGAGAAAAAACAGAAGCTGTATACAAATGTAGAGACGATCTAGCAATTTCTATCTGTTTTTATAAACAATACTAATAGCTAGAAATTAAGAAGGTATTAATACAAGTTATCGTATATTATGGAAAAGGTTTAAATTCTAAATTGTATAATTCGAAATTAAAATCGAACCAATATTAATACTTTGTCATAACTCTGAGCAACTGTACAAATTTCACAAAAATCAATGGAAAAAGGAATACACAGAAAGTGCATGTATTTTCTATATACACATACATACATATGTACATGAAAACACTCCAATTTCGCCATTTATTAAAAAAAATATTTTGTGGAATAAAAAGCTTTCATGGTGGTTGGCCTTAAACATTTAAATGTGGAATGATATTGAATAACAAGTATTTTATGGAGTACAATATATATTGGATACTTTATTACTTTATTTACGATTTTTCCTTTATTTAACAAAACGCACAATCAAAGCCAAGGTAAAGATAGATTTTTCGTTAATGGATAACAAATTAGTATTGAATTCAGTTGCGAAACAAGGTTGTACTCAATAGTAGCTGCTGACTAATAAAGAATTCACTCAAACTACTCTCAAATTGAAGTTCAAACACCTCCAAGCTTCCATTAAGCAGAGCTGTTCAAAAATGTTTGTTTTTTTTTATTGAATTTTGGGCATTAAGTCAGCATGTATAATTAACAAACAGATTTGGAAGTTTAGTTTGCTTTCAGTCAGTTCGATACAATAATTTACGCAGTTTCTCAATGCAATTATTTTCTTGCATCACAGTGCCTTTATTGGCACGTGAGGGAAATATTCATTTGTGAATCACTGACAAACAAATTGAATTGAGTACGTGTCGAAGTGGCGCCCTTTAAGTTTCAACAAAACACATAGTTTGGAAATTAAAGCAGACCAAAGCAACTGCTAGCTCTGCCTCAGGCTTCGGCAGCCGCTCCAGCTTTGGTTCAGACTGGGGCTCTTTCTATATGCACTGTGGAGGCAGAGCTGAAAATCTATCAACCATAAAATTCGCAGTCAAGCGTACAAAGCGAGACGCTGCAGGCAGCCTGAGCCTGAGGCTGAGGCTAAGGCAGAGGCTGAGGCAGAGACTGAGGCAGAGGCTGAGGCAGAGACTGAGGCAGAGGTAGAGGCAGGCAGCGCCGCCTCAGAGAAACCGAATCGGACTCTGGAGATGGCAGTCGGTTGCTTTCGAAACATCCGCAGCCTGCACGGAATGCGGCTGCTTTAAGGCCATTAATCTTCAATGAAAGGCGTTTAATTTATTTGGTTTTAATTTAAATTTTGGCGCTACGATTTATAGGCCAAACTTTGACGTGCCTATACGAAATGGACCCACTGCATGTTACTGTTGTTCTATTTGTTGTTATTCTTGTTTCTGTTATTGTGGGTGCTGTTGTTATTGCTGCTATTGTTGGCTAATTATAATGAGGAACACGCAACGCTCAGTTAAAGATACACACTGTAAATAATAATAATATAATAAAACCAATAACTGAATTGGGTTCGACCTGTTTTGTACTCTGCACAGCCCAAAATATATGATTATTATCAATTATCTTCAATTAACCTGCTATTTCTCATATGAAACACATAAATCAAAAAATGACAGTTGGCTAAGGATGGTCAATTCGATATGAATGCGGCTGTAATAATTATCCAACTTGCTACGCAAATATATAAATGAATTTATATATTAAATCGATAACATCTGTTTTTAAAAATATAAAGTATTTGTGGCTGGGGTCACCTTCACCCTCAGAAAAACAGGCCTTACATTCCCTGTGCTGCCCTATTCGTGCGCGCTCTATAAATAGATAGCTCGCTACAATCGAGCTTGAATGCTGCACAAAAGAAAATCCGCCAGTCACTTGCCGACATTAAGCATACGACATGTATACACTCATGTATGTATGTATGTATGTATATGTGCGTCTCTGTGGGGGTGTGTGCTTCCTGGCTTATTGTTAGCTTACGTTAAATATAAATATCAATTTCGCATGGCTTGGCCTATCAAAACTAAATGTGAGCATTGTGCTTTGGTTCGATTGCCAGATCAATTGCCAAAATAAAACCACGTTAGCAACTATGTGTGCGGGGGAGTGAGAGGCGGGCAGGTAAGTGGGTACGGCAAGAAGCCGGAAACAATTCGACTGCTCCACCATCCCCCAATAATTGTGCCCCAAGCGCGCCACAACGCCCACGAACAAAACACAAGTTGGCGCTGCTTATCTGCAGGCTCGATTTTGTGCTTGTGGGGCGGGAAAGGGTGCGCGGGCGACAACACACCCACATAGTCGTCAGCCCTTGGCAGGGCTGCCAAGTTGTTGCATGCCCCCGGGCTTACCCCTCCAATGAGCCCATCGTTGTGGTTATAATTTTGTGGTCTTTCCCATTTTGCGGTCAACTCCAATTGGGATTTAATTTGTACTTCTTTGTTGTCGTTCGTTCGTATTTTATTGTATGCCATGCCATACCAGTTTCAATAGCAATAGCAACAGCAACAGCAACTACAACAATAACAATACACATGACAACAACAATGTGCCCTCGATGCCTGCCATCATTTTGGTGACTCCCTTCCTCCCTCCTCGAGTGTACCCCTAACAATGAGCGCGATTTTAAGTTTGAGCCCTGAACTGAAATTCAATTTTTGTTTGGAAGCACCCACTGTGTATGTGGGCGTTAGGCTCTAAATGTGTGTGGGTGTGTGTAGGTGTGTGGGGAAATGCAAGCAGAGTTTATCCACTCGAACTGTTAATGGGCATTTTGTATTTTATTTAATGTGAAAAGTTTTTGTTGAATATTTTTGGGGCCCTGCCTGCCTCCGCTTGGGGTTCATGCTGGCTGCTATCGCTGCTGCTAAATCTCAGAGAGGCCACAGAAAAAGTTTATATTGTAATATTTTAATATTGTTGGCATGTATTTCAAGCGATTTAATTAGCCATTAGAGTAGGCATTGTGGCTGTTGTTATTCTCATTGTGGCTCTGCTGGTTGTTGTTGCTGAAGATTGCTGCACTTAGAAACAAATTAGAGCAATGTTATTTTAAAGCTCGATCGGGGTGGGATGGAGAATTGGTAATCGGGGGTAATTGAAGAGTTGAGCAGATGCAAGAAAACTTATTACGCGGAAGGGGATAATTTCTTTATTTAGCATGCTCAACTATTCATTAAACGAAGCAAAACAAGCTCTAGTTTGGTTTATATTTTGCCGCCTCATAAATATATATTTTCTTTACTAAAATTAACATGGGAATAATAAGTTAACAACTAAAATGCCTAATTTTAAATCATATGTATATTGATTATTTAAAATACTTTCAAATATAAGGAAAATACTTCTTCTGGGTGACTCAACAAATTTGTGTTCAATGAAAAGATTAATTGTAAATCCTTGAGAGTAATAAGTGTCCTTAATGTGTGTTTGCCGACTGTCAATTTGTGAAAGTTCACCAGCAATTTTGACAGCCTAAAGTTGACAACACAGCTTAGAGGAAAAGTTTGGTGGCAGCGGTGGCAAGGAAGTGCCAGGAAAACGAGTGAGTGCTGGTGAATTAAGGGTTAAGGCTGTGGTATGAAAATGCAGCCACGTGTGCCAGTTAGTCAGGCTGTCAAACAGCCAGGCAGGCCGGGAGACCCGGAGGCAAATCAAACATTAACTAGTTTTTGGGTAATCCCGAAAGTCGCCTAGTCTACTCTATCGCTCCTCCTTCCCACCTCGTCGCTGATTTACAGGCAAATGAACACGCTGAAATTTTAATAAGCCAACCTAAAAGCAGGCAATGGCATTTGCCAGCCAATTTGCAACTGCAGTTGACGAAGACGAAGCGGGCTTCACCAGTATAAGGATGAGGATGAGGACGTGGATGAGGCAGAGAATGAGGTTTAGGATGTGGCTACGTTGTCAACTACGGCAGCTCTGGCTCTGGCCCAGCCACAGGCTCAGCTGCTGGGCGCTTTTAATAAGGTGGTAGCCACAAATTTTCGCGACGACTTTGTTGCATGTAGTGCCGGAGAGTACCAAATTAGAAAAGTCGCAAAGAAAGGCAAAGCAAAACACCAGAGAAGTGAAGTACACATCTGGGAGCAGGTGGAGTTGGCAAAAGGCAACTGGCAACTGGCAGCTGGCGACTGCGACGGAAATCAAGTGTCACGTGATACATGCAATGCAACAGCCACGTGCGGCTATAAATTGCATGTGCCAGTAGCAAAAAGAGCTGACTAGCTGTGTGTTTGTGTGTGTGTGTGTGTGTGTGTGTGTGAGTGTGTGTGTTATGTTACTAATTATCTGACGGATTAGCTTAATTGGTAGCAAGTGCACTTGCAGCCACACTTCACAGCGACTCTGCGGCCAACTCGAAAGTGGCATTAGCCTACTTTTTGAAGCAGCATACTCTGCTACTCTCCCTCTCTTCCTGTCTGCATAATTTTTGGGCATAGTATGTCGGATGAGTATGCATGGATTGCTTGTGTGCGGCATGTGGTTAGACGGCGCTGCATCTTAACTTCAGCTTACCAGCTACAATTTTCACGTCAAGTGCGGTGAGGTTAACACATCGAAACTGGTCAGGAAAGCTACTTGCTACTAGTAACAGTAACATCAATTATTTGCAAAACTAATACCACT
Source organism: Drosophila nr. medialis 2 BK-2023a (assembly GCA_035044325.1). Classification (NCBI taxonomy): domain Eukaryota; kingdom Metazoa; phylum Arthropoda; class Insecta; order Diptera; family Drosophilidae; genus Drosophila; species Drosophila nr. medialis 2 BK-2023a. The sequence goes on along the minus strand of JAWNMH010000410.1, from coordinate 2,231,050 downwards.
GATTTTATAGATATATCAATCAATTATATTGTATTAAAATGATTGTGCCAAATTAGCTTTTGAATATGAATTGCATTCTCTAAACAAAAATTAACTAGATATTCTCGTAATCTGTAATTGTGTCTATTCTAAATTAATAATTTGTTAAGAATTTCGAATATTTCGCAAACTTTTTACTGACCCACAGAAATCGCAAACAGGACTCACCGCAGCAATTGTGGGCATGTCGGAGGCTGGCAGCTAACACTCAAACTCATCTAACATCTATGGGCAAAAAAACTTAATCAACTTGGCTCAAAATGGCAGAGCAAGCAACGAACCTGAGCCGCTGGCTCTGGTCGACCATTGTGTGCGGAACACATTTCCAGAATCTGTTTTACCTGTTCGTTTACTGCTGCTGCTGAGACTGCTGAGGCTGCTGCATACTCTCATTTTTCTGTGTTGGCCGAATTCGTTTATTGACACTTTGTTATGTGCTGCAAGTGACAGCAAAGACACATGGGTAGGCCAACTGGCTCCCTATTAGTGGTAGTGTCAGAGGCACTAGTACATTAGCCAGAGCTGAGACATGTGTCAAGGTTCTGGACGCTTATCGGCACGAGCACGAGCCAAAATAGTTTTTCGGCCTCCAACTATCAATTATAAATCAGCAATTAAAATAAAACTAGCTGAAAAAAAATGAAAAGTTTTCGTGTTATTTAATCAGCGTATTATGGTATCGCTTAAAGCTTAAGCTGATTAAGAATTACAATGCCTTAAACGGCGCACGAGCGAGTTTCATAATTTGTTTGTTTGTAAACATAATTCAAATTCTTTTCTTTCGACATTCTACTAGACAAAAAGCAAATTATAAATTTGTTGCGTACGAACGAATTAACATTCTTCGTTTATATTGCTTAAGCTTTAAGTATTTAAGGGAAACACTGAGCTAGCGTCACACGCTTAAAGCATAAACATAAAATATGTTTTCTTAAATTAAATGTACTAATGAATATGTTTGTTGTGGTTATATAAGCAGACTGTTTATTTTAGTTATTTATCTAGTTCTGTGTATTATTTTATTCAAAAATGGGCGGTTAGGATCTGTTATTTAGGCCTAAGCCATTCTATATATCATAATAGTTTTTACAAACACGAAGAAGTCCTTTGTGTTCGTGACTGTAAAACGAATGTGACACGTGGCCAGCTCAAGTGTGCTGGATAACTTTCCACTTAGCTGCGCTTTGGCAAATTGCTAACAACGTTGCCAGAACTGACTTTCATCCACTCCAGAGTGGAAAACATGCATTGCAACTGACTTGAAATGCACTCGAAATTCAAATGCTGAGGTTCTGTGGAAAGAGCTGAAGTTGCTGTCTGAAAATACATGCCTCTGGTGTGGTAGTTGCTAAGCAATAAGCCAGGCCAAATTAATTGATTGCAATACTTATGATTGATGACATTTGCCAGACGGCGCTTTCAATCATTTATTAACGAATCTGTTGAAGCAGCTAATGAAAGTTTGCCCATTTGCCAAAACTCGTTTTCTTCCCCTCTCTCTCTCTCACTCTCTCTCTCTCTCTCTGTATCTATATCTTTCAAAATCTCTGTCTAGCACTGCATACATAAATGTATTGGTGTGTGTGTGTGTATGTGTGTATGGTTATAGATTTTCGTGCCTTGAGCTAACTTTTTCAGGGGCGCTGATTCCTTTATTATTCATGCTCGCTGCTTGGACTGGCTTTTCATGTGCTTTGCCTTGCGTTGTTTGCAGTTTTCTTTTGCACACGCCATGGCTTAGCATGAATAGTAAATAGCCTCCGGGCAACACCCCTTCCGACCGCACTCCGCCACTCTCTCGACAAACTCACCCACCCACCCACTCAATCTACGGCGTTGTTTCGACGGCTTAGACAGCGGTCCACAAGAACTCAACTTCAAATTCTATACTACTCTGTTGCTCTTATCTTTTATCTGTCGTTTCTACTGCAGTTGGTTTATCATCTTGGTCTTCTTGGACTCTTATACTTCTTCATCTTCGGCTTATATTCTCTTTACTGTTTTTTATAGCTTGGCAGCGCAGTTGCTTTGATGAAATATTGATTGCGGTCTCACTGCGTTTTCTATCTAATGCTCAACATGCGTATCAGTCTACCCCTCCGATCCCCCCCTTTACCACTGATGCCAACCCTATCGCTATCTTTCCTCTTATTATTTCACTCAGCCATTCAGTTAGACGGGCTTGCGGGTTTTTACACAACCAGCAACAGCAGGAACAGCAGGAACACAGGAACAGCAGCAGGCGCTACAAGTGAAACTGCAACCAAAGCTGAAACTTCAACTTCTACTTCCACTTCGAAACTCAACTTCAGTGGCAGCTAACCAAACTATAAATCGACTAATTAACCCTTCTGCAACCAGGTTGCTCAAAAAAACCCACTATAATTCACATTCATGACTTATACATTTTTAATGTAGTTTTCAACTGCCATTTTCAAGCTAGTAAAAATGTTTAATATTAGTTTTAAAAATTTAGACTAGTTTTTTGCGTGGGATGGCTTCAACATTTTTGAACTTAATGTTTTTAATTATTTAAGATTGCCCACAATTTTCCACAAATTTTGATTAAATTCCATGTTTCTAATAAATTATAACTTCATAAAGGCCAACATAATTAAAGAGATATAATAAATACATTGCACATGTTAATTTTTAACGCGGAGTGTTCAAATATTTATTAAGATATATTTATTACTCATGTTTAAAATCATCAATATGCGAACAAACTATATATAATAATTTAATTTCTAAAAACATCTTTTCTGGATCTGGATGTGGATGACAAACGTAGACCAGCACCTACAGTTAGATTTAGCTAGAAAACCTGTCTGCTGTTGTGTCTCTCCTTATCCTTTTATAATTTCATTGTGGTGCTTATAATATTTTGTGCTCCGATTTATTTCGAATCCATTAAGTTTTTGTGTTCACAGCGTCTGTCCATTTCACAATCCGACACCCTGGTTAGTATTAGTGTTCTTAAGACTATTGAGGCTGTCTTTATTAATTAGTACTAGACCCTGTTATGCCCATCATTTATCACTGTACAGGGTAGCGAATAACTAGCACATATTTCTCCAAGTATCGCTTAAGCAAATGTAATTAAATATTAAAATCACTTGTTAAATCATACGCCGCTGGGTCAATACACAGACGCACACACTCACATAAGCCCACAAATTGCTTACCTTTAAGAGTATACCACAATCACACACAGACTAACACACACACACACACACACACACACACACACACACACATACAGCCACCGCAACAACAATGAAAATGATGCGACGCAAGCACGCAACGCAGCGTAAAACGCGTGGAACGCGTCGCGTTACGTTGCAAACAAAAAACAAAACAGAAAAAACAGGACCCGGGTGGATTTGACTGCGAGGATTCGAAGGATTCTGATGCTGTCAGCTGCTGCTGTCAGCTGCTGCTGTAGTTGTTGCTGCTGCCACAGTTGCTGCTGCTGCTGCTGCTGCTGCTGCTGCAGTAGTTGCTGGCAGGCTTATGTTTTTCGTAGGAGCCAACGTCAATTTCATGCATATTCAGCTGCTGAGCTGCTGCGTCGACTGGGCCCGTTGACTGCTGCTGGGATTTTGCGGCAATTTCAAATACAAATTGCACTGTTTTTATGGCCACAAATGCCTTTTTGTCATTTTTTTCTTCTCCTTTTTATACCCCAAGCCCATTGAAAATGTTTAAAAGGGTATAACGATGTTGTGTTGAGGTACGTAAACAAGCAGAAGGAAATCTTTCCTACCTCATCAGGTGTCTACGAATACAAATCTCAGTGACTACAAGAGCTAGAGACCTCTAATTTCGAATGTAAGTTCTCGCAAATCACACGCTAATCAAGTTTACTTAATTTGATCAATAACTTTCTTCGCTTGAGACTACCTTTAGAAAGAAAGGCCACCATTTGAGAGATAAAGCTTTCCAATTTGAACTTGGTACTGTTCAAGATCGGTTGGGAAACACAGAAGTAAATCGTATATTGATATTGATCAAAGCTAAATAGGTAAATACTTAAAAACGTATATTAAAACAGAGTATATCCTAGCCGAGCTCGTTCGTACAGAGAATTCTTACATGTTTTTATTATTGTTGCTGTTCGTTCGTTTTACATGTTGTTGTTGCTGTAAACAGCGACAGTTTGTACAAGGGTCTCAACGTTGTCGGCGACACACGAACAGATTTCATTTTAACAGTTTCAGGCAACGTTAATCCCCAATACCCAAATGCAATCGGTTTTGGCTGTCTCTTTCTCTTTGTGTGTGTGTATGTGTGTGTGTCAACCCCAAAGGCCTTAGCCATGGGCTGGGATTTATGGGTAGCATTGGCTCAAATAAAAAAAGGAAGAAAGAAGCCATATGCACCCTTATAACTGCTGGAACTGAGCTTGAGCCTGCACGAAATTCATTCTGAGTCTAACGCATAAGCCTCCAATTGCGATGAGAATTTTTTGTGATTAATAGTTTTGCATATAGTTTGAAAAAAGATAGAAATGTATATGTAAACAACAGTTTCAAAATTAAAATGGCTTGATTGTCTATTCGATGAATTTACACATTTATTGCACTTAATTATTGCTTTTAATCCACAAATAATTGAAATTATTGATTAAAATTTGTAAATCGAAATTAGACGCAAACATAAAAGACTTATTCAATGAAATAGTTTTTGGATAATCGGTTATTTTTTAATTTGAGTTTAATTGAATTTAATTACAAGACGTTTTTAAGAACCAATATCAAATAAACTTAGTGCTCTCAATTCACATAAAATATTGTGCACAATTTGTTGAAGGCACCTCCTTTCATCCATTAATAATTAATGATTCAAAAGGTTATTCAATATAAAATTATGTACAGAACAAAACAGTTTAAAGCATAAGAATGAAATGCATATGTGTTAAAATATTTAATTAATACTGACAGAGACTGTTCACATTCCCTACTGCTACAATATTGATCAATATTGTATTATTTAAGTGCATATCAAAATTGAGACATTTTGCGGCACTTCAATTGACTTTTAATTGCATGAAATTTAATCAACGGCCAATGTGTTTGCTTTTGTTTTCGTTAGTGTTAGTTTGGGTTTTCCAACGCGTCAACATACCAAAATGATTGCTGGCCAAAAGTTCCACAGCCCCAATGAAGATGACAAGCGAACCACAGCAGAGAGTTGGAAACCATTCATAATAATGATAATGTTCGCAATCATGATGTTGATAACGATTATAATAATGATGTAGATGGAAATTGTTGAATCTGCTCAACTGCAGCACGATGCTGGTGCTCAAATGGTAATGATGATGATGCTCACTGCTGGCAATGGCAATGGCAATGGTGATGACAATAAAGGCATACATGCATTGTTTGCAATAGAGATGAGCTAAGCACTTCGTATCCAAAGCTCTGATGGGATAATGTTGGCAGGAGGAGAGCAGAGAGAAAGAGATGATTTTTTAATTGATTGATTACAATTTTTAATTCTCTTTAACGTGGAATATCCTCAGTAGAGGTAAGTTAATATAAGTTTATATTTGAATTCTTTATCTTTATTTGTATCTACATTTTTTATTTCTTCTAAATATTATATGCAGCCAAATACACATTTAACACACTTTCGCTACTTTACGTAAATTTAAACTTGTCGATAAAATAATTCTTCATTAATTTGGCCTATGCATATAATTGTATTTGATGTTATTATTATAATAGAATTGAAATAATTTCCAATTAGCCTTAGTCCGTCGAACACAGAAATTAAATAAATAAATATTCAAGTGGATTCAAGTGACTTGTGCTACATTCAGAAAAGCAAATCGCAGTCACTCATAGCAGTCGCACATCTCTAAACTGTCGTTTTGCTTAATTCAACAACCCTCCAGAGTGAACACCCCTTCGCCTCTCCCCCACAGTCTTCTTCCTCTTGTGTGCATGTTGCTTGCATTTGCATATTCTCTAATTTGGTTAGTTTGGCAATTGCGGCCGATTTTGCAAAACGGTATTTGCCAGAGGCCACTGGTCTTGGGTATGTGACAACGTTGCCCCATCCCCGTACCAGTCCCTTAGCATTCCGCATCCTCCTTTGAATGTGCTCACAAGTATTTAGTCTATAACTAGCTGAGTGGTTTGAAGTATACGCCCAGTGGCACAGCCGCAGAGAGAGAGACCTATCAGACAGAGACGGTTACCCTTGACTGTGCCCCTGTGACAAGACTCGTGTCGTGTGAATTTGTTTAGTTTGAAGTGGTGCCAAATGGCAGAGGCTAAAGTTTATACATCTTGCTCAGGCAGGCGAGGCAGGCGGTCGCTCACCTGTTCTGTCAATAAATTGCTCGACTTTGTCGTTGATTTGTGGTTCCCAGTTCCAGTTCCAGTTCCAGTGTGATATATGGCTTTTATTATAACGAAACGTTGCAAAGTCGTATCGAGCATTTGCGCTGTGCAGTCAGGCCAATCACATTATGAAGGCAACCAATTTTAATTACGACCATTACAACAAAACGCTCGAAAAAACCGCAACAACAATTTGAGTAACTACAACAACATTTAATGGGCAAAATGTCAGCTAATGCCTGAGCCAAAAACTCATTTACCAGCGTTAAAGTAATTACAATTTATAGGCCACAAAAATCCGTAGCACAACATAAATCCAAATGAACGCGCAATGTGACTACCCCCAAATGCAGCCATCCCTAAATTCTCCAATCCAATACCGTCCTACCCATCCTTGAGCGTTATGCTACTTGGCCGCATGGAGTTAAAAATTTTAACCACATACACAAAAGTCACAGAGCAAGCGACACCTGCCAACCCTGCTCTCTTCTCTACCCCACAACACTACGCTCCCACCGGGCACGCCCCTTCATATTGTGTCTTTATTACCGGGACAAAGGCAACGCGCGATAAATAAATAAATAAATGCCGCCTAACAAGCCACAAGCAGGCGAAATTTGTTGCAATTCATTGACTTGGCGCAAAGGCGCAAACATAAATTTCGTTGGCAGCCCCACCCCCCACCTCTGTCCCTTCCCTCGCAGAGCCTGTAAAATATCGACAGCAGCAGCTACAGCAACAACTTGTAAATATATTGGACTAGTAGCAGTAGCTGACGGGGGTTACGGGTTACGGGGTGACGCCATGACATGGCCAGAGCAATGTAGCCAATGAGCTCAGCAGAAAAAGCAAACAAAATAATAACATTGCCTACATATGGGCGCAGCATTTGGCATTGCAATAACCAACAATATAAGTAAAATAATACAAATAAAAAACGCACATTTTTGTATATGGATTAGATTCAATTGTGCTCAGAAATGCTCTCTCAATAAAAATAGGCAGCAGCAGCAGCAGCCAAATATGCAAGGGGAGAAGTAGGGGATTTGTTTCATACTCACAAGCTCCAATAAGCAATTGCTCTTAAGCGAAAGTTTGACAATTTTCTTTTAAATCTTCCATATAAATATAAGAAATTACAAATTTCTTATAGTAATGCATATCATGTTTTATGTTTTATTCGAATTTACGCTTGATGAATTACACAATTAATGTAAGTCAGAATACATATCAAGATTAATAAGTAAATACTTGCATATTAAATACAAGTCAATTTTAAGCAAATATATTCGAAAATAATAAAATGTATGACATTTTCTAAGTTGCAATTTGACAAAAATTTCAATATCACTAAACTTATATCACACAAATTTAATAAAGTATTAACTTATTAAAACTATTCCCAAATATATCACAACATAATCAAACACGATATATGAGGATGAGTTCATGTAGCAATTCAAAGTTAAGTAGGTGTTTTGAGAATAAATAGTAAATAAATATATGTATATATAGCAATGCATAACTCATACGCATCATAAGCCCAACTAAGATTTGCCAAGAGAACTTTAATTCAAAGATATTCAAGTATTCAAGTTAGCTTTTAAGAGACGAAGTTTATTCCCTCTTTCTGTCAAACTCACCTTACTTAGCCTTTTTTATAGCCACTAGTTACGCACTTTGACTAAATCTTAGGTTGCCACGCAGCCAATCTACCCACTTTGGGCGGTTTATGTAAGCATAGTGTATGGAAAAAAGAAAGCGGACTGACGGCAGTTCCAAGGGCAGCTATCGGATTTATTCTTCGTTTGCTTGTTGTCGCCTCTGCGATAGAGAAAGAGAGAGACAGGCAGATAGAAAGAGAGAGAGAGAGAGAGAGAGACAGATCAGATGCCCTGTCAGCCCTTTGTGACCTGCTTGTGGGTCGGCACTTTAACTATTTATCAGCCAGACGGCAACTGCAAATTGAAGGCTGTGTTCTTGCCGCGTCCCAGTAAGCAAATCAGCCGCTTTAACTGTTTATCTTAGCAAGGATGCAAATTGAAAATTGTATCTGAGAGCCTAATCGACTGGCTGCCACCCACTGAGTGTCTATTTGTAATCGTAGCTTGTATCTAGTAGCTAGTAGCTAGTTGCTGCTGCTTGTCTGCCTGCTGCCTGCTTCTGCTCCTTCACTGCCTTCTCTGCTGCTGCTTCCTGCACCCACACCTGGCTGACTGGATTGGATGGCTTTTTTAACGCCTCGTTGCTTGGTGACGCCTTTGTGGAGAATAGAGGAACGGGACCGCCCGCCGTCAAGCAAACTGCTGCTCGTTGTTCTTGCGCACAGTTGACATGCTCACCGACGACTAGTTTCTAAACTTTTCTTGCCCATTGTTCAAAGTTTGTGCTGGCGAATTCAGAGATTAGTCTTCCACTTGGCTAAATCTGCAGCAGTGGGCAAAAGTTATGGCCATGGCTGGAACCATTGGCTGTTATGGCATAAAGCAAGCGGCCAGTCGACCAGCGATACCTGCACAGTACCCTCCCCAGCCCCCATTTTCCTTTAGTATCTCACTCTGTCTCTGTGTCTGTCTCTGTCGGTGCCGGGCTTTGCCTTTGGGCCTTGCCTGTATTTGTGTCACTTTATTTGTATTAATGGCACTTGCGCATCCTGCGGCGTAGTTACAATAAGTAATATGATCGAGTGCCGAATGGGGCAACACGCAATGCGCCGTGTCCTGGAATTCGCAACCAGCCAGCCAACAATCCCACAGTCCCTCCCTCTCCCCCCTCCCCCCCCCAGACGACCAACTACCTGACGCTGGTTTTATCAGTCGGCGATTGCATCGCCTTTGCATTGTGCACCGAGCTGGACCAGACAACGAAATGAATTTTAGAAAATGGAAACTAAGGCAAAAACGATTGCCGAATACACTGCAATCAGTTACTTTATTAATTATTATAGAATTATGTATATTTTTACAGTTGCATTTATCTATAAATTAATTAAAATATATTATTAAATTTTGTACATCCCTGAAGACGAATCGAGACGTGATCTGAAATACATTGGATACAATATCCTATTCAAATTATGAAAAGAGGTCACAAAAATTAAATTAATTTTTAGTTTAGTAATAAATTCATATATAATACTAAAATTAACAATAATAATAATAGTATTAATAATAATAATAATAACAATTACAATAATATTAATAATTTTAATAAATAAATAATAATAATATTAATATTAACAATAATAATAATAAAAATTATTATGATCACCACATATCAACATTTAAACCTTTAATTCTTACCATACAACATGGAAATGGTTTCAAAATATGCATTCCCATTCTGCTGTGAATAGTTCATACTCCGTTGGTATAAAGTGGCACGAATACCACCATCGAAAATGGCAAACGATGCCCAAGCAATGCAATGGATTCAAAGTGCCAGCTGGTCACTGTGACTGCAACTGCTCCTGCTGCTGCAACAGGATCTGGTCACAAAGGGGTACAGCCGCTGTTGGATAAGACAGAACGGCAGTCGAGCGCAAGGGATTAAATACTCTAGATTTTATTAGATATAGGCGAGTGAACAGCAAACGAACAAAACATTGTTGTTTTCGTTCCAATTTCCCCACTTCTTACGCCCACTTCCACTCCCATTTCCAGTGCCACACCCCCTCCTGCTGTGCACTGCACTTATATAATAAATTTGCTGACAAATGCAGGTAGAAAGTTTTGTCAGCCAGAGTTGAGAGCCTGGCATTACTTGTCGAGGCTGTCGAAAAGCCCAGAGACTAATTGCAAACTTTAAGCCAGCTCGTATGTCGTTGCTAATGCCAATTGATTCGACACGGATATATTTGCATTAAGTTGTCCGGCATTTCGAGGACAGTTGATTAGACATCATTATCTGGCTTTAATGCAGACACGAATACCACATTGTGTTGCATTGTGCACGGTATGCCGGGTGGAAGCCTCGTTTGCTCAATTTCCTGCCTTATCTGTGCCTGCATAATATTTTCAGTTAAGTGCGTCAGTTGTGAGAACAAGTGGCTTGCGCTAGTTTTGTTATTGAAATGAGCGAGTCTCGCATGCTGTGAAAGCGACTTACATTCATAGACAAGTGCAGATAGCAGATAGCTACACAGCTGCACACACACACACACACACACACGCGCATACACAGATTTACACGCGACCAACACTTGCACGCATGCATAAGTAAACAAACATAAACTTTTGCTCCACCGGCACGCTGGTTATAAAATGGCATAACAAGCATCAGCCACAAATGCTAAAGCAAAGATAACAAGGATCCAAAATGTAAACAAGGCACTGCCATCTTATACCCTGGAAAATAGAAAATGATTAAAAGATGTTTTCATATTACGTTTATACTGGACCTTTTTTATTTTATCAAGAACACTTCCTGAAAAATGTAATGATAAAAAACACAGTTAACATAAACAACTCTTAAACATATAAAGCGACTTTCTCTGAAAATTAAGATATTACTAATGTTCTCTTAAATTCTTTAAAATAAATCTACAAAATATAATCAACTTTATTATTAATCATTTGCATTTGCAATATTGCCTTTCCGCAACAAAACATTGAGGCGCTACAGGTGCACAAAGTTAAGTTAAGTTATTCAAAAGAGCTTAACAAATAAGTCAGGGCAACAATTAAGTAAACAATTTCATTGTTCGACTTAAGTTGCTTATCCCGTTCAGAACCGAATTAATTTTGGACGTCTTAAATAGTATTCGAGGTCGTATTATGCTTAACGTGACTACCAGCAGTAAACAAAATATTTCTGGTAATATTATCCTTGAAGCAATAAATAAACAATTCAAATAAATAAACCAGAAAAAATCGCAGTTGCTCATCTGTCATGTGAAGACACTTTTGCCCATGGGCAACCTGTGTTAAGTGCAATAAATATTGTTATACAATTTATCACGCTTATCACTTATACAACCCGCATGCACAACCAAAATAATATGTAGGATATCAAGACCGCAACAAATTCTGCAGCAGCATTTTGCCAAAGCTTCTGCAGTTGCTATTTGGCGTTGCTGCCGCGGTTGCGGCTGCGGCTACGGCTGTGGCTGCCATCATCTTTGTCTTATTAGAGCAGCTTTTCTTTTGTGAACCGTTGTTGGCACCTTAACGAGCTGTTGCGAGCTGCATCATCAGTGCGGCAGCAACTCGAAAATAAAAGAAACCTAACACGAATTTCTTTCTGGCTGGGCATGCAATTAAATTGCAAGTTGTGCATTTCGAGGTTGGCGTTGAGCAATTGACAAGCTGCCACTTGAAGGTTGACATGTAACACATATCCTAAATTCACAGACATATGCACACGTACACACACTCACACTCCCACACGCGATCACACTCAGACACACACAAACACAGTTGAGTGCACATGCAATCAATTAAATTCGTTGTAAATTCACTGGCTTATCTGCCGTAATCAATCTTAATTTTCCACTTGACATGCGGCGCCGAGGCAAAGGCAACAGAAAAGTTGCTACCCCCCCTTACACCCACACACTCCCTAGAGCACCTCGGAGACGTTCGCATACTCCCTCACTTACTTACATATTGGGCTCACATTACGTATACGCAACGAGAACGCTTTACGCATTTTAAATCAAAATGCATTTCCGGTTGACCCACAAAAAGTGCACAAAATACAATTTATTGGCAAAGTAAAAGCATCGAAGCACTTTGAGCTCACAGTGGAAAGGGTATGCGGAATCCGTTCTGCAATCTACATTCATCACCCTCCACTGAGCCACACGAAAGATATTCAACAACAGAAATGAGCCAAGTATTAATTCATTCCAAGAAATGTAGCCAAAGCAATAGCGTTATAGCTTTGATTTAAATAAATAGATTGATGGAATTATTTATTGTTGTCAAAATTGATTAAACAATAATTTTATAGACAATATTGATATAATTATTGTGTTTAGTAAAGTGTTTACTAATTTTATTATATATAAAAAAATAAGCTATAAATATAAATTGAGCGAAGTAAATAATATGCAATTAGCATATTCTGTACTTACGTTCACATAACCATATATTTACATATTAAGGCTAATTATTCTTCATTTTGTAAATTTAGTCCTTCAGGCTACGGTCTCGTGTACGTATCTCTAATTTTTGTGAGCTTGCAGCCATCAGCTGGTGTCTTTTTAAAGATTTAAATTCTTCTTCTAAAATCATCACATACCCGCAGATTAAATGCTGATTTTTACTGCGTCTATTCTAAAGAGGTGAAATGAGTAGTCAATTAAATGTGTGACAAGGGTTTGGAGGCTTTTAAATTGTCCAAATATATGTTTAGCTAAAATCTTGCCAACATAAAAAATGTAAATAATTTCCTTTTATTGACAAGTGAATACTGGAAGCACTTTAGACTGGAATGTTATTTATATACTTTAAATTTATATATATTATTCAATTTATTTTCAGAATAAATAAGTGAATTATTTGGACGAAAAACAAACACAAAATAGGAATAAAATCATATGAATATTTTGCCTCACATTACTTGACGATTATTTGAAAACAAAAACCTTTATTTTTAATTACTTTTTTTTAAATAACTTTATTTATTTTAATTTTTTGTGTTTCATTAATAAATGATTTCATTAAATAAATAAAATAAATATAATAGACTTCACGTAAAGTTTAGAGTTCCGGACCGTATTGTATATTATTTTATTTGCATACAAATGTTAGCCATATTTATGCATATTTACAATCATTCTACGTAAATATTATACAAAACACACTTGCAACATTTGAATATAGTCCGCATTTGCTTGGACAGCAGTTCAAATACGACTTCATGCATTCAACGTTGATATGAGCGCAATAATCGCTTATGCAAATGAGGCCAGTGAATCCTTAGCTAAGCAAGGAATATGCTTTTGCAATTTGTCTAGTTAGTGCTAGCGTTGACCGCTGCACACTTATCGCACACACAAACACACACATTTATACTTACCGGTAGTATTACTTAATATGTGTAAATTGTGTGGCATCAACTATTATGCATCGTCTGTTATCTGTAGCTATCAAAACTACTGTTCCATCTTTAGCTTGCAACATGCTAATGCACACCCCCGCCTTCTACACTGAGAGAATCCTCCTTTTCATTTTTGTGAAACAACGACAGATAAATGACTTAACTTAACAATGAATTCTTTAGAATCTGTGGACTCCATTCAAATGACACCACTGGGATACTAAGACAAAAATTTCAATTTTGAATATTCTTTGAGAATACAACGTTCAATTAAAAAATAAACGTTCACTGTGACTGTCAGTTTAAAATGTTCTGAAATGCTAAATGTTGCTGCTTGTTTTGAAAATGTTGTCTTTCAGTGTACATCTTACTCTACCGCTTACATCAGTAACTTTGCCTGCCCGCCAGGTCGTGCCTTGAACAATTTATCATTTGAGCATGACGCACGCACAACGCATACGCATATATACACCAATACACACATACACACACAAATACACACACAAACACACGCACACACACACAGTCATACACACCAGTGCGTTTTGCCATTGAGCTCATCAGAGTTTGCCGCAGGCTAGGGAATTTAACATGCAGTTTATGTTTGCCACAAGATCTATTACAGGAAATTCACATATGCCAAGTACGCAATGGCATGTTGAGGCGTTGGCCAGCCACGCCCCATCACACCCCCTCCAACACAATTGAGCGGAGAGAGGCGGAGAGTAGGGCTCACAAATTGCTGTTTGTAGGCATGGCCGCATGCGGCACATCTAAATCGAGCAACAAAACAAAACTTGATTATTTTGTGCGGTCTTTGTGGTCTGAGGTCTGTGTTGAGTGTTGAACGTGGAGCGTTGATGGGTTGAAGTTAAGGTTTTCCGACCTCGAGATGCATCGAGCCTATGCATTAAATATTGCAAGCCCGAAAGCCCGAAAGCCGCACACTTAACAAATATGACGCCTGCGAATTATGAATGCTGCAGCATTTGGCTCCTTGCAAACTACTCAGCTTAGTTTATTGATCGGCCGAGCTTAGTTTAATATCTCGGACATCCCCCCGCGCCCAAAATCCAATCAAGCCCATTACGTTTTCTACAAATGTAATTACGCATTTATAAGTAATTATTTTGTGCTGCCATTAGGAATGAGATATGTTGGCAACCTTTGCGAATGCAATTAAATATTTAATATTATATTGATCAAATTCATTGTGCAGCAATAAGAAGATTTAAATAAATATATTATTTATTTTCAGGTCTTTGTCAATTTTAATATTAATTATTTTGCTTGGGTAATAAAATATAATTTTAACTCATGGTTCTGGTTTTGATTAATCTCTGGTGAAAACGAATCGAATACGAATTTTTTAATAATCTCGAAAATCGAATAACTACATTAACTTTGAATACATCTCATACTTCATAAATCGTTTTGTTTTCCGAACTAAATTGAAGTCCTTAACATTTGTCTTTTTCAACACGTGTACATATTTAAAACAATTGTTGATGCACAACAATCTGCATATAAATTTCATTTGTTATAACTTTAATTACTATTAGTGCAGACAACTAAAAGCAAACAAACAGCACAAACAAAAACGGCAACAACGGCAGCGATGTCAGTTGGCAATTAAATGCGTAAAAGCGCGTTGGGCGGTTTAGGCTGGAGGAGTGAAAAGGGTGAGAAAGGAATAGGAATAGGGATGGCGAGGAATGACACCCTCAAAATCAGCTCTCAATATAATGCAGCGGAAGCTTTTGTGAAATCCTTACGTCCAACTTTTTAATACGAAAACTTTTGCCGAGCTTAGTATAAAGGCAACAGCAACATGGACAACAACAAAAGCAGTTGCAACAGTCACTTGGTGGACTTGTTGTGGGCAAACGACAGCCACAGCTGAAGCCAAAGACCCAGGTCCAGTCGCCAGCATATTGCATGTCCTCATGTCCGGGCCAGAGCTCCAGCTCCTGCTCCAGCTGAAGCTGCTGCCCCCAACTACAGGCGACCAAAGCCACTTGAGCAGCACAGAAAACTAACTTAATCTTGTTTACATTCTATGACGAGTTATGAAAATGAAAGGATTAAGCCAGCCACAAACAAACGCACCAACAAACCAGCCAAACAACTAATACACACACACACACCTACGCACACGCACACACACAGTCACTAAGAAGAAACACTGGGCTGCCACACATGCTTAAGCGCAGCTTGTACAAACAAAACTTACGCATGGAAAACGCTGGAACAGCTCCAGTGAGGCCAGAGTGCAATTTGACAAGTTCAGAAGCCGAAGCCAATAATGCCCTAGGAAAGGCTTTCATTTCAATCTCGGTGGTAGCCAAGTGAAATCAGAGTCGAGCAACTGCTAACGATAATTCCAGACTATTAAAGATAAAAGAATGTTGGTTGCATGGAGCTATCAGTTTGCTTATTTAAACTCAGACAGATATTCAAATTTGAAGCAATGCTTTTTAAGAGACTCGGAAATAGCAAATATAAATAGGATTTCAAGATTGAAAGCCAGTTATTATATTATTCAAATTTGAAAGCAAAAACAAACCAATTTTTATTCAGATAAAAACAAGAATTATACTTGAGAGTTTATCGCTCGTCAAATCATATATAATCAAATTTGATTGAGTTATAAGATCTGAGTCCATAGATCCAGCAGATTTATTTGAGTTTTCGTCAAGATAATGGATGCCGTCGTTAATGAATTAGTCATATGTGGGATGCGGCTCGAACTCATCAACTATCCGTGGTCAAAATCTCGGTGATCAAAGGTCAGCGGCTGTACAAAATGCGCTCCAATTTCTTGACAAATGTTAAATTGGTATTTCTTTGTATGTTTTTTGAGTGATGGGATATTTTACGTACATCAGACTTGGCAGCATCGCGTTGAATGGGTTTCGCATTGGGTGGAACCATGTTTAATGTTGTTTATAAATGTTTTTCAATGTGTTTTGTTTGATGAAGCTAATGCTGAACTTAAATATTACTAAGCGAACTTTGTGAAGTTAATCCCAATGCCAACATTGTTGACTTTATGAGTGTGTTTTAGCACACCCCGTTGAGTAGCTAAAGCCACATTCAACTGTAACTGTAACTGTAACTGTAACCGTAACTGTAACTGTAACTGTAACAGTGACTACAGCCACACCCAGCCACAGTTATTACCGCCTCCTTTTGTCCTTGCAAATTAGTTGCATTTTGAGTTTTATTTCTGGTTGAAGTTGCTACGCGTTGTATTCATTTCATAAAAAGCCAAACGAATAACCACAACAACCCCTAAACCATAACCCCTAACCCCTAAACCCAAACCAATGAATTCCACTGTGCGCTAGGTGGCGCCACAGTTTTTACGTTTGTTTATACATTTCTCATTTTTGTGTCAGCCACAATGTTCCGTTCGCTCGGTTTGTTTATTTGTTTACCCTGTTGTCGCCGCCAGTTGTTTCCCCGTAATGTGGAGGTGTAAAAAATATTTAGCATTGCGGTCGCCGACACGTGCACAGCGCATCCATCAATTCTTCTGCCTCGCCATCCCCAGCAATCACCTATTCCCCCCAATTGCACAGCGACCACTGCCCACTCTAAATTTAATTTGCCCATCGCTGATAAACAGGCTCGGCCCAATCGCCTGACAAAACATGCAAGGCATGCTGCAAATTGTGTGCGCCTGTGCAAGTATGTGTGAGTGTATGAGTATGAGTGGTCAGGTCCTGGTCCAAGTACTATCCAAAGCTCGTAAACTCTGCTTATGAATATTGAATGCGCTCCAGTGCACTTGTCAGCTAGCTAAGTTCATTTTTTGGCTCTATTGTGGTAGCTGACATGCAGCTTAAGTCTTCTTAGTCTGGCCGCGATGTCAATTTTTTCATGAAACTGAGACTTGAGCCTTGAGCTGATTCCCAGACCTATTTCAACATCAAAAAAGAGGCAAATATTTTCTCAAGCTTAATTTTTTACTGGCTTGAGCAATTATTCTAATACATTCACTAATTGTTTTTTGACCGTGCTGTGTACAACTTAGCTGCAGCAGATATTAAGGAAAGTACAAAAGCTAGTTGTAAGAAAATTGTTCACTACAAAAATAAATATCAATCAAGCCGATATACAAATCGGACAATTTGGTGTTTGTATCAACAAAAGAAAAGTATTAAAACCAACTCTACAAAAGTCAAATTAATTTAATTATTTGTTCAAGATTTAAGAGGTGCCTGGAACCAGTTTGATTTTATCATTCTCACCCAATTTGTAAAAGCTTGCGATCTTTAACACTTTTTTGTTTTTGAAGTCCTCAAAATTTGTAAGTGAGTACATTATTAACTTTATGCAAAGCATATGCATAAATTGTGGTAAGTATTTACTGTTATTAAATTAAATTTGCCACTTGGCAAGTGCAAAGAGACACGCAGGGGCCACGTGTTGCATCTACCAGTCCAACAAAGGCTTGCGGCATGTTTGTGTTTGGCACTATCCACTTGCCAATGCAGTGGTGGTTGCTGTTGGACAAGTTTGTGGTTAATAAGGTTGCAGATTGAAGCAGAAATTTATTAAAAAAAGGCCAACAAATTAAAGTAGATTACTAAAAATCTTAAAATCGTAATGTATATACATATGTAGAGAGAGAAAGAGAGGCGAAGCACTTTGTACCGGTACAAAAAATGTTTCATTAACCCAAAAATTTCTGTTTCAATAAAAAATTTAAATGAATACCTGTGCATATGGAAATATGTCCATTAAAAATAGATGTGCGGCCGTTATCAAAATTGCAAAACGAGTTTCGTGACAGCGCCGTTGTTCATATGTACATACATATATTCCGGATAAGCTGTGCCAACCAACTGCCACGCCCACACGGCCAGCACACGACCCATCGCCCGTTCGCGCCAGACACATTTGCGGTTCATAATTTGAGGGCCATTTTTGTTTGTTGATGGGCAAAATCAACACATTCCACACCAACAAAATCATCCTACAAATAGGCATAGACGAGAGGGTTCAACTCGAAGATACCCCGTGCAAGGTGCTAAATTTTATGGCAAACCATGGGTGTTTTTTTATTCGGCTGTTAAAAAAATGAGCTTGAAATAAATTGTGTTTTTCCATCTTTAGATGATTTAGTTTCAATAGAAATGAATGTGCTTCAATATGCTTGTAGCTAATATTTGAATAATCATTTTTGTTTCTATTTTTTTTAATGGGTGCTGGGTATAAAAAATGCAGTTTTCAGCTTGAATTTAAATTAAAACGCAAACGCGCTGAGGGCAAATTATAATAAATAAATACACAAGAATACATAGCCATACATAAATGGTTAAGTACGTATAAATATAAAGTATGCATATATAAATTTATGCATGAACTTTATATAGACGATAAATATTGATTGTACGGTCACGTTAATTTCTGCCAATTAAGACCGCTTCACACAAGCACACACACACACACTAACACTCCTTCACACATGTGGTCACACCCATTTATGCACACTTACGTTTTACTAAGTATGTATGTGCGTGCACGAAGCACATGTGAGCAACTGACTGTTGTGCTTTTATTATTTGTATATATTTGTGTATATATTATTTAACATACATACTTATGGCCTGATAATTATCGAGCTGTGGCCAGCCAGATGTTTAAATGGCCCACGGGGGAAAACTTCTCAAACTGCTCACAGACATTTTTTAAGCTAAAAAGTAAATTTAAAAAAAAAACGATGTTAAGTAGTAATTATTATATTTATATTATGTGTATAACCGTATACAAAGCAACTTATTTTACTTTGAAATATTCAAGAGTGGATTGTTTTAAGATCGGCTATGATTTATTAAGAAATATTATTAGGAATTATTAGCAAATTATTAACTTCCTTTCAAACTCCGAACCTTTGCATAACCACCTAAGATTTTAGTTGAGGAATTGTTAAAATTTCATTATTAAATAAAACAGAGAATAAATACTGCGCGCATTAAAATATTAATTTAATAATATTAAATAATTTTCCTGTATTTATCGAAACATCATAATATAATTATCCATAATTATTCCAATGCTTTTTAAAGCTGTGAAAATGACAGCATCCAAACCAGTCGGTGCGCTTTTTGCTCATCTTCACGTTCGACTCTTTCCACTCTCTTGCAGCATCCAATATGTTATCTTTTATATGGCATATGTGAAGTAGTCTCGCTTGGTGTCTGTATCTCGGTCTTGTTTTCGTATCTGGGCTGCGTTTCCTTAAACTTTCCGTTGGCATCCGTTGCTGTCTACGGGATTCTCTCGGTTTGCTTGGCTGGCAATTATGAAAGGCATAATATAAATAGCATTTTTTGCGCTCTGCTGCAACTTTCTTCTTCCAGCACAAACTTTACCAAAATAAAGATATAAAAATATATATATGTCAAAGTGAAAAATAGAAAATTAAGGAAACGTGAAAGGAGAACGGAAGGAGGAATAGAGTGTCTATAGATTCTGTGTACGTTGTAAGTTGGGTTACTTGGGGATGGTGGCGCCGTTTTGCAAATGACAAAAAAATTTTAGTGTAATTATCTTTTGAATAATTAAAGAAAAACGTTGGCAAAGCTTAACAAGAAGCAAAGCCCTGCAAAAATAGCATAAAATTGTGCCAGCAACAGGACCAACACCAGGACGAAAAAAGCAACACATACCGACACACACACAAACACACACACACACACCATGAAGCGTGGTAGCTGATAACTAAAGCTGGAGCTGCTTGTGCCTTGCCCACCCACAGCCTGAATATATTTTTAAGTTTCTCGCGTCTCCGCTATGTCTCCTTTGCCCGATGCCTTAAGCCACCATAGGGCCACGCCCTGTCGCCCAGATGCTTGGCGTTCGAAGCACACGCTCTGTAATTTGCTTCAAGTTATGCTCATTATGCGCCAATTATTTATGTCAAATAAGAAAAAACGCAGCCAAATTTGAATGTACCACGAAAAGCGCAAAGTTGTTTTTTTAGGTCGATTGTACAAGGGAACCCCAACTGCAGGTGCATATGTAAAAGTGAAGCACTTGACTATGGATTTAACATTTAATATAATTCAGGTTAATATATAATTCCATCTCTGAGCTACAAAGTTTTGTACAATATAAAAATATGCTATACAATAAGATAAAGATATACCTTCAATTTGCTTAAGCAAAAATACTTTTTTGTAGGTCGATTGTATGAGGGAAGACATTAAAAAAAAAAAAAGGATACTATAATACAATTTAAGGAAATTTCTTCAATTTATTTAAACAATAATACTTTTCATAAATGTAAATATATATATTGTAAGAGATGAATATATTCCTTAATTTTATGTATGCAGTACTACTAAGCACTCAATAATTTTATATTTTCATGGCAATTATATAGATACCATGAACGTATCACAAAATGTTTAGCAAACTAATTCTTTGTATGGTATCTGTATGATAAACTAAAGAAAATAAATAAAATAAATGTGTTTTTTTTTTGAAAATGGAATAGCTTCTTTGCTGCAGCTTATAGCTTACATTTTAATTAGTTTTTAGCACGACTACAAATGAATAACAGTCTTCGTAGAAATGCTTCTTTTATTTCAACTTTAATTCCAACTAATATTAAAGCATCATAATTCTTTTAACTTAATAGCAACAGTTTGAAATTTCACTTGATATATTAGTAAAAAGAAAATATTAAGATGAACTTTGTACTCGGCATAAAAACATATACACGTAATACTTTTAAAGAATTTGTGAAGCACTTCAAGAGAATTTTGCCAACTTATATCTGAGAACTGTTTTAAGTGCTTAAGAAATGAAAGGCTAGGGAACTTTGATGCTTGGTATGCTTGAAAGCTTTACACATATTTTGTTAGGAATGCTACTTCCACTGTTTATAGTTTGTGTTTAATTTCTCACTGAGTTAAATGGGTTAAGAGGGGCATGGCATATCTCAGAGTCTGGGGAATTGCCGGCTGTCTCCAGTTACACTTCAGCAGCCGCTGTCGCCGTTTTGGGTCCAGCCAGCCTGTGCAAGTTGATGCCTTCGCGCGGCCCTGTTGACATGCCATTACTGCAGCTAATTAGAGGAGCGACCCGGCGAACAGAAAGACTGGGTGAGAGAAATGGCGAGAATCGGGCGAGAGACAAAGAGAGAGAGAGAGAGAGAAGAAGAGAGATTGTCTCAGTGCCGAAGGAAGAGCGACACGCGACTGTAACTGCCTGGTTTTGCGTCGACCTGTCATGTGACATTGTTGAAGCCTCGCACGTTACCGTGTTGCTCTGTGTGTGTCAGTCTCCCAGTCAGTTACCCAACCCTGTCAACTTCCTTCCACTTCCAGGTCTCATTTGTGCGGCATTTCCGGTACAATGGCGGCACACAATGCCGGGAAGCGCGCACTCGACTTGTTTGTTGGCGACGTTTCGCCTTCCGACGCAACTAAATCATTTGTGGAGAAACTGTCGCCGTTGCCATCAGCAGTCACCAGTCCACAGTCCCCCAGCCATTTAGCCCCTTGGCCCCCTTGTCCTCCTCGTCCCAGCAAAAACCCATGTCCCTGCTATGTTGACTGCAGTTGCAATTGTCTTTCTTTTCAAATAGTTTCGTGTGCTAGCCAGGAGCCAAAAGTTGGCACAGTTAATTCATGAGATTTCACGGTTTATCTCGCGGAGCTCCCAAAAACCATTCCTCAACTGCAACCCACTCTCTTTCCAACTCCCTCTCTCTCTCTCTTTTTCTCTCTCTCTCAATCCTTCTGTGTCTTTCTCTATCTTTATCTTTCTCTTTCTCTCACTCTCTCGACGCTTGTATTTTCTGTGCTGCGCATAGTTCACAGTTAATTAGAAAACTATTGCGCGCTCGGCGCTTTATCAACTTTTGAACTATCCACCGGACTCAACTCCACGCGAGTCGCGAAGTCAACTCGATAAAGGAGCATCGTTTAATTATATTTAACGAGAAAATTATGTTTTTCCTTAATTTATGCATAGAATTGGTCACTTTGTTTAGCTCGCGGCTTCTGTTTGCTTCTCAGTGCGATTTCTGCTGGCTTTTGTTCACTTTTTAACTATTCTTTCTGGCTTCTCTTTTCATTTTAAATATATGTGGGAAATGGATCAGAGAGTATATGTCAAATATTTCTGTTCAACCGAAGTTTAATATTGATCACTTATAGAAATTGTATTCCTTAAAATTGAACGTGCCACTGTTTTGCTGCTAAACGTTGAGGAAAATCTTAAAAACATCAGTTTTTATCTGGATCTCTTTAAGGATCTTAACTCAGACGTGCAGCCAGATGGCTGAATAGAATATAACAAATCTGTTTGATCTATGTGAAAATGTTTCGAAAGCTTCTTATGCTACTCTTAACATTTTTATGATGACATACATATTGCCTTTTGAGTTCTTTACGTAGGTATTAAATTTGTTGTTGCTAAGCAGTCTGCAACAATTTTGTGTTGAGTGCTTGAACTATTTACAAAACGCTTAAGAGTTGCCGGATTTAAAATAATCATATTTACATGATAGGCTAAAAACTTGTTGTAGAACACAGTCACGCCACTTGTACGTAATGCCCCCGTTTCACATTGTGTATTTTATGAAATTTGAACAATTTGTAAACAAATTTTACACGCACTACACAAAAAGTCGCCCAATCAATTTGGTTGTTTGTCGCTTCAGCCGCAAAGTGTTTTCTGTTGCTTTTATTTATTTTATTTTTTTTATTTCAAGTTGGAATTTATTGCATGCAGCAACTGATTTGATTAGAAACGCCCAATGCTGGTTCGCAGGCCACCCCTTCCCCCGGCTCACTCTCCGCTCTGATCTGATGGGCCCATTGGCTTGGCCATCAGTACAACGCTTTTGAGAGCCGCCTGCCCAAAAGCAATCTCTTAATTTGTTTACAAGCTTTGCTTTTGGCTTTCTTTACCGTCAGTCTGTTCGCCTGTTCACCGCCCAACCCCTCGCAACCGCCCAGCTGTGTGCTAGTTTTGCCGCACTTCTGAAAACCTCAAAAAATATGTAACAAGCCAAAGACTCTACGTCGACGTCGACGTTGACTCGTTTGCAACATTTGCAGCCAACGTCGAGGCTGGCTGCGTTTGATAGAGATCTTGCCTTTATTTGTTACTTAGCATATTTTCACCTTGAGGGCAAACAATCTCCCACTAGACACAGGCACACCAACCCACACACACACACCTAGCGCCTGGCAGAGTAATAAATATTTTTTGCAGCGCTCTGCATGGGCGCCTTAGCTTAAAACATTTTCCTCGTTTTTTTTTGGTTTTTTTTTTTTGAATTCGCCGCAACGCAGCTCAGATTTTGCCCTTTGATGCGCTCGCAATGTGCGGCAGGATACCATAACTTCAGTGCAAGACTGGCAACAGTTTTTTAAAGCGGTAAAGCGATAAATTGGATTTACAAATATTTGAAAGCAGTAACTGATCGATTCACAACTCGTTTAATGTTTTTCAACACATTTAAAAGATTATAAATACTTACAGGCAATTAGATGCTAATCCTATTACTATCAATAATATGTAAATTGCAGACTAAACTTAGTTCAATTCATTAGCTGGTAAATTAAGCCCATAAATACTGAGCAGTATTTTCTCAACACTCTTTGCTCCTTATCCGTCAGTTCTTATATTAAAGAGACTTGTGCACATCCCTCATCATTCATATTTACACGCATACAACTGTTTTCTTAAGCTTTCCAGGGTAGGGTATTTGAAGTCTTCTTTGCTTTAGAAAATGCTCACAGATAATATTTTGCTTATCAAATCGTCGGCCGTTGCCTTGGCACACAAAATATAAGAATCTTTATAAAAATATGTATATCTATTTTTATTTTTTTGCTTTTCATATAAGTATATTTATGTGTATTTTGAATTTAAATGATTGAATTGGGAGAGAAAAACAAAGAGAGAGATAGATGAGAGAGAGAGAGAGAGAGAGAGAGAGAAAGAGAGGAATAGATAGAGAATACTGTCAGCCATTTGCAAAAATATGAAAATTGCCTTTAATATGAAAAGGCAGACAGAAAGTCAAACATTTTTTTCACATTGCCAGGCACTTCCATCTAGATAGGCCCTCTACAGAGGGTTGGGCTGGGCAGAGGGCGGAGGGCGGGACACAGACAGACAGTGAGACAAGCAGGCGTTCTATTTTATTTTGCTTTATGCCTTTATATTCTGTTTTGTGTTTACATAAAAGTGAAGTGAGGCAGATTGCGCTCGAGTGCGTTAATCAGCGCTTCTGGGCAGGGATACGGACCACGGACACGGATAAGTACGGCGAACAGTGCGCGTAGTGCGAGCCAAAGGGGAGGGAGGTGGTTGCAGGTGGGACGCGCGTTTTAAATCAACTTCAGCTGGCAACTTTGGGTTGACTTTTTCTCTGTTGGTGTTGCTGTTGCTGTTGGTCAGGGTACTGCCAAAACAGATTATACTGATTTCATGCTGGCAAAATCAAAAAATGAACGTGCGGCAATTTACATACTTAAGTTTAGCAGCACCCTCCACCACCCACCTTGCATTCCCGGCACCCTGCGGCACGGGATGTTCCCGAATTTATTGGCCACATGTTTTGTGCTACCTTCGTGAGTTGTACAATTTGCCTTTTGACAATATGTATAAGCATTATATAGAATTTCGTTTGGTTTATTCTTTCTTTTCTTTTTTTGTGCAGGGGTTTGAGATTACAAGGAATTTCCGGGGATTCCATTTTAATTGAATTTCTTTCGGCTTGTTGTTGTCATTGTTGTTGTTGTTGTTGTTGTTTTTATAGCTACTTTGCATTTTAGGCTTACGTATTTTGTGCACCCCACCAGACAGATAATTAAAATGACCGTAGGCAAGTCGACAACAAAAAACTGTAGCCTAAAATTTGTGGCTGCGTAAAAGTTTTCTTTTTCTTGTCGATTGTTTTGATTGTTGAGCGCAACGAACTGACTGTTTACAGTCTATAATTTCCATAATAAGGCGCAAGCAGGCTACATTAATAATCACATTATAAGAAGCCGCTCCCCTGCAACCCCCCTTCACACCCTTCCCGCCCGTTCACTCAGCAGCAGTTTCTCAAGTGAAGCAAGAAAATTGAAGAGAAAAACGAATGAATGAACGAATAAGAGTTACTGCCGAGGAGACAGAGTTACATTAGAACACTTAAAAACTTAGCTGCGCCGAATGCATTTTACCAGCAGCAAACAGCAGCAGCAGCAGAAGCACGGAAAATGATTGCTTACCTCACCCTTTCCTCACCCCGAGCAGCTCTCCTTTCAATCCAATCGGCGACTGTAGCTTTTTGCGTGAATTGCTGTTATTCGAGGCACAATCCAGAAATCAATTTCTCGGTTTTCATGAAAATTGGACGAAAAATTAATTTTCTTTAATGACAAAAAAAAAGTTGGCTTTAAGTAAATTCATTAATTTTGAGTAAAAAGATAAGCCAACAAAACGAAGACTTATTTTGTTATCTCTTATTAGTTTTTAAGTTTGAACAGCATTTAATGAAGCTTTTATAATAAGATTAGTTATTATATTTAGAATATGACTCCACATATTTGTATATTTGGTTAATTCTATTTAATTGTAAATGTAACAACATTTTAATAACTTCATCAAAAGCAATATTACACGGAAATGAACGAAAACAATTTATTGGTGCTAAGTATGATTATCATGTTAAAACAATAAAAAAAAACAAGTGCATTTTGCAGTATTATTTATTTCGAATTTTTACTTATTTATTTATTTTACAAACTATAAATGAAACATTTTGTTAAGTATGCAACAATTGTATACGAAAATAACTATTTAAGTTATGATTATTCGGATAAGTATGAAACATTTTCATAGTATTTTTCCAGAAACATTAATGTTTTTCTCATTTTAAAAAGGTCTATAGTGTTTTTAAGATATATTTAAGAATATATTTGAAAATATTTTAAAGTTGCTTTATGCTTACGCGAAAAACTCATTTTCTCAAACTCCAAATTATAAGTTTTAATAGCTTTTGTAATTTCTGGAACGGTTGCCAAGGAACATGTATATGAGAGCGCTGCAGTTCTCTGCTCTGTCTCTGTGTGTGTTTGTGTGTGTGTGTGCACTGCAGATTTCTTGTATACTCAGCATGTCTGCTGACTTGTCAGTGTACATGTATGTGTATATATGTATGTATGTGTGTGTCTGTGTGTGTGTGTGTGTGTGTGGTGCTGTATTCGCTCTTGTTATTTTTATTGTAACTCTGATTCGCGCTTTATTGCATTATAATTGAATCTTGAAGCGCACAACTAACGCAGGAAACGTTGCCTGACTGCCCGCCTCATCCGCTTCTCATTTCGCCGCTCCCCGCTGCCCCGCTGCCGCCTTGCTCACAGCGATGCCTTGCGGCAGCTGCTATCCCCACCGTTTCGCTTGCCCACAGCTGCTGCACTTAAT
The DNA here is from genome assembly GCA_035044325.1 of Drosophila nr. medialis 2 BK-2023a. Lineage (NCBI taxonomy): Eukaryota > Metazoa > Arthropoda > Insecta > Diptera > Drosophilidae > Drosophila > Drosophila nr. medialis 2 BK-2023a. The sequence continues at coordinate 2,204,165 of JAWNMH010000410.1, read as the reverse complement.
GCCAAGTGTTTAAAAATAAAAAAAATGAAAGAAACGAAGTAATATTTACTTACCACCCCGGCCCCTTATGCCTTTTCCCCTCTCCCAGCTCATCGCCTGCTGCCAGATGGCCATCTACCATCAGAGCAACGAGTCATTGCACCACCCACCGTTCACCATTCGCCATTCAGCATTCACCATTCACCCGCCCTCGTCCCGGTCTCCGTCTCTGCCCCGCTTGCTGTTCACCGCTCATTTTGCTCATTGCCAGCGAAATGCAATAAAAATTGTTTTCCCATAGACGGCGGCGAGCTGGCTAAGCAAATGTTGTTGGAAATGAGCTATAAAAACGGGAAATTGTATTTTACAGTAAATTTTGTGCAGCACACAAACTAGCTAAAGTCCTCGATGCCACCACATTCCTGCCACTGCCCCACCACCTGCCCCTGCCCACTATGGGCGTTCTTCCACTTGCACGTCAACGCCTTTCAGCCTTTCATGGGGCTGTCGCAGATAATCCGTTGCTGAGTTGGCTTGTCTTGACTTGGCTTGACATTGGCTTTGGGTCGACGTTCCCTTCCGCTCTGGTTCCCATTCCCGCTCCCCCTTTCTCCATTGCCCACTGCCTATCTAGTATGAACCAGCGCGCCCTTGTTTTGGTCTCGGCTCCGTCTAACGTGGCTTATAAGCTGCCAATGTTAAAATGATGACAAGTTTACAGCAAAAAAAAAATATGGAATATGGAAAAAAAATATACAAAAATGCAATTCATCGCAAAACTGATGTCTGCGACTGAGTCTTTATTTTTTCTTGACTCACTGTACACAAAATTGAAGCCATGCGAATACTAAATTATTTCCTTGCTCGCCTCAAATGATAAGGGATGAGAGAGAGAGAGATACAGATAGAGGTAGAGAGAGATGAAGAAATGGCCACGACAAATTGGCCAACTTAATACAGTTGCATTCAGCTAGATAGAAATTCTTTAGCATGAATTTGCGATATCAGATGATAAAATCAGATACTCACAAAAATTAAATATATATATATATACATACATATATATATATATATAATATTAAATATTTGATTTAACGCAGAACCCAAATATCACTCGTAGCTCTGGTTTTATTATAGTTCAATTGATTAAGCTGTGACAGTCTAACAAAAATAATTATTAAATATCTTCGATTAAATGGGACGCGCTACGAAAAAAAGGACATAACTGAGACACGATTTAAATATAATTTATATTTCTTAAAAACGCTTGAGGATGCAGATCCTTGCAACATGAACATTTTTAACTGTATAAATTATCTTTTTTTATCCATTGAAGCCAATTATTTGTTATACTCTGATACCAAAGGAGTGCTACTTCTACAAGGCTAGGAAATCGATAGAATCGATAATCGTAAATCGATAAAGGCTCATATCTCACAATTTTAAGGCTACTGTCACCAAATATGGTTTAAAAGTTGGAAGATTTGTAAGGTATATTACTTGTAGCCGCCTTTAAGCATCGATACAAATGAATTTATGGCCACGCCCACACACTCGACAAAGCCGATATTTCGAAAAGTGTAAGACGATAAAACCGCATAACTCTCACAAGTTTGAAGATAGACTCACCAAACGTGGAAGGTAGCTTGCTGGCAACCTCTTTAAAGAAGCGGCTTAGACCACGCCCACACCAGCCGCCCCAAGGATCTTCGGCCCTAGAAATTTGCAATACGCATATCTTCCACAATTTGTAAGCTGGAGTCACCAAATTTTGAAAGAATGTTACTGGCAACTCCCCTAAATTCTCAAAATCCCATATCTTCCGTAACTTCAGAGCTACAGCTACCAAATTTGGAAGGAAGATGACTAGGAGCCATCTCCCCAAAAAATCCTAAAATCCCATATCTTCCGTAATTTAAGAGCTATTGATTTATTGATTTATCTTTAAAGGCGGCTACCAGTAATATGGCCACCAAATTTGACGGCTCTAACTCAAAAACTACGGAAGTTATAGATATTTAAAATTTGTAGGATCGGGGGAGGCTGAGAGCAGCGGAGGTGGGCGTGGCATATCCAAATTTTTGAAGGACATTTCCAACAACCTACTTACCAAATTTGGGGACTGTAGCTTTAAAATTGTGGGAGATACATATGTGGCTTTATCGATGTGCGAATATCGATTTTATCGATTTCCTAGCCACTTAGTGGACGTAGCACTCCAATTCTTACACTTCTGACGCGGGCACAGACCAGTATAGGTTCCAAGTTTCAAGTCTGTATCTCGACGAGTGTCGAAAATATTTGCGATCAGACAGACGGATAGACGGACAGGCAGACAGACAGACAGACAGCATGACGAACATTGCACAAAACCAATATACTATGATACCTTCGGTATCAGGGTAAAAAAACGGGCAGGTTGAAATAGTGGCAATAAGTTAACACATTAAGTCCTCTAAACCGCTATAAGCACAAAAAAAAAAACCAAAACCAAAAAGTGGCTTCAAGCAGTTTGTTTAGCTGCAGTTCATGTTTGTTGACTGTCCTAAATCGTTGAGATGTGAAAAAAAAGTCGTATCTCTATTTGAATTCCACAACATCAAATACCTTTTGCTCCACTTGCCTCAGTTGCAAGCCGCATTTTGCAGCCCTGGCTGAGTGAGACGAGAAAAAAAAACATAAATAACTTTGCAGTGTTTGTGCCATTTTGGTTGCCACATTTGAATAAAATATGAATAAAAACCGAAATGCATTTAGTTGGGCCCAGGACCAAGAAGGGTTTTGGGGGGTTGGCGGGAATGTAGACAGCGTGGCTTGTGCATAGCGTAGGGCACATCATTCGTTTTACTCCAGCCCCCCCCCCCCCCCCCACTACACCGCACCGTTTCGGCCAGTTTGTCACCTTTTCGCTTTTGAAAAGGTCTCCTCCTTTTCGCTCTCGCATATAGATACGATAATATTTGCATTCAGTTGTGCCTGAAGCCAGTCTCGATGCAGTAGCTTCTTCAGAAAAATATGACAGAGGGTCTTCTAATTTTCTCTCGAGTTGTGTAACGCTTTGCAGCACATCTTTGAAGACATACAGTACAGTGATTACTACTATCACATGAACAACTTATCTTAGCTCGAAGGGTTCATATTTTTAGACTAAAAAATTAATCACCATCGAATTACTTTATCATATTTTATGTTTCAATCTTAATATCTCTCTGTTCCTTTTTATAACATTTTTAACTTTGCATATTACTAATCCACTAATGCTTAACAATTCTTCTAATTTAATCTAATTTGTTTTTTCTGGGTTTCCCCAATCCTTGCAATAAATATTGCACCATTTTACATTTTAATACCCCCAGAATAGTTTATTAATTTTAAAATTATTTAAATAAATTCTGCATTTTAATTTTTTATAATTTAATTAGCTACTTTATTCCAATTTTTTTTGTTTTTAACACTCCGCATTAATTAGATAAATATAAACAAGTTGGACTCTCTCCTGCAAAGGGTATTAATTCTACGATGTGTCGAAGTTTTCTGTTGGTCCTTGTTTTTATTTTGTCGTCAAAATGTCAGCGGCGACGCTGGCATAGACGTGCTGGCTATGCTGGTTGTCCCCGTCTGGAGTTCGTTCCGGCTCAGCGTTCACTTGGCTTAATTTTGGGCTAAAGAAATGTGCATAAAATATCGGCGGCGAATTTGCAATTTGAATTCGACTGTGTTTGCTGTCAGTCCTTCTGCCACGACTCCTGGTCCTGCTCCTGCTTCTGCTCCTGCTGGTGTGTCTCTGTCGCCTATATTGGACCCAGAACATGAATTGAGCTTCACTCTGCTCTCCGCACTTCCACCTCTCTCTATCTCCCCAACTCACTCTCTGTCTCCCTCGTTCTCTTTGTGATCCATTGTGGCAGCGTCTTGACAGCCAGTCAGGCGGCTATTTAGGAAGTAATTTTCGCGCTTTCATCGCAACTTCTATTTTTAAGTTTGTCTGTCTATCTGTCTGTCTGTGGCTGCTTTTTGGGCACGTTATTCACGTTAGCCCTGTTATTTGAGCGGCTTCCTGCTGCACGCGCCTTTAATGCATTTTTTAAAAGCCAAGTGCGCAAATTGAATGCGCCTCATCCCGACATTACTGCGGTATCCTGGCTAGCTCATGGCGCACGTGCGCTTCCCAGGACACTTCCCAGTATGCCAGCAGTAACCATATTTGTGGCCTGGCCGCAGGACGACACGCAGACATAATTTCTGCACGCTGCACTCAGGCCTAATGAATATTTCAACAGTAATACTCTCTCGTCCATAAACAAATACATAATACACATGCTTTACTCACACTCATCCCCAAACTCTTTCTCAAGCTCATTCAATTCTTCATACACGTGCCCATTTACATGTGTATGGAAATAGTTCCTTAGTGACTGTAGCAGCAGTTAAATGTCTGGCTAAATGAGCATCCAACTGTCGTCGAGTTTTCATTCGTTTCATCCAAAAATTCGACATGTTTTTGCTGCCTGCTGTGCCTCTGAAGCTTAATGATTTCGAAAGTAACGCAGTGGCACGAAAACTAAATGCTCTAAATATAAAATTGAAAAGAAACACCTGCTGCCCCTGCCCATTCTCCAAATAAAATAATGCAGACACATACTTATGCGCATTTGCAACCACATATTGAGGTTGGTACTTAGTTTGCTGTGTACTTTATTAGATTAAATTTTTAATTTTCTTAATTTAGTAAAATAACCTATAAAAAAATAAGTCGATTTACTTTTAATAAACAATTATATTCATTTTAATTGTATTTGTTGGCAGCAGCAGCAAAGATGAATTGAATTGATAATGAATGGTTTTTCTACTGGAATTTGGAGCCCTGGCTTAACATAAATAGCTTATTGTTAGTCTTAATTACATATCCACACTATGTTAAGTGCAGTTTGAGATGTAACAGCCGGCGTTAGCAGCGCTCTCTTGGTACAGCGATCTCTTTGTTCAGCGCTCTCTCTCTCTGTCTCGATAAAGGGCGTTCGCTGATCGGCCGGCTGCTGCAGCTAATCAGTTGTTTAGCATAACTGTAGCTAATCAAACCTTCATTTTGCTGATCGATCGTTAGCTACTCTCGTTGTGAATAATAGGCTAAGCGTTGGCTTTTAGCCTCGGCATATATTGGAAATAAACTTTATAACGTAGTGAAAATAACTTTGTATTATTATTCTGTTGTATTAGAAAATGAAGCTATCAAAACGCTGATGGCGCAAAGATTTTATTTTATTATACATACATATGAATATGACGAATATTTCAGTGTCATTTTAATGCATATTGGTGGCGAACATCTTAAATTAGTCAAACTGCACAATTTATTTTTTGAATTGAACAATTTCCTGTTGTTAGATTAGAGAGTATTCATGATATTTATGTATATCACAAATCATCAATTCCCAATAGTTCACAACAATATACGAACTAAGAAAAGTAGTGCTTGAGTTTAATATTAAATCAAGTGAAATAGCAAAAACAGGTTGCAAATATTATAGATTTGATTTGATTGAAATATGTTTTTATTAACATATTAAGTTACTAAAAATCAGACTGATATATAATATAGCTTCCACAAGAACCTTCGGTCGATGTTAATTTATATTTATAATGCAATTTAGATGACAGCAGGCAGATGTCGCAAGAGAGTGTAATCTTCTTTATGTAATGAAAAATGATAACGTACATGCCAAGAGTACAACATTTTATTTACGTAACTAATAACCAAAATATATATAGTTAGATATATTTTCGATTTGTTCTCGTATTTCAATTGCTTGATGGCAACTTGTAATTAAAATTGCATCCCACGTCAGAAGATGCTCCTGCCTTGGAGTGCTCAGTACAACTGACCCAAAATGAACTCTTTCATCGCTACTCGAGCAAAGAATCCCTCCAAGCCCGCCCTTTAATACTCAAACCCCCACAAAACACCCCAGTGACTGGCAACCACAATTTAATCTCTGTGGCATTATGCACCAACCAGTCCTCACTGCATCCCTTCCCCAAAAATCCGCAATTTACTGAAGAACTGTATGTCTTGAAACATGCTCAGAGGTCTTTCCCATCTGCTTCTTCGGCCCCAATCCCCTCATTATCACTGTTTTTTTTCTGTGCTCCTTTGTGTTTGTTAATAAACTCGCAGGCAGACTAAATTCAAATTACGCACACATCTTAAGAGAAGGCAACTAACACGGAGATGGAGACGGACATGGAGATGGCGATGGCGATGGCGATGAAGATGGAGACTGGGACATAGACGTATAAGACGACGCCGACAGTCATTTCACTTATAGGCGGCTCATTATGTCAGGTCTATATTCATATACGCCTCATCCTCATCGCCGTCCGCCCCCCATTACTACCCCTGCCACATCTGACGTATGCGTGAGTGCGTTCGAGAAGCTGCTGCGAGTGAAGCTTCGACTGGATGACTCCGCCTTTTGACTTGGCCCTGTCGTAACATTTCATCTTTATTTCGGCATTATTCCCATGGCAGCGCTTATTGTTTTGCCGTGAAAATGGCAACGGCAACGGCAACGGCTACATCAATGGCAACAAATTAGAAGCGTGCCCAACGCCCGAAACGAACTTAGTAGCAAGCAGCCAGTTGGCCTAGTCTAATTGGGAATAGCAAGTAGTCAGTTCTCTGGGATTTCTAGAGTGCCACGCTACACTCCAATTAACAAATGGACTCAAGACTAAGGTAGACAATATATCCAGAAACGGTGAAATTCACACAACTTTTTATGTTTTCCTCAGTGTTTTGGAATGAATTAAGTGATTAGTTTGCGATATATCTAAAATTTCACGAAATTCGAAAACTTGAGTCAGTAAAATTAGAAGATTGCTGGGAGCATTCTGCAAAGGTCGACCGCCCCATTTTCCTTATTGATTTTATTCATTTAAATTCATTTAAGTTGGAAAATTACTTTATTTAGACTTGTGGAATCCCTTAGCATAGGTCACAACCCATCAGACCAAAAACATCGGTTTGGCAAATGGTATGTGTCCCAGCTAAAACCCCTGATTTATTTTATCAAATTCCGTTTCCAGATTCTTGTGGAAGCCATTTATCAAATATCACAACCAATATAAAGACAAGCATGGTATTGGCTAAAATGGTGCGCGACGCAGCTCAAAATAGCTATCAGGCAGTGTTGCATAATTTACAAGAAAAAGGCAATGTAGATAATAGTTTAAGCTATTTTTAAAGCTGCTACACGTATTGTACTTAATAATTTAGTTTAAATCATAAGCAAAAGTTTTGGAATATAACAATTATTAAGGTAAATTAAACTAATAACGATACTCAGAACTAACTTCAATGACTATCAGCCATTTACGATTAGTTGAAACTCCTGCCTGCCTCTCACACATAAGGTTAATAAGATAATTAGAAACGTACGGTAAATATTGCTAATGGAAAAACACTTAAGCTGCCAATTCTTAAACACATTTGTAAGGATTATCTAAATTCTAAGCTTAAGTCCTAATTATATTTTTTTAACAAATTTGAATGCAAGGATGGAATTACTTATCGGTCCTCAGGCAAAACTCAAAATTTATTTATATATATATATATTATTTAGCTAAGACCAAACCAGCCTACCCTTTTGCTTATGCATTCAAATATATTTATAATTATATACTATATATTATATACTCGGGAGGTCTTAACCATCTCCTCCTGAGTCTTAATTTAAGCATTCAACGATCTATCTGACCTTTTAGTAAAGATTAAATGTGTAAAATACGCAAATGCTGTATAGCATAAGAAATGATAGTTATTTGCGGAGCTAAATGTGTAACCAATGTTTATTTGAATTTTAAGATTCCCATAGAAGAAATTTGACTTACAAGGCCCTCCATTTAAAATATGTATTTGTTTTTCATTGCTTTCTTTCTTGTTTATTATTCAGTATAGGCAACGTAATCAAAGGATTCAGCTTTACATAAATTCATCATACAACAGTTGAAACAGTTTTGTTTTCTTTTTTCCTATTTTTCTTTCATTATTTTTAGTTCATGCATTCCGTTTTGCTTACAATCATTTTGGTATATTCATCAGCCAATTTCTTAACGTATCGCAAACTATTCAGTTGTGTGTTGAGGCTTGTTACAAAATAAAAGAAATTAAATTCTTTGCTTAAACGTTGCAAAATGTGTGTCGTGTTTGTATTGTCAAGTATAAACGGATGAAATGTTGTGGGCACCAGCTCCTGCTACTTCTTGAGGCCCCAGGCATTGTTGCTGGGCACCGGGACGCGACGCTGGCCGGACTCGCGGGCCAGGACCTCCATGACGCTAGTGGCGGGCAACCAGCACTGAATACAAATTAATTACAATCATTATTTTCACATTGCATTGCTTGATTCTGTGTTACTTACGCGTTCCTTGTGCGCGGTGGCGACCACGTTGCGATTGGGCTCCTTGTCATAGGAGACGGACTCCACGCCGAACACTTCGCACAGCTCGTGCACCATTTGACGCTTCTCGCGATTCATCGTGGGGAACGAGTGACTGCGCGACTTTTGCTTGCTCTCCTTGGCCAGCTTGACCAGATCGCTGAGTGTTTCGTAAACGCTCTTGGTTAGCACCGGATTGCGTTTGGCAAAGCCGCGCAAGAATTCCGAGTACTTCGTAAGCGACTTGAGCTGCGACTCCGGATTCCGAGACTGGAGTCCAATGGCCAAGCGGCGATTGCGCTCCAGCAGACGACACTCCTCATTGCAGTCCAAACTATAATACAATGAGTGGGATGTAAGCATATATGTATATCATATTTTAAAAATATATAAAAAATCTATATAATTAGACCTTAGAAACACGTAAAATCGACTTTTCGCCTTGATTAATAATAGCTCTCCTCTGCATTATTTTATACAACTTTCCCAAACATCCATTATTAAAAATTGTGATTAAAATATTATATTAATTATCAATTAAAAATCATAATTCTAATATTCAAAAACACTTTCCATATCTGAAAGTTCTGATTTTGCGGAACAAGCTGACCATTCAAATCCATAAGTTATGTCTGGGACTATTTATGGCATTTAATGATAGCAAATAGTTTAGAGATATGTATTTATAGATAAATGTAGAATATTGAGATATTTATAGAGGTATTTATATAGAAGTAGAATATAGCGATGAATAAAAGGGTATCTCTATGGTCTTTTATGAGCTTTCTTATAATTTTTCATTTTATATATATGTTATAACTTACGTTTTATTGGATTTGTTGATTTTGGTGGGTGCGAGTATTTCGCTGAGCTCCATGTAGTTGCCGCGCGACATCTCCGCCATGGAGGAGGCCAGCTGGGCGGTGGCAATGCGACTGTGCTCCCGGGCGAGTTCCTGGCAGCTGCGGCTCTGCTTGCGATTGCCGCACTCGCACTGCACCTCGACGAGCTCCTTGCACGGCGTCTCGGGGCAGACGCCATCGTGGCAGACAGCGGCACACTTATGGCCGCACAACAGACGCGGCTTGCTGCAGCTCTGGCGGCACAGCTCGCCAGGCTGCTGTGGACACTCGCCCTCGTGGCACGGCCGGATGCATTTATGGCGGCCACACGCGAGCGGCTTGGCGCAGGGAAAGCCACAGCTGAAGCTGGCCTGCGAGCAGGGTATCGTCTTGCGCTGCTCGTGATTGCCGTGGCACCACTTCGTAGTGAACATCATGCAGGGCGGGCAGCTGGCCGCCGCATGGCAAGTATGCTGCGGCACATGCTCGCAGCCGTGGGTACGCGAACAGGGCCGCTTGCAGGTCGGCCGCTTTGTGCCGCACGGCACCGGTGGGTAGATCACTTCGGCGCCGCACTCGCAGTAGAGCTCCTCGAAGCTGCTGCGATAGCAGGGCGGACAATTGCCGCGATGGCAGGGCTGATCGCACTTGTGTTTGCCGCAGCTCAGCGTTCGGTTGCAGGGCAGCGGGCAGGCATGGTCAATGTCGATGCAACACTCCGCGTTGCATTTGTGCTTGCCACAGCTGCGTTTCTTCGTGCAACGGCGCTTGCAGCGCGCATCGTCCGCCCGGCTCGATAGCTGACGGCACTTGATCAGCTGATCCATGTGGCCGCAACGGCATTTGACGGCCGTCTGTTTGGGACACGGCGGACACTGCCCCAAATGGCATTTGCTGGCGCACTGATGCGGATGCGCCGGCTTGCCGCAGCGCAGCGTCTTGCCACACACGCCCTCGCACGTCGGCACCGGATCAAGGCAGCTGTTGCGCTGCGTCGGAGGCACAGCCAATTTGCCACAGGGGCAACTGGTGATCTGCTGCGGACTCAACTTGCAGGGACGACAGGAGCTGGCGTGGCACGAATCCTTGCACTTGTGATTTCCGCAGGGCAACGGCTTGCCACAGCATTCCTTGCACGAGTAGCTACGCTTGTCCTGACTCTCCCTGGTGCAGAGCACCTCGCGCTGCTGCTTGCCACAGTGGCAGTGTTGCTCCACCTGCTCCGCACACGGCTCACATTTGCCCGCATGGCACAACTGCTGGCAACGATGCTCGGTGCAGTTAAGTGGCTTGTCGCAGGCGGCCTCGCACTGCAGTTGCTGCTTCATGGCGCACTGCATCATCTTGGAGGTGCGTCCGCAGCCACAGCCGCGCAACACATTCGCCTGGCACGGCGGACACGGACCCGGATGACAAAGCAGGGTGCACGCATGACTGCAGCCCTCAACGCGGCAGCAGAGCTCGCCGCAAGTGTGCGCCAGCTCGTTGCGTGTGAGTGGCGGATTCTTTAGCTTGCCACAGAAGCAGAGATAATCGCGCGGCAACTCTTGCAGCACATTCTGGCAGGCTGGGCAGCGCCAGCCCTCCGCCGACTTCGAACTGCTCGCCCAGGTGATGGTGCACTTGAGATGCAGCACATGATAGCAGTTCTGGCACGACCACGTGCCATGATGCGCCTTGATCTGCTCGACGCACACCAAGCACTCCAGGCGTCGCTGCTCGATGTCGCGCATCAGCTTCTCCCGCTGTGACAGCTTCTCGTTGTCGGGCGCACGGCGAGGGGAGACTTGGTGTGGCAGCTGCTTCTCGGGCTGCTTCTCGGGCGAGGGCTGGGCGCTGTCGTTACTGTTGCTGGTGTCCAGTTCGTCGGCGGCGCGCGAGTAACCATTGATGCGGTCACGATTGCGGTTCCAGTCGTCGCGTCTTTTGTTGCTGCGATGATTGTCGTAGCGCTGCTGCTTCTGCGGCTTCTTGCCACGCTCATAGCGATCCTCATGGCGATCCTCGCGATAGTCCTGGCGCCGCTGCTGCTGCCGAGTATTATTGCCGCCAGTCAGAGGCTTCGCTAAGCCCCGTTGAGCATTGCTGCTGGCTGCCTCATGTGGCGTGTGCTGTGTTGTGGCAGTGTTGCTGTTGTTGCTATTAATATTATTATTGCCATTGGTGCTGCTGCTGTTCGCTTTGCTCGTCGTCAGGCTGAGCTTGGCGAAGTTGGGCACAAATTCGGGCGCCGTTGCCTGCAGCTTGGAAGCGCTAAAATCGAAAGCGGTGCCGCCGGCAGCAGGAGCAGCGAATGCATTATTGCCAAAGGCTGAGTACAAATTGGGATAATGTTGGCTAGCGCCCTCGCCATTCTGATAGCCAAAAATAGGCGCAGCATATTGCTGCAACATGAAGCGTAGAAAATAAATATAATTTATGTATGTAATTAATTTAAATACCCTTGCAGAAATTTGACAGACCAAAATTCGAATGTTTTTTTTATGGATAGGTTTGATTATTATCTTATTATATGTAAATTACTTAAGTAATTGCAATTACTTGCGGCTATTGCACAGAAAATTTATATTTAAAAATTATATGTTAAAAAAACTAAAACATTTTCACAATACGTTTTTTCCAAACTGGCCAACAAAAAACATTAATATGGACACGTATGTTCTGTTCACTTTCCAATAAAAAAAATAACTGCAAGGGTATTTCGAAAAAAATCATGAGGGGATTCACTTACGCCGACGCCAAAGCTGGAGGAGTTGTTGGCAGCGCTGCCGCTGCAACTGGCGGGCGTCAGGCCAAAGGCGCCGCCGCTGCCGCCGCCGCCACTGCTGTAGCCGAGATTGGAGCTGTGTAAATTATGCTGCGTAATGAACTGATTGAAGTTAACATAATTGTTGTTGTTGTTGCTCTGCCCATTGCAGGCAGAAACGGAGGCAGCGGCAGCGGCGACTGATTCATTAGGAGCTGCTGCTCCATTTGTTAGCTGCTGTTGCTGCGTTGGCGGCGGCTGCTGCGGCTGCTGTTGTTGCTGTTGCCAATATTCGGCCATGGCAAATGCTTGATTTGCGCTCTGCTCGGCGTCTGGCAGCGTGTTTCTCTTCTCCCCTCTGGTTTCTCTTCGTTTCGTTTCTTTTCTTTTAGCTGTGCCCACCACGCTGGCGAAAAGTTGATCCGATTTATCGCGTGTGTTTGTTGTGTGTGCACCTGCAAGTGAATGCGATGGGAATGTTAAGCGATGGATGTGTTAGTTACATTAAATAAGTCGATTTCACAATAAATACTAATAATAATTACACGAATTTTGCTAATGTCTCCGCTCGAAAATGAAAAAAAAAAAACAACAACTGCATGGCACACTCAACGCGTGTGTGCGAATATGACGGCTATATGTGTAGTGTGTGTTGCTGACGTGCAATGTTAACTTTTACAGGTATTAACACGCAAGTAACGAGTCTTTCACTGTTAAGTGTGGAGTAAGTCTAGTTACCCAGGCGAGATATGTGAATTGGTGGAGTGGGCTGTTAGCGTGCTTAGCTCCCTGTTGTGGACTGCTAACAGAGTCCAATTCTATTAAAGTCTTGTATATTATGTGGCAACGCGACTTTTTTACTTGAGAGCGTTTTATCGATGCCTTATGTGCCTATCGATATTTTCAACGCTTTTTGAGTAGATGCGAATGTAATTGGGTTAACATTTTTATTGTATTCTGAAAGCTGCATTAATTATATTAATTAAATATCCTTCGTATACAGATAGATAGCGACAATCATGCCATATAGGCCCAACACCTCCGCAAATATGAGAATGAGTATCATGCCGATAAAAAGTCGGGGCTGCTGAGCCGTATTTCGAACTCCGATGTCACCCACTGTTCCGATCGCATAGCCGGATGCCAGTCCACAAAAGCCCACCGATAATCCGGCCGCCAGATGCACATATCCCTTGACCACTGAGTACGTCTCGGCCGAGTCCAAAATGCCAGCGATTAGCACCGCCACAACCAGACCGTAAATGGCAATAATTCCCGCCATGACAACGGGTATGATCGACTTCATGATCAGCTCCGGGCGCATCACGGCAGTTGCGACTATCCCAGTGCCGGAGACAGCCGTTCCATATGCGGCGCCAATCGAAGAGAACACTATGGAGGCGACCACGCCCATAACACCGTAAAATGGGCCGTATGCCGGAAAATAGATGAGCTCATTGATTTCATCCTCCAGCAAGTTATTTCCAGTCTTCTCACCTAGCATTTATTATTATTGTTTATTTATTTATTATATTATTTGTAAATGTGTTTCTTTTGTTTAACTTAAATCACATACAAATGCAAAGTTAACTCTATATTTATAGACTAAGTTTCAAATTTATATACAGGGTGTGCTACGTTTTCGATACATCGCACTGAAATATGCTATATTTATATATATATATATATATGTATGTATACGTATATATAAATATTTTTTAAATTATTTTAAATCACAAATTTAAATACTAACAAGTAAAGTTTAAATTTGTTCCAAAAATATTCTTAGTTTTTAGCTTTTTCAGAATAACTTTAAAAAAAAAGCACCAAAGACTGCTTCAAAATGAAATTCCAAGCCAAATTTAATTTTCACGGCCCGTTCTGGGTTTTTTTTTAAAGAAATTTTTCTCCGTGTAAGCATCTTGGTCAAAGAATTATATGATTAAATAGATTGTCTGTTAATATACTTAAGAGAAGTATTAAATTGTTCAAAATAAAAATATGAAAAAACATTTTCTTTGTAAGCTTTTTGGATATTCAGTTTCTACGATTATAGGATTCTATTTATTTTTTTAAGGCATTATGAGTAATTTAAGACGAATAATTAATAGGAAACAAAAATTTAACACAGTTTGGAAATGGGATAAAACAAACGCATTAAATTTTGGTTTATAAAAACATAACAGAGAAAGAAATTGATTAAAAAAACAAAAAATTAAAAAAATAACAATAAAAAAATAAAATAAATTGATTCTAAAAACATAAATTCCAATCTAGTTTCAAGAATTAATCATTTTCCATATAGAGCGGCAAATTTTTAATTAAGAATATGAGGTTGAAATTGTGAATGGAAAATCATAGATTACGAATATTAATTTAAAATTTAAAATATTTTTTAAAATATCCGAAAATATCTGAAGTAAGCGGCCAATAAAATTGATGCATTCCAGAATAAACGCACTCAATTTAAGAATATATTCTTAGTTTAAGATTTTAGTTAATGCGTTCACTTTTGATGATTTTTGTTATAAGAATATATGTTTGATTTAGGGTTGCCGTTGGGATCATTCTTGTACATCATTTAAGACATGCATCTCACCCCTCGGAAATCCCCGTCTGGTCAATCTCTGGCAGATCTTCCATTCAGATCGCTTGGAATGTTCTCAAATTGCTGAGGAGCGTTTGCTGGGCCGGCGGAAAGGGGGATGAGGCTGCAGCAGTGGCAAATGCTGCCGGTGGCATGACAAAACTTGCAGCTGCTGGCAGCGCCAGCGATTGCTGCTGCTGTTGTGGTTGCTGCAGCTGCTGCTGCTGCTTGTGTGGCATGGGGAATGGCTGAGCGCCATCTAGCGGTCTGTATTGGCACTTCTTGGCGTGGGTGCGCATATTGCTGGACTGGGTAAAGGCCTGGTTGCAATTGGGATGTGGGCAGACGTAGGGCTTGCAGCCTGTGTGATAATTGAGATGCGTCTTTAGGTGATGTTTCTTGGTGAATGCCTTGGGGCACAGCGGACAGCTAAATGGCTTGATGCCCGAGTGCAGCCGATGATGGAGCGTCATATTGCTGCGATCCGCAAAGGACTTGCCACAAACGGAGCACTGATACGGCTTCTCCCCGCTGTGCGTGCGCATGTGCTGCTTGAGCAGCATCTTGCGGGAGAATCGCTTGCCGCATTCGGCACACTTGTGCGGCTTGACGCCCGTATGTATGCGCACGTGCATGTTGAAGGCGACACGCTGATTGAAGGACTTGGGGCAGTATGGACACTCGTACTCCTTCCGGTTGCGATGGATCTTCATGTGACTGCTCAGATAGCCCTTGTCGTTGAAGGTCTTGCCGCACTCCGGGCACTCAGCAGCAAACTCTTTCGTGCCACGATGCACGGACAGATGATATTTATAGTTGCGCAGCTGCGAGAATCCTTTGCCACAATCCGAGCATTCGTAGCGCGGCGATTTGTGCGTCTTCTCGTGCGCCTGCAGACCCATGGGGAGAGACGAAGGGAAAGGGATATTTATATTTATATTGTAAATGGATATTTTCCTAGTGCCGCAAGTCTAAGTTTATTATTTAAGGCACGAGTTTTTAACTTAATTAAATAAAAGACAATTAAGATGCACATATCTTAATTACAATATTTTAATTGGTTCATAGGTTAAATATTAAATTAATAATATTAATGATATGTAAGTATTAAATTTTGAGAAATGGGATTATTTCAAAATTCAATATTCCTATTTTGCTTAATTATGTGTTACACTATTTTTTTTAATATTGTATGCCTAATATTAATTATTATTATTTATTCCATTTCCGTAAATATAATTATTTTAAAAATTAATTATTATATTTAGCTATATTATTATTTATTTCAATATTTATTAAATATTTCAAACTGAATTATTAAGTATTCAATTTTGATAATTTTAATTATCTTAAAATTTTATCCTTGCTTTTTTTTTCATTTATGTATTTTAATTAAGCTTAGCTCTTAACTTCGAGCTTCTGATTGATAAAGTATCAGAATCCAGATCCAAAAGCATTATGCAGATAATTTTGTCTGCTCTTCTGGCTGAGTGGATGAAAGAGATGAAAACTGCGATTGCCTATTGGCTGGCGGCCATTTTGTAAAGCCCCGCTCTCAACTGCGCTCTCATTCTAATGCTATGCGCGTGTGTGAGTGTGTCTGTGTTGCTCTCTGTGGCTGGCAGACTGCACCCATGCGTAAAACCAGTTCTCATCTCGCTTCTGTTTTGGGCGCCACCATTTTTAACGATCTTCAGCTACCTTTGGCTACCTTATCAGCATTTGCATAGGCCCCTGCTGCCTCTTTCCGTCGCTATCTCTCTCTCTCTCTTTCTCTCTCTCTCTATCTGTCTCTTTAGAGTTCATGTGACTCCGCCTGTTTACTTTGGACTCCGCCCATAAAATGCCTTGCTTTGGGCCACATTAAAAACATGTTTGCATTGAAACTTGTTAATTATATTTGAAGCAAAAATATGCCTTTAGCTGCTTATCGCCTTTTGTAATATGTATGATATTTATTGTGATTATAAGCGTAGAACTTACTAAAGGTAGAAGCCCCACACTGAGAGTTAAATACCCCACATATTTAAATATTTATTGTTATGTTAAATATTTAAATACAGCCAAAACTTTACAGGATTTGATTTTTAAACGAGTTCGACTAAAAGTTAATAAATGAGCATGTTTCTTCAGTGCAAGTCTGATGAAGAAAATTTTAAAATATGCTATTTTAATAAAATGGTTTCCCACAAAGTTTTAAATTACTCTTGATTTAAAACTTGTATTTTAATAAAATTTTAATAGTTCAAGCGTATTTGTGTGGATTTGTTCGAAGAGTATTTTCGACTAAAATCACAATGAATTTAAATCATTTCCAATTAAATTCTTGACACATCTAAACAAATATTACTTATGTATCTGAATGTATTTTATGATCTTAATCAGTCTTTTGCTGGATATATGTTCATTTTCTATGCATCCTAAATGTATTAAAGAGTTATTATCTTTTGTAATTTATGGATTGGGACATTTGTCAACTACAAAAAATATTAGTTATTGATCAGGATGCCAGCTAAGTCAATTTTCTCAAGATTCGCTGTATGTCTGCTTGTAGACCAACTAACCTTTTAATTTTAAAGCTTCCATTACAAAATATAGCCCAAAATATAAACCCAAAAACAGCAAGTAAGAATTCTACAGAACCCAATTTAACAATCAATAAAAAACAAAAACAAATTGATATTTAAACCTTTATCTATCTTCCATTGGAACAATCTTATATCATATATCGTATCATGTGTTAATTATTAAATTGTGATTTCTTTCTAATTTTTTGGTGACCTTTGCTCTACAATTTAAGGATCTATATTCATATGCATAGATAACTTTTTGTATTTCTCAATTCTAACTGCGTTGTATACAATATAATTATATAAAATTGAATGACCATAGGGTCTTTGGGATATCTCATCTGAAGTTAAGGCTTTTACATGCAAATTTCCTCCACCTCTCTCCTAATAGGAAGAGTCTCAGCAAAGCTTCGCCTTAGGGGGCAGTGACACCCTAACGCCGCACCTTTGTCCACATATATCTATTCCATAACTCGATCCCAACACCTTTCAACTCAACACATTTCAACTCACCTGCAATGTTTCGGAGCATCCAAAGACCTTGTCGCAAATGCGACACTTGTAGCTGATCTCCTCAGCTGTCGATGTGCTGTTGTTGTTGGCAACTAAATTGGGCAACGCTGGAGTTGTTGTTGCTGTTGTCATTGTTGTTGTTGCTGTCGTGCTCAGATTCAGGTTGGTCACCGTGGTGAATGAAATGTTGGTGGCGCCGCTGTCTGCCCGGCCGAGCCTTGAGCTGCTTGCACTGCTGGCCGAAGAAGGCGCCGGCGAAATCAATGGCGTCGGCTTGTAGCCCGCTCCAAATTGTCTATAGTAGTCCAGGCATTCCCCACAATCCGCGCGGGTGCAGACACTGGGTGCACTAGGCTTAGCCCGTGTCGGACTCTGACCGTTGATCACATAGGGGGCAAAGTAACGCTTCTGCTGCTGATGCTGATGCTGCTGCTGCTGGTGTTGCTGATAGGGCGAGGTGGGTGGCGTTGTGAAGCCGGCGGCAGCTGCTGCTGCCGCATAGGCAGGCAGCAAGTGTGGAAAGAACTGTGCATAGAATTTGGTTGCACTGGCCATGGCCAGCAAATCCGGTGGCAACATTGCATAGCCATAATTGGCTGTTGCAGTCAAGGGCGGCACCGCCTGCTGCTGTTGCTGTTGACTGCTCTTAGAGAGATCGAGAATGTTGCCAGCAACAGCACTCGCCGCTGTCTTCTTCTTGGGTGGAGTATCCTTGCCAACGTTGCCCAGAATGCGACTGATGCTAAAATCCGTAACTTGCTGGGGCGCCTCTGCTGGGGCAGGAGATGCGGCGAGATCGTAGCTGCGTTGCAGCATCGCATGCTTAAAGCCCATGCCGCTGCTGCTTCTTCTTCGAGTTGTTGTTGTGGTGTGCGTTGCGGGTGCGTTGTTCATAGACCTAACTGTTGTGTGTGTGGACAACTGTCGCGTTGCGCGTCGAAACACGAAATGTGAGGCAACAAGTGCTGCCAACGGCCCACAACGTCTTTTGGCCAACAGTTTAGCTACAGCATTTAATTGGTCAAGAAACGGGTTTTCTCGAGCTGCGATCTCAGCGCTTCTCTCTCTTTCCCGCTCTCTCGAGAGAGACTCTTGCTCTCTCTCTGCCTGGATGCGGAGCCAATTAAGCCGCCCTGGCTGTCAGAGTCGCGCCTCCAATTACGAGCGAAGCTGCTGGCCAGGAGAACTATTTGGTAGTAGTAGCATTTAACTAGTCACATCCATCATAACGTTTATCAGCACACATCTTGGCTCATTCTCTCTCCCCATCTCTCTCTCGACTCTCTTTCTCTCTCAGTGTCTCTTACGCTAACTCAGATTCCAGCGACTTGGGGAGATTTCTTTGTGTGTGTTGTTTTTGTAATTAATTGCGGTAATAAAATGTGCGCATCGTTAAATTTTCAAAATGTATTTCTTCTGTTAGTCTTCATGCTGTTGTTGTTGTTGTTCGTTGTTTGTTGTTTGTTGTTATTGTCTGGGGCATGTGTGAATCTTACTCTTATGCACATCCATTTCACCTGGACCCCCTTTAAGGCGCAGGCCTGTAGCTCACCTCATTATGGGCTTGTGAAGGGAGGAGGGTGTGGTAGGGGAGCAGGGGTTGAGGTAGAGGCACAGAGAACTAGGCAGCAATGACATAATCTGTTGTCCAGGCTTATGTAATGGCCCCAGCAGGAGCTACCGTGCGTGGCAGTTCAGGTTAGACTATTCGTAACTATGATTTGAAATTTATAGTTTTAGTTTAGATAGGAATTTTTTGTTAGAATGCAGAATGTTAACCCAAGAATTTCTCAGATGTTTGGTTAGAGTACTTTAGACGGTTTTTGGCCAATAAAGTCAATGCACTCAGGCCAGAACTGACCATTTATGTTACCGTATTCGATCACTATTTCGTTTTCCTAACACAAATTGATTCAAATTTATTCCTTTATTTCTCAATCCTAGAGTCGACTAGAAAGGATCTTCCCAGAGCTCTTAATCTCCTGCTTTCTAGTGCTCGTCAGGAATGAATAGATAAATAATAATATAATAATTAGAAGGAACTCGTATATCAAGGTTCCGATTTTTTTTTTCTTGATAATTTAGTGATATTATAAAATTAATTTCACCAAATATACATAAATTTATAATTGTTCTATATATTTTAACATTATTATTCTCATGTATCAACTTTTATTCACAGTATATAAATTAAACATGACATTTATCGGGTTGAGCTTCCTATGGAATATAAGATGCATTTTCTTAATCAACTACTTGAGAGCTCATCGTCAAATTTTTCCCTTTGCTTCTTTTGAAGTCCAGCAACTATTTAAGCAGCTGTTGCAGGTTGCTCAAACGATTGCAATCCAGATGTGCATGTGCTTAAATGTATATATATATATATATATATCCAGCTTGGCACCGATCTGCATAGCATCAGTAGCGCCCATAAAAATGTGCAAAACAAAACGCCCAACTTGATTTGTATGAAGTGAAAGGCACATAAATCTAAAGGACATACAAATAAAATTCAAGGAACCGCTTGATTTATTTGTATGTATATGTAAATGAAGTGGTATGCACTTACAGCGGGATGGAGAGAGAGAGGGGGAGTGAGAGAGCGAGATCAGCCAATTGCAGAGCATCCAATAAGAGTAGAGCTAGCAGGTCTTCCATCTAATGTAAGCAGATCTCGTACACGATTTGTCTGGGCTCACTTACAAAGCGATCCAAATCGGTGGCCAACGGTGGCAGTTGAACGTTAACCGATCTGAGGCGATCCTAGACTGATGGATGGGATTGTGCTGTCGACAAGCGTGAGTGAGCGCGCTGATCTGCATAAATTATAATTATCTAAACGAAAACTATGTGCTTCCACTCGAGAGGCAGAGAGTGGAATGGAGCGGGAATGAGACGAAAACTTGTTCATTTATTTCGTGGAATTCCGCACAATGATGATCATTTACATATGCGAGCGAAAGAAACTTTAAATTTTAATTACACTCACTAAATCATCGAGACGACCCAAGCCAAGGTTCTCGAGTTGCTGTATTTTTTGGTCGCATGACTAATGTTTATTAGCTGCTAATGGTTTGTTTTACAAAAGCTACGTGGCTCGCTCCGAGCCTGAAGCCGGCCGAGCCTGGAGTATGGAGTTGGAGCATGCAGTATGGAGTTTGGGAGTCTGGAGTCGCCCCAACTCCAAAAACACACAGAGACAAGACAACAAACTGTTTCACCCGTTGACATTTTGACAAATTCCCAGCTGCTCACTACCATCATTTCGGGGGGGTTAACGGAAAGGGGAAGGTGCTTCAAACGGGGCTCCAATGTAAGCTGATACCTATCTCAGATGCTTATATCTTTTCATGTGTGTGCGTGTGTGTGTGTTTAAAAGTGTGTGTGTGTTTGCCTGCCTGCCTTACTGCCATCATCTTTCTCGCTCACTCTCTCCGTCCTTTATGCTGTTCTGCGTTCACACTATTAATTTTCCGCTCGTTTTTCGCCTCACCTGCGTTGTTGTGTTTGATGTGGTCATTGTCATCGCTGCTGCTGCTGCTCATCTTCTTGTTGTTGTTGTTGTTGTTGTTGTTGTAGATCCATGGGGTGGTCGGCATTTATCAGATTTTGTGTGCGCTTAAACTCTTTTCACTTTGTTTGAACCTTTAATGTCATGTGTTATCGGTTAATGATCAGCCGTTGCCAAGTGATTTTATGTCAGCGGGTGATCACCGATCACCCATTCGCTTGTATTGTTCTTCTTTTGCTCTCTCTCCCTCTCTTTTTCTTTCTCTCTCTCTCTGTCTGTCGCTCTCTTGGGTTTTAATGTGTAGCTTGACAAATGTGTTGATTTGCGAAAAGGTTTTTGAACGCGGTTGCCTTTAATTTAGTGAGCAGCTTTCAGCATTAACGAGAATACCTTGATGATTTTTTTGCAATACGCTCTTAAAGAAATATAATAGTCATATATAATTAAATATTTAAAATATTCGTAAGTTCACATTTTCCGTTCTTAAAGATTGTTTTTTAATATAACTCTGTAATTCTTTTAAAATAATGTAAATAATATAAATGGCGAA
Organism: Drosophila nr. medialis 2 BK-2023a; assembly: GCA_035044325.1. NCBI lineage: Eukaryota > Metazoa > Arthropoda > Insecta > Diptera > Drosophilidae > Drosophila > Drosophila nr. medialis 2 BK-2023a. The sequence goes on along the minus strand of JAWNMH010000410.1, from coordinate 2,182,429 downwards.
ACAACGTGCTTTACAATACAATGAAATTGAATATATTTAATATAAAGGTAGTCTTAATAACTTAAAAACTAAACTTTAATCGTTAAAATATATTTTATACATGAATTTCGTATTTTGTTTCTCTAAATTCCCAGTAAAAAGAACCGAGCTTTTCATAATACGTATTTGCTTAAAGACAATCTTCAATCTTTACGCTGTGTTTAGTGTCAGCTGTGTGATATATGAGATCTTCTTTTGAAAGACTTCGATTAAAAGATCTTAATTTAGTCTACGCTTCTAGCGGAAAACTTCAAATGGCTGCCACTTTCCCAAAACGGTAGAGTTGCATTCCTTAAAACCCATGCAAATTCCCCAAACGCCCACAACTGGTAAACAGATTTTTATGTTGTTGTCAACAATGCCATAAACAATAAAAAATAATCAAAACATCCAAACACCCTGCAAGTTCGAAGTGTATCTGACAATGCGTGCGGAACCATTTAGGAGGTGTTATACTATTGTGTGTGACATATAATTTATACACATCTAAAATAAAGAAAAAAAAAACAGACAAAGACACGTGAACATTAACATACAGGCCAACAAAGCGATATTCATAAATTATATATATATATATATATATATATATATATACAGCTCAAACTATATATAGGTGTGTGTATAGTATGCTCGGCGAGTCATGTTGTAGATCACAATCATTTCAATTAATTCGAATATAAAATACGAAAATACGCTCGAAATGAGGCAGACGGACGGCTTCGCAAAATCAACGGAGTGCTCAAATATATCAAATTTCAATATAAATGAGCCACATGCATAAATCAAGAGGAACCCCCCAAAGACAGGCACGATCCACGTTCCGACCGAACGAAAGTGTATAAAAACACACACGCACAACGCACTGAAATGGACCGAACACCAAACACAGAAACCGACCCGTCTTAACTCTATTTTAATGCATCCTAAAAACAACACCCAACATTTAACGATCTGACGAATAGCTGTCAATTCTCCCACTACTTCAGGCCCCCCGCCTTCCTCAACACTCAACACTCAACACGCTCGCCAAGCAACTTTCTTTGCCTGTAAAATGTGATTTATTTTATTTTTACAATTCGACAAAAAAAAAAAAAAAAACGAAAATAAATAATACTAACTTTAATTCGACGTTAATTATGCTAATGAAAACACATTTAGAATGCAAGAATTAAAATCAAATTTTTCAATTTAAATTCGATCGCATCGCATGGACCATTTTTATCGAAAAACACATTTCATTGGAATCGCGAGCGACACTCTGAGCACATGCGAGTGCGAGGGAGCTGGCATGTGAATTAGGATCTTGTTTGCTTATTGAGAAATTTAATGGAGCGCCCCATAAATCCCCCACATACAAAGTATGTTAAGATGTCGACAAACGTAGGCCAGTTTTTTTACTATACCAGTTGTGCTTGTTGTTGTTGTTATTGTCGTTGTCGTTGGTGGTGCTCTTGTTGCTTGTGCGCCAGCAAATGAGCGATTAACTACAAATTTTTATTTACATAAAACCTTATGCAGCACTGGAAAAAATACTTGTTTCTGACAAAAGTTTGTGCATATTCAGTGAATTGCAAACTGTTGCAATTTAAGATTATAAACGTAATTTCTGAGTACAAATATAAAGTCTTAGTCAAGCCCTTCGAGGAAACTAGTTAAAATTAAATTATAACAATTATTTTGTATTGTTGACCATATGGATAAAGAATCCTTAAGATCTTTAACTATTTTCCTCCTTACCTTTGCTTTAGGTACGTGTCAATAATCTTATATTGTATATCTTTTTATTGCATAAGCAACACATTCAAATAACTGATTTATAAAATAATCTAAACTTTTTTTTTTTTGTATTTGTTTGTATATTTCATAAAGATTGTTAAATAAGTTGAAAACGGTTCTTACCGTTATTATTATCTTTCTCTCTATTTTTAAGAGCTGTATATCGAGCTACTATAACTTTCAATATACTGTGGATAACTGAAAAGTTGCACAAAATCTTTTTTCTTGCCTTCTCTTTTATGTGTCAAATATCTTCTATGGGGTTACATATTAAATTAAATTTTAAATAATGACCATCGAGATCCTTGTAAAAACAAACAAAAAATTATATTTTCTAACAATTTATTTATTTACTTCTATTAATTCATACATATTTCAGTCATTCATTCTATAAATGTTTACTTATTTTTTTATTGGTTTTATTTATTTATGTTTTTAATTCTTATAACTTGTTTTTGATGATCAAACGGCTTTAGTACACACAATGCTATATATATATATATTTTATATGTGTACAAATTTGAGAACATGTACAAATTGTTGTCAGTGTAATGCATCTGACGTGTCGACGCAACGTCTCTTGAATACTTATGAAGCAAGGTAAAAGGCTACCCAAAACTTTTTGCTTTGCGACACTTGAATCGCTTTAATGCATGCCACATTTAAATGCGCTATATTCCCATTAAGATCTCTTACGAACACTGAGTATACGAAATGTACGATGTGGATATAACTTTGTTTATATGAGCCAGCTGTTTGCTTGTCTTCCTGTCTGCAGCTGTTGTTGCTTTTGCTGCTGCTGAGCAAAATCAATCAAATTTAACGATGTGGTGACTGGGCATGCCCCTGCCCCCCCAACTCTAACTCTTTCACTCCCGGCGAAGGCGAGATTTGCCTTCAATGGGGCTACACATTAAGCGATGCTTTTGGTGTTGGTTTATTGTCTTTCGTGTTGACTTTGAAGTTGCCGCCCGAGCGAACTCGCAAATTTGCATAATTTAATTATGAGTTCTTTCTCTCTGTCTGTATGTGTGTGGCAACTATTTGGGTGGCACAATCGCGATAAGTTCTATGGCCATTTCTAGGCGATTTATGGGTTGTGTATCGTCAAACATTGGGAAGTTGTTGTCGCCGTTGTCTCCTTAATATTTCTGAGTAATTCGATCCCCTCCAGCCTCGCTCTTGCGGGTATCCCAAATAGATGCTCCCAGCCAGATAAAATACACAATTTTCACACAATTAAAGCCAGATTGTATTTTTCATTCATAACAAGTTTTTACGATCAGAGTTTACGAGTTGCTGCCTGCAAAAGGATGCTCTGTGTGCATTGTGTGATCTTCACTTATCAATTTTCACTTTTTCTTTCGTCTGCTAGTCGGCGCTCATAAATCTTTAGAGCAACCCATTTTGCTTTTTCATAACTTTTCATTTAATAAACTCTAGCGACCGTCGGCCAAGCCACATACTTGCCAGCAAATCCCAAGCGGCCATTTAACTAATTATCTAAATGACAATTATTATTAAAGTGCGAGTGTAGAGGAGCATAAAACAAAAAAAAAAAGACAGTTCCTCAAGACATGACACAATGGCCCACAATTATCACAAATGACCATAATTATTATCAACAGATTATAAAAAAAGAGTAGTAAATGGCAGTAAAAGGATCATAAAAACATTGTCTTCTCAGTAGCATCGGATATGCCTTTAATGAGGCCCAGGAAGTGTACACACTCGGAAAAGCAAAAGAAAAAACTTTGTATTATCTGTAAGAGGTAGTTTAAGTGTAAGCACAAACCAAAATTAATTGAAAATGCAGCGTACACTCGAAAAAAAATGGTTATACAGGAGAAAAAACTTTGGAGAACTTTTCGTTTGACTGATTTTTTATTTTATTACGTTTTTATTTAAGTTTTTTTTTATTTAAAATATAAACATGTAATAACATACAGCTGAAATAAAAATATAAATTTTCATTTAATTTAATAAAATGCGAAGAAAAATATAATAAAATAAAAGTTTAAGTGTTATAAATGTTGAAAGTCCTTAAAAACACTGAAGTTATGTAAGTTTATATGTTTTAATTATTATTAATTTTGATAAGTAAATGAATATAGCACCACACCGCAATATTTTATTACAATCTGCCAAGATTTATATAACATTTCTTCTTTTCTTCATTATATACAATATATTTATTTAAACTGACCTTTTATTGGCTTATTTATATACCAGTAATTAAGTATTAAATAAATAAACCTAAGCCATTTTGCACACCTATGAAAAACAACTTTTTAAGCAATTATGTACGAGCTGTGTTGTTGTTTAAGTTGCACTGCGATGGCAGCTTGGCCTTGCCATGTGATTGACATGAAAATGCTTAAAGTTTACCTTAAAACAATGATAAAAATGTTGCTTCGATGTGCCTCGTATTTGGTTGGGATTAGAGTTGGGGCACAGTCAGGTTGAAGCGGACCAACCAACACCTGTCTTCCATTGCGGCGGCATTTTGTTGTTGTTAGCTTGTTCATTAAAAGCTCAGCTTCTGTGTAAAACATTTTTTAATAAATATTATAAAATGGGAGCTGCACAAAAACCAAAATCGTTCACAAGAAAAACAATTAAACTAAACAAAGAAAAAACCAGAGCTACGCAGCTAAAGACCCTAAAAAATGTCAACTGCCGCTCACCGCTCAACTGACAACTGGCAACGGGCAGCGGGCAACCGGCAATAGTTGGGAGTCTGTGGCCTGGGTGCCACATCGGCTACACAGACCTAGAAATCTCGCATCTCGGGGCACTCACATTTGTCCAGCGGCGGTCCCCACTCTTGTCGGCTGTCATAAAACAATTAAGTTTAATTTTGTCACCGTGCCCACCAGAGGCCTCCAGCTGAGCCCATGGCTCAAATCAGTGAGGCTGTGAGGCATCAGGCTCAGTCTGTTGCACGTAATTAACGCATGCTTTTTAGTTGTTCGTTGTCGCTGTTGCTGTTTGTTAATTGTGCACCTGTTGCCGCCTTTTCTGTCCATTGCAGTCACATAGACAACAAATTGCATGCCACAGATGCCCAGAGCAGCTTGCGAAATCGGCTAATGGGTTTTACTTGAATTTTTATGCAGCCCAAAGACAACGCAATATTTTCGTATATTTATAGAGATTTTAAGTGTCGATTTCACGATTCAGCTACTCGGTACGAATTCTTTAATATATGTTTTTAAAAGAATCTAATCCGTTCCTGTAAATATCTTAAGCATTTGTAGTCAACTCTATTGTCGCAGGCGCATATATATGAAATTAAGATCAATGCAATTGTTTTTTATATTTTATTTTCATTCGGAATCGGAATGGAATCCTTTAGCAGTATATAATGCGGCTTCAATCATGAACGTGAGCTAATGGAAGTCACAAGTTATGCTATAATTTTTATAGCTATGCCATGTCTATTGATATCCAAAATTACCACAATTCCACAGCATTTACAACTGACCCGCGCCTTGCATAGTTGAAAGCTGAAAATCTGGGGAATTCGAGCTTAACACAGTTGGTAGCTTTAGTTCCGGCTACTCATGCGGCTCATCTTAAATAACTAAGTCAAACAAATTGAATCATAAAACACAGCACTCGAATATGGTGCTAATTATACGTCACTCGGGCGCCAGAAAATCCCAGCTTAACAACGAAAGCGCATTGTGTACAAACAGACCATGGGCTATGTTTATGCGAAAGAAAGAGACAGAGACAGAGAGAGAAAGAGGGAGGAGATAGAGAGAGGATGGGCTATCACAGCACCCACAACAAACGGTAGCCTCTTCGATCAAATGAAATATTGCTACACAATATACGTTTTGTGGTCTTTTTTATGGCCACGCTAATGAAAATATCTGGCAAGTGGCGAAGGGTTGTGTGGTGGAGGGGTGGAGGGGGAGTGAGCTGCCAATACAACGCATTGTTGAACGAACTAACTCCGCGCGGCTGTAAAACATAAATAAATAAATTCAAGACTCGTGACATTTGTAAATTGTTTTAGCAAATCAATAAACCCAATTTCACGGCTAGCACTTCAATCGCATCGCTGCGAGTTATGTGATAATTGACAACTAATTGCGCAAGTCCATTCTCCGACCCGCCAGACATACCCAGGACGGCAAACTCTGACGTTCGTCCATCATCAACAATTTCTTGCCCTTTATTTATTTATTTTTTTTTTGTCTGTTCCGCATTTTTGCACAGGCGCCCGCGTTGCGGTTCGGGTTCGGATTCGGATTCTCCCCAGCTGCTGGCCGTCGCCTCTTTGATTGATGGCGAAAATGTAACCGTCACTGGTTACATGTGGCTGCCGACTACTGACTACTGACTACTGGCTGGGGAACTCACCTGGGTACTGCTCTGGTCACACACAGACGAACGGTGGTCCATTCCGGATGTGGTGTGCCGTGAGGATGTTGACGTTTAACTGTTTGCCGCTAATTGGCCGATTTTTGCTTTATGCTACCTTTTGACAAATGACAAACCATCCAATGAGATATTGTCGTACATTTAACTGGCATTTGCACGACGACGACCACAAGTCTAATAAACGCACTGCGGTGGGGCCAACTATTACCCAGTTGCACTTCCTATATTCCACATAGCGGTAAAAGAGGTATGACTGCATTTCTAAAATTCCTTAAACTCTCTTATCTAAATGCTTATCGAAGGAAATTGTAGGTCACGTTATGTCATAGAAATACAAGTTATATATATATTATTTTCATTTATAGAATTTAAATCAAGAATGTTTTATTTTTCTGGTATTTTTTAGATGATTATGATTATGATGATAGATAAAGACACAATTTTTGTTTGGCTCATGGCAATTTTTATAATCATCAAATATATGTAATCATCTACCAGTTGTTTAAAAAAAAAAACTATTCGCCTTATTTTAGTATGTTAAGTAGCATACTAAACAAAATAGAAAAAAATATATATATAAACTAAGTTTTCAATAAACATGCGATCACATTTGTATGTTCTGCTTATTTCAAATATTCAAATATATAAATGTTCGAAATTCCATTGCCAAATGAAAACTGACAGCAAGCATTTGTTCAAAGGCAAATAGGTATTTAGTATTATATCATGAATAATCCACTGATTCAAGTATCCATTCCCCCAACTGAAAACGACTTTTTTAAAATGGAACTTGTTTGACTTAAAGTCTAAAAGGGTAGAATAAAGAATGCTTTTATGTGTAATTAAAGTTAATTGAATTAAACAGCCACACAAAAAAACCCCACCATAGAAAAACAAAATACACACATTGATAAGTACAAGTCAAGACCTGTTCATAGCTTTAAAAAGTTGAACACTCATCTGGCGACAATTTATGAGACACTTTTTGTTTACATTTTGCTTTATACTCTTTGCTGAGGTACTGTTATTTCGATACCAAATATATCACAAATAATAAATTGAAAAAATAAGTATTAATTTTATTACAAATTTTATGAAATACCTATTTGCATGCCAAAAAGTGCATAATAAAATTAATTTTTTAATTATGATTTATTTTCTTTATGTGAAATATTAAAATTGATATCAAACGAAAAGTAATGAAAATGTTAAAATATTTTTGTTGTTATATTTGTCCAAGTATTTAATATTTTATTTTGATACAATATATATCAAAGATAATAAATTCGAAATAAAAATGTTTCTTACTTCATTTCAAATTTGTAAGAAATAGCTTTTTGCCATTTTTTTTATTATAAAATAATTATTTGAATAATTTTTAACTTTTCATATCCTTTACTAATAATTGTAAATTGATTTTACCGATTTTGTGTAACTTATTGTGAGAAAGAAAACTTAAATTTTAAAAGAAAATCTAAGGAAATTAAACAAGGTAAATTTTTGAATGAGAATCTAATGAGAACCTGCAAGTAAGGGTACTTAATGTTCGTCAGCTAACCACTAAACTAAACCACTGTTATTTCTGGTTATTATTATTTTGTGTGGCATTCGTATAACCAAAACGTCTGTTTAGCTGAGTTAAGATCTTCATTTGAAAAGCGCACGCTGAAAATTGTGAGCAATTTTGATGAAAATAATTGGCCAGATGTGAGCTGTGGGCGACAGCCGGTGGGACGATGGGACAACGGGGCGATTGGACGATGACGATCCAATTAAGGCGACGACAAAATGCGTACGTGTTCATAAATATTGTCAATTAGCGTTGCTTGGGCCCAACGATGGCAGCCGAACGGCTAATTGCGAATGAACCTTGGCTAACAAACAAACACACACACAAATACAAGCACACACACAAACACACAGGAACAACAAGTTACGCAACGTTCATCGCAGCCACAGGTCGAAGTGACATCGACAGCGACTCATCAATGGATGGATGGGGATTGAGTTACATTTACGAGCTCCAGTTGTGGCACAGTTTGCCCCGTTGGCGGCAGTTTGATTGATCAAACGGTGACAATATGGCACTTACGGGTGCGATCAACCAGCAACAACTGCTCCCCCTCTCAGCCTTCCCCGCCTCCTCCCCCCCACTCTGCCTCTCGCTCATTATTTTATAAAGCGTGCGGACTGCATAGCAAAGCGTTGCCATTACCAGCATGCCGCTTGATTAGACCAGAGCATGTCGTCTTCCCTCCAGTGGCCAAGTTTCCACTCTTTGCAATTTTGATGGTCTCCTTAATTCACAGGCATTTTCCATTGGGTGTCGTTCTGTTATTGTGTAATCCTTTAGTTAATTAAATTAATTAAATGAGCGCATTGGCACTTCAGGGATTTCGACAGCGTGTGAGTTATGCATGTGGAGAGTGCATAAAGTGGGGAGCACTTCTACTATTGTTGTTGTGCTAAAAAGTTAAGAGATTTCTCTACAGCTGCTTTCAATTCTTCGAATTTTAGGCAATACTCTTATGTGTTAATTTAAGAGAATTTCCCTAATGCAAAAGATATTAAGCAATATTACGATCGACATGAAATTAGATCTCGATAGGAGATAAGGTAAAGCTTTGCACGTTTGTAGGAAATTTTTTTCGTCTTATCATACGAACAGGCTAAACAAAAGTCGAAATACAATATTATTAAAAATGCCTTTAGCTTTTTTTTAGTGAAAGTTTAAATTTAGAGAAAACCCCAGGGCCAAGCAGAGTATCCTTTTTATGTAAGCTATATCTTAAACGTAAGTTGTTTGTTAGCTAAGCGATGAGAAAAGTTATAAAATGTAAAATAAAAAAATTGAAATTAAATTATATGTAATTTAATGGAAGAAATTAAATTACAAATTTTAATTGAAAGAACAAATAAAAAAGGAAATGATTACATAAATCAACTTATATAAACAAATAAATATTATAACACCATTCGGCATTTATTCATTATTATTATGAAAGTTTACACTACTAAAATAAAAAAATTAAATAAATATAAGTCTTATGAGTATTCCCTTAAACTTGACAGAGAACCGAGAACCAAGTTGGCAACATAACCAAAATATCTGCGGACAGGAAATACTCTGATATTGGGTTGATATTGGATGATATTGGCTGTCTTCAAAATAATAGTCGATGGAGACATTTGGAGCTTTGAAGCGGCGCGTGTGTAGGTTTATATCGTGTTTTAAAAACAACTGATTTCCTTGTTGCTGATTAATACCAGTAGTAGTTTATATGCTGACTGACCTTAATAACGTGGAGCTGATCAAATCTGTTGGTTTCATTTGCTAGGCAGCAACTAATTGTTGCCTAATTAGAGCACACCCAAGACGCCAAGACATTTGGATCTCTAGGCCAAATCTTTGGGAGCGGCAACAAGTTCAAGTCACACAGAGCTTCCGTTTAATTTGCTTATACGAGTAACGTATCGATCTCTTTTAGCCGACACTGTGAGCGGCCTGGGAACGGCTGCCCTAAGTACATTTCGTTTGAAATTCAATTAAAAGATCTCATTTGACCTTTAAACGTTTCATTCTCGAACGGTAGACACAATCCACAGGTGGCACATTAAAGCGATTTCTCAGCTACTTTTCGACTACTGCATGGGCAGGCAGGCAGCCAGTCAGTCAATCTGTCAGTCTGTCAGTCTGTCGGTTTTATGATCGCTGCGGATGAACGAAAATTTAAATTATAAGGCAATTAAAGAGCACAAATAACAAGCTAAAATAACAAATAAGACAATCGAAAAAGAACTTACAAGAATGTTAGATACCCTTTATTTAACTTTTCTGTTTGTTGTTGTTATCTGATCTACCAGAAATGCAGGAAAATATTGAACTATATTTAAATACTTGCTTTCTTTAAAGTTTGACTGAAGCAGATGTGATTTTCATTCAATTGTAATAGATCTTATGATTCTGGAACCAGAATGGAAGCAGCCGATTTTGTGTACCTTTTTTATAATTTGTTAATGGGTACAGAATAAAAAAATACAAAGGCAACAATTGCCGTCGAAACGGCAAGTTGTATGGCCGAGCTCGCATGGGGCGGGGTGGTTGGTAAGGAAGGTAATTAAATGTAATTAATTTTCACATGCCACAAAATTAAATGCATTTAAATCGGAGCTCAAATGCGGAGAGTGTGAGCTTTATAAATAGCGAATGGCTTAATAGCCCGACGTTTTTTTAAAGCGATTTAAAAAGTTTCATTAAGATAAAAACAAAGCTACAACAACAACAACAACCGCTCTGTGTATGAGCAATTTAACAACAACAGTCAGAAATAAGAGTTATTGCAATTTTAATTTTTAATTTTAATTTCATGTCGACTATGACGACAGGTGAATAAACCGTGGGTCAAGACGACCAAAAACAAAAATAACTTTAAGCCAACATTTGGGCCATTTACCGTTGCGCCCTCGAGGCGTGGCCATGTTTCATTTTTGAGGGCAACATTAGTTGCCAGTTTGCTGTTGTTGCTACTGAAGCTAATGCTGTAGTTTTAGCTGATGCTGATGCTGATGCTGTGGCCTTATACGATCATCATCATTGCTATCTCGCTCACTCGCTTAACGACCACAAAATTCAACCGAAAAAATGGCGTTTAACTGTAACTGGGCAATGTGAAACATTTTCGGGTCAGGTGCTGCCAACGAGATTTCACCAAACAGCCAACGCCCCACAGTTTTCATTATCTTACGGTAATATCGCTCATAAAGCTCTGACTTTAGTTGTTTTTGATGTTTCATCATCAGCATCATTATGATCATGATCATGATCATTTGGTCAGCCTTCGGTCATCTTGTGCTGATCTCTAGACCCATATGTATGTACATTCATATAGCAACTCCAGCTCGTTATGGTTTCCTACATGGCTTGTCGTTGCTTGGCCTGCTTGGTAATTTCTACACGGTCGCCTTTTGCTGTTTCTTTGTTTTATTTTTGGTGTTACTTTTTCGTTTGGTTATTGCGCAGATTTATCTTAGAGTTTGCTCTTTTGATTGGTCCGTTGTGTATAGTTTTTTGTTTGTCTGTTTTCTTCTTCTCTTTTCTTGTTGTTGCCCGTCGTTTGTTTTGGTGGGTCAACCGTTTGTTGCAATTTCCGGTGAACTTAAAATGAATTTGCCATTTGCGTCGGCTTAAATCAAATATAATTCAGAGCCGCTGGGAAGAGCGTAAAGCTTTGGCATTTAAGTCGAAGCAATACGATTTTGTGAATGGCAGCAATTGTAAAAGTAATTTTGGAAAGGCTCCTAGTTAAATTTGACCGAAACACTTTCTTATATTTTTAAATTTCTTGCGTGGAAATTTGCCTTAGCTTGTAGTAATAAACTTATAACTAATAACTAAACTTCGTATTAACATATTAGAATGTGAAAGTCTCTAATTTTTAAAAGCACAAATGCTAAATTATTTCATAAATAAAAGTTCTTTAGGACATTTTCGAAATTAAAACACAAAATTATGGTAAAAAATTGTGAAATTTGGTGAATTTAAAAAACAATTGAAACAAACCTAAAACTCAAAATAAATTGTACATCAAACTCACATCCATCATCTAAATTAAATATAGGTGAATTTTTCATGTGAATATTTTGAATAAATTAATAAAATAAATATAAAGATTTACATTTCAACTTTTGGAAATATTTTATATAATTAGGAAATATATTTCAGCATAATAGAAAAAGACCTGCTTAATTTAAAAACATTTGTTTCGTATGTTTAGAGATTATTTCTAAAAACACGAACATTATTCTATTTTTGAGGCTATTTTCTAAATTTCACGCCGATTTTTTTTCTGAGTGCAGACCTAAAACATCTATTAGTAGCTCTGATGTCCCTTGAACCTCCTGTAAAAATCCCATGCTCAAACGGACAACTGTTGTTAATCATCAACTCAAAAAGATAAATCTGCGATTAATGACAACTTATAAAAATTACGCATTATACGTTGAAGCATCCATGGGTCAAGGATAATGATTACGGGCCAGTTGAAAGTTTCCCAGGGCGTAGCCACAACAACAAGTTGATTACACACGCACCACGCAACGGTTTAATCATTAAGTTTAAATCTAATAGAGCATTCAGCATCGTAGTACGAGTGCATATGTCTGAACAAGTATTCATTTATTATCTGTTTGCAGTTTTTATTATTTTTGTGCAACCACATTTCTCATTTTGTTTTATAGTCAAGCAGAATATGCTACAGGTACGGTGGGGAGCTGGATGCGAACACAGGGGTCAAACTTGCACACTTGAGGCACTCTCATCAACAGGAACATCAACAGCAACAGCAACACATGTCATTGTTACAGGTGAGTTGTCCGCCTGTTGCTGATTTAAATATGTTGATAACACAACGCGATCTCTGCTGCAGCCCGTTGAGTGCCAGGCAATGCCCCCAGATCCAGTCACAGTGCCCGATCCCAGCTCCAGCCCGATTCCATTTCGAGCGCCTGACAAAACGCACTCCGCACGTACCGCTAATTAGCTCGCGCTTTAAAACCCCCAACAGCCAGGCGGGCAAGCGCACGAGTCGGGATCCATTAAAAAAAAGACATATATATATATGTGTATATATATGTATGTGTATGTGTATGTATGTACAATGCACATTACGGGATGAGTTAGTGCGTCCACTCAATGGCATGCTTGTTATGCCTGTGTCAGATACTTGCCACATGAGCTCTTAATTTTGGTCTTAAAAACTTTTGAAAAATAATCTATAATCATTGGTCTCAACTACGTAGATTAAAAAGTGTCTGAACGAAAAATCTAATATTTTGGGTACTCCTCTCTTGCTGAGGTGCTGAGAACATATACCCGAAGGCATCGCGACGAAACTTTTCTTATTGTCTGCTTAGTGACTCAACACAGCAAACAGGATCCCAACATAAGCTGAAACATGCTTTGAACAGCAATGTCAGCTACATATGTATGTCTGCATATAATGCCCATATACACTTTGTTACTCAGCACTCATTTTAATGCGTATGTCATGCATTTCAGCCGACCCATTTATTTGTTTGACAAACTCAATTTTTCAATCTCTGCTAAACAAAATTCGACATAATATATAATTTTCTGCAAACGTTATTTATCTATGCTGTGTGTTTTGGAATCTACTACCAGATACTGTAATAAAGATTGACAGTAAAACGCCTTTCTGGGCTTTTCCAAATGTTAAATATCTTGAGGTGATGGAATTATGATTCTTTAGGGATATTTAAAGTTATCATACTATGAATATCCAACAATATAATTCAATTTAAGCAAATAATAAGTTGTTAGTATTAGCTTGAAGAAACTGTGTAAACCAAATTATTGAGCATATTTACAATTGTAATTTTATGATTTTCCTAAATGCCGTTGTGACTTGCGCAGTTAATTGTGAATATAGTTGAAGCATAGATAAGAAAATGTATAAGACATTAAACAAAAAAATATAAAAATTTCATTACTCGATTTGATTTTTCGAGGTTTCATTATTTTCGAAATTCCAATGTAATTTTATGTTAAATTGTTTTCTCATTCATAACTACGTCTTTCATCATCATCACATATCTTATGATCCAATTCCTATTTATAAATTATAAATATTATATTTCATTTCATTAGACTGTTATCACCAACGCTTTTTCGATTTTACTTAACCTTGGGATTTGATTTAAAGGTTTCCCTAATCTAAGCCTCGTTAATTAATCATTCATTATAGCTTTATTTAAGCTCAAGAATTTCATTTTCCTTTTTAATGCGTACTTATCCCAATCTATTTTGTAAATTTGTCACATTTTTGAAGTATTAGCGCCTCCTCAAATTATACTACAGTTTCCTGAGTCGATTAGCTGCTCTGTAAGATAAATAAACAGCCGAAAAGAAGACCACAATAAAAGTTGTTTTTTTCAAATATTTTGTCAAATATATTACTTAATTCGTTTCCAACACAAAGTCATATATAATTTGAATTATTTTGTATTTTGTGTAAATTTCTCGTTGACACTTAAATGCTAAATATTATGTACAAATATCCATCGGTAGAGTTTTGTGTGTGGTTTTTATGTCTTTTTTTTATGTGTACAGCCTAAATACTATAAATACTCGTGATTTGCTCAAGCAGTTAACAAATTAAAAATAGTTATACAAAGCTTTATGCAATATTTTTACTGTATTCGAATTCTTGTAAATATAGATTTATTTCCATTTTGAAGCGAGTGCGTCGATTTATCCATGTAATATACCCGACTTTTTCCCCCTCTCACTTTGTTTGCCTCTGTAAATATATATAGATGGAAGGAACAATGGACGACATATGCCAACACAGTTTTGTCGTTGTATAAGTGAGTGAGTGTGTGTCTTTTAACTGCTTAAAATACCGAAGACTACTGCAATGGCTACCGAAAGCAAATACACATTAGTGTACTTAACTGAATTGCCAAAGGCGTGCTTTTAATAACGTTTAGGATTAAGAATCATATTAAATTAAGTAGTAGTACGTAAGATAAGAAAACACTCATTGCAGCACACTTTTAAGTACGTATGTCTTATTTTAAATATCAGTAATATGTAATCACTTACTGGCAACATAAATGCAAAACGTAACATCAACTTTTAACAAATTGCTTTTTCCTTTTGATTTTTTAACCTTTTAGCTCTATGCTAATAACATTAACTTCTCAAAAAACATTTAACGACTAAAACGCTAAGCAAAATTCGTTTTATATTTCATTTGACCAACATTTATGCGATTTACGAGTTTGATGAAGAAAACAGTTTAAGCGACTCAAGCCTCAAACTATTCGATTGTGATTTTAGCCATTAATGAAATATTTTCGTTTTGGTTTTTAACTTGTTCGGTAATTAGTTGTTATTGTGAGTGATTATTACTAAATATGTATAGATTATTTAGTTGCTTCCAACTCTGGACAAGACACACATTCAGCAAATTGCTCATATCATCAATTAAGGTTATGGTTCTTTTTAGTGTTCATTAGAGAAAGATCATTAAAAGTGGACCAGATGAGGTTGTGCATAGAAAAAACTATTTACAATGTGCGCTGGGGTTATATAAGTTTTAGTTTAAGTTGTTTTTTCTTTTTTGTCTTGAGTTAAGCTTAGTTATCCGTTTGATAATGCTGCTGTTGATGCTGCTGCTGTTGCTGCTGTTGATGATGATAAAGAGAAGAAGTTGCTTGTGACGATGAGGTCGATGTTGCTGCTGTTGTTGCAGCCTTGATCGCTGGCATAATATCCTCAATTTGAATTAGATGTTCGATGGGTATTAAGGACAATTCACCGCCCACTGGCTGGGGCATGGGCAGCTTGGCCAGAGCCTGTAAAATGCAAATAAAACAAGTATATATAGAGTATATTGGAGTCGTTTCAACTCATCTCGTCTACCTTGGCATGCTCTACGGCAATGGTCGCCGCCTTTTCAGCCTCGCGCTGTCTTCGCTCCTTCAGCTTGAGTGAGAATATGGCCACAGACCGTGCACTTTTGACCAGCTTCTGTTTAAGCCGTGATTTCTTGGCCGCCAATTCAGCAGCTGTAGAGCAAATATTTGTCAAATTAAGTAAAGGTTTTTTTCTGTTTGCACAATATGTTAGACTCACCCTTTGTCTCGTCGTCTGCACTGGCGGATGCCGCAGATGTGGATGCAGTGACAGCAGCAGCAGCTGCTTTTGCCTGCTCCTGATCCCGTTCTCGTTCTCGTTCCCGTTCCCGTTCTCGTTCGCGTTCCTCTTTCGCCAGCTTCTGCTGCTGCTTGTGCGATGAGCCTGATGAGGAATTCGAAAGAGCGCCCACGCTGGGTCGAGACTGTGAATTGCTGATGCCGCTGCCGCTGGCTGTGGGACCGGCGCCACTTGGACTAAAAACGCTGCCCCCGCCGCCCGATGAGGATGATGATGAGGCAACAATATGATGTTGTTGTTGCTGCTGCTGCTGTTGCTGAGAGGCTGGCGGTGTGGCCAACATCATGCTGCTCGTTGCGCCCGTCTTAAGCGCAACATTGCTCCACGAAGGCGCTGGCTTTAAAATGTCGGTGTTGTCTGCTGCACTGCTGCCGAGTTCCTTGTGATTAGATATGGGGAGGGTATACAGAATTAAGTTAATCGACCTGATAGCTATCTGTATGCATACTACACACAAACACACACTTAAAGCTTGTCACATGCACATGTTGGTAATGGGTTTGTGAGTGTGTTTGAAGCCAGCGTGAAATTGGTTATACATATGAGTGAGATCAAGCAATTGCCATGCCGAGAATTTTTAGCCTTTAAGATGATTGTTATTAGGTATATTTCAGTTGCCTCAATAGATCTTAACTACACACAGAACGCAGCCTTAGTTGCAACGCAAACATTTAAATTGAGTATATTGAGAACATTATATTTATATAGGCACTGTCAAAACCCACATCGATTAACACATATTTAATAGGGGTTTATGTCAGTTATCTCTCGACTACCTTGGCAATACAATCTATGCTTCTATGCAGGCTCGTATTATCGTTGACCCTTAAGCGGGACATCCATTCAGGTCCGTGGAGTTTAATGTGTAGCTTATCCTTTAAACAGGAGAATGATGTTAGAGTAACTTTTGGATTGTTTTTTGTGTTTGTTTAATGTATTATCAGTATAACCTATACAATAAATTTAGTTCAAACCCATTCTTATCGTTTTTAAGTTTTTTTTCATATTCTTTGTGGATTCTTCTATCCTGTCTTAAACAGAAATAATAAAATAGGTTTTTTTCAGAGGTACACCTCAGTTTTTATGAAAAGTTTTAGAAATATTTTGAAAAAATTTTTAATTATTAATAATTCCTAACGTGTACCCATTAAAAATACTCAATAATGATAAAGGATGGAAGAAAACATTTTCGCAGTTAGGTGCACATAATCTTAACTTTTAAACAGTTTTTTTTTTATCGTTTTACCCATTTTTTTTTGTGCATTTTCCATACAGTCTAAAATCGACAAAAATAAAATATGTGTTCTTTTAGCGGAATAGCTCAGTTTTTGTGTAGACGTGTGATCTAAATTTGGCGAAATTTTTCAAATTAAAAGTCTACGAAACTACTCACAGAGGATGCCACAAATATTGTACTTGGTATTTTGTGGCACAGGTGTAATAGTACTACATACTAGCTGGGTTTGTATTTAAGCACCAGGGGTTTCAGCTACACAATAAGGTTCAATCTTAAGTTTTTGTTTATATACATATCTAGAGATAATATGAAATACAAATGTTGATCTGTGTCTTACGCTCATCTGCAATTGTGTTGCACTCTCCGCGGATATTTTACGCGTCTTGTTGTACGGCGGAATCTCTGGGATTTTAGATGTCTGTTGTTGTTGCTGCTGCTGCTGTTGCTGGTGGGTTGACTGCTGTTGTAGTTGTTGCAGTTGCAACTGACGCATCGAGGCGCGCTGTGGACTGCTGCCTGTGCTGCTGCCAGTATGATCAGCCGAATCGCTAGATTTCTTGCGGAACGGCGGTATATCTTGTATAAGGATCGACTGCATTCGCAGCTGAGCGTAGCTGGCAGCGGCAGAGTTCAGGGCTAGTGTGCTAACTGAAGCGCTGTAAGGTGCCATATGAGCAAGCAAGACATAAAATAGATCAAAATAGAATATGATTGGTTTAAAAAGTTGTAGAAAAGGTAGCGGGTATTCCAGTAATCGAAATAACTTTTTCACTCGATTTTATTTTTATCCTTGTTTGGCTTAAGTTCCGGCGTATTTTAATATTTTTTTATTATTGGATTTGCTGGAATACCGCAACATGACAGATTATTCACAGCTATATTAACAAAAAAAGAATATATACATATATATAATTAAAGCGACTTGTAAAGTTACGAGCTGTGCCAATGGAAGAGAGTTTCGCATCACAAATTTTGAATTTCGGAAAGCGAAAAGAACAACAACACACAGCAAAATCGAGCACAAACATCGGTTTTATATTCAGATACATGTGTACATATATACAACTGTTTGTATATACAGTGTTTGAATTTACTGCTACCGCTGCAGCAAGAGCAATAGGAATATTGCTCTGCCATTGCTACTCCCATTGCTCTTGCAAATCAAATCAGAGCAGAGCGAAAGAGCAATTACTTCAGATTTCGGCTACTGCTCCATTCAAGTTTGTAGCAGTAGCAAAAGTAAAACGAAAGATTAGGAAGAGAGCGATAGCATTTTCAATCACTGTCTATATATACATGTGAACACCTAAGCACTGCAACTATAGATTGGTATAGACTAGATTTACCCGCTAGGCAGCTGTTGTTGTTGCATTCTTTGGCTGTGAGATGACAGAACGCTCAAATTGCGCACCGAACATCCAAGAAATGGCGGTATTTCCGGTATGAAGAATAGCGATTTTTGTCTACAACCTTTACAAGCACTGTGCAAGATTTTTTGTTGGAAAAAATATAAAAGCAATTTGTGTGGACAAAGTTTATGTATAAGGAATAAAAAACAGTGCCCATTATACAGTAAATGAAATAAGAATGAGAATATTTAAATAAACAAGACTTGTTGGAAACTATTTCGAGAACTTTGAACGTGCATCCGAGTTGCACACAGTGAGTGTGCCGTGTGTGTGTGAGAGGCGTGTGTGCGCCGTGTGTGTGTGTGTGTGTGGCGTGTGTGTTTGCTTATGTATCGTGTGTGTGTGTGTGTCTGTCTACTTAATTGAGTTGGCGCGTGCAGGATAACTTAGGCTCTGCTATTTTATAGTAATTGGCTGCCTCACCCATTGCCATCCAGGTGCAAGCTGGTCAGCGAGGCGCCACCGTGCGGCGGCGTCGATTCATGCAGCGGTCGTATGAGTATTGTGCTCGTCTGCAATATTTAAATAAAATGCTTAAATTAATCACTTCCGTTTTAAATGAATGCATTTGCTTTACACGCACCTGCGATGGCGGCGAATCCGGCGAGGAGTCGCGACCCTCATATATATTAACATCCGCCTCAATGCTGCTCCCCCCGTAGCTGGCAGCCAGCTCGTGGCCATAGAGCAGCATATTCTCGGCCAGCTGACTCTCCATGGACTGATCGTGTGTGGTGTTCGTGCCCGCGCCCTCCTGCTCCGGCTGTGTGGATGTGGTTGATGGCGGTGTCGGCGGTGTGGGGCGTGGCGAGGTGCCCTTGCATTGCATCTCACGGCGACAGTGCTCGGCCCGAGCTATCTCCGCCGCTAGCCAGGAGGGCAGCTCCGGCAGCAGCCATGTCAACGCCTGCCGCAGTCCCAGCATGAAGTGCTGCGAACAAAAAAAAAAGCAAAGAAAGGCTTTTTTAGGCAAGCATTACATCTGACGACCGATTGTTCCTAGGCACAATATAGCTCGATAATAATGAGATTGCTTCAGATATATTGTTATGCAAAAAACGTTTTTCGCACATGAACCCATGTTTTGACCGATCGCTGCTATATCAGCTATCAACCTACAGATGTGGATACATATAATTTTTTATCAAGGCGTCTTTCAAACTGAGAGACTAGTTTAATAGATCAAGAACATAAATACTTTATGGGATCGGAATATTCTCCTTCAATAAATTACAAACTCCAGAGATCACACTTACCTCCAGCGTTACTATCAACATAATAGTCTGAGCGGTTGACAGGCCGGGCCACAGGCGAGACACCTGGCCGGACAAACCAATCAGCGCACAGTTCACAATTACCGCGGCCAGCGACAGGATACTCAATGCATTCTGCCAGGTGCCAATGTTGGCCACACGCTGCCCAAACGGACGCTGATGCACGTGGGCCAGCTTGAATGCATCCGAGCGTATCTCCATTAGGTTGTTTATCAGCGCACAGATGCCAGCCAGGGGAAAGGCAGCCGAGAAGAGGACCACGTAGCCCATCTGCACCAGCATCTCCAAATGATCCGAGAAGGTGCCATCGTACTGCAAAACACAAAAATTCACATTTCAAATAGTGTCCAATAGCAAATTGAAGTTTTCCATAGTATGACAAGAAAAAACATTAATTGTAACGATTCAATGATAATAATCAATAAAAAATAGTCTCAGAATCAAACCTAAAATTGTACGTTAAACAGAATTAACCATTTAAATTGTAATTTGAAATGCATATGCAATGCTAATCTGGACTCCAAGTTTACCCATTAAAGAGATTCTAATTAGGATTTTTTATATGTTTTTTATTTCATACGTTAAATTCACAGTTAGCTATTCTGAATGACTCAAAAGTACGTCTACTTTCTCAAGAAATAATAATATTTTAATTGTTATTTTTATGCATTTGGCATTTGCGTTGTATTTGGCACTGTTGAAGAAATACTTCTGAATTGATTCTCAGCCAACTTCGATTAGAACTAAAAGTTGGCTAACGGTTTGACTTCTACATTAAATATGCATTTTTATCTAGTGTTAGTGTTTAGGTATTGTCGAAGAAGACATTTTGAATTCCTTATCGCCTTTTCGAAATCATTTGTCGCAATTCAGATTTGTTAGTATGTTCCTATAGCACTTACCTTGTAGAATGAGCTCTCAATCTCAGCCTGTCCAATGTTGCGTTTGCTTGTCGCATGCTGCTGCTGCTGCTGCTGCTCCTGTTGGCCAGTTACAGCTGCCTCATCCTTAAGTTTCTGCTCGGCGGTGGCCAGTTCCTCGGCCAGACTGCGATTCACAGTCTGTGTGGGACTGAGGGCGCCCCACATATTGAAGCTGAGTTTGGCAAGCTTCCATTGCTCCAAGAAGTAGGGAATGGCCGATTCGCGTAAGTTGCCAATGATTTGGCGCGAGATTAGCAGGCCAGCAAGTTGCTAAAGAAAAAAATGAAGAGAGTTTAAATAATGGCAATAAAATGCATAGAATATTTTGAGCAAACCTCTTTAAGCTTATCCTCATCGCGCAAATAAAATGCAATGTAGAAGAGCGATAGAAACGAGTTGACAAATTGAAAGAGGGCCACTTTAGCTATCAAATGGTTCTCATACTTCGATTGCAGTCGATAATTTTCTACAGAGCAAATAAATGTTTATAGATTAATTATCCAAAGCTGTTGTTCGATTATGCTTTACCTCGATCGTTAAGCCAGACGGCCAGTTTGAAATATGCCTCATCCATCAAGGTAATCGCACCCGCCAAAAGCACTTTGGGTATCACACTCAGACAGCACAGAACACTCTCCTCCGGCAACTTGGAGTCCCACCAATCCTAGAACACACAAAAAACAAATAATATTAACGAGTGCATATTTACACAAGTTAACTAATACTATATACAGAAGGAAGAGAAAGGTCGTGCGAGTGACGAAGTGGCACCTTGTCAATGCGACCACATTAACCAAGCATAAATCGACACTTTTACTGGTTGCCCCCAACACATTTAATAGCATTCGATTTTGCTACACACGCACTTCATTTACTACATTGCAGCTCTGACTACATTAAGATATTTCCGGCATGAAGTGGTTGGATAAGAGGAGGAGTGGCTGGTGGGGGAGTTGAATGGTTATTAAACGTTTTGTGTACACTGGCGTTTCTGGCTGAGAGCTCAAACTGACATATGCAGTCTCCGGGGTAAACTCGAAACAATTAAGGGATATTTTAATTGCAAGCGAAAGTCAAACAATTACCAGACTATGATATACCCTCTAACTAGCAAACAGCAGCCTTCTGAGTTGGTCTCATTGTGCTTTTTCTGGACTTTCCTAATCCATGCTATAATTGTTTTACTTTTTGTTAAGTTTTTACTTTTCAACATAAGTTTAATTCTGATTTATAATTGTATATAATTTGTTTTCTTTTGTTCTCTCAGCATTCCTTTGTTTAAAATGTGCTCCATTGGAGTATGCCGTTCTACCTGCCACTTTTGCTGGGTATTCCAACAACACCACACTCATTGGCAACTAGCAGGCGCCCATTTTGTGGCACACAGTAACAAAAGCGGTTTGCGCTTTTTAACCTGCCACTGTTGCAGCGTGTGTCTGTGTGCTTCTCTATATGTATGCGTGTGGGTCTCTTTTGTGTTGTTGCATCATTTTCAACTTAATTAGCAGCTTGTGTTGGGCCAACTGCAAGCTGAATTTCACAATTTCCGCAACTCGTTGTAATGAGCATCACAGCACAAAGAACAGGATATTATGAATGATTATGAGTGCAAAGTGTTTGCAGCTTTAAAATTATGGGGCACATGGGATAAACTAATATTTTAGGATTTTGAATAAAGGAATAAACATATGCAACGTATCTATGGCTTAATTTGCATTTGTGTTTTTCAAGTCTTTTTATTTTTGGAACATATGTATGTACATACATATACGTATATGTATGTGTGTAAGTTCAATTTAAAAATAAAATAAAACAGGCAGAAGGAAGCATCTCCGACCCCATAAAGTATATATATTCTTGATCGGGATCAACAGTTGAAGCATGTGAATAAATATATGCGCTGGCTTATTTATAGCTTAGTTTTTTTTATTCTGTAGTCCCTGGACCTGCCATAAGAAAATAGTGCACTTGTAGGCCTGCTCACATTTGGGTGTAAGACTTTTCAAAGGGAAATTTGCCAATAAAGCTTGAATATATTTACCAGCTGGGTTAATGCGCACTCGACTACAGCATTCTAACTTGTTGCTAGTTCCACTAGTTCTGGGTATTTGCCATTATCTTTTTAATTCAATACCCAACATAAAAGTTAACTGTGAATTTATATTAGAAGCTCAAGACCGGCGCATTAAAACTGGACATACAATTTAGTTACCTTGCCTTGGCACGAGTGCTTAACTCTTTTACAACGCCAGCAACTGGCCCACCTGCTCAACGTGACATGCAAACACCAACAAACTGATACATATACAAACACAACCACACACTTACACACACACACACACACACACTAGCAGCAGACTGCTCTGTCAAATGAAAGCTCTTTTAAGCCAAAATGCATTGTTTGTGTTCCAGTTTTTAGGTTCTCCTTTTACACCCTGAACTCATTAAAAATGGGTAATGGTTTTGTGCAAGAATATGTAAAAGGCATGAGGAAACAGCTCCCATTCTTGGTCAATATCAAAAGCCGAATAGGTATGGACTCAGATTTCAACTGTAGAACATAAGTTCTCTTGTAACCATTGCAGATAAAGTATACGCATTTCTTGTCAGTTGGTTTTTTTTAGTCTTCAGTAACTGACCCAGTTATAAAAAAAAGCACTTCCACGTAAAACTTCAAATTGGAAATTAAAACTGCAATAATAAACAGGGTATATAGTTGTCGAGTTCACTCGACTACAGCATGCCGGCTGTCTACGCAATGCATAGCAGCACAAAAACAGTAAAAGAATGCATGAAAAAGGAGAGCAGCTTAATAATGTCAGTGTGAAGTCAGATTATGGACAGCCCGAGCTGGTCGGATTTAGTACTTGAACTAACGGGAAATGAAAGGTATCCACAAAGTGCTAGTTCTTTTACACAGTTTGTATTCAGTCTGCTCAACAGACAGAAGCGAACTACAACAATTTGAACACAAACTTGTCTGTTTCATTGTTGTTAAGCAGCTTAAGCAATTTGTGATACAGTCTCGATTTCCCAGTCTTTTAACCTACATATGTGTAGTCCAACCTATGCTAAACTATACATAAGCCGACCAAAATATTAATATACAACAATTGCTAAATTCCAATTTTGCTTAGTGTCTACTAAAGAGATTTGTTCCTTTCAGTGTCTTTAATTGTTTCATTGTTAGAAATTGCTCCTAAATTAGGAGCTGGAAGTGGGGGGCTGCCTAAATAATTGCTATGCCACTTTGTTGGCATTATCTTTTGTTATGGCTGTGGCTATTGTTGATTATTGTTGTCGTTGTTGTTTGGTATCCAATTATGCGTAAAATATGGCGAATGTCAAGCAAGGCGTTGCCCATTTTATCATTGTACGCGTTTGGTTTCTATTTCGCATTACTTTCGGCCTTCTTAACTTTGGGACTCTCACTGCAAACTGTAACAATGCGAACGCCGCTGACCATTTTCTAAGCATTTTAATCAACGCCAGCTAAGATTTCTCTTTCGACTGTTTGTTTGTGTGTGTGTTTTTGCCTTAAAAAAGTTCCTATGTAAATTGTTGGCCAAAAGGCATTGCAAAAATGCGCAGCTAGTGGGTGTGGATAAAGTTTTAATTAAAAATCACACAGCCAGTCACACGCTGAAAGCTACTGTTTTTAACTCAATGACAGAGAGTTGTTCAATTCAATTTTTTCTATATTTAAAACATTTATATTTAAATCGATTAATTAAAATTAAATAGTCTTAGCTATATCAAAACACTTTAAGCTATTTAAGTTTGTTATTTAAGCAATCATTTAAATAATAAGTCAACAGCGATTCAAAAATTGTATATTGATTTAGGGTTCCATTTTTTAATCTACACAAAATCGGTTCACTATGTTCAGACTAACATGGATAAAACGACTTATCAATTAATACCTTAGGATGTTGAAGGTGCTAAAAAGTCGATTGATATTGTCCATATTGTCGTAGATGTAAAGTGGTTTGGATTCATGAGAAAATTACAATTCGCCCCTCATCCCTAGCCCACTCACACCTATTACGAAAAGCAGATTACGTCTTTGGTATTGTTAGGAGTACTGCGTACGAGAGGTGGATGGGATGATAGCTAGTTCTACTGATCTACCGATTGAAGTGTGAGCAAAAAAAATACATATACACATACTAGTACAAGTACGAATTATAATAATACAAGTTAAAAATGAATAAAAACCTTGTGCAAATTATACATGCATTGAGCAATTCCTTTATCGGGTATGTTATGATGATCCAGCCAATCCTGCGGAAAAGAAAATCCAAACAAAGAAAGAACGGAAAGAAAGAAAATAATTCAATGAGGCGTGATGTATGATAAATAACGTTTTCATTTCATTTGATTTTGTTGTATTTGTATTTGCTTTTGCACTGCAAAAAGAAAGTAAATAAAAATACAAAAAAAATATTTAAAAAAATCGAGTCAATAAGCACAGGCAACAAAAAAAACAAAGAGGTGCGCATAAGCAAGTCAAATGCAGAGTGTGAATGGTGGGTGTGCGAGTGTGTGGCAGCTAATGTGTGTGTACGTGCGTGTGAAAGTGTGTGAAGGGCAACAACAGCAGCAGCAAGCACGCCAGCGAAATGCGAATGGAAACAAATGGAGGCAATTTCATAAACACACCCCACACACACATTAAAAGGCGTTAAACTTAACACACACACACACACACGTTCTCAAATTATATCGGATGGGTTTCGGTATTATACATCATAAAAATAAACCATATTAATTATACGCAAGGGAATACTAAATTATTTCATTATACTGACTGTTACTTAATGATGATGTTACCCGATACTTTCAGTAAGTCTTCTGACCTTAATTTGAAATGCTGATAAGTTGTGCAAGTTAACTCCAAACATTGTTCAGAGCATATTTAAGAGTACAGGACGAAAAGTGCAACTCTTTAGTGCCCAAAGTGAATAACTTTAAATTTACTTAGCTTTATTTTTCTATACCTAGGTTAACCAACAAAATTGACATTTGGTTGATAAATTTTTTGGTCCTTGTAACTGATTTAAATCTATGGTATTTTGAATTACTTCACTTCTGATAATTCTTCTAGGAATTCAATTTAACAATTAAGTATTATAATGAAAATATTTTCCAAAATACATTTTTCTTGTTTTCGAATTTAAAGTTAAATATTTAATTTAATTAAAATTTCCTTTTTTATTTTTCGGTGTTGACTGATATTAGTCGACATTAAATTAATAAGTTCTGAACTTCAGATTTATAGTACCTAATGCATTGAGCCCTTAACATCATCAACAAGTAAATACTTATTAAGAACATTCGCATTGAGGTCTTCATTGGTTCAATCTTAGCTTATCCGTTGGCATAAGAAACAAAGTTACCGAAAAAGTAAAACATGCTAAAAGAAAAAACGAACTTGTCTCTCTTCTTTGCAAGGACTCGCAGTAGTCAATAAACCAAGGATATATTTCATTCAGCTCACCTGGAATCGCAGCATGAGAAACATCACAGCAAACACCACGCAGAGACAGAGTCCAATCACTGGAAAACTGACCAAATAACGAAAGGCGCGACGCTGCCAGGCGGGTGCCTCCTTGGGCTCCAATCGACCAGTCACATTGTTCTCCTCCAGCGGGCCCTTTTAATAATAAGCAGCATATTAAGGCCAAGTTAACCAAAATTGTGTGTAGATGGGGGATTACTCACTTTATAGAGCGGCCTGGGCGGTTCGAGTAGCTCTGGGGGCGTGGATAGTGTGCCCCAGCGAAAGGCCAACTCAACGGAATACCGCTTCCAGGCCTCCAAATACAGCGATGCCCAGGCCACATTAAACAGCGAGAACAGCACATGGCCCATATCCTGAGCGGTTTGGCCCTTGCCCCACAGTATGCAATAGAGAATGGTGCCAAACACAGCCGGCACGCCCAGAGCACAAGTGTAGTGCCCCAGCCAAGCAAAGTAGAGCGCTACCTTAACGCCAAAATATGCGGCTATATCATCTGAAAAAGGAACAGAACATTACATTATGGTTCATAATTCAATGCCAGCATGCTCAATAGAGTGTTTCTAAGAGTTAAGAGTATATTTTGGGCAAAACTTGGCGAGCAATAAATGCAATAAATCATATTCTTTACGGCTTCAGTCTATCTTATCTCTAATTGGGTAACCCTTGCAATACATGTCTAAAACAAACATACATAAATTTGGAATTCGAAAACCGTCCAAGGTCTCGAGAGATTTGTATGCCAATCCAAATAAATTTGTGAATTAGTGTAGAAATGCAGACACTCACCGAGTGGCTGTGGGGCAAAGATCCGCTTGACCCAGTGTGTTTGCAGCTGTGTCAGGGAGCGTGTCTCGTGCAGCGGAAAGACCTGTGTGATTAGACCCGACTCCTGCCAGGCGGCCACAATGCTCTGACCCTCGGCGACAGCTGCGCGTCCCTGCAGCGCGTCAATGTCGCTACAGCCGGCGCGTAGTCCCTGCAGCACCTGCAACACCAGCCACTGGCGCTCCTGTGAGGTGAACAGCGCCGTGCTGCCCACATCGCCACGCAGCTGCTGAAAGCAGTGGCTCTCGCGGGTGGTAAACTCACGCAGTGCCCCGCCCAAATCTGGACGTAAACGTTTCGGCAGGCGGGCTTCCTCTGCGGCTTTGAAGAGGCTGCAAGAAATGCATTTGCAACATACATAATGAAGCCTGATCCAAAGCGTTATCATCAAGCATTACTTACACATTAACTGGCGCACTGACGTAGAAGGCATTGCGTCTGGAGCTCTCGTGCGCCTTAACTTGAACTAGGAGGCCCAGACCGGCTGGTGGCTGAGAGCGTATGCGGGCCAGAAGCCAGCGAAGCGCCTCATCTGGCGCATCCTCGGGAAACTCAATGACCACATCGCATTGTGTCGGTATTTTGTTGAGCCAAAGGCGACGCGGCGTCATCAAATGACCAGCGTAGGGCACTTTGCGGCGTAGGTGGCGGGAAGCTGCAAATACAAATTTAGAATCAACATTTTTAGAATGAAATACTTGAAACTATAGAAATGCATCAAAGTGTTGACATCTGTGGCAAAAACTAGCTTGCATCGATTACTTTTATAATCTTATGCAATCATGTACAAATTAATCCACTTTAGGCTTAATAGTTTCTGCGGATATTTTACTTTTTTTTGGACGTTATAACTGGAGCATTCGAAATCAAAAGAAAAAGTAGAAAGTTCTTAAACTCCTAATTATAACTGTTGAGCTAACTTGGCTGATTAAGTCGGAATAATCAATTTGGCCATTTATTAGTTCAGAAAAGGAAGGTATATTAATTAGCAAATGCCTACAGCAAGTGTGTAAGTTATTATTATTTCAGATAAAATCTCGAAGGGCACTTAGCTGAAATTGTTATTGTATTTTATGAACCTTGTAATTGGGAAACCATATAAATTATCTATATTCAAGAAAGGTTATAAAGAGTTTTTATAAGGTATTGTCAAATTCTTTCAGCACAGCTCAATGACAACAAAAGGCAGAAGAAACATGTTCGCCAATCTTAAGCTCAATTGTCTTACAATACAAAAAATAGTTGTTTAAAAAGATTTAAGATATATTAAACAGATAGGATATAGTAAATTTGATTGCAAATGACATCTTCTATGCTAAATTTGGCAAACAATACATTCGCTTAGCCAGTTTCAATGCATATAGAGTATACCCAATTTTATGACATAGTAAACTCCTTCATGGAATATTTGTAGCCGCATAGCAAATGAAAAAATAAATGCACATTTTTTGTGTTTTTCCCCATTTGCAGATAAATTTTGGTGCTGTTGCTTTTGGACCGAATGCAAATATTTATAGTCTGCTGTTGGCGGTATATAAAAGCCAGCAAAGCTCACAATGCACAAACTGCTTTTGCAGGTATAAAAAATTCCATTAGACCATCAGGTACAGATACAGATACACAATAAAGCTACAGATGCAGATATATATATATATCTGTATATATATATATATATGTATATGTTGGGTATATAAAACATTTCAACAGTAAAGCGTATATTAAGGTCACATAAACATTTCTTGTGATATCAAGTTAGTTGGAGTGAGTCAGAAAGAGAGGGACAGAGAGAGAGAGAGAGATAGCGAGATAGAGGGAGAGAGAGAGCGCCTAATGTTAATGTCACCTGCGCATTTGTTGCAAAATCCAAAATCGGTTTTAATTATTTATGGCAAAGCTCTCGAGATTCTGCGTCTAGCAATTGTTGGCAGCCACATGACGTACTTAGTTTAAATGCAGCACAAAAGACCACAAAACCTGCGGCTTTGTGTAGCAAAATTGTATTGCATAACCAACAGCCGCCAGGTACAGGAAGCGGAAAGGGGCACAGCAAACATACAAACACGAGAGTAAATGACAGACCGTAAAAATCGACCACAACTTTTAATTAGAGGTGTTGGCAACCTGCAGCAATGACAATGCCAATGGCAGCAAACACAAACACAAAAAATGGGCAGGAAACTTGAACGCTGCCGCCCACTCAGGAAAATGTGAAAAGCGATGATAAGAACACACAAAAAACACAGCACAAAAATTGACTAATGAAAGCAGCCAAAGTCGCAACACGCAAATGCCAAATAGTGTAATGAAGAAAGGTGACTTTAGATCTCTGATATATGCTCCTGCCACTTGCCCCATACACGAGGCCGCAATTAATTTTGAGGTAAGTCACGGACTGCACTGTAACTGATAGCAAACGGGCAACTTGCAGCAAAGTCGCAACTCTCCTTCAATTTTCTTATCAGCAGCTATTATTGTGCATTAAATGAATGGCTAATGCAAGTTTCACGTTCTCATGGTTAATTTCTGTGGCGCAACTTTTAATGGTATATTTTTACATGAGGTGCAAGTAAATTACACAATTAATTAGCAAGTGTTATTAGATGCTTAAGCGTAGCCATAACTAATCCAGGTTGCTTCTAAAATGGAAAACAAAATTGGAAAAGCTTTCAATTAAAACTTTTACCCAAACTGAAACCTGCACAAAAACGAGACCAGAATAAACCCAGCATAAAAGATTAAAATATCATTAGAGGCCGACGGCAGTCAGTAAAATGTATGTCAGTGTAAATTTCAATTTCAATTGCAACATTCAAGTGCAGATATTTATATAACAAACTTATTAAAAGGGATTTAAATATTTTATAAATCTATTTGAAGCTCGTGAGGTAAGCCGAGAGAGAGAGAGAGAGAGTGAGAAAGAACCGGAGGGAGAGAGAGGGGCTTATTTATGCTCAGAAAATCCGTAGCTCGGCAATTAATTCCATAAATAAAATCGGATGCACAGGCAGAGTTCACACAGATTAATAGATATGTTGTTGAGTACATATTTATATAATGTATGTATATATATATATATGTATATATATTTATATATCTTTGTGTACGGAATGTGTAATGCCAGTTGGCAAATAAGTACTAGATGGAAATTGTTTCATTTTATTGCTGGCTGCATAACAAATGAGCTGTGAACTTGTGGTGTAAGCTTGTGCACAAATTGTTGATGCAAATTTTAGCCAATAAATCCCAAAACATGCCATTTTAATATGCTGCTCGCATAGGGTCCCGCAGCCCATGGGGAGCCAGCAATTCATTGGCGACAGGAGCCGCACGCTTCGCTCATAAAATCCAGACAATGAATAAAGGCATCACACACCACACACACCGCACACACCACACACACACACACAACACTCACACAAACACAGCTAACGCATTATCCCTTGGAAAGGACCATACGCAAAGTAAATAGGGAGATACTTTAATGCATATCCTGCGCCGGCATAAAACGGGGATTAAAGAGCAAAACGGATTTAAGCTGCCCAAGCATATGGTAATGGGCTTAAGCAACAAGCCTAAATGATTCATTCATCATTTTAGCCAATTAAATAGTTTCATAAGATATAATTTTTAATAACTGTGGATTAATAGTTAATTAAAAACAAACATAGAAGATTACGCGGTCTTTAGAAATATCCTTGTTACGCCGAATTTTACATACATGTGTAGGATGATTGTTTAATATTGTTTTGTGCATATTATTGGAGCACCTTGCTGCGCATATCTTGGTAAAGAAAAAAATTTTCATGTTTGCAATGATTTTTCCCATTCAAAATATATGATATAGTGATAAGATCTGGCCATATCTGAATAAGCTGATTGCAGCCAAAAAACAGATATATTTCAAGTTTTATAAAGAAAGTTTCAGAACTAAGCGGCTTTTGTAGATTGAATAGAAACAGACAGACAGGCGGAGAGAACTGGCTATATCAACTCGGCAAGTGTTGCTAATCGAGAGTGTATAATTATGCTTAGAACAAATTTTGTGTAAGATTACATTTGATTTGCTATTAGCAGAAGAGCCTGAACCTAATCAACCCCTAAATTAATTAAACTTCAATAAATCCATAAATTTAATAAAAGAACAGTAATTTGACGTAATTAGTGAAATGGGCATGTAATACTGAAATTAGGAGACCAAGGCATTGTAATAGAATTCAATCTAGCAAAACATATCTAATATCAAAACTGAACAATTCATTAAACTACAGTCAACACAAACAAGTTGAAATTCCGTTCAGCACCAGCTGGAACTTTGCTACATCACAAATAGGAAAAAGAGGGAAAAACTGCGAGCTGGATGCTGTGTGCTGAATAGTTAATGAAAGCATTGAAGCAGAAGCCCTCCTGGCTGGCAATCGGGAGTGAGCACCGTAATTTGTAAGCCTTGCGTAACACCCAAAGTCACTGATTACCAAAAGAACACAAGCAGCAACCAGCACCACCCAACCCACCCAAGCAGGCCAGCAAATGACTCAAATTTAATCAGTTACTGCAGCAACAATCAACTTCAGATCTTGTAATTGCGTGAGTCGTGAGCACATTTTATCTACTTGAGACCGTTTATGTTTTAATTAGACTGTGCTGATGACATTGACGAGCGGCCAAAATGGGCAAAAGAAACTCATTAGTAATCGTGCACTCAACGCCATGTGGCCCAAAATGAGTTTAATTGAAATTAAATTAGGTGATGTTAAGACTCGATGGATTTCATGATTTCTCCTTTTATGTGACATTTATTGATCTCAGATAAGTTAACTCGACAACATTACTACGTCTACCAATTAAACATTATTAGCTACCCTTAATAAGTTAAATTCGGTTGCCTAGAAAACGTTGTTATCGGAATAAACTTCTTCTACACAACTAAATGGCACCGGGGCACGTGACAATTGAATAAAAATTTCAGAACAAGGTCGAGAGGAAATAATAAAGAAATAATTCGTTACTGGTGACTTTTATTAGGGCATTATTACTCTAACGACGATCAGTATGCACATAACAGCTAATCGATAACAATGTGTTGGCAACTCTGACTTCAGAGCAACTTAAGTCATGCAAATTTATTTGCCATTGTGTAAAATATTAGTTAAGTAAAACCCATAAATGATGGGAAATCAACAAATTACAAACTGATAATTATCATGTATGTAACGAGTACAGTGGAATTACAGAACAGTGGGATTACTGAACATTGGGATTAACAGATCTAACAGCAGCATAATGCATAATGGAAGAAGAAGAGTCGTAGAAGAACAGCTGAACAATAGAGTCGAATTCAGGAAGCGCTGCGTTAAGATTGTCAATGAGAAGTAGTCAAAGTCCCGAGTACATAAAATTGTAGAGTTGTCGGTGAGTTGAGGAAATATGACGTTGTTTTATAAAGTCGAACATTAGGTTGTAATTCCATTGCTCATATTTCAATGAAAAATACTATTATATTAATATAATTATAATTAGAACTAAAGAAATTAAATTAAATTAATCGCTAAACCTTTTATACCTTTAATATAATCAGATCAGATATTCAAGTATCAACTGTCTCTTGAGTGTGCTCTGCCCCAGATAAATTTAGCTGTCGCCTTCCAAAAGCCTGTCAATGAAGATTGTTTACCCAAGGATTATACTAAGTGATTTTTATATGCATTGGCAACAGTCCACTATTCAGAGCTTAATGTTTAAGACATTCCATTTTCATATTTATCATTAAATATAAAACAAGTAGTCTGCATATCAGCTTCTTATAACAACCAGTTCTTAATAGGATATGTGAAAACAATTATGCACTATAATGTTTTATATGCATATGAGAGGCAAAGAGACTCAACTACATTCCCGACATCCACAAGCGTGCCACAAACCAAACCAACCACACACTCAGAGTATTATGTTGAATACTTGACATTGTCCGCCTCACTGTCCCTCTGTACTGTCCCATACACAAATGTAATTAATTTTTGCTGACCAAGCGTTAGTCCTTGCTGGTCCTCGTTGTGGTCTGCATAGAATTGTGGGTGTACACCCACAAGGGTCGTGAAGAGCAGGTTACCGTGTGAGGTAGCCTACACACACAGTGAGGGAATTACACATTAATCTTTTGTAGAGTTCAGTGCATCAATAAAAATGTGCCATTAAAGGACAACTATGCTGATGGTGCTAGGTCACTGGCACAGGACTCCGCACGACTGGACAGCCGACATTAATTTGCCAATCGGCTTTATGAGGCTCATGTGTAAAAAATGTCGTAACGGATTGTTTCAGTATTTACTGCGATCCATTAAAAGACACGCGGCAATTGTTGGGCAATAATCAATGAGAGAATAACCAATGAACCCACAGTTTTCAGAGTACCCACATAATAGCTATTAAATGCTCTACAGTTGGTTCTGTAGCTCAAGACTATTCAAGATTAACATAAACTTTCAATTTGAAGTTCAGTATGTAAAGACTACGAAAGTTGAAGATAACTTCCAAATTTCCTAATAATTTGTTCCCAAACAATTTATGCTTTCTTTATTCCGTTGCTTATAAATTGTTTAGATACAAATCTAGCGGGAATTTCAGCCTTTCACCAGACTACCAATATTCGTTGCTGATACTTATAAGCATCAGTCCGGATGCCAGCTAAATCTTTTCAATATTTTAAGTCCTCCCCACTACCAATTTTAACTCCTGGCAACCAACTCACTTGCCAATAACATTTTCAGGCATAAATTCCCCAAGCAGAGCAAAACTTTGCCGCCGTTCGCCCGTTTTGCATTTTGGGCAAAGAATCTTAAGAGCCACGTTATTTTCACATTTTCAATGCTCTGACAACTAATACCACTCAAAGTGTCAAAGTGCCCAGGAATTGGACAGCAGATACTGACGAGTATAGTGGGAGTAAGGGAGGAAGGACTTTGCAGCAAATGCTGTCTATTTATTGATTGAATCTGAATATATAATTGAAGATCACAATTCAAAATCAAAGTGAAAGCAACGATGATGTCTAAGTCTCAGAGAAAAGAATATTAAAAGGACATAAATCAATTTATGAGAATGGCCCAAAGGCTGTATTAATTATAAGTACAGTTAGTGCAAGAGGTTTACCGATATCATGATGCTAAGATTTAACCGGCAAATATTTTATTTAATCGTAGTTCTTAATTATAAGTAAAATTAAAACAAACTTTTGGACAGGCCGTTCTGGCTGTTAACTAAAAAAATACAGTTTTAAGATTGTTAAACATTATATAATTTTTTTTTTGTATAAAAATAAGTTTGGCTTTTTAAAATTAGTCAAATACATGGCTTGTTAGCCACAAATATAAACTAAAACTCAGAACTTTCTTATGTTAAATTTTGTGAATTTATGTGTCTCGATTTTTTAATTGTAGAATAAACATGTTAAGCAATTAAATATTAAACAATACCGTCAGTGAATCTGGCAAAGTAGTCAGCCAAGATGGATGGAAAGCGTTCATCAGAAATGTCAAACGACGATGAACTGAAGTCTGCCCCAAGAGCGCTTCAAAAGCTTAATGAGCGCTGACGTCAGCAAGATGCCAAAGTTGTTGCAATAAGCAAGAAGTTAGACTCGCGGGGGGCAGGGGGCAGGGGGCAGTTAAGTCGGTGCATTTGAGCCACACTTGCTACAGTAAAGCCCAAAGGCATCCTGCTGGCGAAAACTTAAACGACTTTGGCAGCAGCTTTTTTCATTGCGGTTGGCAGAAATATCAGCAGAATGGCTTGCCACATAAATGAGAACGATGTAAATTCAATAAAAGGACACTTGAGCATAGAACTTGAACTTGAAATAATTTATTAATTTAATCTTTATGCAATTAAATTTTGTACTTTTTCTTTTCAATTCTTTGATATTTCATAAAAGGTTTGCCAAGAAATTTTAAGAATACGTTTATAAAGTTAATTTTCAGCATCGAGTTGAACGGTTTATTTCATGGATAAATTTAAATATGAATTTCTGAAAATCGTACCTTAATTTTATTTCCTAGGATCAGAATATTTCAACATATTTCTGTCATAATCTGTCAATTATCTTTATAAACTGGCAGTTGATTGGAATAGCAAATTTTGACATATCTCTGACAAAGATACTATCGCCTGTCGCATAATTCCTTGATTTGGCTGCTCGCTAAGCATCCTTGTACTTGTAAATTACATTTATGTTTGTCAACTGTTCGCAAAGTTGGCTTTTTGGCAGCAGCTTATCAGGCGACAGTTATAAAAACCTAAAAGCCACTTAACTGTCAGTTTGCGTCTTTGTAAAACAGTTCGCAAATCATTTGAGTGACGTGGCAAGCGTTGCCTACTTTTCACATATCTGTCACATTAAGTATACGCACAACATTTCGTATACACCGCAGTAACAAATCGCGTGCGTATGTGTGTGTGCGTATGTAGTGTGTGTGTGTGGTGTGTGTGTGTGTGCATGTTTGTGGTAGGTGAACCACAAGTTTGTCGGCTCTGTCGTCAACATGTCTTGTTCTGCACTCCTTAAGGCGTAATAACGCAATATTAAATTTATGTTAATATAATTTGTTTAAGGCAAATTAAAATATTAAGGCCTGAAACTTTTGTTGATTTTATGCTTAATTCGATTAAATTGCCAAAGCTCTCAACTAAATAATCTTCGACACGCACACAAACTTCCTCCTCACTCCTCCTCTTCTGCTGCTTTGAGGATGGCCTTGGCTCGTGTTCTGTCTGTTCTTTCCTGTTGGCTTCTAAGTGGATTTTCATGAATACATGAAATATAGGGCAAGATTTATTATTTAATTTGCGCGCATAATTTGTAATTATGTCTCAACATTTACACAACCTGACGGCTCAACCTGCTGGACGGCTCAACCTCTGTCGTCCCAACTCAGCCGACAATGGCATTAAGCCCATTAGCGCGTTAGCGTGCTTAAATAGCAAAAAGATCGCAAAAACATGAAGGACAACAACAAGATTTTGATTTGGCCTTAATTGAGATTATAAGTTATATAATATTAATAGGTTTACTGATAATCAGTATATCAAAAAATGGTAATATGCCGTACACTGTAGTAAGAGTGAAATAAATAAATTTGATATTTAGCCAGACTTAAATTGAGAATGTGTGTTAACGGAAAAGGCCGAATATATATTTATTTATATTTATTAATATATTATTTGTATTGATTTATTTTGATGACTTTATAAATAAATAGCTGTCATTTGCATAATAGCCATAAGTCACTGCTGTGACACCTTCCTGGGGGTTGTTATTAACTGGCACACTGGAAATGATTTGCTTGAATGTATGGATAATGTTAATCTGGCGAAACAAGAGGAACATTGCGAGGTTTTCCAGAAACACTGGAGCGCAAAGGGAGTCTCTGAGCCAGAGAAGAGCGAATATTCATAAAAACAAAGCCATCTTTTCAGAAAGGCAGCCAAATATCAAAGCATTAAAAGCCAACAAGGTTAATTCAAAGTAGAGAAACAGAAGTACTGTCAGGCTTCTAACGGAACTAGAAGTAGCAAGATAATACCAGGCAGGTCCGAAAATGAGTAAAAACTCGGATAATAATAGACTTCCGGGCAAGGCACAAGCTAATAATTGTGGAAAGTATTGCGTGCAGACTCTGTCTTGAAGATGACGAGACCCCAGAACATATTCTAGAAGATTGCCCCGCCAAAAATAGACTGAGGACTGAAAGACCAAGTACAATCATTGCAATGATCAAAAACTGTAACTCAATTACAAGGGAGGAAATCAGTAGACCCTGGATTGCAAGGCACAGTCTTCACTGCAATAATAATAATAAAGGGGAGTTGGTCGTGTCTGCTTCTAAAAAGTGAACTTACATTTGCAAATCAAGCAGAGTGTACAAATTAATACAAATATCTAAAAATACACATTAATATCAATCCAACTTTGGACTACTCGTTGATCTTTATATCCATCTGAGCACACTAGAGATAGACAACTCTTTTACACATTGTGTCTAGTAGCCAGCTCAATTACCAAGCCCGAGAATGTCTGATTAATTGCTTTTACAAGCCATTTAACACAGCTGCCCCAAAATGGGGCAAGTTGTTAGGCTCACAGTTATGAGCTTGTAAGCAGCGCCCACATGCAGCAAACGAGATAAAACAGCAGCAAAACCGTGATTGATTGCCACTTTTAATGGCCACACAGAGTGACAACAGCAACAACAACGACAACAATAACAACATTAGCTGAACAGGAAAATTAGTTGACAGGATAGAAAAGTTGCGTTGAGGCCCTGCCACAAAACTCTACGCAAATCACATTTGGGGCGCATTAGTGTGGCACACTCCCGCTCCTCTCCTGAAGTGGCACTGCTGCGGTTGAATCTGTGCGGCCACAATGCCCCAGGCATTTGAATATCGCATAATTTGCAGCAACAATGAAGGATGCTGCAGATTGGATGATTTGTTGCCGGATATCGAGTCTAGCAGGCTGAAGCCCAGCTTAACATGCAACACTAACACACACCTCACACACATACAAACAAAAAAAGATGTACACTATTGATATGCTGACACTTGAACATGTGTTAAGAAGCTAAGCTGTGGGCAAACATTGGTAAAACAAAAAGAACAGCTGAGAGCAGAGGGATACGTTTCGACTACGGGGATCAAAGTGGCTGAAGTACACGCAACAGCAAACAGCACTTAAGGACCGGTCTCGTAAGTATTTACATACATATGTACATTTGTATATTGTACAGTGGAGACAAGTTGTTGCCTCTTCAGTTTCTCATAAGACAACATTCTCTACTTTCAAAATTCCTAGAGTGCATTTCAGATATTCTCCCCGAGTATTTGGTGTATGTTGCAATTATTTTTCAAATTTTGCATTAATGGTGTGCAAAGTCACAAGCAACTGATTTCTCCAGAGAGGCAAGGTGATGGCTGAATAGGAAAAAAAAATCTTTTTTATTAAGAAAAACCAATTTGGATATTTGTAAAATATTTTTATTTAGTAAGTCTGTCCAAGAATCAAAAAGCATCGCTTTACAATCAGAGAAAAACTAATTTTTTCGATTTACGGCGTAAATATTTTATTTATTTATTTTGTATGTTGTAAGAGTTATTATTATAAATTTATTTATAAACATAAAAGTTAATGGTGGCAAGGAAGAGTTTTCTAATTATCTCCAAATTGTTTTTTCCTTATACGTTGAAATTCAACATTCTAAATCATTTCTGCCCATTGTATTGAGAGCATTGAAACAATCCGTTAACGGATTGTGTAAACATTGTGGCATGTTCTTGCTTTACGGGCGTCTACTTGAAATATGATTTCATGCAACTCGAATTAATTTAAACTTTGTAACGATCGATTTAAAAGTGGGCAACATCAATTGCAATCCGGCTGATGGGAAATGGCAAGCTGCATGCACAGATGTATGGCATGAAATTTGTCACAAAAAGCGACAAAAATTCAATTGAATTAATGGTAAGGTCCACAAGGACGATAACAATGGTAATAATGATGATGATGATGATGACGGTGACAACGTCAACGCTATCGCATGGGTTCGCATGACGAAAGTGAAAACATTTTGCAGTGCAAGGAGGCGTGTCGAGTGTGCGGTTGTGGCAATGCCATTTTTATGTCTTGCCCAGAGCAAGCAAAAAATAACAAAATAAATTAAATTGATGGCCTGCTCTTAGGAGCAAAGTGCTCGGCTTGTGATAAATTTTAATTTTAAACAAAAACATTCGGACGTGTGACATCTCTCCATTTCTCAAACTTAATTTAATGGCAACAAAAGTGCCATCTCTTAATATGCAAACTATGAAAGCAACAAATCTAATTAAAATTAATCATTAGACTGACAAAAAGGGCTGCAAATATTTATACATGCCTGTTGAATACAGTTACTCACACCATTTTCATATATTTTCAATGATTTCGGGGTATAATAACAACGAATTCCCAGAGCTAGGATATACTTTAAGATGTAACAGCTTTGCACGTTCACATTGATTTTTCCATTTGCCCCAACTTTGCAAGTGCACCACATTGAGTGTTGAGCGAGGGGTAAGCGAGCGAAGCAAAGAGTTGCCTCTTTTTGGCTGGTTGCCAAGACTAAAAACGAGGCACAAGCTGCCTGGTATTCATTTACTACTTTGAGGCATATCTCTTTCTTTTCTTTTCTTTTCTTTCCTTTTTTATTTTTTGTTTTGTTTTGGCAATTTTCGAGGCAACTGCATTGGGTGTGGAAGCGACAGACAGATGGTCATGTGGCAGGGGCAACATGTGGAGAGCGCAGCAGCGGTGACTTCCTTCGGTACCTTCTTTTGTCCGCCGGACATGGGCATATAAGCCCAACAATCTGAATATGCCCATGGAAAGTGCAGATTGATCGTCGTAGATTGGATTACAGCAACAGCAGCGACAGCAACAGCAACAGCAGAACAAAAGAATATTTTTACTTTAGTTGAAATCAAATGGGGTTAGACTGATTTTCAGCTCTGCAGTGGTTTACTTGAGCCACATACCCAAATGGTTTGGGGGCACAAAATGGTTGCACTCAGTTAACATATGAATAGATGAAGTGATAGCTGAATAAATGCAATTTGGGGCACACAAGAGTGCAACAAAAATAGTTACATGCAATAAATAACAGTTATGTAAATGTCGAAATTTAATAGCAAAACAATTAAGAATTTAACAACTAAAGCTTAAAAATTTTATGTGTCCTACTTCTACCTATGTGTTTAGCTTCTGTATTGGGCTTTTTAGCTAGGTGTCGCAATAATATTAGTAATGCTGGTAAAAATAGTCTAAAAAATACTATATATATATCTATATCTTTATAGTTTTTAATAATAGCTAGGAGCTCCCTTAATTTGTTGGTAAGATGCACCATATTGAAAGATATTTTAATCCTTTGGCTTTTAAGTTGTTTAATTAAGTTGTTTATCTTGGAAAAATGTTAATGAAAAATTTCAAAATAAATCAAATAAATTCATAATTTATAATCCAAGCAACTTTAAGATTTATTAAAGTTTGACTAAGATGTGCGGGTTGCTAATCAGTGGGAATTAAAACGGGACACATGCAAGCTCGAAAAGTGTCGACATAAACTAATCGCATTACCAGTCAATCAAAAGTGTAAGCCAAAACACACACACACACACACACACTACTGGCCATATAAATAGTACTTGTTCTACGCACAGAAAACTTTTTAATTTTGTATACTATGAATAATCAGGTAAATGAGATATAAAACGATAAAGATAACTAATTGCAACTAATGCAACTGTGGCAACAAAGGTAAGTTTACAAACAACCAACAATTCATGCAAAGATCAATATTAATTATAACCTCTCTCTTTCTGATTGTCTCTAATTATGTGCGCACCACTGTATATACGAATGTGTGTATATCTTTATATACATACATGTATGTATGCAGCACACAGTTGAACATAAGCTTAACGGAAATGAAGCTGCTCTCAATGCCACAGGCTGGTGCTGCTGATGAAGATGATCCCCATGATGATTTGAGCTGGGAACGCTTTTGAGCTCATTATGATTATCACTTATTGCATATGGGTGGGGCGAGGAGGGGTACGCAACAATATTGCAGCTATGAACAGTTTATTGAGCACCCGAGTGAGCAGATTGAAACAGTAACTGCCAGGGCAAAAGTTCTGTTCATCAAATTTCACACACATAAAAATGAAACACAGACAGACACAGGCAGCAGCTGCAGACTAACCTGAATTGGGATAGGCATTTGCATATTTAATACATTTTACCGGTTCCTTGTAGCTTGTAGGCAACAAGGAGCAAAACTTTTTATTGCCAACACAGTTGCGGCCTTTGCTTAAATATTGAGCAATGCTCAAGTTTTCATCAAGTTGAGTTGTGCAAAGACATTTTACCTGAGCGTTGTCTGTGGCTGTATATAATATACAAATAAACTTGCAAATAATAGGTCTGCATTTTTGACAATTTTCTTATTTTAAATAAATTTCCTAAAATTAGTTTTTTTTTTAATTTTTCAGAATTAAATTTCTTAGTAATAGAAAATATTTCTACAAAGCAAATTTAAATTAAATTATATTGCCAACCTATCGAAAATGTTTTTAAACGTCTGTGAAATCTCAAGTTACCAATGTTTAATAATAATACATTTATAAAGACATTAAAAAATCCGATTTTAGAGTTTTGTGTACACATATAAAAAAAAACCTTTAAATTATAAAATACAAATACAATTTATAAAAAAATAGTCATTTTCTTTGAAGGTAAGTTCCACAAACAAAAG
This sequence comes from Drosophila nr. medialis 2 BK-2023a, assembly GCA_035044325.1. NCBI lineage: Eukaryota > Metazoa > Arthropoda > Insecta > Diptera > Drosophilidae > Drosophila > Drosophila nr. medialis 2 BK-2023a. Next base: position 2,140,946 of record JAWNMH010000410.1, on the reverse strand, counting down.
ATTCATAAGCCATTCCATATATTTTCCACCAGTATTAGACGTATTTTATAAGTACAATTTTTAATATCAAATTATGCAAAGTTCTCGTTTGATTTGATAACTGTTTTGAGCTGCGGCGTCTGATAAGAATCTGACTTTATCCGACACGTAAAATCAGACAGCTTCTTAAAACTTAGCCAAGCCGAAGTGAATCATTGACTTCATTTACATTACTTGTGGCCTTGGCTACATTTTTATGTTTATCAGAGTTTTGCTTTGCATACATTTTACATATTTTCATAAGCCTGCAAATTATTTATGGATGTGTTTAAGTGCTGTAAGCTCAACGTTCAAAATATTTGCATACAAATACTGTCTGGCATTTGCTGGATGAGACTGGGGAAGGGAAAAATGTTTGGCTATGGTAATTTCTGCAGTTTAAATATTTTGGTAGTATTCTTAATTAGGTAGGGAATCAAAGAAATTTAATGAAGTTAATTTTTAAATGAGACTTAACTTGATTTTAATCTTCGAATTCGAATCTGAATTGTAAAGCAAGTATCAAAGTTCTGATCATAATCTAGTTGTTGACATATTTATTATAATATTATTTATCTAATATTAATATTGAATGTAGAATGTTCTTATTTCTGATAGTTTAGGACAAATAAACAACATAATTGAACACTAATTCAGACGGGTAATTTCTTCTTCTTTTTTGGTTGTAATATAAATCGAAACGACAGAGTTTGGCCTATAGTCAAGTTTCATACATTTTGTCTTCAGTCGTAAAAAGGGCAACAAAGTGGAGAGCACTAAAAAAGAAATATGTTGCGCATGTGTGTAAAAAATAGATTACATATATAGTACATATATATATATATATAAGCAAAAGTTTTTTAAACAAAGCCATTAATCTAAACCAAAGGGCGTCTATATAAACATTGCTTATGCGATTTTTGTCAAGTGAAAGTGGCCCAAAGAAAGTTAAGTTAAAAGCGTAAAAGAAAAACTGCATAAGGAAAGTCTATAAATCATAGCTCAGTCTCAAATCAAAAATGCTTTCTCTGATCCTTGACTATAGAAATTGGCAGTAATTTTTTAAGAGATAAAAGCAATAACTTTGGATCATATAAAGTAATTACATAATTAAATTTGATCATTGATCGCTTTTAATCAGACTTGACAGTTTATAGACCAATCAGTGAAATTAAATAAAATTTGCCAATTTGTAATAATTATGCAATTAAGTAATTGAAGAAATCAAGAGAGTCTAGCAAATATTCTATTATAAAATGTGCAAATAATAACAAATACAAATGATTGGCGGACATCGTACAAACGAAATCAGAAATAATGCCAAGAGTTGGGCGATGATAATGGAGGAGCTGAAAGCAATCCATAGAGCAACCATTCCTCAATCCGCAGCCATAAATGCCTGTGGGCGACGACTCGATTGATGACCAGCAAGGCTGACAACAAAAACAATCAACATAAGGGCAAAAACAAACAAGCGATAGTTGGACAATCAACGCGATGAAGGACGTGGACGTGGGAGAGCAATGACAGTTATGGCAAATGGAGTTCGTGTTAATCAAAACGAAAAGTAGAACAAGGAAACGACTACGGGTTAGAGAAGTCCAAGCGAGCCATAAAATCGATAAACTCCCTGCCCCCGCACCCACTACCCAATCACCCGCGTCGTTTGCCCAATTCCCAGCCAAAACTTTGAATATTTCACGCCACGTCTACGCACGCGATGCAATTCCTTTCCCTCAGCAGGCGAGTAATACTTAAAGGGCAGCCGCACCTTTTTAAAATTCCGCAAACTTTCGTAAATGGGACCCCAGTTATATAATACATATAAAGTACTTCTTAAGTATATACCTACACTCAGAAATTACACTGAAAACAAGCTAGTTAGTTGTTTTTAGAAATAATTTCTAGATGTACCAAAAAGTGTCTTAAAAATAGAGCATTTTTCTAATTTTCAGAAATATGCCTCTTAATAAAAGGGAATTATTATTTTATTTTTAGAAAAAATGAATAAAATGGGGCAAGTCCCTCAATGAACGAAGAGTCTCGGTTGCAAATCTTCGTAATATCAAACAATTTTTCAAATTAAATTCATAAGCTTTCTGAATCGTTTGTATATTTAAAGCCTTAAAAAGCAACATGAAAATTAGACAAATTATTTCTAAATTTTAGAAAAATACAACCTGGAATGAAGAACGGAAAACCATTGTATATAGAAAGGTAAAACTTTCCGTTTTCAAAATGTACTTTCACTATAATAAGTAATCGCAAGTTTAATAATAAGATACTAAAAAGTATAGCGGGTTTCTACAATTTATCCCGATATTTTCTCTGAGTGTATAATACTGGCAGAAAAGCAATAGCACAGCTGTTCAGTAAAAAATGGCGTTTCTCTTTGTTAGCGGAGCTTTGCTTTAATGTTTTATGTGATAGACAAGATAGATGTAAGTGCAGAAAATATTCCAAATACACTTACAGAAAAATGAATCACCAATGTTCAAGCACAATTCAATTGGTTTGATTTTCTTATTATACGAGTAGGCCAAGCCTATTTATTTTAATATTTACTATTCATATTTATAAAAAGTATTTTCCTCATTATTAATTTTTTATTTATTTATTTCAGTGTAATTTTATTTGAGGCTCAAATTCTTATATGAAGCCCATTTTTCGCAAAAAGCAAAAATAAAAAATAACCTTTTTGGGACTTAATGTTTGGGATATCATTATTAACTTTTTCTTTCATGTAAGCAAAAGCCTTTAAATATGCAAATAATTAAATTTGTTTCATTAGCAAACAGTGCCCAAAAACGGCTTTTACATTTTACGTTTAAGATTTAGTGACAATGTCTATAGGAAAAATATAAAAAAAAAATAAGAGAATGTTATTGAATGTGGATGTTGCCCTTAGCGAGGATGATAACGATTCCGCTTCACAGGTTTCACAGGAGGCGAAGCCAGGGTAGGGGTAGGCAAGTAGATACTACCGATGATAGTGGTTCCAGCTCAATTGTAAGGACTCGTTTTAAGTGGGTTCCTTTAGTGTGTGCAACTTTAGCGTGTTCAAAGCGCATTGTCTCAGCTCTAATTTGAGTTTCGTTCTCATCGGTTCCAACTTTTGTACACCCCACTTATATAAATCAATCCGAAATCGGAACCGCACGTTTAGAGATTGCAATTTAGAATCGGAATCGAAATAAGTACATAAATCAGCATTTCTTTTTAACAATTACTTAATAGTTGAACTGATATTAGTTCCGAAAGTACCGTAAGGGAACCGATATCTGTATGCGTACTTATTGGAACGATCTCACTAATTTTTCATATTTATTCATATTCTTATCGGAATCTTTCGTTTCGGTTTGACACCCTTTCTACAGTACCTATAATTTTAATTCCTACACGTTTTGATCATTAGTGAATGTGTTTACCAGTGCTAGCTACTAATATTTGAACAACTAGATGACTATGTAAATAAGTGAAAAGGACGATAGTCTAACACGCACGATGACTACGAAAAACCACCCTAATTTCCGGCTCTCACATAGTTAAAGCCAAGTAATATGTTAATAGCCAACCCTTAAGCTGGCACCACTTCGGCTAAGTCGTAAATTCATATGGGCAATTCAATGCCAAGATATTCTATTCGTATGACATAAACAGGAACAAAAACACACACACACAAAGAAGTCGCAACCTTGACCCATAAAAAGGCAAATGAAATTGATTAACTAACTGACAGTGAGCGGGAAAAAATAACATTGGGACTAAAGCTTATCAAACTTTAATGGGGCGTAAATCAATTTAAATTGCAGACGCCAATCGGTAAAAAGTGCATCTGGAATGCACCCATTCGACGTAAGGATGCCAGGATGCCAAGTAAAGAGGCGACGACGCTCATAAATAATTCGAAGTGAGCTTGTAGTGGGGCGACGACAGCCACTGCTGCAACACAATGGGGCAGGCAGACGACAGGCTATGCCACAAAAGCAGCAAAAAACAAGTAAGAATGCTGTAGTCGAGTGAGATCGACTACGATTACACCCTGAACCCAAAAATATATTCTCGTTTTATTGGCAAATTTCCTTTAGCAAGTTTTGCAACCAAATGTGAGAAGGTCTTCAAATGCACTCTTTTCTTATGGGGGACTACAATACTAAAAAAAAAACTAAGGCAATGCTTATTCTTATTCCTAAGCATGAACTGAACCTGAACTATACACAAAAACATATCTAGTACATTTACTTTCGACTATAACCTCGGGGTTTCGTATCCAATCTTGATTAATCTTAAACAGTTGATTGATAATAAGCCCTTGCATATTGTTTATTAGTTCTGTCTTTAAAAATGTGGCATTTATTGTTATGGGAAAACGAAATATATCGATATTTCGGAAACGGAAGCAGTTATCGATAAAAATAATCAAACTTGATATGCGCCGGTTACCCGATAACCTATATCAAATTTGAAGCCTCCAGCTCTTATAGTCTCTGAGATGTGCGTGTTCATGCAGACAGACGGACATGGCTATATCGACTCGGCTGTTGACTCTGATCCAGAATATATACACTTTATGGGGTCGGAGATGCTTCCTTCTGCCTGTTACATACATTGGCACAAACCATTATACCCTTTTTACCCATTTCCAATGCGTTCGGGGTAGAAATAATAGATGAGTCGGCAGGGCACAGTTGGCTTTATTTGTCCAACATTCTGACAGCAACAACTGCAATCAGTTAGAGTAGGGGAAGCCCGTCAATCCAAAAACCATTTTAGGGTAATTTGATAGTTGCCGCAGAAGCCCAAGACAAACATAAGAAAATATTGTTCACTGCGGCACCCCAAAGTTGAAATACCCTGACTGACCTGTTCAAATTCAAATTGCGTTGTTAATTTGAAAACTAACCTGTCGACCCTTTGACTACATGTTGATAAGATGCATTTTTTAGCTTGTTTCTACAAACGGAAAACAGATCACACAAAGTTTTAGAAATTCACCATACCAAAGGTCATCTTATTATTCAGAAGATATATTTCTAAACTGGAAGGTTTTTCTCTTTCTAAAAACAAGGTTTTTTTTCTTCTTAATTTCAGAGAACTTTTTACTTTATAGTTATTTATAAAGTTTTTGTTATAAAAAATATATGTAATTACCATGGGTTTTTTTTTGTATGTGTAGACAAAACTGTAATATTAGTTTTTTTATTTCGTATAGTATATTTAAACATAAGTAGTTTGAGCTGACTATAAGGCAGACAACAGCTACAATCTAACATAGCAGTCGAGAGACCCCATTTCATAAATATTTTCAATATTCGAAAAGGATATTTTCAAGGGTATGCGTTTTTACTTTCTAAAAATAATTTCTATTATTGGCAAATACATTTCTGAAAAATAGAAAACAATCTTTCTGATTTAAGTAATTTGTTTTCGTATATAAGCTTCCTAGCTCAAACCGGCGCGATAAACTCAAGCCTTATTTGGGTCCATGAAGCCATCAACAATCTTATAAGTCAATTAAATGAAGCAGGCAAATTTGTGGGAATGAATTATCCCGAAATTTGCTCTAAAGAGTTAAAGTCTTCTTAGCTTTAACTGCTTCGACAAGCTTTAGCCACATTAGAATCCAAAGCCTGCCGGCAGCTCGGCAATATTTAAGCATTTTGAAATTGCCAACTGTGAATGGGATTGTTGACAATTCAGGTGGCAGGTGGCAAATAGCTCCGCCCATGCTTTTAGTTGCTTTGGCAATTGAATGCCCAAAATTCGATGGGGCCAAATGTCGTTTTTGTTTACAAATAATTTTCATCCACTTTGAAGACAATCAGACAATTCACATATAAAAGGAGAGTAGGATATGGAATATGTGTGTTTGTGTGTGTGTGTGTGGGTGGGTGTGCACATTTATCTAGATGGCTTACCGTTCTCAATGGTCTCCTTGGCACAGGATATTATTTTGCCTTTGCGTCGTCGCAAATTTGATTCGAAATTGTTATCCTCGCTGAAGTCATCGTCGCGCGCCGCAGCTTCTGCTCCTGTTGGAAGAGAAGCTCCTCCTTCGCTATTGCCGGCTGTTGTTGTTGTAGACTCTGGCACGTCCTCGGAGGACTGACGCTCGGCAAATCCTCGGCCTCCCGCACCGCCACCGTGCATTAAACTATCGAAACTTTGGCTCATTGTGTGCCAAAAATAAAAAAATCGAATTTTCGTTTTTGTTTGTTGCTCCTCTTATTTTATGTGTTTTGTTTTCCGTTTGTTTTCGGTTCACTTTAGTTATTAGTTTTGTCGATAAATTGCTTTCGAAATATACTTAAAAATGCATTATTCAATTACGTCGTGAAATCGGAAGCCTGCGAAATGCAATTAGTTATTAAAACATAATTTTTAACTATCACTGTTGTCAAATTATTAATCAGTAATTGTTAAATATATAACAATAATAATAACAACATTTTAAGAAATACCAATTACTCATTTCCAACAAATAAAAATACAAATTTAAAATATTACATTACTCAGTTATTATAATATATTTAAATATAAAACGAAAACAATTTTAATAAAAATGTCAGTTAAAAAAATAGCGATTCCAATTACTCATTTCCAACAACTAAAAATAAAAATATAAAAATGGCAGAGTTTTGCCGGTCAGTCAGGCAGGGGTTGGATTTGAGGGGGTAATAGTGTTACAAGTTATTGGATCCTTAAGGCCAGCACACACACCCCCAACCCACACCTTCCTCATCATTCCCATGAAACGGGTTCAATGTGCGTGGGCGTTATGATTTTTTTTCTTCTTTTTTCGCTGAGCTAGTTGCTCGCTTTGTTTTTATTTGTCTGCAATTCTGAGCCGCGTTAAAACAGTAGCAGCCAAAGCAACAACAACAACAACAACTGGTTTCACTGAAATAGCGAGGACTTATTTCATAATCGCTAAGTAGCGATTTAGGTTAGGCCAATTCCACAAAACATGCGATTAACACTTCATATTTAATTTGTACGGCATACTTTTGAGCGCGCCTATGTTAAATGAACGCTGTGGCCAAATTGTACAGTTTAAATTGAATTAAATTATTAAATACCCCAAAAATAGTTGTAACAATTAATTAATTGCGCACTCGATGCGAAAGCGTTTGCACATTGGAAAATGCCGTCAGAGACTAAAATGTCACGCAAGTGTTCAAATGAGTGCAGACAAAGTTCAACATAGCTGCCGAGAGAGCGTGGTGAGTTTCTCATTTATCGATTTTGTAGTGCGCGTGTGCGTGCGTGTGTTAAGCGACAAAAACACAGAAACGTTACATTTTTGTTCGCCTTTCGAAGCTTCCCGCGTAGCATGGCCGAGCTGAGCAGAGCAGAGCATCGTGATAAGGGAGCGGTGCAGGAGTAGAAACAAACAGCAGACAGACAGGCAGGCAGGCATGCAAAAAGCCGGCAGATAATGACGCAGAGAGGCGAAACTGAAAGAGAATAGCAACACACACACATTCAGACGGCAGTTAGAAGACCAAACAGATGATTCTGTTTTAAAAGGATATTTGCGTCTTTCACTGCTTAAGCCTAATTAGAGAGATGTTAACTGCTACTCGAAGTGCAGCAAAAACTACTCTGTATCTTTCATATCTGAATGAAAACAAAATACGATTACAAAAATTACATTTTAGTGAAATTCCTTTGATATTCCAATTTGATATTGTCATACTTGATTTTTATTAATCATTGATTTTGATTATTGACAATAATTATGGAAAGTAAAAGTTTGAATGAATTCACATTTAATTCCAATTCTCTTCCAACTCCACGTTTTCTGCAGTTCCGGAATTAGACTACGGAAAAAATTAAAGTTATGTAGACATCTATTGAATAGGAAATACAGTAGTAGCTCGAGAAGAAGGACCAATGATTGACTACAATAATATACTTAAAAGTTTATAATATATATAGACTTATGTCAAAGATTTTAAAAGAAAGCTAGTCTCTTTAAATTGAGTTGTCCAATTAAGTCCTACTAATCGAGCGACCATTGTAATTATATCTATATATTTTCATATATTTTTCAGCAAACTTACACCACCGCGAACATCAACGCCGCCAAAGCGGGAATCGGAATAGCTGCCGACGCCGCCCATTTCCTGTAGGAATTCTGGCACTTCTTGAGATGAGCCCTTCAAGATCTTAATCAAGTCGCTGGCAATGCAACGATCTTGATCGGGATCAAAAAATGAGGTGGCACGACCCCTGTTGCCTACACGTCCGGTGCGTCCAATGCGATGCACATAATCATCCACAAGCTTTGGCATGTCATAGTTGATCACATGCTTAACATTCTTAATGTCTGGTGGAGTGGTGGAGATATAGCAGCAATAGGTTAGTGCATTTATATTGGATAAGCATACAATGTGAACTAACCAAGACCACGGGCAGCCACCGAGGTGGCAATGAGCACCTTCATGTGGCCAGTCTTAAAGTCGCGAAGGGCCTGCTCACGCTGACTCTGCAGACGATCGCCATGGATGGAGGTGGTCGGGAACTCCGTTTCCGACAGGAACGAGGCCAGAAAATCAGCGCTACGCTTTGTCTCCACAAAAACAATTGTGCCATCGGCGCCCTCTCGCAATATGTCCTAAAAAAAAAACCAAACTCAAATATATTAGTTTTTAGAAATCAAAATAAAACCAGTGTGAGATTACATATATATAACTAAAGCCATTGTGAAATATTGAGTTAGGAGCAAGACGTCAAACAGGAAACTTTAAAAATGTAAAATTATTATCACCAAAAATTAATTTAATCTATGAAATCTGAACTAAACTAAAATTACATAGATATAGGGTGTAATACAGACGTAGGGAATAGAAATGAAGAAATAAGAAAATAATAATAAATTCCGTTTATTTAGACCTACCATTAGCCTGGAGCGTTTGTTAAATTTGTTGACCTCGTGCACGGTCTGCTGCACGTCGGCGCAAGCACCGCCGACAACGCCAATGGTGACGAATATGTAATTGTTTAGGAATTCACCGGCCATGCGCTGGATCTCGTCCGGGAATGTGGCGGAGAACATTAGAGTCTGATGTTCCTGACGCATAGTCTGATGTTGCATAATCTTACGCATGCTATCCGCAAAGCCCATGTCCAGCATGCGATCAGCCTCGTCCAGGACGATGAAGCGTACAGCCTCAAAAGTGATAAACGTGCGCTCCACAAAGTCGAGCAGGCGACCCGGTGTGGCAATCAGCAGATGGCAGCCCTTGGTGATGCACTCGTTTTGATATTTGACCGAGGTGCCGCCGTAAACGATACTTATCTTCAGATACGTGCTGTGCGCAAACTTCCTGGCCTCGTTGAAGATTTGGATGGCGAGCTCACGTGTCGGCGACACAATCACCGCCTGCGGCTTGCCAATCTCCACGGCGTCAACCGCGTCCAGCAGGTCGCAAATCATCGGCAGCAGAAAGGCGGCCGTTTTGCCCGAGCCAGTCTGTGCACAGGCCATCAGATCACGTCCCTCGCTAATCACAGGCATTGACACCTTCTGAATGGGCGTGGGCACTTTGTAGCCCGACTTGATGACATTTTCCAGCACAATGCTGCGCAATTTGGCGCTCTCAAAGCTTTGAATTGGCTGTGGTACATTCTCGCCAGTCACCTGCACAAGAAATTCGTTAGAGCAATCGCTGTTGCATTTAGTTGTTATGCGCTCACCTTGACGGGAATGTTGTCATATTTTGAGAAATTAATACCCGACGAGATGCCGGAGCTGAACATCTCAGTCTCATCGTTGGTCGGCTCTGGCGGTATATAGAACTCCCTTGCCTTTGTCTCACCGTCCTCGCCGCCATCATTGTTATTGTTGAAATCGTCATCGTCGCGACGGCGACGTTCACCACCCTTAAATCCACCGCTGCGTCCTCCAACACGACGATTATCACCTGTTGGATTTGGAATCCAAGTTTGAGAGAAAATCCGAAATAAAACCAAATGTGTAAAAATTGAAGTACCTAGCTACTGAAACCTTAAAGATTACACGAACAAACTGTTCAAATCTGTCTCTAATGATAATCATTTTTTCCATTTTTTTCTATTCAATTAAATTTTTTGGGTTTCGAATTATATTCCAGCCTTCAAAATTGGTTTCAACACAAAACACATTTAAAGACAAGACTCGATAACAAATGTGAAATGTGACAAAAGTAAATATAATTTATTATTATAAAATGTGAAAGATAAGATAGATATAAATAAAAACAAAAATTCATTGATTTCAATTTCCATAAAAGTGAAAGTAAAATTAAAATATAATTTTAGTAAATTCCCATTTTGTTAAGTAATTTTCAAATATATAATAATAAAAATAATATATAAATTCAAAATTAAATATTAATTGCATAAAATGTATAGTATAAAATAAATACTTTCTACACATATTAATTAGATACACAAATCTCTACAAATATGAGAATCAAAGAGAAATAAAATAATTAGATTGAAACATTTTAAGAAAATACTAAAACAAATATTGTTAGTAGCTGGAAAAAATGCTACTCACCAATTATGTTTTAATCGTTTATAAATTATAAGGAAAAAAACTTTAAAACTGGTTTTCAAATATTATGTTAAATTAGTTAGATTGAAATATTTTAAGCAAATACTAAAAGCAAATATTTGATAGCAAATACAAAAACTATTTTTAGCAGATGTTTTAAATGAATATGTTCTACAAATAATACAAAGAAACATTGAATCGATTCTAAAAGTCAAGCTTAAAGAAGCGATGCAAATCGAGAATCATGGGTAAGACTGATGATGTTGGCCGCCTTTAAATCGAGCAGAACTCGAAATGCAATCGCCTTTTCCATGCGAGTCCGGATGAAGTTATTGGAGCGCATGTCCACTCTGGGCTGCATGATGAGTGCTCCGATCAGGTCATGGATGACGCGTCGCTTCAGCTCAGGCATATCCAATATGATTTTCGGATCGTACTTATATTGGGCAGGCATTGAAATACAACGAATGCTGCTCTCCTCCGCATTACTAATGCTTGCTTCGCTTTCAGTGAGTGATGAGTGGCGACGATTGTGTTGGCGATCTTCCTGCTGCTGCTCATCGCTCAGTTGCTTCTGGTGGTCGATCATGAGTCGCAGCATGTCCTTGTGCTGCACTATATAGCTCAGATCTTCCGATAAGCAATCAGATCGATCTATACGCTGCTGCTGTGCCTGCTGCAACAACTGCTCCTCTTCCTCCTCCACCGAGTTGGGCTGAACAACGTTTGTGCTTATTATTGGCGAATTTTGATGGCCAAGTTGGCAAATGTATTCAATTGACGTCACAATCGGCTTTTCCGGCAGCTCATTTAGGCTCATCATGGGCAATGCTGCCGGCGTCGCTATTGGTTCCATCATGCCCTGTACAGCTGATTCCATAATTTGTGCCGCCTCTGGCACATCTTCAACTACGACTGCGGTTGCTTGTTGCATTGTTAATGATGGCTCCTCCTGTCTCCAGGCGGCCTGGTAAAGATTGGACAAAAATCCGAGTGTGATTTCATCATGGCTCGGTGGCTCAGCAGCCTCTATGTGCTCTGGACTAGGCTCCACTGCTGCTGCTCCTGCTCCTTCATCTACTGCTGTTGCTGCCCTTGCTGCTGCTCGACGTACCCGTCGACGTATGCGCCTTGTCTGCTGCACTGACCGACTTTCGGCATAACTTGGAATAGCTCCGCGTGGTCGAAAAATAGAGTTCCAATCACGCGGCGCAAGGGGATAAATTGGAGAAATATTATTCGCAGCATCAACTGCTGATGCTGCTGTTGCTGCTGCTGCTCCAAGTGCATCTTCCGCTGACAACTCTTGGCTCAACTCAAGCACACGTCCCATTGTTGGATGCATTTCGCTTTGCCGCTGCAGCTGGTGCTGCTCCTCATCGATGGCCGGCAATTGGATGCGATACGATGTCAGTGGCGTCGATGCGTGCGGCGCACGTGACCTCCACACCAGCGACGTGGTTACATTGTTCTCCAGAGCACTTCGCTCATCCGATGCCGTCATTGGCATTGGTCCGTTGGCCTCCACATCCGGTGGCATTGGTGGATGCGGAGGCAAATCTTCGACTGTAAAATTGCCTTCCTGATCGCCGGCAGACGTTAGTGGCATGTATGGTAGGCTGTAAATTATGCAACAAGTTTGGTGACTAGAGCTTTTATAAAATTGTGACAGAAATGCGTTTTTGTCGATTTGGAGGCGGCACTGGGAGTGGCCTTAAAATATACATCGATATATGAAGGGGGTTCCTGTTTGGTTACGGTTGGTGGGACTTTAGCTCAAAAATTTTGGCATATATATGCATTATGAGGTGCCCCAGCTTTAAAATTCAAGAGTCATATTCAGTTTAAACGATTTGCGATTATCGATTATATTGATTTAATTTAATTATAATTATAAAGACTCAATTGATCTATCGACTAATACAAAAGAGCGCTGGGGGATCAGTATACATCTGTGGATAGAAGGACGGTCTCAGAACTAATTACAAATGGTCTCAAACAAACAAATTAATTGACTGATGGATTGCACATGATTGATTGATTTCGATTGAAGCTTCACAGCAAGTGAAAAGCGAACAGAACACATATGTTGTTTATAGTAAGTAGTTGCTTCGAACAAGTGTCAAAAAATATTTAAAAATTTTTAAAAAAAAGCTCGTGTGTGCTTGAAGTGCGTGTGAACAAAAAACAAACTGCTAATAAATCGAATGCGTGCAACAGAAGACACCTCGTAAGGTAAGCAAAAAAAGGAAAGAGAGATGAGACAGGGAGTAGAGATATGATTATTGGGTATTTATATATAAAGAGAGTGAGAGAGAGTGAGAGAGAGAGAGTTGTGCATACTCATCACTGATGTTGTGTTGCCTCGTGCCGAGAGGAGTTGTGATATTGACGGCATGGTTGCTACCCAGTTGCGTTGCAGCAGCTCCCTCGGTAGCATTCGAGTTTAACAGCAACATCCTCAGCTGATCCGGCGTATTCTGATCCAATGATTGCTGCCGTTGCTGGCGCAGTGGATTATAGAACAACCCGCTTGTTGCCTGCTGCTGTTGTTCTTGCCCATCGACTGTTTCCAGAAATGATGATTGTATTGCTGGTTGTCTGGCATACAACAACACCCCCGCCAATCCGCTTGTCGTAGTCAATTGCGGAAATGGCAGCTCCTGTTGCAGTTCACTTGGCGTGCAATGGCGCAGCTTACGCATTACGCGCAAACGTATAAAATTCTCCGTTAGAAAACGTACGGTAAATTGTTGTTGTTCTCGAGCAGTTGCTGTTGGTGTTTCCACTGGAGATGGCATCACATTGCCACCATTTAGCACGTAATTATTAGCCGCAGTTCGCAGCAAATGCCGAATTCGTTCAGCATCTGCAGTTGTTGTTGTCGGCGATAAGTCATCATCAAAAGCATCTCTTTGGTATCGCATTAATATTCTAGATCTTCTTGCTGTCGTTGTGATTGTTGTTGATGTTGCAGTTGTCACTGTAGTGGTTGTTGTTAGTCCAGGGCTTGGCACCAGACATGCGCTGACATTGGCCAAGTGTGGTTGGCGAAGCGAGTCGAGTCGCTGGAGTTGTGCAAACAAATGCTGCTGCGGCTTCTGCAGTTCACCATCGATCTGGGCGAGCAATTGGTTCACTTCTGCCATGACACGATCCGAGCTGTCAACTGCCTGTCGCAGTGCTGCCAGTTGTTGCTCGCGCTGCTTACGTCGCGTCTCCATTTCCGTCCCCCACTCGCTGTTCACCATCTGATCAAAGGAGGTCATCAGATAGTCGCGCTGTTCCCGCAACTTGACCAGCGGCTGATCGCACGTTTTATGGAATTCGTCGAGTTGCTCAGCAAATGCCAGCACGGTTTCCGCATCGTGGCTCGTCGGCACTCGCAGTCCGCAGCATTGTAGCTGTTCTACCACTGCTCGCGTCGTTGTTATGTAATTGTGTATGTTGGGCGGAGGGGGAGGACGATACAAAAAGTAGAACGGCATACACTTACACATATATTGTTAGATGGCATGCAGAGGAGCTAAACATTATAAGGTACAATATACAAGTACAAGTACAGTAAACAACAATAAAGTTGCCACATCGTCCTTGATTACACCTTTAGCTTAACTACAAACTACATATTAACTTAAATGTCATTTCAATTGCTTCAGTTTCAAAAATTTGATTTTAGTTTCCGGAACTAGATAGAAAAGCTATGGATTACATATGTACCACCCTCCTAAAGCTAGAGCAGACCAAAGTCTTATCTGCTCACATCTGAATTTTATTCCTATTTACAAGGTTCTACGTTTTTGATTATTTCACAATTTGCTCAAGATTTTAGTACTTCTGAATACAGAGAATGTTATTTTTATTAATGAAAGCTTACCGTCCTCGTTGTCACCCCTGCCTCCTCCTTCATCATCGTCGCGACGTCCGCGATAGCCACTGGCATCTCCTCCATCCCGGCGTCCACGAAAGCCAGCTCCACTGCCTCCATCGTCATCCTCACGACGGCCGCCATGATAGCCACCACCACCGCCATCTCCTCCGTCATCGCGACGTCCGCGATTGCCACCGCCTTCTCCATCCCGGCGTCCACGAAAGCCACCTCCACCGCCGCCACCCCTGCCTCCTTCGTCATTCTCACGACGGCCGCGATGATAGCCACCACCACCGCCATCTCCTCCGTCATTGCGACGTCCGCGATTGCCACCGCCTTCTCCTTCTCCATCCCGGCGTACACGATAGCCACCGCCACCGCCAGCACCACTGCCTCCATCGTCATTCTCACGACGGCCGCGATGATAGCCGCCACTAGCGCCATCTCCTCCGCCACCTCTGCCTCCTTTGTTCTCCCAGTCAGACATTCCCGTAGTTTGATGTTTACTGCAAATAGGAAAATAAATGTGTGAAATACGCATTTAAAACACGGCTCGCATATGTTTAGCGCCTAAAAATTTAAAAACAAAATATCGCTTAAGCAGCAACTCTGGCAGTGCACTAAACACAGCGCTGTGTTTTGTGTTTTGCCATTCACAGCGAATGTCGACACGACGCAAAACGAGCACGATCACGCACGCCCGCATGTTAACGTGGTCGCACAGCAACTCTGTTAAAGCGAAAAACGTGAGTTGCTCTGTTCTGTGTATGTATACACAGCATGCTTGCCTGCTTGTGCTTGGTTTTTTCGCCTTGCCTTCTCTGGTAGCAGAACACATGTGCGCTTGAGTAGTATATGTATATGTATATGTGCATGTTTGTGTGTAGCAGCCAAAGCAGAAACGCAGAAAATTAAGGTTAGAGCGCAGTCAGGCAACCACACGACGAAAAAATAGCAAAAAGCAAAGACTAAAAAAAACGTATTTCTTCTATTCCCACTCACACGCACGCACGCATACACTCGCACACACATTCGTACACACACACGCATACACCAACAAAAATACAGGCGCAGCAGCAGCGACGAAAACACACACGAGTTTTTTTTCTGACAGAAACTCTGTGAAATTCTGTGTGTGATTTTCGCATAGAAACCGTCGTGTGTGGAAAAATCAATTTGGTAAATAAATTGTTGTAAAAAGAGGCGGAGGAGCAGCAGCAGCAGCAACATGGATAGTGCCGGTAAAAATCGTTATGAACTTTTGTTCATGGAAGACGATGTTAGCGATCCATTAGATAATCTTGTCGCGGCCAAGAAGAAGCAGCAGCCAGCGACGGCCGCCGCAGCAGCAGCGACCACAAAAACGGCGCCAACTGCGAAGGTACCCAAAACGGCAGCAGCCACAACCACGAAGAAGCCAAATCAAGCCGAAAAGGAAAACAAACCAGGTGCGCTCAACAAGAATGATGGCAAGAAAAATAATGCAACTGGCAGCGGCAACAACAACAACAATGACAAATTCAACAACAACAAGCAAGGTGGGGCTGCTGTCGCTGCTCGCAATGCTGGCGGCGCCGCTGCGGGCAAAACACGTGAAACTGGTCAAGGGCAGCAGCAGCAGCAACAACAACGCAATGTCAATTTTCGTCAACAGAACGGTGGCGGCGGTGGTAGCAGCGGTGGGGAGGTAACGCGCGAGCAGCGCAACAATCGCCGCAACGTGCGCGAAAATGGCGCTGCAGGTGGCAACTCTGGCAACGCTGCTGATGGCAATCCTCGACCATATCGCAACACAGGCGGCGGCGGAGGCGGCTTTGGCAATAACGGTGATCGTCCACCGCGTCAGAATCGCAATTTTGAGGGAGGCAATCGCAAACGTGAATTTGATCGTCAATCGGGCTCAGACAAAACTGGTGAGTATATATACATATATAATATATATATGTATATACTATTATATATATACCCTAACCCCAAAAACAACTGGCTTACCAATAACAAAAATAAATAACTTCTGCAAATGCTGTTGAAATTTACATTCTCATTGATCTCGAGACACTATATAAAAAAAAAGAAAACTGACGCAAAAACGAGGCACAAACTAAATTAAACGCACATTTCTGTTTTTCTCAACATGTTGTATAGAGATATGTTTAAAAATAGTTTGCTTCTTCTTTAGAACTACACCTCATCCCCCTTTCACCAATGTGTGTGTGTGTGTGTGGAGGCCCACTCAGTTTTCCACGCCATGGAACAACGTTATTATGATGATAATGACGTGGGGGCCCTGTGTATATATGTCTGTCCCGATTACTACTTATCTATAATTCCAATGTTGCTATTATTCCAACAAAGCCACAAAAGTTGCACAGTTGCAGTAGATATTTCCTTCGAGATCTTTCGAAAATTACCTTAAACTCTTCAAATTGTATGCTAAAAAATAGTAAATTTTTCAAGCATATACATTTAAGTAGCAGTTAATAACATTCAAGTTTTCTGGATATCTAAATCTTATGCTTGGACAATCTACAAAAACTGATTAGTTTCAATTGCAACTTACCCTTGCCAAAAATAAAGTTAAAGATGTTTCTTTCGTTGCTGCAATAACAATCAAAAGTAAACATTTTAAAGTAATGTTTTTGTTAAAATTCTCAAATAGTTAAAACTTACGATCAAAGTTGTAGCTGTTATCCACGTCCTTGAAAAGTAGGCTGAAAAATGAACAAGAATTTAGAGTTGCATTAAATATGTATATATAACAATTGAAATGAATTATTAATTTAAATATTAAAAATGCAAACACAGGTGTTAAGGCTGTTGACAAACGCGACGGAGCTGGCGCCCACAACTGGGGATCTGTTAAGGAGGCCATCGATGATGTGAACAAGAGCAGCGAGGCCGGCAGCGGCGAGACAAATGCGACTAACAACAACAACACTACTACTACTGAGGGTGGCAACAAGGCCGACGAATCTGGAAATGAGCAATCGGGCGAGCAGCAGCCACCGGCAGAGGAGGAGACCAAAGAGCTGACCCTGGATGAATGGAAAGCGCAGCAGCAGCAGCGCATCAAGCCCAAGTTCAACATACGCAAAGCCGGCGAAGGTGGGTAGAAATAGAAGATTACAGAGAGTAAAGAGAGAGTAATTGAAATAACCATAATCTGGCAATGCTTTCTTTCAGGCGAGGACACATCGCAATGGAAGAAAATGATTGTGCTGAACAACACCAAGAAGAAGGAGAACGAAAGCGAAGAGGAACTTGAATACGATCCTGCCATGTATCCGCAGCGCGTCGGCCGCCAGCAGCGCGTCCTTGACATTCAATTTAATTTCAATGATGGACGTCGCGGCGGCGGTGGCGGTTTCGGCGGACGCGGACGTGGCGGTCCTCGTGGTGGTGGTGGCGGACCGCGCAACGAGGGCAATCGCGGACAACAGGGTGGTGGACAACAAGGCGGCGGCGGCAGCGGCAGCGGTGGTGGCGCCACCCATGCCAACGCCGAAGGTGGCAACAATGCTGTCGGCGGCGGCGGCGGTGGACCATCTGTTCGTGCCGAGGGTGGCAATCGGCCGCCAATTGAGCGTCGTGGAATGGGCGGCGGCATTGGTGGCGGACATGCTGGCAAGCGTTTTGGCAATGAGCGGCAACAGAATGCTGCACCCAAGGTCAACGATGAGCGCCAGTTCCCCACGCTAGCCTAAGCTGAAAGCGGAGAGAGGAAAAGGGAGAGGTGGGGGAGGAGGGATGAAGAGGGGCGCTTCGCTGCTGCTGCTGTTTGTTGCAGGCGCCGGGAGTGCATTCAATTTTAGAGTTTGGTGTCTGTATTAGAAGAGGAATCAGGTTACCAATATCACTCACACACTCACACACACAAGCACACTCACACCCACACATCAATTGAGATCTGTAAGCGGTTGCAGCGCAGCCAAAGCCAAAAGCAACAAAAACAAAATTCAACAACAGCAACAATAACAGACAACCACATAAAAAAAAAGCACATGGCAAATAAGAAAAATAATAATTATAAACATTCATATAATAAATAATATTAAAAAAATAATAACGAGAGAAAAACAAAAAAAAACCAAACTGTAAATCTAAGCAAAAGCAATTTAGAGCAAAAACATAAAAGAAAAAACTGAAGAGCAAAGTTTCTATATCTAAAAAATAACACATTGTAAAAATTTATTTGTTGGGTCTCTCATTTAATTTCTTCCTTCATTTACTATCTTAACAACAAGTCAATCAAAAGTCATTTAAAATCACACATACACAAATATATATATATATACACATAAATATATATAAACAGGAAAAAAAAGGTACAGTCCGCTATCCAGTGACAAAATGAGATATCAGAAAAACAAAATCGAAAAGAAATAAAATTAAAAAAACATCACGACTGTTGCCTGAGTTTCTCATTTATGGAGGCAGTTTTTAGAAGCGCATTTTCATTAACTACACACACTCACACACACATGCATATTAAACTTACATATATTTTTGTTAAACATTTTTATATGCATAGGCTCATATAAAAATGCATTTTTTTAATTTTTAATGTGTTACAATTGTATTTTAAAAATTAATAAATGAACAAAAGGAAAAAACAAACAAAAAATTGTATACACAAAGGCAAAAAAAACTCAGTAGAGAAGAAAAATACAAAAGGAATATTAAGTGTTGAAATCTTGTAATTGTGTTTCTTACAAAAAAAAAATTATATATATATAATAAATATATATACATATATCGCTTTGATGCAAACTCTATTACATTTATTATAAAGCAAATTATGTGCATCATTTATAATAAATTTAATCGCAACACACACACACACACACACACTGAAAAAGAAACAATTTAAATTTAAGCCTTATTAAAAAAGAAAAATAAAAAAAATTTAAATTAACTATTGGAGCAAATATATATATATGAAAACCTTAATAAGTAGAGTTATACAAACACACACACAGGCGCGACTTATGATAAAATCAGTTGGGCAAATCGCTTGCAAAAAAATACAAACGAGAAATATTCAGCAGTAATTCAGGAAACCCAAAATCTTGTAAGCCCTGTAAAATTAATTGCTTTTACAATTAAACATGTATATTATATACAAAAATACATACGTATGAGAAATAACGTTGGTATTGATGAACAAACGAAAAGAAAACTTATATGAAATGGCAACAAAATTTTACGACTAAACCACTTAGAAAAGAACAAATCCAAAAAAACAAAGTATATAAAAAAAAACAAATACAACATACATTTTTTGACTAATATTGTATTGTATTTGGACCCCAAAGAATGGAACAAAACAAACCCAATTCAACAAAACGTTGGGCGAAACTCGTTTAAAACAAGGAAAAAAATATTTAAAAAAAAAAACATAAAAATTATTTGATAAAAATAAAGAAAAACACACAAAAACTGTCAAGTGGTGTTTCATTAATAGAATAGCAACAATTAATTTAATTAGCCAAGAATGATTTATAGAGCTTTGGGCGCATTGAATCGAATTTTCTTTCTAATGAGTTTGACCCATAGATCGAATTAACTTTTAATTTTACGCCCCATGTGATTTTCGTAGAAAACCAAAGCAGTTTCCTTTAGAAACATATATTCTTATCAAGTATTGAAATATATTTGAATGAATATAAGTACAATTCACAGTTTTAGATGCACATTTAGGAGTCGAATTCAATACAATTTTAAAATGGCCATTATTGTTTAGTATATATATCATATATTCATAAATGCGTTCACATATATAAGCCATTTCTTTATTTAACTTAACCCAACCGATTGTACCTGTAGAAGCTATATGATGTAGTAGTCAGAAATTAAAATATTTTCTTTATAATAGCATTTCATAAATATCTATTTACAAATATCAGTAATTTAAAGGAAATCTATTAAAATATTAATTTGGCCGCCTGTTTTTTTACTTTAGGCGCGTAGCTGCCAGTGTGACCACAGTATAAATTCCTGAATTTTACATAAAATATACTAAAATGTTATCATTGGCATCTAACGGTGTTAAACCCAAAACGTCAATAGAATTGCACCAAATTTCATGAAATGTTCATGAAAACAATATTTTTTTCTTAAAAACAAAAATATTTATTTCCACAATATGCTTACTTAAAATTTTCTGTGAAAATTCACAATATGAACTGAAAAATTTAAATCTATAAATTTGCTGTCTTCGACATTAACATATAGTATTAAGATTTGTTTTTAGTTTATCGCTTGTTTTATTTATGTGTGCAAAACGATTGAGCACCAGCAAAACTAAACGAAATTCGCCAATGAGCAACACAAAATACAAAAATGTAAAACTAATTTAATTTTTATCATTTCGTACACTGGCTATTAAAATTTGAGATCACTTAAATTGTTTGTCACTCACATTTAAATTTGTTATATCGGTGCTTCTTACACTAATAGCCGTAAGTGTCAAAGATGAACAGTTAAGTTAAGTTAGGAGTTAGAAAATTACGAAAGAATGGGACACAGAAGAATCGAGGATATTTCTTGTTTTGCTGTGATTCCAAGGTTGTCACCTATTGTCGATACATGCTAAATTGTAATTTCGCAGCAAACACAGCCAATCGGTAGGTCTGCTGACAATCCGAAAGTGTAACGGCGAATTGCGAGTCAGAAGCGACAAGAATGGTGGGGATAAAAAGGAAAATAAGAGAACTCTTTGAAAATTCATTCGTGAAATGCATTTTATGCAGTGCAATGCACATGATTATACACAGATATTTACTCATTAATAATCGTATTAAATCCAAATATATAATCTAATATATTTATCTATTCACATTGTAAGCGCTTTAAAATTGGCTGTGATTAAACTGATAAAAACATTTTGAAATGATTTCAGTTCGCGTTTCACAATAGCACTTCGTCTACTCACCGAGAAGGCAATTGTTAATTTTTATTTTCCCAAAAAACACACGCGGAAAGTTGAATTTATCAGCGAACTGTGCGATGCTCGATGTTCAAAACTTGAAGTAGTGAATGGCTACCGGAAAATGTCAGAGCATGTCAATGTGACCGTGGGCCTGAACAGGCAAATACGCAAAATGTTAAACTCCAAATGGCACTGTTAAATTAAGAGCCATTAACTAGAACTAGATCAGAACTGAACGACGCAACTCTTGGGAATACATAAAAGAAAAATTAGTAAACAACATTTATTGGAGGGAAATCAATGTAATTGTCCATTCATGCCAAATATATTATAGCAATCACATAAAACTCAAAATCAAAACGCACTCAAAACTCAGCAAACATAACCTCTGTGTTCTCTCACTGTTCCCCACTCAGCGAGCGGCTGTCAAAATGAGCGTCGAGGACGAAGTGTTCCGCATCCAAAAGAAAATCGGCAAAATATCCACGTCCAGCGATGGAGCCGTGAGTAAAATAATGAAGTAAAGCAATTGAAATGAATAATTAATAAATGTGTTTTTTTATTTTGTATAGGGACAGGAGCAGGCGCTAGACTTGCTCAAGGCGCTGCAAACGCTGAACATTAATCTGGAGATATTGACAAAGACGCGCATCGGGATGACTGTGAATGAGCTGCGCAAGAGCAGCAAAGATGACGAGGTTATCGCACTGGCCAAGACGCTCATCAAGAACTGGAAGCGATTCCTGGCTAGCCCAGCGCCACCCGCCGCCGCCGGCAACCAGACGGCCAAAGAGAGCGGAGGCGCCGCCGGCAAGGAGATTGGAGGCGCCTCGAGCAAGGAGAGTGGCGGCACCGCGAGCAACAATAATAAATCCTCAAGTGCCGGCAAATCAAATTCATTGGCCAACAAGGAGAAGTCATCGAGTGGCGGCAACTCCTCAACGGTAAAGGATAAACGCGAGGAGAAGAAATCCTCATCGTCGTCGTCGTCGACGTCGTCCATATCCTCGGCACAGACCACATTCCCATCGGGTGGCGGTGGTGGCATGAAGGACGCAGTGCGTCTCAAGTGCCGGGAAATGCTGACGACGGCCCTAAAGATGGGCGAGGTGCCGGATGGCTGTGCGGAACCAGACGAAATGGCCGCCGAACTGGAGGATGCCATCTACATGGAGTTCAAGAATACTGATATGAAGTACAAGAATCGGATACGATCGCGTGTCGCCAATCTAAAGGATCCAAAGAATCCCGGGCTACGAGGCAATTTCATGTGCGGCGCCGTCTCCGCCAAGCAGCTGGCCAAAATGACGCCCGAGGAGATGGCCAGCGATGAGATGAAGAAGCTCCGCGAGAAGTTCGTCAAGGAAGCGATCAACGATGCCCAACTGGCCACAGTGCAAGGCACCAAGACCGATCTCCTCAAGTGTGGCAAGTGCAAAAAGCGCAACTGCACCTACAACCAGCTCCAGACTAGATCCGCCGATGAACCCATGACAACCTTCGTCATGTGTAATGAGTGCGGCAATCGTTGGAAATTCTGCTAAAAAAAAAGAAGAACAATTTTCCTTTAACCCCTCCCTCGAGCACACACACACACATTTAAGTAATACATTTTGTATTTGTATACATGCATTCACACACTGACCACCTAAATTACAAACAAATTTCAATAATAAAACGAAAAGAAAAGAAAAATGGAAACTTAATTTTCATCTCGCATCAGTTTGTGATAAAGCCGCTTTTGCTGCTGTTGTTGTTGTCGTACCACTGTAAACTGGTACAGTATGCACGCACAACAGTGTTGCCGACTCCTCGTAATATATTTGGAACTACAAAATTGTAATTACAATTTAGTACCTAAATTATCTATAATTGATGGCAATTATTTACAGCTTACAGTTTTTTTTATTTTAAACAAATAAATAATTTTGAATATTACAATTTGTTACTTTTAAAAAGTTGGCAGTTCCCATAATGAAATCACTTGCGTGACGTCAGAAGCAATTGTAGTTAAAAGTTTGGTCACATTTTGCCAGCAATATTGTGATTTGAGAGCATTCGGTCACACTGCCGGCAGTCCACAATTTTTGCTTGCGACGATCGGTTGTGTTCGGTTGTTATTTCGGTTGCTGAGGTAACTACCGTTGAAAAAAAGCAGTGAGAAAAAAAAAAAAAAACCAGCTAGCAACAAATTAGCCTGTTTAGTTTGCCAACCGCCAATGTGTACTTAACGGCTGACGCGTCTCCAAATTGGCAAAATAATTAAAGTTCAAGTTAAAAGTCCAAACGGCCATTGTCAGTTAACCTGTTGCGCGCTGCACTCGATGGTGCGTGACCTATTTATGTAACCTGTTTTTAAATAATATACCGCTTCAGTCTCGCTCCCAAGCTACAAGTTTCGGGACTTGGACTGGAACTTGAACTGGAACCGAAACTGAGACTGGGACTTGAACTGACTAGATGAGAGCAAAGTGTTAATCAAATGTTAGCAGCTAAATTGAATGCCGCAAAAAGTGTATTTATTATCGAGCGCTGTTAAATAAGTCAGAAGCACTCTGCTAACTAGAAAAATGAGTGCATTCACCCTGCAATCCACCATTTGTGTGTGTGTGTGTGTGAAACTAGAAAAGTGCGCTGAAAATCTAATAAGAGAATCATTGTTAGCCAAGGGCGTAGTTATTTTTTTGTTGAAAAGGGTCACAAGTGAAATTGACACCCTGCATTATTATTATTATTATTATCTTTTTTTGCGTGTGTGTCAACAGATGAGCTGAAACGTGGCTGTATTGTGGCTGAAACCTCTCTGACCAAATAATATTTAGCTATGCTTCAGGTTTCGTTGTCTAGAACGGTACTAATACACTTACACACACTTATACGTACGCATACAAGCGCACCTGTTAAAGAGAGAGCGAGAGAAAGAGAGAGAGCGTTTTGTGTGGAGAGCGGCTCAAATTGCATTCATATTCCCACTCTCTCTCTCTCGCTCTCTTTCCCTGTCTTCGGCCTGTTCGCACACATTCAATTTATAGACAGAGATAAAAAAGCCTTGAGCTTGCGCTTGAGCCGCTGTTAGAATGCTATTCACCAACAACAACAACACTTGTTCAGCCGGTTTGTTGCACAACGGGATATTTTGTAGCTTTTGCTGCAGCCAAAGAACCCTTTTCAATTAAAAGCTTCATATTGTGTCTGTGTGTGTGTTTTTTTTGCGTCTGTTAACACAGTTATTGTTGTTGTGCAGCTTTCGCGACTTTTCAGCCACAGACGCAGCCAAAGCGACGGCGACTTTCTGTTTGTTTGGTGAAACTTTTTTTAAGGTCGGCATCGGCATAATAAAAAAACAAATAAAAAAAACTGAAAAACAACAACAAACTGAAAACAACGCGCTCCGTTTATATCTTAGATGATTTCAAAAGAGCAGTTAAAAATGCTCTCTTGACACACACAAACACTCACAAAGGTGCTCTCTTAATGTCAAAGTGGAAGAAGAAGAAGATGAAAAAAGGAAATCATTTATGAAATATGCAGATACATAGATATTATGTTTAAAGAGTAATTTACGTGGCAACGCTGCACGAACTTTCACTAATGACTCTAGGTGAACTCTCACACATACACACACACACACACAACGTATGCACACACATACAGTTGCACGTGTTAAAATGCGTCGATCCAGATTCCCAATCAGATTTGTGCAGATTTTGCTGCTGTATAATTTTTGCATGGCTCTTGTCTCAAACGTCTAATCATACTGGACTCTCGAATTGGAGCGTGCCTAAAATGAGTAATGCTTTTTTGACAGTTTGTTGATTCTTGGTCACTGCTTATCAGCGCTGTTTACTGATAACATTATTAGGCAACACGTATTTTAAATACGTTTGGGCAGAACTTAAACTAATTACACACATTCTCGTTCTCTCTCGCTCTCATTATAACGTGTGTATGTGTGTGCGTGAGGGAAGGGGGTGCTATTGGGTGCATTGTATTTTGATCGGCAGAGCGGAACCAAGCTGGTAAATGTGCTTCTTTATCTGTATATATAAATCTAAATAGAAGAATATATGTATATGTGTGTATGTATGTGTGAGTGCATGTGTGTGTGTGTGCGTGTGCTGCTGCTTTAGTTGTTCCGTCTGTCTGCAATTACACACATACAAACACACATAATATACATATATGTTTGTATCTCATTTGCCGGAGACGCCTCCAACTTGGTTAGCTAAACACTTGCATCAGTTTTTCGTACAATGAAATTAATACCCTTAAATATTCCAAATAGCAACCGCTCAACAATTAATATTGTGCATCTTATTTTCAATGCATAAATCTGGTAATTATTTCTAGTACATTATTTACTGGCGACAAACAATTTGAAATCATTTCAAAATATCGAATTCTCCTAACCATTGGAGAAACTTCCAGTTGACTGTAATGAGTTCGATTTGTGAATACGCCTTCGACTATAACTAGGCTGTGATCTGAATGAACTTTGTACAATCGACCAATAATAATCAATTTATGTATTATATCAATTGGAAGGCTCTTCAAAATAATGGCTTTTATTGTATCGATTTGTATCGAAATTCACAAACTGGGCAGTTATCGATAAAATGTAGTAATTTTCACATATATTATACATTCTACATTTTTTTCAAAAATTGGAATCAAAATTGGAAAATGTCTGATTTTATGACATTAAATAGGAAGCGATACTGTTGATTGAAATTAACCGATTCAAACACAGAATCGGAATTAAAATTCGATTCGTTTTGATGTCGTGCAAATAAAAAGATTTCCAAATTTAGAATCAAATTAGAATTTGGAATTTTAAATGGTGTACAAAAATCAATCAGATCACCAACACTAACCAACAATATTTTATTCACTGTTCTAAATATGTCTCTATATAACAAGTTAAATTTAATTTATAACAATTTCCATAACAAAGAAAATAAGTCTGAGTAGCTGAACAAGAGTTTTCCATCCATTTCTATGAATATGTTCTCTGATTTGATATATATGAAAAACATTTAGTACGAATTGACTTAAGATACACCTTGTGCGACAACTTGACATGGTAATGCTTTCCATATGCATTTGGGCCAAAAATTTCTATGGCCTAATCGAAGCGCTCTGATCGCCGTATAAGCAATGAAAGTAAATATTTTCAATGAAAACAAATCGCAAAATCAGACGAAAACAAAAACATTTCATTTGCATAACAAACGCAATATTAAACCAAGTTCTGATTGGGAGGCAAAACAAAAAAAAATAGAGGTATTAACAATAGTTATTAAAAGTGAAATTGTGCGTTTGCCTTTTTTGCATATGAAAAGGTTTTTGGCTTTGTTTTGGATTCGATTTTAGACTATCAACGAATCAATGAAGTTTTTGGAGTTGAATTTTGGATTTTGGTTTCCGCTTAAGAGCAACGAAAGTACAAAATGAAGAAGAAAAAAAACAGACACAATGACGAACTTGTCGCTGTCAAGTGTTGAATGGTTGCCAAAAAAAAAAAAAGAAAAAAGAAAGAAAAAGAAATGAGGAAATGGGCAGCTGAAGACGACAACAAATAAACAAATGGAGACGGCGACAACTTGTAGATTCTTTCCATTTACCGTAAACTTCACCTTAATTTTTTCCCCACTTCTTTTTTAATAGTTGTTTTCTACAGCCGGTTTTAAGCGCCTGCAGCAACATGTTGATGTTGATAATGTTGTTGTTGCTGCTGTTGCTGCTGTTTGCTTGTGACTTATAAAGAGTATCAACTCTTCTTCTTGTTCTCTTTCAACAGCTTGACGAGCCTTGATATTGGATGCCAGAGAGCCAGGAACAGTAAATGAAGGAGGACGAATATGGTGATTGTAACACGTGTAAGTAAAGAGCACGTCCGATAAGCGTAAGAGAGTGCAAAAGAGAACTAGTTACATATGCATGTGTGTGTAACTTATGCATGTGTGCGTGAGATCTCTTGCGATGCACATCAAAAACGCCAATCGGAAGTTCACACACATTTACATACATGCATGTATGCATTGTCTTGCTTAATACCCTGTTCCCATAAGGTATAATAGAGTTGCAGCATTTAACATCATTTTTATTCCTGCTCCATCTTGACTACAAATTTTAATTTGTCATTTTAATATTAGTACTTTTGAGACTAACACAATTAGCACTTATCAAAAATTTCATTTATTACTAATTTTCACGTTTCTTCTTCTGCTTTTGCTCATCAATTAGCACAGAAATGATTTAAGAGTAAAAAAATAACATTCATGATCTAATGAGTATCTGTCAGTCGGGGCTCTCTAACTTCTTTAACTCATCCATGGGAACATGCAAATGTATGTGTGGTTAGCTCCCATGCCTCGTATATCTATCTGGGGTCTGTCCCTGGTTGCTATTTTTTGTGTTACGCTCAACTGATTCTTACACACCAAAAAAAGACAACACAAAAAACAACAACGCAAAGTTTTATGGCAGTCGTGAAAACGTCCATGGCAACCCCATGACTCGTAAACTGGAATGTCAAATTGTAACCACTTGTTTTCTCATTCACACACATTCGCACACACACTTACACACACACACACACACACGCATTTGTATATTACAGGGTGACTACATCTGGATAGAACCCGCATCGGGACGGGAATTCGATGTGGCCATTGGAGCACGTGTCATCTCCGCAGAGGGTCGTCGCATCCAGGTGCGAGATGATGATGGCGACGAATTGTGGCTGGCGCCAGAGCGTCGCATCAAGGCGATGCATGCCTCATCCGTTCAGGGTGTCGAGGATATGATATCGCTGGGTGATCTGCACGAGGCGGGCATCTTACGTAATCTGCTCATACGCTACAAGGAGAATCTAATATACGTACGTAAATCAATTCAATTCTATTCGCATTCAAATTGAAATCAATAAATTTTGTATTTAAAACTATTTTCATTTGCATATGAAAGTATTTCTGCCATTAAACTCAGTTTCAGTGGTTTAATAAGTTTTTGTCAAAATATTTATTTGTTTTTGCTTAAAATCAAATGTCAACAGAAATTCCGTAAATGATTGCTTTTTTTTTAAATATTATTAAACTGACTTCATCTCTCCAATAAAGAGTTGGAACAATGAGATGTAAAAATGGTGATTATGGCGAAATTTTAGCTACCATTTATTATGTATACTCAAAAGAGGGCACTTAAATACTATCTATTTTGCACAGAATTTATAAGTGTTGCTTTCATTTGGACATTTAGACGTACACTGGGTCCATTTTGGTCGCCGTCAATCCGTATCAGATACTGCCCATCTATACGGGTGATCAGATCAAGCTGTACAAGGAGCGCAAAATTGGTGAGCTGCCGCCGCACATTTTTGCGATTGGGGACAATGCGTATGCGCATATGAAACGTTATCGCCAGGATCAGTGCATTGTGATATCTGGCGAATCGGGGGCTGGCAAAACGGAGAGCACAAAACTTATTTTGCAATACTTGGCTGCGATCAGCGGCAAGCACTCGTGGATCGAGCAGCAAATTCTGGAGGCGAATCCCATTTTAGAGGCCTTTGGCAATGCCAAAACGATACGCAACGATAACTCATCGCGGTGAGTAAACTGACAGCAGCTAGCAGCTAATTCCAAATAATTTCTGATTGATCCGTTTCACATTTGTCGCTTCCAGCTTTGGCAAATACATTGATATACACTTTAGCGCCAATGGGGTGATCGAGGGCGCCAAGATCGAGCAATATCTGTTGGAGAAGTCGCGCATTGTGTCGCAGAATCACAGCGAGCGCAATTATCATGTCTTCTACTGCATACTGGCAGGACTCTCAGCCGACGAGAAGAACCGCCTCGACCTGGGCGCAGCTGCCGACTACAAGTGAGTTCAGCAATCATTTCAATTGAAATCTGTTTTTCTTGGTTTTAGTTTTAAACATTCCTCTCTGATCCTAAACTCTAGGCCTGTGTATAGAAGAAACTTTTTCGAGCTGACAGTATGTACCTTATGGGATCGGAGATACGTCCCTTTGCCCCTTTCGCACTTTGCACAACTTCATTATACCCTTTTTAGAGTTTGATAGTTTGTTTGTTCAAATGGAAGAGCCATCAGCTAAATAGCTGGTTTTACACTGGTATTCCACAGTGCATTCCGCAGTCAGTTGCGCCCGAGTGGTTCTATATGAATCCATATTATTGCACCATTCAACGTGGCAATACAATAAAATCTACCGGAATTTTTATACTTTTCGTAAAGAACATTTTTATTTCACAATTTATAACAAGACTAAGCAAAAGCGTTGATGATCATGAGAAAATTGAGTTTTTGCATTAAGGTTATATTGGGTCTAAATATATAGCGCTCATACTTCACTTAAAAGTCACAAGTCAGAAGATCAAATAAGAAAAAACATGTGTGCGATATTTTTATCAGCTTATACAATAAATTTCATGCTGTACTTTTGTTTTTTTTACTTATCATTGTCATTAAATGTAAAAAACATATTGTAAAAAGTGGACGGTTTGAAAGAAGTTGTTTAACAGAAGATTTTCTTTTTCGCAGTGAACATTTTAGGGAGCCAACATAAATAGAAAATAAATTTCTTTTTGTTACTGGTGGAAATGAAAATGCGAAATTTTTAGTTGTGCGATATTTTAGCCAAGGGAAAATTCTAATATGCTTCTTCTTCTCAATATTTTCTTTACTTTACCCTTTATTTTCACATAAATAATAATTATTATTGGACTGTTAATATTGTAGTATACCAAAAATAAGTAAATGAATGATTATATATATTTTGAAAAATTGTTCTACAGATACTTGACTGGCGGGAATAGCATAACGTGCGAGGGACGCGACGATGCCGCTGAATTCTCCGATATACGATCGGCGATGAAGGTGCTGCTGTTCTCGGACCAGGAGATCTGGGAGATAATTAAGCTGCTGGCGGCGCTGCTGCATTGTGGCAATATTAAATACAAGGCCACTGTTGTGGATAATCTGGATGCAACGGAAATACCGGAGCACATCAATGTGGAGCGGGTCGCCGGACTACTCGGCCTGCCCATACAGCCGCTGATCGATGCCCTGACACGTCGCACACTGTTCGCCCATGGCGAGACTGTCGTCTCGACGCTGTCCCGAGACCAGTCTGTTGATGTGCGCGACGCATTCGTCAAGGGCATCTACGGGCGTCTGTTTGTGCATATTGTGCGTAAAATCAATACGGCCATCTTTAAGCCGAGAGCTACGTCACGCAATGCGATCGGTGTGCTGGACATCTTTGGGTTTGAGAACTTCGATCAGAATAGCTTCGAGCAGTTCTGCATCAATTATGCGAACGAGAATCTGCAGCAGTTCTTTGTGCAGCACATCTTTAAGCTGGAGCAGGAGGAATACAACCACGAGGCGATCAACTGGCAGCACATTGAGTTTGTCGACAATCAGGATGCGCTCGATTTGATTGCCATCAAGCAGCTAAATATAATGGCACTGATCGATGAGGAGGCACGCTTCCCCAAGGGCACCGACCAGACAATGCTTGCCAAGCTGCACAAGACGCACGGCGCGCACAAGAACTATCTGAAGCCCAAGTCGGATATCAACACCAGTTTCGGTCTCAATCATTTTGCCGGCGTCGTTTTCTACGATACACGCGGCTTTCTCGACAAGAATCGCGACACGTTTAGTCCGGATTTATTGCATTTGGTTAGCCAGAGCGGCAACAAGTTCTTGCGTCAAATCTTTGCCCAGGACATTGAGATGGGTGCGGAGACGCGCAAACGCACACCGACCCTTTCGACCCAATTCCGCAAGAGTCTCGACGCACTGATGAAGACGCTGAGCAGCTGCCAGCCGTTCTTCATACGGTGCATCAAGCCCAACGAGCTGAAGAAACCGATGATGTTCGATCGTGGTCTATGCTGTCGCCAGCTGCGCTACTCTGGCATGATGGAGACCATTCGGATAAGACGTGCCGGTTATCCCATCCGTCATGGCTTTCGTGAGTTTGTCGAACGCTATCGTTTCCTCATTGCCGGTGTGCCGCCGGCTCATCGCACCGATTGCCTGGCGGCCACAACTCGCATTTGCGCCATGGTCCTGGGCAAATCGGATTATCAGCTGGGCCACACCAAGGTCTTCCTGAAGGATGCCCACGATCTGTATTTGGAGCAAGAGCGCGACCGTGTCCTCACACGCAAAATCCTAATCCTGCAGCGCAGCATACGCGGCTGGGTATACAGGCGTCGCTATCTGCGTCTCCGCGCCGCCGCCATCAGTGTGCAGCGCGTGTGGAAGGGGTATGCGCAGCGCAAGCGCTATCGCAGCATGCGTGTGGGCTATATGCGGCTGCAGGCCCTCATCCGATCCCGTGTCCTCTCGCATCGTTTTCGCCATTTGCGCGGTCATATTGTGGGGCTGCAGGCGCATGCGCGCGGCTATCTGGTGCGCCGTGAATACGGCCACAAGATGTGGGCGGTGATCAAGATACAGTCGCATGTGCGACGCATGATCGCTGTGCGGCGCTATCGCAAGCTGCGGCTGGAGCACAAACAGTTTGCCGAGGTGCTGCAGCTGCGCAAACTGGAGGAGCAGGAGCTGCTGCATCGCGGCAACAAGCATGCCCGTGAAATTGCCGAGCAGCACTATCGGGATCGTTTGCATGAGCTGGAGCGACGGGAGTTGCAAGAGCAGCTGGAGGATCGACGGCGCGTCGAGGTCAAAATGAATATTATAAATGATGCGGCCAGGAAACAGGAGGAGCCCGTCGACGATGGCAAACTGGTGGAGGCCATGTTCGATTTTCTGCCCGATTCGAGCAGTGATGCACCGACTCCGCACGGCGGACGTGAGACGTCCGTATTTAATGATCTGCCGCATGCGCAGGCCGTTAATCAGGAGGACATCATTGCGCCGATGCACATCTCGGAGGATGAGGAGGATCTATCCGAATATAAGTTTCAAAAATTTGCGGCCACCTATTTTCAGGGCAATGTCAATCATCAGTATGCCAAGAAGGCGCTGAAGCATCCTCTGTTGCCACTGCATACGCAAGGCGATCAGCTGGCCGCCCAGGCGCTCTGGATAACCATATTGCGTTTCACTGGCGACATGCAGGAGCCCAAATATCACACCATGGATCGCATGGACACCACATCCGTCATGTCCAAGGTGACGGCAACGCTCGGACGCAATTTCATCAGGAGCAAGGTGAGTTAAAAATCCAAATAAACCCGAAATAAAACAAGAGAAATAATAAACAATTTGACTTTGTTGGGACGGTTTTTGTACAGGAATTCCAGGAGGCTCAACTGATGGGTCTCGACCCGGAGGCGTTCCTCAAGCAAAAGCCGCGCTCGATACGCCACAAGCTGGTCTCGTTGACGCTGAAGCGAAAGAACAAACTGGGCGAGGATGTGCGCCGGCGACTGCAGGATGATGAATACACCGCCGATAGCTATCAGTCGTGGCTGCAGTCGCGTCCGACATCGAATCTGGAGAAGCTGCACTTCATCATTGGCCATGGCATATTGCGAGCAGAGTTGCGCGACGAGATCTACTGCCAGATATGCAAGCAGCTAACCAATAATCCATTAAAATCATCGCATGCCCGCGGCTGGATATTGTTGTCACTGTGCGTCGGCTGCTTTGCCCCATCGGAGAAGTTCGTCAATTATCTGAGAGCATTTATTCGAGAGGGGCCGCCCGGCTATGCGCCGTATTGTGAGGAGCGACTGAAACGTACATTCAACAATGGCACACGGAATCAGCCGCCGTCCTGGCTGGAGTTGCAGGCGACCAAATCGAAGAAGCCCATCATGCTGCCCATCACATTTATGGATGGCAATACGAAAACATTGCTGGCGGATTCGGCGACAACGGCGCGCGAACTATGCAATCAGCTATCGGATAAGATAACGCTCAAGGATCAATTCGGCTTCTCGCTATATATTGCGCTATTCGATAAGGTCAGCTCGCTGGGCAGCGGAGGTGATCATGTGATGGACGCGATATCACAGTGCGAACAGTATGCGAAGGAGCAGGGCGCCCAGGAGCGCAACGCACCGTGGCGTCTCTTCTTTCGCAAGGAAATATTTGCGCCGTGGCATGAGCCAACTAACGATCAAGTGGCCACCAACCTCATCTATCAGCAGGTTGTGCGAGGCGTTAAATTCGGCGAGTATCGTTGCGACAAGGAGGAGGATCTGGCCATGATAGCGGCCCAACAATATTTTATCGAATACGGCACGGATATGTCCATGGAGCGATTGTTTACGCTCTTGCCCAACTTTATACCCGATTTCTGTCTCAGCGGCATCGATAAGGCCATCGAGCGATGGGCAGCTCTGGTCTTGCAGGCCTACAAGAAGTCCTACTACGTCAAGGATAAGATAGCACCGCTCAAGATCAAAGAGGACATTGTCAGCTATGCCAAATATAAGTGGCCGCTGCTCTTCTCACGCTTCTACGAAGCGTATCGCAATTCGGGTCCCAATTTGCCCAAGAACGATGTCATCATAGCGGTCAACTGGACGGGTGTTTACGTTGTGGACGATCAGGAGCAGGTGCTGCTCGAGCTCAGCTTCCCAGAGATCACAGCCGTTTCCAGCCAGAAGACAAACAAGGTCTTCACCCAGACGTTTAGCCTGTCCACGGTACGCGGCGAGGAGTTCACATTCCAAAGTCCCAACGCGGAGGATATACGCGACCTGGTCGTCTACTTTTTGGACGGCCTCAAGAAACGGTAAGTGACATCCTAAGCAATCCAAATTAATTCTCGTCTCTTTTGAAAATAGCTTTGAATTTGTGATATTTATATGGTGTGTGTGATTATCGCTAATCCATTGAACACTTGCAGATCGAAATATGTGATTGCCCTGCAGGATTATCGTGCGCCCTCGGACGGCACCAGTTTTCTATCGTTTTTTAAGGGCGATCTGATCATACTGGAGGACGAATCATGCGGCGAGTCGGTGCTGAACAATGGCTGGTGCATTGGACGCTGCGATAGGTCGCAGGAGCGCGGCGATTTTCCCGCCGAGACGGTGTATGTGTTGCCAACGTTGAGTAAACCGCCTCAGGACATATTGGCTTTGTTTAACATTGAGGAGGCGCATCATGGCCGGCGCCTCAGCATGGCATCTAATGGAGGCGCTGTGGAGCCGCGCGATCGTCCACACACACTCATGGAATATGCGCTGGATCATTTCCGTTTGCCGCCGAAGCGCACCATGTCCAAGACACTGACGCTCAGCTCAAAACGCAGCGAGGAACTGTGGCGGTATGCCAGGGATCCGATTAAGGCGCCGTTGCTGCGCAAGCTGCAAAGCAAGGAGGAGCTGGTCGAGGAGGCGTGCTTCGCCTTTGCTGCCATACTTAAATATATGGGCGATCTGCCATCGAAGCGTCCGCGCATGGGCAACGAGATAACCGATCACATCTTCGACGGTCCGCTCAAGCATGAGATATTGCGGGACGAGATCTATTGCCAGCTGATGAAGCAGCTAACTGACAATCGCAATCGCATGTCCGAGGAGCGCGGCTGGGAGCTGATGTGGCTCAAGTTTAAAGGCCCTACATTTAAGGGTGTGAAGAATATTGCTCTCACAAGGACGGACAGACAGCGTGATGGACATTGTAATCTGATCCCGAAGGTTTAAGATAAAATTATACTTGTCGGTTGGGAGCTGATGTGGATGGCAACGGGTCTGTTTGCCTGCTCTCAGGGCTTGCTTAAGGAGCTGTTAATGTTTCTACGGACGCGTCGTCATCCCATCTCACAGGATTCAATGCATGGTCTGCAAAAGACCATTCGACATGGACAGCGCAAATATCCGCCGCATCAGGTGGAGGTCGAGGCCATACACCACAAGACAACGCAAATCTTTCACAAGGTCTTTTTTCCGGACGATACCGACGAAGCGTTCGAAGTGGACTCGTCCACGCGGGCCAAGGACTTTTGCAACAACTTCTCGCAGCGCCTTTCGCTGCGCACCAGCGAGGGCTTCTCGCTGTTTGCGAAGATCGCCGACTGGCTAAGGAAGGCACGACTGATACGCGACGGCGCCAATCCGTAGTTCACCTATCAGGTGTTCTTCATGAAGAAACTGTGGACGAATACGGTGCCAGGCAAGGATCGCAATGCCGACCCAAGCTATTGCGCGGCTATCACAAGTGCTCCCGCGAGGAGGCCGCCAAGCTGGCCGCTCTCGTCTTTCGCGTTCGCTTTGGCGAAAACAAACAGGAGCTGCAGGCCATACCGTAAGTGTTGCAATGTCCAATCTCCAATTGTTCATCTTATACACATTCAACGTTATCCTTGTTATCCCACTATCACTTTCAGGCAAATGCTGCAAGAGCTGATACCGTCTGATATTATGAAGATGCAGAGCACGAGCGAATGGAAGCGGTCCATTGTGGCATCGTACAATCAGGATGGTGGCATGAGCTCCGAGGATGCCAAAGTG
Organism: Drosophila nr. medialis 2 BK-2023a; assembly: GCA_035044325.1. Taxonomy (NCBI): domain Eukaryota; kingdom Metazoa; phylum Arthropoda; class Insecta; order Diptera; family Drosophilidae; genus Drosophila; species Drosophila nr. medialis 2 BK-2023a. The sequence goes on along the minus strand of JAWNMH010000410.1, from coordinate 2,105,109 downwards.
GCATTTCTGAAGATAGTATACAGGTGTGTGTGCGTGTGTGTGCGTCTGTGCTTGTGTTATAATATTTTTATATTTTCAAATATATATATATATATATGTATATATACAAATAGATGGCCAACCTTTGGATCTGCATTCTTTGAGGTGAAGCAAACCACGGAGCCAAACTATCCGGAAATGCTGCTTATTGCCATTAACAAGCATGGCGTGAGTCTGATACATCCAGTAACAAAAGTAAGTAGGACAATGTGTATACTATATGTATATATGGTTATATAGCACAATTAATGCAATTGCAGGACATACTGGTTACGCATCCTTTTACGCGCATCTCGAACTGGTCATCGGGCAACACGTACTTCCACATGACAATCGGGAATCTGGTGCGTGGCTCGAAGCTGCTGTGCGAAACATCGCTGGGTTATAAGATGGACGATCTGCTGACATCATATATATCGTTAATGCTGACCAATATGAACAAGAATCGAACCATACGAGCCAACTAGTAAACATATCTATATATAGACGGACACACACACACACACACATACTTATAATTCTAAAATATAAATGCAATAATTACATAACTAGTACTCATAGTTAATTACCTATTGTGCATTCCACGACCCCACATTGGCTTGCTTAGCTATGAATTGTAGTAAACTCATTTTCATATTTATATTATGCCTTTCTTTTGTAAAAATTCGCACATTCCGTTTACTTAAATTATTAATTAAACACGTCAATTAGGTCTTACGTATGAGTAAATAATTGATAAGCTATTATATCAAATCATTCTGCAATCTATATAACTTTCTGTATATCTCAACTGCATATCTGTACTGATGACTTTGTGTATCAAATACATAGAAATGTTCAATTATTTAATAAATTATATACATACTTATCTAAAACGTTTATTTTAAAATGTCGTATCATCTGATCTTCAAATTGTATATTTATAATATAGACAACTCAAACATATATGTGCATATATATTTCTTAGCACGAATGTTTCTCAGATTGAGCAATGTTCAATTGTAATTTATGTATTTAGTTATAATTTATAACTATTACTAGCTAACTGACTTGGGGGTGTTCCGTTATTTAGCTCCAGAAATGAGTGCCAAAAACTTGAAGTATGTATTCAGCTTTTTAACGGGGCGAATCTATTCCGCCATCCTTAGCTGCAGATGTATATTTTGTTTCTCCAAAGTTTTTAATAAACTCTTTAAATTGCTTGCACTTTGAAATACTTAATTTATAAATCAGCGAGGATGAATTGTAAGTAAAAAAGGGTTCTTTAATTTATTTCTGTTAGTTTATAAACTTTAACTACATGGCTTGTTATATTGGTCTGCAAATATACTCAATCGCAGTTAAACATCGATTAATGCCTGCCTAACTTTCTGTGTTAGGCAGTGTAAATATCGTATATGGAAATGATCTTTCCTTTCAAGCATTCTCACAAAGCGGTGGGAGAGGTGGAATACTAGTATCCGTGCAGGGCTCCTTCAAAATGTCCACAATTTCTTGCATACAAGGTCGTTTCGTGAAATCTTTATCCCAGCACTTCTGCATCAATTTCTGAATGTATTCGGGGATTTCATCACCAATAGGGGGCCTTAGATCTAAACGAATTAATTTTAATTATTATTATTGGACTTTGTTTATTAAGATGTACATACCCTCCTCAACAATTTTTTTTAAGACTTGCATATCACCATTTTCATTACGTTCATCCTCGTATGGCACCTTACGCATCATAACTTCCCAGATCGTAATGCCCATGCTGTACACATCACATTTCTCATTATATTTTTCGCCTTTCGTAATCTGTGCGTTTTAAACGTTACAACCGTTATAAGTGACGAAATGCATACGATAATATGTAGATATAGTAACCTCGGGTGCTGTATATAAGGGAGTGCCCACACCTTTTGTCATAAAGGTTTGCACGTTTCGCGCAAAGCCAAAATCACATATTTTTAACATCTTTCGCTCAGCGTCAAGTAACATATTGGGGGGTTTCACGTCCCGATGGATGTAGCCTCTCACTGAACACGCACGAAGATAGGCCAACGCCTGGAAACAAAAATATAACATTTCGCAACGTATATGTATGTATATATAAATATTTGTGTGTATACCTGCGCTGCCTGGCATAACCACCGAACGCCATCCGCACGGCTATATTCAATGCGGCTTTTATGCATAAGGTGCCACAAAGATCCACCAGCCATATACTCCATGACAAAGTAGGTGTCCCCTTTGAATCTCGAAATACCAAAAAGTTTGACGATGTTCTCATGACCATTGACCACTTCCTGATACTTGGCCTCGTTCTTAATATCAGTCTCCTTGGAAGTGTTCCCTGCTACTTGTTTAATAGCTACATCATTGCCCTTATATTTTCCAACAGTGACAGTTCCAAAGGAGCCCCCTCCAATTCTCTTTAAAATTTTCATTTGTTTTAATTGAATAAGATTTATAAGATACAAATACTTGCCTTTCCAATCGTAAGTTCTTCATATTCGATTGCCTGCATTTCTAGTCAGTTTGTAATTTGTGAATGAAAAGTTGACTCACTTCATAAAATTATCTTGAATCTGGAAGACCGCTATCTGCTGTCAAAAAATAATTTGACATTCACCGCGAAATTTAATCAACTCAGAGTAGTATGTTGCGGCGGGGCCAATTATATATCGATAGTTGGGGCTGCCCACAGCGTCGAACGAGTGGTAGCCCCAGAGTGAAAAGAAGAGAGAGAGAATTCGCGGGCTCAAAAGCTCCTAGATAACGGAGGCTTATCCGAGTGAAGATAAAAGAATGATCAAGAAGGTTGAAGGTCAAAACCAAAGTCAGGGATTAGTCGAAGCGGTGGAGCTCGAACAAAAGTCAAGTCAGTTAGTGAGAAGCTGCGAAAAAAAACAAGGTCGAGCGACGGTCATCATCACGTGAAGTTTAGTTTTAATTTTTTTTCGTGTAGGTTTAGTTTAGTTTTTGGTGAACGTTTAGTTTAGTTTTCGTGAGAGTTTAGTCGTTTTTTTTGGTGAGAGCAATATTTTTTTTTTTTTTTAAAGAAATTAAAGTGACGACGCACGATTAACAGAACTTTAAGGTGACAATTTCACCGCCAAGGATCATAAAAGTGGCGGTTCGAAGATAAAAAAAACACCTTAAGACGACAGCAGCCACCATCACGTGACCAAAAGGGGCTTACGAAACCACCCCCCATGCCACCACGGACCACTAAGAACATAAAAGTGAGTCCGTTCCCTCAAATTACACCGGCAGCGGTCCACCTAACGTCCCAAAAACTTGTTATAATTTGCGTTTCCAGTGGCGTGAAATATTTATAAACTAAAACAATTTTTTTTTCTATTCTTTTTTTTTATATTGTTAAATTTTTTTTTTGTATTAATCATTTTTTTTTTGTTCCTTAATTTTCCTTTTTTTTTGTTATTATTTATTTTGGTTTTGGTTTTTGTTAAGTTTGGTTAGAATACAAAATTAAATATTTATTATTCAATCATTTTTTTTGCTCCTATTTTTTACTTTTATTTAACTAATATTTTTTTTTTTTTTTTGTTAAGTTTAATATTTATAATGCTTCCCTTTTAGATAGTTAATTCCGTTCACTTACATATTTATAGTTTTAAGTAGAAGTAAATCCCATTAAATGTTAGCATTAAGGCAAAATTAAAATAAATAAGGTTTTGTTGAAATGAAAAGTTAAATTTTATAAATGGAGGGATGGGAACCCAAAGTAGGTTAGGATAAAAATGTGATCTTGCAGAAGTAAAAGGGTGGGGCCAAGAGTAGATAATTATCCCCACAGGAAGGGCGGGAGCGCTACGGCAGTAACAGCAAAGCCGCCGTTGGAAGTCGGAGGCAGAGTTTTCTTTTGTGTTTTTGGAATTGCCACTGTCCGTTAAAACAGCTGTTATTAGTGATGTGTAGATTTGTGTTGTGTAGAACTATTGTGCGGTCGGCGGGCAGGGGCAGAGCAGCTGCCCCATGAGGACAAACCGACGCGTAACAAGTATTTAATTATATGTATTTTAAATAAATAGTATTTAAGTCTAGTTCAGATCGACAAAAATTGTCATTTAATTCGTTAAAATCAATTCATATAAAAAAAAGATCCAAAAAATCACCTAAAAATTAACAAAATATATTTTTGGTATATTTTATAGAAAGGTTATATTTGCAAAATAGTTTGTGGAAAAATAGAAATGATATAAATAAAAACATTAATTGCAGAAAACATAATAAATTCAATTCTTTATCAAGCAATAATGTATTTTAACTTCTCATTGAATTAACTCCTCAATTTCACTTTTGGCGCGTTTGGCTACAGGCGATTTGCGGTGGTATTTTACTTTACTAAATGTATTGCAGAGTATTAAAATATTTAAATTGGTTTGTGACAAAAAAACAGTTATTCAAATTTATAGTTGTTATTTTTAACCTTCTAATGGACGTAATTCAAAATTGTAATACTTTGTCTGATGCAGACAACGAAAGTATATGCTGCAAGTTTAAAGGCCCTACATTTAAGGGTGTGAAGAATATTGCTCTCACAAGGACGGACAGACAGCGTGATGGACATTGTAATCTGATCCCGAAGGTTTAAGATAAAATTATACTTGTCGGTTGGGAGCTGATGTGGATGGCAACGGGTCTGTTTGCCTGCTCTCAGGGCTTGCTTAAGGAGCTGTTAGTGTTTCTACGGACGCGTCGTCATCCCATCTCACAGGATTCAATGCATGGTCTGCAAAAGACCATTTGACATGGACAGCGCAAATATCCGCCGCATCAGGTGGAGGTCGAGGCCATACACCACAAGACAACGCAAATCTTTCACAAGGTCTTTTTTCCGGACGATACCGACGAAGCGTTCGAAGTGGACTCGTCCACGCGGGCCAAGGACTTGCAACAACTTCTCGCAGCGCCTTTTGCTGCGCACCAGCGAGCGCTTCTCGCTGTTTGCGAAGATCGCCGACTGGCTAAGGAAGGCACGACTGATACGCGACGGCGCCAATCCGTAGTTCACCTATCAGGTGTTCTTCATGAAGAAACTGTGGACGAATACGGTGCCAGGCAAGGATCGCAATGCCGACCCAAGCTATTGCGCGGCTATCACAAGTGCTCCCGCGAGGAGGCCGCCAAGCTGGCCGCTCTCGTCTTTCGCGTTCGCTTTGGCGAAAACAAACAGGAGCTGCAGGCCATACCGTAAGTGTTGCAATGTCCAATCTCCAATTGTTCATCTTATACACATTCAACGTTATCCTTGTTATCCCACTATCACTTTCAGGCAAATGCTGCAAGAGCTGATACCGTCTGATATTATGAAGATGCAGAGCACGAGCGAATGGAAGCGGTCCATTGTGGCATCGTACAATCAGGATGGTGGCATGAGCTCCGAGGATGCCAAAGTGGCATTTCTGAAGATCGTATACAGGTGTGTGTGCGTGTGTGTGCGTCTGTGCTTGTGTTATAATATTTTTATATTTTCAAATATATATATATATATATGTATATATACAAATAGATGGCCAACCTTTGGATCTGCATTCTTTGAGGTGAAGCAAACCACGGAGCCAAACTATCCGGAAATGCTGCTTATTGCCATTAACAAGCATGGCGTGAGTCTGATACATCCAGTAACAAAAGTAAGTAGGACAATGTGTATACTATATGTATATATGGTTATATAGCACAATTAATGCAATTGCAGGACATACTGGTTACGCATCCTTTTACGCGCATCTCGAACTGGTCATCGGGCAACACGTACTTCCACATGACAATCGGGAATCTGGTGCGTGGCTCGAAGCTGCTGTGCGAAACATCGCTGGGTTATAAGATGGACGATCTGCTGACATCATATATATCGTTAATGCTGACCAATATGAACAAGAATCGAACCATACGAGCCAACTAGTAAACATATCTATATATAGACGGACACACACACACACACACATACTTATAATTCTAAAATATAAATGCAATAATTACATAACTAGTACTCATAGTTAATTACCTATTGTGCATTCCACGACCCCACATTGGCTTGCTTAGCTATGAATTGTAGTAAACTCATTTTCATATTTATATTATGCCTTTCTTTTGTAAAAATTCGCACATTCCGTTTACTTAAATTATTAATTAAACACGTCAATTAGGTCTTACGTATGAGTAAATAATTGATAAGCTATTATATCAAATCATTCTGCAATCTATATAACTTTCTGTATATCTCAACTGCATATCTGTACTGATGACTTTGTGTATCAAATACATAGAAATGTTCAATTATTTAATAAATTATATACATACTTATCTAAAACGTTTATTTTAAAATGTCGTATCATCTGATCTTCAAATTGTATATTTATAATATAGACAACTCAAACATATATGTGCATATATATTTCTTAGCACGAATGTTTCTCAGATTGAGCAATGTTCAATTGTAATTTATGTATTTAGTTATAATTTATAATTATTACTAGCTAACTTGGGGGTGTTCCGTTATTTAGGCTCCAGAAATGAGTGCCAAAAACTTGAAGTATGTATTCAGCTTTTTAACGGGGCGAATCTATTCCGCCATCCTTAGCTGCAGATGTATATTTTGTTTCTCCAAAGTTTTTAATAAACTCTTTAAATTGCTTGCACTTTGAAATACTTAATTTATAAATCAGCGAGGATGAATTGTAAGTAAAAAAGGGTTCTTTAATTTATTTCTGTTAGTTTATAAACTTTAACTATATGGCTTGTTATATTGGTCTGCAAATATACTCAATCGCAGTTAAACATCGATTAATGCCTGCCTAACTTTCTGTGTTAGGCAGTGTAAATATCGTATATGGAAATGATCTTTCCTTTCAAGCATTCTCACAAAGCGGTGGGAGAGGTGGAATACTAGTATCCGTGCAGGGCTCCTTCAAAATGTCCACAATTTCTTGCATACAAGGTCGTTTCGTGAAATCTTTATCCCAGCACTTCTGCATCAATTTCTGAATGTATTCGGGGATTTCATCACCAATAGGGGGCCTTAGATCTAAACGAATTAATTTTAATTATTATTATTGGACTTTGTTTATTAAGATGTACATACCCTCCTCAACAATTTTTTTTAAGACTTGCATATCACCATTTTCATTACGTTCATCCTCGTATGGCACCTTACGCATCATAACTTCCCAGATCGTAATGCCCATGCTGTACACATCACATTTCTCATTATATTTTTCGCCTTTCGTAATCTGTGCGTTTTAAACGTTACAACCGTTATAAGTGACGAAATGCATACGATAATATGTAGATATAGTAACCTCGGGTGCTGTATATAAGGGAGTGCCCACACCTTTTGTCATAAAGGTTTGCACGTTTCGCGCAAAGCCAAAATCACATATTTTTAACATCTTTCGCTCAGCGTCAAGTAACATATTGGGGGGTTTCACGTCCCGATGGATGTAGCCTCTCACTGAACACGCACGAAGATAGGCCAACGCCTGGAAACAAAAATATAACATTTCGCAACGTATATGTATGTATATATAAATATTTGTGTGTATACCTGCGCTGCCTGGCATAACCACCGAACGCCATCCGCACGGCTATATTCAATGCGGCTTTTATGCATAAGGTGCCACAAAGATCCACCAGCCATATACTCCATGACAAAGTAGGTGTCCCCTTTGAATCTCGAAATACCAAAAAGTTTGACGATGTTCTCATGACCATTGACCACTTCCTGATACTTGGCCTCGTTCTTAATATCAGTCTCCTTGGAAGTGTTCCCTGCTACTTGTTTAATAGCTACATCATTGCCCTTATATTTTCCAACAGTGACAGTTCCAAAGGAGCCCCCTCCAATTCTCTTTAAAATTTTCATTTGTTTTAATTGAATAAGATTTATAAGATACAAATACTTGCCTTTCCAATCGTAAGTTCTTCATATTCGATTGCCTGCATTTCTAGTCAGTTTGTAATTTGTGAATGAAAAGTTGACTCACTTCATAAAATTATCTTGAATCTGGAAGACCGCTATCTGCTGTCAAAAAATAATTTGACATTCACCGCGAAATTTAATCAACTCAGAGTAGTATGTTGCGGCGGGGCCAATTATATATCGATAGTTGGGGCTGCCCACAGCGTCGAACGAGTGGTAGCCCCAGAGTGAAAAGAAGAGAGAGAGAATTCGCGGGCTCAAAAGCTCCTAGATAACGGAGGCTTATCCGAGTGAAGATAAAAGAATGATCAAGAAGGTTGAAGGTCAAAACCAAAGTCAGGGATTAGTCGAAGCGGTGGAGCTCGAACAAAAGTCAAGTCAGTTAGTGAGAAGCTGCGAAAAAAAACAAGGTCGAGCGACGGTCATCATCACGTGAAGTTTAGTTTTAATTTTTTTTCGTGTAGGTTTAGTTTAGTTTTTGGTGAACGTTTAGTTTAGTTTTCGTGAGAGTTTAGTCGTTTTTTTTGGTGAGAGCAATATTTTTTTTTTTTTTTAAAGAAATTAAAGTGACGACGCACGATTAAAAGAACTTTAAGGTGACAATTTCACCGCCAAGGATCATAAAAGTGGCGGTTCGAAGATAAAAAAAACACCTTAAGACGACAGCAGCCACCATCACGTGACCAAAAGGGGCTTACGAAACCACCCCCCATGCCACCACGGACCACTAAGAACATAAAAGTGAGTCCGTTCCCTCAAATTGCACCGGCAGCGGTCCACCTAACGTCCCAAAAACTTGTTATAATTTGCGTTTCCAGTGGCGTGAAATATTTATAAACTAAAACAATTTTTTTTTCTATTCTTTTTTTTATATTGTTAAATTTTTTTTTTGTATTAATCATTTTTTTTTTGTTCCTTAATTTTCCTTTTTTTTTGTTATTATTTATTTTGGTTTTGGTTTTTGTTAAGTTTGGTTAGAATACAAAATTAAATATTTATTATTCAATCATTTTTTTTGCTCCTATTTTTTACTTTTATTTAACTAATATTTTTTTTTTTTTTTTGTTAAGTTTAATATTTATAATGCTTCCCTTTTAGATAGTTAATTCCATTCACTTACATATTTATAGTTTTAAGTAGAAGTAAATCCCATTAAATGTTAGCATTAAGGCAAAATTAAAATAAATAAGGTTTTGTTGAAATGAAAAGTTAAATTTTATAAATGGAGGGATGGGAACCCAAAGTAGGTTAGGATAAAAATGTGATCTTGCAGAAGTAAAAGGGTGGGGCCAAGAGTAGATAACTATCCCCACAGGAAGGGCGGGAGCGTTACGGCAGTAACAGCAAAGCCGCCGTTGGAAGTCGGAGGCAGAGTTTTCTTTTGTGTTTTTGGAATTGCCACTGTCCGTTAAAACAGCTGTTATTAGTGATGTGTAGATTTGTGTTGTGTAGAACTATTGTGCGGTCGGCGGGCAGGGGCAGAGCAGCTGCCCCATGAGGACAAACCGACGCGTAACAAGTATTTAATTATATGTATTTTAAATAAATAGTATTTAAGTCTAGTTCAGATCGACAAAAATTGTCATTTAATTCGTTAAAATCAATTCATATAAAAAAAAGATCCAAAAAATCACCTAAAAATTAACAAAATATATTTTTGGTATATTTTATAGAAAGGTTATATTTGCAAAATAGTTTGTGGAAAAATAGAAATGATATGAATAAAAACATTAATTGCAGAAAACATAATAAATTCAATTCTTTATCAAGCAATAATGTATTTTAACTTCTCATTGAATTAACTCCTCAATTTCACTTTTGGCGCGTTTGGCTACAGGCGATTTGCGGTGGTATTTTACTTTACTAAATGTATTGCAGAGTATTAAAATATTTAAATTGGTTTGTGACAAAAAAACAGTTATTAAAATGTATAGTTGTTATTTTTAACCTTCTAATGGACGTAATTCAAAATTGTAATACTTTGTCTGATGCAGACAACGAAAGTATATGCTGCAAGTTTAAAGGCCTTACATTTAAGGGTGTGAAGAATATTGCTCTCACAAGGACGGACAGACAGCGTGATGGACATTGTAATCTGATCCCGAAGGTTTAAGATAAAATTATACTTGTCGGTTGGGAGCTGATGTGGATGGCAACGGGTCTGTTTGCCTGCTCTCAGGGCTTGCTTAAGGAGCTGTTAGTGTTTCTACGGACGCGTCGTCATCCCATCTCACAGGATTCAATGCATGGTCTGCAAAAGACCATTTGACATGGACAGCGCAAATATCCGCCGCATCAGGTGGAGGTCGAGGCCATACACCACAAGACAACGCAAATCTTTCACAAGGTCTTTTTTCCGGACGATACCGACGAAGCGTTCGAAGTGGACTCGTCCACGCGGGCCAAGGACTTGCAACAACTTCTCGCAGCGCCTTTTGCTGCGCACCAGCGAGCGCTTCTCGCTGTTTGCGAAGATCGCCGACTGGCTAAGGAAGGCACGACTGATACGCGACGGCGCCAATCCGTAGTTCACCTATCAGGTGTTCTTCATGAAGAAACTGTGGACGAATACGGTGCCAAGCAAGGATCGCAATGCCGACCCAAGCTATTGCGCGGCTATCACAAGTGCTCCCGCGAGGAGGCCGCCAAGCTGGCCGCTCTCGTCTTTCGCGTTCGCTTTGGCGAAAACAAACAGGAGCTGCAGGCCATACCGTAAGTGTTGCAATGTCCAATCTCCAATTGTTCATCTTATACACATTCAACGTTATCCTTGTTATCCCACTATCACTTTCAGGCAAATGCTGCAAGAGCTGATACCGTCTGATATTATGAAGATGCAGAGCACGAGCGAATGGAAGCGGTCCATTGTGGCATCTTACAATCAGGATGGTGGCATGAGCTCCGAGGATGCCAAAGTGGCATTTCTGAAGATCGTATACAGGTGTGTGTGCGTGTGTGTGCGTCTGTGCTTGTGTTATAATATTTTTATATTTTCAAATATATATATATATATATGTATATATACAAATAGATGGCCAACCTTTGGATCTGCATTCTTTGAGGTGAAGCAAACCACGGAGCCAAACTATCCGGAAATGCTGCTTATTGCCATTAACAAGCATGGCGTGAGTCTGATACATCCAGTAACAAAAGTAAGTAGGACAATGTGTATACTATATGTATATATGGTTATATAGCACAATTAATGCAATTGCAGGACATACTGGTTACGCATCCTTTTACGCGCATCTCGAACTGGTCATCGGGCAACACGTACTTCCACATGACAATCGGGAATCTGGTGCGTGGCTCGAAGCTGCTGTGCGAAACATCGCTGGGTTATAAGATGGACGATCTGCTGACATCATATATATCGTTAATGCTGACCAATATGAACAAGAATCGAACCATACGAGCCAACTAGTAAACATATCTATATATAGACGGACACACACACACACACACATACTTATAATTCTAAAATATAAATGCAATAATTACATAACTAGTACTCATAGTTAATTACCTATTGTGCATTCCACGACCCCACATTGGCTTGCTTAGCTATGAATTGTAGTAAACTCATTTTCATATTTATATTATGCCTTTCTTTTGTAAAAATTCGCACATTCCGTTTACTTAAATTATTAATTAAACACGTCAATTAGGTCTTACGTATGAGTAAATAATTGATAAGCTATTATATCAAATCATTCTGCAATCTATATAACTTTCTGTATATCTCAACTGCATATCTGTACTGATGACTTTTTGTATCAAATACATAGAAATGTTCAATTATTTAATAAATTATATACATACTTATCTAAAACGTTTATTTTAAAATGTCGTATCATCTGATCTTCAAATTGTATATTTATAATATAGACAACTCAAACATATATGTGCATATATATTTCTTAGCACGAATGTTTCTCAGATTGAGCAATGTTCAATTGTAATTTATGTATTTAGTTATAATTTATAACTATTACTAGCTAACTTGACTTGGGGGTGTTCCGTTATTTAGCTCCAGAAATGAGTGCCAAAAACTTGAAGTATGTATTCAGCTTTTTAACGGGGCGAATCTATTCCGCCATCCTTAGCTGCAGATGTATATTTTGTTTCTCCAAAGTTTTTAATAAACTCTTTAAATTGCTTGCACTTTGAAATACTTAATTTATAAATCAGCGAGGATCAATTGTAAGTAAAAAAGGATTCTTTAATTTATTTCTTGTTATATTGGTCTGCAAATATACTCAATCGCAGTTAAACATCGATTAATGCCTGCCTAACTTTCTGTGTTAGGCAGTGTAAATATCGTATATGGAAATGATCTTTCCTTTCAAGCATTCTCACAAAGCGGTGGGAGAGGTGGAATACTAGTATCCGTGCAGGGCTCCTTCAAAATGTCCACAATTTCTTGCATACAAGGTCGTTTCGTGAAATCTTTATCCCAGCACTTCTGCATCAATTTCTGAATGTATTCGGGGATTTCATCACCAATAGGGGGCCTTAGATCTAAACGAATTATTGTTAATTATTATTATTGGACTTTGTGTATTAAGATGTACATACCCTCCTCAACAATTTTTTTTAAGACTTGCATATCACCATTTTCATTACGTTCATCCTCGTATGGCACCTTACGCATCATAACTTCCCAGATCGTAATGCCCATGCTGTACACATCACATTTCTCATTATATTTTTCGCCTTTCGTAATCTGTGCGTTTTAAACGTTACAACCGTTATAAGTGACGAAATGCATACGATAATATGTAGATATAGTAACCTCGGGTGCTGTATATAAGGGAGTGCCCACACCTTTTGTCATAAAGGTTTGCACGTTTCGCGCAAAGCCAAAATCACATATTTTTAACATCTTTCGCTCAGCGTCAAGTAACATATTGGGGGGTTTCACGTCCCGATGGATGTAGCCTCTCACTGAACACGCACGAAGATAGGCCAACGCCTGGAAACAAAAATATAACATTTCGCAACTTATATGTATGTATATATAAATATTTGTGTGTATACCTGCGCTGCCTGGCATAACCACCGAACGCCATCCGCACGGCTATATTCAATGCGGCTTTTATGCATAAGGTGCCACAAAGATCCACCAGCCATATACTCCATGACAAAGTAGGTGTCCCCTTTGAATCTCGAAATACCAAAAAGTTTGACGATGTTCTCATGACCATTGACCACTTCCTGATACTTGGCCTCGTTCTTAATATCAGTCTCCTTGGAAGTGTTTCCTGCTACTTGTTTAATAGCTACATCATTGCCCTTATATTTTCCAACAGTGACAGTTCCAAAGGAGCCCCCTCCAATTCTCTTTAAAATTTTCATTTGTTTTAATTGAATAAGATTTATAAGATACAAATACTTGCCTTTCCAATCGTAAGTTCTTCATATTCGATTGCCTGCATTTCTAGTCAGTTTGTAATTTGTGAATGAAAAGTTGACTCACTTCATAAAATTATCTTGAATCTGGAAGACCGCTATCTGCTGTCAAAAAATAATTTGACATTCACCGCGAAATTTAATCAACTCAGAGTAGTATGTTGCGGCGGGGCCAATTATATATCGATAGTTGGGGCTGCCCACAGCGTCGAACGAGTGGTAGCCCCAGAGTGAAAAGAAGAGAGAGAGAATTCGCGGGCTCAAAAGCTCCTAGATAACGGAGGCTTATCCGAGTTAAGATAAAAGAATGATCAAGAAGGTTGAAGGTCAAAACCAAAGTCAGGGATTAGTCGAAGCGGTGGGGCTCGAACAAAAGTCAAGTCAGTTTGTGAGAAGCTGCGAAAAAAAACAAGGTCGAGCAACGGTCATCATCACGTGAAGTTTAGTTTTAATTTTTTTTCGTGTAGGTTTAGTTTAGTTTTTGGTGAACGTTTAGTTTAGTTTTCGTGAGAGTTTAGTCGTTTTTTTTGGTGAGAGCAATATTTTTTTTTTTTTTTAAAGAAATTAAAGTGACGACGCACGATTAAAAGAACTTTAAGGTGACAATTTCACCGCCAAGGATCATAAAAGTGGCGGTTCGAAGATAAAAAAAAACACCTTAAGACGACAGCAGCCACCATCACGTGACCAGAGGAGCTTACGAAACCACCCCCCATGCCACCACGGACCACTAAGAACATAAAAGTGAGTCCGTTCCCTCAAATTGCACCGGCAGCGGTCCACCTAACGTCCCAAAAACTTGTTATAATTTGCGTTTCCAGTGGCATGAAATATTTATAAACTAAAACAATTTTTTTTTCTATTCCTTTTTTTTATATTGTTAAATTTTTTTTTTGTATTAATCATTTATTTTTGTTCATTAATTAATTTCCTTGTTTTTGTTATTATTTATTTCGGTTTTGGTTTTTGTTAAATTTGCTTAGAATACAAAATTAAATATTTATTATTCAATCATTTTTTTTTCTCCTATTTTTTACTTTTATTTAATTAATATTTTTTTTTTTGTTTTGTTAAGTTTAATATTTATAATGCTCCCCTTTTAGATAGTTAATTCCATTCACTTACATATTTATAGTTTTAAGTAGAAGTAAATCCCATTAAATGTTAGCATTAAGGCAAAATTAAAATAAATAAGGTTTTGTTGAAATGAAAAGTTAAATTTTATAAATGGAGGGATGGGAACCCAAAGTAGGTTAGGATAAAAATGTGATCTTGCAGAAGTAAAAGGGTGGGGCCAAGAGTAGATAACTATCCCCACAGGAAGGGCGGGAGCGTTACGGCAGTAACAGCAAAGCCGCCGTTGGAAGTCGGAGGCAGAGTTTTCTTTTGTGTTTTTGGAATTGCCACTGTCCGTTAAAACAGCTGTTATTAGTGATGTGTAGATTTGTGTTGTGTAGAACTATTGTGCGGTCGGCGGGCAGGGGCAGAGCAGCTGCCCCATGAGGACAAACCGACGCGTAACAAGTATTTAATTATATGTATTTTAAATAAATAGTATTTAAGTCTAGTTCAGATCGACAAAAATTGTCATTTAATTCGTTAAAATCAAATCAAATCAAAAAAAAAGATCCAAAAAATCACCTAAAAATTAACAAAATATATTTTTGGTATATTTTATAGAAAGGTTATATTTGCAAAATAGTTTGTGGAAAAATAGAAATGATATAAATAAAAACATTAATTGCAGAAAACATAATAAATTCAATTCTTTATCAAGCAATAATGTATTTTAACTTCTCATTGAATTAACTCCTCAATTTCACTACAGGCGATTTGCGGTGGTATTTTACTTTACTAAATGTATTGCAGAGTATTAAAATATTTAAATTGGTTTGTGACAAAAAAACAGTTATTAAAATGTATAGTTGTTATTTTTAACCTTCTAATGGACGTAATTCAAAATTGTAATACTTTGTCTGATGCAGACAACGAAAGTATATGCTGCAAGTTTAAAGGCCCTACATTTAAGGGTGTGAAGAATATTGCTCTCACAAGGACGGACAGACAGCGTGATGGACATTGTAATCTGATCCCGAAGGTTTAAGATAAAATTATACTTGTCGGTTGGGAGCTGATGTGGATGGCAACGGGTCTGTTTGCCTGCTCTCAGGGCTTGCTTAAGGAGCTGTTAGTGTTTCTACGGACGCGTCGTCATCCCATCTCACAGGATTCAATGCATGGTCTGCAAAAGACCATTTGACATGGACAGCGCAAATATCCGCCGCATCAGGTGGAGGTCGAGGCCATACACCACAAGACAACGCAAATCTTTCACAAGGTCTTTTTTCCGGACGATACCGACGAAGCGTTCGGAGTGGACTCGTCCACGCGGGCCAAGGACTTGCAACAACTTCTCGCAGCGCCTTTTGCTGCGCACCAGCGAGCGCTTCTCGCTGTTTGCGAAGATCGCCGACTGGATAAGGAAGGCACGACTGATACGCGACGGCGCCAATCCGTAGTTCACCTATCAGGTGTTCTTCATGAAGAAACTGTGGACGAATACGGTGCCAGGCAAGGATCGCAATGCCGACCCAAGCTGTTGCGCGGCTATCACAAGTGCTCCAGCGAGGAGGCCGCCAAGCTGGCCACTCTCGTCTTTCGCGTTCGCTTTGGCGAAAACAAACAGGAGCTGCAGGTCATACCGTAAGTGTTGCAATGTCCAATCTCCAATTGTTCATCTTATACACATTCAACGTTATCCTTGTTATCCCACTATCACTTTCAGGCAAATGCTGCAAGAGCTGATACCGTCTGATATTATGAAGATGCAGAGCACGAGCGAATGGAAGCGGTCCATTGTGGCATCTTACAATCAGGATGGTGGCATGAGCTCCGAGGATGCCCAAGTGGCATTTCTGAAGATAGTATACAGGTGTGTGTGCGTGTGTGTGCGTGTGTGTGCGTCTGTGCTTGTGTTATAATATTTTTATATTTTCAAATATATATATATATATATGTATGTATACAAATAGATGGCCAACCTTTGGATCTGCATTCTTTGAGGTGAAGCAAACCACGGAGCCAAACTATCCGGAAATGCTGCTTGTTGCCATTAACAAGCATGGCGTGAGTCTGATACATCCAGTAACAAAAGTAAGTAGGACAATGTGTATACTATATGTATATATGGTTATATAGCACAATTAATGCAATTGCAGGACATACTGGTTACGCATCCTTTTACGCGCATCTCGAACTGGTCATCGGGCAACACGTACTTCCACATGACAATCGGGAATCTGGTGCGTGGCTCGAAGCTGCTGTGCGAAACATCGCTGGGTTATAAGATGGACGATCTGCTGACATCATATATATCGTTAATGCTGACCAATATGAACAAGAATCGAACCATACGAGCCAACTAGTAAACATATCTATATATAGACGGACACACACACACACACATACTTATAATTCTAAAATATAAATGCAATAATTATATAACTAGTACTCATAGTTAATTACCTATTGTGCATTCCACGACCCCACATTGGCTTGCTTAGCTATGAATTGTACTAAACCCATTTTCATATTTATATTATGCCTTTCTTTTGTAAAAATTCGCAAACTTTTGTTTTTAGTATTTTATGGCACATTCCGTTTACTTAAATGATTAATTAAACATGTCAATTAGAAGGTCTTACGTATGAGTAAATAATTGATAAGCTATTATATCAAATCATTCTGCAATCTATATAACTTTCTGTATATCTCAACTGCATATCTGTACTGATGACTTTTTGTATCAAATACATAGAAATGTTCAATTATTTAATAAATTATATACATACTTATCTAAAACGCTTATTTTCAAATATCGTATCATCTGATCTTCAAATTGTATATTTATAATATAGACAACTCAAACATATATGTGCATATATATTTCTTAGCACGAATGTTTCTCAGATTGAGCAATGTTCAATTGTAATTTATGTATTTAGTTATAATTTATAACTATTACTAGCTAACTTGACTTGGGGGTGTTCCGTTATTTAGCTCCAGAAATGAGTCCCAAAAACTTGAAGTATGTATTCAGCTTTTAACGGGGCGAATCTATTCCGCCATCCTTAGCTGCAGATGTATATTTTGTTTCTCCAAAGTTTTTAGTAAACTCTTTAAATTGCTTGCACTTTGAAATACTTAATTTATAAATCAGCGAGGATGAATTGTAAGTAAAAAAGGGTTCTTTAATTTATTTCTGTAAGTTTATAAACTTTAACTACATGGCTTGTTATATTGGTCTGCAAATATACTCAATCGCAGTTAAACATCGATTAATGCCTGCCTAACTTTCTGTGTTTGGCAGTGTAAATATCGTATATGGAAATGATGTTTCCTTTCAAGCATTCTCACAAAGCGGTGGGAGAGGTGGAATACTAGTATCCGTGCAGGGCTCCTTCAAAATGTCCACAATTTCTTGCATACAAGGTCGTTTCGTGAAATTTTTATCCCAGCACTTCTGCATCAATTTCCGAATGTATTCGGGGATTTCATCACCAATAGGGGGCCTTAGATCTAAACGAATTATTGTTAATTATTATTATTGGACTTTGTGTATTAAGATGTACATACCCTCCTCAACAATTTTTTTTAAGACTTGCATATCACCATTTTCATTACGTTCATCCTCGTATGGCACCTTACGCATCATAACTTCCCAGATCGTAATGCCCATGCTGTACACATCACATTTCTCATTATATTTTTCGCCTTTCGTAATCTGTGCGTTTTAAACGTTAAAACCGTTATAAGTGACGAAATGCATACGATAATAAGTAGATGTAGTAACCTCGGGTGATATATATATGAGAGTGCCCACACCTTTTGTCATAAAGGTTTGCACTTTTCGCGTAAGGCCAAAATCACATATTTTTAACATCTTTCGCTCAGCGTCAAGTAACATATTGAGGGGTTTCACGTCCCGATGGATGTAGCCTCTCACTGAACACGCACGAAGATAGGCCAACGCCTGGAAACAAAAATATAACATTTCGCAACGTATATGTATGTATATATAAATATTTGTGTGCATACCTGCGCTGCCTGGGATAACCACCGAACGCCATCCGCACGGCTATATTCAATGCGGCTTTTATGCATAAGGTGCCACAAAGATCCACCAGCCATATACTCCATGACAAAGTAGGTGTCCCCTTTGAATCTCGAAATACCAAAAAGTTTGACGATGTTCTCATGACCATTGACCACTTCCTGATACTTGGCCTCGTTCTTAATATCAGTCTCCTTGAAAATGTCCCCTGCTACTTGTTTAATAGCTACATCATTGCCCTTATATTTTCCAACAGTGACAGTTCCAAAGGAGCCCCCTTCAATTCTCTTTAAAATTTTCATTTGTTTTAATTGAATAAGATTTATAAGATACAAATACTTGCCTTTCCAATCGTAAGTTCTTCATATTCGATTGTCTGCATTTCTAGTCAGTTTGCAATTTGTCAATGAAAAGTTGACTCACTTCATAAAATTATCTTGAATCTGGAAGACCGCTATCTGCTGTCAAAAAATAATTTGACATTCACCGCGAAATTTAATCAACTCAGAGTAGTATGTTGCGGCGGGGCCAATTATATATCGATAGTTGGGGCTGCCCACAGCGTCGAACGAGTGGTAGCCCCAGAGTGAAAAGAAGAGAGAGAGAATTCGCGGGCTCAAAAGCTCCAAGATAACGTAGGCTTATCCGAGTGAAGATAAAAGAATGATCAAGAAGGTTGAAGGTCAAAACCAAAGTCAGGGATTAGTCGAAGCGGTGGAGCTCGAACAAAAGTCAAGTCAGTTAGTGAGAAGCTGCGAAAAAAAACAAGGTCGAGCGACGGTCATCATCACGTGAAGTTTAGTTTTAATTTTTTTTCGTGAAGGTTTAGTTTAGTTTTTGGTGAACGTTTAGTTTAGTTTTCGTGAGAGTTTAGTCGTTTTTTTTGGTGAGAGCAATATTTTTTTTTTTTTAAAGAAATTAAAGTGACGGCGCACGATTAAAAGAACATTAAGGTGACAATTTCACCGCCAAGGAACATAAAAGTGGCGGTTCGAAGATAAAAGAACACCTTAAGACGACAGCAGCCACCATCACGTGACCAGAGGAGGAGCTTACGAAACCACCCCCCATGCCACCACGGACCACTAAGAACATAAAAGTGAGTCCGTTCCCTCAAATTGCACCGGCAGCGGTCCACCTAACGTCCCAAAAACTTGTTATAATTTGCGTTTCCAGTGGCATGAAATATTTATAAACTAAAACAATTTATTTTTCTATTCCTTTTTTTTATATTGTTAAATTTTTTTTTTTTATTAATCATTTATTTTTGTTCATTAATTAATTTCCTTGTTTTTGTTATTATTTATTTCGGTTTTGGTTTTTGTTAAATTTGCTTAGAATACAAAATTAAATATTTATTATTCAATCATTTTTTTTTCTCCTATTTTTTACTTTTATTTAATTAATATTTTTTTTTTTGTTTTGTTAAGTTTAATATTTATAATGCTCCCCTTTTAGATAGTTAATTCCATTCACTTACATATTTATAGTTTTAAGTAGAAGTAAATCCCATTAAATGTTAGCATTAAGGCAAAATTAAAATAAATAAGGTTTTGTTGAAATGAAAAGTTAAATTTTATAAATGGAGGGATGGGAACCCAAAGTAGGTTAGGATAAAAATGTGATCTTGTAGAAGTAAAAGGGTGGGGCCAAGAGTAGATAACTATCCCCACAGGAAGGGCGGGAGCGCTACGGCAGTAACAGCAAAGCCACCGTTGGAAGTCGGAGGCAGAGTTTTCTTTTGTGTTTTTTGAATTGCCACTGTCCGTTAAAACAGCTGTTATTAGTGATGTGTAGATTTGTGTTGTGTAGGCAGAGCAGCTGCCCCATGAGGACAAACCGACGCGTAACAAGTATTTAATTATATGTATTTTAAATAAATAGTATTTAAGTCTAGTTCAGATCGACAAAAATTGTCATTTAATTCGTTAAAATCAAATCAAATCAAAAAAAAAGATCCAAAAAATCACCTAAAAATTAACAAAATATATTTTTGGCATATTTTATAGAAAGGTTATATTTGCAAAATAGTATGTGGGAAAATAGAAATGATATGAATACAAACATTAATTGCAGAAAACATAATAAATTCAATTCTTTATCAAGCAATAATGTATTTTAACTTCTCATTGAATTAACTCCTCAATTTCACTTTTGGCGCGTTTGGCTACAGGCGATTTGCGGTGGTATTTTACTTTACTAAATGTATTACAGAGTATTAAAATATTTAAATTGGTTTGTGACAAAAAAACAGTTATTAAAATGTATAGTTGTTATTTTTAACCTTCTAATGGACGTAATTCAAAATTGTAATACTTTGTCTGATGCAGACAACGAAAGTATATGCTGCAAGTTTAAAGGCCCTACATTTAAGGGTGTGAAGAATATTGCTCTCACAAGGACGGACAGACAGCGTGATGGACATTGTAATCTGATCCCGAAGGTTTAAGATAAAATTATACTTGTCGGTTGGGAGCTGATGTGGATGGTAACGGGTCTGTTTGCCTGCTCTCAGGGCTTGCTTAAGGAGCTGTTAATGTTTCTACGGACGCGTCGTCATCCCATCTCACAGGATTCAATGCATGGTCTGCAAAAGACCATTTGACATGGACAGCGCAAATATCCGCCGCATCAGGTGGAGGTCGAGGCCATACACCACAAGACAACGGAAATCTTTCACAAGGTCTTTTTTCCGGACGATACCGACGAAGCGTTCGAAGTGGACTCGTCCACGCGGGCCATGGACTTTTGCAACAACTTCTCGCAGCGCCTTTCTCTGCGCACCAGCGAGGGCTTCTCGCTGTTTGCGAAGATCGCCGACTGGATAAGGAAGGCACGACTGATACGCGACGGTGCCAATCCGCAGTTCACCTATCAGGTGTTCTTCATGAAGAAACTGTGGACGAATTCGGTGCCAGGCAAGGATCGCAATGCCGACCCAAGCTATTGCGCGGCTATCACAAGTGCTCCAGCGAGGAGGCCGCCAAGCTGGCCACTCTCGTCTTTCGCGTTCGCTTTGGCGAAAACAAACAGGAGCTGCAGGTCATACCGTAAGTGTTGCAATGTCCAATCTCCAATTGTTCATCTTATACACATTCAACGTTATCCTTGTTATCCCACTATCACTTTCAGGCAAATGCTGCAAGAGCTGATACCGTCTGATATTATGAAGATGCAGAGCACGAGCGAATGGAAGCGGTCCATTGTGGCATCTTACAATCAGGATGGTGGCATGAGCTCCGAGGATGCCCAAGTGGCATTTCTGAAGATAGTATACAGGTGTGTGTGCGTGTGTGTGCGTGTGTGTGCGTCTGTGCTTGTGTTATAATATTTTTATATTGTTAAATATATATATATATATATGTATATATACAAATAGATGGCCAACCTTTGGATCTGCATTCTTTGAGGTGAAGCAAACCACGGAGCCAAACTATCCGGAAATGCTGCTTATTGCCATTAACAAGCATGGCGTGAGTCTGATACATCCAGTAACAAAGGTAAGTAGAACAATGTGTATACTATATGTATATATGGTTATATAGCACAATTAATGCAATTGCAGGACATACTGGTTACGCATCCTTTTACGCGCATCTCGAACTGGTCATCGGGCAACACGTACTTCCACATGACAATCGGGAATCTGGTGCGTGGCTCGAAGCTGCTGTGCGAAACATCGCTGGGTTATAAGATGGACGATCTGCTGACATCATATATAGCGTTAATGCTGACCAATATGAACAAGAATCGAACCATACGAGCCAACTAGTAAACATATCTATATATAGACGGACACACACACACACACATACTTATAATTCTAAAATATAAATGCAATAATTATATAACTAGTACTCATAGTTAATTACCTATTGTGCATTCCACGACCCCACATTGGCTTGCTTAGCTATGAATTGTACTAAACCCATTTTCATATTTATATTATGCCTTTCTTTTGTAAAAATTCGCACATTCCGTTTACTTAAATTATTAATTAAACACGTCAATTAGAAGGTCTTACGTATGAGTAAATAATTGATAAGCTATTATATCAAATCATTCTGCAATCTATATAACTTTCTGTATATCTCAACTGCATATCTGTACTGATGACTTTGTGTATCAAATACATAGAAATGTTCAATTATTTAATAAATTATATACATACTTATATAAAACGCTTATTTTCAAATATCGTATCATCCGATCTTCAAATTGTATATTTATAATATAGACAACTCAAACATATATGTGCATATATATTTCTTAGCACGAATGTTTCTCAGATTGAGCAATGTTCAATTGTAATTTATGTATTTAGTTATAATTTATAACTATTACTAGCTAACTTGGGGGTGTTCCGTTATTTAGCTCCAGAAATGAGTGCCAAAAACTTGAAGTTCGTATTCAGCTTTTTAACGGGGCGAATCTACTCCGCCATCCTTAGCTGCAGATGTATATTTTGTTTCTCCAAAGTTTTTAATAAACTCTTTAAATTGCTTGCACTTTGAAATACTTAATTTATAAATCAGCGAGGATCAATTGTAAGTAAAAAAGGATTCTTTAATTTATTTCTTGTTATATTGGTCTGCAAATATACTCAATCGCAGTTAAACATCGATTAATGCCTGCCTAACTTTCTGTGTTAGGCAGTGTAAATATCGTATATGGAAATGATGTTTCCTTTCAAGCATTCTCACAAAGCGGTGGGAGAGGTGGAATACTAGTATCCGTGCAGGGCTCCTTCAAAATGTCCACAATTTCTTGCATACAAGGTCGTTTCGAGAAATCTTTATCCCAGCACTTCTGTATCAGTTTCTGAATGTATTCGGGGATTTCATCACCAATAGGGGGCCTTAGATCTAAACGAATTATTATTAATTATTATTATTGGACTTTGTGTATTAAGATGTACATACCCTCCTCAACAATTTTTTTTAAGACTTGCATATCACCATTTTCATTACGTTCATCCTTGTATGGCTCCTTACGCATCATAACTTCCCAGATCGTAATGCCCATGCTGTACACATCACATTTCTCATTATATTTTTCGCCTTTCGTAATCTGTGCGTTTTAAACGTTAAAACCGTTATAAGTGACGAAATGCATACGATAATAAGTAGATGGAGTAACCTCGGGTGATATATATATGAGAGTGCCCACACCTTTTGTCATAAAGGTTTGCACTTTTCGCGTAAGGCCAAAATCACATATTTTTAACATCTTTCGCTCAGCGTCAAGTAACATATTGAGGGGTTTCACGTCCCGATGGATGTAGCCTCTCACTGAACACGCACGAAGATAGGCCAACGCCTGGAAACAAAAATATAACATTTCGCAACGTATATGTATGTATATATAAATATTTGTGTGCATACCTGCGCTGCCTGGGATAACCACCGAACGCCATCCGCACGGCTATATTCAATGCGGCTTTTATGCATAAGGTGCCACAAAGATCCACCAGCCATATACTCCATGACAAAGTAGGTGTCCCCTTTGAATCTCGAAATACCAAAAAGTTTGACGATGTTCTCATGACCATTGACCACTTCCTGATACTTGGCCTCGTTCTTAATATCAGTCTCCTTGAAAATGTCCCCTGCTACTTGTTTAATAGCTACATCATTGCCCTTATATTTTCCAACAGTGACAATTCCAAAGGTGCCCTTTCCAATTTTCTTTAAAATTTTCATTTGTTTTAATTGAATAAGATTTATAAGATACAAATACTTGCCTTTCCAATCGTAAGTTCTTCATATTCGATTGTCTGCATTTCTAGTCAGTTTGTAATTTGTCAATGAAAAGTTGACTCACTTCATAAAATTATCTTGAATCTGGAATATCGCTATCTGCTGTCCAAAAATAATTTGACATTCACCGCGAAATTTAATCAAACCCAGAGTTGTATTTAATAATATGTATTTTAAATAAATAGTGTTCAGATCGACAAAAAATGTCATTTAATTCGTTAAAATCAAATCAAATCAAAAAAAGAAAGATCAAAAATTAACTAAAAATTACCAAATATATTTTTGGTATTTTTTATAGGGAGGTTATATTTGCAAAATAGTTTGTGGGAAAATAGAAATGATTTGAATAAAAACATTAATTGCAGAAAACATAATGAATTCAATTCTTTATCAAGCAATAATGTATTTTAACTTCTCATTGAACTCCTCACTTTCACTTTTGGCACGTTTGGCTACAGGCGATTTGCGGTGGTATTTTACTTTACTAAATGTATTACAGAGTATTCAAATATTTAAATTGGCTTGTGAATAAAAAACTGTTTTTAAAATTTATATTTTTTTTTTTTTAAACCTTCTAATGGGCGTAACCCAAAATCGTAATACTTTGTGTGATGCAGACAACGAAAGTATATGCTGCAAGTTTAAAGGCCCTACATTTAAGGGTGTGAAGAATATTGCTCTCACAAGGACGGACAGACAGCGTGATGGACATTGTAATCTGATCCCGAAGGTTTAAGATATGGCATATGAAAATAATTCGGTATTACTGAATAATTCTCATTTTAAGTTTTATTTTTCAATCGATAACTATTGATAGATATCGATTTCCGATAGGAATTAGGGATAATTGGTACATAACATTCCCTGACATATTATTGATCAACTGACTACATTTCATTTTCAGCAATATAGTTTTTCACATATGTATATATATGCTGACAACATAGTGACGTGAAAATTGGATATTAATCCTTTATCCAAAGCAGTATTGAGTGCGAATTGCTTGTTCGTGTGCCATACACACATACACACACATAGGAGACACAGCTTATACACAATCGAAAAAATAACAAACACAAATGCCAGTTAGAAATGCGGAAGGCGACGTCTCTGGGGCAGAGTTGGAGTGCTCGAATGCGAGCCAGGCACACAACCCCTTCGACGAGGAGGAGGAGGCCAACGAATGCGACTCTGATGATTCCACCGAAATCGAGATGCCACACGCCGAACACATGGAAGATTTGGCGAGCTTAGAGCGCCAATTTTGCCAGCTGCGCGAGCAAAATTATTATGAGCGCATCAACCTTATCGAGCACCAGCTTTCCGATGTCCGTTCCGGCCGCTCCGAGGAGTTTGTTCGTCTCCAAAAGCAGCTGGAAAAGGAGTACAGGATGCGCATCGAAGTTGCCGATGTGCTGCGCAAGTTTCGCCTCCAAAATATTGAGCACAAATATCTAGCGGAGGAGCAGGCGGCATCCCAACACTTTGAAAGTGAGAAACAAATGGTTGTGGATAATCTGCGCGAGAAGCTAATAGAGCGAATACGACGCCTGGAGGAGGATCGTCACAATGTGGACATTTCCTGTGACGATTTGGACAATGACAAGCGTCAGAGTAAGGTACGAGGTCCGGGACGCAAGAAAGCCGTAACTGTGACCGGCCCTTTTGTTGTATATATGCTACGCGAGGAGGACATCGTGGAGGATTTGACAATCATAGGCAATGCTCTTAAACAATAGCCACCGCCCCTCGGACCGCCCTGCTCCTGTTTCACGCCACCACCACCACCATGATTTGGTACAAAAAAGAAAACAAAGGAACCAGAAATAAAGACACAATCTTACTATTTAAAAAAAAAAACAAAATAAAAAGATATAGTCCTATTCATAATTCTCCTAGTGATCGCTTAACTATCAACAGGCGCACGCATTTCCAGTTTCCAGTATGAGAATAGTATGATATGTAAATTTATGTGTGTCTAGAAAGGCAAGGCATAGAAAATGCGACACTCATGGTTATAAGACTGAGAGAATCCTCAGTCTGAATGGCTCATGTCAAAGGACATGCATCCATTCTAGAAGGAATTTCGAGAATTTCGGCAAAAACAGACTACTGTGTGCCAGTAATTTAGACAAGCACACCCTTCCAGACGTTCTTTCCCCAAAGGACCGGACTCACGGCAATCCGGGACCTCCGGCAGCCTTTTCACAGATGGCTCAACGATAGACGGCAGCTATCCTTCAGCCTTCCAGGCGAAAGTAATAGCCATAAAGAAGCACTAAGCTGCCTAAAAACCCCCAAAACATAAGCCCAGGAAATGTTAATATATGTATTGACAGCCAAGCGGCTATAAAATCCAACTATCGATTTCGGTAAAAAGCAGTCGCAGATCTCTGCACGAGGTGGCCTCTCTGCAACATGTTAAGGAAGATATAAGTTTGCCTCTGGCCACCTGTAAGCTCAAAATAAAAGAAGACAATATGCGCAGGTCTAACGACATCTGGCGTAGTACCAATTGTGGCCGCATAGCTCACCAAACATGGCCAAATGTAAATACAAAGCACAGTAAAGAATCTTAGTCGAACGAACTGATCTGCTCTGCAGTGATTCGCGTCATAACGGGACTCCAGTTGCCCTATAATGATTTCTGCAGAAGCTGCAAAGAAGAGGACGCGGTAGAATCTCCGGAGCACTTCTTCTGCTTCTGCCCTGCACTTAAGCAGCCATTTCCTGTCCAATCTGTCAATGGTGGCAAACTTAAGACCAGCCAGGAAACTCTTAGGTTCATAACCACGAGAACCGGACGAAATCACAACTATATAGGCCGATAGCCGTCCAACCTGACCTAAATGTATGTTGGTGTATTCATCGATATATGTATGTGTATATACACATCCATGTAGGTATACGACTTGTGAGAACGGCACCTGCCACCCCACCCCCTGCCTACATTTGAAGTTGAAAAGCTATGTAGAGATAGAGAAATATATATTTGGGTGTTGAATTCAGGGTATCAGCAATCTAACTTCGTTTACTTTCTACGTATAGATTGTCACTTATTGGCTCTGACTTCTTTGAGGTGAAGCTGATTGCTGTTAATTTCCATGCAACTAGTTATAAAGGGATCCCGACTCTGCATACTCCAGGAGTAAATATGGCATCTCCTTGTCAAAGATTATGCCCTTTAGTTTCGCAATGACCCCTCGGGAGAGCTGTCTGATCTCTTTTTCAAATCCTTTCACTCTATCCGTTTCAATGAAACCTTTCCTGCATTTTTCACTGCGATCTCCTTACTTATCTCCCAGGCAAAATGTGTGAAACTTACTCCGGATCACATAGTGAATCTCTCATTTCATTCATCGAAAGACGCTTTGCTGGATCGTGATTCCAATTTATCGTTTAAAGTTGTAATGCAATTTTCTTACATTACTCATGCCAGGTCGTTCTAATTGTGCTGAGTGACAATTGGAGGTACATTTCCAAAGTGATAGAAAGGTGTTTTTCTTGACATAATTGCCCAAAGGATATAAAAATGAATAGAATATACATCAACGACCTGGTGCATCCATTTTAACGCCTCCTTCACCAAGCAAGATGTTGTGCAGGGATCCATACTCTGAGTAATCCGACAATAAAAATGTTTATTTTCCATCCACAGCAATACCATATATGTTAACAGTGTGTTCGTTTCTCTATAATAATGGGCGTATCAATAGCTCTCTAGCTCGATACTTGAATGGCGGTTTTAAAATGCATTGTTCTGCGATCAATTTAAATGTCTTTTCTTTTAGCTATATTTTTACAAAAGCGTCGTTGCCCCGAAGGTCTCGACAAAGGCACCTTCTGCGATTTTCTGCGGCATCCATAGCTAAAATAAAATCATGCATAAGATATTAGTGTAATGCCAGATGATCAGATTTATTTTATTTTTCTCCTTTTGATTAAGGTCACCACGAATTTTTATGTACGCTGATACTGTACACCGATCCTCCTCATCATATTCATATTCAAGATGATTTGAAATCTATGCGGTTCTGGTGCTTGGCCAATCAGTTGCATCTTTAATGTTCAAAATGTTTCCTTATAACGTTTGGCAGGCCATTGTGGCCACCTATACGATTGGCAATGGTATTTTGACAGTTAAGGATATTGGATTTCTTTGTGATACAAAACCAAACTTTAATCTCCAGATGTGTATAATTATTAATGATGGCAATTTAATGAAATTTTCACCACCAAACTTCTCTTTGCCACCTTACTTCGCATTTGTTTTAATACTGCTTATAGATTTGGTATCCTCGTTATAGAAACTACCGAGATCAATTTGAGTCCGCTCAAAAGCAGTTACTTATCTTTGTGTTGCGTGGCTTTGGAGAGGATCCCCAAATTCTTTCGCAATATTATTTCAGCACGCTTCTTCTTATCAATCTTCGTTAAGCGTGTTCGTACATAAGTTAATAAATAGCAAAGTTAATTTAGCTTTTCTTTTAGATCATATTTCTTAAATACCTAGCAGACCTACTAGAAACTTTGCCAAATTTAAGCACTGTCTGACGCCCAGAGACGAATATATATCTAGACTTCAAGTCTACAGCGAAAAATGTATGATGAAGTTGAGAAAAGGAGATGGATATATGTATGTAATATATGTGTGCACTTTACGTATATTCTCGACTATCTTATTCCCTTAGTTCCTCTTTTAGCAGTTTATTATATTAATAAATTAATTTAAATTTGTATGTATGCAATTCGGTGTATATAATCGTTTTTATGGCTAAGATAGGGTTTCCTTGTTGCTGTCATCACATTTCAATAAATCTAAGAGAAGGACCGAAATGCTGAGATTAAAATGGAAAATTTCACGAAAAAGTGTTGACACAACAAAATCAGACGGGTTGGAAATCATTTCATGTTTTTTAAGATATTTGTAGAGCTTGAAAGTAATTGGCTAAATTATATATATGTGTCTTTATTAATATAATAAAGCGTTTGATAGTTGTACTATAATTGCATGGAAACCCTTTAGACTCCCACACAACCGGCTGGCGATTCCCACGCATTGTGTGGCTAGAATTTTTAAAGCGTGTGAAAAACGGCAGCCGGCTTAAAAGTCAAGACTGCGATTTTTTTAAAAGATAATTTGTGCAGCGGCAGCTCCTGAGAACTTTTTGAAAATATTTACTCCCCCTCTTTCACCCATGGAGTGTAACGGCCACAATTACCAAGACACCCAACACAAGTCACCTGTCCAACCAGACACAGCGAGGGACAAAAATTATGCTCTCGAAATTGTGAATGTTCATTAAAAATGCAACTAATTTCAAATTCAGCTTCTTATAAGATGTGGCCTTAAGAAGTCGCAGTTCCAATTACAAAACTTGGTGGTGGTTTCCTTCTTCTGCTTCTTCTTGTTTTTACTACTCTGACCCCTCTGGTTTTGCGCATCTTGCACGCAACGCAAAAGGCGATGAGGCCGCCAAGTTTGTCGTTTGCGTCTTTCGTTTGCCGTCGAAATATTCCCACCAACTTGGGGGTGAGTTGCACTTGTTGCTTGCCTGCTTCGCTGACTCTGATAAGACTTGAGTCTCAGCCTCACAAATTCTAATAAAAAAAACCCTGTGCTGAACTCGAAAATGCTCTGTAGTCCGAGCTTGTAAAATAAATTTTGTGAAATAAATAAAGATACATCAAATTAGAAACGTTTTCTTTGATCTTTTGAATTTATAGTTATTATATTTTTATTTAATGATTTTTTTTGTTTATTTATCTGATTTGCTAGTTTTGTTGAACTCTTCAATTATTACTTCAAGTTAAGTTTGTTATAAGATAATTTTATATTTGTATTAATAAAGCCCTCAACTATATAAAATAAACATAAGAAAGTTCAAATGGTAAAGGTTTTTGCCTCATTCTGTAAAAAATGCATATTTTATAGAAATAATTTTACCTTAGTACAATTTGTATAAAACAGGAATTGAACCCGTTGTTATATGGGGACGTACGCACATTTTATGTAAGTTTAGCACAAATTAATGATGCCCACTTTGGCCAATTTGATGGATGTAGGGTATCAAGAGAAATTCTAAAGTTCGACGCTGTCATTAGTTTGGCAATCCAAACGGAAGCGCTATAATTAATGCAAAGCTGCGATTGTTAATTTGTAAATCTGTAAAACAACAATAACAGCAATAGCAACAGGTAGTCTGACAAATAATGCATAAATATTAAACAAAGATAGTTAAAAAAAAAGAAAACAAAAAAAAAACAGTTCACAGCTTGGTTGCTTGCTGTCGCCGCTTTTTGGGGCTGTGTGAATATTCTGTTCCTTCAGCTCCAAACGGAAACAATGCGGCATACATATATGTATATGTATATGTATCTGGTATACATATATCTTGACTTTGCGTTTTTCGTAATGGCAACTAAAAATTCAAATCGACCAACCAACTGTAATTAAAGTTGGAGAGGCAGCCCACCGTGGGAAGTGCTGCACTTGTTTTGTTTTGTCTCAAAAATTTTCACACGACATGGCAACATTTTCTCATGCCGATTTAAATGGACTATTCGCCTTGAAAAGGGGTTGGTGGTGGGTGAGTGTTTCGTCTTCTTCATTTCCAGCAGGTAGCAGGTAGGTCATTTAAAGTCAAGAAAAAGTAAGTGTTCAAAATCATACTAAAATTATGGTCTGACATATTTTACGCTCGTTTTTATATTTATTTAAGTTTAGTGTTTATCTTAGGCTTACAAAACTTTTGCTTACTCTGTTATCTTACAAAATTATACGATCATACATACATTAATATGTATATATATATATATATATATATATGGTCGAGAGCTGCACTTTTGTCCTCGCTCACCTCAAGTGAATTCAGCGAGAACCTTTTTTAAATTCTTCAATTTTCCAAACAGTTTGCCAAGAATTGTAGCTTTATAAAGTGGAATGTTTTACAAGATATTTGGCCAACGATTGCAATATATACATATAAATTTATATTTTATATATATATATATATATATATAGGTGATTCACTTAAGGCAGGGGTACACGTAGGCCACTGCCTACACATTAAATGTTCCATATACTATACACATATTCAACTAGATAACTAGAGTTATAGTTAATTTTTTTTAATGTCAGTGAGCTCTATCGAGTTATGTACAATTATGTCTTGGATTTATACATCTATTGGTACTGGCTAGCACTAAGAAAAGATATATTGGTCAACTTGGAATTGGGATTCGTTTTGTTCGCCTCGCATTTAGCGAGTTGGCTTCTAAAAATTGCGTGTTGGGTGAGATTTGGGTGTATGTTTAGAATAATGCACATCTTACAAACTATGGATGTTGTGTGTTCAAACTAAATATGTGCTAGAAGAGCTTTAAATTACTTGGCATAAATAAATGTATGTGGAATTGCAAATAAAAGCTATAATGCCGCACTCAAGACAAGCCGCTCCCATGACTATTCCATTGCACTTCCGAGATGGAGGGCAGTGTTTGATGCGGCTGCTGCTGTTGCAAGCTCTGCTGCAAGCTGGAACCGCTTGCTGGCGAGTTGCTGTTGTTGTTGTTGCTATTATTATTATTACTATTATTGTTGTTGCTGATGCTTGTGATGTTGTTGTTGTTGTGACGCGTACGCATTACATCCTCAGCCTGATTACAATGCGACCGCGGCCCCGGCTCAGGCGTATACGTGAATGTGAGGCCAGTTGCATAAATGATGCCATCATTGCGCACGAGCGAAATTGGCACCTGCGTCGGCTGACGCACCTGCACCAAATCGAACAACAAAAGAACAGAAAAGCGCATTTAGACACACTTATGCATAGAATTTATATCATATCATATGCCACAACTCACCCAGAGCCATTCGCCGCGAAACTGTGAGATTTCGGGCACCACACAGAGCAGCGTTTCCGTGCATCGATACATGGTCTCCGCTTCGACATCGCCAAACCACACCTGCAAATGTGGCGTAAAATTGTCGCCACTCAGCTCCAGCATGGCCACATCACCGCCTCCATTCAGATTCAGTGAGTTCACAATCGGCACTGGTGTAACCGGTGAGCTAAAGAGAGATCAGATCAAATAACATTTATTAATCCCAAAACGTTATTAATATATGCAATTTCTTGGGGCACTTACGCAACGGGTCCCATGCCCTCGTAGAACTGATATTCGGCTTTGTCCGTGGATATGATTGTCCAGCAGGCACCATCGTTGATCATTTCCTTGTTGGGCTCCTTGGGACAGGGTGTGGCCTGAAACTGTATGATCTTCTCCTGTGACAGGCACAAGTACATGCGATCCGTGTCCTTCATGTAAAAGGCGCATTTGTGCAGCTGCGAGACCGGATCATCGGCCTCCAGCAGTGCCATCTGCTTGTCCACCTTCCGGATGATTAGGCGCGGCAGTGCCATGCCCGTTACGGAGCACACCAGCTTAACGGTAGCGCCATAGTGTATATAACCATCGCGCACCTGAAACTCCTCCGACTCCGATTCGTTATCGTCGAGCAGATGTATCGTGAAGGCGCCCCATTGTGTCGATGAGGCATGAAAATGTCCATTCTCCACATGCAGATAACGGGTGGATACGGTTTGGGAGCGCAGGCGATTGAAAAGGGCAACATTTGTGCCGCTGGCTATGCACAGATCGGCGTTCTTCAGCGATTGCTTCTTTTTGGACGGTTTCGAGATGACTTTAATGCGCTTGGAGTTGAAAACGCCAATGTCGTGGCCATTGCCATAGAACATTTTCACCGATAGCATGAAATGCTTGCGCTTATCCGAATCGGATATGAAGAGCGTCTTTGCGGCACAATACTGCTTGCCATTGAGATCCAGCTGCTGCATATCCTGATCACTGCTGCCAATGCCAATGAATGCGCACAATTGTGCCCCCTGCTCGCCCTCGCCCTGCTGCAGCATCTCCTCATACCGTCGCCGCCAGCCGCTCCCAAATAGATAGATGCAGGGCGGTGGGCAAAAGAAACGCTTCTCATTGCCGTACGATTTCTGGGCAACCTGAAAGTAAGTTAAAGTATTCACTTGTATTATGCACTCACATTAATATATACTAATAATAATTATTATAAATAATCACTGCTTTGATTATCGACAACAGATAAATCGTAACAATTTGTAACCGCAGCAGGGCAGCTGTTAAATTTTCATATAATTAATTTCAATTATTTTATTGTGGCCGCCGTTTGCTTAATTTGCGTGCACTCAAGTGTGAAGGATGCGATGCCTGGACGGCGGCCGCCGCTTGAAGATAGCCGCGACAAACCGCAGCGAACGCCCCACTGGAGCTGGAGCAGCAATTGACAATTGGAATTCGA
The DNA here is from genome assembly GCA_035044325.1 of Drosophila nr. medialis 2 BK-2023a. Taxonomy (NCBI): domain Eukaryota; kingdom Metazoa; phylum Arthropoda; class Insecta; order Diptera; family Drosophilidae; genus Drosophila; species Drosophila nr. medialis 2 BK-2023a. The sequence goes on along the minus strand of JAWNMH010000410.1, from coordinate 2,071,510 downwards.
ATTGGATTTGTGAGCGGAGCCCACACTTTGATTGATCTATAATGCCACATGTCTCAACTATGCATCTATCCAATCCATATATAAACATTCTATATATATATATTTATATAATTACATATTTGATGTATATTTATACATTTATTTCTAATATAATATAAATTCGCCTTTATTTATCAACTATTTTTAAAATAGAATATTTTGTTTATATTTTGATCTTAAAATCGTTCTAATTGCGAATTTAGATTTGCGTATCATTTAATTAAAGCTGCTTATACATTAGTTTAATTCAAAATAAATATTTTGTTAATTGTTTTTAATTTTTTAATGATTGCTTATTGATTGATAAGTTAAATATGTTTTTTGCTGGCTCCAGGACAAGTGCTTTTTTTCTTATTGAGTTTGAAACTCCACAGCTTATTCGATACATATTGGAGAATAAAAAGTATTTAAAAAACAGCCGAACGATCAGGAGCCAAAAACATATTGAAAAAATATTATTTTTTTGACATTTTGTAACTATTTAAGATTGCAATAATTAAAATCATTACTAAATTATTTTGAAGCAGGTTGATTTTAATAAAAGAAAAAAAACTGCCAACATTTAAATATCCTTGCAGATATGATAATAATTTCATTCAACAACGTTGTTGTGCAAATAAATATTTTTCAAACGATATTGTAATAATATGATTACCATTAATATACATTATAATTATCGTTAGATTCGTATTTGAGTTTGCTATGGATATCAACGAATAAGTAGCAAGTTGTTTGTTATACTACATGAATTATGTAAATGACAGCTGTAACAGGATATATTGGTGCACTTCTGCAGCTTAAGGATACGTTAAAAAGGGAAAAAGTTGGAAACGATGCAAGAACTACAATATACTTGGCACCTATGTCTTTAAAAAGTCAAAATCCTTTGCTAGAAGAGCTGAATATTGAAATACACCACAGCAGTTTTTCGTTATTAATATTTGAGCTCCTTCATTAAAAAATGAGTATTTTATAGTTGTCGACAACTAAGAAATAAATGAATGATATATTTTTATATTTATATTGATTGATTGTCTATTTAGTATAAAGAGCTGTGACGTCACACACTCACATTTCTTTTTGTTATTTTGCAGTTAGTTGATGTGTGTTTAGTTTACCTTGGCGTGCAGTATAACGATGACCATATCGTTGCGCTCTCGCATGTATTTCTCCATGGCATCGCGCGTCAGCTTCTTCTCCTCGATGTGAGACCGGCATGGACCTGGACCTGGGATAGCAACCGGCAGCATGGATAGTTGCATTTGTTGTTGCTGCTGCTGCTGCTGTTGTTGTTGTTGTTGATGGTGCACTTGTAGCTGTTGCTGTTGTTGCTGTGGCGGCGGCGCACTGCCCAGTCCAAAGTGCGGCATATCCTGACTGTGACTGTGTCCGTGCAACTGACTGCTGATCTCCAAGGAGTTGATATTGCTATTGCTTTCTGCTGCTGCTGCTGCGACTGCGTTCTCGTAGACAATGGCGGTCGGTGCGGCGGCAACGGCGTTTAAATTAAATTGGCTGTAGCTCTTCATTTATGCACATGCTGTTTAAATGCATAGGCGCTGTTTATTTTTCTGCTTTTTGTTTTTTTTTTATTTGGCAATTTGTTTAACACTTTGGCACTTCTTCTTGTCCCGATTATAGTTTGTGTATGTGTGTACTTTATTTGAAGTCTTTGTATCCTGGCACACAGCAGAAGAGAAGAGCACAACACGCAGCAGCAGCTGTCGTTTCTCACGGATTCGCTTTCGATGTTGATGTTTTGAGTGTGTTTTTCTTTTTCCGTCCGTCAGATTGCCCGGCTGGCCACAATTAACATGTGGAGTTTGGGGAGCGCGAATGCGAATACGACTGAAGCGCGCTGCGGCTAGCTGTTGTTTAAACTGGCAACTAAACTCTGCTAACCGATTTATAAAATAAATAAAACCAAACCGACCGACCCCACTAGCAGTAGCTACCAAACAAACTAGGGTTGTTGTTATCGTATCGATATGACCAGCTATGCAACTATCGATGTTTATCTAGACCCAAGCGATATGTTTGCATAGAAACAGACTATAGAAGATAACATTGTCACACGCAACTATTAATCAAGTGACGTCAGATCTGAAATCTGTACAAGCAATTTATGACAAGATTAGTTTTGATTATTTAAACACTTTAAATTTCCATATATTTAAACTATTTGTATGCCTGTCTTCAAAATTTAATGCATTGAGCAAACTCACGAAATGATTTGTTGAGTAGGTAAAGTCTCAATCTGGCATAGACAAGCAAGTTGGCAGCTCGCAATCAGTTTATAAAGGAGTTGGCAGCCAGCTGCATACTGCTTGCGTGCGCTTTAAAATTGATTAGAAGTTCTAGAATCAACTGCAGCAATGGAACAATTCAAAGGCTTGCAAAAGTCCCTGTACATATGGACTGACAGCGGTGAGCTGGACAAGCGCGTCCAAACACTTAAAGAAGCCACCGGCGGTGAGGTGGCTGTTGAAAATGTCCATCGCCTTTCGTTTTGTAAGTTTAGTTTTTTGGGCAAACAGTGAGTCAGCATGTTAATTACCAATATTTCGCATTTTAGCCGCTTACGCGAACTCAAGTTTCGACCTGATTGTGATCGAATGCGCCCAGTTGACCGACAATTACGTACAACTACTGCACATGCTGAAGCCAAGTGGCAAACTCCATCTAATTGCCTACATTGGAGTCCCAGGGAGTCTGTTGCAAGAAATTAAGTTGTCCGGTTTCATTAATTGCGGCGAGGATGCCGCAGCCAATACACTGACTGCCGAGAAGCCTGGCTACGAGATAGGCTCCGCTGCCCGCTTGTCCTTTGCAAAAAAAGCAACTGGCGTCAATGTATGGAAGATCAGCGGCGACGATGAGGAGCTCATCGATGAGGAGGATCTGCTCGATGAGGCGGACAAACAAAAACCAGATCCATCCGGTCTGCGTGTCTGCAGCACCACTGGCAAGCGTAAGGCATGCAAAAACTGCTCCTGCGGCCTGGCCGAGGAGCTCGAAAGCGAGAAGACAACAAATGAGGCGAACACCGAGAATGCTAAATCCAGTTGTGGAAATGTATGTTTGACGTCTTTCCTTAATACTTTAATACTTTATTACCCAACAAAGGTCGCTCGAAAATTACCATTGAAAATGCCTAGATAACCTTTACCAGTGCCAAATGATAATGTTATAATGACAAAAATATGTCCCCGTATAAGTGATTTTATATTCTTGATCAAAATGATTGTTTTTCTGTCTGTTTCTATGTTCTCAGTTCTAAACATTTGGTAAAATCTTTAAAAGAAAATTACAATTCGTTTATTTAAGATATCCTTACTAAAATTAGTACAAAAGTGTTTCATTATGCTTCTTGCATAATCAAAATAGGAACAATACGACTTCGACCAGCTAGAGAATTTAAATTACAATTTTTATTATGTCAACGAATAAGAATTATTTACAAATTCGAATCAAATCTTATATCAATCTTCAAGCGACCCACCTAAAATTTAGATGCCATATCTTATGTTTTATTTTGTTTGATTTATGTACTTGCAGTGCTATTTGGGCGATGCGTTCAGATGCTCGACTTGTCCTTATCTGGGCATGCCGGCCTTCAAGCCGGGCGAGAAGGTTCAGCTGGCTGACAACCTGCTGAAATCGGATATTTAGACTGGATACCACAATAATCACGCAAACTGGATAGACTTTTACACTTTAATTGGGGGAAAATGATAGTTTCATATATGTAAATAGCAAATGCATTAAAAATAATAAATTGCGCACAACTAACGCCTCACAGTTCACATGGTGTGCCCCGGATAAGATCACGATTCTTGCCAGTCAATATGCGATAGTTTACGGCCGTGTGATCCAGCTCCTTGTACAGAAACATGGGCATTCTATCGGACAGCACCCAGAGAGAGCCGGTGGTGTCGACTTTCAAGTCATTGGGAAATATCAAAGTGTGCGAATCGGAATCGATTAGTCCCTGTGTATCGGACATATACGGACGCTTCACATTCCAGCAGGCGATGGCATCCTTGTTGACCTGCGTATAGAATAATACGCCAGTCTCCTTGTCGTACACCTCGGCCGTTGACTGTCCGTTCATGCCGCGATCGCCGACGAGCTTGAAATCATAATAGGATTCGCCGCCATTCACATGACTCTGGTTTTGCAAGACCCGATTGGAGACCTTGAACTCTTTTGTGCTGGCCAGTGGATGGAAATAGATGTCCTTGGCATTATCAGGCTGCAATGGGCCAACGGCCATTCCGAAAACACCATCGGTCCACTGAAAATTGACGCCGCCAACATTGAAGTCACCTTGCAGCGGATCAAAGTGGAAATAGTTGTGCTTGACCCGATATGATTTATTGTCGCGCAGGGAATAGACAACCACACCATAGGCACCCAGATCTGGCACATAGGCAAACGCGTCGTTGCACTGTTCCGGCTCCACATCGACAATCTGAAATTGATATATACATATGTAAGCAATGTGCAAGTGAATTGTAAAAGCCAAATTAACGCACTATGTTGGCATAGAAAGTGTCCTCCTTGCTCTGATCGGCGGGAATGGCATAGCGATGCAGCAGCTGATCCGTTTTCAGATCGAACACCAATATGGAACTGGGCGTTATCTGCTTGGGATCGCCCAGAATGTCGGCGAGTCCGGTGTCCAGCACCCACAGGCGATCGCAGCTATCGACATGAATGCGGAACGTGGATATAATGGTTGCATTGTTCGTTAACTGTACACTCTCATCCTTTGCCTTATCCGCATCCAGGCGGCCACCGGCGGGTGTCTTCTGCTCTTGGGGCTGCACATCAATTGGCAGCTTGTTGGCCTCCCAGCTGGGATAGGGACGCAGCTTTGGTGATTTCTCCGTGGTCGACAGATCAATGTAGTTCAATGTCGCCGCAACGCCAGCCTTCCATCTATTCATGGGACGAGGAATGGATTCAAAGGATTTTATATAGTTGCTTATATGTAAGCTAGTCCATCAGCTTCGCCAATTGTCTTGCATTCAACCGGAAATTATTCGTCTCGCTTGCTCTAGCTAGCTGCCTTTTGTTTCTAAAAAACTAACCAGTTTTGAGTATTGTTTCGCTTCTAGCAATTAGATATCGAATTCATAACAGACGGACCACTATATATTTAATATAATAGATGGCCCATAAATCGGGGTTTTGCCAGTGATTCATTTAAATAAATAATTCAATGGATTTTTGTCGACTTATCTCTTTCAGCACTGATAAACACATTAATTAAGTTTGTTTATGATTTTGACAGGTAAATCACCAATCATCGATGACGTCATACATTTGATGTCGCTTTGAAATAGTCGAAATCCATATAAAATTGTATTGGAACAAGCAAAACGGTTAAGTTAGGTTTCCATGTAATTGTTTTGCGAAGGCATTAATCCATTGGTTGTCAAGTTTGCATAACAGTAATTAAAAATTTAAATTTAATTGTGCACTGAGAGCGAATGAGACCAACGCCAGTGCATAGCTATTGATTAACCGGTTCTCCTCTTGGCCACAATGTGTTTTTCGCAAGCCCCGCTTACACTATTCAAAATAATTAACGACGAAATTGTCGAAACCAACTGCAATTTTTGGCTGCTGCTGCCTCGTCGCCTTACCTTGGCACAGTGACAAAGATTTTGTTTCCCCAGCGCTCCAAGCCGAGCGGCAGATTGTTGGCCTCAATGTAGTGGCCGGTGCGTTTGGCCTCCGCTTCGGCCTCGGCGCTGGGCCAGTCGAAGGTCAGCTGCTTCCACGAGAAGCGTTCCTCCAGTTTGGCACCAATGGTTAAGCAGCAGCAGCAGCTGATAAGGCACAAAACAAGTAATTTAATTGATGGCATATTGTTATTTGATATTTTTCCGTTGCTGTGGCACCGTTCGTTCCGTTCGAGCTGAGCTCCTCCACTGCTTGACTTGAGCTTTGTTCCAAGCTTAATATGCTGACGAAAGCTAAAAGCTTTGCCAAGCTTGCAATGGGCAAGCGGTGAAGCTCCAGGCAGCTGTTTTTTTCTGTGGGTGGTCAAGCTAAATTAGCATAGCCGGAAGGGAAAAACGGTCGGGTATAAATAAAATGTTATGGAGCGCTTAAAAAAAAATGTATATTTACTGCATTTATTAAACATCCACCGATTGCAACTTCGGCGCAGAGACCGTTTGGGATGTGAGTATGCAGCGACTCCAATTGAAAACTAGTTTACGGCTTAAACAAGTTGGAAACATGGAAAACTACGAGTAAAAGTTAACAGAAAGCCGGTTCCGATGTATCTGCTGAATGTGTTAAGCTCCAATCGAAGCGTCAACATTCTAGCCATTGCTTTTGTGTTTATAGCTACAGCTAGGTGACTTTCAATTCTACTCATAGCTGTTGGGCAACTGGGCCATTATAGATTCAAGCGACAGCTAATCGAATTGGAGTAGGTTCATTGAATTTAAGCGAAATGCACTCGTGCATGTCATTCAAAAATGTAAATGCTCTTAATGAAAAAAAAATCAATTAATTAAAAATAAACTAAATTATTCTGTTGCAAAGAGAGGAGTTAATAATTCCATAAATCAGTGATAAAGACTAATGTTAATCTCGCATTTAAAGTTTGATATACGTATGTATGCATATGGATGAGTTTAAGGGTGCCGGTTTCAACATTATGTAAATTGTTACAAAAGCGAGATTTGCTTTTCTCATTTTGATGCCACACAATTAAATCTGTTCTGATTTTTTTTTTTTGTTTGGTTTATTCAATAAAATTCTCATATTCCGTTAATTAGACTTTAGATTAATTCGTTAATGTTACTTTCATAAGAACATACCGAGTTTTTTCTTTGCATCATATTGCTACATTTTTATGTTGTTGTTTGTTTCTTTTTTTCTTTTTTCGACTTCATTAACAATATGTTTTGGGAAATCAATTTGAATCTGGTTTATTTACTCGTATTTATACAACAATTAGCTTTGCTAAAGTGTTACTTAATTTACTTATTTACTTCTCTCGGTTGTGGGTTGTAGATTAGTTTGGTTATTAGTTGTGGTTGTGATTTTGATGGGAAAGCAAAAAGAACGGAATTGCTTAATTTAACATTTGACTTTTCTCTTTTTTTCTTGTTTTTTTTTTTTGTTTGTTTTTGTTGAATAAAAGTTGCAATTGTCGCTTAGTTGTTAGCTTAACACGCTATATACAATATAAGTACATGTTTCAAGTTACAGCTACCCTAACAGCATTCCCTATATGAATTACAATCCAATTAAACTACAAATTCCAACGATCCTTAACAATATCAATGTGTTCGTTTTTTATTTTATTTTTATTTTTTCCTTCATGTTCTATTTACTAGAGATGTCATTTTTGCAATGTGTAAACTTACTTATGACCTTCATCCGTTCATTATAGATTTATATATAAATATGTAGGTGTATACATGTATGTTATGAATATATGTATGTTTAAGTATGCCTGTGTGTGTGTGTGAGAGTGATTTTGTGTATAGTTTTATTTCATTTAACGGCTTAGATTTTAAAGTCTTTCATTTCGTAGGAATTTGATGTTGTCTATGTGTTTATATTACTTCATCTTTTATAGCACTTTCGTGATGGATTAGAGTGATTGAATTTAAAAATGTTTGGAATTCGATTTATTATATAAATGTGAGTGTACGAGAATGCTCTTCAATAGTTTTTCAGTTTTCGTTTTCGCTTACCTTAGTTTTTTATTTCTATTTGAAATTTTTTGTTTGTTGTGGTTTTCCTCATTTTAATAATTTCAATTCCTATTTAAATAACGACGCATTTTTTCACAATATGCACTATTTTCCGTTTGCTTTGCTTTGTGTATATATGTGTGTATATATTTATAATTTTATAAATGCAATTTTAGAACTTACAGTATGTTCAAAAATTTTCTTTTGCTTTCAAATGTATCTCTCATCATTTGTATAACAGTACATAAAAAATTAAAAGGTTGCTTGAGCACGTAAGCCCCCGGCCCATACCCCCACAAGATATAATAATACATATACATATTATATATTAACTTTTGATACTACACTAGACTATGCTATGTTTATTATATATCTAAGATTTGCTATGCTTTCCATTCGATTTGTGCTACTTACGACTCTCAGAAATTTAAACTATTAAAACATTATTTTCGAGTGCATAATATATATGTAAGTATGTGTGTTTGTATGCAGGCGTATGTAAGTGTGAGAATTATTGGACAGGACTCCAAAAATGTATACACACACGTACACACTAGGTCTATACAAAATCTAACACTAACTTAGGCTAAACTACGTGTTAAAGACGCCAAACTTTGTAGGAGTCTGGTACTGGAGTCTAGGAGCTCGTATTGCCACGGCATTGGTCAGGATCAGAGTCCTGGGTTAAACGAAATAAAGTGAAATAAAACTAAATATATGAAATGGGAAAGGCCGCCTTGGGAAAACATTTCTGTGTCCGTGTCTATGTGTGTATGTGCTTTAGCTCTAGGAGATAGCGCTGAGCAAAATAGGTTTATGGAAAATACTCGTTATACAAGAAGAACATACATATGCACTAACACAACAATTTGTTTTGCTTTTCAGTTTAAAAATTACGAACTTTAACATGATTTCTTTCATAATTTGCTATTTGTTTTTCTTCATAATGACTTGACTATGTTTGGTTTTTGTGTTCAACTTTAAAGCCTAACATTTTTGTTTAGTTCACATTCTAGTGTTGTTAAGTAATTAATTGTAGTAAGTTAAAAGTATTTCGTTTTATTAATTTATGTACTTGCTAAACACGTTTAAGGTACAATACATATTTCAGTTAATCTACAAAATTGCTGCTACCAATTCTCGTATTTAGCTCAGCTTAAAGTTGATACAAAGTTCATTAAGTACATACAATATTTATTAAGTTTTTATTTAGCATAATCATTTTTGTATAATTCACCTATCACGCAAAGGAAATTGACAAGTTTTTTCATGTACGGTGCTCATGAGTATCTGAAAGAAAATCAATTTTGTAAATTTCGTCAATTAAATGTATTAATATTTTCAAATCAAAACAGTTGAATTTTGGACAATTTGACAACCCTACGCGATTTACTTTCAATAGATCGATAACGATTCGCAGTGAGTATCGAGATTTTAGCGATGATCGTTTGTGCTTTTGTGAATGCCTATGTTAGCGACAAATAACAAACGATAAGAATGTGTATGCTCTGGCTGTGTTACGGCTCTGTTAAATGTAAGGACCGTTAGTGTGCGAATGAGTGCGCGTTTTTGTTTTTATGAAAATACAAGTAAAATTTTGAGTACAGACAAATTCCTTTGAAAAAAAAAACATTTGAGTAAACACATAAATGAGAATAACCTTTTAACTCCAAAATGCTCAATCGAATTTCTCAATGCCCGCAAAAATGGCTAAAATCTCTAATAAAAATAAATAGTTTGGGTTAAATGAATACACTATAAACAGCTTAGAGCGACAACTGTTGCTCTCTATCTATGTTAATGGACGAACTCACCTTGTGTGATTGCGAGTGAGGCCACAGGCGTCGTATGCGCAGAAGCGTTTGCGTTTATGATAGAAGCAGTCTGCTGCTGGATTGCCAGCGAGGTTGTTGCTAAGCCGACGGCACCGGCGCCAGATGCTCCATTCAGTTCTGTGCTTTTGGTGTTGACGTCCCGCTCCACCAGTCGTTGCCGTAGAACTCGTATCTTTTCTTCTTTCTGTTCAGTGAATAAAACAAAAATGTAAGAGTTGCAACATATTTTAGCCGAGTCCTATATTGACAGGGAATATCTTTGTTTTTGGGTGAACTAATCTCTATGGTAATAATATGTACAGATGCTAAAAAATAATATAGAATAGCTTTTCTTCCTTGTTACCTGTGTTATCAATCGTTGTAGCTCCTCGTTTTCTGTTACCAGTTTTTGATAGCGTTCCTCATCCTCCTTCGATATGGCCGAGTCTGGGTTGTACTTTGATTCGGCCTTATCCTTTGGATGTCGTATGACCTCAATGACCTAAACCCAATTGATATATTAGTTAAAGTTCAATGATATGGTAAGAAATTACCTTTGGCACAAATATCAGCAACATGCTTAGGAAACAACAGAATATCACAGCTAGTGCAACAAAAGCGAAAGACGCGTCCTGTTGCGATGCAATGACCATGCCCACCGGCGCTGTTATCAGGCAGAGCACAACCACATTATAGATACTCATGCCCACATAGCGTGAGTCATTGATCTGTTTGACTTTAATGGAACGCGTCTCGTATGCCAAGAACAGTCCGAATACAAGTATGAGACCCTTCACGCCATAAACGAGTCCTAAAAGAACCAAACGAACATTACACTATTAAGCAAAACTAAACACAAATAGTTTTGAGTATTGAAAATCTACATCAATAACATTTTTTTTTTAAATTAAGATATTTTGTAAAGCTACTTTTTTAATTTTTTTTAAATATGTTTGAATATTAATTATCATACATTCTTCACCAGGTAAAAAATCGAATAATACAGTCGTACATAAATATATATTTACTACATATAAATATACTTCGATTCATACCTAACCACATGGAATTGCGTTCACTTTCACAATGCTCAAGCTCTGGACGTATTTTAATATCATCAGTTGTAGATACTGGATCTTCGAGTGGGAATGTTTCGAGTATACGCTGCAGCGGATCAAAGATCTGCCAAGACAGTAATATCACTAAATCTATTGATAAGAGCCCCGAAACCATGGTGTATAGCTTCCAAGGTTCCACTTTTTTCTAAATAACACATGAAAGATAATATAAATTACTATTGAATCGGTTTAAGATGGACTGGATGGGAGATTCTTACCTTTGGGTCAGTTTTCGCTTTTGTTGTAAATCGATGCACACGCCAGACTTTGCTGAACATAGCACCATATGCTAGTGTAAAACCGGTGGATAATAGCCAAGCTCGTGCCTGACAAATCTGTGTGAAATTCATATAAATATATATATTGCGGAATATTAATTATTGGTATAAAAGCATTTAATACCTTTGGATATTCGTGCGGACTGACAAAGCGTCCGTCCATTCCCAGTAAGATGACTGATATAAGGCAGATGATGACGCCAATTAGCATGATCGTATTGCAAACAGGATGTGAGGATTGAATTACTCTAGGAAAGAAATAACAAGCATTTAAATATTGCTACAGACTTGTGTACATTTAGTATGGGCTACTTTTTGGTTACTCACCTTCTATGCTTGTTCCATATGTTGAAGATGATCAGAGCAAAGGCAACGAAAATGCCGCAGCTGGAGATTGTGCACATGCAGACAAATAACGGTAAAGATACAGTGCGAAGCACATGGGTAACAATCGTGCGATCCTGCGGCACCTGTGTTTTAAAAAGGAAGCGAATACATTTTTGTGTAAAAGATGTGGCATAATAATTGAAAATATTGTATAATCTAGTCAGGTCGCCAAAAACACTTTTTATTCAAATCTAGAATTTTGTAAGTATAAATATACATATTATTTCAAAACAAACCGAATCCATTTAATTATTGATTTTTGACAATCCCAACTAACACAGCAAGACTTACGAATTAAGTATAATCTAAATATATAGCTTTCACATTTCAGATACCGTAAGTACTCGCTCTATTATACATTAATCCTCTGATGTTTATCCAAAATCGAATTCTGCTTTTTGATTCGAATATAGAAGTCAACCTGTCCGACATGCGAATGAGTATGTCCTATATTAAATGCCCACATTTTGCAATTGAAGCGATTATTTTCATTCAGCTGCATTTGTTTTATTTTGAGTGCCACCAGGCGATTCATTTCGCTTTTGCCTTGAAATGCGATATCGGCAAACTGCTCCGAATCGACGTATCTCGTTTTAAAAGCCGGCTCCGGATGGTACTCAATTACGGCACGCTCATTTGGCCAAGATGTGCATGTTAGCCAAATGCGACCCTTACGCTCCGTCTCATTTACTCTAATTCTTAGTAACATATCGAGGATTGCATAATCATTATGCTCGAACTTAGCTCTAATCACGTCTTCACTGTGCTCATATGGTTTTGTGTGAAAGCCAAGCAGGCGATTGACTTTGAGGAAAACGCACGGCTGCTCCGTGTCATAGCCAAAATTATTGTCCTCCTGGCAGGGCCCAAAGCGTTTAATTTGACCTTTTGCACGGCCGTGTTTCCACAGGAAATCGTGTAGTTTCTTGCGCTTGATCTGGATATCTGTGGTATTATCTGGACTATATTCAATCAGCTTGTGGGCGTGCTTTCTGCCAATTGGTGCAAAACTTAGATGTGGCTGCATCATCTTAATCACAGGTGTTGTCATGTTGAGTCCATCCGTTACATGACGAAACATTGACAAGTTAATGGTAAGAAAGAATAGTATGAAACCGGCTAGATAAATTACCAGGTAGCGCCAATGCTTGGCCTGGCTCGAAAAGTATTTGTTCTCACTGCCATCGTATACCATCCTTTGCCAAGGTCTACCAAATGGAAAATGATATTCGCAATCTGGATAATATCGCCGATGTTGGCCTTCCAGCGTATAACTCTTCCCATTTTGTCGCAATCTCTGTTGGAATTCTCGATTTAGCATTAAGAACTTGTCAGTCCGATCGATCATATCGATTCGCACTGGCACCTCGTTCATCATGTTCTTTTTATGTTTCCGACGCGTAGAAGTAGCTGTATATTGACTGGGTGCTGGATCGTCGGATTTGGAATCTTTGTCATACTTATTGAATGAGGTCAGAGACTCTTTTGGTTCTGCGCTGCCCGCTGGCTTCACGGTATACTTCTCACCGTTGGACGACATCGTAAAAGAATCCTTTTTTTTTCAATCCGTTTAAATCGGGCTGCTTTTACATTGAATTATAAAACGAATATGGAAATGCCTATTATGTTTACCTTGCCACCAATCCATTGCTCAGTGTTTAGCCAGGTAAGATTGTCCAGCTGGGTGTCGTAGTAGCCAAGCTTCTCGTATTTTCCCTTCACCATTTGTTCGATCTGTGTCAGCGCAATACGATCGCCTTGTGAGCTGAATGCAACCACGCCCTGTAAAAGTATATATAGATGTATAGGACATAAGAATGATTTGCTTTGACCTTACCGATACGCCCAAGAACTGCGTTGAATTCATTGCCGAATAGATATCATCGGCGATTTCTTTGTCCGTATAGGTGAAATCTCGAAGTGATTTCTTGCGCGATGTTAAACGTTCCATTGTCTTGTTGAATGCCAATGCTACGCTCCAGACAGCATCATAGGCCAGCGGCGCCTCCTGATAGCCCTCGGGATAGCGATCGTGATTAATGTCATAGCCCTCCTCGATTAGTGCATGATTCAGTCGATGTCTGTTTTCAAATATTATTAATAATGTGATTTTGAGAGCCAAGTATTTGAATTGGGCTTACCGAAACTCTTCGGCCGTCATGCCGGATATTGTTGTCTGATTGTTTTGATTCCACATGAGCGCCTCTGTGGTTAAATGCCCCTCGGCAGCTATGCGCATTTGCTCCACTGTGCAGGTAATGCCCTCGTTCTCCAGATTCGCCTCATACCAATTATCCTCATACCAGCCTGTGATTTGAGTTCACATAAGTTACTCGATTATATTTCATAATACTATTAATCATTATAATGCATTCTATATTTGTTTTGCCATTTCTAATTGAGCTGCCCTTTTAGTCCTTACAAACTGTTATTCAAAAATTTCAAAGAAAGAAAACGGAAAAGCTTTTCGTTTTCATCTTCTATTATAATAAACAAAAACAAAAAATTCGGTAAATTGCAATAGCTTTTCCCGCTTTTCCTCTTTTCTTATATATGCGTGATTGTCATTTCAATTAAACTAATACAATTCATAATTAAAAAGCATAAGGATAAAAATGAAAGTTTGTTTAAGTTTTTTCTTATATTTGTGCACAACAAAAAAGAAGGAAGAATATTTAAAAATTATTTTGAAATAAAATAATATTGGGATTGTCTGTTATGATCAGCTACTTTTAAAGAATCTATTTTGTTAATATTAATTATTCTAATTTTTGAGGCCATTCTTTAAAATTATGGGTCATATTTATTTCTAATCTTAGCTCAACAGAAACTATTGTTAACATTTCGAAATGATGATTATGTTTGAGGATCACAAAAGCCTTACCAATGAAGAACCAGACATGGGCACGTCCATACAGCTGCTGTTTGTACATCTCGCAGAGAACCCGTCTCGCTGCTACCACATAGAAGAGTCCCACAATAATACGGGCATCCTGGCGTCTTAAATTGCGTACGGCGTCTGTTGGATCGGATAGAAATGATTGTCTAGTTACGATTTCGACGCCAGCCTCCATGCAGCGATTCTCGAGATCTTCCACAGTCTACAAGGCGAAGAGGTGAATTGTTTGAAATGGGGGTGTTCCGGGATTACGAATAGACTAATACCTACCGATATGAATACCTCCTCGGCCTGCTGTAGAATGGCCACGCGAGACCAGCCGAACTTTTTCATCAGTTTAATGCGCGTTGGATTGTGCACCGTGGCCGAGGGATGGGTGCGGAATAGTGTTGGAAAACGCTTGCGATCGGATAAAGCGGGACTTGAAGCGCCATAACATAGCTATAGTGTGACCAAATCCAATTAAATAAATGCATTTTCATACATAAATGTAATGCATTTTATGTTTTCCGCTTTGCTTACCACAATTAAGTTCCACATTTTGGCTGCCTCTGCCACAGTGGTGCACACAGTGCTGCAACCCGCCAGCAGCATCAACTTTTGTGGCTTATTATATAGTAGATTGTACATCACACTGGCTCCCAAACCGGGTTCGCACTGTACCATGAAACGAGAAAGTGAATTATAAACGTGTACAAAAACCATTTGGCAAATGGCATGACCCAGTTTGTCTGCTGCCAGCAAACGACTCTTCAATGTTGGCTTACATAATAAAAACAAAATAGTGTTAGCAACGCCAATCTTGGTACAAAATAAGCATTAGTCAGCCTCAAGACTCTATTTTAAACTAATATGTATCGATTGAAAGTTTTCTTTTCAGAAATGTACAAAATTTAACGATAATGATAAATGAAATTTGTGTTGGGAACTAGAAATGCTTTTTTAGCCAAATATATCAAATATAATATAACAAATGTAATTAAAGATTAATGTTTCTAATTTGATTTTAATGT
Source organism: Drosophila nr. medialis 2 BK-2023a (assembly GCA_035044325.1). Lineage (NCBI taxonomy): Eukaryota > Metazoa > Arthropoda > Insecta > Diptera > Drosophilidae > Drosophila > Drosophila nr. medialis 2 BK-2023a. Next base: position 2,056,232 of record JAWNMH010000410.1, on the reverse strand, counting down.
TACCATAAATAAACAATATATTAAATGGAATGAATCATCTTAACTAACTAAAGTAGTTATCGATAAGTTATACTTTAATGGATCTTCAATACGTAATTAAACTAAACATTTACTTTTTTGGCTTTACAAATTATTCGGATTTTATTTAGGCTTGAAATACAATACAATATTTGAAGCTTATGATGATATAGTTTTGTAATTTTGTGACACTATATAGCTATATTGATAAAAGCTGAAATATAATTTTATTCTGTCCTGCAGCTCGAAAATTTTTCAGAGTCGGCAAGGTCTAACAAATATATCTGATTAGCTGTCAGAACTAACGGTTGAAAGATAAGTTCCTGAGCAAACTAACTAATTACGCTTATATATAAATAAATATATTATGAAATAACTGGCATTGGACCTATCGCTCGAAAATTTACTTATTGTATGCAAAATTTGGTTGCTGCCTAAGAAATAATCTTTGGATTGAACAAGATTTAAATTTAAAAAGTTGAGCGTAAGGCAATTTCGCCATTAAAAAACAATTTAAAATATTATAACGAGTCGAGTTTAAAGTCTCTACTTTTTTATCTGGATACAATGAATAATGAATGTGCTTAGATGAATTGTGAGTCGTTTGCCAGTATCAACTGGCACTCATAAAGCATGCACTCATTTGCATTCGCTTCATGATGATTCATTAATTTTGGCCTTTAATGAAAAACTCATTTACGCTTTGTTTAAGTTGACTTTGCGTGTAACCAACTTTTATAATTGCTTGGCTTCGTGTCCAGTCGCATTGTTTTCTCTTTTATATGTGTATATATATTGTTCTTTTTTTTTTTTTTTTTGTTCTTTTATATTTTCTTGTACAGGGCATTACCAGTTGTAATATTACAGTATATGAATCCGGGGCTTACCGCATTATGAGCGCACTTGTTTAATCGTTTCGGTGTGTGTGCGAGCGCGTTTCTAGGGACAATTCACACATCAAAGTAGGTCAAGCAAAAGGCAAAGGCAACAGCAAAGCCAAAGCCAGCGGCAAGAATTGCGTGCGACCTCTGCCTCAGTCGCTTGTTGTCATTTTGTCATGAGATAGATGATAATGATAGGCATGTGGCACGTAGGTGGTGCACAGAGATGCCAACTAATTATGCAGCATTTAACGGAAGCTGTTTGCCTAAGCCAGCGACGTTAGCCACCGACGTTAGCCAGCATAGTCCCCAGTTAGTTGGAGTCCATGTTCTCAAACTGAACTCAGTTCAAGCAGTTCTCAACACGCTCCCCATATACCATTAATGTATGCACACATGTGTGTATGTGTGTGCCTGGCCAGGTTTGTCTGTCAGCCTTGAATGGAAATAAACTCAAATGATGGGCTGAGCGCGACAAAGTGACCTCATTCAAAACTCAAAACAAGTTGTTAAGCTTTCGCTCACTTAAAACTAATGAGCTACGCCTATAAATAGACACCACTTCAGATACAGACACACAACTACACGCACAGTAAATGGAAATGTAACTTTGTAACTGTAACTGTAACTGAAAATGTAAATGAAAATATAAATGTAAATGTATATGGAAGTCTAGGGTTAGTTGTATTCCTTTCCAAATTCATAAGCATAACAGCTCGGTCGCCAGGAGCATTGATAAAATTTCGTGCGAGCCTGCGACTAGCCATTAATTATGACATATGACATTTATGCGAGTAAATAAACATACATATATATAATATATATTGTCAAATTATAGTGGCATTCTCAAAATCATTTTCACCCAAATGCAAATCAATTTGACGAATTTAAAAAATGTTTTCAAAAGTAGAAACAACTTACAGAAAATAATCTGATACGAATTAAATGAAAAAAAAATATAAATATAGTAATATATTATGTATAGTATAGTTTTTTAATGCCATTATAAATTACTCATAAGATAAAACAAATTAAAAATATTATTGAATATAATTGAACTTGCTTATAAATTGTTAAAATTACTTAAGAAATTCTGCTTGGTTGAAATAGTTTTGAAAACATGAAGACAAATCTCGACTTGATTCAAAATATATTAGTTAAAATATTATTACGAAGTATGGAAAAATAAGTTGACCTCCAGACAGCAAAAAATATATTTAAACTGTAAAAAGAGTTCACAAAATAATAAACAATTTGAGTTAATAAAAGAAAATACTTAAAAATTAATAAGAAAAGTGTCTGTAAATAATTTATATATATTAAAATCCTCTACAAACAGCACACAATAAATAATTATGCTCTAGGAATGCATGCAAGAATAATTTATCGTTTGTGAAGAACTCAATTGAGAATGTTCCACACACACACACAGAGCAATGCCAAATGAAGGACACATCTTAAATACAATTCTTATTTTGACTTATTTCTTATATCAACACAACCAAGCAATACATATTAGATTTGGGTTCAGTATTAAATAAACCACATTCAGATTTATCCGGAGACTTAATGAAATCGGAATGCGTATATAACAATCAAAAGTTTTTCGAAATTGAGTTGAAATTGATTTTAAGAACACTTACGACTAATACCCTTTATGCGCAATATAACAAAAGCATAATAAAACGCCACTGTGTGTCACCCCCTAGAGAAATATGCTAATGAATGCCAAGCTACACCCCAACATTCACCCCGACCCCCACCCAAAAAACGTAGCAACCGACGAAAGCGACAAAACGAAAAACGCTCGCAAAACAAAACGCAAAAGCGAAACAAAATAAGTGGCACCCAAGGGGTCGAAACTAGTCGCACTTACAACATACGACGTATCAACGTATCAACGTATTTACTGGGTTGCTATTACTGGCCGTTACTGTGTCATGAACGTCTGTCTGTCTGTCTGGGTCAGCATATCATATAAATAGTGACATTTGATACTGAACGTGTATGAACGAATATAAACTCACCTCGCTGTCATTGCTGTGCAGGATGAGCTTGAAACCTGGCAGCAGATTTGGCTCCTTGTTGACATCATCCAATGCCAGTCTTGCTGCCGGCATGCACGCCTGCCCACCCTGCCATCCTCCCTTGCCGGCAATTGGAAATATGCCGCCAATGTGCAGCTCATCCGGCTTGCCGGCCTCGCTGCCCTCCAGCTGCGGTGTGCCGATCAAACAAAGCAAAAATATCCAAAACGTAACAGCACCATCACTTGTCATATCCTGCAGAAAAATGTTCAAATGTGATTACCGCATCACAAATCCAAATTTCATACACAAATACAAATACAAATACAAATAGAAAATCAAACAAAACGACGAAACGGCGAAATGGCGACACGGGAAACGGATAACGGGAAATGAGAAACCCAAACGTGCCTTAAGCACCGTTTTATGTGTCCAGCGCAATTTCTTTTACGGCTCGTTTCGGTTATGTTTTTAGCCAACGAGAGCAATTTTCTACACTCCTCATTTGAAAGGTTGGTCTTCATTCGGAAACGTTCAATTTTTTCATCAGATTTGTTGTCCTTATTCCTTTAATTCATTTGGAAGGACATCTGTGTTCCTTTTTGCCGGGCTATGCACAGTTGATATTAACTGAAGATTACACCTCCATTTGAACTCGAATAATACAAATTTGAATTTAAAAAAAAAAAATAATACCTGCATTTTAGTATCTCTACATTCACCAGCTGATGTCAATCACTATCAAGATGAATAACATTTGTAAGCTAAGCGTTTTTCATGCGATTTCAGTTTAATTCATTTTTAATTTCTCATTATTCTTTCATAAATATTTTAGTTGATTATACTTATTGTTTAGTTTTTAATTGAAGCAGTTTTTTTGATAAATACGAACATTTTTCAAATGAATGCTGAAACTTTTGTCGGCATTTGTGTTTCTGCCGTCAGCTGCATAAAATGTTTTAGAGTAAGTTGAGTATGCAAATAACAATAGCAAGTAATTTTAAAAAGTTCGAAATCGCTTAAAGTTAGAGCTCGTCACAGGTACAAATTATCTGCAGTGCTTTACAATATCAGATATTGTGTGTATGTTTTTTTAAGCACTTGAGTTAGATTGATTTATTCGCAATGCTAACTCGTTCAAAGTTTTGTAGAGGTTGCTTGAAAATGACAGCATTTTAGAGCAGCACCACAAAACATTCCTTTCCTAAGAAATTGACGTACGCTCTGGAATCTATTGACCCAAATCAAATTGAACATTTTATGTAGATTCAGGTGTTGCCGAAAATGTTTTGTAACTCAAATGCCACATTCATATCTATTGTTTTTTTTCTTTAATATACTAGAAATATGAACTCCAACTATGAATACGAAGAAAATATACTTCATTGTTCAATTATTTGTAATAAATTCGTAGAAACGTTGTTTTCTATTCATCAATCTTAGCAGCTACGTTTTATTTATTTATTTTTTCTTTTGCTGCCGTTATGCTCTAGTTTATTTAAAGGTCAACGTAAGTAAATACCAAATTTGGTTTGCCCTTAAATAATTCTGATTTGATTGTATACTATTTTCGTGTTGATTTAGAAGCTTTTAAGCTCTTGTTCAACTGACAGTTGTGACAACAAATAAATAAATAATTAGATTCTATTTCGTCTACACGTATTTTTCTCTCCCCCTGTGTCTTGTGCACGCCATTCTCCCCACATTCAGCAAGGTCATTTTGTTTGGCGTTTCGTTTTTATAACTTTAACCTCAGCGAAGGCACAATCCGCTCGTTCTAAACTTCAGCCAAGCGATTGCTTATGAGAAGCACAAGGAAAAAAATATCGAAAAAAGCGAAATAACTGTTTTTTCCACAGTCGCCTGCTGTCGAATCATTTTTGCGAGGCTACGCTCATTGTGCGCTCGTATGCGTGTGTGCGTTTCTGTGTGTGTGTTTGTGTGAGTGTGTGTGGGCGTTTGTGTCTGTGTGTTCGAGGTAGATACAGATAGGCGCACAAATACGCGTGTACGATATATGAGCGTTGTGGTTATTGAATGACAGTGCGCTCAAAGGTAGGCAACATTAATTTGCACAGCGCGAGTTCAATGTTTGCCCTCAAATGTAGGCAACATTATTTGAACAGCTCGAGTTCAATGCCTGCCCTCAAATGTAGGCAACATAATTTGGCTGCGCATTCTCAGTCTTCTTTCTTTTGTAGTCCATTCATAACTGCTGCAGCGGGATAGAAAGACTCAGAGAGAGTTTAAAGTGTGTTTTCAAGTGTACGTAGCGTGACAGCACGATATTATTGCCACAGACACAGACACGTGCCCACAAATGTAGGAAATGTTTGTTATGCGCAGCATTCAAAGCGTGCCCCAAAAGGGGGCAGCATATTCATTTGCGTGGCGATTATCGCCACTGCTGCGACTAAAGCATTCAAGCAGCAATCTGCAGCAGCCGAATCACTTTGACACCTTGTGCGAAAAAGGCAGGGAGTTGTTGTTGTTGCTGTTGTTGTTGCTATTTTGTGCCTGGCTGGCTGCTGGTGGCCAACTTCCGCTGACCTAGTTTCAGGCACACACACACGCGTTAAATAATTACGCGAGCAGTGCGCGTATGTGTTGACTGTGAGACCGCTTTTTTGCCACTTAAACGCTTCAGTGCACCAACCAACCAAACCAGTCAGGCTCATCCGCAATCCTCCACTGCCCTGCCCTGCCCTGCCCGTCTGCCCCACGCTTCACATCAGTTCAGCTTACAGTTAAGTTGATTTCGTATTTCAGTTACTTACTTTGCGTATGCCGTACAAAAATGTGATGCGATTTGGTTGATTGCTGCTGATGCTGCCTGAGCCGGCGCTTCGATTGTTTCATAAGACACTGACTAAAACTGTTTTGGGGGCCAATACTCAATGTTTGTTGTTGCTTGTGTTGTTGCGTTGCTGTTGTTGTGGTTGCTGCTGCTGTTGTTGTTGTTGTTGTTGTATTGTTTGATGACTGCGCATTACAATCGATAATCCTATGCACAAATGCAGCTCAGCGCAACGGCATTCACGCAAATCCATTTTAATGAAATGGTGTAAGCCGCACAGATTATCTCTTAAATGCTGATTATTTGTTTCTCTAGCACAATTTGTTGCTGCTGCTACTGCTGCTGCTGTAAAGTAACACAACAACAACAGCCGACAAGGCGTGGAGCTTTACAAAAATAAAATAAAAAAAAGAAAAGAAAAAACTAAAAGCTTCAAGTTGAATTTTAAATTTTTATCAGCTGCGTTCTTTTATTCCACTTTTTACAGACTTTTTTCTCTTGCCTTTGCTCTTGCTTTGAGCTGTATTACTTTTTTTTCAAGTTTGTTTAAGTTGTATTTAAAATTTGTTATATGCTTCAATTTTTTTATTTTGTTGTTAAACTTTTTCAGTGAATTTGCACGTGTTTAGCAAACATTTTGTAATTTATCGCACAGACGCACACACACACATTTGGTTGTAGTAGGCTTGGCTTGTTTTATACACAAAATTTTTGTAAAAAACTTTTTCGCATTGTATTTGGGGGCGAGGCGCGCTGCTTTGTGTTCGGTGCGTTCCACATGTATCCGACGACTGGAACTCCATGACTGACATTCGTACACACCGACGACATTGGCTTGAGCTAGCGCCAAACACAGAAAGCAGGCAGTCAGCCAGCCAGCCAGCCAGGCAGAGTGAGCTTTTTTCTACTGAGCACAAGCTTTTCGTATGGAGCGACTGGAAAGCGTCGCTGCCTGATGTCTGCTGCTTGCTGCCTGCTGCCTGATGTCTACCGCCAGCCTTCCAGCTGGGCAAATGCGTGAGTGTTGGTAAAGTTTGATTTTTAGTGGGCGCGAAGTTGATAACTGTCAATTGTGTGTGTGCACCGTAATTACGACTTAAGGCCACTCTTGGCCAAAGGACGTCAAGCAGTGGCCGGCATTTTGCGCTCTTGGCTTAAGTTGAGTTTGTCAAATGGCCGCAAAAAATAGGAAAAACACATAATAATACGAAAAAAAAAAAAAATTGAAAAAAAAACATTTTTGTACAGCCAAGGACGATTGGCTTCAGCTTATGGCCAATGTCAGGCGGTGTTTGTTTTGAAAGCGAAAGCCATTATTATTGGCCTGGCCTGGCCTGCCCTGGGCCTGGCATTGCATGCCAAAGTTTTTGGGGTCGTAATACAGTCAAACATGCAAACACGCACGGGGGCCACAGAAATGTTGCCGCTGCCAGGCACACAAACGAACATGGGGCAAGGTGAGGTCCTTGTCATTTAACTCACTTGCCGAGTTGACCTTTTGTCGTGTGTGCAATTTGCAACAAAAACAAAACAACGACAACAACAACAACAACAACGACGACGGCGAACGGAGACGGAACAATACGAAAACAAGAAAACAACTTTATGGGTTACCAGCTAATACCCGCAAATGCCACGCCTTGAGCCAAAACGAAAAGGACCCTCAAATCGGTCGGATCTCACCCTGTGCGCGGCCACTTGAATGTTTGGCGAGCTTATCAAGGCTCAAGCTTATTGAATTTTAAATCGATACATATCCGGCTAAGCCAATTAGTTTTCCTAATTGCACTGAATAAATCATGCCGCAACTACACTGCACCACGTAAGTATACGCACACAAGTGCACTGCAAGTAATTTACGAAACTTAACTTCAAAATGAATTACCCATTGGCATAACAAATAAATAAAATTGCTCCTCAAGCAATGAATTATTTCGATTAAATATTTTGTAATTTATATACATATATATATATATATATTAATATTTATATTTATATGACTGCCATTCTCTATCTATGCAAACTAGTTTTGAAACTGTCTGGATGCAGTTTTGGCATTCATTCGACTTTTTGCTGCAGGCAGCTCGGAGCTGACGAACATTCTGTCGAAAGATAAATTTAAGTAGAAGGATGGAGACTCCACTCATTCTGATTTAACAACAAAAATGTCTAATATTTAGTTCACAACCACAAAAAATTGTTTATAACAAAACAAAAAACAATATTTCGAAATACGAAATTTAGACTGACCAATATTGAAATATATTTACCCATATATTTATTTACGTTTATAACTCAAAATTAATTATCTCAAATAATTATCGATACTAATCGATTAGCATTTAATCTGGTTCGATGTTGTTATTCTTATATTAATGGAATACAAAAATAATATTAATATTTAAGTTATGATTGTTTCCGACATTTCGTTGTTTCAATTTAGTAAACTGTGTTTTTGAACGCCTTTTTTGAGATTGCGCAGTATGAAAGGGTATGGAAAAAGCCAGACTTGAGCTAATCACGGCCTTACTTAGGGTATGAGAACTGGTTATTAAATTTCAAAAACATTTTGTGCGTTTTACTTTATTTTAAAATGTTGTTAGATGGAATTACTTTGTTTAAATACAGACTGGGAGTGCTTTTTAAAACTTAAGTTACTTCGGGGCGAAACTTTGGAAATTCGACCCGCAGTTGAGAGAAAAGTGTCGAAAAGAGTCGTACAAAACTTTCCTTTACCCCATCCACTTCAGAGGACAACAAATTTTTCTTCTAACTGGTTTTAAGTTCAGTTTCAAATCGTTATTTGCTTAACATATTATTATAAATTCACACAAAGGTGAGCTAGAAATAAATAGTAAAACTAGTCTCTTAGCTTGAAGTGGGTAAATTAAAGCAATTTAATTTTTAGTTATGATATAGATCTTCGATTAAGTCATTTGATTGCTGAAAATGTTCAGGAGTTTTTGTTGTTGTTGTTGTTGCGAATGTCCGTCATTCATATCAATCATGAAAAGAATGAATCACTCATGAGCATTGGCAGGCAAAGTTCAAGTTCTCTTTTGGCCAAGAAGCGCAAAAGATTAACATGCGCTCAGCTCGGATCGGCTTATTCTTCTAGTCCTTGCACACCCACACTTACACACATACACAAGCAAATACATAGACATATAAACATACACTCACACAATGGCATATCTTTTTAAATTGTTGCACGCCTCGTGCCACAGCTCAACGTCCCCTTGAGCGCCCACCCTGGGGGCAATCCTTGTTAAGAGTTTAGCATAGCGTAAGGGAGCTAACGCGGGGTATACACAGGGGGAGGGCGGAAGGGGCTTTGGCGGTACAACAAAGGCAAATGCCTGGCATGCGTTTTTCACATTGTTCCATGCGGTTGAATAAACACAAGCCGTTACAAACACACACAATCACTTATGCATTTTATGAGCTGCACACGCACACACACACAGGGACATAAACATACAGTGACACATACATACACACACAGAGAGACACTTATTCGCTCGCTTGCCTCGACAGGCTTACAAAATAAACATTGCGGTATGTATTTTGTTTGTACATACTGCGTATACGTAATGTGAGGCCACTCTTTTTGCCTACCCACCTGGCTGACTGTCAGTGGCCAACGACACTCACAATGGATATATACACAAACACACACACACACACACACTGCACGTCACGTAGTCTATGCAGCAGAGCTCAGCAGCCCGGCAATCCATTGTGGCAAAATGATTTAACCCGTATCCCACTTGCTGTCAACTCTAGTTAGGCTATATTTTTCTTCATATAATCTAGGCAAGATATTAACTCAAAATACGGCCGAACTTCTAAATATCTGCTTCTGAATATCTGCAAATTGTGTATAAATATATTTGTAACTTCAGTATACTTCGATGTGAAGCAGTGAAATTCAAAATATTGGTAATTATTTTCCTAATTTTCTTCTCATATTGATGGAATTTGTTAATGTTAAATGTTCGGCGTTTTGACTTTTGCTATTATTAATTTGAGATTATAGTCATTTTTAATTTTATAATAATTGTTGGAAGTTGAAAAGTTTTTAGGTAATTTTTTTTTTATTTTCTTTGAGGGATTTGAAAACTTAATTTACTCGTTTCGAATTGCGGACAATTTCCATAAAAGTTTACTAAACGTCAAAATGTTTTGTTATTAACAGCTTGAGCTTTTCATTTCGGCGAAAACGTTGATGTATGTGGTTAGCAGTTGGGTTAAAAGTGAACTAATTTGCATAGACCGCATGGAACAATGCGCAGCCAGCTGCACGAGGAGGTAACAAAAAGATTCATTAGGGCCAATCAGTGCAAAGCGCGTCGGGCCGAGGGGTAGCAGGAGGCAGGGCGGCAAGAAGGGGGGTTCCGAAACGAGTCGAGGCGAGTCCTCTACATATGTATACATGTGTGTGTGTGTGTATTTGTAAACAGTTTTGTTGTTTGCCTTCTAAATACGCACGTTCTACTTTAAACAAAGCGTGGCTCACACAAACACACACTCACACACAGATGCAGGCACATACACGTGCTGGTCTGTTGTAAACAACTTATGTGCTTGTGTATGTGTGTGTGTGTGTGTGTGTGTGTGTGTGCGCAAAACAAATTTCAACTTTACGCCCAAAGTTTATTTTTATGAGCAAAACTTTAAATAATGAAATTATCTGACAAGAACTTGAAGATGGGCAAAGCATAACACAAAGAGCAACAAACGGACGCAGAGACAACGACAGAGAGAGGGACAGAGAGAAAGAGAGCGTGTGCAAAAAGGAGCAGAGCAAGAGAAAGTTATGCGTCTGTGTGAGATCTTCGTCTACCTCTCTCTCTCTCTCACATACATACATACATACAAAAGTTTATGTTTCGCTGGCTTTGCCCAAAAAAACAAAAAAGCAATCATTGGGCGTAACTTATGCCTTCATTTTCTCCCATAATTTTTACCTTCGCGTTGCGTTATCAAATATTTATTTACACTTGAGCTATAATAATTCATTGATGCATTGACTGCCAGGCACAGGCTCGCACACTTGGTTTAATCGGTCTTGGGCACGACCCGGCAACATAAACGTCAGGACTAACCTTTGCCCGTTGTCCTTCAACGGCGCCGTCGCTGTGAAAGCAACAGCTGTGCGCGCTCTCTCACGCTCGCTCTCCCTCTCTTTCTCTCGCTCTCTCTCTCTCACTCACTCTCTCTCTAGATATTCCCTGTCCTTCCACAGAGCTTTCGACTTCCAGTTTCGAATCCGTTGGCAGAAAGCTTCGTTATCAAAGCTGCATAAGCGTAAAGAGACTATTGAAGGAATTGTCTAAATTGAGAGGGCTGCTTGACAAATTCCGCTTTCTTAAGTAAAAGTCAACAAAAAAGGCAGAGGCAAAATAACAATAAATGCGGTTATAAAGATAAGTATATATTTATTTATTTTTTAAATGGTATTAAGGGACATTTATTTAATTAGACGAAACATTTTTTTTTTGCTTAGTGCATAATTTTCACATTTTAAGGAAAAACCATGACGAAGATATTATTATAAACAAGAACGAACGGCTCGCCCGAAGAGCATATAATGTCAATAGTGAAATTCCCGTCCTATAAATACTACTGTAAATCAAATATACCTACCGAATGCTCCTATATATATAGTAATTCTATATATATATATATATATACATATATTAAAATGTAGAATTAGTATTTTTTGTCAAGGAGTTGGTTTGTCTAGAATACATGGTTACCCAAAAAGTATTATTCAAGAACTCATCTTTCAACAGATTAGTCCTATGGGACATATTTGATAAATTGATCGGATTTGTCACCCACATATGTACTGTATGCAGCGCAAAGACGGATATATGCCAAGTTTAATCAATACTGCTTCAAAACTGATGAGCTACTTTGCATAGAAACAGATGGACAAAAACCCTGAATTTACAGAAATAATTTTGAAACTACAGTTTTTGTTTTCCCAAATTGTTTATATCAACTTTAAAAGCTTCTTAATTAATACACTTTTCAACTTAACAAAAAGAAATATGTTTTGATTATGAGAATATGTTGTATAGAAATTGTTTAAGAACCAGTTATTTGAACAAAATTTAAGCAATTAGCGATATATATATATATATACTATAAGATATGCGCAGATTAGAATGAAGCATCAGTCGGTGAACTCGAAGATCGGCTTGCCATTGGCGTCCCAACTATTTTTGCACTTCTTGAAGGCACAAACCAGATAAAGTGCTGCAAAATATATATCAGAATAGGTTAATAGGTCGCAGTGATGGTAAAAATTTCAGTGATCTTTCGAAATACATCATTTAGAAATGAAAAAGTTAATGAAATGAATAAATAATGTTTTAACAAAAGTTTTTCAATTAATAATGATAGTTGCATTACAAATTGAATTATAAATGTCCACAAATCGTAATTATCGAGCGATCACTGTGCCTAGACTTGTACTCACTTGTTGCCTCCCATTCGGATTTGGAGAGTGTGCCCAATGGTCTCCCGCGCTGTGTACCAAAGACCTTTGCAACATGCATAAACTGCTCATCGTTGGCACAACGATTAGCCTGGACAGACTCCAGGCCGGACATGCGCTGTAGCAGCTGGCGGCCCTGGGGCAGCGTCTCCTTGTAATAATCGGCAAATGTGCTGCGCCGGATCAGCTGCAAGCCGTGCTTGCGACCCAGTTTAACCAGCGTGGGGAAATGCACCAGAAACTCGGGACAATCAACAACGCCCTCCAGATGAAACTGATACTTTGCACCGAACAACGGCGGCGCCTCTGACATCATATCGTCCTCAAACTCAATGCTGTAGACATCGTTGCCGAAACGCCGTGCATCGGGGCCGGCAGCTCTCAATCTCCTCATAATCTCAAATGCATCCGGTATGGTGGCTATAAAATAGCCACCTGGTTCCAGGCACTCGGCGGCATTGCGCATCATGCAGTCGGCTTGGCTGAGGGACTCGAAGCAGTAGTGAAACGCAAACTGGCACGACACTAGGTTCAGTTGCAGCGAAGCATCCTTATACCGTTCGCGTAGACGCACCATTGTCGAATCACAGGCAAAGAATTCGGCAGTGAATTTGTGGCCAAATTTCGATTTCTCTGCACGCTGCAGTATATCCTGATAGCGACGCTGGCATTGCTCAACCGACACCTCCGCAATGTCAGTGCATATCAGATGCGAAATAAGCGCCTTATCCCACTTGAGCAGATCGCCCCCCTTCCCACAGCACATGTCCAGCACACGGAGAGCATCGCCGACGCGCTTCTGACTTTTAATTAACGCCATATACTCATTGATTAGCTGGCTCTTGATCCAGTTGTTGAAGTTTCGCATAAAATAGATTTTCGACTTGTGTCGCTCCCTCCGCCCGGCCTCCTTCAGCTCGTTGTAATGATGGGCCACCACATGTGTGTTGGCGGCACCGCTGCCCTCAGCTTCTGCATCAGCATCTGCGTCAGCCTCTGCGTCTCTATCAGGCTGCGAATTCGCTTCAAGCGATTGGCCTATATTTCTTGTGACATTGTCTTCGCTATCCTCGTCGTCGGATAGTTTACCCCGTGCAAAATTTTCATCCGCTGTATTTGGATCATATTTTATGCTCATTTTAATTATTTGTACACCATGCGATTAAATGCGTTCGCCGCTTACTAGTGAAAATTCTGGCCGCGGCCAAACAGCTGTTCTAAAATCATTCTCTTGCTTATCGATAACACAACTCTGCTCGATTGTTGAACAGTAAATACACTGTTCGCTCTATAAGCAAGACTTAGTGACGACATCCGCTCACTTATATGAGTTGAGAGAAAGTGTGTCGTTAGCGGAAGAAGCAGGCATTCGTGTGAGTAACCTTGTCTCACACACCTGTTTCACATGTGCTAAAAGGAAGGTTTCAAATGCATTTTCGTGCATTAAAAAGCGGTCTTTTCAAGCATTTCTTTAAAAATAAATGGAGCAGACGCAGCATGGCCTGCAGCAGATACGAGTATGTTAAAGGCTACGAGCAGGACGACAGAATATTGCCAAATGTGTGGATTGTTATTCGCATCGATGGCAAAAAGTTTCACAAATTTGCCAATGCGCACAAATTTGAAAAACCCAACGATGAAAATGGTAAACTATACCAAAGTAATCACAAATAAATGTTAATAAGATGCTTCTTCCAACGAGTGCAGCGCTAAATGTGATGAATGCCGCTGGCATTGGCGTAATGCAGGAGTTCCGTGACATTGTGCTGGGCTATGGCCAGAGCGATGAGTACTCGTTTGTGTTTCGCAAGGATACAGACGCATTTAAGCGTCGCGCTGCCAAGCTGTTAACGTATGTGACGAGCCTCTTCTCTACCAGCTATGTGATGAGTTGGCCCAAGTGGATGCAACAGCCGCTGGCCTATGCGCCCTGTTTTGATGGCAGGATCATCCTCTATCCATCGGATGAGAATCTGCGCGATTATCTCAGCTGGCGCCAGGCAGATGTGCATATCAACAATCTGTACAATACGGCCTTCTGGAAACTGGTGCTCGAGTCCGGCCTGAGCAATCAGCAGGCCGAGCAGAGGCTGCGTGGCACTCTCTCCGCCGATAAAAATGAGCTGCTATACCAGCAGTTTGGCATCAACTACAACAATATGCCGGCTATGTATCGCAAGGGCACCATTCTGCTGCGCAAGCGTGTGCTCCAGTCTGTAAAGGATGAACAGGAGAAGGGTAGGCAGGCAATAGTACCACTGCATGAGGATCTGATTGGCGCGGAATTCTGGCGGAAGCACACCGAAATTCTGGGCAAATATGTGCCGGGCAAGCAGCAGATGTTGGATGAGCAAAGTTTGCCCAAACTGTTGGAGCAGCAGCTGACAGATCACAATTAGCTGAGGGTTTTTTTTTACTTATGACAATAGTTTAATTAGAATTACTACAAAATTACATTAAGCTCAAATGGAAATTGAGCCCGTTGAACTATATATCGATCAGTAGTCATCGTCGTCATCATCATCGTCATCCTCACTGGGTTTGCTCACAGAGCTGCCCTCCGGCTTTTGCAGCAGCTGCTGATGTTGTGGCCGCTGTTGGATTAGGGCGTTGCTCTGTTGGACGGCTGCTGCCTGCATGCTCATCCATTGTTGTTGCTCCTCGCGTGCTTGCTCTTCGCGTGCGCGGGCAAATAGCTCCTGTTGCTGGCGCAGCAGCTCCTCCTCGGGTATGCCCAAATTTTCTAGACGTGTGCTCTGGCGTCTTCGTTTCGCTGCGACCTCTTTGCAATCGTTGAGTACAGCCTCCGCCTCCTGTTTGTAGTCGTGAAAGTCTAGCCGATCGAGTGCCTCGAGCACATGCTCGGCATTGATTGTCTTCTTGCTGCGCTCATTGCACACCTCGTTCGCCTCGGAGCTGATCAGGTGGATGAATTCGGAGCAGCAGTTGAGGATCAGTTCGCGACTTTCGTTTGCAACGCGCACCGTGGGTACCAATTCCTTGATTATTTTGTTGATGCTGGCGCGTGGCAGTGTTAGCTCATCGTCCTCGGCACTGGGCGGCAGCAGCTCCTCTTGGGGATTTGACATTGCGCGCACGAAAATGTAAACAAAACGCAATAAACGAAACGAAAATAATAAACAACGATGCTGCTAGGGCTGATCAACCAATATCGATATATCGATTATAAATTAATTTTGCAAACATCGGTATTTTATGCGATGTTTAAAGCACACAGCAGCTGCTAAGTTTTGTTAAGTTTTTGTTGTGCTGGTAAACGCCAAGAACAATCGATTGGCACAATTTGTAAATCCAAAGTAAACAAAACTTATAATTATTGCAAAAGTTATTTAGCATTATGTGCGACTATGATTCGGATGATGAAAACTCGCAAGTGGAGAAACTGCGCAACGCCAAACTGCCGCGCGGCATGTTTGTCAGCGGCTGGGATGACGACGCCGACGAACTAATTGAGGAGGACAAAAATCCGCAGGGTAAAAAGTTGACTTTCAATAATTGAAAAAAAACGTAAATATTGAAATTGTAGCCAGCATCGATCGCATGATATTATGGGCTGTCACCGAGAATCGCATTAGCGAAGTGCGTGAAATACTCCAGCTGGATGCGGACATGGTGAATGCCAGGGACAACGATGGATATTCCCCACTGCATCGAGCCTGCTACAACAATTTCGTGGACATAGCCAGACTGCTGCTGCAGTATCAGGCGAACCCCAATGCACGCACAGAACTCGGCTGGACACCGTTGCATTCCGCCTGCAAGTGGAACAATGCCGATTGCGCCCAGCTGCTGCTGCAATTTGGCGCCGACATCAATGCCGAATCCGATGGCCAACAGACACCTTTGCACATCACGGCGACCGTTTCGAATTGCCGCAATACGGCAACTGTGCTGCTCCTGGACCGGAATATTAAGGCACGCAAGGAGAACAACTCGGAGGAGACAGCAGGTGTCATTGCTCGTCGCACCGGCCTGAGCTATGTCATCTTTGAGATCGGCCACGAGGCCTACGACTGTGCGACGGGACTGATTGATTAGTTGACAAGTCTTTTGTTTTTCGCATTTAATAATAATACTTAATGTTAGTTGAATTGTTGCTGTTCCCATTTGCTCAACTAGCTGGCGCTGGGGTGCGCACAAAGTGCTCGTAGAATGACTTTGTGTAGTTGACCATCTCGTCCTGCATGGCAGCAGGCACAAAATAGGGATTACCCTGTCCGCCCTCAATGCTGCCCTTTGCTGTATAACGCATATAGCTAGACACAGTTGTCTCCGGCGGCAGCACAGCCCCATCCTCGATAACACAGCAATCCTTCAAAGTGCAGCGACGACCCTAAGAAATTTAAAGTTTATTAACAGACGAATTATAATTTGGCTGTTTGTATAAGCACTCACAATTATGGCATTCTTGCCAATGTAGACAAAGGAGCCAATTATGGCCGCCGAGACGACGGCGCCCTCGCCAATGAAGACATGATCGCCAATGTGCATGGGAAAGAAGGCGATGCCTTTGCTGAACTGCTTATAGGGTGGTCTTATAACAGAATTTCTGCTTATCACACAATATCGACCTGTTCGCACATTGGCCAGATCGCCACGAATGATGGCGCCACTCTGCACAATCACTTTGCCGTTGAGTACAATGTTCTGGGAGCCGCAGAGAACCGTTTGGCGACTCACCTTGTTCCCAGAGGCCTGTAAACAAATAAATGGGAAGTGTATCAGTGATGAATGAGGTCATCGCATGCAACTAGTAGTCAAGCGACAACAGTACAATAGATATAGATATTTGGCACTACGTACCGTTTCAACATATTCATCTTTGCTGTAATACGTGTCCGCAATTTCCATTATATTAATTATTTAAAAAACGAATTTCTTTATTTCTGCCAATTTAGTTTGCGTTTTTAGCTCAGCTGTTTCGATAATTATGCTATCGATATTTATGTGGCGTTGCCAACTTTTCTTGGCTAACATAACCTGCCGCTGTTCACGAAAAGCTGACTGCTACAAGACTCTGTGCAATTGAATTGTACAAATTTCATATGCATTTCTGCATATTTAAATTAGTAATTGCTTAGTTAATTAGACGCACGCCATTGCTTGATTAATGCTTACATTTGTAGTTTTTATATGCGGGTGCTCTTAGCAATTGCAGGTGTTGAGCCCATGTTAACCCTGAACTTTGCATGCGGTTGGCAACTGTCAGCGTTGATTGGACCAACAATTATGCTGTGCATTCTTGTTGTTGTTGCTGTTGTTGCTGTTAGTTACAGCTGCTGCAATTTGATTAGATCGCCTCTTAATAATAATGCAAAGTAGATGTCTATAAAAATAACTGACTGCTGAAATTGACCACAGTTGTGCAATATTTGGTGGGCTATTTTTCGTTGCTACATTTGGTAAACTTTTTATCTACTAAGCTCATTTAATAATTTTGTGTATTTTATTTCAATATATTTGATATCATATTATATTATTATTTTTACTACTTACATCATTATTTTTTCTTTCTTATCAAAGTACAAATTAAAAATTAAAATTAATAATAAAGTATGTTGATTATTTGAATGCACATACAAATTTATTTTAAACATATGCAAATTTGGTACACTTTAATAATATTTTAATTATGTGTTAAGAAATTGCATTCAAAGTAGTAGAGTATATTTTTAAGTGGCATTCCGCCATACAATGTTGTATGCCACACATATCAAATGATGTTCCCATTAAATTGCTAATTTCTTATATAATCGGGTCTGCCCGGCTTGTTGGTGGGGTTGGCCTTCGACTCGGACTTAACACGCTCGAGTGCCCATGGGCCCTCCGCCTCTAGGCCACAATCGCTAATTGGCAGGCAGGCAGCCTTTAATGTCTGGTTCTGTGCATGCACAGAACACTCATAACCATATTTATGGTAATTCATTATTATACTATATACAACTTATTGTTTGTTGCGCATGCGGCCAGCATGTAAATGAATTTGTTGCTTTCCATTTTTGTTTCAAGCCATTAGATATTCAACTTGTTCGACCTTACCAGTAATTCATTTGACCAAATGGTCAGTTGATCATCTGAACTTTTTGGCCAATTTATTACGAAGAAAAAACAAAATAATCACCAAGCAATTACCAACTGAAATTGAAACTAAATCTTGGCAATCTTTGTAGAAATGCCGTCAGTTGAAGGCTTTGGGGTGTTGCACGTTTGGCCTAAGGTTAATAAACTTCAACTTGAAACCAGCAGATAAAGGTTAGAGGAGCTGCTCATGTTCAGTTATTAATTGAAAATTGTATACGCAAAGCAACAGCAGCTAAATCACATGCAATGCAAACAAGCAAACAAACAAACAAGCAAACAAATACACAATTGAACAAATGATCAAACAAACAATCAAATGATTCAAATTTGTTTGTCGCTTAAAAGTGTTATTTTGTTTGTCGCAAGAATTTTTGGTATTACGTGTTTTGTTGGAATGTTTAATAAATAAATAATTTTCATTCTAATTAAGGCAATGTCTAACATGTAATCAGATAATAACATAATGGGGGAGAGAGCGCGCGCGCGCGATTGAGAGAGATAGAGAGAGAAAGAGAATGAGAGAGCGAATAAAATATTAGTTAAAAAAGAATTTCACTTTTTTTAAAATTTAATTCAATGTTAAGTTAAGACCAATTCTGGCTCATCTACAGCTGATGGATTTA
Organism: Drosophila nr. medialis 2 BK-2023a; assembly: GCA_035044325.1. Classification (NCBI taxonomy): domain Eukaryota; kingdom Metazoa; phylum Arthropoda; class Insecta; order Diptera; family Drosophilidae; genus Drosophila; species Drosophila nr. medialis 2 BK-2023a. Next base: position 2,037,276 of record JAWNMH010000410.1, on the reverse strand, counting down.
GCAATACAAAATCAAGACTTGTTATGTGGTTGCCACACGCTGACCTTGACCATGCCGTAGCAAGCATTGATAGATGGGAATCTCCAACTGGTGGCATCTATGTAAATATTTACAATGCTACCTCATCGATGGCATTGATGATACCGCTGGTTTTTGTTGTTGTTGCTTTTGTTGCTGTTGCTGCTGATATCCATATTATTGAATGCCCAAAAAGCTAATCAAGATTTAAATTCACGCAGTGTACATCCGGCTGGGCAGATCGTCCGATTCTTCCAATCTCACGATCAGTTTGCCATATTGTTATTATTATTATTATTATTGTTGTTATTGTAGCGAGCGTGTACGCAGCTTCAGTTTGTTTGTTGTTATTGTTTTAGTTGTTGATTTTGAGCATTTTAATCGATTCTCAAGTTGTGGTGAGGCGAAAACTCAAGTGCGCCCAGGGGCGACAAAAAAAAACAATCAAAAAATTACCAGAGAAAAAATATCATAAATAAGCACATAATTAATAAAGACGGCAAGTGGAAAAATAACTGAGATATATTTATATATAACGACATCAGCGGATGTCGCTTTGCTAGCAAAAACAACAAATTCATTTATTTTTTCGTAATTGCAATTAAAAATTTAGAAAAATGTTTCATTGAATTCTATTGCGCACAAGGTGAGGCGGGGTGGGGTGGGGAAGGGGCAGGCGAGGCAGACAACAATTGCATAATATTTTCACTTTTTTGCATGCAACAAACAAGTTTTTTGCTCAAGTCTTTTGTTTCAATGCAGCAGCGAAATGCAATAAATCGTCGCTGTTATTGAAAGAAGCCAAATGTATTATGGGATGTTCCGATATTGACTTGTTTGTAAAAAATATATAAAGCTTATAAAAATATAAAAAATTATAAATTATAGTAATATAAAATATTACTAAAATGTTGGAGTGGAGTTGAAAGATGAAAAATTTGCAATTGCTGATTCCTTATATAGAATTCTTTAAGGAACTACATATGTACTTGAAATTGAAGTTAACGCTTAATGCCACTTTGTGTTATGAAACGGACTAATAAACTAGATTAGCAACTGGTAATCACATAACTCCATCATGGTCACATTTCCGACGCCCCACAAGTGCCCCACAGTTTCGCAGCTCAGGCGGGGCAATTAGCCGAGAACCGCCCAAGTTGCGTGCTGCTTGTCACAATCAACACAAGTCGCCAGCGAATGAAAAACATAAAAAAAAAACAAAAATAAACAAAAAGAGTGAAGCGAGTGAATATTAAAAATTAATTTAACAAAAGTCGCTACTAATGTAAGAAACAATATAAAATACATTTAGCGTGCACTTGACCTTGGTCGGGCGTTGAGCGACCAGGGCAAAACAAGCGCAAACAAAACCAAAACAAGAAGGGAAAGTCAACAGCCGAGCACCGAATCACGCATACCCTGCAAATAGCTTCAGATATGCTAAACAACATTTAAAAATCTCGTTTTTGATTTCACTTAATTATATTTGTGATTTTCTTCTTAATTTTTATAGTAAATATAATATTAACTAAATTTTCATATTACACAAACGATTATTAATATTATTGTTTGAGTGCTCTGTAATATTGACATTAATTTGTTTTACTTCGCATTATATTTAATAATAAAAATCATTGAAATATATTAAATACAAAAATATCTCATATCATTTTTTGACTGCTTCCACATTTTTTATGTAAGCCTTAAGAACTTATTAAGAACATCATCAAAACAAACTGTGATTTGTGAAAAATCATAATAAATAATAAATGTTTTATATATTAATTTATTAATAAAAAAATATAATAAAATATGCATCAAATATCCCCATCACTTTTATACGGACTTCAACTAAGTCTAACAACATTTATTCGCAATGTTTGTAAGCGTATTATTGTATAGCATAAAGAGCATGCTCTTTGGGGCGGCCAGTCTCAAGGGGTACATGCCATGGTGGTGAAGTGATGGGGGCTGGTGGGTGGAGAGGGTAGGGGCAGACCAGATTGTAGACTGTCCTCGTGGCATGCATGCCGCGTAATTCGCTGGCAATAACAGTTGATTTTGATTTTGATTTCGATTGCGAGTTTTATTTACTGTCGCTACTTGAACTTCATGAATATATTGTGTGCGTAGTAGTCGACAATATTTAACGAGCTGGGGCCCAAGGCGATCTCGACACGACGCCGCTTACATCGCGTATACGTAATATTTTATATGTATAATTATGACGTGGCACGTTGCGTGTAATTGACATTCGCACCGATTACTTCCTTATTCGGTGGTCGCAACTGAAGCATAGGCTGATCAACTTTGTTGCTTTGGTTTTGTTTTTATCTTATTTTTAATATATTAAATATTTCATACACATATTGAAGAGCTATATTTATGATTATTTTTTAGGTGTATAAATCAACTATTTTATATATACTCAAACTCGATAAAACTCTGTATTATATCAGATTATGCCTAATTTTTTATTTTATTTTAATTCACTGAATGTCTAGTAATGTTCAAATAAGTCATGTTCACAAATGAGATTTTCAATTGAATTGCTTTATTAATTAAAATAATTATAAGATTCTCATCGCTTTTTTAATGGATTTTCAAGTTTATTCTTAAGCTAAGCATTCATATAGGATTATAAAACATAAATTGGAATAAATTTACCGATTGATACAAAATATAATTCTCTAGTCGAAGCTCCTTGACCTTTATTAATTATTTTCTGCCCTCGCTTAAAGCGCACAGAATAAGCGGAGAAATCCCATGAATACTGAATAGATGGTAATTTTTATGTTCGTAGTGCTCGGCTCCTCTTATCCGAGTGGTATCGGAAGCCACGCGTCGTATTGCAAAATTGATTTCCAATTAAGCACCCACAATGAGCAAGTAACTAACAACTTCCTAGCCAAATGCGGTGCACACTTTGGGCCAACCTTCGGGCCAGTTGGCCATAATAAGCCGGGCCAATGCTCCACATAAATGGTAGCTATTTTATGAGCTACCAACCGAAGCAAGTGTCTGTCTGCGCGTGTCTGCGTGTGTGTGTATGTGTCTGAGAGTGTGTGTTTTCTATTATAAGACCTGACACATTTGCAACTTCATTGTCAATCATTGTCAATCAGATATTCGGCCACCCAGGCAACCACAAACATCATTTCGACAATGACACTGAGAGCGCCAAAGAAACCTTTAAAGTTCACTCAACTTCACAACTCAAGAGATTTAATTGTCGTAGATATTGGGCTTATTTTAGCTTACAAAAAACAGTTGACAATTTATACTCTGGGAAAATGAAAATTGAACCATTGATAGATAAAAATATTATAAAATAAAACCTACTTTTTTGTAGGCATATAAATATATGAAAATATGAAATATTTCAGCGAAAGACGTGTTTAATTTATAAAAAGAGGTCATCAAAAAAATATCCGAATATATATATCACACTTCTTGGAAATGCTTAGAGGGTAACTGCTAATGGATCAATTGCAACTGGCCCATTCTAAATTGTTAATTAACGCTTATCAAAGTCGTTGAAATGGCCAAGGCAAGGAAGTCAAAACTTTAGCCCATTTAATCTTTTAATTTGCAAAAGGTCCAAAACAGAAACGAGACCCTGCCCAAAAAAAAAACAAAAACAATTGCGAAACACCCTCTTCGTCGCACCATTTCCAACTCGAGGCTGTTCATCAGTCTTGCCCCTGGCATACAAATGCCGAAAAGTCAAAAAAATAATAAATACTATTTTCAGGTTCAAAACTATTAGCGTCCACTGGCAAAGGCGATAAACCGATCAAAATTGGAACAGTTTGCATGCGCGTTAAACAAATGAAATAATCAATAAACAATTGACTTGTGTGTTGTTGTTGTTGTTGTTGTTGTCGTGTGTCGATAATTGATTTTTTGTTTTATTTTGTTTTTAACACTCTTTAGAGTTGTAAAATTGTATATATTTTTGTATGGACAATCTCGAAAACATAATTATTTTACAAGTTCTTTCAAATATTACAATAAAGTGCAGAAAATATTATATATTTTATATTTTTTCACCTCTTGTTTTTAATTTATAAATCAACCTTTAAATTGGTTTCAACATGATTAATTAATTAATTAATTTTGATCATCATGGGTTCTCGAATATAGGAAGGGTATTAAAACTTTGCCAGTTTCTAGTTAACAGTTATATTCCAGTTGTGCTGTTTTGGTTTTTTATGACAGCTGACAACTGTTGCCTACCGTTTTATACACGATGTAGTTTTTTTATTCTCTTTGGTTTGGTTTTTGGGGCCACTTGTTTGTCTGTAGGTTTGGGGCTTCTATTGATCGATTCGCATTCGCATTCGCATTGGTCGATGCCGCATGCAAAGTCAGCCTCGGGGCATGGTTAGTGGCAATAATGTTTTAATTAGCGGTGCGAAACACGGAGTGGAGCTGAGGTCAATTCTAAAAGGCAGCCACGCCCCGGTGAGCAGCATATACACACATACGAACATTGCTAGTATCATTACTACTATAATAATAATTGTAATCAGCCAGTTGGATGTGCATTCAATTTCAGTTTCACACAATACCTCTGCGCATTTATTATTAGTTTTAATTTGTAGTTGTGCGACGTTAAGCGCACACATTAACAATAAACCAAACGAAAGGAAAATCTTAGCTAACAGCCGCAGCAGAGCAGTCTAATGGAACGCCTCAGTGCGCTATTACTCCGCTGCAACCCCCGCAACCACCCCACTGTAGTTACACTAGTGAAGAGTGCGTGTCACGACATTCTGCCAGTCAAACTCAACTAATCGTCGCTTAAATATTTTTCTTTAATTATTCTACTATACTACTCACTTATACTTTACTTATTCTACTATAACTTAGTCTTATAATATTTTTCTATTTATTTATTTATTCAATGTGGACTAAAAACAGTTCACAGTTTATTAAAAAGATTTTTAAAAAATAAAAATGTTAAATTAAAATTAATTTAATTTTTAATTTAAGTATAATTACAAAACGGCAATTAATAAATTTATATTTTATTATATTAAAGTATTCTATGATTTAATAAGACTTTTAGAAATTAGTCAATTAATATCATTTGATTTAAGGAATCAATTATCAACACTTGAAGATAATAAAACATTTAAGATTTTTTTTATGTAATATAGGATGATTAAAGTCACTTTTAAATTGGTGAGTAAACATGTGATTAATTAAATATGTAAATACAACTGTTTATTGCTTGTAATAATTTAAATGTGTGTTTTTTTACTGTCGGAAAAAACACTCGACAAACAGTTTTTAAATATAAATATAACGTTTATTTTATAACTTTTATATAACTTTTTAATTTTAGAATCATAAGAACAAGTTGTTTAATTTGCTAAATAGAACAAACCAAGCTGACTATATTTTTAGTTATTCAGTATAAAAAGCGCAGACAAAACGCGCTCATCGCTAATGGCAACCATGAAAATCTCGTATATATTGTCATTGTTTGGTTCTGTGAAGATCTCCTGCTTGCACTGCTAAAATATAATCGTTAGTTAGTTCTTGAACCCGGGGGCTTGAACGGAGCACACAGCCATAACTAATCTGTGCTACTCGATTCGTATATTTGTGTAGAATCTTGACATGAGGAAGCCATTTGGGTCGCTTTTGTGTAATGGCCGTAATTAGTGGAGTCATATTAAATGCCATTAGTGCGAGAGAGATGGCATTTCTGATCATTAAATATATACAAATTATGAAGATGTGGAGATTAGAATTCACACCTGCTGTTGGGTAGCTGGGGGAACTGAAAGGCATCCCGCGAGCTATAATTACTTGACGAGAATAAACCTTGAACAACGTAAAGGGAAATATTTATAGCTAGTAATTATGATTTTTTTTTATAGAAACCCAAAGACTCAAAATACATACTCGTAATATGTTTTATGGGAGACGCGAGCTGTTATTTTAAAATATTGTATTTTTGTGCCTGAGGCATTTTATTGCTTGTAAGACTTATTTTTAGATTTCTATGCCAACAGTCAAAACTTTTCATTCTCACAGAATTTACAGACATACCTGTTCCTTTCGATTCTCAGACTCGACTAAAAGCTAATTTACTTAGGAATCGCTGAGCCAATAAATAGCTGTAGTCGTTACAGTACATTTGCATATATGGCGATAACACTCATATCAGATCACTTACCTATAATACTTGAACACAATCATCAACTACTTCTCATAGCTATTATTAGTTTCTTTACAATTACACGTTGCCCTTCCCCACGTGCCCCGGTGACCGGTTCAACATTCACCTTGAACTTGAGTAAAGTGCATTCGTCACTTTTAAATATAATTGAGTGGCTCGATTCCCTTTCCCTTTTGTTTCGAGTGCTCTGTTTCTTTGATTCGCAGCTGGTGTTGCTGAGTTGTGCGTGTGTGTGTGTGTGTGAGACACATTCAGTTGAGCTTCTGGATATAAGTAGTCTGAGTCAGTCGGAACAGTTGGCACGTGTGATGAATGCTGAAATTAAACACGTATCTTGATTTGTATACACATTATATATTCCATATCTCTTTTTTTTGGCTATTAGTTTTGGGTTCGGTGCGGTGGACCAACGACCGTCCTCGGCATGTTTTGTGCGCATTCCCAGTTACCAAAACATTTATGACACATCCGTATGGCATTTTTGTCTTTTTTTCTCTGTTTTTATCGGCTTATATTAAAGTCAGGTAGCAGATTTTGCGTAGCTCGGAAGTTTATTTTTTATTTAAAGTTTGCTTGATTCATTTGATTTGATTTGATAATTTAGCAATTTTTATAAAAGGGCATTCTGCGGTTTAGTTGCCTTTGTATCAATCCGGTAAACTGGGCCCAGTTTCCATCCAGTTCGTCCAGTCTCCCCATGTGGTCTTCTGCTTCTGCTGAGTCAGTCACTGACCGTCACGACCTTGTGCGCCAATTTAGTTAAATTATATTTTGTGGTAGCAGCTGCTAACTTCTTTTTTAATTTTTATTTTATTTTTCTTATTTTTTTGACTTGGGCTGACGTCTTTTATTATTGATTATTGGAGTTCAATAAGTTTTTTGCTGTCTCAAGGTGATAATTTGGCATGATAATTGTGTTAGAACAAAAGACTTAGGCAACGAACTCCATTCGATACTTTTATGATGGGCACATTTAGTTCTTGTCTTCCAATTTAAGCAATTAATATAAATTCTGTATTGAGTTAGCTGACATCTGTATATATACTTAGGTATGAAATGTACAGTCAGCGATAGTTTATTTACATATTTTATTATTATTACTTTAAAAATAATATACGAGTATATATACAGAAATAAAATAATTTGAGTAAATATGAAACCAATATATATACAACTTTATTATTTTATAAATTACTTTACTTTATTTATTTAGTTAAAATTATATTCAGACAATTTTTAGTCCTGGCAAAAAATTAATTAAGTAATGCATATTGAATTACAAATACTATTAATATTATTAGATCGATATATTAAAACAGATAATTGAAGCCTCAATGTCAATGCTTCTAGCCTGTTTAACTAACAATTAAAGCTACTATAGTAATGTACTACGATTTGTGTGTTTTATGGCTAATTTGGCACATCATAAAAATTGCGTCATACCGCTCGACTGCATCTACAGTGGCTGTTGAGTGGCTGTTCTGGCTGCTTTCGTGTTTGCCTGCCAAATTTGCGACTGTTGTCAAGATCTTTAACGACAAAGTATAGATCCGAGCACAGATCAAAGAAGCTAACACTATGAATACTGTTTTTGCGGCGTTGTACGCTAGTCGGCACTAAAAATTCAATTAGTAAATTAAATATTAATTACATGCAATGCACACGAGCAGCGGTCATTTCCATGCTAATTCAATTAGCAGCCGTCGCAGCCGTCTCCGACTTATCTACGAAAATCATCGTTAATTATTTTTATTTTTTTTTGGCATTTTTTAATGTGACAGCTGCTGGGCGACATTTTTTATGTATTTGTATTTTATTTATTTTTAATTAATTGCCAATTCTTGCCTTGCTTATAAGTTTTGTATTGAGTGTAAGGTCGTCGCCTCAAAGTGAGCGAGTTTTTCTAGCTGTTACCCAAATGGTTAAATAGGCTGGCAAGGTTCCAGCACCAGGAGCAGCCCTCGTGCCTGGTCCAGTTTTCTGAAAAAAAAATGTTTCGATTATAAGGCTAGATCATAAATTCACACTCACTTTGGTTGGCTGCAGTGCTGAAAGCTTTTTGAGTTTCCAAAAAGCTTTTGGCGCCGCTCTTCACAAAATTGGATCTCTCGTGCTCGTGCGCGTGCTGGTGCTAGCTCTCTGTGCGTGTTTTGTCTTGCGCTCAACGCTTAACGACACTCAGTTAGCCAACGACAGGCGTTCGATGCGGACGCGATCCGAGCAAGTAAAAACAGCAACGTGACGCGGCCGCTGTGCACAGGCGCAGCCAACAGTTACGTATTACGTACAACATAAAAAGTGTGCTTTTTTCGCCATGCGTTGGTCGTAAAGTTAAATTTCAAATAGCAAATACAAAATAGTCAATAAACTTGTCGTAAATTCGGTAAACAAAACTAGAAAAAGCTTGCTTTTATCTCAAACAACCAAAAAATCGACTGCAATATAACTGTACAACAAACTGTGCTCCTCTTTTTACTTATTTGTATTTATGCCTTCGTCATCGTTTTTCTCTTTTCCGCTCTTTGTTTTTGCTTAACATAAATGCCTCAAATTAAATTAAATAAATGTGCATGAAAATTATTGGGCACAAAAATGTGTGCAATGACAATTAACAGCAATGAAATAATATATATATAATCGGTGCTTATAAAAAAGTTTTGCAAATTGTTCGTCTAATAATGACAAAAATAAATACAAAAAATTCATTTAAACGTATTTTGTAATTGTTGCTGCTCTTTTGTAATTTTGCTTCCACAAGTTTATAGTGTATAATTAAATTTTTATTAAACGTCAACAAAAATGCTACTAAAAAATGTCAATGCATATGGAAATTATAAAAATGCAATAATGATTCGTAATTTATTTATTTATTCTTAAACAATGCACCAAACCTGTCAAGATTTATAAAATTAAAAACTCGTAAGAAAAGAAGAAACCAACTCGAGAATTTTGAAGCTACTGGTTTTCCATATGCGTGAATCTCTCTTTCTCTCTCCCGTTTATACAATTGTAAGCTTTACATGCATTTTTTTCATATGCACGTTTTTCCTCTGCCTTTGTGTCATTGTCGCTTACTCAACGCACGCTCATTTGTTCGTTTTGAGAGGGTGGTGGGGGAGGCGATTTGTATACTTTACCGTTTTTTTTTTAATCTCTCTTTGTGCATATATTTATGGAGAGTTTGACGACAGGCGCACATTTCGGTTTTTTTTTTTCGTTTTCTTCGCTTTTGGTTATTTTTGAGGTGTACTTTTCGATTACTTCATCTAGTGTTTATTTCCTATATGCTGCGAGCGTACATGTAACTGTAACTGACCCACGCCGAAACTGACCAGCGCAAAAAGTGCAGCAAAGCGAAAAGCCAAAAACTATCCGCACAAGTAACAAAAATCGCACAAAAAGCCGGTTGAAGGCGACTCTTACATATTTACACGCACCAGCGCTCATTGAACACACACATACAGCAACAACAATGACACAAACAACATAAAAAACAAGCAGCAAACAGAAAGCAAAAGCAGCGCGACACAAAAACCTGTAACGCTGGCAGAGACGTCGACAGACATTTGCACTACGTCGCGTTGATTATGTCAATTTCATGTTTACTTCATTTCCTCAACCATAAGAGCGGCAGCAGTCAGAAGGGGAGAGCAAACAGTAATTTCACTTTCGTTGGACTTGAAAAGCTGCAGCGCGGCGAGAGTGTGAGAGCGAGAGTGCGACAGCAGGTTGGCTACCAACTGCATTGGATGCTGCTGCTGCTGTTGTTGGTGGCTTACTGGGGCGTTGCTGATGCTTTTGTCGTTGCTTTTGTTTCTTTTTCGCTTTTGCTTTGCTCTGGCGTCGCATAGTTTCGGTTTCATTTTGTAACTGTAATGCTTGTGCCATTGTTGTAGTTGTAGTCTGCTGTTTGACAGACGCATGCAAAGCTTTTTTTGTTGGTTTCTTTGTTAAGTCGATGTGCAGTAAATAACGTAACAACGTAATGCGCTTTAAAAGTTCCACATGCAATGCGCCGACGTGTTTAACGTTTTGGTGCCAAGTCCAGCGTCGACGTCAGCAGCCGAGCAGTTGCATTGTTGTTGGTGCTGTTACTGTTGTTGTTGGGCAATCAAGTAATAATAACAGCTCCTGCAGCAACTATGCGAAGGTCAGCTGCAGCAGCAATAACAATAACAATAACAAATTAGGCGCCCCAATAAGATTTTTGACTTCACGTTTTTACATATGTTTCGTTTACGTTTTGCAATTAATATTTTCGTGCTTTGCACGCTGTCAGCTTGTGAAAAATTCTAATTATAAATGAAACAATTTATTACCGGGTTTTAAAAATAAAATGCACTTTAAGTGCAAAGTCAGGCGGCGCTGGCTACAAATCAAACCGGTTTACAGCACCACCATAAACAGCAGCAACAACAGCACCAACAACAACAACAATAGCGATTCGGTGGGTGCAACAAAAACAACAACAACAAGAACAACAACAAACTTTAACGATTCAAATAAAATGTTTTCAAATCTTAAATACGAAAAAAATAGAAAAAATACGATGCTTTCGCAAACATATGTTAAAAGCTGTGAAAACAATGAGTTAAACTTACAAAAAAAGAAAATAAATAAATAAATAAAAAAAATATTTAAAGAAATATGAGCACAACAAATTAATAATTTTGTATGCATAATTTAGCAATTTGTGTTACTCTCCCCTGTTTGTATTTACACATGTATTGGTCTGTGAGTGTGTGACGTGCTTCATTAATCAAATGTAATCAATTAATCAATTTTCAATAATAAATGCTAATTTTATTGGTCATTGCTTAGCGGCAGCTTTAAACTGCATTCAAAATTGAACGACATTCTGAATTGGATATAAAAAAAACCACAGTTTAAACAAAATTAACAAACAACAACAAAATTATATGCAGTTTTTTTTTAACAAGTTTGGTAAGTGAAATTTTCCAATTTATAAAAAAGAAAGCCAGATTAGCCATAGATTTTTATGATTAGCTTAACAAGCCAAGAGTCAACAATTAGCAAAGATCAATTAAAAGTTGCTGGGCATAGAATTAAATCAATTCTTTTCCTAAATGTCATTCGGTCAAGATATTGCTTCATTAAATCTCTCTTAGCGGTATAGACAGGCACCGATTGCCCCTTGCGGCATGTCGACTTTCACAAAGCCAGAACTTGTGTTCACTGCTTGGGAAAACCCCGTTGCGCAGATACACTTAAACACACTTCAATAATTCCCAAAGACTGACTTCACTCACTTACATCCGCGTGCCAATGTGCCTCACCACATGGCGTATGCGCAATTCTCATTTTGTATACCCTGTACAGTCCTTGGGTAATAGGGTGTGATACCAAAATATCTATGGATTTGCTTCAAGGCTTTGACTACTTTTTTCTTAAATATCTTCATTTTATTTTTTATTGCCTAACAAACTGAACTAAATACATATTACACAAATCTACTTTTATGATCTAACAGCCCAACAACAAACAGCTGATACCAAAATTTGTAAAAGATCTTTGTAAGTCAATCGCTTCTTAAACTTCAATAGACTTCAGACTTACCTCTGAATTCGTTTCTTAAGCTTGTTTAAATCAAAATGTAAAACAAAATTCGATTTTTTTTTAAAAACTTGAACTTGAACCGGCTACCTACGCAACTCAGTATTTGACTCTTCTGACTTTGTCTTTGACTTTCTCTAGCTATCATCTTAAAAGTTTTGGCTTAGTAACATAATTAAAACGCTGTTGAATAAGGGAATTATTCAAACTTAAGCTTCATTTGGCTCCTTACTTTAATATACTGTATTCTTATTGGTTTCATTTGTTTCATATTCAATAAATTGCATTTGAGAAACTTTAATTTGTTTGGTCTTTGCCTAAACTTTAAACTAAATACAAGTTTGTATAATCTCTAGTATCGTTTTCTTAGACATCTGGTTTATTGAATTTAACGAAACAACGCCTTGCCGTTAACATTTTAATGCCTCTAATGCGATATACTTAAAAACCGGTTTGTTAAAACTCGAATATCTTCAAGTTCCAGTTAGTCAGCTGTTGCAGTTTATAAACTTACTAATCAGCTATACTATATACGCACTGTGGCTAGGGTATTTACATATTCGTCACGCTCAGGCTATTATTAATTTTCAGTTATTTTATTTGATCGACGCTTAATTATAACTTTTGCCTACGTCATTTGAACAACAGCTGATGATTATTTCCATCTGTTTGTGTTGTTGCCTACCCCCTTCCCTGGCGAGTTTTGTTTTGTTTCGAATCCGGTTCTAAATCTTAAGTATTTCTGGTTTTTTTTTTATTTTAATTTTTTTCGAACCCAAATCTCTAATTTTTAACAAGTTGCTTCGAGTGCTGAAAATTAAATTCCTTTGTTCAGCTTCTTTTTTTGCTGTTTTTGATTATATTTTTTTATCTGCATACTTCCGGTTAGGTGGAGTTATTTCAGGCCGTCTAAAATTTAGGTTGCTCGCTGTTTATCCAACTAATTAAGCGCTCGGTTCGGTTGCATTAAGCTGCCTTCTGCTTGCTGCCATTTGCCAGCTGCCAGTTGTCTGCTGCCTGCTGCCTGTCACTTGTCTATAATTCAGTCTCACAGTCTTCTTTTTAGTATCTGGAGCCTAAACGCTTAGTCACGAACCGAACCACACTGAACTGAACCGAGCCACAAAACTGCAAATCTACTTGGCAGCTGGCAAACCGGCAGCTAGCTACATATGCACACCCTTTCTAAAATAAATATATACAACTTTTTCTAACTGCAGTCTTAGTTGGGCCACCTTAATGAGTCTTGCTTAAAGATATAACCAAAAACTGATTAGCAAAAGACAAACTAATATATTAGCTAACTGACATATTGGCAAATACGTTTCTGTACTTAAGGATATAGGTATTTATTTTATTGTCTGTTGTATGTCTGTTGCAAGCGTATTTAAAATTCGGCATGACGCATGAATCTGTTCTTTCATGTTTTTTTTATATTATTAATATTTTTTCCGAAAAGTAGTTAGTCGTCTCTGCCCACGATGAGTTCGGTTGAGTTTCATTAGTTTTTGGTCTTGGCTTAATTAAGCATCGTTTTTTAAGCACGCATATGAAGTATGCAAATCTTATATTTGTATATTTTATTTTTATTTTAATTGAGTCTCACAGCCATCAAATAATATTGTGAAAATCTGCGCAAAAATTTCAATTCACGTGGTATTTTTTTTATTGTTTAACATTTTTTTTTTCAGATACCGCCTGCATATATCACATATTTATATATCTAGCATGAAGGGCTGGTTCGACGCATTTCGAGACGATGGCGGTCCAACGCTTTATTCCTTCTCAAATCGCACTCCCGTCACTGGTGATGTGTCCATTGTGGCCGTATCCGTGCTATTTGCCACATTTTATGTGGCATTTCTGGTTATATTTCCGGGTGTACGAAAACAGGTGAGTTCAATAAGTTGCCCAACAATTTGAACGAGTTATGGGCGAATTATGATTTTTTCGTTATTAATTGGGTGTTTAAGTACAAATGACATAAGACTTAATTCTAATGGTATAATATGATTATAACTGAAGCATAGGAAGCGAAATGTGTTATGGAAAGCATAGTTTTGTTACAGGAGGATTTATTAGGATATGTCTGCTACGATAAGTAAGCTTTTATTGGTAATCCAGTCAACACCTTAAAAGGCATATAGCCGAAATTGTTTTTGTACAGATTCCTGACGAACGTTTTAATTGAGGATAGAATATCCATATTCAAGAATATAACACAGAGAAAATATAAAGAGTTTTAGTATTATTTCGACCAGCGCTTAATGGAACCCGGGACAACAAAGGTTCGATTATTGGCAGAAGAAATATGCTTGTACCTAAGTCATCAACAAATTCTATACGATCAATCGGTTTGCCATGAAGAAAATAGATTTTTAAAATACATTAATTGATCCAATTAAGGTTAATTAAATTTACCTGACCAGAAATGTTGTAGACACAGGCAAAGCTACATTACTGGCGTACTTCATCACCGAAAGATACAAAAATATGGCTTAAATTCGATGTTATAGTTATTGACTTTAAATTAAAAAGATTTCAATTGGTGTACTACTTGATATAAGATAATTCTAATTTCCCAGCGATTACATTAATTGAATTAATCGGACTAATTGCTTTATTTATTAAACATGTTGCGCAGGAAATTCACTCAAGTTTTTAACTGTCTGAACTTTTTTTGGGTGTTAAAAGAAAATTGGTTATATCAAGTATTGATTAATAAGCTTATGTCAAGGATTTTAAGTATTGTTAACAAGCATTACAATGCCAAAAGAACCTGTTCTAAATGTTCGTACAGCATATGCATGTGCTCGCTCAATGCTCCTATTTCACATACCAAATTACGTTTTAATTAACTTAATGGTATCTTGGGCTAATCTGGTCTCTGGTGTGTGGAACGTGTTTTAAGTTGAGTTCTCACGCTGCTGCCGTCTTGTCTGCGACTCGTTATTAGACTGTAATCAACTGTAATCATAATCGTCGGCACGTATTCAATAGATGTCAGATATATATCTATAACCGGTTTGTTGGGCGCGCCCTTTTTCCCTCCATCTCTCTTTCTCTCTCACACACACACCCATACAGTCTCTTTCTCTCTGTCAGTTATTGAGCCAGCTAGCTTGGCTAATTGAGAGGCTTATTCAATTAGCGCACAACGTCTTTGGCCATAACTGGCTTTATAATGCTTATGTCTTATATAATGGAATTACCAATTGACTAACAGCGGACACACACACGCACACACACACACACACACACATAAATGCAGTGCCAAGGCAATCAAATAAGCATAAGCATATCATTATAATCATCCATCACAATTTAAATTTACATTTCAATTTCATTTTTAATTCACAGAAGTTCACAACATTCTCAACGGTCACACTCAGCCTCTTTGTGGGTCTAGTCATACTGAGTGAGTACCCGCTGGCCTTATGCATATAAATATATATGCTTTTAGATTTTAATTCGTTTTCGTTCTCAACTTGCAGTCACCCGATTGGGCTCCGCGTGGCATGTGGCACATGCAACCATCATTGCACCATACAAAGCCTTCTCACGCGAGAAGCTGCCCGCCCGCATCGGCACCCACATTGGCCTCATGCACGTCAATGTAACACTCACAGGTGAGTTCACAGCAAAATTTATTTAATTACTTATTAATAAATCTATATGTATACCCGATCCTTATGTAGAACATTTCATTACATAAGCTGGAGTTTTCCTCTAGAGATTTACTCGCAACTATATTTATATAGTTCAGTTACTTAGAAATAGTAACAAAAAGTGCATAATTTAATAATTTACTACAGATGAAAGAGTATGTATATATAAAAAGGGTATGATAGTGTCGTGCAAATGCTTGTAACAGACAGAAGGAAGCATATCCGACCCCATAAATTATATATATACTTGATCAGGGTCAACAGCCGAGTCGATACAGCCATGTCTGTCTGCTCGTCTGTATGAATACACGGATCTTAGAAAGGAGAAGAAATTGAAACTTTAAATGTGGACACATTTTATCTATATCAGATAGGAAAAACCTTTACCTATACCTATATCGAGCTCACTCGACTACAACATTCTTAATTGATCTATATTATTATACATATTTGAAATAATAATAAAATACAGCAAAATTATTAAGAGAAATTATGTAATAGCTCAAGAAATGCAAATTTCTATTTTTGTATACTTATTTTATTTTGTTAACTTTTTGAGCTGAACTCAGGTTGAGTTTCTCGTAGCTGTTGACTCACAGATAAACGTACATACCGCAACTGCAACAATTACAGTAACAACAAAAGCAACAACGACTTCCAAGTGACCCGCCCCCTTTTCGTGCTGTTGATTGAATAGCGGCTGTGCCCTGTTGAATGTTTTATGATTATGAATCTACATAATATCAAAAAAAGAGTTTTTAATGTGTGCTTTGCTGCTGCTGAAGTTGTTGTTGCTGTCGTGCCCCTTTGGCAGCTGATGCCATGCGGAAGATAAGCGACTCCAAAGAGCGGCATGAAAATGTCGCAAGCTTTAACGATTGAGCAATTTTCATTAAAGATTTTGATCGACAGTCAAAATGTTTTTAATTAAATTTTCGGTTAGGGAATCGAGCAACTCAGTTGCAGTTGCAGTTTGGCCTTTTGTCTGGGCCCGGCTAATTGATTTGCCTCTGTGGAAGTCGGCAGATCAATGAATGTGTGTGTGTCAGAAAGTTAAAAAAGTCTTTGCCTGTTGACGAGGTGAGTGACGTCAGCAGTGAATTTGAATTTGTGTGCTGTACGGCCAAGTGGCAAGTGGCAGTTCAAGCTGCATGTCACGATTCCCGCACAGACAATACCGACAACAACAACAACAACATCAAACAGCAAACAACTAGCAACAACAACAACCACAACAATCGAATGAAATGCCACTCAACACCTGCGGAAATATTCGCACAAGTTACTGCTGACGCGCTGCCTCTCAACTGTGTTCATGCTTAGACACAACTACACACACACACACATTGCGTACACACACATATATATCATTATATACATAATCGTATATGTATATTTATGTACTACATAACACTCCATACGTAGTCGTATTTGTTTGTTTGCTTCCCTCACTCAATCGCACATTTGTTCATTCATTCATTGATGCATGCACTCGACACAAGCAAGAAAATAAGCAAGAAAATACAATAGAAAAGGTGAAATGTGCTTGTGTTGTTCGAGCTGCCGCAGTAAATCAATTGAAATGCCAAACCAGTCGAGGCATTCGGTGTAATCCTAGCCAAATGTTACACCAACAAGTCAGTCAAGAGCTGCCACCGCTTAAACTTCACTTATAACAATAAACTTACGGACATAATGTGCAGTTGTTCAGCTAACCGAATCCTAAATGCGCTATTCAACTTTTGACCTAGATCTGAATATTTCATAAGGATATATTCATGAGCAGTTATACTTAGAAATGTACTGCTCAGTTAAATACAAATAAACATTAAAAAATAGCATAGCAGTTGGATTATTACAAAAATTAAAGTCTGAAAATGTATCAATACTAAGTCCGTTAAAATAATAGTAATGGATTAAAAGTAAAGTTTTCTACCTCTTCCTGGGAATAAATAATATTTCTAAAAACCAGATCTAGCGTCACTAAAATTTTGGCATGTTTGTAGACAATACGAATCAATTCGAAATCTCGCAAAACTCGAAATTTTAGGTTATATTAATTCTAGATGCATCGTTTTTAAGGTCGCACTGGTTTGATATGATTGCGATCTGCAGATTTTATCCCATTACCTTGACTCTAATGGTATAATTGGTATAATTTGCAGTGGATCAATAAAGCCTAGATGCACTATAAAACTTGATATATTTGATTATGAATATTGATATGGATCGGAGGCAATATTTATCGATAGAAATGAACAGTTTATTAACTGTATGGATATATAATTATTCCTTCGATTTACTCTTTTAAGAAGTTTGAAATTCTGTCAAACACAGGCAAAAAGTATTCACACATTTGCTTAAGTTGGCTTACAAATTTAATGTAAAAAAAGATATTTATTTATTATTATTATTATTTATTATTAAAGTATTTCAAAGTTGTACAATTACATTTAAACAAATACCAACTCTACTCGAATTCGGTTGGACTCTTTTGCATTTACTCTCAACTGTCTGCCTGTGTTTTTTTTATTCGCGAGACGCAAAGCTCTTTGGCTCATAACTGCAAGCAATCTGGCTGGCCAGCGATTATGTCGGTTACCATATTGGTTTTTGGCTCTTACAAACCTTACCCCTATCCCCTGCTCCTAACAATGAGCTCCTCTTCGCTCTTTGATGTTTCAGTAGCAGTTTTACAAACTGACGCTTGGCAAAAGTGCTTCATGTTCATTTGAAATCGCTTCAGCGATTTCCATTGTAGTTGCGCTCGTCATGGCTGCTGCTGTTGTTGTTGTTGCTGTTGTGTGTGTGTTTGCGTGTGTGTACTTGTGGGCGTGTGTCAGCTTGTGGGCGTTGCTTGCCAAAAGGGTAAACATAGTTGCTTAAACTGACTGGCAAAAGGCATCCAAAGCTGATGAAGTATTTTTTTTTTGTAGTCTTTAGCAAATTTTGCTTTATACCTTTTTGGAATATTTGAATATGATAATTACGTATGCCAATTTGTGGCAGGATGATTGCATTGAGTAGTTCAGCTTAGTTCAACACTGACAACTTAATTCTTACCCCTCGAATTGAATTCAAATTCAAACTTGTAATTGAAGTATTTTGAATCAATGTCAAATCAAAGTTTTTATTCACACCAAATATCAAATATCAAATGTGTCTTGGGTGTAATAATTGGGACTGCTGCTCAAGCATTATTATTGCCATTATAATAATCAGCAGACTAATAATGATGATAATTATAACACCGCTGTTGTTAATGATGATGATGTTGTTGTTTGCATTTATAATGATTGAGCGGCCAATTTGTTTGGCACTTTGCCAAAAAGTTTTGTTTCAAACTGCATTTTATACTTTTTGATCATGATATTGAAGCTCCATGGTTATACCATATATATAATTGCAATGCACTTCGTGATGGGATGTTTTTTTCATTTTTGTGGGCGTGAGTCACGCTCCGTATGCTGCCACATTTTCAGGCATTTATTTTATTAGGGGGAGTCTCAGCACTCGAATTTAATAGCACACCTGGCTTTAATGCTGCTACAGTGGCTGCAATCAGGCGCCTGCGAATTTTTCAGACCTTATATAGCCAGCCAGCAATTGGTATTGCGCTGTGTGATGCCAAACACCAATCAAATGACTAAGCAAACAAGTTTTTTATTTTTTATTTTTTTTTATTTGACTTCAAACTGATAAATTACAATGCATTAAAATGGACAATGCATGTTGTCTGTTGTTAATGAAACTTTATGCAACTTTGATTGAAGTCAATTTAAAAATAAAACACAGCTTTACTAAAGATTTTGTAATTTAAAAAGAAAAGGCACAAAATTGTTATTATCTCACATTCAAATATTATTTTAGTATTGTTATTGATTTGTAATCGGTATATTATAGAGTTCAGTTTGAAGTTAATGAAGTATTTATATGGAATATTAATTATATTTATTGGTTTGTTTTATATTAGTTTTCTTTTCGAATCGGTTTTTTTTTTAATTGCTAAACTATTTACCGTTGAATTTATACTTTTTAATATGTTTTACGCATATTAAATCAAAATGAACAATAATTATGATGCATATATCAAGCTATGCAACTGCTTGAAGTCCCATTGCTACTGTATGTTCTTGATGATTTTTTACATATTTTATAATCTAACATTGATATAATATTTTGTTTCAAAAGATTAAAGCTTCTGAGTTTATTATTATAAATTGGGGAACCATCATAGCGACCTATAAGGTCTATTGTGCCCCCCAAGCTTACTTTTCGGACTTAAGTCTAGGTTTTTAAGTAAATGTAATATATTGTTATTTACTTAAATTATATTACAAGTTGATTTATATGGGAATTGATTGGAATTGAATGGAAGATTTGCGTTATATGAAATTTGTTCAGGTTCCTTAACTTATTTGGGAAATTTGTGCAAATGTTGTTTGGTGAACAACTTTGGTTTTTTCTCTTTTACTGATTAAAGAAAATTTATCCGTCTAAGTTGCTAAGCGATTACAATTACGAGACACTATCTGCAGTTGGACCACGCCCACTTAACGTATGTCCAGCTAAAATCAATTATAAATTATTATTAAAATTTGGTGTGTACAAATTTACTTTTGTATTGCATAATTTCGACATTTCGTAAAGTTATTTTTGATATGCGTCAAGTTCTATTTGCGAGTTTGTATTGTGATTTTGTGATTTTGGACATGGGGCACTCGAGAATTGTCAAAATGATGACAGATGCGGAACATTCATTTATTTCTACACACAACGGTGTGACGGGTTAAACAATTTTTAGTGTTTGTTGTTGCTGTGTCGTGTGCCTTTTGCTATATTGTCAAAATGATTATTAATTCATATTTGCCGCTGCTGCCAAATTATGTGAGTTATGAGTGAAACACCGCACCGCTTACCCGTCCCCTCGGCGTGCCTCTTCATAACCATTTGCTTGCCACTTTGCGTGGCTCAAATCGGCATAATCATCACTTAAAATTATGTAAAGTCATAGCTTTTTTTTCTTTCTATTTTTAAATAGACATATATTTATTCAACCTTTTTGTTACTAAGCGTACGTCATTGTTGTCATTGTTATTGTTGTTGTACTGTACTTAAGCGCGAGCTGCTTCGTTGTCTGTGCCTCAAGCATCAAGTAGGAAAATATCAATTTTATTGCCGCACATTTTGTAATTTTTTTTTGTTATCCTACTTAATGTTGTCTTGTTATTCTTATTACTATGACTGTCGCTATTCTCTTTGTGTTTTTGTATTATCTGTCCAAGTTTCAGGAAGTTTTTTTTATTGATTTTTGGAAACTTTAATTTGTTAATGATAGCTTCAACTTTACCAGATGACGTTGTTCTTTTCATCATGCTTCATGTTTTGAAAAGTTAAAACGAATCTTGACAAAGTAGAAAACCTACAAAAAATTCTCTATTAGTGATAAAGGCAAAAAGATAATTAAGTTTATCTAGTTATATATAAATAATTTTAAATATTGTAGAAAATTAATATAAAAAAGAATATTAATATATATTAAATAATTAGATTAGATTCAATAACTTAACTCTCAACTTACTCAGTGATAAATATTAAAATTTTGTTCAAATTCTTCAATTATTTATTAGTATAGAGGACGAAGAAATATATGAGAATTATCTGTACATAATACAAAATCTTAAATTGTTTGAAAAATTAAGAAACGCAAAATGATTTGTTATAACATTTGTAATATAATGAATAATGAATCACGCTGCGCCAAAAATTTTAAATATTGCGTTGATAAATTTAAAAAAATGAACAGAAATTCCCACGGGTTGAAGAGTATACTTTCCCACACGACTCGTACGGGCGTATGCGTAATCGGCTTATAAAACATCTCAAATTTATGCCCAATATTTAATACAGACCGAAATACGCTTACGAATTAGTTGAGTATCGACAAGTGAATGGCATACGCCGAAGTTCAATACTGTTTTTATTTGCCATATAGGTATGTGTTTTTTGTTGTTGTTCCCATTGACAATTACATAAATTGTCAAATCAGCAGCTCCAAAAATGTTAACGACAATTTAAAAATGGCCTTAAACTCGACACAAGGTTAAGTTTCAAACACGAAAAATGCGTGCAAAGAGGAGAACCAACAAAAAAAGAATGAATAAAAATCGAATCGGAACAAGAATGCGTTGAGTGTCTATGCAGCGTCTGCGATCGATCATAAAAAGTCATTAAACTGTTGACTTGATTTGATTTCCCAGCTGGTGGCTGATTGAAAATCAACACGTTTGTTTCTCTCTTGTTGACGCGTGTGTTTTGTGCGTGGAACCGGTTCAATTTGCTGAGCGACTTAGAATGCTTATTATTGACTCGCGGGCTGCGGATTAATGCTTTGATAATGCAGATATTGATCAGTTGTGAAGGGCAAGTCAATAATATAGCGAATGTGAAAGGTATTTAAGAAAGGCAGCCAATAATACCGTTTGGAAAGAGTTTGTAATCAGCAACGAAAAGAAACAGTTTGCTCGACTTGGAGTTACTCTGTCGCATCAGTTCCACAGCCAGAGATTTCAAAACGAAACTGAAATTGTTGATTTCTCCAATTACTATACACAAATGTTGGCAGGTGATGCGGAAGCTATCGCCTATGCTAATCTATGGTAATCTGATATCTACTCTGCATACTAGCCCCTATTTCGAATGGTACATGTATTTCCCATAAAGATTTACTTATTTATGGGGAACATTGACCCATTTAATGCAATAATGAACAAATATTATGTTTTCCTATGCAATATCTATGTGCCTTTTAGAGCACATTAAACATAAGTCTTTAATTCAAATGTAAGGCAATGGCAAAATAAAAACTTAAAATAAGTAAGCATAGTCTCGATAGGCGAAGAGGGCGCTCGACTGCATATGTCCAAAGTTAAGATTTGAGTAATAGCTGTAGTTTTCATTTCAATGCAACAAAATTTACATATTTTAATTACAATTTTCAAAGTTAATATTAGTTTTTAAGATACCTTCAAAAATGTTGAATTACAATTTTTTTTTATTATCGAATTTTCATTCACTAAATTTGAATGAATCATTTGTGCAACACACAATGAGACTGAAATCTAAACGGCTGCAGCCTCTTGACAAGCACCCAATTCAACGGTTCATTTGACAGGCGCCCTGGCCACAACGCCTTACAACCACTTAGTAGTAGCAACAACAACAACAACAACGGCAACAATTTTTAACACTTTGCTTCAAGTGCAACAGCCATAACAAATTGTGCAACCTTCGCAGTTATTTAATGCAATTGGAAAATCACTTCCTGTCGCAGCCGGAAATTGTTGCAGCTGCTGCAAGTGCGTCAAAGTGAACGACATGCGGCGTATGCGTAACGTACACCGCTCCTCCACCTCCTACTCCTCCTCCATCTCCTTGCAGCCCACGTTGCACGCTGTTCGCACTTGCAATTCATTGTCAATGGCTCGACGTTAACGCGAGCTAACCTTACATAACTGCAGCAACAACAACTACTACTAAGCACCAAGTCAAGTCAAGAGTGAGCGGCTCTTAAAGTGCAACAACAGCAACAACAACAAAATCGCATAATCAATTGCAGTCGGTGGGCAACAAAAATAACAACAACAACATCGGCAACTGTTTGCATATTTTGTTAACATTCGTCAACATTTTCCGGTTTACCACACAGCGCACGCGCTTTTGGGTCCGCTGCCAATTTTGTATGTGTGTCTGTGCGTGTGTGTGTATGTGTGTCTATTGC
Source organism: Drosophila nr. medialis 2 BK-2023a (assembly GCA_035044325.1). Taxonomy (NCBI): domain Eukaryota; kingdom Metazoa; phylum Arthropoda; class Insecta; order Diptera; family Drosophilidae; genus Drosophila; species Drosophila nr. medialis 2 BK-2023a. The sequence continues at coordinate 2,014,040 of JAWNMH010000410.1, read as the reverse complement.
GAGGGTCAATGCGCAAGTTTTAGGAATTCAACCAATATTGTGATTTTGATTTGATTTTTATTAATACATTTTAAGAAAATTAAGATTAAAGCTCTTCGTATATATAAATCTGAATCTTTCCATTCCTAAAAATGATTCGATCTCCAAGTCATATTTAATTTTATGCATATATTTATCTATTTTAATTTATGCATTAAACTTGACTTTATTTTAGTATTATAGATTTTGAGATAAACGAATTTTGATAGTGAAATCAATTATTAAACATAAGTTTTTGATCGTTTGAAATATGCTAACTTAAGTGTCACTCAATCGGAATTTTTCAGTTGAAATCTGTAAATAATAATGATTAGACCGATAATTCGATCCATCGACGCCATCAACAGTATATTTACTTATTGAAATATTATTATTATTATTAATTAAGCCATCCTCTTACCTATGTGTTAATTTTCATTCGATTCTTTTAACTAGTTTGGCAAACAATTTGCATAATTGATCGACATTATTTTTGTTTGTTTTGTGCGACCAAACACAACTTGAGCGCAAAGATTCCGCATTGGCGAGGCGCTTCTCTATAAGATCAAGCAAATATATCTCAAAAAGACTTCATTTAAATGCGACCTTTCTGAGCAACATATTAATATATTTTTGTTTGCACTCCAAAACCTAAGCTTCATATTCTCAGCCGATTTTGGTATTTATTCTGATAGCTTTTCGCTTATGGAAACCATTAATCTTCTTGTTTCTAATATTCGGCTTCACTTTGTTGATGCTAATTTTTTAACAGTTAAACAGGGTCTGCATCATCGAAAGCTCGCATGATATATTATTATTGTGTTTGTTGATTCGTTTCTTGTTCGCTGTGGAGGCGCGCACGTAGCCAAAGTGTCTGCCACCGACTGGCAAAATATACACAAAAAAAACCAACTTAAAACCACACAAACAAAGAATGATCCAAGAAAAAAATGAAAAAATAAAAACAATGAATACAAAAATCATAGGCATGATGAGAGACGATCTCTTTTGGCGGCGTTTTAAAGTAAAAGGCAAGGAATTCTTCTTCTTTTTTTATTATTTGAAAGTCAAGAAAACGTATGAGAATGCTTCATTGGGCATAAATACCGTAGAAAATATATATATGAGATGACTCAAGTCAGTTCAAAGCAAGAGTTCGAGTTAATCTTAGTCATGTATGCTAAGTAGCTTTGTATTTAATTATCACAAAATTATGAAGTAAAATTCCATTCTTCTCAATTGTGTCAGTCACAATTTGGATTTAAATTGCGAACTATATTTTTTAGTGCTAAAGTCAGTAACACTTCTTCAAACATTATGATCATGGATTTCTCTCTTCTCAAATTTACATCTTAATCTTTTTTTATTTATTTTTTAAATTCAAAATCTTTGGAATTTTCCGTTATTTTAAATGTTAATGCTTCCGTTAAATCGACATTGATTTAGTTTGTCATGGAAGGAAGATGACTATTCCTATTCAGTCTTGCGTCTATATTCAACTTTAAATTTAAAATTTATGTTATATGTTGTTGTATATACAGACCTTAGCAAAATTGTTACTTTTTGTCAGCTTATAAGTATATAACATAAGTCATTTAAATTTCAAACTATTTTTTGAAAGAACGAAGTAATCGAAACAGAGAAATGTATTATCAAATAATTTTACTTAGATTATCCGCGCTTCTTAGCTATTCGTCGGTCTACTGAAATTCTATTTGAATATCTCTCTGAACTCCCTCACAAATATATATATATATAAACACAAATTTTATTTCGAATATTATTTAAGAATCGAACAAGAAATACCAACGACTACGTTTGTAAGTAAGTTAGATTTAGGGCTGAGTATCTCCAAGTCGGCCCATCCTAGAGAGTTATGTAAATTGGAACAAGGCACTGTTATTTTGGTTCACTATTAACTGCTGAATGTTAAGTTCACCTTAACATAACTGCAATGAGTCACTGTTAACTGCAAAAATGGGATTAACATTAACATTATCATAATATTAATTTATTCACTCTCATTCTATATTTTATAGCCATTCCGATTGGGAATTGGACACCGCCTGATATAGACTACAACGAACGATTCACATGGGAGGGCGCCAACGACATGAGCGCTAACTATCGGCTGGCCTTACAGCGTGGTCTGCCCTTCCCCATTCTGACCGTGGCCGAGTATTTTAGTCTGGGCCGCGAAGGTTTCTCGTGGGGTGGCCAATATCGCGCCGCGGGCTACTTTGCCAGCATTATGCTGTGGGCCTCGCTGGCCTCCTGGCTGCTGATGAATCTGCTGCTGCTAGCGGTGCCGCGCTACGGCGCCTACCTCAAAGCCCTAACCGGTGCCTTGCTCGTCTGCACCGCCATTGGCTACCACTGCCTGCTGCCACAGCGACCGCTCTCCATATTCCTAGAAGGGGGTCGCCTCGAGTTCCACTTTGGCTGGTGCTACTGGCTGGTCCTTGTCGCGGGTGAGTTAATGGGGTGAAATGGACATGTTACGAAAGTACCAAGACATATCGATGTCGATCGATATCAATTGTGTGATCACCAACTTGAAGAAGAAGAAATCAGTCGCTGTGAACAAAGTAAAGTGAGCAGGCTTTTTTTTTGGAAAGAAATGTAGTTTAGTACTATGACACTAGTGGTCTGCCACAATTGCAAAATTTATTAACACATCCGGTTGCAGGCAGGAAATCGAAGCAGTATCTACATACGGTAGCACATCGGGTCAACTTAACTTAAACAGTTTTAAAGCTTCTGGGAATTACCTAATCAGATATGTATGTATGCAGTTCCCATGAGAACAATGGGTAGGTTTTAGAATTATTAAATTTAGATGTGACCAGGTGGTCTCAGTTTATGACAAGGTTCGTAAATAATAATTAAGTGTGTATGTCATTAACTAATCAGCCAAATTCAACTAATTTTATTACGTAACCCGCAACTTATAATATGTGTTTTGTTTTGTGTTTTAATAGGCATTCTGTGCTTTATTGTCGGCGTGCTGATTTCGATAATTGATCTGGTGTGGCCGCACACGTTCTCCACAGTGCTGGAGGTGTACTATGGCACACCCTACGATCGCCACGTTATCCTGGAAGAGTCGAGCGATGTGCGCTATCGCAAGCCACGCAATAGTCGCGGTCTGGAGGATCCACCCGGATTGGGATCACGTATTCTGCGACGCCTCAGCTCCAAGGCGCGCGACATGCAGGGCGGCACGGTGCCGCGCCGTGGCAGTCCCGCTGGCGTCTCGAGCAGCGGCGTCGAGAACAAGGCCTTCCAGGGTGATGCTCCCAAAAGTCCTTGGCGTCATCCCTTCCGCCGTTCGCAGCAGCTAGAACAGCCGCAACATTCGCAATCGCACACGTTGCGCAATTCACATTCGCAGCTGCAGCTGCACCAGCAGCAGACACAGCAGCCGCATCAGCACCATCATCAGCAGCAGCTGCAGTTTGTGGGCGGCGGCGGTCCGATTGTGACGCATCCCATGCACCACATGCAGCGCACCCTGTCACAGGATTCCGGTTCCAGCATTGCCTCGGCGACGGTCCAAATTTCTCCGTTGCATAAGCATGCGATGGCCCGAATGTTGCCGTGAGTTAAATACACACATATCAAATTATATATAGATATATATATTGTACACCCCATTAAATCTACTCTTTATATTTGCACAGTAATCCGCCAGTGGAACGCATACGCGACATGGATCATTGGTAGAGACCTGCGTCTGCATAGCCACAATGATAGCCTTGAGGGCTTCTAAGCGAATTCTTGACAATTCGGCAAACTCTTATTGACAACAAACAAAAAAAAGAACGCTACAAAACAATTTGTGATAATTTTTTAATTTAAACAAAAAAATACAAAAGTGACATTAAATTTTTTTTAAAAATAATTGACAATATCGCATAATTACCTGACGTACTTATAAAAATTTGTTAAATGTAATTCACTTAAGCTTAATTAAATTATTTTAAATGTTTAAGTTAAACAAAATTTGTTGTAAACTGTGACGTCATGTTGTCACTTGTGATACGATTAATCTACCACACGACGGACACAGATTAGTGTTCATTTTAGATATTGATTTTAATTAATTCTATACTATCCTAAAATTAATTTCATGCCAGTGTATGTAACGATTAGCTTAACGATCTATTGTATAATGCGTATAAACGATGTTCTTTTTAAGCTGTGACGATGTTCTAAATATATATTGCAACAAGTGCAACAATTACGGACTTTATCTGAATACAATCCAACAAATAAACTTGCAATTTTGTAAGCATTTATAATATTCAGTTTCGAATTTCAGACTGAACCAATTTGGAATTCATATGTTAATATTTTTGATGCAAACACGAATCTTTAAATATGATTAAACTATTTTATTAGCAACTTTATTCATGCTAGAAGCTCAAATTCGGATTCTCGATAGTGAATCTATCGATATTTACTAAGATTACAATTTGTGTTTACATAAATGAGTAAGATTTAACAGAGTTATGTAAAGTGGCGACAAATTGATAGAATTAACAGCTGACCATTCAGTATCAGTTACACTCAAATTAGTTTGACATTCAACAATATGAAGAATAACACTTTTGACTAGTTTTGTTAGCCAGCTTTGAACTGATTCTTGACTTTAAATATATTTTACGTTATACCATCAAAATATATTGAGTGAGTTTCATTTTAGCATAAATTCTTACAACTCAATCACTCTAGGACAACTTTAAAAAACAATTAGCGACAAAAACTAGCGTTCCATTTATGCAATCGTAGCTAGTATGATAAAGAATTTTTATTATTATATTTTCGGTACATTTGCACTGGAAGTATAATCTCTAATTGATAAGCTCATTGGCGGTACTCAAAATCAAGTATGACTTTAACTGATATGATTAGATGCAAATGTTAAATTTGGTACCAATCAAATGGTAACTTCCAGAGTTAAATATCAGATTTAGAGATAGGGTCAGGAGTCCCAACGGTTCTACAGCAGACTGATGGTCAAGGAGATTATAATACCATATTTCGTGATAAGTTTAATCTGATAAATTATTTTTATGTGACTGGATTGAGTTTTTTTTTAATATAAAAACAAACAGAGACTTCCAAAGAGTATCATAGTATATCGACTGTCCGTCCGTCTCTGTAAGAATTACATCCTCTAGGAGGCTAGGAAATCGATAAGATTGATAATCGCAAATCGATAAAGCCACATATCTTCCACAATTTTAAGGCTTCAGTCACTAAATTTGGTTGGTAAGTCGAAGGACACTTCAAAGATTAGCACGCCACACACACTCCTCCTTCCAAAACCGATACACATGTTGGTGTAAATCGATAAAACTATATATCTCTCCCAATTTGAAATCTAGAGTCACCAAATTTAAAAAGTGTCTTGCTAGTGTAGCAGGCCTCTTGTAATGTGGATAACATGCCACTATTGTTTTAGTACTAAGGCTGTAACATAACATCTGTAATCTAACATGCGACTATGTACTTAACATTAATATCGATGTCGATCGATATCAATTGGGTGATGACAAAAGGGATTCGTTGTTAATAAAGTTAAATGAGCAGTCGTGTTCAGAGAGATAATTTAGTATTGACTGCTACAAATATCAGAAATGGAATAAATGATTCGACGCCATGGAAATTAGCAGTGCTCCAGGGCAAGTTGATTTGGAAAATGAGGAGCGAAAGCAAGAATAATTTTTGGAAATGCGACGTGACGAAATTTTTAAGGGCTCCGAAGCCATCAAAAATTTACTTGGCGAAAATTGTACGTTAGCAAGGCGTCACCATCGGCGCCTATCAGCGGCAAACGCTTGAAAATAACGGCGAATGTGAGGAGGAAGCGGACAACGGCAACAGTCGCGACGGCGGCAGCCGGCAAATTGTCGCCAGCGAAAACGGCCGTTGTGAAATTCAACAGGCAGAGTCAGGCCCAGCAGTGCACGAAAATGAGAAAAAATTCATTAACCACGCTCGAAGTTCAATTCACAAGAAAAGTTTAATAGAATTTGACGGTAATTTTTCAGTGCGCAATTGGATAATTCATTTGATGAAGGTTACCGCAAAATACCAATTGACGGAGAGGCAGGTACACCTGATTTGTTTGGCCAAGCTTAAAGGCGATGCATTACAATGGCTGCACGCTCAGCCGACACGCATTGTCAAACCATTTATTGAATACAATCCAAAAAATAAACTTGCAATTTGTATGCATCGATAAAATTTAACAAGGAATATGTTTTGTTTGAGGTTAACTGTAGCCTCAGACTTAACTAATTTGGAATTCATATGTTAATATTTGTTATCACTGTTGGATGCATAAGGCGCTTCTTTGATGCAAACTTGAAACTTCAGTTCTGGACCGTGATTAAACTATTGTATTAGCAACTTTATTCATGACACGAACAAATGCGCGCGTCTGACTTGCTAGAAGCTCAAACTCGGATTCTCGATAGTAAATCTATCGATATTTACTAAGATAACAATTTGTGTTTACATAAATGAGGAAGATTTAACAGAGTTATGTAAAGTGGCGATAAATTAATAAATTTAACAGCTGATCATTCAATATCAGTTACATTCAAATTAGTTTGATATTCAAGAATATCATGAATAACAGTTTTGAATAGTTTTGTTAGCCAGCTTTGAACTGATTCTTGACTTCAAATATAGGACAACTTAAAAAAAAAACAATTAGCGACAAAAAGTAGCGTTCCATTGGTGCAATCAGAGCTAGAATGATAAAGAATTTTTATTATTATTGGTATTACCCATAACTAAAAGCTTTCTATACAACTTATCTGAGCATTTGCGATTCCCACACGTTCGGTACATTTGCACTTGAAGTAGATTTTAGATTTTAATTTAATTTGATATATATTTGGACAATAATAATTTCAATCATATCTCTAATTGATAAGCTCATTGACGCTACTCAAAGTCAAGTATGACTTTAACTGATATGATTAAATGCAAATGTTTAATTTGGTACCAATCAAATGATAACTTGCAGACTTAAACACCCGAGCAAGAGATAGGCTCGGGAGTCCCAACGTTTCTACAGCAGGCTGATGGTCAAGGGGATTATAGCAACATATTTCTATATATTTACTATGAACACATATTTTTTCTGTCTGTGCTCGCGTCAGACAAAGTGTAAGAATTACGTCCTCTAGGAGGCTAGGAAATCAATCAGATTTATAATCGCAAATCGATAAAGCCACATATAGTCCACAATTTTAAGGCTTCAGTCATCAAATTCGGTTGGTAAGTTGAAGGACACTGCAAAGATTGGCACCGCTCCAAGAAATTTAATAGCCACCCCGCGCACACTCCTCCTCCCAAAAACGATACACTTGTTGATGTTAATCGATAAAACTATATATTGAAATCTAGACTCACAAAATTTAAAAAGTATCTTGCTAGTAACACCCTTCAAAAGCGACAAGTGCCTATACCTCCCGCAATTGAAGAGCTAAAGCGCTAGACTTAAGGCAACTCATTGAGGCGTCAAATCGACAAATAAGTGCATCAGGTTTTTTTGAGTCTCTGGGCAAATTTTGGCGAACTAGACAATGTGGAAAATATGGACAAGACAAAAGAAAATAGAATTGTTATGGATAGATTAATAGATTTTATTAGATTTACTTGTCATGAGTTTAACTTTCGATCAATTTTGTGAGAGTCGACTATTTTACTTTTTTTTAACGCATTTAAGAATTCATGCAAAAGAATATACTATATATTGGATAAGCTAAAATTGTGTAGTGGAAATCTTAAAAGGGGTATAATTGTCTCGACATGCGAAATAGTTTGGACTGTGACATAATCCCGTTGAAACCTATCTTTACCCGTTGAGAAACAAAGAATTTTGGATGTCAAGAGTGTGATACCCTGATTTAGATTTGCACTATACGTTTTGCCGACGGTGATTACAAAATTGGTGAACAGTTAACACACACCACTTTACGAAAAGTTACATATCAGGCCCGAAAACTAACAAATTTAAAATCGAGTGCACACAAAAAGACAATGATAGAGTGTTGCTGCTCTCTTCGCACACATTCATGGGCCTGCGCGATCCGGTAGCAATATGGCTGCCCTTTTCGCACACATTCATGACCCATTAGGACCTACTAGAAAAGGTGGTCGCACCCACGCGTGCTCATTAAAATTCTGGGTTATTTTGCCCAGAGACTCAGAAAAACCTGATACACTTTTTTGCCTACTTGACGACCCTATGTGTTGACTGCTTAGTGACTATAGTTCGGAAACTTGGAAAATAGTCTGTTAGGAATTTCTCTGATATTTGTAAGTATAGAGCTACAGTTACCAAACTTGGGAGGTAGATGACTTCTGCCCCAAAATTCGCAATTTTAATGGGAAACTTTGAAGATAGATTAAGGAACTTCCTTCAAAGATCGGTATTACTTGGCTACACCCACCCTGTTCTGTGTCACCTGCCATCGGCTGGTATTAGAGTTCTCTATTGATATTTTTGTAGTTTGCTTTTCATGATTTTTATTGATAATGGAAAAATTATTACATTGATTTATTACATTGAATCGATGCACTGTTCGATTCTGGGCAAAAAGTCATTGAAACTCTGCTCCACCTCCATGGTGGCATCGTAGAAGCAGGCTTCAGTGTCGGCTGGCAGCTTGGCGATCAGCTTCAGGGTGGTGTTTATCTTGTGGGTTAGTTTCATTATGGCCTTGAACAGACACCAGAAGCAGTCGAACGAGGTCGTCTTGCCATCCTCTTCGTCGGCACAAATCGTGCTATTTAAATGCAAAATCTCGTCGCAGATTTCGATGATGCTCTTGCAGTTTTTCACAATCTTCGCCACATCTTTGGGCACAGCCGTGCCGCACGCCTCGACGGCATCCACGTAATTAGTGGCCGCAGTCATAACATTGATTACCTCCTTGATGGTGCAATTGACACCCTGCACCGTGGTCAATGCCTTCTTCAGAACCTTCTCCACACTCTTGATCCAGCTGTCATCGCCAAAGGGCTGCGCCTCCTCGTTGCCCAGTGAATAGGTAGCACTTGCCTGAGAATTATATTAAGTTTTTGAGATTTGTAAAAATGCCAACACCAAGTCGACAGTTTCACCAACATCTATGCTCAGCATGCATCCGCCCGAGACGAGCACCAACAGCCAAAGGGTAATAGTTCTCATATCGAGTGTTTCACGTTGAATGTGTGACCAGCCTCGATGTTTCCTCCCTTTTAAGGAACTCGCTTATCTATCCCAAGCGACTGGCTATCAGTCAAGTGGTTTCATTGCTACTGTACATGCTTACTTTTGGCATAAGCATTGATTAGATTACAATTTAATAAGCTACATTCTGTAGTATATACCTATATCATTATATATGTATTCCCCACTCTGTTGTCAAGTACTAGAAAATTAAAAAGCTCATTATGAAACTAGGCTAGCAGATTTCAAAGTTCTTAAAAACTGGTTAGTTATTATGCCTTGAGAGATAAACGCAGTATTCTGATTGATATGCATATATATATCGAGCAATGGAAGCAAATCTCTCCCTTTCTCTCTCTCTCTGTCTCTCACTCCCTCTCTTTGTCTCTTGTGCAAGAAGCAGATGAATTTTGTTATCCTACATAAATCGAATTGTTGGTGTATAAATCAATTATGTTCAAGCGTGTGCAAATAAATAAAAGCAAATAAAATGTACTTCATATGCACAACTATAAATAGACAGTTATATTGCCAGAGACACACACACACACACACACACATATCTATATATACACATAGATACAGCTTTGCCGCTTTTGCACGCTTTTTGCTTTAGACTCAGAAATCAGGATTTATGACATTTTTATTATAAAAACGAGCGTCGTTTGTTGTGGGCGACTGTAAAAATAATATGCAGGACTAAAAAAGAGAGTGGCGGGCAGCTGTAACAGCAGGGAAGGGAAGGAATGCGAGGGGTAGTTAGGTATTCCCTGCTGACTTCAAAAATATGCAGCCAGGCGCATCATGGCATTATTGCGAAAACGAAACCGGAGGCTGAGAAAGTCGACTCCTTGGGCTGTGCCCCGGTTGCTGAGCTGATGCAACGCCGCATGCAACGGAAGGCGCATAATTCAAACAGAACAGCAGGCCAGGCATTAGTCGGAAGCCGGAGGTTGATATGGGGACAGGGGGCAGATTGGGCAGATTGGAGGTTGGGGGTTGGGGTTGTTGTTGGCATTTGGAATGCTGAAATCTGAGTGCAGGACCTTTGGGCGCGTTTTTGATATAAACAAATTGCAGCGCCTCTTATTTATGATATTTATTTATTTTTGCTTTTTTTTTTGTTCTTGCTGCTTCTTCTTGTTATGGGCTTCTGTCGTTTTGTCGTTTGCCAACAACTGCTGCATTTTTTGGCCCGATTCTGATTGTTGTTGTTGTTGTTTTTGGCAGCTTCAATAAATCTGTTGAAAAATATGCCAAAATTAAGAAACAAACATATTTATTACTTTTGCTCTTTAGAACACAAGTTGAGACTCACATTTTTTGATTTCGTGTCAAGAGCTGCGCGTTTTCTGCCTGTTTTCTACTTATTTAAGTATTATTTTTAAGTAATAGGCTAATTTATTTTAATTGCAATCCATATTTACTAGCTGATCTCTTTAAAAAGTGCAAAAGATGAAGTTGTGCAAAGGTATTTAACAGACAGCAGGAAGCATCTCCTACCCCATAAGCTATATATATACTCGATCAACATACGTCGGTCTGTATGGACAAACGGATCACAGAGCTATATACTTATATATTATATATTTCTTATTTTGTAAATGTTATATTATTTTTAATTTGATTTATTTTTTACTTTCTGTTTCGAATAATAGTAGTCGACATAAACAAATAAATACCATAAGCAGCTCAAGTTTATTTCATTTTCAACAAACTATTATCAGCTGGACTGATAAGTCTTCAATAACTGGGATCAATCTCGAGCTATCTCGACTAGAAAATGCCAACTTGTTTTTATGTAGAAGAACACAGGTTGATAACAACTATATATGTATATACCGTGGGTCAGTTCAAACCAAGCAGTGTGAAAGAAAAAACGTAACTGCCTGCCATAAGCTAATCATTCATTATTTTTCAAAAATTCGAAAGACCGATGGTAGGTATACATATTAACCACCAAAATTAATATATGACCCCAATAAATTGGGGTTTCCATACCTGCTAGGTAGGATTATGTAAAAAAGTTGCCTATTTTTTTTCACACTGCTTGCTTTGAACTGTGACCCACTGTATATCTCGTAACTTAAATGCTAGAGTCACCTTTGATTTCTGTTTGTTTTCTTTCACAGCCTTTGCACTGGAGTCTTTAAATAAGTCTGAGATAAATTGAACCAAGTGCAGCACATTTAGAAATCCATTGGCCTTGACATCAACAGTAAGTATTTTTTACCGTAATTTTATTTCTGTTCAAGGAGTAGTCCTATTAAGAATGCGATTCCTATACATATGTACATAAATAATATATAGTCAAAATATTATGAGTTTACGGTAAATGTTGCTTAAAAAGATGTGGTTGATAAACTCGGTAGACTATTCTCTTATTCAGTCAGATTTTGAGTTGGTCTTTGAATCCGTCGGCATCAATTTGCATCGATCACTTGAATGGCAATATGTCCAAAGGCAAAAGCAAAAAGCGAGCCATGAAAAGGATAGAAAATAAATAAATGGGAGATAAGCAAAAGCAATACAGAATAAAAAGGCGAGTGTCATGGAAAATAAGATAAATTCCAAAGGCAGCTGCGCTAACGAGCGTCTACTTCTTCTCTTCTTAGCAGCAGCTGACAGGTGGACGCGGGAACAATAAGAAGAGGGGGAGGAGGAGGGGGTATAGTGCATTCTGCAATTTTTTTGGTTGTTTTGTATTGTTGTCGAAACTCTGCTGTGTAATGCGAGAGCGCGAGAGAGGGGGAGAGAGCGGGATAGAGAGGGAGATTGGCTGCTGAAAAGTTGACGGCACTTTTGGCTTTTCGCTTAATACAAATGAAAATGGATGAGCTACTAAATGTTGTCAGCGCTGTTGTTGCACGCAGCGCAGTGACTGCATCAAATGAAATGCGAGTTGCTACAAACAAGCTAACAACAAGCAAACCCCCTCCACCCCACTTCCCCACACTGTTTAATATCTGCCATCGTTCTTAGCTGTAAATTGTCTTCTGCTCCTGCTTTCCAGCTTGTTTTGTGTTTGTCCGTTCCCGATATTCTTCCCGCTCTCTTCCTCTCTCTCCTCATGTGTTTGTCATTGTTTTTATACCATTTATTTATTTAAGGCAATTTCGTTGAGTGTGTTTGAGCATTTTGTTGCAATTCATTTTCGGGTTTTTTGCAGCTACTTTTCTCTGGGATACCCTGTAATTGAAACAATATTGCCATGTGGTTGTTTCGCTTTGTGGATTATTGGCTTTTAGCAGGAATGCAGGGAATATTGGCAAATAACATAACGACATAATAATAATAATAATAATATTGACAACAATAATAATAATTTTAGTAATGATAATCATAATGATTAAACAATAATAATAAACATAAAAATAATAACTATAATAATAAGAATAAGAAAAATAGTAATAGTGATAACATAATAATAATAATAATTTTGATAACATGATAGTAATATTAATAATAATAATAATTGTATTACTCATTCCAACAGTGATATTATAATAATGAAAGTAAGTTGAATTCAAAAACAGGGTATTCGGCAATGGCGCAGTCTCAAGAAGAGCATTTATAGTTTGAGTTGGTTTTATTTGTTGCTACCATTTTTTCTTTTTAGCAGCTTCTCTGACAAACTTGATGACAATTTGTACTTTGAGTGATTGCATTGACTGCATGGGGAGTGAATGAGACAGTGAGAGTAAGGCAATAAGCAGCTCACTTGACAGACGTAGACACACACACACACTCATACACACGCACACGCATACGTGAAATATGTCAGCAAATGCAAATATTTATGCATTTGAGTGCGTATGTTCAGTGTTGAGCAATATTCTAGTTATTTGCTCAATATTTGAGTGGCAGGCATTTCCAGTAAGTTAATATGCGAGTCGTGTTTCTTTCCAATCAATGTGCAGACTGGAAAATATAAAAATAATAATAAAAATGGTAAATAATACTATAATAATAAAATAATAATATTTAGAATCAATGTGCATTAATATACAACTGTGAGTTAAATAATTATATTAATAATGTATACTTAATTTATTTTATTTGTTCATTTTTATTAATATTGCAATATTAACATAATTCTTGAGTTAATTAACAGCATTCGTTAACAGTGCCATAGCTGAGACGCAAACCATTTATACCTATTTGAGGTACTCTCTTATACACGCGAAACTCGCACATAGATGGCGCTGATGGTGTCTCTCCATAACAGCGCAACAAGCCCGAATAGTACAAATATCTCTTTTTCTATCTCTCTCGATATTATTGAAAATAAATCAAGGCACCGATCTGCCTTAATAAATAACTATAGAAATTGATTCACTTTAAATATTTTATCTTTTATCTTTTATATGCGCTCTTATATTACTCCAATATACATATATATACTCCAATGTTTACATAACTTTTGCAAATTTCCGTATTTGATTTTCAGCTGATTGATCTCCTGTTGCTGCTGCTGCTGTACTGTTAAAAGCCGAAAGCTTTCGCTGCTCACAGCTCTCTCTCTCTTCCTCTCGTGCCGCAGTCATTCGTATTCAGCAAAGCAAAATGCTCGGCTTCGACTTCGTGTTCGCTTTCGTGTCTCGTTTGCCATCGTCGTTGTACTTCGTGTAGCGTCGCCGCCTGGCGAATGGCACACGAAGCGTTCGTTGAGCAATGCAGCTTTAGTTGAAGCTCAGCCGTCGGAGTGTTTTGTACGTATGCAAAGATGCAGACGCTTGCCTCGCGCACAAATCGCGTTCGGTAATTCGGCAAAACGACGTTAAATGCTTAAATCAAGTCAATCAAAATAAAATCAAATAGAATTCGAATCGATTCCAACAAATAAAAAAAGATTAAATAAAGCACAAAACTAACAAAAAAAATATAAAACTCAATGTTGTTAAACAAAACACAATCAATAAGCGACTGACAACATTTTGCGATTTCGATTTCGATTTTCAACTTTAAAACGCGCGTGGCAAACAAACTCAACAAACGGTAAATGTGTGCTTTGAGCGCTTGAGTACTACGCATTGCTTGAGTACTTCTGACGCCCTCTGTTGACGGTTGGAGTAAAGTCAAAAAGTCGGAACGCCTCCTCTCCCTTTTGTCCCTCTGTCCCTTTCCTACCCACGCACACACACAGTGGCTTAATTGCTTTGCTCTCCTTTTTTGGCATACATTAGGCGCGCAAACAACAACAACAGCAACTATAGCAAGTGTTTTTAGTGACTTGCAAGTGTGTGTGTGTGTGAGTGTGTGTGTGTGTTTGTGTGTGTGTTCGTTGGTCACGTGGCCAAAAAGTTGTTTGTGGCCATGTTTTGTGAACATCCGAACCACTGTGCGTGACACAGTTCAGCAAAAACAACCAAAAACAACAAAAACAAAACATAATAAAAACGACAACAACAAATTAAGGATTATCACTGTGACCAGGTCAAAAACTCACAATTTGTTCGCCAGGTGAGTTATTTTTTATATTCTTCTTCTTTCTCTTGCTCTTCTTCTTTAAAGCGTCGCTTTTATTATTTTTCCAGTAGTCATAAAATGCTTGCGGTTTTAAGCTCTTGTCCCGCTGCGCCAGTTCCTCCTCGTCCCTCCTTCTGCCAAAGTTACCCCCGCACTCCACCCCCATCCACCCTTGGTCGTGTCGATTGCCGTAACTTAAAATGCGGCAACTGACTGCCAAAAGTTGGCAAAACTTTGCCTAAAGTTTTTTTTTAGTTGTTTTATTATTTGTTGTTTTTTTTTCATTTTTGTTCTTGTTTTTGTCTTCTACACTTCTGTTGGCCAGTGTATGGCAAGGGGAAGCGGGCAGATTTCTTGGCTTAAAACATTATTCAAATACCCTTTCGTTAACCATTATTATTATCTTCTGCAGACTGCATTTTGGTATTGTCTTGATATATACATTTTAATTATAATAATAATACTTAATTAGGTCGTCAAACTTTGAGATTTTTTTACCCTTTTATTACCCCCTGATTATGCATTAAATAATCCTGTTTTTATAATTAAAACGCCTTATTTCAAATATTTATCGCTGCAAGTATTTCCATTTTTACCTTTAATTAAATTTTCAATTTTAACATTTATTGAGGAGCATTAGCTATATGCATTTAACTTACATAGCTTAAAAAATTTTGCTTTCTCATCTGTTTTTTCTGTTTCTCTTCTTCAGTTTCATTCACTGCTATCTTCAGAATTTGATGGCTTCTTTTTTTTCTCTTGGTTTCGCCAATATTTGCAACCATTTTTATTTTATATATTCTGTTATATTTATAAAATGTCAATTTGAAATTTATAATTTTCCAAATTAATTTTTTAAATTTTATATTTTACAATTCTTGTTTTTTTCCCATACTTTAGAATTAAAACTTTTAACTTAACATTAAATTATAACATCATCAAATAATAAATTACAAAATACTATGTTTATTTTGACTACATAAAAAAAAATAAAACAATTATTATTAAAACAAATTAAAAATAATGTTTGTGATTTAAAAAGAACACAGTGCTTTTTTTTTATATTTTATATCATTTTTAAAAATTAATAATGCTGTTTATAAAACATTATTATTTTTAAGCTTTGCTTGAATATTCTTGCCTCACTTTTATTGCCGACTTTTTTAAGGTATCCAAAAGTCATTTGACAATTTAACAAATTTGTGGAGCGTCGCAGCTGTGCCAACAGATTGCCATTCTGTATCTGCTGTTAGCTGTTAGCATTGCCTTACTTGGCGCATAGTTAAAGTTAATGTAAATAAATTAGTTAAATAAATAGAAATCCAAAAGCAGCAGCAGCAGCAGCAAATGTCTGCTCAAAAATTTGACAATTGAAATATGCAAATTAGGCTAAAGCTAAAAAAGCAGTTGAACATTTTGTTGGACAGAAATCGCCAAATATCCAGGCAGCCAACCAATTGGCCAAAGCACGCACGAACAGGCCAAAAACATGAGCGCATGTTGAACAGCGCGGGGGAGGGGAGGAGGGAGGGAATGGAGTTGGGGGGTTGAGAATTGCGTGGGGTGGCTTAGGTACAGTTACAAAGTTCGTATGCTGCATTTTTGATAAGCCGCTTGTGTCGCCAAATGTCCACAAAATTTTGACAATTTCTACACACACACACATACGCACACATATGCATATACACGACTTAAGCTCCCTGGGGAGGCAAGTAGAGGAAAGTGGGATGGGGAGGGGGAGTTAGGCTGATTGCGGTGCGTTTTGCGTGATGTGTGCCAAACAATTGTTGAAATTTATAGCGAAAAGCCAATTATGCCTGGTAGCTGATACAACAGACAGCTAGTTGTGGGTTGCCCAAGGATTTTCGAACTGAAAATGATGAGTTGTATATACATACATATATGTATATATATATATATACACGTACATGTTTGTCATTGGCTTATCGGAGTGCTGAGCAAACCAAAAAACCAATTTGCGTGAGTTCGTACTTCAAAAAGGGCATTAGCAACAAAACGCATAAACAAAAGTTGCGTATACGCAGCGTTAACCGTTGACGGGTTAATGTGATTTTAATGTACTTTTTAGAACAACCATCCAACCCCATCCACATCTTCTACCCAGCAACTCATGTGTGTGTGCCTTATGTGTGCATATTTTGTGTGTGTGTGTACGTTGCTCCATCAAAGTTTCCCGCAATTCCAAATTAATGCTGGATTTTTCATTCTTTTCTGCTCCACTTATAATAACCTTTGCAAATATGAATTGCAGTAAGAATAAAAAAAAAAATGATATTCCTTTCTGAATTTGCTCTACATTTATATTCCATTAGTTACTGTAGAGAAATTTAAGTTTGCAAACCACGAAATTAGTTTGGGCATATTTTTTACTCGGGGAACACGATTAAATGTAAAGTTCATTTTAATTTATTCCAAAAATAAACCTTTTAATTTTATACGAATGCAAATTTTATTTGAGCGTATAAAATTTAATAATGCCCAATTTAATTCATAAAAAAAAACTTGTTAAAGAGTAATTAATATGTTTATAAGGGTAAATAAATTCACATTTATAAATTTATTAATTATTAATTAATTTTATTTTGTACTTTTATTAATTTGGGTACACTTTTAAATTCAATTTTGATTCCACAATCTGAGCAAAATTATGCAACTGAACTTCGAACACGAAATATTGTGTAACTAAATCAAATGCGTTTTATGATATTTGTAAATATATATTATACATTTAATATACGTAAGTTATCAGGAAATAATAATCTTGTTTTTATTTGGACCTCGTTTGATATGAAAAAAAATTCAACTTGTGTTTAGCAGGCAACAAAGAAATAATAAAAAACCTAACTGCAAATATAATCAAAATGATCTCCGCTTCACAGAACAAAGAACCCGCCACAAACACGAGAAGTTCGAGGGGGAGTGTCAGGTATTTTTTTGGTGTTTGCGTGCTGTGTGTGAATAAGCTTACGTGTGTGTGTGTGTGTGTACGCGTGTGTGTGTGTGTGTGTGTGGTTGCCTCAACAACAATGGTGGACATAATATTGCTCGCTTTTGAAATCAATCTTCCTAATGACAGACAGCCAGTCAGCAGGCAGGCAGGCAGGCAGGCAACAACAGCAAGCAAGGGGCGGGGCAGGTGGCGGGTGTAAGGGATGGGGGCGGTACTTGACGGGGTAGAGTAGAGTAGTAGCTGTAGACACGTGCGCTTGCGTTTTTACGCTCAAGTATCTGGCACTTGTAACGGTAATTGATCTGAGCAACAGCAACACCCACAACAACAACAACACCCACAACAACAATAACAGAAGTAGCGGTTAGCATGAGTTGGCGTAAAAATAACAACTACAACAACAAGGGGAAAAATCAACAAACAACAAACAAGCATAAGCAACAATCCGTCAGGCCACATTAAACTTGAGCAGTCTGCGGAGTGAATTAAATATATATATTTTTTTATTTTTACAAAGCTTAGCTCCATTTCAGAAAATGCCAATAAGCGGAGCCCTTCAGCTGCAATTGTGTTGAACTCAATTGTTAATGTGCTTAAATCAGTAATATTTGTTTCAATTTTAAAACATATTTAAAGTGCGAAAATATCAAAGTAGTTTACAAGTAAATATATTTGTTGGACACATTGTGCTGCCTTATTCGAATACTACTCCATTTTCCAGACATTAAATGGAAACAATAACATCAAAAGGGGATCCAACCGGATGCATTTATAAAATTCGCAAATTTGATTGATCCCAGATTTGCCAAGTGAGATAGTTCGTTTAGAAAGGCTGCTTCCCATGGATAACCTTAATCTCTTACTGGCAGGGGCAGAAGAAGTGTTCTGGAGATACTTGTTGTACCGCATCCTTGCAGCTTCAGCAGAAATCCTTACAGGGGACTTTCAGCCTGTTGGCACGAGTGTCGGCTAAGTGGCGAGTGGCCAGCTCGAATGAGCTGTTTATAGTTTTGCTTATTTCCAGCCAGATTAGGCGTGCTAATGACAGTGGGATGCATTGCGCCATTCGTTGGTTAAAATGCATTATTCACCGTCTTAACCCAGATTCTTCTGATTTTCATAAGGAAAGAATGTCGCTCCAATGTCCAGCTTTGTATATATATCCTTTTTAGGAAGTAGGGGTGCCTTTTTCCAGTTTTTCCCGTGCAGAGACTTGTGACGCAACCTGCCCAATATCGAATTTGTTAATATCGTGCTAATAGATTTGATATATTAATAGATATTAATAGCTGCTTAAAATTCTGTGTAATTCAATGGGCAACCGTGTCCCTTTTTCTTGCTCCTTACAATCTGACTCCTTTATTCTCATTTCCAAATATGCTCTTTATAAATTTTAAATAACCAACGTTTAACATTTTTGGCGTTTTCTTTGGACCTTTTTTTCATTTCATTTCAAATGTTGTGGATCGTTTTTCATTAATTTACTTAATGTGAACTAAGTTTTTAAAAAGAGGTAATGAGAATACACATTTAAATTTAAAGCTTTGTATTGTTAAAGTCATGAATTAAATTATAATTATTATTTAATATTCTGGCTAACTAGCGATTACAATATCCATATATAATTAACTGTTTTCTAGCCTAACCTTTTCATATATTTGACTTCATTTGAATTATCATCTCAATACAATTTGTTTCCCTTTGTCTTTATTCATAATTAATTTACACTTAATGCTTAATATTTATTTGATTTCTCTAATATTATTATTATTATTGACTGTTGTAAATTTAAGCTTATCAGTCTCATTATTTTTCTTTTATTATTATGTTATTTCAAATAATTATCTCTTCTAATAAATATTTACTCATTTTAATCTTAATATATTTTTTTCAAAATTAAAAATATTTATACAAAAAATATAGATATATATATTTATAAATATATATTAAAGTTAGGAAACTCCAATGTCTGTACACGGCGTGAACAACTAAGAGACTCGGGCTCATTTGGCCATAATGTAGCAAACGTAATTTGCCACAGTCATCAGTTTACCGTTACGTTTATATGACACTAGCAGATTTCAGTTACTTGATCCGTTGGGTTGTTTGTTCCTCTGTGTGTTTCTGAGTTCCAATGTTTCTCGTGCATTTATCACATTTGCAATGAAGAGCGCCTGTTATATTAACGAAATGAAACATTATGCTTGCGAATATACTCATTGGGCGCCTCTTTTATGAGGTAAGTTTGTTCAACTGGAACTGCTGACGGGTTTGGGGGCAAGCGGGAAAGTGTGGAGAGTGCGGAGAAGTGTTGCCCACAGCTCGGAACTCATCTCGTATTTTGGCTTATCTGCAAGTTTGATGGATTCTTATCCTTTTGGCCTTTCGCTCGGTTTTGGGGCTGCTTGCCCCCGTTTGCCCACCGCTTGCCCTTGTTTGCCTCTGCTTGCTTGTGTATTTTTATTATTATGCTTCTCTCTTTCGCTCGCTCTTTCTACCTAATGTTTGTGCTGTGTTGCTTTGCTGCATTTATATATATATATATATATAAATATATATATTTTTTTTGTTTTTGTATTTGTATTTTGTGTGTGTGTGTGTTTTTTTTATTATGGCAGCAGATACACGCAGTATATTTATTGTGCTTGTATTTTCGTTTAGGCCATTTTGCGTCTTTGTCTCTGTATCTGCCTCTATATCTGTCTCTTTCTGCTTCTTGTCTTCAGCTGAGGCATTTATTTATTTTCGTTTCCTGCGTTTTCGCCGCTTCTCGTTGTCGGCGCATTTATAAATATAAATGAGTTTTGCTCGATGAAGGTTAAATTGAAATTTACTTTGAGCACAGCAATGGGTTCCTTTTAAAGAAGCTGCCACGACACGCATTCATAATAATATGTGTGTGTGTGTGTGTGTATGAGTGCCACATGATGGAAACCTGCTGAAAACTTTTAGACCTCTGCATTTCCGCCTTTATGACTTTCCCTCTGCTCACACTCAGAATATCTCTGTCTGACACTTTCTTTTTTGTGGTTTCATTTTAATTTTGATAAGCAAATGCGGCACATCCCTTTTTCCAGCGACTGCTGCGGCTGCTTCTTCTTCTTGTTCTTCTTTATTTTCTGGGTGTGAAAAGTTTGTTTGCCTGGCTGCTTTTTGTTTGGCCTCATCATTTGTCAAAAAAGGCAAAACGAATTCTTCAAATTGAATATTTGCATAAGTTTATTGAAACAGGCAGACAGACAAACAACTCTTGGCTAACCCTCATATTAAATCATGATTGAGGCAGCGGAGCAGTTAGCTGCTGATGGGGTTGGCGGAGGACGTAAGGGAAGGGAGAGAGGTGCAACTCTCATTTTATGTGGCATCTGTTTGATTTGCTGTACTTGATATCGAAAGCTTTCTTCTGATTGATTCCATTCGCTAAATACGTTTTCCATTTTTTATATTTTCATTATTTAATTGAATATTTCCAGAAATGTTTTTGCCACAAACGATTTGTGGGCGGAATATTGGAAAGTGAATATGAAAGTTGAGTTTAAAACAGATTCAAGAAGTAACTATAAACCATGTCCTGATCAAAGTTAGTTGCAAATGCATATAAATTAATGAGTTGCATAGCTTTATTGATAGACATCTTATTGAATTCGAATATTTTTGGCATTTCTTGTGCGAAAAAGAATAAAAGTATGTAAAAGTAAAAGTAAAAGTCAAAATTGCGTATAATTTTATATTTGTTATTAGTATACATAATAAATATTTTAGTTATATATCTACCAAAAAAAACTAAACTAAACTTAAAAACTTTTCTTATTTTGGAATAAAAATGTTCTCTGATCTCGATAATTTTATCTTGTAAAGGATTTTTTGCAATCTTTTAACTATTTATTATTATTATGATGAGTTATTGCCCTTAATAGATTTGCCTTTATATATGGGAATGTGCCCACAGGATATGCGTAATAACTTTTGCTGGCTGTAATTTTGCAAGTTAATGCGATACTTGGTTGCATAATAAAAACGCTTTCATTTCATTTGGCCAAGACCGCGATTGCCCAAACATACTTACAATAAGTAAGGTCAATAAATAAGCGAATACTCTTCCAATAGCAATTGCTTGCCGCTCCCATAGGAACAGCAGCTGAATGAATGTGTGTGTGTATGGTGTGGTGTATGTGTGTGATGTATGTGTATGATGTATGTGTGTTTTATACAACATATGTATAAAGTCGGCGGCTTAAGCGCTGGCTATAAGTCAAGCTTGCGTCCAGATTATCCACGGTTCGAATGGGACGATAAATCTCATCGACACTAAAAATCAGATATGCGTTATAAGTCCAGACACCATGCGGCAAGTTATGCCAAGGGGAGCAAAGTGGAGGGGGTCTGGGGTAGCGTGGTGGTTGTAATGCCATTTATATGTCGCCATTAATGTCGTGTTATGAAAGTAATTTTCTTAAATTCGCATATTAAACGTTTTGGCCATTAATAATGGACAGCCAGCCAGAGAAGTTGTAGAAGGACAGAGTGTGTGTGCTTATGTGTTTGCATATGAGTATGTGTGTGTGTGGTGGAGGGCAGCTATAATAAAAGCAGCAAAGTGGAAGGAGCTGAAGATGCAGAGAGAGAAGCGAATATAACAAACATGAAAATGCTGTGCATGTTCCAAATGATCGCTTCAATAACCACAAAAACCATAAGAAACAGCCAGAAACGAGAAAGCAGCGAGTGAATGAATAAATGAATAACGCTCCCGGAATGATGTTACCAAACTGCAAGGATGCCATGATGGACTACAAAACAGACAGATACACACACACACACACACTGCCACTTTGGCACATGATAAAAATTTATTTAGACCAAATAGAAAAGAATGAGACTAGCGGGAATAATAAACTACAACTGAGTTGTGCTTTAGCTTCAGCTTCAGCTTCAGCTTCAGCTTCTGCCCCAGCTTCTGGTTGGGTTGAGTTAAGTTTTTGGCGAGCAGCAGGAAATGCCGTGGCAGCTATTGACGGTCCATTGTCCAGAGTGGTAATACAAAGCAAAATAAGCACACACACACACTCACACACATAGACAGTCACGTATGTACATAGCATATGAGTGCATGTCAGTTGCGATTCCTAGACTAGAGTCCTTTCCAGAAGCTGACTGACTGACTGGGTTTGCCTGCATGCTATAAAATGTGTCTATCAAATGTTGCCTATTTTCATTCCTTATGGGTCAAAGCAAAGGGTAGAACAGGAAAAATGCAAGTGTTGCTAAAGTTGCGCAGAAGAAATAGCTTAAATAAATAATTTTTTTTGTCGAATATCTAAATATTGAAGTTAAATATCTCCCCGCAAAAGTCGTACAAAATCATTTTATTTTTAATTTAAATATTTTTAATTTAATTAAATTTACTTTTAATAAACTGTTATTTATATATATATATAAATCTGATTTTTAAACTGAATTTTTTCGAAAGTATTTCTGTTACTACTTTTATAATATTTCTCCAGCAATATTTTATGCAATTTGCATATGCTTTTGTGAGTTTGCTTAAAGGGCATCCATAGTTCGTTCATAGCCATTGATGCATTTATTTTGCATTGCTCTGGACGTGGTCCCCTTTCCTGTTGTTGTTTGAATGTTTGCCTATTGGTCGTTGGGTCTGTTGGTCGCTCGCTCGGCCGACGTTTCCGTTTCCGGCGCCTGTACGCCATGTTGATTTTGCCTGGCTCTTTTTTGCTGCTGCTGTTGTTCCTGTGTTTGTTTTGTGCTTTTTGTGTGTTTGTTCTCTGGGTTAATGTGCGCACTCGACTGTGTGCAAATTGCTCAAGTGTTGCTGAAGTTGTCCATTCAGTTTTTTTTTCATCCTCATATTGTGCGATATTTAAAAACCTAAACAAATTTCTCATAATTGCCGTCGCACCATTAGTTTTATCATCATCATCATTATTATTATCATTATTATCTGGGGCATTATTATTGCTCTCACATTGTCACCTTCCCATTGTTCGCTATTGCCTTCGCTTATCTGCCGGCCATTTGGTCGCTTATTGCGATGTCTTACACTTTTATCATTATTAACGCTTCCCCCTACACCCATCATTCCGCCATATCACAAACCCAACCTCAACTCAACCCCAACATCCTTACATCCTTACATCCCCACCCCATTCTATTTCGGTGACGACACTCGGCGGACACGTTGACAAAATGACAATAGAAACAGAAGTGGCAGCAACTAAAAAACCCGTTTTTAACTTTTCGAATTCGTGATGCTCTTTTGGGGAAACAGATCTTCTTAATTTGTTTAATTTTTTAAAGAAATTTTGTACAAACATCGACATTGCCTTTTGGTATCCTTGAACATAATTTATTTCACATCTCCCTTAAATTATAATCAAATATCGGGCCTAAAAGAAAGTTTTTAATTTGTGTTAAGTTTAAGAAAATTTATTTATATTGTTCTTATAAGTCTACCTAATCGTATACTTAAAATAATTTAAGTTATAATTCTTTTAAATATTTTACCTTATCATTTTTCTTTTAACATTCTGGACCTTTTAACAAGTTCGTAATGGCCTGAAGCTGTTAGAGTACGCGAAAGAAAGAAAAAGGTCAGGTAAAACTTAAAATTGCCCATGTTGCGTTTCTATTGATTTGTCGGCGACTTTTCTTATTTCTTTGCCTTCTGCCAGACACCCAGCCACACAACTCATTCAGAATTTTATCTATTTGCGTAGACTGTGAACCTTTTGGCCTCTTTGGCGTGAGTTGTATCTGTTGCAAGCTGCTTTGGTATCAGCTTTTGTGTATATTTATTAGCGCTACCTTTCTCTTGTCAACATTTCTTTTACATTTCTTTACCTTTACCTTTACATTTCCTATTTCTCTGTTTGTTGTTGCCATATTTGTTGTCAGCTTCATTTCGTATTTGCAAATCATCATTATTATTTGCATCTGAGCATTTTTATAGATTCTCTTTTCCTTTGTCCTAGCTCAAAATGATATAAAGTGAGTCTTGCCTTTATTTCACGATTTTTTGTCTCTTCTTATGCTGATTGAAAATATGTAAAAAGAATATAATGATGTGTTCGAAAACACAATGTAAATATATTCTGGATCAGGTTCAACAGACAAGTCAATCCATCTGTCTGTCTGTCCATTTATCTGTTCGAAAGACCCATAGCTCTCCACGTTTCCACTTTCCATATTTCGAATAGCAATAAAATCGTAAATTTTAAAGATTGAACTTTCTCATCGGGTCTGTAGATATCTTGACTTAATATTGATCAACTGTAAGATCGATTGTGGTAGCAGTAAGAAATTCGCTGATTTTTCAGGGTGTTTGCTTGTATATATCTGCAGTGTGATACTTACATTTTTGGGTTCAGGGTATCTCGTAGTCGAGCTCTCTCGACTGCACCATTTTTACTTGTCTTTTTGTTGCGTCGTGTGCCAAATTTTGTACCTTAATTTTTATGTTAGTTATTTTCATTTTCTTTTTTTGTATTTTGGATATTTTTTGTGGACATTCGCAGCATCCCCTTAGAATTTCCTTAGCTCACGGCAACATTTGTTATCGAACGCTGGCAATCTACTGGCGGAGCGGTGGTGGGTGGTGGGGCTAAAGGGAGTTAAGGGACTCGCCGGAAATTGTAAATTTTTGTTTGTTGCCACTGCCGCTGCTGCTGCGTCGTGGCTGTATCTGTGTAGCTGCGACTGTTGAATTGCGAATGGCATTGGAAGCCATACAAAGAGCTGCTGCTTCTGCTGCTTCTGCTGCTGCTGACTGCGAGTTTTAAGTTACATTGAACACTCGCAAACCCCAGTGGAAATATCGTAGAGTTTATTGTGTGCGTTGGATATGGAAACGACGAATGAAATTTACTGTGTTCATCACTCAATGGAATACTGAATTCGGCGCAACTTCAATATCACAAATGTCTATACGGTTCGGCTCAATTGTAATATAATTGTCTGGCATGGGAAGTTATGAATACTTTATATTGAAGTAGCAAACGATTTAAAAACGCTTTTTAACTGCTCCACTATTCATATTGGAATTTTATATTGGATACAAATTGATTGCTTTTGACAATCGATTTGAGATACATTTCAATATTTTGCCACCATATATTTTTAAAGCCAAATGTTCATTCATAAAATATAACTTTTTTTATAGAACAATTTTCCAATAAAATTCCCTCAGAAGCTTGATAAATTTGTTCATATTAATTAAATTATAAAATGATATTAAATGGTTATAAGATGACAAAACTTTTAATAAAGATTTTTTTACTCACATTCAGCTTCCAATTTGTCTCTTCTGTGATATATTTTTAAAGTTAGATTAAAAACTAAAAATACTTTTCAACCATTAGCCGCAATTGGATTTTTATCTACTATCAAGCCGCACATGCCAGCTGAGACGCATCACTTTTATCAAGTCATAAATAAATAATTAGACCTTTGACGTACACTTTCCACGAGTCGAAGAAAACGCCTTTTCGGATAGGAATGTAAAAACCTTTTCAACAGCTTGACAAACTGAACACTTACTTAAAAATTTGTTTTAGTCCAATGGGGCTTGGCTGGGGAAAGGCACAATTGTGTGTGAGTGTGTGTGTGTGTGAGTGAGTGTGAGTGGGCGTATCTCGCCTTACAACTCGATAATTGCGGCTTCAATTTGACTTTAACAAAAACTTGAACAACTTTTTAACTAGCTACCCCCTCGAAAAAGTTTTCAACGCACTCACAACTGATGGCATTTTTTTCTCTCTATTCTGCTTACTTTCAGCTGCTGACTGCGCGACGCCATCAAAATGTGCTTTCACTAGGCAGAAGCTGTAGCTGCAGCAGGTGGAGCACTGGGGGAGGGCGAAAAGAGAGGCGAAGAGTGTGAGAAGTGAAGCTTAAACTGGCAAACAGAAGCACGAAGCAAAACTACAGCGTCTGCAACTGGCGAAATCTGCAAACCAAATCCAACTTAAGTCACATCAAATTAAAATCAACAAGCGGCGAACAAAAAATATAGAAAGAACGGCTAACTGCTGCTTTTGGCCAAAAGAAATTACAAGAAAAACAAGAAAAGAAAAAAACCAAGAAAAGAAGAAGACATAGAAAAAAGTATATACTATAATCTCGAGAAAGGGCAGCGCATGAAAATGAAGTGCAATAAAAGTCAAATGGCCACGTTAACAATGTGGAAAATTTTTATGGCCCTGCTGGCCGTGGCGTTCGTAATGCCGGTCACATTAGCGCACCAGCACTCCATGCTCGGTGGAGGATCTGCAGGTGGTGGCGGCGGCAACGGCAACGGTGGTGGTGCTGCAGGACACGGCGGCGTCATGGGCATGGGCGGGTCTGGACTTGGCTCTGGACTCGGCAAAGATGCGCACGGTAAGTTTATTCTCTGTATTTCCTTCAACTATTTTCTAGTTTTTGTTGTTGTTGCTGTTTCCTGATTATTTTTAATGGGCGTCCAGCGTTGTGGCCCTAGGCTCCACTGGCTGTGGGGCACTTTGCCAATAAATAAATTTAAATATTAAACTAACTCGCATTCGGCGTTAGCCGAAAACTTTAACACCTCGTTGCCAGCCGGAAAGATGCTTGCAACTTGCAAGTGGAGCATGTGGCACGAGTCTCTGTGACTCCCATGGCGCTGGCACGGCACGTGTCCGGCCATTTATGATTTCACTTCGCTTGGTTGCACTCAGAGCTCTTTTATTGCACCACTCGCTCGCCCAAAACTCTCCAAACGCTTATGGAATTTATAAGCGCATGACAGCGAGCTGCCAAACTTGATTATCATTATCATAATTCCTGTCAAATTAAATGCGTTTTCTAGCGCTGCACTTATTTGTATGAGAATGGCATATGAAGGAGAAAATAAGGATCATTGCTAAGTATTCTTTTCATTCTGGTTTAGTGTCCACTAATCACAATATTACCACTAGCTCGATGAATGAGTAATCACTGGCAAAGACTGAGTTAAACTGTTGTCCAAAGTTGAGGATTATTAGGAAGTGAACCCCAGCAAGCCATTAATATACATTATCAAGTTTATCGCCTGAATTCACTGCTAAAATTTCTTTCACTCTCGAGTATGTACAGTATGTATATTTCCCATAAGGGACAACATTCTGTACATTCAACATTCATAAAGTATGTTGAGAATTTGAGAAACAGGCACCCCGAGAATTTCGTGTTTTTAACGTTGTTTTGATGTTAAGAAAAGTATGACAATATCACAAACACTGGATATTCTAAGCGTGGTAAGCAATTATTTAGAAATAAATTTATAATTTAAATAATGTGATTTTTTTAATAATTTTAATTGCTGTCCTTTTCAATTATTAAGCTTGTTTGGGTTCTTTACAGAAAAACAGTTTATCGCGGGTCCAATTATTTATTGTTTTTGCTTTCATTATTTATTCACTTAGCAATTAAGTAGTAGAGAAATGATTTATTAAAAGCCAAAATCCTGTTACTTTTATGCATATTCAATATAACTGATTGAGGTGCATTAATTAAAAATATTTGATGGCCGTCAGTTTGGTGGGAGTGGCTGATTCTCAGATTGAGTATTAAATTGCTTTCTAAACGTCACGCAAATCGTTTGGCTGACAAACTTGAGTGGTCCAAAAGCGCCAAAACAGCAAAAGGCAACTTGATTGAAAAGTTGTTGGCGAACTGGTGGAGGCTAGTTTATAGAGTAGAGTAAGGGGGGATACGATGGCTCTGCTTCGCCTTAGGCTCTGCAGTCCCTCTCTCTCTTTATCTCTCTCTCTCTCTCTCTCTTTCCATCTCTCAGGTAACTTTTAGCAAAACACTTTGCACATGTTTTCAAGTCAGTGCGAGCTATTTGACAAAAATGCCAGGCCAAAAGCTGGGCTATTTATTATGCTTGGCACTTTGGGACGCACACAGACTCACACACACACTCACACACACAGGCACACATACACACAAGTGGGCAACTGCGTAAATCATTTCCACTTTATGCGCTCTGTAAGCCAGACAATGTCAACAACAAACTGCAAAGACAGAGGAAGCTGAACGTGGGGCAACAGCAGCAAGAGACAAGCATTATAACGCATTAAAAAGTAGCTGCAGAGATGAAAAGGGATTGTGGGGAGTAGGGGGAGTGCGGGGTGGCAATGTGCAGCAAGCGACAATCTCTTTTGCTAGCCAAAAAGTTTGGCCGTTTAGAAAAGTGTCAAGCATTTTATCACGCTAAGCAAAATGTAGCAGCAACAACAACAACAACAGCATCGAGAGATGAGGCGAGTGCCGTAATGCATTGCAGCTAAGCAGCCGCTTAAAAGTATGCAACGTAACGGTAAATAGCGACTGACTTACAGACTGCCTGACTGAACAACTGGCTGACTGCCTGACTGAATGACTGGGTGATTGGGTGACTGGGTGACTGAGTGACTGCGTGAGTGGCCATTTGCTAAGTTTGTCCGCACAAGCCGAAAAACTTGTCAACATGTTGAGTGCAGCAGTTGGCTGTCGCTCTGGGCACACCGCAGTTGCCCGCACAAACTTTGTGGCAAGCAGAAAAACCAAACAAAATACCCAAAAAAAAAATTAATCAGTTGGGAGTTGAGAGTGTTCGTCTGCGAGGTGCCCACCACAAACACACCCAATACTGAATACCTACTGAAATATAAGTATTTATCCGAGAATTCATTTTCTAAATCTAAATTTCTAGATCTAAATATAAAAGAAGAGATTAATCTTTAAAGATTAACTAAGACAGCTGACACACTAAATTAACCGCCTTTTACCAAGGATCGCAAGCAATATGTTAAGGGCCCTCAGTCGTTTTGAGTGTCTACAGGGTATTTACCAAGAAAAAAAAGGAAAACTAATACGAACAAAAAGGAACAGAAAAAAATCGGACATCAAAAATGAGAGCTTGTTTGTTGTATGTTCGCTGGTCGCACTTTTTTGCTTTTGTGGTTTCTGTTGGTGAGTGAATTGTTGGTTTTTCCACATCTACAATAAAGAGCAACAAGATTTTGAGATACACAAATAAATCAAAACTAAATAAGATAACACTCAAGTTTTCAAGATTTCTGGGAATTTATTTTCAATTCGTTAAGTTTGCTTCGTTTGGCTTGGCAGGTGATGGGTTACAACGATAAATCTTTAGCTAAATCTGAGCGTCAATCTCCGGCGAAGACGAAGCCTGTCCTAATAGCTAATAAAATGAGTTGACGTTGGGGCTGTTGACGAATTTTCATTGAATTTTTAATTACCGCTGGGATGAATTGACAAGCGGTTGTCAGGTGTTTCATGTTGCCCATCTGCGGCCTTAATTAATTAAGACAGAAGCTGAGCAAACATCGCAGAGAGAAAGAAAGTGAGACGGAGAGAGAGAGAGAGAGAGAAAGAGAGAGAGAGAGAAAGTAATAGATATTTGGGTAGAAGGGAGCAAAGTTATCTACTTCCTCTAGGCTATTGTTAAATGCCAACAGATGCGTTGACAATTTGATAGGGCTGCAAAAGTGTGGCGAGCTGTAAGTAGCTTTAATTAACAACTTTTGATACTGTTTAAAAGAGTATGGAAAATTATGAGAAATCTAAGTTATAATTTTATTCTTAATAAACGACTTTCGACTATCTTTATATTTAGAAAAGGTGAGCAAAGTTAAGAGAAATGATGTAAAAGATTAAATTACTTAAATTTCGATCAGAGAAGTAAGCAAAATGAAGACAAATTTATAAATAAAAAAAGCCAAAAAAAATGAAAATAAATTTTTAGAGTTTCAGCCACCAGACCAATAACAATAGTCAACAGAAAAATTGTCAATAGACAGTTTAATCGATTTAATATATTATTTAAGTTTAAGGTGTAGTGGCTCCAATATACCACAATTATTAGTTATTATTTCTAATGAACCTTATTTTTATGTTTAAGAACTTTCTCCTCATTCAGTTATGTTCGACTGAAGTGTTGTATCTGATACCAGCCCCATTTAATAAGTTATCCAAGCCAATGCAAATGGCATGTTATAAATTATGAGCAGTGTCAAACAGTTGTTCATTGCCAACAGCTGCATAATATAATTTTTTCACATTATTATGGCCATTGCCACTGAGTTGGCGTGTCGAGACAGACAGAAAATTACGTTGCTTATCTGCACAATTTACGTGCCGGCGCACAAAGGACACTGTTCGCCAGTTCTTTTGTCCTTTTGTCTGCAGCGGCGCTGCTGCGCTGCATTTTTGGCGACGCGCAGCTCTTGGGAATTTAGCGTGAACAGCATTAAATGCAGCGCGTGCCACAAATTCAAAGGATTCAAAGCGTTGGCTTTAAAACAAAAACCCTTTGCCCCGAAAATGCGACAAACGAGAAACGAAAAACGCCTCGAAGCCAGCCGACTCTGCCATAAGGATGCGAGCACCGTTATAAAGGACGCATCGCTGCAGCCGTTAGAAAAGCGCAGCTTGTTACCCAAAATCCATACAAAATGAAAGTATTCCGCCTTATATATACATAAATAAACGTATATATAATAAATATTTCCTTATGAGTATGTGTGTGTGTGTGTTTGTATGCCTCAAAACATGCTACAAAATTCTAAAGAGCCAACAGAAACGAGTTGTCAACTTCTGCCGTTGGCATCTGCGCCGTTGAGGCTAGGCCGAGTGGTGGTTGTGGTGGCTGGTTGTAAGAGTTGCCTGGCGCACATTTTTGTGACTTTCATATACCATAAATTATTTTATGTTATTATTACCTACAACATGTAACGGATTGAGGAAAAGAGACCGAGTTGGGGGCGACAAGCAACAAGCAAATGGTAAATTTTACTTTTATTGCCATTAGGTTGACATCGTCTGTGTGTGTGTGTGTGCTTGTGTGTGCATTGTTTTTAATCATATTTGGACGAGGTGCGGGTAAATAAAATTAAATCACAATGAGTAACATAAACTGAGCGCTGTACTTTCAGCAAGAGCAATATAGATATTCTGTCATCAGTTACATAAAATCTACAACGAAAAAATCACCAAACTTTTGATGACAAGGAAAGCGATTTCTACAACGGATTTTAAAAGTATATTTTGACAGTATCTTTTTAAAACGGATTTAAATAAACCATATTTTTCAGATTTTACGTAAACTTTATATTTTTTACAAGTGTTTATAAACTAATTTAAAGGAGGAAAGAAAAAAAAAAACGATTTACGAAAATTCATCGCAGGCAGACAACAACTAAACTCTAACATAGCAGTCGAGAGAGCTAAGAACAACATTTCTAATTTTTTGAAAAAGTTTTTGTTATTAGGAAATATATTTCTGAAAAAAGTTTTTAGTTTTATGAAATTTTGTTTTTTTGTATATTTAGAAATTATTTCTAAAACAAGGAAAAACCTTCTGGTATTTTTTGTGACTATATATAGAAGAATATTAATTGGAAATAATTAACATTAAATTAACATTGTTTTATTAATTCAAATAAAGCTATCAAAAAGCGAATAGCGCAAACAACTTCCATTATTAACAATGACTAATTACAAAAATGGCTTAACATGAAAATAAATACGTTAATCAATAATAGTGCTCCGAATACCATTAACGCTTCTAATTATGTTAAAAGCTAACTATCGTCGCCCATTATGAGCCATGGCCTAGTCCTGACATTTAAGTTTTATATATATGTTCGCTAAGATTTCATTTGGTATGAATCGAATTTACTTGCCACGGGTAATTTGAATAAAAGTAGCCAATTTCCGTTTACGTCCTCAATTCTTTCAAATTAGGTAATGGAAACCGACAATTATAAGCACATTTATAGGCAGCAATTGAAAAAAATGCAGTGCCTCATCGAAGTTGTGGTTCAGGCCACCAATTTGTTGTAATAGTATCTATGGAGTAACCGGATATGTTATTGCGGCTCAGACGGTCAACCCTTTTGTTGATTATTCGTGCTCGTGTTAATTTGTGCTAATTTTTTTTTTTGGGTTTTGTTTATTTTTGTTTTTAATTAATATGTATGGCTGGCAGCAACGACAAATGGCTTCAACCACTCATATAAATGTAAGCAGCAAGTCAATGCACCTGGAAGCGGTGTTCAGTTCGAGGACCGAGGCTTTGAGCGGTTCCCGTGTCGTGCGGACGAGTGATTATGCAATAATTAACTGTACATTAACTATTTGTAACCATGAAATTCCACACGAAAAACAGCTCACGTGGCTACATGCCGAAAAAACAACAAAACAACAAAACAAAATAAAATAGAGAAAAAACATACAATAAAATATTTGTACTTAGTTTTCTGACACGATAGCACAAGCAAACAAAAGTTTAGCCAGTCATCACATAACCGTTGGTAAAATACCCTCTAACCAGATAGGTATAATTAATTTCAAAGAAAATATTAATGGGGACATATTGTTGCATTGACTCATAACTGTTGCTGTGAATCACTTTAGTGCCACAGTTTATGACATAGTCCGAGTACTTCACACAACTTGCATTTGAAGCAGATTCTAAGCAAATATTTTTGTTTAATTTTTGGCACAATTTTTACGTTAAATTTAACACTCGACAGAGGAAAAAAATAAGCAGCTGCGCACATTGCGTATACGTAATGGCTATGGGAATATGCTGGTGTGAGTGTGTGGGTGTGTTTGGCAACTATAACAGTAAATCTTATTTATGTGTTTTTGTGCGATTTTTATGAGTTGATATTTGATATGAGAATATTATTGCCAGGGGGATGGGGACAGGGAGCTGGGGGCGGATTGCCAAATAGTTTAAATAAATGGGCGCACAAAAAATGAAAATAATGCTATAAAATACAAATACAGGCGGGAACGGAAATGCCAAATGCGCTGGTCACGCTTCACAGTCCAACTGTGTTCCAACAAAAATAAGGAAGAGAGAGAAATTCTCTAATCTAATTTAAGCTGCCATTAGTGTTTAACACTCGGCCCGGCCCAAAATTTCTGGTGGGGGGCGAAGTGCCGCCCAACTCTCCAACAAGTTCATCAATCAAAGGCTACGCAACGCAGTTTGCATGCCCCAATACCAGATGAGGGTAGTGGGTAGAGGAGTGTGGTGGAACAGGCGGGGGGTGGGGTGTGTGCGTGCCATCAGAACGCGTTCGCTGCGCTATTTAAGTTAAGAACTTGTTCAAAACACGCGCCGTCGCCTTCAGCGTATTTCAAAAGAGAGCGAGTACCCAAAAGTAGGCATTGAATTCCTCGAGGCACATCCATTTGTGGCAGGGTCGAAACATGCGGATACTTACGGCCAGTTGTGTTGTTCAATGAGTGATGTTGCAGATCTATCATTGTTTCCAGTGGAACTGCTGAACAGCACTGAATCATGCAACGGTTTAGTTGAACGTAATAGGCTGAAAGTAAACATGAACATTTTACATAGTTAGTGGGTTGATCAATCATGAGCCTAACTTTGCACTAATTTGATTGGAATGATTATATAATCGGGGCACAATTAATATTTACGTAGTATTTTCAATCTTTGATTCTTTTTCAACTTCAATTTTAGCGAAAATAAGGAAATATTTTATGGTAAAAGCGGGTAATAATAAACTATATATATTATTTTAAAAACAAACCATAGAAGATTGTAAATTAAACTTGTAATAGAGTAATCTACAAATATATATAAATCGATATAACTTAATTAAAAAACAATATATATGTAAGCCAAAAAAAACCCTTAAGCTTTTCAACTTTTAACTTTACGTTAGCAGTTTTAATTACAAACACAAGTGCAGAGCAATCAGAATCTCTGAGAACAGCTTGAAATTGTTATCTATTTTTCAAACGATTGAAGCAGAGAGGGGCGTCAGTGGGGCAAGGAGGTTAAAAGAGGGTGGATATTTGACAAATGCAACACTTTAATCGATTGTCTGCGAATCGCGTTTCATGTTTACAAACATTTTCAGCCTTTGTCTGTAAGGGGATACCAAGTTTTGACGGTTCATGATTTGACGTAAAAAGTTGGCTGCGTGAAACGAGGAGAGTGCGATTGTGAGTGGGTGTGGGGATGGTTATCGGGGGTTGATTTCTTATTGTAATACTTTAAAGTAATTGATTTTTAAACTTGACACCTTGCGCTAAGCGGCTTAGGGATGGAAACGCGCGACCCTCGAGACCTCCCGTACACTGCTGACGCTTTTGGTATGTCTGATGTCTGAAGGACGCCCCATTCTTTTTTGTTTTTTAATATCCTGTACACAATGAGCCTAAAGCTATGTCTATGTGTTATATAAACCGAGAAGCGAGAAACGAGACTAAATTACCAGCTATAGTTTAAAACTGAATTGCTTATCGATTTTTGCAGCTAATTGGTTATAATTTTACGCCTTGAAGAGCATGTGCAGCTAAGTAACTGTGAGCTTACGTAAGGACTGGGAACAGGGTACCTTCCAATCAGGCACTCTCGACTAAAGCCAAACAATTCAAATGTCCAGATGCCGAATTTGTAGTTGCCGTAATGTGATACGACTCATTAGTGGATTTTGAGTGAGACATGGAATTTGTATTCGTATTTGGAGGCGGTTGGGTTTATTTGTATTTGATTACAAAATGCTTTTTGCAGCTCAAGCAAAGTGTACGCGATTTAAATGGAATTTTCTGGTGTGGCTGTGTTGCAATTAGATTTAAGTGCGTTACTCAACACGGCGAGCTGTGAGCAAATATGAACAGCAAAATGCTTTTAATTTATTGCGACACTAATATACATTAATGTCTTGGCCAACTTCAAAAGGAGCTGCGCTGCCAGCATCAGGTCAAAGCGACGGCCCCAAACGGACCGCCCTCGACCTTAGCTAGGGCCAGACTCAACCAGACAATTAAAAGTCCGTGGCCCAGAGAAATGTTAATGACATTTCGCACCAGGCAACCAACCACTTGGACAGCTCGGAAAGGAGCCAAAGAGCCACTGAGTAAGTGAGTAACTGGCGGCAAGAAGGAGTGAAGTAGAAGGGAGGTTAAGTCGCGGCAGTCTGCACAAATTTGAAACTACCGTAATTTGCATATTTTAAGTTGACTTTTATTGCATTAAAAATGGCAGTGGCTTTGCCATTTTCGCCGCAGCTGTAAAACTGCCGTTGCTTACCAATCCCCACACTTCCACAAAGGGCTAAAGCTCTGCCAAACTAACCCATCTCCCTGCACGGTGGTTAAAAATGCAATCAAATAGCGAAAATCAAATCTTAGCCAAATTTGATTTGACAGCTGTTTGACTTTTGACTTCTTGGCTCAATTTTTATCCAATCAACGCTCTTATAATTTACCTATTATTTATGTTTCTATATCTATTAAATTTCTATTCTGATAATTAAGCAGACATACATAATAAACATTTTGCATTAATTATAAAAAAACTAAATTAACGTAAGAAAATTAATTTTTTGGGTAGATCATCAAAGCTGACACCGAGAAAAAAGCTACTCTATATACGTATACTATATAGCCAATAAAAACTGCCAAGACTATAGAGACTCCATTTGATCTTCCCTTTAGGATGCTGACACAAATCAAAGTCAGTTTCAATTCAACCCGTGAATTTCACATTGTTATTCACATTATATCATTATATGAATTAATTGGTATTCGACTTAAAATTTAACCATAAATAGCTATAAAATCAGTTCTAATTTCTGATTAGCTAGATATTAATTGTCAGTTCGCAGCTATTCATACAAATTTTGTGCCACTGTTCATCAGTTTAGTGCAGGAACTGCTGTCGTCTGCTTGCTCCTTTGCTTGTTTGCCTTGGCCGCATGTAAAACTAGTAGAAGACAGATTACAAAAATACAATTAAAATGTTTTAGTGAAAATTAACTGCAGTTTAAATAAAATGCTACGTTGGCCGGAAAAGCATAGCATAGAATCCCAAAAGTTTCTATCTCTCTCACTGCCTCTATGTCTCTCTCTCTCTCTATATCTCTCTCTGTCTCTGGCTCTCTCTAGCCTCGAGCCCTTGCTTGTTTTCTTTAGTGGTTTTAGTGGTTAAGGGTTTTACGTTAAGTATACGCACGATGTGCGCTGTCAAGTTTCAAGGTGGTGCCAGCAAGAGTCGAGTAGTTTTAGTTGTTGCAGTCGAAGCTGTTTACTCAAGGTGTGGCCTGACGTGGATTTTGCAATTTGTTAGACTTCTCTTGGTCTGCTGCTTCTCTTTCCTCCTGCCTCTTGGCTCTGCAACGTCAACTCGTGCCGCTTGGACGCAGTCGCCAACAACAACAGCAACAACATCATAATCATTATCATCATCATTATCAACATTATTAACAGCAGCTGCTTGTCTATTTTGTGGCTATTCTTGCTGTTGTTGTTTGCGGCTGGCCTACAAACTTAATTGAAAATAAGATAGAACAGTTTTCTTAGGCACACCGAAGAAAACATACCCTTGCAGACCTGAGTCAACTTTAAAACAGACGGAGATGCTTACAAGCTTTACACTAAAATTGCAACACCCGCTGCAAGAGTATAAGATAACACACACACACATACAAGCGGTGGTTTGAAAAAAGGTTTAATTTAAACTAAGTACGAGCTACACCGAGGCTATATTACCAGCTAAATGGGCTTCGCTTCGAGCAGTTTGGGCCATATCTGGGGTTCAGGTGTTGCCAGTTGCTGCGGCTTAGTCGATTATATCTTCTGGTGTCTTTTGCCCTGGTCATTTGTTGAGTCGACTCATGTCGCCTTAAAGGTCTTCTGGTCGACTGAACCGAAGAGCTCAGCGTCTACTCAAAATTGCCTGCATTTTTTTTTTTGCTACATATCGACGATGAGCTAACAACGAGTAAAGACATATGTGTATTTGTGCAATATTTGTATGTGTAATCAATAGTTCTAATCCTAATATATTTAAACATACGGCATAAGGTATAATTTATCAATTTCCATAAGCAAATAACATGTCATTAAGCAATTTCCATAAATAAGTTTACTTAATCTTTATTCAATTTACTTTTGCTTACTTTAACTTATTGCTTAGAACTTAAGTGTACAGGCTTAAACACATTTTCCAATTTAATAATTGATAAGTAATATAAAAAAAGGTTTAAAGTTAGGCCAAATTTAAAAATCTTAGAATAGACATTTATATACAAAAGATTGAACAAATTCCATATTCTGCAGCATGCTGAAGCAAGCTCAACATCCACACAGAGCTTCAACTTTGCTACATTTCAAGAGTGCTGAAGTCAAATCTTGTTTTAAAAGTTGTTCTGCAAAACGAAGAAAAATTTATTACCCATTCACTGGCCAAAACTTGTTGGCAAGTTATATATATACATATACATATACATAAATCCATAAGATATTTTTACTCTCGCCCCATTACGCAGAATCCACTTGATGAAACTGAACTCTTTGATCTAAAAACGCACACAGACACCCACAGATAACTCAGTACAAATGCCAATGCCCTTGGCTGCCCAGAAATTGGGCACGCCCACTATAAATAGCCCATAAAAATGGTGGGTTAACCAGAATCGTTGCTTTGCCTACTTTTCAGGGCAGCTGTAAAATATGTATGTGCAAATGATGAAACTTTAAATTCAAAGGCGAAGCCAACATTAAGCTGGTTTACATACATTTTTAATAAAGTTTTTCAGATAGAAACTGTTATTTTTAGACAGACATCGAGAAGAAAGAGAACTAGCAGGACGAGGTTGGGGAGATGTACAATGACGCAGCAGCAGCAGCAACAGAAGCGGATAAAATATGACATTTATAGCGCCCAAATACGTAAAAGTTGAACGCACCCGTTGAGAAGCAGCCACAGGAGCCGCAGGAGCCACAGGAGCAGCGGCACTTTGAATTTTATGTGGCTTATATAAGGACTGCTTGAGGGTAGCAAAACACAGGGGTTTGGTAAGGAAGGATGTGGTAGGTGGGGGAGGGGGGTTGAGGGCGTGATAAGTCTAACCCCAGCTCAGCGGGTGCAAAACGCAAATGGCGTCGGTTTTGATTGAGGTTTCTATTGAATGGGGAGGTGGAAGTGGATGCATTACATTGGCAGCTGCTGCCTGCTTTTTGTGCAAGTTTCTGAGAGTTTCTTTTCATGTGGAATAATGTAAAACATCCTTAAAATTATATAGTGTATATGAGCTGAGGGCTTGCAGCCCAATATATTGAATATATTGAACCATTGTAGCTCACTTTGAAAATCATTCTCAGTACTTTTCTTAAGGCTGCAAACTTTGCAAAATATCAGAAAAGAATCCACTTTCAAATAGGTTATTGCAGATTCTGGACAGCAGATTCGGTACGAGTGCAATAAGCAAATATATGTGTATTTACCAAAGTTTGTTGAACTAAAGAAAGAAAAAAATATTTCACAGGCAGACTTAAAACTAAGTGTAAATATTTGGAAGCATATATAATATATATAATAGAATAATATTCAGCATTTCACTTAATCCAAAACGGTATAATACTTGTAGACTTGACGAAACTATGCGATTGAGTTGGTGAAATATTTATGAATAAGCTTAGGCTTACTGTATGCATATTAATATCAAGGACGCTAAAGACACATTGAATCCCTACTCAAATGGCAGACAAAACATTTAGAAAGTATTATTAAAATTTTTGGCGCCTGTTTGCCATAAAGCACTTGGCAAATGTAAATTACACATGAACGCATAGCACAAGGGCTGGAATAATATTTAAAGCATACACAAACGCACACACACGCACACAATTATGTATATACATATATAAATATATATATATGTCAATATATTTGTACATGGGCACACACACACAAAGGACACTTATGGCAACACCTTCTAATCAAGCAAAGAGCTTAAAATAAAGTAAAGCAAAGAATGAAATGAAAGATATTATGAAATTTCAAACACACCCTCCAAAAGACCGCACACAAAAGCAAGTGTGTGTATATGCGAACACACACACACAGACACACACACATGCCAGCTAGACAAGGAAGAAAAAATATTACACACATAACTGTCAAGCAACGCTAGGGGTATCCAACTGGCCCTCATCCCCTCCCCTCCCCTCCCCCACAGGTCCTCTTTCTACCCACTTCGTGCGTGCTTGTTAATGAAATGTTTGCTTTTCGCATTTAGTTACGCTACGTTAGACACTTTTGCTTATTAGTGTAAAGCGCAACTTAAACGTTGAAAGACTGACAGAAAAACAGATGGAGAAAACAAGATAGGCAGACAGACAGACAGACAAACAGACAGAGAGGCCGGCAGGCAGGCAGAGAAAACATCGCCTAGACAGGGCAAGGACAGTATAGAGACAATGTCCTTGTCTTATTATTAGAAGACATGGCAAATAATTGTAGCCCCACCCCCACCCCATACACCCTCACCAACCCTGTCAAGGTTCAAGGTTAGAATCGTGGATGCCTTCAATTTCGGATTAGAGTTTTCGGCTAACACACATATGTATATGTCCGCCTTTTCCTCTTCCTTCACTCTGTCTATATCTGCCAGCCTAGCTGACAACTTTTTTGGGGCAATTAAAAAATTAAATTGTGCATATGTCACGTAGAAAATGGGCATCCCTTTAGACAGGCTAAACGGCGCCAGGCAGCCAGCACGACTTCTTGCCTTTATAAGTTTAATTGGATTTTGAACACAGCGCTGCGAGGCGAGCCTTAACAACAATAATGTTTAATTGAGCACACACACAATCTCTCTCACACACATCCACACAGTCTTGCACACAATAGACCAATTGTTGCCAAAGTTACAAAGGATTTATACTTATATATACATATACCCAATTTAGATGTGGCCCTTTCATGCATCCACGTGTATTTCGGCAGCCTTTTAGACTGTGAGAGTCGAAAGTTGACGTTGAGCTACTCAAATAAATTCACTTAGTTCGAACTAAATTGAATAATGTTGTTTTAGAGTATGTTTCACAATCGATTAGATGGAATTACTTTACATTTCTCGTCCTAAGCTCTCATTAACATAAAAGTATTTAAATGCGAATCGTGTAGGGATGTTGAAAAGGCATCTTATGGGCCAGACCATCTATGCAGATCTTTTCTGTTTGACGATTTCTCGGCTATGGAACACTATTTTAAGGTGAAACATTTGTGTGTGTCTAAAAGCGTAAAGAGCCAAATCTTAAGCTCTCTGTTGGCCAAAACGAAGTTATGGTCCGCACGCAAATATATCAAAATCATTCTTGCCAAAAGTATAACTAATTAATCTTACAGCCCCCTCTCCTCATACTCCAGTAAGGAGAAGGGAAAATCATTCCCTGATAAAGTTTATAATTCTGAGATGTTCTACGACTTCAATAGCAAACATGATGTTCTACTCTTATGCCTAGTTCAAACGTATGGATGTTATTTTTCAGTTAGTGATTCAAAACTGATTAAAATTGGCCACCAAAATGTCATATGATTCAGTTAATATAGTTGCTTTTGGATCAAATAATTATTAATTATACTTAAAGTTTCGACAAGATTATCGTTTTATATGTCTTTTTATACCCCGATACCCTTATAAAGTATTATATGAAGTATATATATATATTAAGAAATGAGTGCAGAGCTGCTCACATTTGGGAAAGGGA
Source organism: Drosophila nr. medialis 2 BK-2023a (assembly GCA_035044325.1). NCBI lineage: Eukaryota > Metazoa > Arthropoda > Insecta > Diptera > Drosophilidae > Drosophila > Drosophila nr. medialis 2 BK-2023a. The sequence continues at coordinate 1,972,782 of JAWNMH010000410.1, read as the reverse complement.
AATTTCCCAATAAGACTGGAATGTATATAGTAGCTGGACTCAGAGTATATCGTGGGAGAGCTCACTCGACTACAGCATTCATACTTGATTTCTATTCATTTTAACCACACTTAAGCAGAATTTATATTTTTATTTTAGTTAAGTTTGTTCTCATATTCTATGTGTTATATGAAATTTCTATAAATAGTTTGTGATATGATATTTGATATGCTCAAAGTGTCAAATGGCAAATTCCCGTAATTATTATCCCAAAAATATGTGGCACAACTCCCCCAGCCCGCCCCTAAGCGCTGTTCGCAGCAATATAACTTTCAGACTGGCAAACAAAATGCCACAAAAGTGTTTGCATAGCGTCAAAGTAAAATATTTTATCGACACGCACATCCCGACACAATTCCAACCACAGCCCCCGCACCCTTGACCTTGTCTTGACTTGATTCGCATGTTAACAGCAAGCCGTTGGTTAAAAGAAAAACACCATTTATATATATATGCATATACCACATCTATATGTATATATTGTGTTTTATCTTTAGACTTAACCTTTGTGCGACAAAAGCTTTTAATATGCAAATGACTAAATGAGCGGCCCTGTCGAGCAGTTTAAGGATCCCATTCCCAGTGGAGGTTTTGGTTGTTGGTATGCGAAATGTGCCTCGGTCAATTGGTACATTTGCACATTTCATTAACGCGACCAGTTTAACATGACCTACCAGCCCCATCACCACCAAACACCACCACCACAACTCGCCCCAGCCTTGCTTGCTATGGCCTCAGTCTGCTCAACTCCACTCTACTCCTAACTAGCTGACGCAGCTGGAAAGGTCCTTGCTTTGATGTTCTTGCTTTAACTTCGGCAAATGGGCTAAATGGAAATTCCTTAAATATGTATGGCTTCTTGCATGTGTGTGGGTGTGTGTGTGCGTGTGTGTGTTGGTTCGCTTACACACTTCAACACACTTATTCATGCACATTTGCATATCATTATGTGTATTTGGGCCAAGCCAAAGCTAACAGCACCAACAGCAGCCAAATTCTCATAGTTTTCTTGCTGCTCTCACTTGTTCTTGTTTGCTTACTTCTCTCTCTCTCTCTCTCTCTCTCTGCCTCTCTCTTTCTCTAATGCTCGCTCATAACGCCTAGATTTAAGATTATGAGCTGGCTGAGTTTTGTGGCTCGCCGCTAAAACATGTTCGGTATGTCAGTTAGTTAGTAAATCTGTGTGTAGGCCAAGTTAGCAGTCACATTGGGCGCGCAGGTGTTATTTTGGGTTATTAACTTGGCATTCCGGCAGGTGACTTGGGTTGACTTAAAGACTTGACGGCTCTTAACGTATTGGCCACATTGTTGATGTTCCGTTGAGATTTGTTGGAAAAATGCTGCATTAAATAAATGTTTTAATATTTTTTTATTTTTCTTTGTTGATGGTGTATTTCAGTGAATATTTAGTTAAACATTTCTAAGTAATATACAAACACATATTGAATTACAAATTCAACCAACAAAAATAAACTTAGCCTATTATTCAGATAGTATATTTGTAAAACGTAGATTGTGTCTTTCTGCAAATCAGGATTTTTCTTTTCCTTTATATCTAATTCCCAGGATATTTTGCTTCTTCACAAAGAAAACACAATTTTTTGTTGCTTACTTTATCACTATTATAATTATTGTAATTTGTATTAACAGTATGTGGTAACGCTGGCAGCCTTACCTATCATAATCATAGACTAGTCCAATGCATCAACATTTGTTGAACAAATATATTTTATGTTTGTTAGCGAAAGTCGTGGAGGAGCAGCCATTATTGTTCGCAGCAATTTCATTAATCATCCAGCCGCATTCATTTTAAGGACAAAATTCGGAATTGGTGGCTTCTATAAAAGAATCAGATGGGGAGATTAATAGCAATTCGATCTGCAACAAATTTTGCAAATCTAAAATGAACAACTAAATCCAACTAAACATAATTTAATAATTTCGTTTAAAAGTAACCATGCCACAAACGAAGTCGAATAAGTCGAATTAATTATGAAAATATTGATTTGTGAGAAAACAATTACAGGATTTTTTTTTCATATTCATTATAGAGGCTCTAATTATTATTAAATTGATTCGTATTAACTTTATTTGTATTATTATTATTAATATAATTATTATTTATTGGCCATTCAATTTTGATAAATGTAACAAAAGCAAGTATTATTTTATTGAATTAAAGTTTGTGGCTGGCGGACTAATAAGGGCGCGCTGCCATTTCAATGCTGATGTGTGCCACATTTGCCACAATTGTTGTCAGCTAAAGCTATTTCAATGCCACACGCACTCACACACGGAGACCCACACGAACACACCCACAAACATGCACATGTATTCTATGCGGTTGAGCCAACTTAAAAGGCCGCAACAATCGGTCGCAGCTGCTGCCATTCGAGGATGCTTAGCTCAGCATAACATAGCGAAATATTTATATATACATATATATATATATGTATTTTGTATGAACATGTACATTGAGTAAACACATAAAGTTCAATATCTGCGCCTCCACATCGACTCCACGTCGCCTTCTCGCTGCTGGCAGCTGTGAGCTGTGTTGATATGATGAGCGATTTTAACACTTGTGCTATGACATTTTTAAAGCAAAATGTTGCAATACTCAACCTATTTTTATCTGGCCAACAACAAGAGCAGCAGCAGCTACAACACCAACAACAGTAGTAACAACCACCACAGTCAATGTGTAGTTATGACATTTGCCCATTGCGGCTTATGGCAACTTGGTGGCAACAGTAAAACGAAATGGAACAACATTGTTGAGAGCGGGTTGGGGTGTAGGAAGTTGGATTAAAGCCCAGTCAGTTTTTATGCTAGCCGTGGTATACACTCTGTTTTTGAAAATTATGTTTGCCTTAACTTATTTTTTATTTATATATATATTATGTATTTCGCAGACTCCCAGTTTTTACAATGAATTAAAAATAAATGTACAAAAAAAGAGGAATCATACATTTTTTTTAAATTATTTGCTTTATTGGATGTGCAAATAAAGCAAATTATTAATAAATTAAATTATGCTTATTGTCTTCTTATTTTACTTCATATTAAAGTTATCTAAATAAAACATTGACTCACTGTTATTTAACAATTAGTTAAAATAAAAGACAGACTTTAAGCCATATTCTGCAACAAAATAAATAAATATTCGAGAATCAAAGAAGTGTGGAATGAGGCTATAAGTTTAGTTTGGATATTGAGGATATTGAGGTAAGCTCTTAAATTTCTTCGCAACAAAATTGCCACAAGCATTTAAAACAATATAACTGAAGTATTAAATGCTGAAGTATATAAGTATGAAGTATACATATATGCCTTGCTGCTACACTCAGATGGGTTATTATATACGCAATTGCCTAGCGGCCACACCGATAGGGTATTTCAAATAGTAATCAAATATAAATGCTACTATTTCATTGTTATATGTTGGCTTTGTTGTTGTGGCTGTTGTTGTTGGCGCTGCTGCGTGTTGATCCAAAAGCCACATAACCAACTGGCAGTGACATTTGACAGACACACCCTTACACACACACACACACACACTCACATACTCACATACATGTGAGGGGAATACTTTGTGAACACTCGCTCACATAAGTATACATACATTGATAAGCGCGTGTTTACATTTACACTGGGGAACTACCGAAAACGAAAACGACGCACAGAAAATGTTATTTATATAAAAAAAAAACAAAATAAATCAAGGAAAAAAAACGACAGAAGAGATAGCAAGTTGTATTATTTTGTTGATGTTATTTTGCTGGTTTATGCTGTGCGTCCTTGGGGGACTTGGCAATAATCCTGTAGAAATATCATACGTGTTGATTTGCAGCTCGCATTTAAACGAACGGTAATGGAGCGCATGGCTCGCACAACTGGGCGTATGCTTCATATTTACTACCACCCCACATACACACAAATGCACACAGAATCAGTTTTAATTTATTTGCATGCCCCGTTGCAATAACTAGGTCGGAATCCTTTTAAAATCTGCCACGCAGAGCAAACAAAATGTAATTTAAATTTAATTAGCTCAACGCGAAGCGAACTCGAGAGTAAAATGCAGCACGGGAAACAGCGGGGGAATAGTTGTCAGTGCAATAATTCTTTAAAAGACAACAGAAAAGAAAAACGAAGGAAATTAAGAGAAAGCGATGCGTCGTCCAAGAAATAATTACAATACTTAATATTTATCAGCGTGCTGTGCGTAAAGAGTGAAATGGCCTTCAACATTGACACACATATATGTATATATATATATATAAATTTATATACATATAATATATATATGCATGTGTCTGCTGCTCACTCGCACTCGCTGTCAGATGCTGTGCTCTTTCGCACTACGTAATTGGATCAGCATTAGCAAAGCCAACACAGGCAGCTTCCTCACTCGACAACACATGAGAAAGCAGGAAATGATATAGTCAACTGAGCCCACGACACTAACACGACTACCAACGAGTTGGCTTAGTGCAAGACAAAGCGAGACAGCAGGCAAGAGAGTGAGACGGAGTGACTTGCACGGTCAGAGTCCATAAAGCGGCATACACATGAGACAGCGGCTAACGAGGTCAATTGTAAGTTATTTCCTTATCCTCCGCAACGAGAACAACAAAGGAGCAGCAGGAAAAAAAAAGACAAGTACATTGAATCTTGTGGAGCAGACCAGGAAATAGCCAGCATGAATATCATTAATGGCTAAGGAGAATGTTAAAGGTTGTTGCCTGCATGCAGCCACAAAAGAAATAGTGTGCATGTAGCACAGTGTAGTGGAGTCTGCAGAACAGCAGTCTAGTAAATCAGAATTAGTTTCTATCATACAAACATTTAGATATAATATCCTAGGGTAAGATGTTCTAAGCTCGGACGACATAACATCCCTCAAACCAACGAGGATTTTTGCATTCGTCTAGAAATTAGGTTTAACGGAAGTGTTACAGGCTCAGAGAGGGAACAATAGATCTAACAGGTCACAGTGAATGAGGCGCGCCAATAAAAATATGTTGTATATAGAGATATCATGAAATTACTATATTATTTATTATTTCAAAACTTATCTATTTATTAAATGTCGACCCTGATACAAATACAAATACAAAAAAGTACAAAATAATATTTCCTCAAATAAATTAAAAAAAAAAAACAATAATTTACTGCTTAAGTATTTTAATTTTAAACTAAACTAAGAAAGAACGATTATATTGGCTTGCTGAAAACTTAATTACAAATAATAAGAATCAATTTATTCGATTTCTGGCTTTATATAATTGTAAATTTAAAAAATTCGATTTTTACTCTATTTTGATTTAAAAGAATAAACTTTTGTTTAGTTAGTTTAAAAACAATTTTTAACTGAACTTAAACCAATAAAGAGCTCAAATAATTTTTTACCCTAACAATTTGAAGCTAAATTTTGATTTAAAATAATTTACATCAACGGTTAAATAATCTTGTTATTATTTAATTTTTAAGCAAATTCTATGCAAGCGTTCATTGATCCACATTAATTTGACATTCATTTGAATGAATTGCGGTTCATTTGGCGTATGAAATGTGTGTTGTATATCATTATAAATAAAGAACCACCTCAGCTGTTATTTTTTCGAAATACATCAACATATTCATGCCACATTTAATGTATGCACAATAATTTACGCTCTTGCATGTCTAACGAGTCTCATTTAAAATGCTATCAACCGAAATGCATTGTAAATTTCAACAACAGGTAAACTAAATGGTAAAAAAACCAACGCCAAAAATTGAATTCTTAAAAAATGCGAAATTGTGTCACCTAATTTTACAACAGCTCTCAGCCACGCATCATTGCGCAGACCCACACCTACACACACTCACGCACACATACATTCGCTCTGTCAAACAATTACGCATACGTCAGGTATGCCAGTGTACAATAAAAATATGCATATACAGAAAAATATGTGCTAAGCATCCAGATCAACAACATGAGCATTTTTTTCACTTTTTGTTTTTGTTGGTTTTGTTTTTGCACCTAAAGCGAGTTTCAGTGTTGCTTTCAATGCACTTTTGCCATCTTCGCCCCCCACTGTTGGCTTGCTCCTCACCGCTTCCGCTGTGGGGCGCACAGGCTGCGTAACAATTGTATGCATATTTCATAATTCATAAGTTTTCGGGTTCAAAAAATATGAATATTCAGCACAAGAAGGAAAGAAGAAAGAAAAGGCATCAAATATTAAAAAATAAAAAATAAATGTCTGCGAAATCGTTGCATGTCGTCTCACTCCCCTCACAGTTTGTTAGTATTCCCAAACTGTCAGGTTTAATAATAGTCGATTCTCACATTTCTCTCTCGCTCTCCCTCTCTCTCTCTCTCTGTGGCCCAAATACTGAATCGTGCAGCCAAAAATGAAAAATGAAACTTGTCCTTTATTTTATGTTATTTGATTTGATTCTTTAAAATTTCGATTGCATAAATTTGGGTCAATGCAAGTGATCTTTTATTTTGTGCAGGTTTTTACCAAAGCCTCCTCGGCCTCCTTAGTCCCCCTCATCCTCCACCTCAACACAGTTGTTCAGAGCTGTTCTTATAGCTTTTTGTCTATTGACGACAAACAAACGACAGGCAACAATGCACGAACAAAAGGACAACAGAGCCGCTGGGAGACCCAAAGGACATACTACGTGCTTTGTATGATTCAATAGTGTGGCTCAAACATACACACATACGAGAAACCCAAAAACTTTTATTTTATGCAAAATAGTTATGTGTTTTCCGATGCACTATCTACAATGTACACAACTCTTGTTATTGTTGTTTCTTGTTGGATTTCCACGCCTGTTTTTTCTTTTCATTTTTTTTGTTCTTGCCTCGTATTGATTTTTTCATTTTTAGGTCGCACAAGTTGCGGGTGGAGGAAGCTGTGTGGTAGCTACGAATTTGGTAAAGTTTGCTACACACTTACACACGCATACACTCAAACTTAATGAAGCCGTTTTGTGACTAGATTTATGGCCACAGACGTGGCCTTAACACGCTGTTTGTCCTAACTAAATGCAATTTTACTCAAGAGTTTCACACATTTAGCGAATCAAATTCGCTTACATTTTGAAACCAAAAAAGACTAAAAAAACTTACACACTTAACATATAATCGATATATTTTGCGTGATCACCAGCTTGAGGCTGAAGAGATCAATCATTGTAAAGTAGGTAAAGTGAGTAGACGGTTTAAGTTTATACTGCTACACATATTATTCTAAATAATATTTATTGCTATCCGCAAATTTGAGAAATCTAAGGCATGTGCTAAATAAATATCAATTTCTAATTATTATAAAAGAAATGTGTTGAATAATATTTATTGAAATGGTTTGAGATGTATTAATTTGGGAAAATCTTAAATGGCCTGGTGCCACATAAATGTCAAATTCTAATTGAGATATTCGCATACGTTAAGCGCAAATTAAATGAAAATATACTGAAAAATTATAATTTGTATTTCAGTTCTGAATTTGAGTCCATAATTCTGACTTCCACCGCAGACTTTAACTGGATTCAATATCAACCCTTGGCGCAGAACATTTAAGTTGGCAACATTTCATATTCCCACAGGACACATAAATTGAATGTTGTGCTGCCAGAACATTCCTCCCCCTTCCCCACCCACACGCACACACGCATACATAAAATTACACACTGAGACTAGCAAAGCATAGAGTTGAGTTTTTATTTGATATTTTGCTGCTGTGGCAAATGGAAGCTTTCAGCTTATTATGCTGTCATTTAAAACAAATTCAATATTCGCATCGCATTCTGCCAGAAACATGGTCAACACCTCTGAACTTTCTGACTGTTTTGCATAAAACTGAAGCAGCTCCAATGTAAGCCAGGAGCAGGAAAACAGCAACAGCTACAATAGCAATAGCAACTTTTATATAGCCTTGCCACAAAAGTTCAATGGGTCAGTTCAGGGGTCCAGGGGTTGCTGGCAGTGGGTTCAGCTGTGCACAGATTTCGCATTTTTGTTACTTTATTATAAAACTGGGCTTATTTGTCTGCTTGCCAGCAGTCTGCTGCCTGCTGACTGCTGACTGCTGCCCGTTGGCCTTGCTGCCACTATCCTTCCAGCTGCTGTTGCATTTGAACCTCATTGTATGCTAAACTCAAGTTTATCTCCTGCTTTGTCAGTTTCTTGTTTTCTGCTTATTGATTGTTATCTCATCTCGCTCAACTCTCTAGGCCCTGCAGCTCCTGCAGCAAGCAAGCAGGACAAACACAAAGAAAAAAAGAAAAAAGTAAATAAATAAATCGAAATCATTGCTGAGTCCTTTGACTTTTGGCTCCTGCTTGTTGCTGATGCCCTGCAGCGATACATGGGCAAATGCGGATTACATATTCATATGAACCTCACATGTTACGGGTGGAATTAAAAAGTTGCACTGGCCATAGTTAAAATGTTTCTGTATGCGATAAGCGATTGCTAAACATCCGTAAAAGCTATGAAATATATATATAGCTAGCAAGTTTAAAGTGAAAATATTTTTTTGGCTTGCAATTAAGTTTAACAAGTAATGAGTTCGTCTTTATGAATAAAATTATGTCAATATTTCAATTAATTATGCATGTTATTTTGAGACACGTCAATTTGTATACCAACGTTAGTTGGTTGCCACAGGTCATTGTATAGTCGTTCAGTTGATCGTTTTATTGTTTCTTACTCAATGGCAATTTGTGCTATCAGGATTTGTATTTAACCCCGCCGCATGACTTTTATCCTTTTATGAACAGCTCTCTATCAATTTAATCGAATTTGATTATCCTTGTGGGAATTATGTGATTCCGAAACGTTTTTGCATCAAGCGAAGTTGTTTGTGATATTTCTTTATTTGGTTTAGTTGTCCTCAAATTTAGTTTTAATTCAATTTTTGTGTTTTATTATTTCAAACCAATTTCATTTCGTTGGCAGGTGCAATTTTGCAATTTTCGGCCCAGGGCAAACAGTCAGTCGTGTTTTGCAAAATTGAAATTTGTTCAAATTTAAAATGCAATACAAAAACTATGAACGTGTTGTGAATTTTTTATGCCCGTTTGCGGTTCGGCTTTAGTTGGCTAAATTCAAATTCCAATATCGAACACGAGGAATTGTTATTTAAATTTAGTAGTAAATTTACCTTATTTCTGTCAGTCATTAGACATTAAATTACGCTTTTAAATTTCAACAGTTGCCATTCGAATGAATTTAAGCTGATTTTTAAAAATATGACCTCATAAACTTTTTAAGATTAAAGTGTTCCAAATTACATAATGTTTGAATTCCAAACACCAGAATCTTTATTGGGAGGACTGACATTTAAAGAGTAAACAAAATCATTTTATATTGATGTGCCCAAAAGTATGCCTTACGTAGCTGCAAAAAAGTGTGCAATTATCAATTATTTATTTGGAACCCTGCCCAAAAGCATGCAACAAAAATGTTAGCTTTCCCTTGCTCTCTTTGTACAAACAGGTACTCGTAAAACTAACGAGGTAAATATTTGATATATTTTTATGTATATATTTATGTATTTTACATATATTTAAAACCTTATTTCAGTTCATGCATTTTCCGAATAACTATTTCCATAATGATCTGTATCAAATAAGTGTGCTGGCATCAAGGTCTGCAATCGCACAGCACTCTTGACAAAGACAAAACAGCTTTATATGGCAGTCCTCAAGCCAGTATGTAGTCCACAGGGAGTACTTCTGAATTTGAAATACTTCAAAGATACCAGCAAATCATCTCAAAGATACTTACCTTATAATCATGAAAACATGGCAATTAATTTATTATATAATAGTATATACGCTAGACTCATGCAAAGGTATCATATTTTGGGCCTTCCACATATATTTTAAATAATTCTATTAAATTAGTTAAGTAACATTTAATCCTCATCAATGAATACATAAAATTTGCTGATTGTCCTCTGACAAATTGTGAATAAAAAATAAAAAAAAAATTATTTATATATATAGTATATATGTATATAGTATATTATATATATAGTACTCTTATCATATCGTCTTCTTCAAGCTGTGATACAATTAAATTAAGCGTCACAGATTTTATCTTCAGTCGAAGCTTGTAACTTTTGCGTAGTCAACTGATAAGAAACTTCAGCCTCAGTGTCATATCGATCTGTAACTTTTACATGTTTTGAAATACTATTTAATAACTTATAAATGATTGAAGATTGCAGCTGATGGGTCAATACAGTAGACCAGATAATGATTTATTGATTCTTCTATTAAATATATATATACATATACTTTTATATATTTATACTTTCAAGTTTGCAACTACACTTATGTTATCTATGTTAAATGGGTTAAATTCAGGTTAAACAGATTGTGTCGGAATTGAGTTATCAAATTATAAATAAAATGTATATATGTATGTATATGTATGTATATATATGTATACATTTCCGATTGAACTTTAATATTTTTGTAGAACTTTGTCCAATTCATCAAGGGAGTCTTCCCGCTGCACAAGACCAGCATAGGCTACATTGTTAAAGGCCCTAATTAGTTCGTGTTCACTTTGTTTGGTAGCGTCGCTGAGCTCTTGTATCTTAGGACTGGCTATAAACGTAAACAACTGTATTTCTCTGCTTATTTTTTTCAGTGCATTGTTGATTAGATCATCCATTGCATTATTTGTATACAGTGCTAAGCGAGCTTTTATTTGCTGCTCATTTAACTTATCGAACGATAGAATTCTTGCCGAATCAGTTCTAAGATCATCCATTGCATTTTCAGACAAATTTCCACTCTCAAGCAGTGCCATTGCTCGGTTGACAATGTGGGTCTGCAATTGTCGAGTTATCGACTCGTCTGCCACCCGAGCATTCACAATAGCTTCCCCTACTTCAATGACAAACTTCGCACTGTCCTGCAATAATATATGTTTCGTATGTTCGAGAGCCTGCTTAACTTCGGCTATAAGTATCCGATCCCTAAAAGGCACTGCATGCACAAGGCTCTAAAAAAGTTTCAATTATTAATAAATATTAATATTTATGTACATAATATAAATGTACTCACCAACGCTGCCAACATAATCGCAAAATAACGTACGTAGCGCATCTTTCAAGAGTGTTTTTATAGACTGATGAAAACAACTATTGACTCGAAGCTTATAAATGATTTCCATATGGCACATAAGCATTGAGAGATGCACACATATGTATATCAACTATTAACATACTCTACATATGCTGGAATAACTGGTATAGCCTTTAAGAAAAACTACTAAATTCCAGTTAACAACATTTTGAAAATCTGCAAACGATATATTTCTTATAATGTGTTATTTTAAAACGATTTAATAAATAAATAATACGAGGTAGAGTATTTCATCTAGTTTAAGGGCATCCAGTAGCTACATTTTGCTGTTGCATTATTTGACTTTCAAATGCAACTGGATTATACATGGCAATAATGTGTGTAAATTTATATGCACATTTTCATTGGGAATTTCTATAAAGATTAGAATGTCAATACATATATTTGCAAGCTCTGAAGGTATTTGACATTTTAATACTTTGATTCCGTAGGAATCCCAAACCTCCCCAAGCCGATCCAGCATATATCTCACACAGAAAAAAAAAACCTATATCTACCGCAATTTTAAAGGCGAGCTTGGACGGTATCTTTACCCGCTACCCTGTTATCAGCTGATATTACTTATGGTTACAAAGTATTTCGCTGTCGGTTACAACCCACTGCAACGTTTTCTCTACCTTACAAATATATTTTGTAATTGCAAGGCACTGCTAAAAATAGTGGTAGGGAAATTAAATTAATTTATGCAATAAATCAGAAAAATATCTTATAAAGTGTTAGCTTCAAAAACTTGCTGAGTCACTTTAAAATTTATTTAATAAATTGATTGATATCACTTTTAAAAGACACTTTTAAAAATAATAGTATATAAATTAATTTATATATATTTTTATTTTCAGTATTTCAGTATTTACACCAAAAAATAGAGTTGAAACATACTTCTCTCGTACTTAATGACAAATCTGTTCAAACCGCACAAGTCGAACACACACGCACACACATACATACACCCACATACACTCAGAGAGTAAATTATATATACATAGTTGAGAATGATTTCAATGTGTATTTAATGAATGCACAACGCTGCGTTTTCCCAGCGGTGTTCATAAATATTTTCACCACTAATGAGCCCGACGATTAATCGCAAAGTGTCAGGGACACACACGCACATACACACACACATCCAGAGGTAGAGTGAGAGGGAGACAGACTCTTATGTGGGTGTTTGGTGACATGTAATTGTCAGCGAAATATTTTTACATGAAATAAAGTAATTTCATGTGAGAGGCGAACTCATGTATATAAATAGAGAGGAGTGGGGTTGATGGGGGAGGCGGGGTGCTGATGATGGTTATGGGGCGTGGCACTGGCTTACGTCATGATAAATTGTATGGATATGGTAATTGGAGGCCACAAGACGCCCCGGCAATTACAAAAGCGAGGCAACAACTTCAAGAGCAGCAGCACCCAGTAGCCGTACTTAAATATCAATTAAAATGCTTTACCAAAAATATGAGTTCTAGTGTATGGTGAAGACAAGTAAGTGTGCATTCCATACACACAAGTATCGGTTGCCAGTGCTGTAATGTTGCACAGCACTAATGCCGCAGCGCCACAAATTCCATTTAAGTTTTCCATTTCAACTTGCAAGAGCAATGCTCGGGCGGGTAAGAGTGTGGGTAGAATGCAATGACTGGGCAATTCGAGGCGATAACAGAGTGCGATGCATGCAAATTGTCATTATCTCTGTCTCTCTCTTTCTCTCTCTCATTCCCTCTCTCTGCGTATTTATGTTAACCCCAGAGATAACTATTTCATTGGATGTGAAAACTAACAAAAACTAGAATTATCTTTTTAAATCTTAAATTGCAGCATTGTTCACATTCTGTTTATTAAGCTTAATTGGGTGATCGGTTGACATTATGCACATAAGTCAAATTAAATACCCAGATTCTCCAGTTTTAAATATTTTCAAAGTTATCGATTCTATTGCATAATTTTACATTTCAATTTTATTTCGATAGAACATTTTGTCTTTTTCTGATTTAAGTTCTCTTTATGTCTTCTTCCATAAATTTTAGGTTTTCTCGGGTTTTATTTCCAATTTACGCATTTTAACAATTATAGGGTTAATTCTTGCGAATATGTAGACAACCTTATCTACATATTTGTTTGTGTGTGTGTGTGAGTTTGTGTCTGTGGCAGCTTGGTTTTATTCTCCTTTTTTGAGCAGCAACCGGAGTCAAGTCGAAAGCAATGCGAAAGCTAAAGCTAAAGCCAAAGGATTTGAGAGCGGAACAGAGTCTGGTTAGAAATGGTTTGGGTTGGCATGAAGCCAATCAAGGCATTCAAAGAGAGCATATTTAAATAGCTTTTAACATGCACGAGCTCTCAAGCAGTCGAGCAGTCGAGCAGTCGAGCTGTCGACCTGTCGTGGCTGCTGTAGTTAAGTGACGGCCAACCAAAGGCGACACAAAAATGCAACCAGAAACCGAGCACGAAACTCAGGTTCTAACAGTAAACATTTTTTAAAAGTGCTGCTCAAAGCGAATCAGGGAGGGGTGCTGGAGTAATGCAGTCATCTTAAAGTCGTTTAGTAATGCAGTCAAAGTAATGCATCTTTGCCTTTGGTGTATTGGCATTTTTTGATAAGTCCCTTTACGGAAGACAGACACCTAACTGGTTAAAGCACAAGCATAAACTTAAACTTAAAGTGCAAATTTAATTTTTGAGCTGGTAATTTAAAACAAACACTTAAATACTGTTGGCTAAATGAGCTTTCATCCTTAGTGCCGTATCATGTTTTCTAGTTAATATGCATTTTTTTATACGGGCTGTTAATCCTTAACAGAGGATAATTACAAGCTGACAACATAATTACAAGGTTAAAGACCTAAGATAGCGCCATCTATCCGATGATATGTTTACTCTTCCAATGATCCTTAAGGTCAAGCACGTAGCATCACTTGCAGTGCGCAATTGAGCTAGCGCCATCGACCGCAAGGAGCCTATTATTGGTAGCACTAACTGCGCTAGTGGTGCCAAAAGTGTCTGTGCAAGAGAGTGCGAGAGAGACAAAGTAAGCGCTGTATGGTGTAGATTAGTTGAGTGCGGAGAAAAGAGGTTTACTGAATAACTAAAATGTGAAAAGTGAATAAAGAACTCGAATGTGAGCTTAAAAAATGGGGGATTTGTAAGTGTGGCAACTAACAAACGTGATAATTTGTGTGTGATTTGTGATTTTTTTCCTTTCGTTTTCTACTTCATCATCAAATTCCTCTGCTTCGGATCATCCCAACAACGGCCTCGATTAGATCCACTGGATATAATTTTTTGCAACGACGAGGGAATACCCCAGCGACTTATTTATATTCGTTATATGCGTTGGAAACGCGCTTGCGCAGCCGGAGAGTGCGTTTCAATACGGAATCAGTGTCATCATGGGCTCTTAAAGCCAAGTCCTGCGTCAACCAAATCGCATAAGTCGATAAATTAAATAATATAAAGATTTTCTGAATCAAATTAAGATTTATCGGAACGCGTGAGCCAAGAAAATGAGTTGTCGCGCTCAATTTTAAAATGCGTGCACGTTTGCAAATCACCTATACATATATATATATATATATATATACATATATATATATATGTAAATATTGAGACTATACTCAAATGTATCATAATTAGATTACAGCCAGTCAGATTATGGTCAGTTACAGTTGTCTTGATTTTATTCAGCGACAAATATTTAAATTTAACTATAAATTTTTGAAATGGCATACCACACCTCCAATTCAAGCTAATTAAATACCTACAAGCTTAGTTTACGTTACAAGCCCTCAAAGAAGCGATCGAGCATTGTGTCATTGACCAGGCCAAAGTTCCAGCGTTGTCGCACATTACCCTCTTGGCAAGCATTGGTGCACACTTTAGCCACATCGTTCTCCACGAAGGCCTCCATACATTGTTTGCCGCGCAGTCCATGAACAATCCAATATTTCTCGCGATCGTAATACCAGAACTGATTGCCACCCTGATTATGGCAGGTCCACATCCAGACGGTAGCATTCGGATGAGAATCCTGGACGTCCAGACACTCATGATCGATGCGTCGGAGCTCGCGATTTATGCTGAGAACCCAGTTCTGAGATTCCTGTGGAGATTGTTTATTCTCAGCACAAGGGTACATGCCCACTGCACTATTCGAACCCATGCCCATGCTGTCCAGGCAGTAGTTTGGATAGGCAACGCTCTGTATGGCACCCGATGCATAGGGGAGTGGTTCAACAGGTGGATACAGAACAAGGAAATCGGGCGCCACTTCCTTCATGTACCAGTCAAAGGACTTGCACTGCAAACGCTCTCGCACCGCATGCTGTACAGTCAAATCGCCTGCATCAGTGTTGTCATAGGTTTTCCGATCCCGCCTATACACATGCTCCTTGTACTCATCCATCCATACCTCGGCGACGCGTTTGTGATTCTATCAAATATTGGATTAAATTGATTAGAAAGGGAGTCTGAATACTCTGTCTGTTTGATTGCAAGCTAGTTTCTCAGTTTCGGAGGTAGTTGAGCAAGATGCCGACAATTCTAACTAATTACCCTTGCCACAAAGTTGTAGTTGAGCGGATTGGGGCGTGGGTCCATTTGGCCTCGAAAGATGTGTGCGACACGGGAGCAGGGCACATCGAGCAGCATGCCACCGCACATCCAGATCTTGAAGCTCAGTTCGTACTGCTCGCCACCCCAAATTTGAAGACCATCATCATAGCCACCCAGATCCCAGAAGAATTTGCTGGCAATGGCAAATAGACCGCCCATCATCACTGGATTGCGATACGGCAGAGATTTGTCCACACTATCCTCGGGTAGTACTGGCAGCTGTTTATAGTAGAAACGCCAATCGAATCCACCTCGACTGCCTTCCTGATACCCGCCATTATACGCGAAGTTGTTGTGATCAATAATGTCCACAATGGGGCACGTGGATATCTTATTGTTGATGGCAATGGGCTCCAAAAGCGGCGGCAACTGTAAATGGATTAAAGCTTGTTTGCCTTGCTTATTGTTGTCTTATTCTGAATCGTTTTTTAGCCTGCTTGGGCTCATAAAGCTCTTTTCACTGAGCATTGATGGATTGGCTTACCCAATTGTAGTTGACCTCAATGTGGGAGTCGAAGAAGACCATGGCTTCACCCGTAGACGCCTTCGCACCAGCTATACGCGCACCAATCAGGCCACGTCGCTCGGGATTGTGGACCACGTCAACTATCTGGGGCCAGTGTTGGGCCACATAGTCATCCAACTGTTGCTTTAGCGTTTCCCACTCGCTGCCGTCGTCCACCAGCACAATCTGCTGGAGCAGCTCTGGCGGTGTGCGATTTATGATGCTGTGAACGGTGCGCAGAAGCGTCTGAAAGTGTTCGTTGAAGAAGATGATTACGACGCTCACTCTGGGCAGTTTGGCCAGGTATTTGCGCGTCTTGCATCTGCCCCGGCGAAAGTGGAGAGATTTGTACAATTATTTTAAAGTATATCAGCACGAAATCGTACTTACTCCTCGCGTCGCACATCCGGCAAGGAGCGATTCACTGAGATTCTGTCGGAGATGAACCCATTAAAGCCATTCTTTCGGTACTCCTTCTGCTCGAGCTCTTTCTCAGCGGCGTCCTCAATCTGGACGGGCAGTCCGTGCTCCCCGAAGCCGACACGCAACTTGTCCGCTTCCATTGCCTTGTAGTCGTGCCAATCTCTGCGCTCGCCTTGTGGCGTTGGCAGCGTAAACATTTTGACTATCTCAGTCTTCTCTAGTTTCTCTTCTTGAAATTCACCCGGTACGGGATCACGAACCGAATTCCGATCCTGAAAGGGCGGTCGCGCATTTCGACGTGTCGGCGGCACATTTGCCGCACGGAAGGGCAGCGTTATGGGATCGCCGTTTACATCCAAATTGCTCTCGTCCGGCTCATTCGTTGAATTCATACGCTTCTCTACGATCAATGTGGTTACTATCGAGATGAAGGCTATGAATAAGATCAGAAATATGAACTTGCGCAAGAGGCGCTTCACTTGACGTTTTTTTATGGCCATGGCCAGAACGACATGTGGCTGAGAGTCTTGGCTTAGGAATGTTTCATGCATCCTACACGTTGAACTGGTGTGGGCTGCAATGCGTGGCATGATGAATGGCCATTACTTTAATTGCCATTTGAGTTGTGTGATAAGCGTGATAAGGTGGCGGGCAAGTTAATTTCGCTTATTTAGTACATCATTCTGCAATATCAATCAGAGCTATCAGTTTTCGTGCCTTGGCCCAACTACTCAATTAACAAACTCTTTCTAACTTCCAGTAACCCATTCAAGTTCAGCGAGGGTGCTCTCTCTGATCGTTTCTCTTCGAGCTGATAATGGTTTCGTTCCACATTTTCTAGCAACATAAGCAATACTATTAATAAGACAGAACTGTTATCTTGGGCACGTCGAAGACTACATACCCTTTGTAATGATAAACGTATTGCCACTTTTCGGTAGGGTTTTCCCTAGAACAAAATATATATATTTTTTTAAGACCATCTATAAGGGAGTCACAGGATCACCGCGGAGGTGGAGACAATAGCTCTTTCGGGAGAATTGGGTGGGGTTGCCGTGGCCGACGGCTCTATTACATAATGTTTAATTATTATAGAGTCCCTCTTGAATTAATTAGGGAGTACAAAACTTCGAATGGCACAAACGAAGGGAAAATAATATGAGTTATTATTATTACAGGGGAAGTTTCTAATACCTAATTGACAGAAAGAAAAAAATTAGCGGGATCTGAGCTGGTGATCGATCTTTGCTGTCTATACCCACCCAACCATGAATCACTGATTGCGATGTAAGAGATTCCCTATAAAAATGTTCCATTAAATTATTACGAAAGGCCCCAGATATACGACAATTATTCCATCATTTTTGTTAAACATTATAAATTCTTAGTTTTATTTATTTTTGATCTTTCATGTTGGTTTCATTTGATAAAGTTAATATACTTATGATGTAATATAAATTGCAGCTTAAAATATAAATTTCAAAAGAGGTAAATATTTAAAAAAAAATTAACATTAATACTTTCAACTATTTTAATTGATTTAATTATTTCTTGTTTTTTTTTGTTGTTAATCTTTCATTAAATGGTTAACTATTTGTAGTGCAGGGTCTTATTTTGTTATTATGGATTTACATATTTGTGATGCTTGTCTGGCTTTCATGAGATTTATTTTATTTTGGGTCTTTATTATTATATTATTATTAGTGCATTTTTGTATAGTTTCTTTATTTTATTTATAGGGGAGGGTTAGAGGAACTATTGTTAATTTTTGCATATGTTTGAATTAATTAGCACTAAGTTTTACCAAATTTTAATAGAAGGAGATTTTTGATTTACAATTTTTCCGATGCAGGCTTTCCAATGATGGATTTTCTTCTTGGATTTCACAATTCACAATTCAATTTCACTCAATTTATTATTCAATCATGCAAATTTAGTTTTTGGGATTTTTTTTTAAGTGCTTTTAATTTTTTTGCTTGTACGTGTATTGTATTCGTATTTCTTTTAGTTATGACTTTTCTATGCACCTTGTTTTTTTTTTTTATTTATTTATTTTTAATATTTTTGGATGAATTTTAAACTTAGAATATATATATGAACCAAAAATATTATAGATATGTCAATAGTCTATGAGCTATGATGAAAAACAAATGTGTGGCCTCCATTCGGGGATGGGCTTTTTGGCTGTCTTCTGGCGTCTTCTGAAGTGGTGGCACGGTGATGGTTTCAGCTTCTAAATTTCATATTTTAAGTCCGGACATATTCGTGTAATATTCGATGTTGTTTCTCCTTTTGTTGGAACTTGTACTTCGTTAGCGGGGTTGCTTTTTTTTGTTTAATTATTTTAAATTTGTATATATTTTCCTTATATAATTTTTCAATGTTTTACACTGTTGTGATTTTATTTATGGTTGGGCACAGCTGCCACGTGATTTTAAAGGAAAAAAATAGTGCAGACGTTTATTTGTTCCTGCAACTCGCACCATTAAACAAATTTTAACGAAACGTTTTTCTGGTAACGGCTGGCTTTTATGCCATATTCTTTTGTTATGGACTTCGAATTTGTTCGTTTTCAATCAATTTTATTTATAAATTTTCTGTTTCTGTTGCGAATTCAATGTTCTACATGTTTGTATTTATATTGTATTAGCTTTTGTTATATGTAGATCGATTCCATATTCGCTGGTTGGGTAAGTGAAGTTTAGTGAGATATTTTCTCTTTTTCGATTTTTTTCTTCTATTTTCTCCTTTGAAATTTAAAAGCGTGAAATTTGTAAGCAAAAATTATGCTCGCGAAGACGAAGCCTACGTCCTGAAGAAATTGTGGGTCACTCGTGAGCGAATCTACTCGTGAAGCTTTGCCAAAAAAAGTCACCATGAGTGCAGCAAATATGGCCCGGATGTCGTATGTCGTTTGGAACTGACACCCCAGTCGAACCACTTTGTTTCGCGAGCCATTTTGTTTAGTTAGTTGTTAAAATATTCAGTTCTAATGGGTCAGTTAATTGTTTCTTAATTTTATTCAGCGACTTGAATTAGTTTAATTAAAATAGTATTTTGTTAAAATACATTAGAAATGCCTCCAATTCAAGCTAATTAAATACCTACAAGCTAAGTTTGCGTTACAAGCCATCAAAGAAGTGATCGAGCATTGTGTCATTGACCAGGCCAAAGTTCCAGCGTTGTCGTGCATTACCCTCTTGGCAAGCATTGATGCACACTTTAGCCACATTGTTCTCCACGAAGGCCTCCATACATTGTTTGCCGCGCAGTCCATGAACAATCCAATATTTCTCGCGATCGTAATACCAGAACTGATTGCCGCCTTGACGATGGCAGGTCCACATCCAGACGGTGGCATTCACATGGCTATCCTGTACTTCCAGACACTCATGATCGATGCGTCGCAGGTCGCGCTGTTTGCTGAGAACCCAGTTCTGAGAATCCTGTGGAGATTTTTTATTCTCAGCACAAGAGTACATGCCCACCGCACTATTCGAACCCTTGCCCATGCTGTCCACGCAGTAGTTTGGATAGGCAACGCTCTGTATGGCACCCGATGCATAGGGGAGTGGTTCAACAGGCGGATACAGAACAAGGAAATCGGGCGCCACTTCCTTCATGTACCAGTCAAAGGACTTGCACTGCAAACGCTCTCGCACCGCATGCTGTACAGTCAAATCGCCTGCATCAGTGTTGTCATAGGTTTTCCGATCCCGCCTATACACATGCTCCTTGTACTCATTCATCCATACCTCGGCGACGCGTTTGTGATTCTATCAAATATTGGATTAAATTGATTAGAAAGGGAGTCTGAATACTCTGTCTGTTTGATTGCAAGCTAGTTTCTCAGTTTCGGAGGTAGTTGAGCAAGATGCCGACAATTCTAACTAATTACCCTTGCCACAAAGTTGTAGTTGAGCGGATTGGGGCGTGGGTCCATTTGGCCTCGAAAGATGTGTGCGACACGGGAGCAGGGCACATCGATCAGCATGCCACCGCACATCCAGATCTTGAAGCTCAGTTCGTACTGCTCGCCACCCCAAATTTGAAGACCATCATCATAGCCACCCAGATCCCAGAAGAATTTGCTGGCAATGGCAAACAGACCGCCCATCATCACTGGATTGCGATACGGCAGAGATTTGTCCACACTATCCTCGGGTAGTACTGGCAGCTGTTTATAGTAGAAACGCCAATCGAATCCACCTCGACTGCCTTCCTGATACCCGCCATTATACGCGAAGTTGTTGTGATCAATAATGTCCACAATGGGGCACGTGGATATCTTATTGTTGATGGCAATGGGCTCCAAAAGCGGCGGCAACTGTAAATGGATTAAAGCTTGTTTGCCTTACTTATTGTGGTCTTATTCCGAATCGTTTTTTAGCCTGCTTGGGCTCATAAAGCTCTTTTCACTGAGCGTTGATGGATTGGCTTACCCAATTGTAGTTGACCTCAATGTGGGAGTCGAAGAAGACCATGGCTTCACCCGTAGACGCCTTCGCACCAGCTATACGCGCACCAATCAGGCCACGTCGCTCGGGATTGTGGACCACGTCAACTAGATGGGGCCAGTGTTGGGCCACATAGTCATCCAACTGTTGCTTTAGCGTTTCCCACTCGCTGCCATCGTCCACGAGCACAATCTGCTGGAGCAGCTCTGGCGGTGTGCGATTTATGATGCTGTGAACGGTGCGCAGAAGCGTCTGAAAGTGTTCGTTGAAGAAGATGATTACGACGCTCACTCTGGGCAGCTTGGCCAGGTATTTGCGCGTCTTGCATCTGCCCCGGCGAAAGTGGCGAGATTTGTACAATTATTTTAAAATATATCAGCACAAAATCGTACTTACTCCTCGCGTCGCACATCCGGCAAGGAGCGATTCACTGAGATTCTGTCGGAGATGAACCCATTAAAGCCATTCCTTCGGTACTCCTTCTGCTCGAGCTCTTTCTCAGCGGCATCCTCAATCTGGACGGGCAGTCCGTGCTCCCCAAAGCCGACACGCAACTTGTCCGCTTCCATTGCCTTGTAGTCGTGCCAATCTCTGCGCTCGCCTTGTGGCGTTGGCAGAGTAAACATTTTGACTATCTCAGTCTTCTCTAGTTTCTCTTCTTGAAATTCACCCGGTACGGGATCACGAACCGAATTCCGATCCTGAAAGGGCGGTCGCGCATTTCGACGTGTCGGCGGAACATTTGCCGCACGGAAGGGCGGCGTTATGGGATCGCCGTTTACATCCAAATTGCTCTCGTCCGGCTCATTTGTTGAATTCATACGCTTCTTAATGATCAATTTGGTTACTATCGAAATGAAGGATATGAATAAGATCAGAAATATGAACTTGCGCAAAAGGCGCTTCACTTGACGCTTCTTCGGGGCCATGGCCAGAATGTCCTGCAGCTTAGAGTCTCCGTTGTGCTTCGTGGTCCCTTGGATTGAAACATGTTGAGTTTGCAACGGCTGCAATAATAATAATTTAAAGGTGAGAAGCAACTTCATTCCGGTTATTATGTTATCAGTCAGAGCTATAAATTCTCGTGCCCAACTACTCCACTAATAAACTCTCAGCTTTTTCAAAGCCCCACTCACCCGCTTCAAGCTCATTGTGAGTGCTTTTCGGTGTTTCAATTTGGGGTCTAAACGTTTTTGGTCGAGTTGATAATATTTTTGTTCCAACTTTCCTGGCATCACAAATTATACTGAAGTAAAACTTATAATATTTAAAAAAACGTATATATTCCTTATAATAAATGTATAATTTTACAGTAGATGTTAATTCTTGCTATACGTCTTAAGTAAATAGATGAAAGCATTTATTTGATCAACGTTTGTACTTCACAGCACACGCTGCACACAGTTTAAACTCTTGGCTTGGCAGCTGTGTCCATATTGCTGTACGAGCAATTCTATCACAAACAATTGTTTGGCAATTGATCGCATATTTAAAACAGTGCTACATATTCGCTATATATTGACACCAAATTTCCACGTATTGTGTCAATAAATGCCACTTTTTTATGAAGCTAAAGGCAACAACCTTAATGTGAAGTACTTAGCCAGGGGATAACATATTTTATGGCCTTTACTTTTATGTGATATGAAATTTTATCAACGCAGGCCCATTTATTTAGACACCAAGATTCATGCATATGCATATATTCTATGTTATTCATAAGAACGCTGAAGTAGGATGGGAAATCAACTGCAACAAGGCAAAGCCGTTGGCTTGTCGATATATATAATTTGCAATGCACTTTGTGCAAAGTTTAGTAAAATATGCTGTAAAGTCACAAACAATTTTTACACTATTCAACATATTTTTCAATTATTTTATATTTTCACTTTTAGAGGGTATTAAAAAAAACGGCAATCATAACTGTTGCAGTTGCCAACAGCTACCAATGTTGGGGCTTGACTTCAGCTTTGACTGTTTCAACTGCCAACTGGAAGTGCAGCTTGCTATAAAAGATAAAAATAAAATAACAAATATTCCGAGCGTGCATATAAATAGCTACATATTATTGCAAAAATATTTATTTTTGCAGTAAACAACTCAGAGATATTTGTATTTGAATGCAAATAAATGTTCATAAATGCCGTATTAGCCTTTTCGTTTTATTTAAAACATGCCCTTATTTATTAAATTCAATTTCAATAACTATATATTTTACTATATTAAATATTCGTGGTAATTTCAGTCATGTACCATGGTAATGAGCATTCTTAATCTTCAAGAATAATTATTTACAAATAGGTTAGTCTAAAAAAAGATAGTGAGCCCTTCCAAGTTTGGTAACTTTATTCCTTAATCTGGGGTCTTTCAAGTTGTGTGAAATATATGGTTTTATCGATTTACACCATCAGGTGAATCGGTTTTCGAAGATATGCATTGGAGATATGCGGTTTAATCGACTTGGACATTCAGATAAATCGATTATTGGCGACTCACCTTCGGTGTCAGAATATAAAATGTACGCTTTTAATATGAAAATAATAACCTGTGATTTTTATAGATGTGACTCTATCTACACTTAAGCCACTTTTAAAATTTAAATGCATATAGAAAAAAAAAGATAACGAAGCTTTGCGTATAAGCTATAGACACAAATAATATTTTACAACTTGTGTGTAACATTTACATATTTATAAATTCAAAAAGTTTTTTATTTGCCCCAAAAATGTAACAAGCTGAAGCTTAGTAAATTGTTTGGAATAACGCACATTTTGATTATGCTTGGCTTTCGGGCTTGTTTTCAAACAGATTTTGTGCAAAAAGGGCTTAAATGCGTTGTGCCCGCTCAAGCTGCTCGTTGTCCCAGTCTGAACTGATGGGCGTGTGTTGGGTGAAATAATGGGCGTGGCTTAAAAGTATTTCGCAGGCATTTGCACATGCATAATAAATAAATAAAGCGTGCTCTAAGCAGCGCGTTTGTAATTACGTTGAAATTAAGCCGGCATCAACATTTAATTGCGAAAAGCCCCAGACTGCAGATGCAGAAGGCTTTATATACGCATGTACATATACATATTATACGTCTACATGTGTATGAGAGAACGGGCACGCATGCCAAAAAGGAACCAGCATTTAATTAACAAATTTTACGCATTTATTTTCTATTTTCATATGAACACCCGAACCGGCCAACGATGCTGACCACCGACCAACATAAACCGTGACAACATAATTTGCCTGGCCCCCAAAATAAAATGGCGGCGACTTTGTGCCACCACAACAACACAAACAACACAAACAAAAACAACAACAACAACGACTACAACAACAACTAATGGCAAACATATCCACAAACCACAATCGGTACAGTGAAAACGAAGGACATTGATGCCGTCGAGGGTAAATCTGTGTCGCTACCCTGCCCCATTGCCGAGCCCCTGCATGATGTTTATATGGTCTTATGGTTTCGTGATAATGCGGGAATACCTTTATATAGGTGAGTACTGTCTCTACCTTGCTCTCTCTTCTTATTGTTAGTGTGTATTGGTGCGTGGGGACTGCCTCATTTGGCTTATTGTCTTCCTCTCTCTCTCTCTCTCTAAGTGTGTTTGTCTCTCTTTTTATACGCATTTAATTAAATGCAAACGAGCCTTGAGAGCAGCTGCCCTTTAAATTGTGTGGCCCAACGTCGCACATAAGTATGCTACAATATTTTTGTGACATACCCCATAAAATGTGTAAGCGAAGCGGCATGTAATGATTTTATTTACATTTGAGAAAAGAAAAACACATTTTCATCTAACTTAACATAATTATTTATTTATAAAATAGAAGCTGATAGACACTTGCAAAGTTCTGACGTAAAGTAAATGAAAATATTAAATAATATAAATAAATGGTTTCTTATCTCTTGGTGACCTCTAGAGCCAGCAAAAAATATATATTTAAAATTTAAATAAATAACGAAAAGCAACTATAAAGAAAAATATAACAAATTTTGCAAACAAACGAATACTACCAATAGTATCATTATCAATAATAAAATATTTCTTAGGCTATACAAAATGTGAATGAATTTCATCACAGGGTATTTTCAGGACATCTACATGAATGTGTTGTAATTAAAGTTGTGCTGTGTGAAAGTGTGTGTGTGTTTATGTTTTTTTCTCTTTTTTTGCACCTGACTGCCTACTGATAAGTGTGCCTTTTGTTTGGATGTGCTCTTTAACTTTGCTGTGTGTTTTTGTTGTCACAGGCGTGCAGTAAATTAACTTAATTATGTTTACCTAATTTACTAATTAACCTCAGACGAAAAGCCGCAAGAATTATGTGGATAAATGACATTGAATGTCTTCCACATATACGGATTTGGGCATTAAGTTGCTGCTAAGCTTGCGGCTAGGCTGTTGTGGTTGTTGTTGCTTGCCCAACAGCATTCATTCAGGCAGGTCATAAGCAACTTCATGAAATATAGTTGCAAAGTGCATGAGGCAAGACTAGAGGACCCTGTCTGTAGGATGCGAGTAGTCTCGGAGGTGTGAGACAGCAGAATCAATAAGAATGGTAGCAATGACAAACAAAATAATTATTTATAATATTTTTAATATTTTGTATTTTTTATTTGTATATTTTGAATTAAGTAATTTGACCTTTGTGGGTAGACAATTTTTTTTTTTAAATTTGTGCTGTGCTGGGGCATAGTAAAAGGAAATGTATGGGTAAAAATAGTTTTGTAATGCATGGCTTGATAAACTCGGTATGAGAAGTGACAAATGCTTTACTGAAAGGTGGCTATTAAGGCTTAAAGCTTAAATCGAAGGAATAAATAAAATTTGCATTTTAATTTATTATGTTTATTTAATGTGAACCAAAGCCGTCCATAGTTCAATAAATAAAAACTTAAAATTAAAGTTACGCAGTAAATTAAATGCGTTAAGTTAAATGGCTAACTGTCCCCAAAGAAGCTATCGAGCAATGTATCATTGACCAGAGCAAAGTTCCAGAGTTGTGGCACATTAATCTCTTGGCATGCATTAGCCACATTGTTTACTACCAAGTGATGATTGCCGCTCCGGTGATGCCTATCCCACTGTGGCGTTTGCATGAGTGTTCAGTACGTCGAGATACGCATATGCGATGCACGTTGAGCGCTCAGTTCTAAGTATCCTGAGGATATTTGACATTCTTAGCATATTGTCATAGGATGACCAATCTCTCCTGTACACAGGCTCCTTGTAGTCATCCATCCTGACCTCGGCGACGTGCTTGTGATTCTGACCAATAACAATCAATTATATTATAAATTATGTGTGCATACTCTTTCCCCGTTTTTAACAATGAATATCATAGAACATTATGGTTTAATGGAACGATGATTCCTTGTACGAGAACTAATCTGACCAGTTAAACAATATCAACAGCAGACAACTATTTCTTGTTATTTGTACTAAAATGTATCATTGGAAATAGGCCGGCCATCATCACTGGATTGCGCTATGGCTATCCATTGTCAAACCGGTACAGATGCAACTTGAGGGAAGATATAATTACACAGATTACAACTTATTTGCTTTACTTATTGGTATTATATTCTGAACCGTGTGTGTGTGTTTAAAGATCTCATTGTTCAGTGTTCACATCTGAAATGCAAAAGTTATTATTGATATCATTGCCTAGGCTTACCCAATGCAGCTCGAGCTCTTTCTCTGCAGCATCTTCAATGTAGGCGGGCAGTCTCTGCTCCATTTCAATTTCCACTGTCCTTGTCGATGGCTTCTCAATTGCGGCGTTGTGGAATCCCCATTTATATCCAAATTGCTCTGGTACGGACAACCAGGACGAGAGCAATTTGGATGTAAATGACGATCCCGAATGCAATGATTAAGATCAACAAGATGAACAGGCGCTTTATTCATGTCAGTACTCGTGTCTTGTTAAAATTACTTGACCAAAACACTCTTCGATTTTTCTAACTTCCACTCACCCTGAGAAACAAATACGTAGCTTTAATCGTATTTGTTTGTGCTGATTATGTTTCTGTTCCAACTTTTCGAGCAATACAAATTATTCTGAAGTACAATTTAGAAAATAAAAAGTATAAGTTCCACATATTATATTTAATAGTACAGCTGAAGTAAATTCTTGCCACATATCTCCGACCAAGTTAACTAGACAATATTATTTTTTTGATCTACGTTCATACTTCACAAGCCAGATGTTGGACAGTTTACACTCTTCCCGCTGCCAGCTGTGTCCCCCAATGCTAAGCAAATACACATCCCACAGACAATTGTTTGGCAAAGCAAATATTTATTATACACATAAAAAATGTACACAACATTTGAACACATTGTGCCAATAAAATGACATTTTGTATATTTCATTCTTTGTCTTCAGTCGCTTGGGTCTAAATTAAGAATCGTGTAAGAGCTAATCGAGGCATTTATAATAACATTTGTTTCCACTTTTGCTTGACTATAAACACTACTATTACACACATAAGTTGTATGTGAGGCCTAAAGTGACAGTAAATATAAGTTAAGTCCTTTAGCGTCATATAAGATAACCACAATTCCCGATTTACCGATAACCGTAATGAACAAAAGCAAGCAAACTGAAATGTGGCAACCACATTGACTGAATAATTTTCTTTCTACTTTTGGCCATTTCATTACACTCAATTTGCTTGGGTTCACATAGCATATTATTTGGCCATAAACATTTGTTGCATAGGCCCCAAAGAACAGTTATTAAGCAAAGTCAACCCTCTCTCGCCTCTCAAGAGCATTCCACTTTCTCTAGCCTCAGGCTCTGCAGCCAAGTGCAACAGTTTTTTTTTTTTTATTATTTCATTCATTTTTTTAGTTTTTAATTAAAATGGCAGCGCAGTGGGCTACACAAAATTGGGTTAACGTTGCCTGTGTTCTCTCTCTCTCTCTCGCTCTCCCTCACACACACACACAAGCATTCTCTATCTCTATCGTTCTGCTGCTGGCTTGCTTTGCACTTGAGTTGGCGGCCGTTTGGCACGCAGCAATTAAGTTGTTGCATTTTGCGACGCCGGCGTCGACGTCGAGGCAGAAGCTGGCAGCATTTGCCGTTGGTTGCCCGCATAAATTATTGCGTGTTGCATACAAAAGGGCGCTTAACGCGCCACTTGCCGCAACGGCTCACGAAAAGTGGCTGCCACAATAACAACAACAAACACAATGGGCCCCGGACCCTTGACTTCTCTTTCGCAACTCAACGCCGATGCGAACTTTGCGCCACAAGTCTTTAAGCAACTGCTGTCAGAAATTGAGAAACAATCAAAGTGCTCTTATAGGATTTCAGTGCAGTACATTTACTATATAGTAACTAGTATTTTTATTATATTTTAATTAAATAACAGCATTTTTGAACAATATTCTACAGTTTTTAGAACTAAATAATAGATAGGAACACTTGATATGAAAAAATTGGAACGCATTTTATTTAAAATAGCTATAAAGCAGGCAGATAGACAGGCTCTATAACAACATTTTGGGACACTAACTTGGTGAATTATAGAATGGAAAGACTTGATTTGGGGAAGTAAAAGAACGGTCAAATTGTAGCAGCCTATATTTTTGTTAGTCCTTTTGCTCAATATAAATAAATATATCAGAAATTATATATTCACGTTATGTCCAACTTTTAAATATGTTTTTGGCTGCTATAAGTAGTACAACTTTATTTCTAAGCTAGTTTAGTTTCAAAGCTATTTTGATTCTATTGTTGGTCTAAAATTAAGCAAAACTAAGAAGTAGAATTCTCTAAATAAGATTATTATTATCATATAATAAATCAAATAATTATTATTATATCTTGGGTGCTTCATGCACTGCAAACTAGTTTAATCCATAGTGCTTCTTTCTGAGAATATATATTTATCTTGGCAAGTAACAGTTCCAAATGAGACATTGACAGTCATTTTTATACCCATCTTAATGTCCCACTACAAAGCGAATTGCAGCGCTCAGCACTTAGCCAGGTCTGAAGTGTTACGGTTATGGCTTGTTGTGTATTTGCGTTAGTGTTGTAGCTGGTAGGTAAAACCTGGCGCATTAAATACACTCCATCATAAAAGAAATGGGGAACTTCAAAAAATGTTTATCTGCGAGCCCATTAATTTAATTTTGGCAGCCAGTCCGTGGAAGGTGTTTTTCTAGTCTGGGTCAACTCTCGTCTAATGAGCGGGCTAAAATGCATGAGGTTTATATTCGAGCGCAATTTTCAAATGGAAAGAAAACACGAGCAGTGAATTATGTTGCCTATGGATTTCATTAGTTTTTGCTGTGAGCTTAAGAATTTATCTCAACTGGATTTCATTTAGCCTCACTGAAATATTTATGAGACGGCATAATAATAATAATTCTTAGCAGAAATTTAGTTAAGCTCTCTTTCCCTCTCTCAATCTCTCTTTTACTCTCTCTCTCACTCTCTGTCTCTCTCTTTTTGTTTGCTTTGCAGCTTTGATGTGCGCGATAATATGGCCATTGAGCAGCCCCGACATTGGTCAGCTCCGGAGGTTTTTGGCTCACGTGCCAAATTCCATTTTGACTCCCAGCCAGCAACCTTGGAAATTAAGGTAAGATCTCAAATGCTTGCCCAAGACAAACACACACACACACACACAACCACACACACACAGCCGCAGCCCATTTATTATGTACGCGTGTGTGTGTAGGCACTTCACAGCCTCAACTTTAATCAAATCCTTAAACCATTAAATTTGAGCGAACTTGAAGAAAGTGCAGAAAACTCAGTGAATGAAAAAAAATAGAAGCGCTCATTTTAAATAAATAAATAAATGCGAAATGCAAACAAATGTGCTGAAATGTTAAACAATTCAATGGTATATGGAGTAATGGAATAAATTGCGAAATATAAAGCTGAACAAAACAACGAAAAATACCAGAGCGGAATATGCTCCAAACCAACATAATATTATTGTATCTACCCTGTTCTTTTTATGGTTTGTTAAATTTTTGCCAAAATTCTCGAATGCATTGCAAGTGCTTTCAATTTGCTGAAAATGGCAACTGGAATTGCGAATGCGTGTCAGAAGAATTAAGTCAGCGGCAATAGCAGTAAACGGATGTGGCCAACATATTGCAAAAAAGGCGAAAAAGAAGTAGAGGCCAATGCATATTGGTAGCAAAAGGAATGCTAAATAACTGTAGAAAGCTACCACTGCTACAACTGCGACTGAGACGGTGACGGTGACGGCGACTGCGACTGCGGCTGAGGCATTGCGAAAACAAATTTAGATATCAAAAGTTGTTAAATTGCCTCGCGCACGCGAAATGTTTATTAATGTCTTGCATGTTTACAGATAACTTGATTTACCGTTATTGTCATGCAATGCACACACACACACACATCCACACGCAGAGACACTTACACATACACATGTGTGCACACAGTGTGGCAGATACTTGAACTAACGCCTCTTCGCGCAGACAGACTTGACTTTTAAATGGCAAGTTGGCTTGGCTCCGCGTTCAAGTTACATCGCCTGCTGTGGGAATCCTTGGACAATTTCCAGTTTGTGGCAGACTGTGGGGGTTCTTCTGTCTGCACGTTAACGAGGTGCATGTATAAACACACACACACACACAGACACACACCGGCATCTGAAAATGGATGTGAAGTGCACACGCAGAGGCAGGCCAAACAACATTCACATGCATTTGCCACTCGCGGTTGCATCAACTTCATAATGCCAGCCAGGCACATATATATATGCCACATATGTATATGTGTACATACATATATATATATGTATAAATATGCAACTCGCTTGAATTATGAGCGACCAATTAAGTTGACCTTATAAATTAATTTTAAATGCCATTCAATTGTCTGACAATTTACATACATAGGCGATTATATAATTTGCGTTTGATTTAAACGCCATTCGATTTATTGCTTGCTTATTACAGCCAAACAGTTCAATGGATAGCTTAGAAGGATTCAAGTTTACTACTATTATTTTGAACATAAGACTAAGCAAATTACAATTTCTGTTAACTGCTGGGCACATAAATTTGCTTATGGTGGCTTTCCAAGTTGTTCATTACTGTAAATATAATATAATATATATTATAGTTATTTATATACTTACGTATTTGTATGTAAAGAGTTGAATAAAGTTGGTTGAATAGGAACTCCTCAACTTTTCGTGATGCAATTAACTAATTAACAAAAGTTCAAACGTATCTTTTATTATTTAGTTATTTGTATTTGCTTTTTTGTTTCACTTTCGTAGAGTAAAATGATTAAACAATAAACCCAAATTAGTTGGCTGCTAAGCTGTGTGAAACTGGTTTGGGATCGTAAGGAAGTTGTCATCTGGCAAATGACACGTTGAAATCTTCATAAAAGAACCAAATTGCCAGATTTGCAACTGCTTAGCCACAATGAACTGAGCCGAGAGTGAACTGGGCTACAACAGCTTGGTCGCATAATTGCCTGACTAACGGTTCGATACATCTACGTACAAGTTGGTCACTCGGCTCAGACCACACAGTTGTAGGACTTGGGTGACATGCAAAATTGAATGTTACATGGGCAGAACGAGACACGAATGTTTTGTGGGTGTGGTGTGTATGTTTGTGTGAGTGTGAGAGTGTGTGTGTGTGCTTGTGCGTGCGTGTAGGTATGCTAATCATCTGTTTCCTTACACAATCCAATAATATACAATGTCCACGATATTTTGCAGGATATCAAACGTCATGATCAAGGCATTTACCGTTGTCGTGTGGATTTTCGCACAGCTCAAACGCAAAGCTTCCGCTTCAATTTGTCGGTAATAAGTGAGTATCGAAAATGCTGAAGAGTAGTAAGTCTCTGACTGCTAAATCTACACATATACACCTAAACTAATACCTATACCTATCAATCTGCCTTTGTATTGCTGTCGTTTGTAGTACTTCCGGAGCAGCCCCTCATACTGGATCGTTGGGGTCGTCAACTAAATGGCACACAATTGGGTCCCAAGCAAGAGGGCGACGATATTGTTATCACTTGTCGTGTGGTGGGCGGTAAGTGAACCCCCAACTAGCTAGCTTAACCCCATTGTAACCTTCCTCAATCCCCCCAAACACTCCGTACCACCCAATATATTTTGCTATTGCCCACACACATGGCTATATCCGTTCGACCGGCTAGACAATTTCCTGTTAATTTCCTTAAAAGCTTTGGCCAAAAAAACAACAGAGAGCAAGAGAAGCAAGAGAGGAAAATGCTCAATCGCAATAAAAAAAAACTAAAAAAAAGAGGAAAATAAAGGAAAAATTTCAAGCCGCATTTTGACCGAAAATGAAAATATCACAAAGTTTGCTTATGGTTTGCTTTGGTTTTCTTTTGCGCCAGCTTGACTTTTTAATTTGCACTCCCTGTACACACACCCATACAGCGATACGCCCATGCATATGTGTATAACTACTGTTTTTCTTTTATCGTACTGCATTTCATAGGTCGACCGCAACCACAGGTCCGCTGGCTCGTAAATGGACTACTTGTCGACAATCAAAACGAGCACAATTCCGGCGATGTTATCGAGAATCGACTGTTGTGGCCATCGGTGCAGCGGAACGATTTGAATTCCGTATTCACATGTCAGGCATTGAATACGCAATTAGATAAGCCCAAGGAGAAGAGCTTCATACTCGATATGCACCGTAAGTCCCCAATCGACCCAATCCCCGAACCAATTTGCTACTTACTTACCCGCTTGACCTGAAAAAACAAACAGGCCCAAGTCGATTTGGGTTCGTTCTGTCGCCAAACTTAAGTTATGTGTTGTGGAAATCATCGATAATTGCATTTATATAGACAAGCATTGGGTAAACAGCCAGCATGTTTCATTAACATAAATATTTCATATTGAATATTTTCTATGATAAAAAACACCCGATATTGTTGGCCTTAAGCACCTTTCATAGCTCACAGCATAAACCGCTGATATGTTTACAAAAATGAGTGAATTGCGGGGCGTTACTTCCAGCGGTAGCCTCGCTCCATTTCAATTGCACTCGTGGGGAGTGGACTCGGCGAAACCAGCAGCTACAATGTTGGCACGGTCATTAAACGTCATTATTTAAGTCATATATGTTTTAAGCGCCTGAGAGCTGTCCGTTACCCCTGGTAATATGTATATAGACAAGAACAGGGCAAGGTATGAAGTATTTAAAAATTTGAAGTATTTCATGTGCAAGATTTTTGAGACGTTCTTTCTTTTACATAGTTAACTTGTTCAGTCCAAAAACGAATCTAAATTGCAATCACTAAAAATTATATTAGTTTTTTTCTCTTTAAATTTAAAGTACTTTTTAATATATTATTCGTTCTTAATAATTGAGTTTGTAACCATCACTTGTGTTGGTTTTGTTTATTAAACAAGTTAAGTTAAGTTAGTTAAAAAAGCAACTTAAAAAGGTTTTATTTTTTTTTGGAAGCTATTCAAGCAAGTGTGTAGGTGTCAAGAATTTTAAAATTTAATTTTCTACGAAATTTGTAGAAAAACCACATAATATGAAAATGTTTCTTTATTCACATTTGCACGTTGGCTCAAACCTATATTTAAGAGACGACATTATATAATTTTATTCAACTTCCAATGTTAAAATGGCTAATGTGATTGCTCTTGTTCTTTTCACAGTGAAACCATTAACCGTAAAAATTTTGGAGCCACCCAGTTCAATGATTGCCGATCGACGCTATGAAGTCACGTGCGAATCGTCGGGCTCCCGTCCCAATGCCATCATCACGTGGTATAAGGGAAAACGTCAACTGCGACGTACAAAAGTGAGTAGCGGAGATAGGCGAGAGAGGGGAAAGATGCGAAAGATATGAAATGGAGACTGGGACACAGACCTGCAGACAGTCGGAGGTGGCATCCACTGCAATGGACTCGCACATGACCGCAATTGACGTAACTTGCCCAACACTTTTCTTTTGGCGAGGGGAGCAGGACCTTTGACTACCACACACACACACGCACACACACACACACACCAGCTCTATAAGTTATTGTGTTTGCACAGTCATGCCACACACACACACACACACACACACACACACAGCAAACCGTTGCTCGTAGGTCTTTAGCAGGGTGTGCTGGGGAGTAGAGTAAGAGAGTTGGCAACACCCACTTGTTGTCCCTGGGTGTGGCTAACACTCGCCACTCGCCGCTCGTCGCTCTGTACTCCACATTCACCGTTAGAATAAACACAGATAATGTGATATAAACTCCGCAATACACACTCCACCCACCGCCCACTAACATATTCAGACGTCGCTCTTGGTTTTTATATTCCATTTGCCAGGCTTTTCCTTGGCTGTTTTCGTTTCTTGTTTTGCTTTTGTTTTTTGTGTTTTTGTATTTTTTTTTTGTTTCAACTTTATACAAATTTATGGGAGTTTTAGCGCAATTTTGTTGCAATTCATTTTTGCGCCGATCCGTTGTCGTCGCCCCTCCCCTTCCCAACTTCAAGCTAGTTCCCGCTCCGGAACCGAAAACTGTTGTTGTTTATGTCCATGTCTGTCCGCCTTCCACACACATGCATAGACACATAGACACATTTACTTGCTTATGCATTCCGTCGCTGATTGCTTTGCCGTTCGTAGCTACACTCCTTTAAAGACCGGAAATGTTTTTCAGTAGTTTTTCACGTTGCATAAAGTTGCTGTAATGCGGCAAAATGTCTGCCCAGTTCACAGTTCACAGTCCACAACAGCCCACACACTCCCACCAGACAGCCAGAGAGTGAGAGAGCCAGGCAGTCAGGTAGCCAGACAGCCAGACAGACGGGCCCTTAGATATGTTCAACATGCCTTTTGGTGCCTTAGTTTCCCCCTAATGTGTGGGTGTTGTGGGTGCTCTGTGTTTGTGTGTCCGTATTGCCAGACATGTGGATATTTGGAGTATAAGCTAAAGCCTGGAACACTCCAAATGGGGCACAACATTAATTAACGCTTGGGGCCAACGACACACCAAACTGAACCTAGTTTTTCGTTACGAATTGCAGCTAATGAGTGTAACCTCGATGAGAGCAAGTGCTTCAACATGTTATTCCCGAAACTATGCTAAGCAAATTTTAAGCAAGTCACAACTCGATTACAATTCCATATGACAAATATATGTGGCAAAAGTGAGCATGTAAAGTATTTTTGTGTTGTGTCTATATCTATTATAAGAATATACGCTTCTACAAAAGCCCAGTTCCTAATCTAGCCTAATCTCAGAAAAAATCGAGCTGAAGTTTAGAAAATCCTAATCCTTAACCTATTAAACTTATTTAGAAAGCAAATTCCTCACAAGAATTTTATTTACCAGTGTCTTTATTTTCTTAACTCCAAAGGACACTTTTCTAAGGTAGCTCATGAATTCATATAATTTAATTTGAAGAACTTACAATTTTAAGGCGATTCTAACTCGGGACCTTTCGTTCAAACTCAATAGCACTTAAGAGCTTGCAAATTTTCATTTTTCTTTTTCATATTGATAGCCGCATTAGTTTTATCCCAGTTATCTTTATAATGCTTAATAATTAATGCTTTCCAGCTATGAAATTTTCCTATCTTACAATCATATTTTTTAGTTCTGTTCAATTCTATTATATTTGGTAATTATTTTCAGAGAAAGTCTATTTAACTTGAACTCTGGGGGTTTGTCAGACTTACTTAATTTATCGTGTTCTATCTTTAATATAATTTGCATATAGCCTTCAGGCAGTTACTATTTGAATACCATTGCATAGAGTTTTACCCTACTGCTTGTAATCCCCAGTGAAATTAGTGTTTGATTTGTTTGTTTATTTTTAGTTACAATTTCATTTCGACATTCTGACTTGTCGGCTGTCTGAATATTTACTTATTGCTGTTTGTAGCATATATTTCTTGTTCGAAAAATTAGGTTGCAACGATAGCAGAGCAAGCGGCCAACTTCAACACCTTCGAACGATAGCACTTAAAATCGAAACACTAACACAGCCACTAACAAGTATTGTCCATTCCGAGGGAATGTGTTTGTGTGTGCACATTTCACGCCTCTTACATTCGCTTAGCAATTTTGGCGTCTGGTCGCTAGGGGGGGAGACAAACAAACACACTGTTAAAAATGAACAATTTTATGACCCGTTCAACTAACAGCAAGAATTACGACTACAAAGCACAACTAATTATGTGCTGTTGTTGTAGTTGTTGTAGTTGTTGCTGCTGCTGCTGCTGCTGTTGCTTGTCGCTATAAAATTTATAATACCCACACAAGTCACATAAAACCCAAAGTATGCAGCAATAAATTTTAAATTGCAAACATAAAATATTTCGACAAATTTGCAAAAAAAGAAGCACACACTCACACTTTCATACACACACACACACACACACGTACAAACAAAGAGAACAAAAAACGATACGAAGAACTGCGCCTAAGGACATTTTCGATGGGGGGGGATATTGTAGAATGTGGGGATGGGAGGTTCTCACTCGTCTGGGACCGAAACTTAATTAATGCAGAAACACATTTTCCAGGACGACATATCAAAGAACTCGACACGCTCAGAGCTGAGCTTTGTGCCCACCACAGACGACGATGGCAAATCGATAACATGCCGTGCGGAAAATCCAAATGTGAACGGCCTCTATTTGGAGACCATGTGGAAATTGAATGTCGTTTGTAAGTATTACAAATTGTGTTTAAGTCTAAAATATATACACACCAGCGCACACATATATCTGCCATGTATACACTTAGCTAAAAATAAAAAAATGAATAAAATAAAATAAAAGTAAGAAAACGCAACAGCAAAAATAAGCATTTGCCGACAGCTAGCAAAAGGTAGACAGCCAGCTAAATTTATTACGTCGGCGTTGTCGACGTCGCCGTTGAAAGCCTTTAAAATGCAAATAAATCAAAGACAAATGACAAATTGTGAATAATTTGCCATGGGCCAGAAGGCAGCTGCCGTCCTCTCCGCTGCCCCTCCCTCCCTCCCTCCCTCCCTCCCTCCATCCCTTTATCATTGCTCCCCGTCGCGGGCAACGCTGCAGCGCCCTAGTGAAATATGTGGGCTAACAAAATGTATGGCTGGCCCTTAAATTAAATGAAGCACTTTTTGTATACGTAGCCATCAAACCTCACTCCATTCTTCAGAAAAGAAAAGAAAAAAAAAACCAAAAATTAAAATAACCAAACAAAGGTATCAATGTAGGTAGAACTGTGACTGTACAAATGGCTCAGTTTCGAGAATCTTTTTCAAAATTTCCTTAAAAATTAAAGTTTTTATTCGTAATGTTTAGGCAGAGCGCCTATATCTATCGATCTACTCTTAAGATCCTAGCTTGCAGGTTTAATGTATTTCTTAAACTTCAGAGCATTTTCAATTTCCTAAATCAATGCCAGAAATCCTTCCGTACTCAGTTTCGGCTGACCTCTTAGAAAATTATGTTATTGTATTATGCCACTTTCTGTTCGGCAATCAAATATTTAAAATCTCTTCTTAAATCATAATTATTATGTGTAATATTAATTATACATGTTATTAAAAAATAAACAAATAATCTTAAATACTAAATAATCAACATTCTTCGGCCCTAATCGCTTTCAATTAGGAGATGAAAAGCAAGTATCCAATTCACTTGCTTTTCAAAATATTTGTAGTTACTTTCAACTGATGATAGCAAAAGTATCGGTTATTTTGAAGTCGCGGTCAAACTCATAATCATGGCCAAAATACAAATACCAGCATTTACAAAATTGTTTGGGCAAATTGAATGGGTCAATAGCCGCAAAGTAAGTACTGCGGACATCGTAAAGTGCCAAAGTCACCGTTGAGTTTACAGTTGCTCGGCGTTACGTATACGTCCCGTCTGCGGCTGTAAATGTATTTTATTATTTCGACTGTTTGTACATTGTGCAAACAGACACACACACACTTGTTCACACACACTTGTACACACACACTTGTACACACGCTCACATATGCATGTCTGTGTGTGTGCATATGCGGCACATCACGTAATGTTGTTTCTTTGCTTTTCACTTCCTCAAATATTAAATTTTTACTGCAATCTGCTGACGTACCGAAAGAAAAGAAAACACAAATACGTATGAAGAAAGTACACAGAAAGAAAAAACATGCTGCTGTTTAGGTTTAACGTTTAAAAATAAGGTGTTATTATTATATTTTTATGCGCCTCACATACTTGTTGGCTTCATATTTTATACTTTGGAATATTATTTTTTATTTGTTTGTTTTGCTGCTGCTCGCCTCGCCGATGTTGCCGGCGCCCTTTGCTACATTGACTGAAATAAACTTTATGATCGGCACGTACCGCAACATTTTCATTTACATACATGCATACATACATTCACGTATGTATTTCGGTGCTGCAGGCAAGCGCTTGACTTTAAGCAGAGTTACAAAAATACATGTACGATAAGAATTATGCTTTCTAATTTGAGCATGTGTAATACCCTACAGTCATTTTGCCATGGTGGCCTTGGGCTGTCAAATACGCAAATAAAATTATTATGTGCATAATTCGTAAAGTCCTCATATGAGAATTTACGTCTATCTTAAAAGAGCAGCTTTGCAAAATGCTATTAACTTTTCAAATTGAGATATATGGCGCTGATTTAAAGTCACAACAATTTTCCAGTTTCCCCCAATGCTCCTTCAAGTTCATTTAGAAAAATATTGATGTTATCATATCATATTTAAATTAATATAAATTATATGAAATGAAACATTAAAAATCATAAACAGTTTCTCTTAGAATTTGAACTTATTGCAATTTAAATGTAAATTAATATTATTTAATAATATATAATAATTTATTACAAGAAAGACAAATATAGTTACAATTTTCTTGTTCTATGCCATATTAGAGTACATAAGTATAAACAATATATTATATTAAAATATTAATTTCATATTTTTCGTACTTTTTCTAAACTTATTAATTTCTTCGATATGTTATATATATTTATATGCTTATAACAAATCAAACTGGTAACTGATATTTTGCCGTTATTTTGCACACTTGTTCAATTTCTTACTACTTTTGAAGTTTTTTTTTTCTTCTTATTTTGTATATAGTTTTCCTTATAGCGTATTTGATATTCGCCCGTGGCCATTTCAATTATTTGCTGGTGTTTTTAATTTGAACACACATGGCAAATATGTTCTGCATCGTTTCACATTATTTGTTGTTGCTGCTGCTTTTGTTTTGTTGTTGTTGTTGTGGTTGTGTCCTTGTTGTCCTTTCTGTACGATATCTCTATTCAGCATCATGCCTGAGTTATTATGCCAACTTCGTTTTGGATTCTTAGGCACGACATTTGGCAAGGCCATTTGGCATACGGTATGGCAACGAAGGGGCGTGGGTGGGGCATGGTTGCTGCTGCATTCCTTGCGTATAATTTTGTTTATGTGTGCGTATGTGACACGCTCGTTTTAAAATTTATAATGTGGCCCTGGCTAACAGGGAAGCAGGACAGCAACAACGAAGGAACATGCAATGCAATCACAGACCCAGAGAGATTCCCATGAGCGCACTACACATACTGTCTTCTATAATGTCTGTGTGTGAGTGTGTGAGTGTGTGTGCGCGTGTCTGCATGCCCCTTAGCCGTTGTTTATGACTGGGATACATTGGCGCTTGTGCTGTGTGCGTGCCTGGCATTTTGGAGAAGCGAAAGCATCGCGATATTTTTCTCAATGCCGCAATCTAAGTTGATATTTTTAAAGCGGCGCGCAATGGAGCATAGCAATAGGGCTTACACATATATACAAGCATATATACATATATGCTAGATGATGCATATGCCAGTTGTTATTGTAGCTCGAGCAGAGGTCGAATCCATGGATGTCTCAATGAACAGTTGTAGGAACAAGTTTGATTGACATATCTATACAATTTAAGGCAAATCTCCAGTTATATACACATATGCAATCTTCAACAGCTTAAGCCAGCCTCCTCTTCCTTATAAGTCATCCTTTCGGTTGGGAAACTTTTTAATTTTTATTTTATATATAATACATGAAACTTAGCTGATAAGTAAATAATTAATTAAAATTCTGCATTATTAAATATCTTTCAGCAATTATTATTTTATAATTAACTAAATTGTGAATGTAGCAGACTCAATTTGACTCCAATATTCATTGAGCAATGCTACATCTCAGAAAGGTTTATAGCTAAAACTATTGCTAGCATTTAATAATACAGTAACAAAATGATTCAGCACTTTTAAAAATATCTAAAAATGAATTTTATTTCTTGACTAAGTTAAAAACTCATGACTTTACTAACACACAACTCGGACTCAAATGTTTATGGAGTTCTGATCTAAAAAATTTATTTTAAAACCTAACAACTAAGCCGCTTAATCACAGAGCAGCACATATCAAATGATGTTATAATTCAAAACTTTAATTTGCACATAAATTACCGCAGATAGATATATGTATATAGAGACAGAGACAGAAAGAGAGAAAACCCTCGATCGATGGCCGCCCAAAAATAAGGGGATGGGAGTGTGGGCAGCCGCATATATATTTGGGGCGATTTCAGCTGTTGGCAGTTTGGGTAGCTTACGGTAAATGATAATCACAAAAAGTGGCCCGCAACATGTGTGCGGAAATACAGCGACGCGACTTTTGGTGCAAGTCTTTTTGCGCTGGGGCTCTTTTGGAGCACTTTTGCTGATTGGCGGGGCGACTGCTGTCTGCTGTCTGCTGCCAAGTTAGACCCTTTTTGAGCGGGGCAGGAAAGGGGAAAGGGTAAAGCAAACTTTGCGAGGCCATTCTAAAGTGAGCAAACTTTTGGCCTCGCTCGTCGACGTCGTCATCGTCATCGTCATCGTCTTCGTTGTCGTTGTCGTAGTCGTCTAACTCTTGACTGGCGCCGTTTGGCTTTGGCCGCCAATAACTCAACAATATTAAGGTTAGCACGTGCGTCCTTCCTTGCTGTGTTTGTCGCAAAGTTTGTGGCTCGTTAAGCAAATTCAAACGACTTAAGCGGCAACACATGTTCACAAGCAGCGCCAGACCTGGGGCTCAACTTTAGAGCTAGCCAGCTAGTGGGTAGCTAGTGTGCGCCAAGGTTTTACTTATTACCAGTTCCCATTACATTTCTGTTCCTATAACTCTTCGTTGAGGTGCCTGTCGTTGCAGCAAATCGCCCATATCTGACAGCCACTATTAAACCAAGTAGATCACTCCACTTATTGTTGCAGCTGATGACTAAACAACTCGCTTGTCATAGAGGTATCAGCCTGTCGTTTTAAGTTTTGAACATCGTGTGCATGACAAATCGAAGGACAATATTAATAGTAAAATGAATGAATAGGACAACGAATAGACATTGTTAGAGTTGACTTCATTAGGTATATATATTGGAAATAAAGCAATTCTGATCAAATACATTACAATTAGATAAGGTTTTGGGTCACACAAAATACATCGTTAAGGTAATACTTAAGCAGAAAGTTAGTTGGGTGTGGAGTAAAGCTAAGTATATTAAGTATTTAATTATAGTTGTACCT
The DNA here is from genome assembly GCA_035044325.1 of Drosophila nr. medialis 2 BK-2023a. Classification (NCBI taxonomy): domain Eukaryota; kingdom Metazoa; phylum Arthropoda; class Insecta; order Diptera; family Drosophilidae; genus Drosophila; species Drosophila nr. medialis 2 BK-2023a. Next base: position 1,931,003 of record JAWNMH010000410.1, on the reverse strand, counting down.
ATATATATATATATACATATATACATCTGATAATCGACATAGACGTCAATGAATTTATATTCAATTATTTAATAAGCCTACACGTCATTCTCGATTATTTGCAGATCCCCCATTGGTTACTCTGCGGCTGGGCTCCACACTATCGCCGGATGATATCAAGGAAGGCGACGATGTTTACTTCGAGTGTCACGTACAATCGAATCCTCAATGGCGGAAGCTGCTGTGGTTACATAATGTAGGTCGCGTCAAGTCAGCTGGAAGTGAGCTTCTGTTGCACAACCATTCCACAATCCATCCCTCCTCCCACCCGGACTACTGTCATATCTGCCGCCAAGCACACACTGAAAGCCAAAAACCGAAATCCCCAATTGACAACGGCGGCATCAGGAACTACCCAGGTCGTCCTGCGTCCTGCGTCTACTCTTGGGCCGGCTGTCTGCTTGGTTGGCTTCCGTTCATTTCTGTTTAAGTGTCAATAACATTGGCAAGTTGCGTCTGCTCCCAATTTCAGCTTCCGCCCCTCCTCCCTTCGGCTTGAGGTTGCATTGCTATGCATTTGCGCATTTCAATTCATTTTACACCAAGAATGGCAGTCAGTTGGGCAGGTGGACAAATGACGGTGTGCATTCTATTCTGTGGTGTAAAATAGTTGCACAATTTGGAGCATTGATTTTGTGGTAGCTGTCGCCGTAACAGTCGCTGTCGCTCAATCAATCAGCGAGGAGCACAAGCCAAGTCTGGCTCCCTCCAGCACCCATCTATCGGCATCTCCCGCTATTTCCTGCATAGTCTTAATTGGTCTGTCTTGCACTCCATGATTCACACACAAAAACTATTGCACGGAAACACTTTTAAATTGAAGTTCAAAAATGCTGAGCATATGCCAAAAATCACTTATTTAATGTAGATAAATATCTACTTTTAAACGACGTATTCTCTTTTCCTCTTTATATGCAGGGCATTCATTTGGAACACAACACGTCGGCTCGTGTCATCCGCTCGAATCAGAGTCTGGTGCTGCAGAAGATAACCAAACACTATGCCGGAAATTATGCGTGCAGCGCCATCAATGATGAGGGCGAAACGATAAGCAATCAACTGCCTCTGCGGGTTAAGTGTAAGTAAACAAACACAATAAGTATGAAGGGAATAATGGTAAATAGTGCAAGGGAGTAATGTGGCACAATCAATGCATGTATGTAACGAGTAGTAACATTGCATGAGCATTGATGGAAGGAGAGTTGAAGAAGAGTAGTCGTAGGAAAAGAGTCGTGTGAGAAGAGTCGTGGAAGAAGAGTCGTAGAAGAAGTCGCAGAAGAAGAGTCCTGGAAGAAGAGTCGTAGAAGAAGAGTCGTGGAAGAAGAGTCATAGATGGAGTCGCAGGAGTCGCAGATGAACAGCAGAACGAGGCACTGACGACAGACATGGCTGCATCGACTCGGCTTTCGATTCCGAAAATGAAATGGGACGAAGAGAGGCGGCATTGGTATTATTTTGACCGCAGCTGTACTCAGCACATACACTCGAGCGATTTTTGTAACTGTAGTCTGCAATTGCACCAGCGGCTGCTGTTGTGCTGATGATGCAGCGAGTTTTGTGTTTAGTGCGCATCAGTTGGTATTACGAGCAATACGGCTGCCACTTGGCTTGAATGCATCATCTATCTGGCTGTGGGTAGACATAGTCGAGCCAAGCCCTACCAAGCCAAGCCGCGGCAAACGCAACACAAGTCCCCTCTCCCCTCGCATGTTTCCTTATCATAAAGTCAGACAGCGACGTTGTCAAGTTGCATTTCCTCTTTCTCGCTTTCTTTGCCTCATTTGATGTATTGCATTTTCTTTCTTTCGCCAGTTTTGTTTTTTTTTTTTTTATGTACTCTTTCTGCCACGCGCTTGGTCCTTTTCATTTCACAAGTCGAGCTGGAGCACTCGTTGTGGCGCTGAAGCGAGTCAAGGCTGTGAAAATATTTTTCATTCTGCTTTTTGCATAAATACAACATTTTGCCATCTCACACTGCCTCCCCTTTGCCACACTCGCTTCTTATCTGGTAAATCCAGTCGCTTTCATATCCTTGCCACCTGCGCTGCATCATATTTCATTGCTGCTGCTGTTGCTGCAGCAGTTGCAGCTGCTGCGGAATTATGCATCAATTTAACAGGCCGCGAAATGCTGCCAACTCTTTTGCTGCTGCTTATTTCTCAGAAAGAGCTCTCAGAGCCAGCTGCGTTTAAATTCCTGTAATTTGACAAGCGTCTTTGCTCTCTGTTGATCGCTTTCATCATATGCTCTGCAGCCGAATTTATCTAGTAGTGTTGCTGCCTCTCAGCCTCTTAGCGATACACATTTTTGAACAATATACATTTGCAAATTCTCACTCGAGAGCTTGCCCCTCTCTCCCTTCCTGCAGCCAGAATGACGCATTGCTGCTGGCCATAAATTTAATGGCTTGGATTTTACTCAGCGCGCTAAGGATTTCCAGACTTGGTAGAGCTTATATAAGTACACGCTTAATACTTGAATACTGTTTTAAGCTAAAAAAGTAGGAATAAAACAATTCTCAAAAAATAAATAATGTTATATGAAAAACTATGAATAATTCATATAATTATTTGTACCTTCACTTCACTATTCACTGTTTACAATGTTATTATAAATCCCATACAATCATATTCCGTAAAGAGTCCAAGGCAACAATGAATTTAATATTCAGGTCATTAAACACGAACTCGTTTTAATATTGAGTTAAACATGTATTTTCTTTTGCCTGACACCCACTATAAATGAATAATAAATAAAGAAAATATTGATTGACGGAATAAATAAATTCAGGGACCATGACCTCTTCAGCATAAGCTAAATCAGCCTAATTCCTACTGGCACGAATAAACTTCTATATTTATCTTTTGGGTACAAGCAATTTTCTACAATTATAACCAAGCCCAACTTGTAGCAACCACTTTCAAAAAATCCAAATTGAAGGCCAACTTCTTTCTCCACCTGATTCCACATAGTTTACGTAGCCTTTACCCAACCTTTCACTTTCTGTTTGATGTCATTCAACTTTGCTGTTTGCAGAAAAAAGAGCAACAAGTGGCATTCGAGGGCTGTCTCAAGTGCTGCCTAATTAGCTGACGACTGATCAAACAGCCCTCGTGAACTCGCATTTTAAATAAGCAACAGCATAAAACAAACCAACAAAATGGTGAATGTGGCGGGGGTTGACTGAACGATGAAAGCTGCGGGACTGTTTTTGGCTAATTAATTACGCCCTTTTGTAAATTTTTAAGACAAACAATTCATCAAAAACTCAACTTGGCTGACTGCTAATGCGTTTGGTTTGTAGGCTTGTGTGTGTGGCAGAAGCATCCATTGACGACAACGTAACGCGAGGTTGCGTATACGCCACGTGTGCTGTCAGCTAATAATCCTTTAACATTTATGAACGCCTTATTTACCTGCGAGTACTAAATCATGTTGCCACATTAATTAATTTCAGGTAAACAAGAACGTCGCGTCGCCACTCGCCGATTTTCCTTGTTGCCACTGCCATTGCCATTGCCTTTGACACTGACTGACTGCCTCAGCCAGCTCCTCCTCTTTCTCTCTCTTTCTCTCTGTGTCTGCCTCTGTCTCACTCTCTCCCTTTCCGCGCTGCGCCTACGCTAACAGATGACTGGGCCGCCCTGCTGTCGAAATCACTTTTGTGTGTTTGCCTCGTGCTCAACGCCCCAGCAACTCTCTTATAAACAACCAAAAGCGTTGACTCATTTTTCAGCGTTTTCTCTCCACTTTCTCTGTCTCTCTCTCTGTAACAATGTTTACGTTTATTTTTATGCCACCCAGCGTGGTTAGCTTGCAGCTACAGTTAAAGATGTTTTCGGCTGTGGACGTTACATAATATAGTACGACAGATTTATTGTATTAAAGTTCTTTTCTCAAGTATGGATAACGTCAAATGCTTTATAAGCTTTAGGATCCTCCTCAAAGGTCAAAAGATTGAAAAGTATTGAATAACTAAGAAAATAATATTAAATCAGGTGATCAATTGGTTTGAAAGAAAATTAAATCAAGGCCAATATTAACGACCTGGATCCAGGAGTGGTCAAATTTGATATTTTCTGTGAGAAAAGATTTTATCTCGATGGTCGAAATGGTTTAAATACAACTGGAACGATTTATATAGCTGGAAAATGCGAGTTGGTCACATTGAATACAGCTTCAGTTTTTATGAAATTCTTAGTCTATTTGGTTTAGGGTATTTCTCATTTAATATGCTCTAACGATTAATTGTATTTTCTTTAATCTTTGCACCCTTTCTTCAGACACGCCTGTTTGCAAGCACACGGATCGAGTTATTCTAATTGGTGCCTCCAAGGATGAGACTGTTGAGGTCATATGCGAAATACAAGCGGATCCGCCGCCACGGTAAGAGCCAACACAAAAGAAACCATTAAAAAAAAAAAAATAATAAAATAAGTGGTGACAGGCCTGCTAGCCCTGTGTAAGCGCTTCCCCTTTGCCGTTGTTGGCAATTGCTTCCGGTTTCCTGTTGAATGGAAGTTTGCTAAATTGACAAATGACTGTAATTGTGTGTGTGTGTGTGTGCGTTTGTGTGTGTCTGTGTGTGTGCGTAACGGAAAATGCTGTTTATATGTTAGGAAATGTGCAAAAATTCAACAAAATTTTGATTTGCCTCAGTCCACATCCTCCATCTGAGCACTTTAATTTATATTTTAAATGTGCAGCTGGTGCTGCTGATGCTCAGGGATTCTAGGGGAGGGTTTTATGGCTCTGTGTGTGTGTGTGTGTGTGTGCGTTTGTTCACTGCTGGACTCTGTTAATTCACATTGCCACATTTGCTCCACTTTAATGTTTTTTTAATGAGCCACCTCCCGCCGCTGTGGCCAGTCCAGCGACTTTATGCTTTTCTCTGTCTGTCTGTCTGTCTGTCTGTCCAACTCAATCCCTCTGTCTCTCTCTCTCACTGTATCTCCCTCTCTCTCTGCCTATCTGAGTAACTGTCCAGCTGGCTTGTCTCGTATTTAATTTCAATTTTTTTTTTGCTCCTGCTGTTGTTGTTATTGTCTGTGGTTGCGTCTTGAGTTGACGCTTTATGCTAAAATAATTAATCATTAGCTGGCACAAAATATGCACGTTGTTGCTGCTGGCAGCGCAGCTGCGTCGTGTAATTGTTGTGGTAGCTAAGTGAGGGGCGCGGCAGAGCAGAGGGGAGGCGTTGCTCAGCGTGAACATTAAAAAGCTGCTGCTGCTGCTGCTTGCTTTGAAGGGGAATTAGGAGCCACAAACTGGTCCTGCTTGCCCGAGGGGGCGGCTTCAAGTTAATTTATCAGCATTTAACTGCTTGACAGCGATGCTAGAAATATTTTTTCCTTTTGATTTTCGTATTTTTTGTACGCTTTTAAATTAAAGTATCGTGTTGCGAAATATGCAAATCAATTACTGCATGCGCCACCAAAGTATTTACAACAAAATTAAGTGAAAAATCTGGTAAATAATTGGTAAATAAAATTGAACTTTACGCTTGGGAAGAGCAAATTCATTTTAAAAGCATTTCATTTCATTTCTTATGCCTTTAAAATTGCTTTGAGTATTTAAGGCAGACTAATCAATAGGTAATAGGATATATCAATTTGAATTTTAAATAAAATAAATAAAATATATTAATCCACTTGAAATTAAATAATTTAAAACGGTATTTCCGTCTGATTTCTGATATTTTTATGAGCAGAGAATTATTGATTTCTTTAAATTAACACGCAGTTTTACTTAATGTTATTGTTAAATATGTAAGCAGATGTACACGTACTATTTATTTATCAGTATTTCAATTTACTGTAGGCAGCGAGAAATGCGAACGCGTCCAACCGAATGTGCCACAGATAATTAACCTTTTAATTCGCTCTCCGTATGCGAGACAACTTGACTCTTTAACTCTGCGAGTCGATTGCTGGACTGTGACGTCATGTGTGTGTGTGCGGGTGTGCGGGTGTGTGTGCGTGTGGGAGTGCTTGTTTGTGAGCATTACCATGCTTGTATGGGTGTGTTTAACCTTTAATATTTTAACGAGCTCTTTTAAAAATTTAAAACTTTCCAAACATGTCTCACTTGCTGCCTGTCTCTGGCCCGATATGCCTTTGGTCTGGACTGATGTTTCTGTCTGCTGCACGCGCCTCCAACTGACAACGCAACTGTCAAAATGTCGTCGCAACGCAAACAACAACAAACGAAAACCATAAAACCACACCAAAAAAAACACACAAAAAAAAATTATAAAACAACAAACATGTGCAGAACATTCCGCTGGAAATTCAACAACTCGGGTGAAACTCTGGACGTGGGCAGCGAACGATTCAGTGTGAATGGAAGCCGCAGCATTTTAAAGTACACTCCGGTCACAGATCAGGTAAATAACTACGCCCAACCAATTAAGCGACACACCGCGCCGACAGTAAAGTCACTCTGGTACATATGCATTTATGTACTTCCAGGATTACGGCACACTATCCTGCTGGGCGGCCAACGAGGTGGGCACCCAACAGCAGCCCTGCCTCTTTCAAGTGGTTTTAGCAGGTAAACGCACAAAAGACTTATTCATTTTAAGGAGTACTCACCTCATAGCTAGCTAACGATGTATACACCCACTTAGGTCATGCATTCATTTAATGAATCATAATGTAATATAAACAATTATTTTTTTGCTATCTGCTTTATTTGTTAAGTTTTTATTGCATACTCACCTCATGTATTCACCTGCGTGGGTCTTGCATAATATTTTATTATTTGTATGATACCTGACTTAAAGAAAGTTCTTTTATCAAATATCTTCCATTTATTAAAGTACAGTTGCAAATAAGGGAAGGCATTTGAATGACTTTTTGATTGTAGCATTAATTTTAGTTTGAGACATTTCCTCCGATATAACATAATATTAAATTATTTGTATGATCCCTGATTAAAGGTTACTTAATATGCACATAAGATAAAATATTTTATTTCTATGTTTTTTAATTAGGGTAATTACAAATAAGAAAGTTAATTTCAGCGATTACTTCAACAATGAATATGTGAAATAATTTCTTAATCGAATATAGAGCCCTTTTGATTTTTTATTGAGTTGTTTTTTAAATTGATAATAATTTAACAGCTATGGCTGTGGCATATGTATGTGCGTGTACGATTTAATTGCTTGACAGAATAGCTTTAATTGAACTGTTCAACTGACTGTGTATCTGTGCGTGTTTGTAAATTTAACCTCTAACACTCAGAGTCGCGCTTGCAGATAGCATGAAGCAAACAGGCAACTTGCTTGTTTGTACCAATAAAAAGAAGGGAAATAAAATGTTTAAATCTTTCTCTTTCTCTCTCTCTCCCTCTCTCTGTCTCGCACTTTATCTTCTCTTTCTGCAAAAATTGGACAACATAAATCCGATTCCGATTCTGAACCCGATACCCATCTGCTCCCACTCACACACAAACTGTCACACTCTCACACATACATACACAGCTTTGCCCAATTGCGTCAGCAATTGCAGCATCTTCAATCGGACTGAACTTAATGTTGACATACAATGCATACCCGGCTATGATGGCGGCCTGCCCCAAATATTTGTACTCGAAATGTTTTCAACACGCACCGGCCTTACCAGGTAAGCATATTAATCTGCAACATATATACGACATAATCCGAAATCTGGACACACACACACACTCACACACATAATCGGATTATAAATGTGGGGAAACTTTACTTAGCCTTCAGGCTCCGATTTTCAACATATGCCAAATAGGAGATGTAATATTACCTCTGGTTAACCGAAGTTAATCGGAAATGCTCCTTTCCGAGCTGGCTACTTATTTGGTGTAGTTAAATTTAATGCTCAGGATTTAGAACAGCTATTAATAATTTTAAAGATAATTTCATTAGTAAGGTGAGATTCGATTTATATATATATAGATTAGAGTATAGATTAACAGGTGTAACAGGTGTATAGATTAGGGTATGGATTATTGAATTAAAGGCGGTTCAAATAGTCATTTGTTGCTGCTTAAGAGCTACGTGTTTGCTGTTCGTGAATATTCCTTATTTCTCTGCCTATTGTGCTTCATAAATACATATGTTAATGTGCACGTTACATGCATTTACATACATATTTATGTGTGTGTTACACCCACACACATTCCGAAGTAAGCATGTATTGTCTGCGTGTGACAGCTGCCTTAAGGGGAGATACCAGCAGGATAATATTCAATATCAGTTTCAGTCGGACAATGGTAGACAGGCTACCTGTGATTGTCTGTGTGCGCTTAATTCATAAGGATAATTTTGGAGTTGGGCACACTCCTTGGGCAGGGAACGTGTAATTAGGCGTGAAAGAGGATGCTTCAGGCCAAGTTTGTGTTCTCTCCCCGTAATAAAATTGCCAGCGCAAATCAGCCATTTATATGCATGTCAAATGGGTGTTTAAAAAATGCGCATTTTATTGGGGCCTAAACCCGAAATCAAATCGTATTCATATGCAAACATAATATTATGCTACCGCATTGTATAAATTTGGCAAGAAAACAAAACCAGCAACATTTAATAAATATTACTTATTAATACAATGCGCAGACCCAGGGGAGGAAACTTGGCAGTTGTCTCCCAAAAACGATAAAATAAATATATAAAAAATAAATAATAATATCAAAGGACCCTCATTCAAAAAGATTGCGCCAAAACGCAACAAACGTCGTCATCAATGCTCAAAGTGTTTGTTAACCCAAATGGCATCTGGGGAATAAGAAAAATGAGGTCGCTTTGGCATGACGAAGTTCAAATACCCTATATGTTAGCAAGAGGTTATATACCATGGTCTAACTGAGAGACTATTTCGAATAAATAGTCAGATAATCAATGGGTATATTTATTTGGACTCAGCATAATTCGCATCTTATTTCAGCTTGTAACAACTCTTCCTCAATGAGTTACATAGCAGAGCAGAGAATTCAAATGTTCTTAGCAAGGGCATCTTAAGGATGGAAAAAATGATGTTAAATTTATATAGATATTGAACCCTAATATTTCAGGGCTTGGCACACCAGAAACAAAAAGCGAACCATAGACAGGAGACAGGAGACGAAAGACAAGCGAAAGCCGCAACCAGGCAAAAGGCATCAAATTTAAATTGAGGTCATCATTGGAGAAATGCTTCGGTTTTGTTTGAGTTGAGCTTGAGTTGGGATTGGGTCCGTAGTCCAAGACGGAAATTCAAAAGGCGTAAGCTGTCAAAAATACGAATATTTTTGAAGAAGGGGTTTTGTGACAAGCTGACATTTGATTGCACATGATTAAAGGCTCAGAGATATTGATTTGGCATGCTGATTTACTATACTATACAAATAAGTATGATAATATTCTGTGGTCCCTCTATTCTCGTGTTTGTTTCTCTTTTAGATTTAATCTGAGCAATGCGGAGGAGGCGCTCTTCTCGCTAGAGAATCTGGATACGCTTACCTCGATGATGATGCAGGAAAATAACTCGTTGAGGCTCCGCATTTACTCCTATAATCAAAAGGGACGCAGTGCGGCATTTCTGTTGCCCGATTTCATAATTGGCTCAACAGCTTACAAGACAGGTGAGTGGCACTCACACAAACACACACACACACACTGACGTACTCATACACACACTCACATTCGCGTTGGCTATAGCCGGATAGGCTTGATTGATGGATGGAAATTGTAGGGCTGCTGCTTGCATTTGACACGTGAAGTCTGGAAAGAAGAGCAGCCTTGGGCCACCCTCTTCCTATATCCCATATCCTTGCATACAGCTGTTTTCCACTGATTTTATGTTTTAATCCAAAGTCAGGGCTTCATACTTGGCTTGACTTACACATCCCTCACATATGGTGACGACACTTGACAGGTACCAGAGTCATCCACAGTACTTACATAATCAACATGCCTCCCTCATGGCCTGTCTCTCGCTGCTGCACAGCATACATGTGTAAATTTACTTTCTGACGTGCCAGCTGCTTTGCTGCAGCGAATATTATCTGACACATTGATTTCACTCCGATCAGCAAATCTACAAAGTAGCATCATTCAAAATACATACATACAAAATCACAACTGAGAGTCTTTAATCGTACTCGATGTTTTTAAATAAACATGAACAAATAAATACGTAATCTGGAATATTTCAGTTTTCATTTTGAGGCCACCTGTCCATTAAGTTCTCTTTAAGTATTATGATAAGGTTCAGTTGATAGCAAACTATTATTTTGTCTATTAATAAATTGAGATTGCAATCAGAAAATGTATCAGGAATGTGCTACTAGGTTAGGATTACTTCCCATTAACATAGAAATCGCTTACCAATCTTCGCACAATTCGCATTCAACTACATACGTTGTGTGATTTGAACCACTGTGCAGTTGTACAATTGTTTGTTGAAATTAACTCATGCCCGCTTTTCCCGATTCTTTCCATTTGCATGTCGTTAACACAATGCGCCTAAAAATAAAACTGTCAAACGTCTAACTTGAACTCAAACTCAAACATAAACTCAACGCAATCCAACAACAATCGTGATATATGTGGAATATGTGCTATCTGTGATGCCAATCTATCTAAAACCGACGACGACGATGATTTATGACTGTCGATTGTCAACCTGTAATTACGACAATAACCGATGACAACAACAATAACAACAACAACAAAAACAACAACGATAACAATAACAGACGACGATGTAACACTGACCCTGTCGCCGGTGATTGTTGGCAGCGTTCTGACCATCATAATCATTGGGGTGGCAATCGCGATACGAATATTTGTAGTAACCTTCGTGCACAATTTGCGACGCAATCGGCAACATGGCAACAAGGCGACAGCTGCTGGTGTCGTCGTCCAAGCGGGCGATGTCTTTAAGGTGAGTGCACCAACTTGGCCCACCTCTCCTCCCTCTTGCCATGCAATTAATAATGTTTCACTGCGACACTTTGCAGAGCGGCAACCTAGAGAAACCGCGCTGGCAGCATACGGATATAAAAACGAAATCCTCGGAGGATTTGGTTGAGGACGAACGTGATCCAGATGTTATACCCTCACAATATGGTAAGTCGTAACTTACAAGTTACTTTTGTAGGACATAAACAGTTCTTCTAATAGCTTAGCTGACTTTTATGTGATTGACAGTGCCGAAAAATATCAGTTTAAAACTCTAATTTACCAAAAATTGGCTAATTTAACAAATTTGCTTATAAAATTCCAAGTGAATCATCTATATAAGCCAAAAAAATATCAATTGTCGAAATGCAAATGCAGCAATAATTTAAATTCAACTAGAAAATTAATTAAGAACTGAGAATATTTTAATTAATTTTATTTAAAATTGTAGTTAAACAAAAGAATGCATTTTTAGTCTCAGACTATTTAGGTTTCAATATTACAGTTGTGTGATATGACAGCTGTTGAGATTTTTGATTGAGGTAGGATAGGGTAGGATGGGATATGATGTCCAAACCTTAGAGTATTTGAGTTTCAGTATAGCACTAAACAATCTTTCAGTTGTGTGATAAAATAATTGTCGAGTTTGTGCAGCAACGTGCACTTTGAGCATTAAACTTTAATCAAAGTTGATGTTCACTTTTCTGACGTTTACTTTCATGTGTCTTACTTTCGCGCATCGTCGCTTCCTGCTGTTCCTGCTGGTGACCCGTACTCGTAATCAATCTCATCAATACAACAATACGACCGGCAATCTAAACATGTTGCGAACCCCAACCAAACCAATTCGAACCCCACCGAACCGCACGAAACCAAATGAAACCATTCCAATATAATCCAATCAACGGATGCAATTTTCTTTTAATCGTAAATATTTTTAACGATGGCGTCCGCCAATCTAAAACTCAACCGCATCATCGCCTGGCCACCGGACTCTCATTCGGTCTCCCACTTGGACACACTCATCAATAAATTTCAATCACACAGTTGGCGGCAGCAGCGCCGGCAGCAGTGGCAGCAACGCCTCCAATGTGGGCAGCACCACTGCCGGCACAGCCACCGGCAGCAGCACATCGACGGCGGTAGCCACAGCTGTGCCCCCAACGGACCGCGATGCCCATCCGTTTGCCACTGTTGCAACAGCAGCAGCTGCGACACCATCCGGCGTTGGACTTGTTGGCAGCATTTCCAAATGGTCACCCAACAGCAATGTAAGTACGCCTCCAAAATGTTGTATTACCGATGAGCAACAAAGACTGCAATATTTTTCTTCTTCTTTTTTTGTGTATCACTTCAAAACTGAAGAAGAAGAAAGAAATTTTAATGCTTATTAGATTTTGTTATAAACGGAAACACGCAATGCACGTTATTTACTTACAGGTTCAGAGTTGTGCTTGTCGCTTCTTTATTTTCTCTCTTTCTTTCGTTCTACTTTAATTGTTAATTATTACGAAAGTTTAACCATTTTTATTATAATTGCGTTTTCCTTTCTCCCAGAATTAATGTTCTTTATTAATTTTTTTCCCTTTTAAGTTAATTTCAACTATAATTATTATAATTTTGTATGACTTAAATAATTTGTAACTTTCATTTCAATTTTAAATTAAATTTTTTTTAATTGTATTAAGACATACATTAAATTACAAAAATATAATAAATTAAATTACTCTACTTTCAACTGATGCTTATAAATATATAATTTATTTGTACATTTAGATGAAACTAGTTATAAATGAAAGTAATCAAAGTTTTAATACTATCAAACATTGCGGGTTATAATTAAAAAAGGCTTATGCGTGGGTAGAATAATAAAAAAATTATAATCGAGGGATTGGCTCCACATTTGCATTGCCATTTTGGCAATTGGGATCGCTTTTTCTGGGTTTGGCGACTTAGCTGAGGCCACGATATCTGCTACTTGTCAATTTCGGTTATTATTAGCCACCTTGACAATTTTTATGTTTTCTTTTTCTTTTTAATTTTTTTGTTTTTTAACCTGCTTTTTCTCCTTTTATCTGGCATTCTGTTTTTCACACCAAAACCAATCGAATGCCGAAATTGCAAAGTTGCTAAACAAAATCCTGGGTAACCACAGTACGGGTCTCAAATTCCAATTTGAATCGAAAACCTGCAGAACCCGCAACCCGCAAAACACAAACCCCAAAGCATACCAAAGGGGTGTTTATTAAAAAAGCTTTTAAACTGTCAGAGCGCACGTCTCGTGGCACGACTGCTTCCGCCCCTCCCCCTCGACCAGAAGCAGTTATAAATAAAAGCCATTGGCTAAATCCGAGTATAATGCGGCAAGCACTTTTGCATTGCAACGAGCCAATATCCGCCACCAAAGAACCACAGAGACAAGGTAATTGCAAGATTTCTTTTTCTCCTTTTAAGGGCGATACATCATGTTAAGCTACCCATAATCAATCAATATTTTCAGTATTTATATTGCTCAACATTCCTTGGCTGCTACGGTGATGGTGGGGAGTCCTTTAGATGGGGGGGGGGGGGGGGGGTGGCGCCAGTGTACGTATCCTGTGTCCTTAAATCAGTTTACAGTGATTGAATGTGCAACATGTGTTTGCCTCTTATTTTATATGCAGTGATGAAGGAAACAACTGAGTTACTTAAACCAAGTTAAAAATACTTAAATTAGCACACAAAAGTGAGCCACAAATTTAAATTTCAGTTCAAAACTAAAGGCAAGACAAACAGCTTTATTTATTTATAATCTATTTATTTGGTTTCTATTTATGTTAGTAGAAATGTAAAAAATAGTAAATTAATTGAATAAAAATAAAATCAAATAAGAAACGCTTCTGTTTCAAGTTGCTGTCGTTAAACGGACAGATGGGTTTGGTTCTGTGCATATATTTCATATTTTTCATATTGGCCTAATTAAACGGTAGACCGCAAAATAAAGCATTCGAAACAAAACAAACAAAAATCAATAATTAAAGATTTACATATATATACAATTATAATTTTAACAAATGAATAAATTTGTTTCTCGACACCATTCATATTTTATTTGGTGTATAATTCGCGTCTGTTTTGAATTATAAATGCCAGATAGGAGCATTTGTGGCCTGTCTGGATTATTGCAATTACGGTTCAATTATGGATTTTGCGACTGTAGTTGAGATGCCTGGCATTAGCATAAGCCGCTCCGAGTGTGATTTTAGAGCCGCTACAAACCGTATGCCATGAGCAGACACAGTGCAACTGAACATTTATATATCGTGCAACAGCACAAAAACCAACCACATAAACCAATCTGTAGACATGGAGTGAAAAATGCTTATTATCAAAAAGTAGAAAAGCCATAAAAAAAATAAAGCACTTCAAAAATACAACAACAACAAAACTTCGAATGCCGCGGTTTTCAATGTTGCCTAGTTGGGCGAAGGATGATTTCAGTGCATATAGAAATGAAATTTGGTGCGCTGATTTTAATTAGATTTAAATTAGCATCAGGCAAAGGGTGCAGACCGTAGTCCGCAGACCGGAGTTGTGGTTGTAGTCGTGGTCAGTGTCTGACATAACTCAATTCGTTCATTAAATAATTTTAAATATTGCCAAACATAACACAAACATGCAGCACTGCGCATCCACGCTTGGCCAACATCTGCAACTCGCTTCGCAATAACGCAATTCAGCAATTCTTAATTGCATCGACAGATTTTCAATTAGAATTTCCATTTTAACTGGCCGCAAAAATACTTTTTTCGCAGTCTTTTGCGATGTTGCTTTAAATTTGGCAGATCGCTTGAAATTATCATTTCAAATAAATATCTTTTCAATCTAACTTGTTAAAAACTTAAAAGGGATTCGACTCGGGACTCGAATTAAACTTAAATCCACTTTTAATATTACGGATTTTTAATAAAAGATCTAAACTACAAAATGAATTTCTATTAAAGATGTCTGATTCGAGTTAAATAAACATTTTAAATAACTAGTTTAATTTTCTTGTTTTTGAAAATTTTTGTAACTGTTTCAATAACTTTACGCTTACACGCTTAAAATTCTGAGTTTTTTTTTAAATAACGTAGACAAACTTTACGTATATGCCTGTGATCATATAATTTGAATAAATTTGTATTGAGTTCTACCTGCTATGAGTTTTTTATCCCAAATATCCGAATGAATAATTAAATTTTAAAAACTAATTATATAAATATTAAAAACAATTCTGATAAGTGGTGACTTATTTTATTGTTTTAACACTCCAAAATGATGTGCATATCTAATGGTGTTTATTTATTAAAATTACTTTTAAATAATTTTCTATCTGAATTGCTTAAATCGTCGACTAGCTGAATTCAAAATTGGTTCCAGCTGAGTGGCTTTAATGCGTTTGCATTTTTTAACTGTCGTATATGTTTGCAGGCACCGGCCGTGACAACGACCACGGCGCTGTCGTCCGGCGATCCCTCGAGCCCGCCGATCACCTACAATCAGATCAATGCGCAGCGGGCGCAGCTGCTGGCCGCTGTTGCCGCCGTTGGTGGCGGGTGCAGCAGCACCGTTATTTCGCCCAGCAGCAGCATAATGGGCAGCCTGGGAGTCGGTGGTGCTGGTAAGCCCCTGACACTGGGTATGGGCGGCACCATCATTGGCTCACCCACATCGCTCTCGTCTACGGCGACGCTGGCGGCGCATCTGCAGCCGGCGCATAGCAGCGGCGTTGGCACATTGCCGCCCGGACTGGGCAGTGGCGGTGGCTATATAATGAATGCCTATGCCAGTGGCAGTGGCAGGCTGCATCATCCGACTGGTCACACGGCCACCCTGAATCGCCATCATCATCACCAGCAACAGCAGCAGCACCATCATCACCATCCGCAGCAGCAGCAGCAGACGCACCATCATCATCAGCCCGGCTCGGGCTCGAGTCTGTTGCTGGGCAGCGTGGGCAGCGTTATGGGCGTGGGCGTTACCTCGACAACAACCACGTCGTGCAACTCGTCGCAGGACTTGGATGACAACATCAACATAAATGCGATTAAGGATTGCCTAATGACGCAACGCGTGCCCGAAAGCTGTGTCTAAGTTCTCAAATACATTGTCTACACTTGGTAACTAATATAGCTCTCGACTAAAACCGACTACAAATATATATATATATAGCTAGATATAGACTAGACTAGATCGTCATCTAAACCGTGCGTGTATGTATGTAGTTGAATGTACATACATATGTATATACATATATCAATATATACATATGTCAAAGTTTAATTCCCGTTAAGGTGCTGTGCATAACTAAATTCGATTCATGATGACCACTTGCATATCTTCTGCATCTAGATTTCCAGACATATCCATTTCTATATCAAGTGAGAAATCATATTCCACAAATATATTACATGACAGAGCTTTCACATACCAGCTGAAACATATCTTTTTAAAATCGTCAATACTCAACGATAAGCTATCGATAACTTCTGAAAGGTAAACTACAGTTGCTCATTCAACACATCACACATTGACCGAAAACCAATCCAAATGTATCTACCAGAGATGTATAACACTTAACGATAATTATCGGTAGCAGAAAGATAATTGAAGAGTGTTTTTTTTAGTATAAATGTGTGGATTACTTTTACAACGGGCAACATATCACAAATAATTCACAGAAGTATATCGATTATAATTCAGAAACCATCAGCGTGGTGATAAATATTTCATCCATGAATAATCGATAACGTTCGAGGGACAGATAAATCTCATTTTTATTCCATTTAATAACGGAATGCTGTTTACATAGCATCACAGTGCAAATATATTGTGTAGAGATAGACAACACACAACAAGCGATTTAGACGATAGCGCAAAGTTATCGATAACATTTGAGGATCTTCTTGTCCAATAATGCAACTAAAACCGTAAGTAAAATATTGTCGCTTATCCCAATTCCTGAATAAAACGAGAAATTGACAAACAATTTAAGTCTTTCCAAAATGAAAAGCAAAGTAACGTCTCTTTAGAAAATCCTTCAAACTTTCATATGTTTAAAGCATAAGAATACCAATACATAAAAATTAATACAAAACCAAAAGTATAACAGTATAATAGTTAAGATTAAGGCAACTTCAAAAAGACTCTGAATTTTAGTAGAAAAATTTAATTTGTAGCAAAAATGTTCCCAAAACCAATAAAAATAAATAATAAAAGAGATTGTAGATACATAAGTAAACATTGTCGAGTTGTAAATAAATAACTATATACGCATAGATAGTAAAGTTGTATAAAGCAAATGTTTTTAGTCTACGATTTTTGTTGTATATGTATGTATGTATATTTATTTATTGAGGAACTGCAAACTGCAGATGCAGCTAAGTTGCGTGTGAGTAGCCCGATTCAAGTCGGGAATGTCCTGCATAGTAAGAATAATTCTAGAAATGGTAAAGTTAATGCAAATTGTTGGAGCGCATTGCGCTTAAGCAGAATTTAACGACAGAGTTTAGTTAAAAATGTGTTAGGCTATTAAAATCGATGCATAAATAATGGTAAATCAATTAACTACGTCATAGAAATTGTGACAAAAAATAAGAATATTAAGAACATGGTAAAATAAAAATAATTAATTATTACAAAAAAGTTGTGTGATCTTTTTGACAACGGTTTCGAGTTTAATTTGGATGGTGTGGTCGGTTTAGTTTCACTGTTATTTAAGGTAAGTACTGGATAATTTGTATGTTCAAATACATGTGGAAAAATGGTAGAATAAATTCCTATAGGCTATGGAAACTTTCAATAGTCGAAATGATGAAAAACGAAAAAAATATTTCAGTTTTCTTGTATTTATTTATTACTTTTATATATTTTGTTGGCACCACATTCCCTGCTGAACCAATTAAAACCGGTGCTCAAATACGAACCCATCTCTGGTGGTTCACACTTGCAACCACAGTTGCCGCAGTTGCTCAGTTGCCCAACATCCACTTGATAAGCCACAGAAGCTGCACGGGGGAAAAACTGTTTTAAATTTCATATATGGCCCCGACTCGGCTCATTAGCAAATCAAATTTATACAGTATACAGTATAGAAGAGATATTTCTGGCAACTCAGCAGCAATCAGGCTGACACCCGAAAAATCACCCAAGCACCGAGCCACACAGCAGCCCAATGGTTGACCACACGAAACTTTGGACCGAAGCAAAATTGACAGGAAAAGTGAAACTTGCCTTTGATTTGTGGGAGTGGTATGCAAAAATGCTTCTGTAGACAAGTTTTGGGATTCATTTGGGTTTCGGATAATTGGAAACCGCGCTGACAGCTGCCCCAACCACCAAAACTGTACCGGA
Source organism: Drosophila nr. medialis 2 BK-2023a (assembly GCA_035044325.1). Classification (NCBI taxonomy): domain Eukaryota; kingdom Metazoa; phylum Arthropoda; class Insecta; order Diptera; family Drosophilidae; genus Drosophila; species Drosophila nr. medialis 2 BK-2023a. The sequence goes on along the minus strand of JAWNMH010000410.1, from coordinate 1,912,672 downwards.
GTCCAAATGTCCACTCTTAATGTGGGTCACACACATATGGGGACTATGTATGGGAGTATTAATTCCCAATTCCAACTCCACAATTCAACACTAAGGCAACCATTTGTTTGGCGATTTATTTGAATGTCTAAAGATTGTGAGAACTATAATCTTACGGCAATAGATATTTAAATATCGATTATGAGCAGTTTTAAATTGTTTTACCCTAAAACAAAACAATTTTAAATCAATATACATATTGGCTTTATATATTCAAATTATGAAATATGCAAATGGAGAAAACATATCTTTTAGAGCAAAATTATAGAAGCTAAAAATTTGGCAGAATAACTTTAACGACTTATCAAAACAAGACTAATTGAAGAATTATATACTGTGATACGGAAGGTATTATAAAATCGATAATCGCTAATAGATAAAGCCACATATCTCCCAAATTTTGGTGTTAGGTTTTTGGCGATGTCCTTTAAAGATCGGCAAAAGCCACGCCCAACTCCCCCGTACCACGCCAACTCCTAAAAATTTGGAAAGTATAGTACTGGTAGCCTACTTTAAGAACCGATAAGCAATATTAATGGCCATGCCCCCACCTGCGCCCATAATCGCTAAAGCCGATTTTTCGGTAAGTGGAAATCGATAAAACGGCAAATCTTTCACAATTTTAAAGACAGAGTCACCAATCGTGGAAGGTAACTTGCTTTTGACCTCCTTCAAAGATCGGCACATACATTTTAACACCATGCCCACTCCCTCCGCCCTAAAAATCAGAAATGCTCAAAATAAGAGCATGTATTTCTTGGCTACAACCAAAATTGTCTGCGGCACCTGTAATCAGATGGTATTACTTATGGTATCGGAGTATATCGCAGTCGGTTACATCCGACTGAAACTTTCTCACTTGCTTTCAATTGTTTTTCTTTCTCATAGTTTTTCCCTAAAGGAAAACTAATTACTCTGGCCGATCTACTCTGCATGAACAGACTTCAAGCGATTGATGTTGCACTTCTGTTTCTCTGAAGATTATTATCTGTCTACAGTGTGAGCTCCCACGTGTTGGGCAATTAAGTTGTCAAGCGAGACTCGGGCAACTTTAGGTGGCTTCAATGTGCCTTCTCTGGATACATATATCTATTACCCATCCCAGGCAGCGCAGCACTTCAATTCACTTCCGCTACGGTTTTGCTTACTTCCGTTTGCACATTTACGCCACTGGCATCGTGAGCATTCGCTGCCTAATAGAAAACTGTTCACACGTGCTGCAAATTACAATGTTTGAATGCCTAACCATCCACCCACACAGCCAACCAACCAACCAACCAACCAACTACCAAGTACTGACCAGACAGAGCCCAGCGGACCCAAAACAGAACCAGCCACCGACGGTCCGTGCGGTCAATAAATGTAAATAAAATGGACGCGACCGCCTACCCAAAAGCCACGCCCCATTTGTTGGATGATGGTATCAGAGCAAAAAGTGGGCAACACAGAAAAAAAGGAAACTCTAATAGAAATTGCATAGCGAATATTGTAACGAAATTATGCACGTTATTTATGTATTTGTTGTTTTATTTATGTATTTGTTGTTGTCGCTCTTGCAGCTGCCCTTCGTTGTGGTTCACATTTGCCATTTATTGATTTTCACGTGTGAAAATTAAATTCCCTTTTTAAGTTACTCCGGTCCGAACATAAAGTTTTGTTAGACGCGATTAGTAGCGGGAGTCTCGCGCCCGTCGGCCCAAATTGAATTGAAGCGCGCTGTGTAAATCAGCGGCTCAATAAAATCTAATAGTCTCGGGCAGATTGCTGCTCGGCACGCACCCAAAGCTTGCTGAAACCCAGAAACGTAGGAACTTTGTGTACAGGCACATAAATTAACGCGGACAACGCTGGTGACTAGAACTTTTGGGAGTACAAGGACGTGAATGTCCTTGACAGTGGCAACCTTATAAAAACAAGCGCAGGAACTAGACGAACCCAAAGTGTTTCTGATTAGCCGAAGCATTCATGCTCTTGAGGCGTGAAATCCAAGTCTATCTATGAAATAAATTGGGATTCAATGAGGTGTTGGATCCATATTATTGAAGGGATCTTCATTATTTCCGCAATGTTGACGAACAAAATAATATCGATAGCTTAATATTTTATTTGTGGAGCCAGCAAACAACATACTCAAAATATATTTTAGTTCAGCTTATATACAAATGTCGGAAGCTGAATTCTAAATAAGTTAAGCTGACTAAATACATATTTTCTTAAGACGAATAGTAAATCAAACACAGAAATCAAAATCTTAAGATTTTAAAAGCAAAATAAATTAGACTCAAAGTCTTTACAGGGATAGCTAGAGTTCATCAGTCAGAAGTCAAAGTTCGTAGTATTAATTATAATTTTAATGAAACTAATTTGTTAAGATAGTGTTTTGAAAATAACCAAGGATTATCATACTTCATTGGGCAACCACTTTGCATCCTGTTGAACACATCCAACAGTCTTTCTCGTGGCTAAATTTATGTACATACAAATGGAAGATTGATTGAAGAAATTGCTTGCCTGACAAACTTCATGGGAAATGCACAAGATCCTTTTTGGCGAGGGCACAAACCAACAGAAGCCATTTGGCAAATTAACTAATGACCCCATATTAGGTGCTAGGCATCTTAGCGGGGCCAAAGCGTCTGCAGGAGAGGGGAAGGAATTGTTGCCGGCGCGTTTGCTTAATTGTCGTGCGACCAACCCGCTTTTTGCTCGTTTTAATGAGTCAATTTAAATTCCAATTTCGATTGTGGGACTCACTCAGCTTTCAGCTTTCAGCACAGAGCTCACCAGCAGCCCGATTGCCCGACTGCGGCCAAATCGATGTTCATTAACAGAAGGCGGAGCCACGCCCCATGCCAAAGCGAATGGGGTTTTTGTCGGCCGCATTGTCAACGCAATTAGCTGAAGTTTTTAAGTTAATATTGGTTTTCGTTTCAGCATTCAAATGATTTGAATCGTGCGTAAGGCCTATAAAATAGTCAAAAGTTAAGGATTTCAAGCAAATTCAAACAATCAATCAAGTGACACTTTTTATGATATTTTATTTAATTTTTAATTAAAAACTGACCGCACTTTTTGTTGGCTAGGCTAATGAACGAAACATCCGTATTTTTAATACCCTGTCCTCATTAAAACGGTCAAAGTGGGTAAGCTGGACTTCTGACAGTGTTTTTAGCGAACAATATAATTGTGTTAAGACTTGCGGCAAGTGTAATAATAGAGTCAAATTTAATTCATGATTTTGCATTTACTCACACTGATTTAGTTTCCGCAGTTTAAAAATATTTACTTAAAATTCTAGTGCTCACTACTTGTAATGAAATGAAATCACAACAAACGCTGCTGCGATAATTGTCAAATATTCATTTAAATCTTAAATATATGCATGCAAAATGTAAAAAAATAGACATCACCTGTTAACGTTATACGATCGGGCAACTAAACGTAACTTGAAATTACAGACGGATCATATTATCTTTAGAGCTAAGCAAAATAAAGACTACTTAAATTTGTATATGTTAATAAATTGAGGTTTTTATATTTTAAATATTTTCTATAATCATAAAATTATTTAACTCAAATATGTATTAAATGGGGTATTCATATTTTATTAATTTTCTATACTAATTATATTATTTTACGATGCATTAAATTAGTATTTACTTAATTATGAATATTATTTGTATACTTAAGATATATATTTAGAGATTTGGACAGGGTATAGTCCTAGTCGCTCGCTGCTTTAACATTCTCTTTTTTAGTGTTTGTTTTTTTTTTAGCAACTTTAATTAAAACATGTGCGTTTTATTATTTGATTTATTATAAGCATATGACGGCCAGCAGCTACAACTAACAAACACATGTGTAATTGCATATTTGAACTCAATTAACCGGCGACTTGAATGCTCAAATTTATTTAGTGTGCTGGTGGTGGAGTTGGGATGTGGTATCCAAGGACTAAACTGTGACAGTATCAGAGATGGAAAGGAAGGGGAGTTGAGCGTGTGCCATAAATTCCCTTCTACGCACTCAGTCAACTTGACCCCGACTATGACTATGCCAACGAGGACGAGGACGAGGATGAGAACGGGAAAATGGACGGGGGCGAGGATGAGAACGACAAGGATATTTTGTGGAGCGCAGCGCTGCATGAAATGAAATTTAGCGCAACGGTCTCTTTCCATATGCTTTTTTATGCTGGCCGAAACAATTTATGGCTAAGCGCGCATGTTGGCCTAAAAATATGTATAAACATATATAAAGCTTGCATGCATATGTATACAATATATATAAATATACATATATATGCATGCATGTCCAAGTAAAAAATCGTTACATAGAAACACGTCAATAAATTACGTACCCCAAGCCTTAGACTTAACCAAGTTGAACTAATGGCAGCTCCTAAAACCCACTCAACTCAACAACAACACAGCCCTTAAGCAGTTAGGAGCACGATTCTTAAGTGTAAAATGAAATTTAGATACCCTAGAGGAAAAGATATATAACACAAGTAGGATAATGAAGTTGAGATGGCATAAGCCCAAGGGATAAGCTTCAGTTAAGAAACACACAACACGGTAAAGAAACACACAGCAACGAAGATGATTTGCATTTATATAGCGTATATAATTATAGAAAATATACGAGTATTAAGATTTTTAAACATATTAGAAAATATTATAATTATGTATAAACGCAAGGCAAACCGATTCCTGGAATTAATATACCCAAAGCGTATGCATCAACTTTGAAAGAAAAACAAGAAATATAAATTTAAATTCTGTGCCAACATGCAGCAGGACATTTATAGACGGGCAGAGCATATATGGGAGAGGTCGTGGCTGAAGGGGCGAGGGTCGAGAGACGGCTCAGCAATTTATGCGAAAACGCGAAAACATCAAAAACAACAACGGCAACAACAACATATCGTAAGTGCATGCGTGAGTGCTGATTAGAATGCCTCAATTAAAATAATTTGAAATGATTCCAAGCGGCGACAGAGCGAGAGTTCCAAATTACAGACACTGTTAGGGGGTTCTACAAAGAGAGAGAGAGATAGAGAGAGGTAGAGCGAGAGAGAGAGAGACAGAGACAGAGAGAGATAAGGAGAGCTAAAGACTGTAAAAGAGTCGACATTTTTTTGCTTATTGACTGGCGCACAGATTGACAAGCATGACGAGGGGCATCCGGCACGCCCCCAAAGACCAATTTCGTAGCTCCCACACCATACCTCATACACACACACACACACCAGGGAATTGGATTTCCGTTTCGAACACATTAAAAACTTTACAATTTTGCAGTGTAGTCAAGTTTAATTTTTTGGTTGAGTTCATGCGAAAATTGCAAAAATCATATTCCAACTGTTTGGCAAGCCATCAAAGGTATGGGCAGCATCTGGGTGCAAGTTGCAATGGGGCATGCAGGCTGTAGGGATTGGCCCTGCCACCAGCAGCTAAGGTTTTAGACGGACATGGAACGAAATGACAGAAAATGAAATGTGAAATTAAATCTGCATTTTGTCCGAAGTGTGGCCAGGTGTGCAAGAGAGTGCAACATGTGTGTTGCATGTGCCCCTCATCTGGACTTATTTGCATTGGAAATTGAAACGGTTCTATAAACAGTGAAGATTGAATTTTCCTCAGACACTGCTGGCTATTGTTGGTTGAGAACATCCCAAATCTACAGTACCCAAACCCTTCTCATCACCCCAACCACTTGCTCTAAATACGCGAAACTTTTCTGTTTCCGTTTCTGTTTTTTTGTTTGTCTGTGGTATGTGTTTCTTTTTAATGTCTTATCTACGTGGGCTGCGTTTTCAAATTAAGCAACAAATTTAACACAAGACACACGCGCAGTGCATAAAAACCAAGCAGCTCCCAAAAAATAAATAAAAAGTAAAAAAAAAACCGAGGGAAAGAAAGGAACACAAAACAAAATAATAAAGAAAATACTCTTAACCGTTACCATTTCCCCAGCAACCCTGACAGAAGCCCCAGCAGGAGTCATAATTATACTCGGCCCATTGTGACTCTGCACGCGGCACGCAAAACATTTTTTGTAATTATCTCTCCAAAACTGAAAAAATCCTGCAAAGCGGAAACACTTACAACAAAAAAAATTATGCAAATGGCATAGAAAAAAGGCTTAGATAGTCACCGCATAGTTACACTTTCAATTACAAAATAATCATGAAAATTTCGCAAAAATTTAGAGAGTATCACAACTCATTCTATCAATAATGCATTCTTAGATAAGTCATTTTATCCGAGAATAATAATAATAAAACACAAAAATTAAATATTGATTTTGAATTGCTATATTAGTACAGAAATATATAGTGGAATTGAAAGGATTTTCCGTATCAAATTGTTGCAATTCATTCTGAAAATGAAATAAGTATTATTATAAAAAAAAGCACAACAAAAGTTGTACTAATTAATATATAAACAAATAAATAAACAAATAAAATATGTGATACGATTATTTAGTTTTCGCTTGCCTGCTCTAAATTAGATTTTCTGTTTCTCTACTTATACATTCTAGTGCATATGCTCCGCTCGGCTAGAGCATGCTTGGAAAATGAAGTTTCTGCAGTGCACGTGTTGCAGTAGAACTGGGCACCTCATTCCTCGCCCCTCGCACCTCATCATGGCTTACAGTGAACATGCGTGTGTAATTAGCAGAAAAATAAGTATTGTCTGTTTTTTTTTTGCTTAAAGTAATGCGTGCCAACTACTTTGTAGCAATTTGGCTTACTTTTGACAAGCTTGTGCCATTGTCTAAGAAGAGTATCTACTAGAGACTAGGAGAGAAAGTTTCTCTGATTGCAGCTTTAAGATTTGAAAAATAAAAATATTTAATGCTTAACCATTTGTGAAAAGAATTAACTAAATAAATATTTTTTTTTAAATAAATCTGATTTATTTTTTGAGAAAAAAAACATACAGTGTAGTTAAATTTACAGCAGCAGTCAAAACTAAAAATGAATATCTCAAGAAATTCACACCCTTTCGAATGCGAGCTAGGCAAGATTAAAGTCTGTGCAAGTTTTATACGAAGCTATAATTTGAGATCCCTCAGAGTCGTACCTGCCATTTAACAAGTGAAAAGCATAGGACGGGGAGTGGGCGTGCCGTCACGTCGAAGGGATGTGTGGCCTGCAACATTGTGAGTTTATGGGTCAACGGTTTCGCTGCACTTATTGCTGTTATTGTTATGGTTAGTGTTAGAGCTGTTACGGGTTGAGGGAATAGCGATAATAAAGCAAACATATGACGACAGTGACATAGTCGCTGCGCTTGTAAGCAACAAAAGCAACACACACTGAAACTACACCAGCGGAAAACGACAACAAAGTTTTCCGCCTGCAGCGAGCAGGCAGCCAATAAAGTCAAGAACACAGTCATGAAAAACGTTGCCAAAAATAAAGAGCGAGAGCGCCAGATACGAGAGCCAAACGAGCCAGTTGTAAGTACATGTGTCTCTGTCTCTGTGTGTGTGTGTATCTCTATGTATGCGTGTGTGTGTGTGTATGTACGTATGTGTGCGCGTGTTGTATGTTATTATTATTTTTACTGCAAGGCATTCGCATAAAGGACATAATCATATTTTTCATCAAAGTCAGCAATGGCGATAAAAACTACAACAAAAGCACACACCGAGAGCAATAATACAAGCCACTATATGAAGCTGTAAGTGTGTGTGTGTGTGCGAGTGTGTGTTAGTGTGTGTGTGAGTGTGTGTGAATGTTAGGCATTGACTGTCTCCCTCTGATGCGCAGCATATCCATTCTGCAGTTGCTGTCAACATTTTTCATATCATAAACACTTTTAGTGTTGATATTACCAACAATAACTTTTACCCAACACACACACACACAGTATGGGTGTGTTTGTGTGTGTATTTGACACGCCTCCCTGTCGCGTTATTGTGGGAGTCTCGTCCGTTATTTTGCCTTTGACACGCTTCTCTTTTTTTTTTTACCAAACATCGGCCTTGTAAGAAGAAGAAGACGCTGGCTGCCTGAGTGGGCGTGTGTGTGTTAATGTGTGTGTATATCGATGCCTGTGCTTGGCTAGTGTGCGTTAATGTGCGTGTGTGTCCTTTTTAATGTATACACATATTTGTTTATTCGGTTGAACCTTGAGAACATAGAGAAGGCGCTGACCAAAGAGTTGAATCACATTCGACAGCAGTTTTAAAATTATATATATTTTTTTATTTATCATATAATATTTATAATGCTTTAAGCTTAAAAAATGTGTATATATTTAAAGTGTAATTAATATTCATTAGGAAAAAAACGAATTTTGCATTTGTTTATTTATTCAGATTATTTACTTTTTCAAGCATATTTATCTGTTCAGTTTTAAGCAATATTTGGCAGCACTTCACCACAAATACTTTTTAGTATCAATTTGATACTGATTTATTGGTCCCTCCACCCATTCGCTCAGTTCTTCTTGTGGCACATTCGAAAACGTTTTAATTGCAGCGCGTTGCCTATCTGTCATTGATATTGGACAAGTAATTGAAATGTGAATTGCTAAATCATTTTCTACACAAGTTGTGCACAATTTTAACTTAAGCAAATCATATTTTTCAATAACATTCAATTGCGGCCAGAATGAAATGTAGACAAGAGCTTAAACTTAAGAGGCTTTCAAATTTACAAGTAAATAACCAAGCGGCAGGCTGTCGAAAGACAAAGCCCAGGATTGAATTTCGTCTGGTTGACCACAGCAACTAATAACCGAGCCGAACACATCATATTAGTCTCGAGACTATTCCGACCGCAGGACATGCCAGAGAGGTGGTTGAGACTGAGTGGCATGTTCTGGCTATTTACTCCACACGCACACACACACACACACACACATATCTAGCTATTTTGGTTGTGCTCGAGTCGGCGCCTTGGTTATCTTTGCACAAAGATGACATTTGTGTTGAAACAGGCAAATTAGTATTTATTGCCTTTTGCTGCTGTTGCTGACATATTATTTTATTTGTTTAATTAATTTACAAAAAACAGAAGAACACCAAGGGACCACAAGACAAAATCATCCACAACAACAACAGATGCTCCCACCCCCCGGAGAACCGCCTCCTTGGCCAACCCCCTTTTATGCCATATGGCATATGGTAGCTGTAATAAATAAGCGTCTAGCAACAGATAACCAAAGACATTCCATATGAAGAGCTACTCCGACCTCTCCGAAATGCTGGGCCTCATAAATTTTATGCGTAGTTTGGGTTGATTTAATGACCATTTTCCCTGCGCTCAGCCGCCGATTTCCCCCCTTAACTGTCCACATAATTAAATCAACTAAATATTTAACGGCACATTTATTTGGCTTTGCTTCGTCCAGCGTCCTTGACCATTTGCCAGGATTTTTATTACATTGCTGGAACATTAAGTGGTCGAGAGTTCAAGTTCCACATTCCATTTCAGTCCATTCACTTGGCCAGTATGTCCAGCGCCCATAAATTAGCAATGGCTGGCCGAAATTGTATTAAGTAAATCATGTGGCAACGTCAAGAAAGGCCACGCCTACTTCCCACTGCCCACTGCCCACCGCCCCCAATCACCAAACCCAAACACCCATTTTGGCTCAATATCCTGTTTTTGGTATTTAATTTCCTTTGTTTTGCTTTTGCTCAATAATTATGAAGTGTTGATTTGACAAATGCCTTAGATCCGCCAAATTTACTGGTTGTATTTTGTTGATTAGGATGCATGTTGTAACAGTTTGTATAAATTTATGTACACTTATATCAAAATAATATTATATACAGATCTGTGTATCTATCCTTATTATTTGAACCCAACATTTTGATTTGGTTGTTCCCCTTCAGTTTCCCTGTGTATATTTGTTTTCATGGAAGTCGACTGGAACAATCGAACAAAAGTTTTGTTCGCGTATTAAACGATATTTTTAACAATATGTCCTGTCCAAGCTTACAAAATTGTATTATATTATCATCATCATCGAACCACATATCATATAGCTGCCATAATAAATCGAAAGACTTAAACTAACTAAATCCCATTCCGATGCAAGTCGGTAAGCAGAAAACATAATAATATTTCCAACTCCTCAAATTTGGATATCAGATAAGTTCCGTTTTGCAAGGGTATATTTTCTTCGGCTTGGTGAATATTATTCTTACTTTTTGTTTCATGTTATCTCTATTTAAATTGTTAACATTTTTCACAGCCTGCATTTCAATTGCCCTTTTGTTTCTAATAATAACAATAGCCAAGCCAGATAGACATTTCTATGTACACACTAATAGAGATAGGAAACTGTTTGGACTGATGGACGGAGGGACATTTGCTGAAGGCCATTTGCTACACTGTGCTACACAGTTTGCGAATTCTGGTTGGATTTATTTCACGGCACATTTAATATGGGCACGCGCTCGACGGCACAGATAGAATATCCTTGACGATGCGACTGACAGCTTCGAGAACAATCCGACGACAGCCAAGACAATTTTTGCTTTTGTAATTTTTTTCTTTTTTTTTTGTGGGCTGTTTTGTAATTTGTTTAATTTTAAGTAGCTGTAGGGGCACTATTCGGTTTGTCCGTGGGTTTCACCAGCCGATGGCAATACGAATAATCGCAAAGCGAGGGCGCATTTTCCTGTTCCCCCAGATCACTTATCAACTGTCCAGAGAGTTGCTGCTGTTGTTGCTGTTGTTGCTGGCATGGCCATAAAAATCAAAAGAGCATAAAAATACATTTGATAACACAGCGAGTTCTGTTTGTTGTTTGCCTTTGCCTATGGCCCTTGGCGTATTTGCCTTAAGTGCTCATTTCAATGTCGCCAAGTGTCAGTCGCCAAGACGTGGTTCACAGCAGCCCAAGGACCAAACCATACTAGTCGTGGCCCAGGAAATTGGCAATGTCAAAGCCAAGAAGACGAAGAGAAAAAAAAAACAGAAGGCAAACGAGGCGACGGCTACGTCCAAAAGTGAATTAAAATAAATTTGCTAGCGGGGATTTGGGGATTTGTTGTGCTGCGCATTTTTAGTATAACACTAAGGACACCCTCGCTACGATTTTGACTCTGACACCCAGGGCTGGGCACAACTGTGCCCTCAAGTGATTTACAATAGTTGCTCGAGACAAGGCAATGTGAGCAAAGAATCAAATATTTGTCAATTTAAATAATAGAGTATTAAGCGTAAAGCCAATTGAATTGAACCACAATTACCAAGTATTTGCATGATTATTTGACTTCCCGGGATAAGCAATAAACAAAATGGCAACACTAAATATATATCGCTTGAGGATTTGATGAGTTTTCTGAGAAATAAACTGGTATACGCATAGATATAAGAATAGAATGAAATATTGAACAATTGAAAAAGTATTCTTGAAGTGTACTAATATATTATTATTATATTATTTTTGTATTATTTATATTATGTATATATTATATATACATACATGTTACAAGTATTATACAAAAGGATTAAATGGGATAACTGTTTAGTTGGAAACACATTTGTTTCCATCGCTCAATTCAACTACTCTTGAAATAATACGATTGTTAATATAATTCAATATTTTTCTTTAATATAATTGCCAGCCCTGATTTCTTAAAAAACTCTCCACGCCCCATGTTTTTTTAAGAAAACGTATCCGTAATAATAATTTGATGTTTTTGTGCCTCTGGCTATTATTTCAATAACAGAAAGAAAGAGAGAAAGTGGCAGGGAAGAAAAGGAGGGAGAGACTAAGCCGCTGGCCTTGTTATCGGCTCTGGTTGTTTGTCTATTGACATAAGCATACGGCATTTATATAATTGTTATATCAAATATCAGACATTGTTGAAAACACACTTTAAACGCTCAAAATGCCATCAAATTGATGGCTTTAAAATTAGCGTAAACTTGGCGCCAGAACGGACCCCCAACGCGGAAAGTGAAATGCGCCAAGTGCGAGCTTAAAATAAGGAAGCGATGGGTGTGGCGTAAGCAGGAAGGAGGGAAGAGGCGGTGATGTGGAGAATGTGCGGTTCCAAACGGGCTGCTACACGAGTGCTTGGGTTTGGCTAGGAAGTGGCCCGTCGCATTGATAATGACGGCAGGGTAGATTTTGTTTTGGGTGGTTTTTTGGGGCTTCTTTTGGCCCAGTTTACGAAACTTTACAATTAGATTTGCGCGCGGCTGAGCTGTCGTAAGACCTTTCGGTCAGAACGTGAGTCTCCCCTCTTCCCCCTCACACCCGACCAGTGATTTATTGGCACATTGTTGGTTTGTTGTGGCTCGAACATAAATCAAGTAAATATGTTGAGACTCCGTAGAGAAAATTCAACAAATTACAGCATGCCTTTAATGTAAAAACAAATCTAAAGAAAAAACGAGAAGTCGTTGCAACTAAAATAATTTTATGCGTTTTTTTTGCGTTTTTATGGTCTTTGTTTTGGGTCGGTCAAAGACTTCTCCTAATGATTACAACATAATCCAATTTTCATTACATTTACATCAATTCAAGAAGATAAATGAAATGTCCAAATAATGAGACCAAAACTGAGACCATTTTACGTTAACCCTTTTCGTTTTCCGCAAGGCCCCTGACGTTTTTAACATTAACCAAATTTTCTGTGAGATGAGCTTAACTCCTCTAACGACAAAAGGGTATAAGGACTTATTAGTTTAGTTTGCCACTACCAAAAGGAAGGGAAGGGAGTAATTTGAAATTTGAAATACTAATAGAGAATAATTATTTGCAATTTTATAAATATCTTAATGGATTTCGAGCAAAGAACACAAATTAATTTGTGACGCTGCTGAAAGTGTAGTGGGATATTGTGATGACAAAATTATTCGCTGTGTCTTTTCATCATCAGTTATTTTTTAACATTTGCATAATTTTCTACAGATTAAACTACAATTTATCATAATTTTTTTTTTTCTTCTGACATGTTGTTGCCCTCCTTTTGAGTTACGGCTGAATGCTCAAAGTGATTTTTAATAGCGGGACAACGTTTTCGTTTCCTTGGCAAGCTTAAGCTTCCTAGTCCCATTACCCAAGCAATCATTTGTTTATGCTCACCAGCCGAGAACAGGACTGAGGATTTGCGCAGTTCCTTCGGTCCGAGCTGCATTTGGAATGGAGGGAGCGAGATATGATTTGAAAATACACAGTCAGCGAGAAGGGATAAGCATACATCAAAGGCGGCCATAAATCTGCAGACTAGTCCTGCAGTACCAAATGCGAAATCACTTTGCAGTATTAACCAGAAGCGGGCGAGGAGCACATAAAGCGCCACGCACGATAACTTGACCAAACAATGAGCGAGAGAGACACAGATATACATCCAACTTGGCAGCCGGCAGACGCCGAGACAGGCGGACAGATAGACAGATAGACAAAGAGGGCGAGTGAGAGAGAACTTTTGAGTTGAAGTCAACACATTTTCACACACAATAAATTTTTGCCAACGTTTGCAGGAAAACCATATACGAGAATGGAATGGAAAAAGGAAACGTGCCATGTAGATGTAGATCCTTCAGGGGCGGTGCGGGAGGGGGCCGTGTTCAGTTCGCTTGTTTGCCTATTGATTTTATAAGCAACTTAAAGCAGAGTATCCGTGCCACATCACACGGCAATTTCACAATTTGAGAAACAAAAACCTTGAAAGTAAATCGTATGCCCAGCATTTGCCTTCAATTGAAAGATTTATGGGAAAATTCCAAAGCGTTAATCCAAGTCAATTAGTTTCTTTGTTCATTTTGGGAGCGCGCCAGCAGCGGCCAAGAATTTGTTCGCTACTTAACTTTATGGTAAAGTTTTGGTCGTGACTGACGGAAAGTTTGACAACGACTTTGATGACCTTTGCACCCAAGGGTGAAAGCAAACCTGCGGGTTGAAAGGTCAATTATGACCACAAATTTCCGACAGATATGGCTTTAATTTGATGGGCCAAAGGTTAATTAATGGCTTGTTGTTTGAGCAAAACTGGATTACAGTTAAGCTACTCTTTAAAAAAATATATTAAATAATAAGAAAATAAATTTCTTCTTTACGTTTATAATACATTCATATTTCAAACAGTCAACATTGAAAATGTGCCCAAACATAAACAATTTAACATTTTTATCAGAAAATATTAAAAAAAATAAGTGTAAAGAAAGTTATGTCTTTATTTTTGGGAAATTCGCAGCGCGCTGCGTTTTTTTAACATCCGATCGCCTACTGCTTTCTGACAGTTGATGTCTTATTTGTAACATACCATGAACCAAATTCCCCTCAAACAGCCCCAGTACTCAACCCTTTTTATGGGGTTCTCTCGCCTACGCCTGATTTGCTGCCATTGAATTGAATGATTTTGTTTTTCAATTTATTGGGATTTGCTCGACTCGGCAGACAGGCAGGCAGGCAGGCAAACTGGCAAGGCAGTCCGGAAGGATTCCGTCCTAGCATCTAAGCATATAAAGCATTTTTATTATAAAAGGGCGCTCGATATTATCGAAGTTGATTTATTTGCCAGTTGGCCTGTGTTGGTCTTTGAGGGTTGTGCCCGGGCTTGCGAAGGCCTCTGGCTTAAAGCCAATGTTTTTTCCGAATTTTCTTCTTTTTTTTCATTTGCAGACCAAAACACGTTTCATGAGTTTCCACATTTTTTTATACGCTTCGACACAATAAACACATTTTCGAATGCAGCAAATTGTTTTTATTTAATTAAAATGCTTTTCATACCGCTCACGCAGCGACACTAAAAGCAACACAGTCCAACCAAAGTATTGATAAATGTTCAAAAGTGAACATAAAAAGAATTTGACAAAGGAACAATCCTGATAAATTTAGCTACGATTCAGATAGGTTGCTTCTCCAATCCATGAATTTGTACGACCAGTTGGCAATCGGAAATTATTGACAATTAGATGTGTTTCTTTTCTATTTAAAAATATTAAATTAATCGTTGATAATAACAAGCTTCTTGTAAAATGCTAAAAATCTAAGCTTAAATAAAAACAACGCCATAATTCGTTTACACTAAACAATTGTTGTTTTATATATTTTTGATGGATTTTTTTATTATTTTAAAAATCCGTTAACCGCAGAGCTGACGACCACAAGCGGATGGCGGTTCGTTTTGCTATCTGGCTGGTTATTAAAAATAAAACAAACGAAAAAAAGTGAAATAAAAAAGAAAACAAAACTTTAGCCAGAAGCCGGCGCAAAAGTGTGCAGAAGGGGTGCGGAGGGGAATTGCGCCGCAACTGTGAATGCGCGGCGTCCATAAATCCCGCCGGCATTTCACATGTGTATACGTTTTTTATTGCCATGTGTGTGTGTGTGTGTTGTTTGGACGGGGCCCGAAGGCGAAACGCTTGGCGCTGCTGTCTTTGCAATTGCCACGGTTTTGACCCCTTTGGATGCCAAAGTAGGAAATAGAAACAGGGGCAGAAGGGGGGCAGTGTTCGGGAAGCTGGCGGCGAGCTTTGCGCTTAAGTCTAATGCGAAAAGTTGTGAATAGGCTCAGTAGGAAATCCTATTTTATGGCGCAAAGTTACTGCAGTCATAAAAACGTTGGCCAACTCTCTCCCTCTATCTCTCTGTCTCTCTCTCTCAGGCCGAGCGATTGGGCAAGTGCTGGAAGTGAAAGAGCGAACGAGAGCGAGACGGAAAATGCGTGAGAAATATTGTTGCTTAGAAATTCGGTTTGTTTGTTTCTGCTTATGCAAATATTTATATATTTCCGAGACGAAGCGAAATAAAGACAACAACACGAGCTGGGTGAGTGTGCTTGTGTGTGTGTGCCTTAGTAGGGGATTCATAATTGAACTGCCCAATTATACATTCATAATTACATACAAAGTATTTGCCATTCACAAACTGAAAAACAAAAATTAAATTAAATTCCAATATTCTTTGTTTCCTGAATCAAATATATAATGAATAGATTCGAAGAATTACTTTTTTTTATCAAGGAATTGTAAAATTCAAAACAACAACTTTATGTAAATTTGGCCAAATTGACACCATAACAGTTACCAGTTATAATTACAGTTAGCAGTTGAATTAAATGTTTCCACATGGCTTAAATGCGTCCGTAAAAATTGTATTTAAATTGAGAAAGGGACGTTCACAATTGCCATAATATGCAAATAATTTGATTAAAAGGTTATTGCATTTGAATGCACATATTTTATTATGCATAAACATGAACAATAAATTATGATGTCCCTCCTCACACCCTTCTAACAGCTTGCACCTTCTGTAATATGCAATATGCCCCAGTGTATGAGGTTGCGTGGCACGCAAATCCGACACGTAAAATAATAAGCGGAAATGTTGAAAAATTCAAAGCAGATTTCAGCATCTGTCGCCTCAATGTCTCCGTCTCAATCCCCTAGCTCCTGCTCTTGCTGCTCCTCCTGCTCCTGCTTCCATTATCGCATTGACGTTAGCTGAAAGTCAAGATTTGTGCGCATTAATGGCAGCGATTCAATTTTCAATATCTACGGCACGTGACTGCCGTCCGCGGCATCGATGTCATTGAAACCTGACGTGCCCAACATGTTTAATTGCCATAGAAACTCACGGCACAATATATTTAAAGTACTTACGAAACAGCTGGTTTGACTGAGTGATTGAGCGAAAGATGAATAAATCAACAGATCATCAAGTTGACTACATCTAATCAAAGGCTATAAGGTTAGCTATATGTAGTAGGTATAGTTATAGATTTAGGTATAGGTATAGTCATGGGCTTCTCTATAAATACAATAAAATAGTATTTAAAATTTGAATGAAATGCATGAATTAGTGCGAAATAATCTTACAAAGGTATAATCTGTTTCTACCTTTCTAGCAACTTGGTTAACAGAACATTAGCCAAACTTATTGGTTCACTAATAGATAGTTAAAAATGGAATGTAACAAATCAAAATAAGAGACTTGCCCACTCCCCTACTTGTCTGAATTCACTACCATAATTTCTTAAGGAATGTAAAGGGAATTTCCCGTGTATTGTCCCATAAGGTACAATATTCTGTAATTCAAACATTTATAAAATAGGATTTTAAATATCCAATGGAGTATTTTGTGTATTTTTCGATTATTTATGGAACATAGTACCGATCTTATAAAAAGTATGGCAATATTAAAGACACAAACATCGGAAAATCGCTTATTTCAAAATATACATTAATTTAATTTGTATACTTCAATCAAAATGAAACAAATTACTAATGAAAATATTTAAAACTTCTAAAATCTGGGATTTATTTGATTGGCAGCTTGCAAAAAGAGAGATATAGCGTGTCTTATATTTTAATCAACTATTTTAATGTTTATTTCGCAAAAACAAATAAAAATCGATAGATTATATGTTTTATTTAAGTCCAGTTAACAACAATGGAGACTCCTAATGGAATCGCAAAATATCTGAAATGTGAATGTGGGAAATGTTGAGCAAAGTATCATCAGGCTGTACAAAAAAATGGTGCCTTGATTGCAATCTAAAATGGAAGCTATCGTGAAAATGTAACGAACTTAACATGGGTATGGAATGTGAAAACCTCGATACCAGATTTAATGTCTCGGCGTATTTATACAAAAAGAACTATAAATAGAACTTAAATCAACTAAGGTGTAGAAATACACATTAAGACTGTCATCAGGTATACTGTTACGTGGCACAAGTAAAAGTCATAGCAACCTAACCACATTGAAGTGTCAGTTAAACAGGCTCGAGCACACACACACAAAACAAACTGGTGATGATGGGCATTTGGCAGATCATAAGTTAGCCGGAGATTAATAGCCGCACTGAGTGCTTGGCACCTATCAAATTCAATCAAGGACATTCATCAATTTTCAATTTGGCATTTGGACAGGGCCAATAGCAACGAAGATACAAACTAAAATAAAAATGAAAATGAAAAGGAAGCGCAAACTTTGATTGCTATGTGCTGGCTGCGACTTGGGTGCGATTTCTTGCCAACGACAGCAGACATCAAAAGCGAATCGCCAAATCGGGTCGAGACTAAAAGGCAAAGCGCAAAAAGTGAAAAAAAGAAGAAGAGTATAAAAAACTGCACAAAATATGAAAAATCGTTGCTGACCGCAAGGAACAAAAAAACAAGAACAACAACTACAGAGAGCATATACTTACACACACACTCTCACACACACACTCTCACACACACACTCACACACACCCGCCTGAAATAGATTCAATGTCATAAATTAGATTTGAAATACTCGAAGCATTCGCAAAACGCTTGCAGAGGCGCCCATACAAAAATGTGTGAAAACATTTTTTTTTTTGAGTGTCGCTTGACATTTTTGCACGCTTCCGAGTAGAGAGTGTTGCACAAGGGCAGAAACCAATGAAGCGCCACACAAAATGTGAGAGTAAATGAAATTCACGAGTATTTTGCATAGCAATTGCGATGGGTTTTGATTTTGTTTTCGTCATTCTGTGTCCTTTTTTGAGTATACATTATTTTTTCTATGCACCACATGGTGTATGCGCAACTTTTTTGTTTACACTACGCTACATTACCGAAATGCTGTAGGGCAGCAGCTGAGCGGGTCGGCGCGTGCCTTATAAATGATGTACAATCAATTAATTTGCGGCCTGTTTACAAAGCGACTAGGCACTGCTGCTGTACAGGGAAGAGGGCTGCGGGTGCAGGGGAAGGCACTAATAGCGCCAAAGCAATAACAAACACACAAAGCGCGTGAATGGGTGGGTGCTCGGCGCATGGTGGTTGGAGGTGGGGGGAGTGGCACCACAAATATTTTGCGCAATTTGGCAGCAGTTTTTGTGCATTTATCACACTTGAAGGCAAAGTGTTTTATCTAATGATGCCCAAATGGTTTTTGTGTGCGGCGGCAAATTGTTTGAGTTCTGATTCGAATCCAATTGGCATGTCTGACATTTGCATTGGCAGCAATGAAAAAGCACATTTGTGGTTTGAAAACAAAGTACAAGTTGCACCTAATCGTTGAATTTTTTAAGCCTTTGCATAGCATTTAAAGATAATTAAAAATTAATAACTAATTTTATATAAATTTACATTCACTTTTATTGTACTTAAGTAGAGTAACACACTGTTTAAAAGAAAACGAGTTTGAAGTGACTTCAAAATACTCTGATTACAATGAAATCTGAGCTGATAACAGGTGGCCAGTCTTTTGAGGAGGTTCCTAGTAATCTAACTTCTACCGATAGTATGTCTAGTAATCTAACTTCTATCGGTAATATATCTTCCATGATTAGTGACTCCAGCTCAAAAACTGTAGAAGATAATGGCATTTTCGGATTTTGTGGTGCAGGGCGGGGAGGATAAGGAAGGCGGAGGTGGGCGAGGCCAATAACGATCTTTGCAGGACATCGCCAACAATCTAATGACCAAATGTGGTGTCCGTAGCTTTAAAAATTTTTGAAATAAGTTAAATGGTCTTATCGATTTACAATTATCGATTCTTATAAATTTTCTGTCTCCCAGTGGACATTGCACTCCAAGTTTAACAGAGAGGAGATATGTTCTAGTTTGAAGTCTTTGGCTGAGTGGGTGTCAAACGAAAGGAGAGCATGACGGACATTGCACAACGCCAATATACTCTTGTACCTTCGGTATCAAGGCATAAAAATACACTGTGTGCAGCAAGGCTGCAATCAATAAGCAATCAATCACTCCATCTGTCCACTGCTTTGCTAAGCGGCAACATGTGACGACAGCTGCTTGCCCCAATGTCGAGTCGAGTTGCCGGCTAGCAAATGCCTTTGACATTTGGGTGTCACTTTAATTAGTGAGCAAACGAGGAGGGAGCAGCGAGCTGCGAATATCAAGTATTGAGTATACATTCGAGGAGAGAGTGGTTTCCACCAAATGGGGCATCCATCACTTGGGAGCAATCAGTATGGTTTTAATGCGAAACGTTGCACAAATCACTGAATCACGGCATGAAAGTGGATCCAATCATATCATCAGTTATGACTTTGATCAATCATGCAAACAAAACGGGGCCAGCCAGGTGGCAAGAGATAGGAGGGAGGCAGGTTTGTCATAGTTTACCCCTAGTGGGCGTTGCATGCATTTTTAATGTGTTGCGGCAGCTGCTATTGCAGCTGTTTTGGGTAGCATTCAAATGATTTCAATATAAAGCCGGGGACTTCATTTTATATGCCAACTTTTACGAGTTGAAACTTCTGACCTTTATATTCTGCAGGGCACAACAACAACAATAACAATAACAACGACAGCAACAACAACAGCAACAACAATGACAATAAAATCAACACGTTTCGACAATCGATCGATTTCATGAGCAATCAAACGTTGTCACATGGGGCAACAGCATCCAACTGGGCAGTGGAAGGGGGCAAGCCGAAAACCTTCTACCAGAAAGTTGTGGCAAGCTCAAAGTTCTTAACCCCCAAAGGCGATTGGTGGCTCTGGATACGCTGGAGTGGCACTGAAAATATACACAATGCAGGACCACAGCAGCCATAAAAGAAAATCCATTTGCCACCCACGCACTCCATCAAAATCTCTCTCTCTCACACACACACACTCACTTTCTCTTTCTTGCGGCTCTCTTACAGCAGATTGGTGACAAAAGCACAAGGCCAAAAGTAAGTTAAAATTAAATTTGCCCAAGTTCAAAAACTTTCCGTTCACACTGTTTCTGAGCTTGCTGCTTCCATCAATATTTTAAGCAGCACAATAAATACGTTCATCATTTCTAAAGTTTGAATTGCAAAATAAATATACAAAGGCACATTAAATTTGAATAAGTTGCCAGAATATCCCCACAAAGGTGGCCAGACCAGCCAGTCAAAATAAAGAATTATCGATAATTTTGAGAAGTCCATTAAATGATTGTTGTAATCATTAAATGCGTTTTAATTATTAAGTTTGCAACAATCAAACAAACATATCAATGCATTGTATCAAAATATAATTAGATCAAATTTCAATTAATAAGCAATTTTACCTGTTTGAAGCCTTTAGTTTATTTTAACTAGCTAAATTCGTAATTTACCACAGTTGTTTCTTCTGGTTAGACTAGTGTATAAATAATTCGGCTTATTATAAATTGCATGATAAACTAATTATATTCAAGTCGGAAATAGAAGCCAACAGTCGAGGCACACGCCTTAAAAGCTAAGCTTCCTTAGCGGAAGGCGAAGGCGCAGTTAAAGAACTCGCTTATACCTTGGTTGGAATGCCTGGTAAAAGTTAACAAGAACACGTACTACAGATTTTGCCGTTTAGGCTTTAATGCGATTAGAATGGCAGAGAACAGAAGCATCAGCATCAGCAGCAGCCACAGCAACAGCAACAGCCACAGTAGTAGGAGCACCAGCAACCAAACCGGAAAACAGACTGCCAGCTAGTGCCGTAACCGGAGTCGTAGACGCAGTCGGAGACGGAGTCGTTTTGGGTCTGTGATTTATGGGCAGCTACAATCAATGCTGAGAGGTTACTTGGATGGAGGCCAAGTTGTTGCCGTTGCCATATTTAACTTAAAAAATTTATCAATTGGATTTGCAAACTGCTTTGTCATAAGTTCTGTGGCCTTTTTATGCCCCCAACGAGACGAAAGCAACTCACAAGTTTTCTGATTAAGCCCAGGTCAAGCCAACTTGCCTTGCAAAGCTGTGACTATCGTAGCACGTGCCGGTATTTTGTATTTGATTTACTGTTGAGAGCCCAGATTCCATGCCGAAAGCTAGCTGGAATGGCGGGTGGATGGCTAACCCCGTGGGAATCTAGTTTTTCTGGCTTGACTAAAGATTTGGGGTGTCGAAGTTCATATCTTACTGAACGTGGGAATAACGCATAGCCACAACAAATGTTAACTTTTGGGATTGACAAAAGAATCCACCAAACTGGCAACTGTTGATTAAATCTTGACACACTGAATAATTTCGATTAATAATTATAATACTTGATTTTGCCTATACTTTAATACAATCAAGTTCTGACTTGTTTGCCTAGAATACCAATCCTTCTCTGCCTAAGGCGACAGAATAAGCTATGATGTGCCTTAAGGATTCCTTTAGAATTGGCTTACACTATCCTTTTCGAGTTTACATAGAAGGCTATATCAGTGGGGGAAAAACAGTTCATCACCGAATATGATTACTTCCAATTCCTATTTCACTCCATAAGCATTATGAAAGTCTAACCGATATAGCTGCAAATTATTGTGTTTTCAAGATAAGTGCTTAACCAGAGCCCAAGACTGCAGAGTTCTTTAAACTGATGCAAAGAGGTGGATTCCAGAATGTAATTGCCATTCTGCATAATGTCTTTTAATCACATGAAAATGTAAGCAGATTGATTTTTACAGGTATTCGTTAATGTTTTCAATGATTTCAATTAAGCTGAATTATTTAACTTCATGCAATGAAATTTCGTTAATACCACAGTTACAACGACAACAACATGACTTTTGTTCAACTGTCAACAATTTTTTATTTCGTTCTTTCCTTTTCACATTATTATTTTTATATTTCTGCTGTTGTGCTAAATATTTCAATTAAAGAAATAATTATATTTAATGCATGGAAGCAGCGCCATCCACGTGGCCTCGACTACAGCAGAATGCCTGCTGGCATTTTTTGCTTGCATTTCTTTTTTAATACCCTCACCGCTATGCTGCGCTTTCGCTATGCAAACTGTGAACGAGTTTATTATAGTATACATACATATATTGGAATATGAGATGAATCAATACACAACCGTTTCACATGTCTCAATATTCAAAGAGATTTTATTTGTTGTGTTCGCAAATCTGAAAGAAAATGCAAAATATTAAATCGCAGTTGCATCTTAAGAGTATTCAGATAGCAGCATCTCATTGTATAGCTCTTCTTTCTTTTAAACACAGTTTTTTTTCACCGGTATTCCCTTTTTTTTATTGCAAAACTTCATTAAGCGAATTTATTGGTAGGCAATCGAGAAAAATTCAATTAAAATTTACAAAAAAAGTATGCGTCAAATACAAATGTAGATGTGAATGATTATGTGCTTGTGTGTGTATGTGTGTGCGTGTGTGTGTGTGTCATCATCAATGAAATGTGCACCTTTGACATTTTCGCTTGTTTAATTATTTCAATCATAGCTACATATTGATAATATGCTTATAAATAAAATGTATGTATTATGTTAAGTGTGTTTGTGGATTGATGTGTATTGGTGGATTGCCTCACATAGTTTATAGTTTGATAGGCAAATTGAAAATAAACTCAAAATGTTTACTATACATTTCC
Organism: Drosophila nr. medialis 2 BK-2023a; assembly: GCA_035044325.1. Lineage (NCBI taxonomy): Eukaryota > Metazoa > Arthropoda > Insecta > Diptera > Drosophilidae > Drosophila > Drosophila nr. medialis 2 BK-2023a. The sequence continues at coordinate 1,889,374 of JAWNMH010000410.1, read as the reverse complement.
GAGAACCTTACAAAATATTATTTTTATTCCAGTACAACCATAAAGGTATTTTCATAGACACAGACGAGCAACGTCAAAATCTGTTAATTAATGCTGAAAGCATTCTGAATGTCTGTCATTCTATGCTAAAATATATGTTTTCTTACAATACAGTAAAAAATATGCATACATTTTTTACATAAGATTGTTGAGACTAGAATTTTTGAAGAGATTTCTCTCGGGCTGTCCCTCTCAAATATTTAATAAGAACGCATTAGGTTGCGACACATTTGCAGTCAAGTCAACAAATTGCCGACAGCAAATCCAGCGCTCTGCGTTCCAGCAATTTTTCAGAAGCCCCGACTGCCCCATCCCATCTCCACCTCCCCCCACCGCATCACTTATTTTGAAACTGGCAACCTGGCGACGTGAACGCTTTAATCTTGTATAAAAACGCGCAGCTGTAATAACAATAACAAAAACATTCAACAGCCAAACGTGGGAGGGGGTTGGGGACAGAGTTGCGTGACTGTGCGTAAAAAGAGGAAACACACAGCGCACACACAAACACACACACACACAACCGCACACAAAGTGGAAAAGAGAAAATGTTGTTGCCTGCATTTAGGCGAGCTGCCATGTCAAATCTGTGTTGTGAGCATTCTAATGAGAAGTGCTTGCCAGCTTCCTTAACTTTCGCCAGCTTACAAGGACAGAAACAACAAGAACAACAACATGTCGCTATCACAGCCACATAATCAAAGAGCGTGGGGCATGGGGCGTGGCCGGCCCTCGTCTTCCACTTGCGCCTTGTGCCTCTCGTTTGTGTTGCTGTTGTTGTTGTTCTTTCTGCTGGTATTTTTTATGCCCCTTATATAATTTCATATTTTCTTTCTTTAAGATAATTATGTCGATAAGTCGGAAAAGGCAACGCATACCAGTTAAATAAAAAAAACAGGTAGAGTGCTGCTGCCGTGCCGCAAGGCATCAACAAAATGTAGGCAACCGGAATTTGGTAGCGACCGTGAATATAAAAAGCTAAATCATTGTAATACCCTGCTTCTTTAAATTAAACCTTTAACAAAGGATATTTAAACTGAGTTTGTTAAGAAGCCCAATTTTTAATCTAAATGTTGAACATAATAAGAAAAGAAGAAAACCATTCATAAGGGAAATGCTTTTGTTATATTCAGCAAACTTAAAATTGTCTCATATTTTGGCAAGTTTCTTCCTAAGTAAATAGCTCAGCAAAACTTTTTATCTGGTACATATTACAAAATGTTCAAAATAAAACAAATCATATTCCAAAAGTACGATATTTAAGTTTGTTCTAAAGTATATTTATACACAACTGGATATTCCAAAACTGACCAACTAATTTCAGGAATATAGTTATGAAGGTTTTTAAATTGGGAGATATGTTGCAAATTTGGCAAAGATACTTAAATTTTGTATGCAAAGCAAAATAAAATTTTAAACTGCTAAAAATAAAGCAAATCTTTAATATAAAATACCCAATGAAGGCAATATTTAAGTTTGCTCAACATCATATTTATAAACTACAGGTTATTATTAGTGGAACCAAGAACCCAATTTTATTTTTATTTTTTGGTCTTTACTATTGTCTTGTAAAATCCAGAACATCCAAATTAACGGACACAGCTAAATCTTCATGTTTTCTGACCCAAAATGCGTTGCCAATCAGCTAAACAAGTTACGTACTACAAAAACAACAAGGACAAGAATGAGAACAAAGCCTGTGCAGGCTTAAATCCTTGCCCGCTTGGTCCTTTGTCTGTTCATGCCCTGAGCTGTTGCATAAAAAGCGGACTTGAATTGACTTTTCCATTAAGGAGATAGCTAAATTTACCATAGCTGTTACGTAGTCTGTGGGCAGCATGTGCAGGTGCAGTCAGTAAAAACTGAACATAATCGACTTACGGAAACAGCATTGTTGCTGCCGTCTACGTTCTGCTTATACAGCCCGATTGGCAGTCAGTTCATTAAATCATTCAATTTGCGAATTCTTCAACAGTTTGGACTTAAGATGTTACGCTGCAGCGATTTGAGAAGAGGCAGGCAAATGATGTTGACTACATTGTTAGACGAGTCGATGCAACCTATTCAGTCTGTCTAAACTATGGTAATCTCAGAAGCTGCACAGAAATTGGGAATTTATCAGAACATTTAGCTTATATATAATTTGACAAGTTCGGCTTGTCAGATACCCAAGTAGTTTCTCAGCTACTAAATATATTGTCGTTCATTCTAAAATCAATTAAAAGATATAAATAAATAAATATATTAAAATCTAAGCAATTTCCCCGATCGATTATAATTTTTCTTAATGTTTAACTTTTCGCATTAACAAAATAAATGTATATCAATTTCGGGATAAACAAGGAAGTTGTAATTTCGAAACATTTTTCTTAAATCCAACACAATACATTACATTTTCCATTAAATAATCACATAAAAAAAAGTATCCCAATAAAAAGGTCTTGTAATATAATCGTTTTAAATATTATGTGCTGTACACATTATGCATTCATACAGTTAACTCACTCGCTTTCAATTTCCTAGTGAAATCTTGTAGACAAATTCGATTTCTTATGCGGCTGTCTTGGGGCATATCATCACATTCGTAAGCCTCTCATTCAAGTGCAAAGAGCTCTCCATATGTGAGTGTTCGCAACGGCACCCAATTCCCTGTTTGCAAACACACACACCCACACACACACACACACACACTTGCCTTCTACCCAACTGTTCATCCACCTTGCGCAGCTGCTTCCTTCTGCTTGGTGTAATAACTTAAAAATCCCATAATAAAGCTACTTACTGCTGCCAACTCGGCTTGGGGTTTGCTTTCCCCTTTCTTATCGTCTGCCTAACAATAACTATTTTTCTTTGGATTTGGCTCCGGCTCCAATTGACTTCGAGACTTGCAGCCTTCGCCACAAATGTGCAAGTCAAGTCAAGTGCATACGTCACCGGTCCCATTCATATATACTGGAACCCCATTTCCCTTCTCCCCCCTTCTCTAGACATTGAACAGGTCCAAGTATATGGCACACATTTTTTTCATTCGATTTTGCTTACTCTCTACGTAGGGATATTATGATTCTCTCATGAGTTGTGAATATTTGATCAGCTATATATATAAATCTATATAACAACATATTACAATAAAAAATTCGATTTTAGAGCTTCAAAGAAATTGTATATTATTTTGTGTTATTTATTTAAGTTCTGTCTACTTTTATAATTTTTTATTAATCACGAACAATTGAACAGTCAATATACTTTTTAACAAGGCGCTTAACTATTTATCAAGTATTTAATAAACATAATTTTGCAAGTGCATTCTATCTTCGACATGCCAAGTTCAGCCTTTCTTTCTGTTTTTCATTTTTCTACATTTAGTTACATTTCAGTCTGTGTGCGTTAAAAAAAAGTTCCTGCTGGGCGACTGGATTAAGATTGAATTTTTGTCGACATCGTTTATTTTTTTCATACATATTTCTTTTTGTATCTTGTCGTCGTCAGGTGAAGAGTCGCTTCGCACGCAGACACACACACAAAAGGCTGATAAAAATATTTTCATGTTGCAATAGAAGTATTTCGCCATTGAAATTGGAAGCGACTTTGCTATTGTGTGGCTCGACCGGATATTGTACAGTTAAAGGAATGTCTTCGCCTGACAACAAAAACCGACCTACCACAACAATGGAATACAGCTATTAGTTGGCTTTTTTCTAGTAGTTTTTGTTGTTGTTGTTGCTTTCTGGCTGTTGTCGACAGGAAATGGTAAACTTACTTCTCTTATTAATTTCTGTTGTGCAGCATCCACTTCCTAAAATGTTGTCCAGCTAAATCAGCGAAGTATATGTTGCTGTTCTAAACTACTCCTCAGCACCAACTGCATATAGTGCTCTCTGTCGTCTAATTGTTCGCATAGTTGCTTCCAAGAATTCATTCTGGAATTGCTCCTAACTTAATTTGATTTGGAATGCAATCGGGCAGGGCGAGAGGTAATTGTTAAATGCTCGACTGCTCTCATATTTGTCATTGCAAGGCATTCAAAAGGAAAATTTTCATAAAATCAATATTCCCAACCATGGGAATTTCGACAATAATTAAACCACTGCAAATATGCGAGACAGGGTATAAAATTTATCATGAAATACTCAAGAATAAGGGTCAAAGGGATATTTAAAATTTGTAATGAAATATCTAATAATGTAATATATATAATATAATATATAACTCATACACTCTCATTAAGTTGGCTTCAGAGTGTATGGGCAAAAAGTATTTCACAGCTAAAACAAACATTAACAACAAATAGACACTAATTCAAGCTTGAATGGCTAGATAAATGATAGATGCAGATAAGATTAAACTACAAACATGCAATCGCACTCTGGGAAGTACAAACTAAGTTAATTATGACTCGATTGACGGCTAATTCAATGCATGACCACGAATTTGTCGTTGTTTTTGGGCTAAAATGTTGCAGCTGCTAACCGAATGGTAACCAACATATTCCATGTCACTTGAATAAGTTAATTTTGTGCATAAATGCAAAAATAATGGTATGATTGTGGTGAGTGTTGCAATTGCTCATTCCCCCCCAACACAGTACTCCCCCCTCCACCAGTGGGTACCCTCATAATTATTATTCCGTTTTTCAATATTTAATTTGTTGCTGCCTCAGTTTCTCTGCGGGTCCCGGCTCGTTTCCAATGTGGCAATATTTCTAATTAAAGGTTGTAAACGAAATCAAAACAACCGCGAACCAGTTACGCAGCACGAAAACCAACCAACCAATTTAAATTGATGTGTGTGTGTGTGTGTATGTGTGTGAGTGTGCACGCTGTTAAGTATGCTATGATTTATGCATCGCTGCTAAATGTTGCTGCGGTTTTTGCGTTGATTTTGTGCAATTGGTTCTCAACGTGCCGCGCTGAGTCGCATTTCGTTTACCTCCACTTCGCTGCGGTGTTGCCAGTGTGTGGCCAATGTCAACTATTTCGCATTCAAATTGTATATTCCATGCACGCATAATTTAAGCCATTGAACATGCAATGCTCAACCTCTCCACCACCCCGCAGTGGGCATGGCCATTTTTGTGTTTTCAACTGGGTGAAATTATACCACAAGAGATGTGTTATTCGGCGCATGCATCAAATCAAATCATGGGGAAATAAAGAATAATCAGCCGCATATTATATATTTTAAATTTAAAACGGAAGCAGTAGATAACAAAAAGTTCATGGAAAATGTATATACAAAAAACTCCTTTATATCCAACAATATTATTTCAGAACAGTTATTCTGTTTTCTATTATCCAGTGCTCTCAAACCAAGTATTTAATTTGTTATCAATCAAAATATATTTAATTGTTTCAATTTGAGTGGAAGGAAGATTTAGTGCTATGCCTTTAAATATTATCAAATCAATTTGAAACAAAGCCCAATGAAATGCAGCTTACAAATAGTATATCACTTTAATGTGACATTTTAAAGAAGATGAAAAAAAACATTATTGAAAACTGTGATTCTAAAAAATAGGTCTTTTAAAACAATATAGTATACGTATTTAATATTAGACAATAAATTTAAAGGTGCAATTTAAAAATGATTTACTATTAAATGTAATATTTCATGATTTACTAGTAATGGAAATCCAGTTGGCAATACTTGTGAAAATAAATAGCTATTTTAATGGTCTGGCTTTGGCTTGTTTCAGATCTTCGAAACTGCTGTAAGTATGTCTTGAATAATCAAGATTTTTAGTTTTTGAATAGATTGTAAGATATTAGACTGTAAGATATTAGTATAAGAGCGAAATGATAAACATGAATAAAAAAACTAATAAATAATAAACAGAGCAAATAAAATAAAGTAAATAAAAATAATATATACATATTTACGCAATATACAAAATTCACCTACCCTACTTGATATAAATTGTAATTAAAACATAATTGTGAGATTGTGTTAGATAATTACAAATTAAAGATTTTTGCCTCAATTTGATTTGACACAATTCAAATTCGAATTACTCTCCCAAAAAATAAAAAAATGTACTTAACAATAACTACCACTGCCCAAATAGCAAATGGACGCACATGCAGCACTTATCTCACCTCTCCCCTCGACCAGGTCAGCTGCAAAGTTGTGGCTTTTTTGGTGTTACCAAAATGAACTTCGCGTGCTTGCTTAATGTTTTGGCTAAGCTTTTGACCTAGTTAATAATCGAGTACAGTAAATGGTTAAAATGAGTGTTAGAAGCATTTGGTGTGTCATATTTGACACTCAAACTAATTTTATGGAAAACAGTCAAGGCTTACTTGACGTGTTCTTTTTTTTTGGTTTGCTAATGTCTCTGCACGTTAAAACTTTTCGGGCCGAAGGCGCGACAGGGCTCATGTATTTAATATTTAGAGTGACATATCTATTTATATGCAAATGCCACGCCTCCCAGTCACACACACCGCACCGCAGTTGCCACCTGACCGCGGATTGTGTAGGTGCTGTGTGCGTGCCAAGGCGGAAACTTTCTTTCGGCGCAAAATTTCTCGCACAATAAATCACAACACATACGCGCCAGGGCACACACACACTATATGAGAGGGGAGCGGGAGCGAAAAATAACTAATAAATCTAAAGCCAATTAATTGACTTAAGTGGGTGTGAGAGGTTCCGTGGACAATGCCCTTTGTGCCCTTTTGGTGGGCCGCAATTTATTGCCCAAACATAAACTTGAACTCGCATGTAATAAATCATAACGTTTTACAGATAATAGAAAGCCTTCTAGCATACATGTAGTCTTGAACGCCGAACACTGAATACCAAATCCTGTCTTCTTTATCCTTTCGCTGTGAGCCTATTGTGTTTGTGTGTGTGTGTGTGTGTGTCTGTGAGTTTAAATCGCAGCCCCTGCGGCTGTAAAATTTTATAAATAGCTGCAAAAAATGTTCATAGTGCAGAAGAAAATGTAAAATAAAATTTTTCAGACACATACATATTACTTATGCTGGGCTACACTCCAACCAGGACTAAATCTAAGCTCAAACAACAAACCACATACAGGATGTGCACCTTATATCCGCCGGCGCCACATTGGTGCCTGCCACACTTCCATCCAATCACAAATAATTATTTTGAGTGCGTTGTTTTTTGCAAATGGATCCTTCGACCTCGTACAGACGCATTCTTGATCTGTCGAGTCGCTATTTTATATATGTATATGCACTACTCATATTTTGTATATTTATTTATATACCTTAGAAGTTAATAAAAACAGTAGGCGAATATTAATGAGTCTAAAGCTGGATAGCCTTCTCAGCTCAATGTTGAATATAGTTGATTTTTCAGTTATTTAAATTTATGTATTATTTCTGAAGAATACACAAACCCAAGGTAAGTGAAAAATAACATAGGCAAACATGAAGCCGGTCTTCGTGGGAGAAGTGGTTGCCCATTTCCTGTGATGCCGCCCACAGCTGGCTGGTGCAGACAGCCGACAATGTTGCCACACCCCGTGATATGTAATGACGTCATTTACATGGTGCAACAACATTCATTACAAGGACGGCAGTCGCCTAAGCCCCATCGCCTATGTGGCCAAGGCGCTGATATAACACGACTATTCTACATAAATCAAGCCGAAGACCATAAGACTTTGAAAGTTTTAAATGTTTCTTAATTAAACTAATTCCTTTTCGCGATGCCTGCTGTCCCAAATAGCGCAAAATGAATTGTGCCATGAAACGCAGGATTCTAAAATCACGCCAAAATCGAAAGACCCTGATTGCACGAAAGTCCAAAAGAAGAGTTACCAAGTGCCAGAAATCCGGGCCAGTTACAGCCAATGGGTTCTCAAACTTTATGCGAATTTTAAGGCGGAAGAATTGCGGTCTTAGTCCCAAAGAAATGTTTCGCATGGGCGGAGCTGCATGGCGTATGTTGCCCGAAAGCGAAAAGGATCATTATCGTCGTCAAGTAGGCTTACCAATCTCAAGATTCTATTTTATGCAACATGTAAAACATTTTTCGCCGACGTGTTTGTGCCTCTTATCAACCAAATTTGCATTACTATATGTTATTTCGTTTACTACCATATGAAATATTATGAAAAATTCATGTTGCCAATAAGAGTCGAACCTGTCAAATGAGGCAAGCCAAACGTGCTGAAATCTGCCACAAAATATGTATTTGTAAATGTGTGCGCTGTGATTGAATCAACTTTTAATCCACGCACGCAACAACAACAACAACAAGAGGTGCAACGGGGGGAGGGGGGGAGCTGTTCCGGATAATGTTGGAGCAGCCGCTCGTAAACATAAATCCAAGTGACGCTAATTGTTTGTTGCAATTACTGCTGCAGTTGCTGCCACTGTTCAGTTACGTGCAGCAGAACAGACATCAGTTGACAGTGCGGCAAGTATCAGGGCTGCAACTGAGCATGGCTTTGGGTATGGGTTAGGTTGTGGTGTGGCGGGGTGATAATAGGGGTGGGGTGGGGCGGAGTTGCTGCTGGCTCATGCATGCAAATTTTGTTGGAACTGTAGTTGTTGATGCTGCTGTTGCTGCTGCTACTACTGCATTTGGTCGATGTTGCAGCAACAGCAAACAATTACTCAAACATTGTTGCAGCTGCACATTGTTGTCGTTGTTCCTGGATGCTGTTCTTATTGTTGTTGTTGTTGTGGCTGCTGCTCGTTGTGCGTGCTAAATGGCAACCATTCTGGCGGCTAATGATAATCACTCAACGCCTTCTGCACTTACCTTTTGTGTCGCAGACCCTGGCTTCATCTGTCTCTCCCTCTCCATCTCTCTCTTTATACTCTCAATCTGTCTCCTTCTGCTTGTGACATCTTTAACTCGAATGTTGGCTGCCGCCTGTCAATTTCTTAATCAAAGCTGCTACAGTTCGTTCTACTACTTTTTTCACTAACATTGGCAGGGAACGTGATTCCTGCACAAGTTGCTTTATTACAAAGCACTTTGCTTGGCGACTTCTCTGAAAGGAACAATGATGCTGGATAAACAGAAAACTAAGACAAGTAGGATGGGTGAAAAAAACTCGAGTAGAGCTCGGTAGTATTACAGAAGTAGCAATTCATAAAGACAGTTGAGTAAAACACACTTTAGAAATGGTACAGTGAGCTCGACTGCCAGATAAACATGAAATAAATTATTACAGTTTTATTGCCAAATTTCCCGCTGCACACTCGAATGTAAGCAGGTGTGAAAGTGCTATCATTTCTTATGACCACCACAGGAGCTGGAGGGGATACAATTTTAAGGCATTGCATATTTATGTTTATTCAAAAGACAATATGCTTACGCCTGCTGATTGTCGTCAATGATGAAATTTGTACAGTTTATCGATAACATGTCAAGCTACATTTTATAGCAAGTCAAAGGCTATGCCTTTAAAATTGAGGTTTTTATCGACAGCGACAAATCGACCTCGATATTTACAAAAACAGTTCAATTTAACTTTTGAGCTTAACATCAGATTAACGCTATCTTTAGTTAAATTTTTTTTATATTAAGTCATTGAGAGAATGTAATTGTCCAGCAGTATTTTTGTGTTTTTATGCCTCTTTTTCATGCTGTTCTCACAATTAGCATATCAGAATAAATCATAAGTCAACTTTATTTTTTTGAGTTTGTTTTCGCAGATATCATAAATTAAATGAACAAGTGCCATAATCCCAATATTATTTTCATTCTCTGCAAATACTGGGTATATGAGATGTTTTCTGTAAATTACTTTTTTATCCCATGTATGTGATTAAATCTGCAAAATTAATATCAGTTAGTCGATGAAAATCTATTCATAATTTCCATTTATATAATTTACATGACTTAATGTCTTAATTGTATGCAAATAGAATACTATTAATTTACCAGAGCTTTAGTTGTTACCTGCACATGGAAAATAATGCATTCTGAAAATTGTGGATCTTTATGGAGTAATTTATTTACTTTATACTTAAAAATCCAAAAAAAAAAAAACTATTCTTAATTATTTATCATTTTTTGTTAAAAAATGCATTCTGAAAACTGAGAATCATTATTCAGTAATTTTTTTAATTTTAATTTGGAATGCAAAATAAATATAGATTTTTTAATTTATTAAAAAATAGTTATGTTTTAGAAAAATATAATTCTTAAAGCAAAAGTGCGGATTTTATTAATTTATTTTTAAATAGAAATTCTTAGAGATTGAGGTTTTTCTTCATTCTTTATTATAAATGTGCAATTCAAATTGATTTGACTTGAATCAAGGTGGCTTCTGGATCTTATTTGGTTTATGATTTCTGATGCATTTTCACACAAGGTGATTTTATTTTTTTTCCACTGTGTAGGCTCTCAAGTGTAGGTAAACAAGCCCCATACACATACACACACACGCACACGCGGACAGACAGCTGAGCTGAGCAGAGCTGAGTGGCTGTCTGTTGCAGTTGTGGTCGCAGTATATATGAACTTGCGTCAAGCATCCACTTCGTCGTGCATAATGTTTCTGTCGGTTGCTTTGTTGCATGTCAGCTGTCAGCAGTTCCATCAAATAGACCAACAAATCCCCTGACGACCAGAGCATTATACTATTTATATGCCAGTATAATTGGCACTGGGGTAATACTGCACTCTCCGCTCCTCTCCTCTCCTAGCAGCTAAACAAACTGCTAAACAGTCCGAGGATGGATTTCAACATTGCATGCAAAGTCAGAAATACACACACACACACGTACACACACACACAGACACAAGCACACTCGCTCTTAAATGGGACGCTTAATGGCCAGAGAGTCCACAATTGCCATAGAGACAGGCGGCACAGCAAACAGCTGAACATAAATCAGAACTAATGCATGGCCATAAGAAATCATATTAATATTTTTGGAAGCACATTGGCAATACATAGAGCATGGACAGAGCTTAGTTAAATTATTATTTATAAGTGAATGTTGTTGAATTCGGAGCACATTTCAGCCAACACAGCTATATGCAAATGAAATGGTCTGTTTGTGGGTTTTAAACGCATGAGAGCAATTGCTCTAACAAACTGAATGTTAAGTTGGACTCATTTGAGCTTATTCAAAACTGAACTGGTTTGAAGCTCTGCCAAATCAGAGACATGTTAGCTCTTATAAGCTCAGAAAAGCAAAGCGCCCTGCACTTTAGAATATTCCCATATTTTGGCGTTAAGGATAATGCCTCATTCCTTATTATTAAGAAAGCATATTTCTTAAACTCTTTTTGTTTTTTATTCTATTATTAATTAACAGTTGAAAATTTCACAAACGAAAACATTTTATTTAGTTTATAAATTCATGAAATTTAATTAAAAAAAAAAAAAACTTATGCTATGCGGAGATTCCTCTAAGGCAAGCAGCAGTGCCATTCTACCTTGTTGAAATAATTTTTAATGTTAAGAAATGTCTTTTTGAATAGTGAAAAAAACTTGCTTTCTAATTTCCAGAATTTTTGTTCACAAATTTCTAAAATCTCAAAAATAATTCAAATGTTCAGATTGATGTTCTAAACTATTTACTTAATACTATATACTTTCCATAGGAACAATCGGTCGGTGCCTACATTTTTTAACACTGAAATTTACATGTCTTCAATCAGTTTCCGGTATTTTAATACTAAGAACTAGTTGCAAACGCAAAGCAGCGATATTACGACTTCAACGAACGATTATTATGCCAACTCTCGCCAATTAGTCATAGGTAATTTTCATATGCAGCTCTGTCCAGCACAACTGCAAACCATCTTGTTAGTCTTAACTGTGAGACGGACCATAGGTGGCTTACTGCCTGCCAGTCAAAGCAGCCTCTACAATTAAATAAACAGTTCGCAAAGCTGCTGTTAGATCCCCATCTCTCCCCTCTCTAACTCTCTCTTTTGTAACTGGCGGCTTTATCTATGTGTTGTAACTGTAAAGTGAAATTAATTATGAGCTTTTGTTGCAAGAAGCGACTGCACTCGACACAGTTGCCAGCCAACACTGTTTGCAACTCGACGTTATCAGTGCTGTTGTTGTGCTTGTCCCTGTCGCATCGTCTTGTCACTGATTAAGTGAGCTTTGGTGCATGACTCAACTCTGCGGCTGCGGCTGTGGCTGTGGCTGGGGCGCATGTACATCAGCTAGACACACAAAATTTGTTCCAATTAATGTTGAGCACCGTATACAAGCGCTGAGAGAATCGACTGACATCATAATTTTCATTTCTCGTAGAAAATTGCGGTTGTCCTGTGAATGAATTGATTGTCGATTAGATTACATCGCTTAAATTATTGAATATTCAAATATATTTTGAATGTGTTTGAATAAATCTTTCGAACGTCTTTTCCTATTTGTCAGTCAGTACCGAATTATTTTTTATCTTGTCTGGTTAATGGTTGCATATCAATGAATGATGAATTGTTGCATCACGTTTTTGGGTTAGGGAATCCCAATTAATATGTGGACTTATTGCAAAAAGGACGAGCATGAGCTGCAATCGAAGAACGTTAGCACCAACTGAAAGCCTGATTTCACTATCAATATATCTAACATTCTCAAATGTCTATGTTGGCTGCAAATCTTTCAATAAGGAACCAAATTCCGCAAATTAAGCATTCGTAAAGTATTTTGCGAACATTATAAATTGTCTTTATTTAATTATTTCTCGAATTTCGTATCAATGTTACCAGATGTATGAGAATATCAATGCCACAAAAGAATATTGATATTGAAAGAAAGATAAGCGGATTTTAGTTTGTATGTAATTTAGGGAAGAGGGTGGAATAATAAGAGGAAGCAAGATAAGGACTCTGTTGATTTGCAATTCAAATAAAGTTGTGAAATTATAAATTTAGTAATTTTATTATTATATTCGTGTCAATTCAGAACTGTTTTATCAATTTGAGTAGAATTTGGTTAGATAGAGATATCGTTCCATATTCATATAAAGATTTGCTTATCACACATTCCGCACCAACATCTGACGAAATTGTTTGGAAGTCCTCACCAAACCTTAATCCCTTGCTTAATCAGGTAACAGTTTAATGACTTTTTGCGAGACTCACATTAATGTGTTGGGTGCTGGCAAAAGCGAACTAACTATCGCGTGAAAGTCAGTCTAGTCAGCCCAGTGCCATGCGACGCACAGATACATTTGTATCTCACGGCAAACAGGCTGGTTAGATGGCTGGCTGGCGGGCTGGCTGGTTGGTGGCAGGTAGCACGTGTCGCTACTTATGCATTTGTGCAGGCTTGCGGCCCAAATTCAATTTATTATTCCACCATATGAGCTTTCGCACTTAACTTGCATGAATATATAATGAGCTTGTATGGCTAAATGGAGAGAGAAAGCGTTTCGACAGCGGGTTGAGGGTTCATTCTACGCGTTGTGAGTCGTTGCGTGTTCGAGCCTGCTGTGAGATGTCCAAATTGAATTATTAATAACACGCAGCGCGACAGAAACAATCTATAAATATGACTCTGTGTGTGTGTGCTTGTGTGTGTGTGAGCGTGTGTTTGGTATGGTGTGGCCCCCAGACAAGAGAGAACAAAGTGAAAAGACGACAACCTTGGGACACTTGGCCAAAAAAACTAATCGTGCCACTTATGACCATAATTTGTCAATTTTCTAAACAATTCCCCAAAGTCGCATAAAATGTCTCTTTGGCTTTTGGCACCCATTACGCTCATTTCCCTCTCTCTCTCTCTTTTATCTCTCCATCTCTTTCTCCCTTTTGAGCCTTTTGCTTTTGTGAATGGGACACTTTGCTGCTGTGAAAAATGAAAGTGAACCCAAACTGCCAACATTACTGTCTGCATTTTGACTGACTGACTGACAAACGGGCAAGCTGGCTGACTGACTTGACTCGAGTCTTGAATTTTATCCCTTGACGATTTTTCTTGGCCTTCGCCACTAAACGCATTTAAATGCCGTTGTATGCATAAATTACTCAGCATCCAGACAGTTTCAGCCTAAGACCGTAAATGAGTTTGTGGCTCTCCATTTCTACTCTCTTCCAAATATAATTGAAATAAATGCGAGCATGCTTTGGGGTAAAGTGAACTTGTTGCTAACGGTCGAGATGGCCAACTAAAATAATCATGTTATCGGCCTAAGTGCAAATTGTTCAATCTACGATTCTCAAAAAATGGAAAATTGATTTACCATAAATCAATTTTAGTTTGCCGCATATCAAATGTATTTAATGCATTTTGTACCTTAAATTCTGATAACTGCTAATTATTCTTAGCCTTAAGCATTTCGAGTAATAATGTAATCTTATCTTAGTAATACTAATTAATAATAATTAAATTATAATAATTTAAAATGGGGTTATTGCATTTCACTAAGTTACATTTTCATCCACTGGTATTCGTTTCATAACACTGACTGCAACGTAAAAATATTATAGTGAATAATAAAATACTAATATTAAAAACTATTTGAGCAAATTGCTTTTTATCTTGAAACATATTTTGCTCAATTGCGGACCCATTCCAAGTAATAACCGAAAGGAAGCTCATAATAAAAATCCAATAAAAACTAATAATGATAATCGAATCAGATCCATTCATTCCTTGCAACAAAAATTTATCGAAATCAAATCAACGATGACTAAATGTTATTGCAAATACCAAAATCACTTAGCCAGGTCGAAAAGGAGCTAAAATGAAAAGAGAAGGAGGCAAAAGCGAAAGTAAATGGAATTCAAGCATCTAAATTGCCAACCGGTCGGCTCTTTGTTTTAACGCTCCAAAATTACCGCCCCTTTGTGTATTTGGGCGCAGATAACTGCCGGCCAAATGATACACATTAGTCCAAGGTATACGACCATTGGAAATACATATACCTGTATACACATATGTACATGGATTTCTGTGGAGAGTGTGTGGAAAATCAATTCAAGCTCAATTTCCTTTGATGGAATGTGCGGCTGCTCGGGGAACCGTGCCGAACGTGACAGTTGTGCTCAAAATATATCCGGATCGCTGAAAATTGCAAAAAAATAAAACATGTAAGAATGCTGCATGCGAATGAGCTCGACTACAAGATGCCCTGTTAAATATATTATTCATAATACAATATTTCGGCTGCTTGCAGTAATTTTATCGAGAACAGATTACATTTTGGATTATAACTTGGCTGTTTCTTATCCGATCTACAATTTATGCTCCGAAAGCGACATGAATTGAGATTTGCCAAACGGGGGCCATAAAATAGAATTATGTCTTAGCGTCGTATACGAGAGATTACATTCCACTTTGTAAGGCTCTAGCAGTTGCAATCTCTGAGAGATCCGTGCTGATACAGATGGAAAAACGGACAGAGTATATCGACTCGGCTGTTGATTAAGAAGAATATGAAGCTTCCCTCTGCTTGCAACATACTTTCGCTCAAAATCATTATAGCCTGCTTACCTATTTTTAGTGGGTAAAGGGTATGCAAAATATGGCCAATATTCTGCTCTTTCATCAAACGTACACAAATACATACCTACATACATAGCAACGTACATATGTATTCGCGCATTAAGTTGTACTTGTACGGGTTTTGTTGATATCGTTCAATTAATAACGCAAATCCTTTACGGCCCAGTTACCAGAGTTGCCATCGTTAATTAATGCGCTCCACGCCAATTTAATGCACTCGTAGCCGATGCTGTCACCGACGCTGCCTGGGTGCTATGATTAATGTTTAATTAAATTTGTAACATTTATAATAAATAAAAAATAAAAAAAAATCAAGAACAAAAAACAGAAAAACGACAAAAATTTCGAAAATGCGCAAGCAGGATTACATCATAATTAATCGCAGTCATTATTTATAACGATATCAGCAAGCGAGCTTTATATAGTTGTACATGCAGTTTAATACGACTATATTTCAGTGATATCAAAGAGCATAAGAAGTATTAATGTAATGCATTGATGCCAGCAAACGGTGCAAGTAACACACAGCATATGATTTATTGCAGATGAGTCTCTCAATTCTATTTTACTTGTCCAACAATTACCAGTAGTCAATTTTTTTTGTGCCTCCTCTGCTTAAACTAAGTTAATGAAACATGTTAATGGCTGTTTATTTCCATATTGTGGCTAAAATGCTTTGCCCTGCAAACGTTGAGATATGTTTAACATCATTTACACATGCTGGCAAATTGAATTAAATGATTCTGTTTTGATTTATACGTTACAATGGTATTGTATTGTGCAGCTGAATTATTAGCAAAACGTAATAATCTGATAATTGATATTTGTAAACGGTAATCATAATGCTGCCAGCTGCTCCATATTAAGACATTTCATAGTTGAAAATTAATTATTAACATAACAAGTCATTGCAGCTGGCAAAGTAAATAATTTCTTCGATTAATTATGAGAATAAATGTACAATGGAAGAAACAATTGTTAACACAAAACATATGTTTATTTTAATCGTACTTAACATTTCTAATGCAGTCACATAAATTGTATTTAAAGTTGATCGAAATTCTCAAAATACCTTACTCAGCATTACGGCCGATAATATGCTCGAGTGTTTGGCACTTCCAATTGTATTTCTATATCAGTTATTTGCATACGTTGTGAGTACAGATTACAGTTTTTGCACTGACCATATAGTAATTAATATAAACTTTTATAGTGTTCAATGAATCCCGTCAAGCGGGAAGCCATTTTGCTTGTCATTCACAATATTTTGATGCACCATATTATAAATTGCTTCAAGCATTTGGTGCAAAGTGAGTTTGTTTTCGACATTTATATATATATAATATATGCGCATATTGCTCGGTCTGACTTTCCAATTCCACACAGCTTCCATAAATTCATCTGGAGCAGTAAATATATTCTATTACATACCCTTAGACTATGGAGCGCTTGCCTACGAAAATCTTCATGTAGTGTTAAGGTCCACAACTTGGAATTTTCTTGAGACCCTTTACAGGCATCATTTGGCTCTACTGCTGCCCTTTACAATAGCTCTATTAGTGCCAGTAAGTTATCAATCCCTTATGCATTGGATAATCTGTTTAGGGAAGTTCAGACAAGATTTCAAGCAATTTTAAAATAGATCGTAGATTAATTTAAAAACTATCTTATAGTCATCCTATCTTATTATATAAATAATGGTTGTAGACAGTTTTAAAAATATTTTAGAGTATTTCCAGTCAGAAATTAGGAATATTCAAGAAAAGTTGCTTATCGTATATTAAATATCAGTTTCAGTTTCAGTTAGATCAATTTATGTAGAAGTTTCCTAGATACAAAGAAGTCACTGCTGGAAACATTTTCAATTAATGAGTAACTTCAAACAAATATTTAGCGCTGCAAGCTGGTTTACGTGAGCAGTCTGGTGATTCTGTCGAACTGCACAATTTGCATGTGCTTCATCTACTCCATGTGGAGGTGGCTGGCCTTGAGCGGTTTCCCGCTGACCTTTCAGCTGTTGCCCATCGTGTTGCTGGGTCCCGTTCTGCAGTTGCTGCTGGTGGTTCAATTTGCGAGCCTCATGATGGTAAGTCGCACAGCCTGATGCTGAACAGGATTTGAGTATCGAATCTTTGCATTTCTAACGCCAGATCAACCAATGGATTGTTGTCTGAGGCATGAAATTGATTGTTCCAAGCGAACGAAGAGGCCAACGAAGGATTTGGAATAGGGGCGAGAGAAGCAATGCAAAAGTTTGGCATTAAATCAAACCAATAAACTAACAAAACTGAGCAACTTCGGGCACTTGCACGAAACCAGAAACACTTTCACTGCACACAACTGCCAAACTGTAGGCATTTATGACAGTCGCCCTTCCTCCAAACGATTTTGGGGTGCCACAAGGCGGCATAGGGGCAGTTAGGCAGTCAGGCAGGCAATTCAAACAATGAAATTGTTGCTGAAAAGTTAAACAAATATTGAGGTCAGCAGCATTTTTGTGAGGCGATTCCTGCAGTTGTTGTTGTTGTTATCGTTGTGTAAACTGTTTTGTAGCCTTTGGCACAAACTTCAGAAACGCTCAGCATACACACAAACACACACATACACTTAAAAAGATACACATACACTTGAGTTGGCTTGACAGGCGAAAATATTCAATGAAAATTGTCGTCAGTCGTCAGTAGTCAGTAGTCAGTCGCCCAGTCAACAGTTCTTCACTTCGTCAATAATAGAGCACTTGCCCAGTTGTCTGTTATTGTCCTGACTGGTTGGTGCTCTGTAGACAGCTTATGGCGCATTGCAGGCGTCCACTTTGTCCCCCACTTCTGCGCCGCCTACCCCCTTCTCGGTTCTCATTGAGAAATTGACGCAAATGCCTTTCGATTTTTCGTTCTGCTTCTGTATTTTGTGTCCGTGGACAGGACTTGGCTTTTCGCATTTCGCATAATTGATTGTCTCCCTGTGTGTGTCTGTCTGTCTGCCTGCCTGTTTGTCCATCTGCTCGCCCTCATTTATGCACATTTTCAATATAGTCGATTCAGTTTTGCCAGCACTGATACCACTCAATCGAAGAAGCATAAAAGCTGCTCCATTAATAGTTTCCCATTTGCGGCTGTTCATTAAATTGCAGTCTTTGCAAGTTTTCAAATAACTTTAATGCATTTCTGTCAAGCTTACAAGAACTAAAAAGGATTTTTTTATAATATTTAGCAGATATATCCCAAAGTTTTTAGCTTGTTCAAAAATGTTTTCGAAGTTCAAATGGTACTCAATTTTGGTGTAAGCCAAACTCTAAAACGTATTTTTCATGCTAAAACCAATGCAATTGTGAAAACGGATTTTGCGCTGTGGCTTTTTATTGCCTCTTTTATATTTTCGAATATTTCGATTTTACTATTGGCCACTATATAAATAAATAAAATATATAAAAATAAAAAAATAAGAATTTAATTGGAATGCAAAATGAAATAATAATTGGCTTATATCTCAATTGTTCTGCTCTCCTGACAGTTTTTTGATTTGCTTTGTATAACAATATTGACATTTCTCTATATATTCTTCATATATGTACATATATATGTATATATAAGTACATATATACCCCATCGGACGCCCCAAGAGCTTTGCAGCATTTAGCCAGAGTTTTTATGATGTTAAAATAATTCTTTATATTGCATTTATTTCACATTTTACGAGCTGCTTTTGACAGCGTGTGTGTTTGTGTGTGTGTGTGTGTGGACATGGATTGGACACATCAGATGTCACACTTTGTTGATTTTTCAAGTTTAAGTTTGCAAGTAGGAAATTTGAAATTCATGTGCAATATAATTCTGATATGCTCCACCCACAAGCAGTGCCGAACCGCAGTCCTCATTACGCCACACCCACATAACACCCACACAGACACAACAAACACACACACTGCCATGCTCTCATGTATTAATGTTTCCATTTGATAAATATACTTATACAAAAACTGTCGTAGCACACGCTCAGGGAAAGATTTCAAATTGCATGTGGGAACTCCCACGAGTCTAATAACAGAGTAAAAACAAGAGCCTCAAATTGCCCAAATAAGCAAGCCGACTCTGAGATACCCTGAAGTTGTTATTGGGTCTAACATAATATAATTAATGATATATACTTCTACTCTTGACTGAAGTAAGAAATAATAATAAATGAGGTAACAAGATATATATTTATATATATTTTTAAATTTAATAAATTGTATTGCACACAAGTAATGTATTATTAAATTATTTATGATCGTAGAGAAGATCATTTAAAAATAAACAACTCCTTATTACTTTCCATATAACAAATACATATTTATGTGGAAAACAATAAAATATTGTTGAAAACATTATTAAAACTTAAGAAACTTTTGTCCATTGTTATTTATTGCATTTATTTATTTACTTAAGATTTATTTTATTTTCTTTAATCCTTTTTGATAGCATTTGCGTAGAGCTGACTAATGAGAAAGAGCATATTCCCTTTGAAGGGACGCTGGAACACATGCGACGAATCTGAAGTCCTGATATTGCCATGCATAGTAACAAGTCACGGACCGTGCCTGACTGTATAATGATGAGCAACGATATCGTCTCCTCTTCGCATGAAATATATAATTTTTAACACACACCGCACACACACACACACATACGCAGAAACACACCTACTGTGAACCACATAATTGTGTATTCAAGTAAGAGATATGGGAGTTGAGAGCAGCCCCATCGAAGCAAATGGGTGGGGGTTGTTACTATGGTTCTGGTTCTAGTTTTAGCTCTGGTTTTGGTTCTTGGGCTGCCTTAAATTAAGATAATGAGACTTGAGAGACGCCACGCTTGCGGGCACTGGGGAACGTTACCTTTTGCTTTAAAAGTAACCCTCGACTCCGAGGGCAACCACTCTCTATGTATCAGTGGTGTACAATAAGTGTGTTAGAGGAAGAGCTTGGCAAATTGCGATAAGGCCAAATTGGCCCAGCACTGGGTCACATTTACACACTTAACCCTTCAGTTAGTTGAACAGCACAGCACAGCACAGCAGAGGACGGCACGACGCGACACGGCACGCACTTTAAAGACGCCAATCCGCCAATCTGGCAATTTGATGGCAAACTGCCAAAGAGCTGACAATGATGTCGATGATGATGACGTTGGCGACCTGCATGCCAATGCGCGCCGCTTCCTTGAAAATTGAATTTTGTGCCTAGCTGGTGGGCGGCATGCCAGCCATGTCCACTGTCCAATGTCCTCGATCCTGTGTGCTGTTCGCCTCGTAACTAGCACAGATTACAAATCATTATTGGCTGCCATTGTCGGGGCTTAGGCCAATGGAATTGCAGCTTAGGCTATGCTGGAATTTGTAGATAGTAATGGAATTTAATTATTTGTAAAAATAAGAGCAAAATATGTATACAAAGACAGAAAATTAAATTTAATTTCATAGAGAAATATTAAGAAGTCCTTAGCCCACTAATTTAACATAAAAAACTAAGGTATTCAAAGAATTCAAGAATTAGTTCTTAACATATTTCAAATATTAGTTTCCTAGTTTAAAAAGTAATTCTTTCAGTGGAGTTACCAGTAACTGGCTTTCTAAATTTGGTGACTAGCTTACAAATTGTGGAAGACATGCGCATTGCAGATTTCTAGGTGGAAAGTTCCAGGGGGCGGTGGGTGTGGGCGTGGTGCGAAAATGTATTTGCCTATCCTTGAAGAAGGTTTCCAGCAAGCTACATTCCAAGTTTGGTGAGTCTATCTTTATAATTGTGGGAGATATGCGGGCTTATCGACTTATACTTCCCGAAATATCGGCTTTGATGATTATGGGCGCAGGTGTGGGCGTGGTCATATTTAAAGGCGGCTTTCAGTAATATACCAACTAAATTTGACGGCTCTAACTCAAAAACTGCGGAAGCTATAGTCATTTAAAAATATGGTCGATTAAATATCGATTTTCTGATACCTTCAAAGTATCCACTATTTAAAAAGTGCAGAACTGATTTAATGAATCGGGGCTCTCACTCAGATACTCTGCCTTATGGGTAATGGTAATCATGGCAGATGGAAAATATGAATGAAAGATGATGGCATGGAAGAGTTTCAAGAGAAGAAGCATCCCTGAAGGCGCAAGTTCCATCGAAATTCGACCATCGATGCCATCAGTGCCTATAATGTGGACATGCAATTGACTGAGCTTTGAGCATTCCAGCAAGAAGATCAAAGTTCAATCTGAAACGAAACAGAAACTGTGCGCCAAACATGGTCGCAATTCGTATTCCTTATTCCATTACAATGGGATGACGATAAATTCCCCAGGAAAACGAGAGGAACGAGAAAGGAAACCTAAACGAGCACATGAAAGCAAACTTAGAGCGAAAATTTCTTTGATTGATGCGCAAATCAGCAAATCAATTGGAATGCCACAAAAATAAACTAACTTAGAAAAATTGGAGCAGCAACCGAGCAAAGCTAGATAGATACATATATGCAAAGAGAGAAAGAGTGAATGAGGCAAGCTGGCAGGTTGAACTTTTAACACTAAATTTGCATTTTCAATGCCCGCAGGTGAATGGGCTGGCGGGCATGGGCGTGATGGTGACATGTGATTTTGATGGAGTTGCGTGATTTGTGAAATGCGAAGAAACAAAAAAAAAAAAAAAAATAAGAATATTCTACCGGAAAAAAGGCAAACAAAATGTATGCAAAAAAATGTTTGCAGCGCTGGCAAAGCAACGTTTGAAACACAAGGGGAAATGCGTGGTCGACAAATTGAGATATTCGTCGTCCAAGTAAATCACAACAAAGCAGCTACGGCTGAGCTGTGGAGTCGACGAAAATGCTTGCCTGGCCCCAAGCCTGCCACAGGGATGCCATTTGTGCTGCATGTACCTGTCCGAGGCATCACGATGCCTGCTCATAAGCACATACAAGCACAACATACACACATACATAGAAATCCTTTCCTCAGAATTTATTAAGATGCCGCACAGTGGGTAAGATAATTAGTTGTTTTTATATATTTTAACAAATTAATTTGATAAACGAAACAATTTTTAAGAATACATTTTTTTTAAACATATATTTAACATATTGACAATATATACACAAAGCATATTTTAGTTGAGTATTTTGGATATTTGTCGTATTTTTGTGAGTGCTTTGGCCACCGTGCTTGTGGTACGGCTTTCGTTTGTTTTTACATGTAATGGCATTTTAATTGCACGCTACAACTCAGCGAAGTGTCTCTCAATTAAAAGTGTCTGCTTGGCTCAAAAGGATGTCGTCGCCGTGGGATTCTCGGCGAGTTTGAGGACAGGGGGATAGATGTCATGCACATGTCGTAATTTGCCGCACAGCGCATCACAGAGCTGGTGGCCCAGACCAGGACCAGGACCACAAGAAGGCCCAGGCTCAAGCCCACAGCCATGTAACTGTTAATTATGCAACGCAGATAAGAAGCTCTACCAACCGGCTAAGTAGGAGTGGTGAAAACTGTGCGAATGCCACTTAAATTTAAACGTTTTACTTAAAGCCCCAGCTTTGCCAGACATATCAAATTGAAGTAAATTTTTCATAGTAAGAAAATATAAAGTAATAATAAATACACATGACTGAAGCCAAGCAAGCGAAGATTAATCAACGGGAGGAATTGCGACAGGAACCTCTTAGTTTGCATCATGAATTTCAACTTAGGAATCTGGGACTTCATCATCATGCGCCCCAGGACTTTTACAGATCACAAGTAAGTTCAGCAACTAACTTTCATTTTAAGGCTCTTCAATTGTTGTATAACCCATCCAGTGGCAATCGGAAGTTAGGTCGTTTGGCTTTCTCATCTATCGATGGATTTTGGGCACCTTCTTTGGCACTGGTTTGCTCAGCTATTTTCAAATCTATTATCGCAAAGGACATTGGTTTATCTACTTGACTAATTGGGGTTTTGTGCTGTGTGCCGTTACTAGCATTAGCGGAGCAATTTTAGTCACTGTACATCATAGAAATCCTGCACAAGTATGTGAGTATAAATAAAAAACAAGGCAGAGTACACCAGTTATCCAGCTGAGTAATTTCGTGACTGGATTTTTAACTGTGATAATGCATACATCCTCGCCCCAGTTGGCCTAACACAACCGTCTTAATATTTTGAGACACTAATTATTTCTCATAATAGTCAAAAATTCAAATGATATTGAGCAGTTGGCAGATAGAGGCAAATTAGAATCTTCAAAATTATAATAAACCGAAACCATTTTAATGTTAAGAATGCATTTTAGAGCCAATTATCAAGACTGCATTTCTTATAATTGTAGATTTTGATTAATAGAAATATGTTGAATACTTATAAATATTTTAGTTTGCGACTGAATAAGAAATGCTTTACTTATATATGATTTTTGATAGTGAAACGAAACTACTTGATGAATTGTTATTGGGCCTGTTATTGGATAAATTTGATAGTTGCGCACAAGATTTGCATAATCTATTGGACGTGTGTGTACCCCAGGGATCAGACGCCCAATAATCCGGTCAGGATAAATGCCCTCTTCAACATATTCGTACATGTCCTGCCATCGCTGCTATTCACCATAGATCACATGGTGGTCGCACAGCCATCTCGTCTGCTGCATGTCTTCTATCCATTAGTGTTTTCCGTGGCCTATGTGGGATTTGCCTATGTCTACTATTTGCTAGGCGGTCTGGATCCGTATGTATATACTAATGTAAACCAATGGTAACTCAAATATTCTGCGTTTCTCCGCTTACAGTCGTGGACGCTCCTATATCTACCCCATGTTGAACTTTGCCAAACCGTTAAGTGTGCTGAAAACCTTTGGCTGGACAACGGTGCTCCTGGTAATCTGCTCTACTCTGCAGTATAGTGTCTATCGTCTGAGGGTCCTTATAGCGCGCAAGCTGGGTCAACTGCAGTAGTTGGAGTCTCAACATAAGTATATCATTTTCAGTGAGGGTAAAACTTGTTCTAATTGCATAAGATTAAAGCGTTCCAGTCCCCACTGCCCACATTTGGTTGTCTGTGTCACTTTTTGTGTTATTTAATCCTCTGGACCGTGACTCGAATGCGCAATGAAAATGCATTTCCCCCAAAACGCCACACATATCCCACAAACCTTCTACGAGTTTCTGTCCTTTCCATCCTGTCTTCCATTTATTATGCAAAGCAAATTGTTATGCTCAGCTTTTCTCTCGGTTTTTTTCTGCGTATCACAATTTGTATTTATTTATGTGTTTTTTTTTGTTGTTGCCTTCTATTTAAATGTGTAATTTGTTTAGACAATTTTATGACTTCTGGATATATGGCCGAAGGCTTCAGTGTGCGATAATATTTAGTTTGAGAGACTCAACACAAAAATTAGTTTAAAATTTCAAATTGCAAAAGAGCAATATACTCAACGAATTTTATTGCACTAGTCTTAAGGCATTTGTAAAGAAACATGTATATAAGGCAATAAAAATGTTCATGAATAACTTTTTGCTTTTGCTTCTGCAGGAGAGAAATTTTATAAACTCAACATTATTGAAATAATTAAGACGAGATAAGACTCAGATAGTTATGTGTGACGCCATCATCAAATAGTTTTTTGGAATATTTTTTACGGCAACTTGGAGGTAAATTTTTTTATTTCCCAGCAATGTGTTGAAAACCAAAAATATTTCGGTTGAATAACTTAGACAAATGCTTGCCTTGCTTAAAAGCAAATAAAAATAAACTCAATTTTTAGAAATTGTGAAGAAAGCAGTTAAGATTGAATGTTTGGTCAAGCTTGAATTTTTCCCTTTATTTAAACAACTTTGGCAACACTTGACAGTCCTTGACTCTGCTAGTTTTCTGCTAAATTTCTTTCTTCCGGCACATCAGCTGTGCACTATTTCTTTACAATTAGCCCCTATATGGAGCCAGTCTTAGCCACATGTGGGACTGCCTCGGCTAGCATAAAATTGATGTCAGTTTAAATGACATTATTAAAATATTTATGCTGATTTACAGTACACAGGCTGAGCCTGCAGCAGGGTTGCCAGAGTTGTCAGGCAACATGAAGTAACTTAGGTAATTTCAATGTGTGCGCAAAAGTTGATGGATACACAAATGGGTAGATGCTGGAACCGGCCTTTTAGAAGTCTATTTGTGGGTGGTGTGGAAAGTAGGGGTACTCTAACGGTTCGCATTTGGCAACACTGTTAGTGCAGCCACTTAGCCTGGTTAGATGCAGCTGGCGGCAGTCGAAACATATCGAACGTTAACGTATTTATGACTGCACTCTTCCTGACAGCAGCCATATCTTCCTGCCGTAAGGGGGCGTGACATGTATGCGTGTGTATGGGTGTGTGTGTGTGTGTTCGTGTGAGTTAAGTGTGCGCTTAAAGCAGCTGCTTAAATTGTCATCAGCAGCCGGAGCAGAGGGTGCCAGCAAGTGGAGCGTTCCGTTTCGTAGCTAACAAGGCGCAAAACATTTTAACATTTTTTAACATTTCCGCCCTTTTGGATTCAATTTAATTTAACATAAACATTTATATGTTTATTATAGCACGCATGTGCTGCAGCAGTGTTGTCGTTGACGTTGTCGTTGACGTTGTCGTTGTCGTTGACGTTGACGACGACGCTGTCGTTGACGTCGCTGCTGTTTATTGTGCATGAGAGTTTCATGCTTGAAATGCGCATACGTCGCGTATACGTAATATGCATTTTGTGGCAATACGTTGGCAACTTTAGTTGAGTGGCTCGAGGGGTGCGGAGGGGAGGGGCAGTGGGTCGGGGTTGAAAAAGTAACCACTATAAATTTGCGCACACTTACAACTCGACGCTCGTCCGACAACAGCAACAACAACAATAACAACAATAACAACAACTTAAATCTTAAGTAGCTCAACTTGTTTATTTATCGAAGCAGAAGTTAATGCCACATCGCGAGAGGGGTCACAGGGCGGTCGAGGAATGAAATCCAACGAGCATAAAAATGGGGCAGAAGAAAAAAATAAATTGTGGGAATGCGTCGCAATAACATTGTTATAGGTTTGCATTGTTGGTTTAATGGCCACTGCAACTGCACCTAAAATATCAATGAAATTTAATAAAAAAGTAAAATCATTCTTAATAAATTAAGTTAAAATTAAATAAATAATATATGCTAAGCTATAAAAAGAAAGAAGAAAGCTTCAAATAATAAAAAGAAATTTAAATATTGTGTTTGCCGCAAGATCAGTATACATTATTATTATTATTATGATAATTAAATTACCTGTTTTTAATTGTATTAAATTTATATTGAAGCTAGAATAATTATATTTTTAATATGTATATATTAGTTTCATATAATTTAATTTTATATTTATCAAATAACATATTATGTATTATATTTGAATGAAAGAATGAATTATTTCTTTAAACAATTTTATGAAAACTTTAAAAGTAATTATAAACAATTTTGAATGCAAAGTAATATCATCATAAAATATGAATGGGGATTATATTTGCAGTATGAAAAAATGGAAATATAAGTAATGTGCGGAAAATGGGCTAAAACTATTTTGCATAATCAATCTATTGTTGTGATTTTCGTAAAATAATATTTAGCTTAAGGGCTGTTGAAGCGGTATGAAATTTGATTCTTTAGAGTGCATTCAAGTGTTAAAATATGTATACGAAATTGATTGGCTGATTAAACACATACACTCGCACATACACGCACACATACACACGCACATACACGCACACAGACGCAGCCACAGATAGGGATTCACACGCTGTCATAGATATATAAATTCCATTTAAAATCTACATATATTCTTTTGGTTGCCTTTATGGGCTTTTGTAGTATTTTGTATGGGTTGTCCTTGGCATTTTGTTCTGTGTTGATTTACTACGGAAATGACGCAAATAACGCAGCAAATTTAAGCCAGTCACACACAAACGCACACACACACACACACTTACGTTTGCGATTTACGAACTCGAATGAATCTACACCTTTTCTGGGTTATTTATGACAACAACAACAACAACCGGCTGGCTGCTAACCGGCAACAGGATGTTTTATATTATGCATGGAAAATAAAGGCAACACACAATCACACACTCACATCCGCTCACACACACACACACACACTTTGCTGTTTTAATATTTTGCATACATTTATATATTTGCTGTTGTGCGTGTGTTTTTTACCTCTATTGTGTCACTTTGGAGAATGAAATTTAATTGTGGTTCTCATTAATGGCACGTCGTCTGGCTGTAGACTCGAAAAGCAAGCGGAAATATGTGATTTCCGGCAATAAATACATCTACCATATAGAGCATTATATATATGTGTATTGGTAAATGAGGCGATTGCTTCTACAAAATACCAATGAAAAATATGTTAAGGCACAGTTTTCAGCTACACTTAAAAAATAAAATATTCTTACTCTTTCAAGCACAATTTATGAGTTTCAATTTGAATTTATAACTTGATTATCACATTTGCATTTGATATGGGCGTTTCGTTCCTTTTGTTATGAGCATCCTTACCCTCAAAGCATGGGGCCGAGAACAAACAATCATTTAAGCATAAAACCATAAATCTATGCGCCAATAAGAGGGATTTCAGCCAAGTAATACAAAATACACGCAACCAAAATAAAGAAGGAGAGCAAAATGAAAATAACAGCAAACGTGGAGAAAAAGGGCAGAACATGAGCCAGCAGAATTTGCAAAGGGACAGTTAGCAGCTTGAGTGGCACTTCTCTCTTGCCATGACTAAGATAATACTCTACTAAAAATTAATATGTATAAACTCCAAACTTACATCAATACATTTGCTTAATATATTTTAATTATTTAATTCAATTTAATTAAAATTCATTTTTTTTAATATTTTATATCAACATAAAATATGCTCTGGATTAAATTTAAATTTAATTGTCAATTCTAAAAATGAACAACAATTTACGAATTGAGTGTGGTTGGCAAACTAAAGCTGCAGATATGCCCAACTGCTAGAGAGACTTCATGGTAAAGGGAGCATTGGATATGCAAAGCCAAAGCCAAATACCAATATCGATGCCAAGCCAAAGCCACGGCCAAAGCCCGAGCCAAAGTCGGAGTCGAAGCCAATCAAAGGCAAAACAATAAACAAGCATGACAATAAAAATATAAATAAATAAATAAATAAGCAGAAAGAAGCGTGCGTCAGGCAAATGCGAAGATTGAGTTGGCCACAGCATCCCACACCATACACAGCAGACACCGAGAAACCAGGCACCAGGCACCAGGTCTCAGATCCTGGCACGCAGCGTCGTTTTGCTTGCGTAAAAAGGATAATGACGCGACGCGATTCGCAATGCAAGCGACACTATTAAACAGAATATCGAAAGCGGCAGATGGAAAGATGGCAAAAAAAAAGAGAAAAAGAAGAAGTTGATTGTACGGCGCATTAAACATAAACCACACACACTCACAATCACACACACACATATATATATATATATATACAGGCTGCTTGTTTGATGACTGAAGACCGCATGTTGCGCCACGTCACGCTTCAGGCATAAGCTGAAGTTCCTGTTCTTGTTGTTGTTGTTGTGTTGCTCCTGATTTCTACCCACTTCAATTTAACGGCTACTTAAATCCATCATTTCAAATTATCTCTCTGTGCTCATGCCGAGTTCTCTGACCACTCGGAAGTGCCATCAGTTTTGTACATTTCTGTTAGCCATTAAGTTATCTTAAGCTAGCATAAAATGCAATAAAATGAACATCGACCAACATTATTGAATATTACACAATAGCCTCTTCCAGTCTCTTCCAGCGATAAGTATTTGAGAGCACTTAAAGTATTTATTTGTTAAATAAATGTGTTCACAATTTATTTAAAAAAATTAAAAATTTAAAAAAATTATATTTAAAGTTAAAGTTTATTAAATGAAATAAAACCAAATAAAGTGACTAATTCATTTCGAATCAATTAAAACATAAATCCAAAAAATAAATAAATAAAATAGATAAGAATAGAGAATAGAGCCGGCAAAATGTATATAATTACTAATCTGAAGATATTTAAAAAAAAAAACAATAATTTCCCTTTGAAGTTACAGATTAAATGAAATCAAATCAAAATTGCACAAGTTCAGCTGACAAAAATAAAATAAAGTATGTATTAGATAAATAGACTTTAAGTGTTACTGATAATTCATTACATGATTCTTTTCGAGTACTCTGCAACGGTTCCAATAGACTTTGTCCTGTTGCCAAATAAGAGTTATCAAATTCTATAGAACGCACTCAATTCTTAACTTGTTAACAACATGTTGGCCATCTTAACTAAATTTAAACTACAATTTTTGTTTTATTTTAATTTCATAGTTATTAAATTTTAATTTAATTTTAAATCTTTAAATTTATTTTGCCATTTGTATTTTTGTGTGTCGACTGACTTGAGTTGATATTATATATATAAATAATTAAACATTATGAACTAAACGAATCACTCGAGAAGAAGACTTACTCATATTAATAAATCCAGGATGAAGCCAACCAAGAAACAGAGCTGAGTGAGTAGGATTAATAAAACAGTTGAAGAGTTGCAATCAATGTCTGTTTTCTGTTTTCTAAAAGTTCTATAACAATGGTCCAACTTACCGTTGGGGCTACTTGGACTCTGGCGTGAAATGTAGCTTCACTTCAATTTAATGCCTACTTAAATTCATCATTTTAAATTATTATCACTTGGTGTTGCAAGCTTGCCGAGTCCGAGCAGCGAGCTCACTTGGCCACGCATCAAAGGGCCTTCAATGGACATTAAGTGAAGAGAAGTGTAGAAAACAGGATGGAGGCAGAGGGGTGCAGATGCCAGGTGCAGGCTGCTGCACAGACAGTTGGTTGTTGGCTGGACGGCGGGGCGGAGGGGGGTGGGGAGCAAGGAGGCCCATTAAAAGGCTACCGCAGAAAACTGCTGACATCACGGCTGGCGATATAGCTGGCAGCGGTGCGAATTAAAAAGTTGCCTTGATAATCCTTTTGCAAAATAGACGGGATTAAGTAAAAGGCTGCGCCGCAAATTTATGCAACCGTCTGTGGCCAGGTGGACGTTGGCCAGCAGGTGCCGCAACTCACCCCTCCTGCTCCCCCTGCCTCCTATCATTGTCTCCCCTCTCGCTCTTTGGAGCACTTAAAAAGTGCCACAGTGTTGCAATAATTACCGTTAAACGGTCGCTGTTTAAAACACTTAAGAGCTGTGCCGCAAAAAGGTTCAATCTGCCACTGTAGCCGTAGACCGTCTATTATTATCCTTCCAGGCAGAAGGAAAAAGTCGAGCAGCAGCAGCTGGAGCATCATCCACATCAGTTCTTCTGCGTTCTGACTGCGTTTTGGGCGCGTCCTTTGGGCGCTGATGTCCTGCTGATTGCGGTGATTTGTAATTTTAAGCAGCGTATTATTAACTTTTGCGCGAGAAACTGAGAACTAAGAACTGCCAACTGTAAAGCGAAAAGCGAAACGCAATCCTCTGTGCGTGTTTGTGTCCTGAGTAATGATTGGGGCGTGTCCTTGACAGTCGCACCAACAACTTATCGTTTCCTAATGCGCTTACCTATTTTTATGTTGCTTAATGACCCCGCCACACAAAGCGTTCCATGTTCCTAGTTGTTTTCTTTTGTGGCTGGCAATTAGTGCTCGTTCGCCTATACGTCTGTTTATAAATTGCTATTTACTCAATAAATTGACGAAGCTTATTATTTTTCTATTACACTGACATGACATATTACGCTTAAATCCCCAGGTTCGACAAATTAATAACTAATTATTGTTGAATTGTCATTTATTATAGTAGCAGTTAATTTCAGAGTCAAAGTACCGATTAGAATACCGGTAGGGATAGTGATACTCAAACAGCAAAGTAATCGAATATATGACAAGTGATTTGCCAGAATGTCTTTTTGCACAAAACCAAATCCAATTAGCCTAAGATCAAGCGACTAAATCCAAGCAATATTCAATTACCTCGAAATAAGTATGCAATAATCGTTGCATAATAAGAACTAAAACATTTGCCATCGTACAAATTGTACAACTTAATTCCCAAGCTTTTCATATTAAATGCATACACTGAATACTCTGAATACGAACACACACTCACACACACACACACACACACACACACACTTACAGTTGCACACATCTATTTACTTATGAATATTTAATGCGGGTAATGTTGGTGGATGCCATTTGACCGCAGATTGCCTTGGCCACAAGTCATAAAAGTATTAATGCCATTTTAAGTACTTCCGTAACGAAAACTAAACACACACACACATAGATAAACTAAACAACCCACACATATGCATATTGTTGCAAGAGAGATCACACACACACACATATGAGACTACGGCGAACGGCGAAAAATGCAAAGCGCTCTAATTCTAACTGCAGCATAAATTAAAGCGCTCATGAATAATAATTCAAGACATTCAACCAGCTAGGCGGTGCATACCACCAACAACAGCAACAAGCACATCAGCTGCAACAACAACTACAACAACATCAACAGAAAAACTATAACAGGAACAGCCACAGGAAACGCAGCGTCAAAAGCCACTTGAGTAAATGCGATTACATTAGAAAATGCTCCCAAAGCCATTTCCGCATTCATTTCTCTTTTATATTTATTTTTATTTTTGATTAAGAAGCTTACTTCAAGCACATGAAATACATATTATTATGTATATTAAATAGTAAAAGAAATTAAATGAAATAATATGATATAATAAATATGCAAAATAAAGTCGAAAAATAAAATTTAAATAATGCAAACCATCGATTATAACGATAATACTAAATTAACAATCAGAATTAATATAATGACACAAGTTAATAAGTAAATTTCAATATAAACAATATATTAATAATAATATTGCTAAACATATTTTAAAGAACGAAAATAATCATTTCAACTCAACTCAAGTGTTACTAAAGATAATAATAATAACAATAATCATTAAGATTAATAATATTTTTACATAACAATATTTCAAGATTATAAAGTATGGATTGCATTAATTTTTAGAAAAATTGTTTATTTAATCTTTTTCAATAAATTGCTATATGTAAAACTATGTTGAATGTCTATATATAATTAATGAACTCTTATAAAACGAATTCAGTTGAATAAAATATCACCAAAAAATATATATATGTATACTTTGGCGTATTTTCTCATTTCTGGAATGTCGGCTTGTTTGGTTTTCAAATAGTTTCTGTGTTTGTCGCAAAAATCCAACTAAATTTTATAGTCGTTGTCATTATTTCATGTGAAGCGCAACGCCCACAGCTCACAACTGCACACCTACAGCAGCCGCATTGCTGTCTGCCACGTCGTCCACCCCTGCATGCCACAAGCAGAACGTTGATCATACGCAGCGTTGTGCTTAAAATTTCAAATGCATGGCACTTTAGTGCAGCGGACCGCGGGGCACCGAGACCGTGGGGCATCTCGTGCTCGCTCTCACACGACGGCAATATTTTAGTGTGTGTTGCAGCTGTTTTTGTTGTTGTTGTTGCCTGTGTGTGATTTTCATTTTCATATTTATTTATATGTTTTACGCTGGCTAAACTACAAGTACAAGTGCACACTTGTCTGCAGCAACAGCAACAGCAGCAACAGTATTCAGAGGGGATTTAAAGTGGATACAAGGGAGCTGTGCAACGAGGTCGAGCTCTGCGTTGGCTTTTAACGCTTCGCTTGGCATCGTCATCGTAAGCGTCAGCCCCGCTCCCCTGCCTGATCGCTTGTGCATTAATTTGAATTTGGTTTGTTGGTTTTCTTTTTTTGTTGCATTTCCTTTTTGCTTATTTTTGGGCAGCTTTTGCTAATGTTTTGGGCAAGCCGATTTAATGGCGGCACATTAGTCTAGTCTGGAGGTTCCTCTCTGCGTCTTTCTGATGTGTCTGACTGGGCAATTCGTTGTGTGTACGTGTGTGTGTCTGTATGTAACTACATTAGAAATTGAATCTACATTTTAACGCAATTAACAACAAAGATTTCTTCACAAGTTTGTTGAACTGAATTATGTTCAAGCAAAGTGCAAAAGAAGAGCTCAGAAATAGTTAAATGGTTACCAAGTAAATTTAATCGTTGAAAAGTCAAAGTTCGTTTTTTAAAACAATATACAACATATAGAAATTAGCATCAATTGAATTCATCTTAAATATCTTCAATATTTGCTAGTAAATCTATTTACTGCATATGTTTAACAACTCACTTTTGTTTGAAATATATTTCAAATATATACATTCATTAAGCGTTATTATTGAGTAAGAGTCTTGTTTCACAGATTCAGATCTCAATTTGTTCTCAGCCATGAGCAGATATAAATTTAGACGTACATTTCAAATTTCCCTTCTTCCAGGCTTAAGCTAAAATGTACTCAGAAAATAATAGTAACAAATTCCTGATACAATATTCTGGAAAAAGTAAAAATGAAATACAGTTTGAACAAGTCCAAAGAAAACTAAAGTTTATATCGCACAAATAAATCAAAAATACATTTCAGTCGGCAAATGGTCCGCCACATTAACAAACATAAGCAAATTAGTTTTGAGGGGCGATTATACATGGAGGATACTGCAGATATTCAATATACCAGTTAAGACTGACACAGACTGAATGCGTCGGATAAACGATGCACTGGCCAACATCGCTTAATTAAGGCTTAGCAGTTGGCACTTTGTGGCTATGCGAAATGCAAATAAGCCGCCCAATACCACACACACACACTCCCACATGCACACTCACAACATCAAGTCAATGTAATTATGTGATGAATGCTTCAGGCAGGAGCCAAATCCATTCGATATTGCACAATAGCCATAGTTGCATGAGTGTGCCAGCTGCATATCAATTAACCCATTATCATTATCGATTCACCGATTCGCCAAAATTCGAAACTACCAATTGCCACTACAACGGCCAGCCGCTAACTGCCAACTGCAACTCGACTAGCTGCGTTTTTGGTTAAATTGGCATGTGAAATTTCAGCAATTAACAGCCAAAGCTAAATTCGTGGATCAATTCCAGGCAGCTGAATGCAAAAATAATGCGATATTCATATGAATAACTCTTAAATGTAACGATCTTGAGTTTTATTGGCATTAAGTATTAAGTTGTATTAATAACAATAAGTTTTAAGATGTCATTTTTATTATTGATACTTGATTGCTTCTGCTTATAACTCTCCTCGATCTCTGCAGATCACTCAATTCTGCAGTATAATATGGATACAATTCATTCTCAGATAAACATAAATTCCCATTTTATTTAAGCCAAAAACAATTTTGTTTAAATTTGTCTGCTTTCTAATATTAATGCTTTAACCAAAAATAAAAACATTTTTGATGGCATATTTCGTCTATTATTTATATCACGTTATCTCTATTCAAAAATTAACTCGGTGTCAATAAACAATGTTTTTGTTACTTGTATTTCAACAAAATTTAAAATTCATTTTGTTGAATTGTTCATTTTAATATTTTAATCCAGCATAATCCATTTAAAACTATTGAAGCGTTGTTTAAAATTTGAATTTCAACAGCCAACACTTTGCTAAATCACACAATTCCTTCAGCGCCATGGCAACCAAGGCAAGTTATTTATGTATATTTGTGTACCTTTATGGAGGACAACGCGTAGGTGTCCTCCCGGGAAAACCCATGCGAAATGTCAATCAAAAAACTACCCTCGCCCAGCGTTTCATCCTGTGCCCTTTTCGTACACACACAGAAGTATCTTTATTTAGCTGCTCATCGAAATTGATTTTCAAAAATAGATTAATACGTGCCACATGCAAGAGATGATAAATTTAAGGCCCGCAGGCACAAAAAAAAAAACAAGGAACAAGCGACTTTGCTTCAGTGCGCATTGACGCACAGCAAAAAAGCAGAGAAAAAACGAAGATAGAATGATCGATAAAATGTTATGTAAATAATAGATGCGATAATGTCGCTTCTTTTTAAAAACAAGAAATGTTAATATAAATACGATAGAAATGCCAGCGGATGAAACTCCACTTCCCCCCTCCCAATCTGTCCCTATTATACATTTCTGCCTGTGTCGTTTGCCTCTTTTTTGTTGCATGCATATTTGGGATAATTACAGGATATACAGGATAAACTTCAAGACGAAACTTAGTATGCGTAAGCATTTTCAAATAAAATAATCAAGTAGGTATAACAAATGAAAATAG
Organism: Drosophila nr. medialis 2 BK-2023a; assembly: GCA_035044325.1. NCBI lineage: Eukaryota > Metazoa > Arthropoda > Insecta > Diptera > Drosophilidae > Drosophila > Drosophila nr. medialis 2 BK-2023a. Next base: position 1,853,682 of record JAWNMH010000410.1, on the reverse strand, counting down.
ACAAGATGAAATTTAAATTTGAATAGTCTCTTAATATTTTGTGTTTCACACTGCTCTGATTTAATACAGGGTATGGCAAAGCCCAGCACTTGAACAGACAGCAATTCGTTTTTGTCTACTTTGTCTGCATGCCAATGTTAAAAATTTTATTTTTTCCGTTTCAATGAACTTTTAGTGCGACATTAACAAAAGCGCCGAGTATCCAAGAATGATAAAAAAGAACAGAACGATTGCGTCAAATTTTGTACCCAATTCTTTTCGTTTGATTTGTTTGTTGCGCTGCAGAACAGTCTTTTTTCTTTTGCTCTCGCTGACTGCCATTTTTTACGTTGAACAACAACAACAAGCGTAATTGTGGCCTTTCCCCTTGCCAATTCGACTTTTTATTTTAAATGCAACGAACGAAATCAAAAACAACTTGTTATCGATGTTGTCACTCTGCCATATTTTCAGACCCTAAAAAGGTGGAGCCTAAAAAAGGGCGAGGGGTCCTGATGAGGGGGGTGCGCTGTGGGGGGCGCTCAATAGCCATTGTCCTGCTGATGTCGTTCGTCAACATTTCGCTTGATTGACTTTTCGGGTTAAATTAATTAAGCGTGTGCGTTTTTATTGTTGATTGAATGCTTGTGCAAATGATTGCAAGAAGAGAGGAGCTTACAGCTTGAAGCGAATTGAAAGAGTTTTGAAAGTTAAAAGATATATACTTTCTTGACTTAAAGATCTTCGATTGAAGAATAATTTACATTCATATGTTATGCAAATATGTATATTAATCATTTTCATTTAGTTACACATTGAGGTTATTTTTATTTATTTCGCCTAGCTTAACAATGTTAAAATTTAAGCAAATTCGTCAAAATAATAAAAACTATAATAAAAGTTAAGTGACTGACAGACAGAAAAAGTACAATAAAAGCGGTAAAATGGATTTGACTGATGTAACTTAATATTTACATTATACTTTACGAATTATTTTTTAAATAGCGTACAATGAGTTCTCATTTCCGAGTTAAGCAGAAAGTTTACCGCAAAATTGACTAATAATTTAATGTGGCAGGCAGACATTTATTTCAACGCTAATTGCAAAAAATTAAACTTTTAATTAGTTTTGAAACAAGCAACAGTTCAACAACAACCACAACAGCAATTTAATAGAACAAAAAGGATGTATGTGCGAAGGATAAGCACTGTGAATGATAAATTGAGAAATGGACTGAAGTTGCCGCTGGCTGTTGTTATTTTTGATGTTGTTATTCGTTTCGTTGCATATGCAAATTTTATAATTTTTTTTATCTAGCTGAAATGCAAACTCGCATTTCGTTTATAGCTGCACAGCCAACAACAAACAAATAAAAAGCAGCAGCAAAAATAAGCATGAAAGTGACATAAACAAATCCCAGCTCTGATTGACACTCAACTCAGAATGAAGTAAGGAAAAAAAACACATTTGGAATGGAAATTGGCTAAAAGTGAATGGATATAAGCAGCTAACAAAATGAGATGCTTGGCAGCGAAATCGTAGCTAATCAAATTTTTGTAGATTCCACGTCAAATGTCAAATGTCCAATGTTCTTGGTGTTGTTGTTGTTGTTGTCTACATTACTCGAACGGATGCTAATTGAAAGAAAAAATAAATTTGTTGTTGCCAATGCAAGGCAACTGTGCAAATAAGTTTCGGCTAAGCTATTCAGTTGCCAGTGCTGATGGGTAGTAAACCGACTAAATGAAGCCAACTAAAAAGTGAGCACGAAAATACAAAATACAAGGACTAGTCATAATAAAAGTCTGAGGATAAAGTGATTGACTTAAGGTATACTCTGGATTAAAGACAGAAGTTTTCATTATATGCATAATATAAAAGCTCGTTAGAAATGGTCAACTCAATGAGGAGAGGCTGGCACTATAGATCTAAGTAGTTAGCAGTGCTTCGGGCATGAAGCACCGCCAATAGTAGTAATAATAATTAAGTGTACAACATTTTGCAATATTAATACTAAGATGCTAAAAGTAGTCAAATTTGAACTATTAATGTTATGGATTTAATAATTTCAATATTAATTAATATATTTAAAGATTTCTAATTCAATCATATTGACATATGTAATATTTTAGCAAACATTTCTTAATTAATGTCACGAAATGAGAAATGAGTAATTCAACACGAGCACTGCATAGAAATAATATGTTTTCCAGAACTTGATAGCTTATGTCAAATTGTAATCAATTATTTTGTACTGAGCCAAAACCAAAGCAAATTGAAAATGGTAGATGAATCAATTTTTAATTTAGTTAAAATCGATTTTTTTTTTTGTTTATTATGTTAAAAGATAAAAATGGCAGCAAATTTAAATCATAATACAAATTTAGTTTTTTAATTTAGCTAGAAGATACTAAATAAACTAATATCTTCAAATACTTGAGCACTTACAAAACTTTCGATTACAATTTGTCAACAGCACAGTTTAAAGTTACCACCACAACTCCGTCACATCCAACACCTCCTCAACACCTTCACCCAACACATACCCTTCAGGGCGTAGTCGACATCTGTGCTGTCTCAGCAGCAGGAGCGAGCTGCGGGCGGGTTAAATGTCGCTGTGCTGACCGGAAAAACGCGGGAAATTAAGGATAATGTAATTTATTGATGCATTGTTAAAGTTAAGCTCCAGTCGCCATTGCTGCTGTCTCGTATAAATTACAATTTGACAGCCTGGCGGCGGCGACACAGCGTCGACAAAGATACAACCCAAAAGAGAGTGAAAGAAAAAAGACTGAGCGAGTGACGGAGAGAGAGAGAAAGAGAGAGAGAGAGGGTGTCAGGGCAGAGGGGACTTTTGAAAAGTCATGCGGGTAGAACAAAATGTTCATAACAGTTTGTGCCCACAATTTTTCGCACAATTAGCAACTTTGTTGTTGCCACAAAACCACACACACACACACACACACACTCGATTTACATAAAAGCATTGACAACAAAATTATATAAACTTTTTATATGCTTCTGACCGTTTCAAAATATTTGCACATTCAAATCAAGAAAACTGGCCAACAGAAACGATCGAATTGTTATTAAATTAGTTGGGGAGCATTTTAAGCATGAACTGGTTCAAAAGGATCTGATTAATAATTAAATGATGAAACTAGTTTAAAGTAAATAAAATGAAGTAAATTTTCCAACAGGGAGAACTGAACTGAAGTGGAAGTTAATTTGTGATTTGCTCAATATTCAAAATGCAACATTTCTAGTTTCCCTTTGCAATTATCGTCTTAGATTCCATATAGAGAAACCTCGACTGAGGATAAAGTCGATGTGAACGAGTGTTTTAAACTATTTACCAACTTAATTTCGAGTTCCTAGTTTGACTCTGACACGTATTTAACTTTCCATGTGTGCATAAATATAATTTGTTATTACGCACAATTTTTTCATGAAGAGTTTCTATTTGGTTGTTTTTCACCCTGGCAGCCAATTATGTGAGACAATAAAAACAACACGAAAAAAATGTGGACAGTTTAATTTGCGAGAAATATTTTTGCTGACCTCTCACATAGATCTCCCATCTCTCTCTCTCTCTCTAGCCGTCTCTGTCCCTCTCTGTCTCTTTCACTAGTCGGTAGTTTTCTGGCTTGAAGCGCACACAGAAAAACCTTTTAGTTAGCTACGACATTTTTGTCGGAGCTGACCAAACAATCAACACTTTGTCCAGTATATACACACACATACACACACACATACACGTATGTGAGTTGAGCCAACATATTTGGCCAACTGCCTTTGGCTTTAATTTCGAAATATTCGAGGCGTTGGCTTTTATTTTGTCTATTTATAACACCCGAAACGACCCGCACCGTAAACGCCTTCGTAATGTAAGTGTTCGCATTCCAAGCATGTGGAAACTGCAAAATAGATGCTCAGCTCTGCAGTGCCCCCCACCCCCCTAAATTTTAGCCAAACGCCACTGCTTACCCCACCGCCTGTCTATCAGTTGCAACTGCAACTTTGTGCGGAGCCCGCAGCTCGCATACTTTTGGCTGTTTTCTGTTGGCTGTTGGCTGAGTTCACATGCCGGGACATAACTAACAAGTTCGCCGCTGCCTTGCCAGCAAGCAGCTCGTATTTCAGTAGAAATGTACACACGCACACACACTCGCACACTCATAGAGTGTGTGTGTGTGTGTGTGTGTAAGAGAGACGCAGATACTCAGCCTTGGCTGGCTTAGCAGCGAGATTTATGTGGAAATTCCTAAAAGAAATCCAAGTCAATTACTTGCTTAATTATTTCCTTTGAAATTTATTGATTTTTACTAAAGGAATTTGCGCAACGCTTCGCTGCTATGTATTTGTTCTGTCTCGAACTCAACTCTTGACTGCAATGTGAAATGAAATCAAATGAAATGAGATGGCAACAACAGCAACAATAACAGCAACAACAACAGCAACAGCAATAACATTTGTAACATTTGGAATACAACAAAAATTTGGAGAATCCCTTCAGCAAATAAAGCGCATTTGATGTTTAAGTTTAGCTCTCAACTCTAAACATTTATTTGGAGCTAAAAATCATTGGAAATAATTATTAAGTTAGCAAATTTATTCAATAAATAGTTAAGTACTCTATGCAAAGCTGCTGGTTAAATCATTTAATTAGCACTTGAAAGCAAATTTCAAATCATTTTAATAGAGCAATTCTGTTCACTAAGTGCAGCAACAAATTTAATTATGTAAGACAAAAGAACACAATTTAAATCGGCTTATTGGAAAATCTATTTGGTAGACGACCAATGAGAAGTTGAAACCAACACAAAAATCCATAAAGCTTAAGTTTAATCAAATTAATCATGTGAAAAAGTGCATATCCCAGCTTACGAGTAGAACTCTTTTTAGCTGTTTCAATCAGCATTGTCAGAGGGAAGCACTCAGATTTGAGCTTTGCCAAAGCCAATGAGCATTATATTTAGGATCAAATAAATTATATATGCCCTCTAAATATTTGAAGCTTTAATTCATTTTACTTGGAATTACTTTTCAGCTGCAAAAAGAAGCAAAATGTTAAATGGTTTTTAGCTTACTTTTCGCTGGGTTCAAGCGTTTGTTCAACAATGCGTATGAGTAATATATGCATATAAAGTACCGCTTCAATGAATTTTAGTTGTTGAAAACAATTTTTATGCTGATGGCTGTTGAAGTAATGAATTATTATTCGGAAATTACACTCGCGGCTTTTTTCAAGTATTTGACGCTGTCGAGTTGCCTTTTTACTCACTTTAGAGGCCTTTTGTGGAATAATCGAAACGTGTTGCATATAAAAAATGTTATTTAAGCCGTCGCAACACATGTTAAATGTTTTTAACACAATATGTATATCTCTCTCTTTCTCTCTTTGTCTCTCTCGTTCTACCTGTTTTTTCCCCCACCCGTACTACGCCCACTTTTTCTGAAATTCTCTGTCGGACTCTTACAATTATTTCAATGCGCTGCTGATGGCATTCCCTATGCGAACTTTATTCGACGCGATTGCAGCCTGGAGTCGCTGGAGCAGCTCAACTGATTTAGTTCAGTTTTCACGCTGATAATAGAATGAGTTCCACAAAACGATTTCGACATCGATTTGCCAACTTATTTTTAGTGAAATTATTATAATTTCTTATTTCTTAATAATTGATTTAAAACCAACAAAAAACCGTCAAAGTTACATTCGGAAAAGTACAAAATTCGTAATTAACTTAAAATGTATAAGAAGTATATGAATAAGGATTGTAATAATAAGGATATAAATAAAATGAGTCCTGATAGAATATTTGTTTGTGTCGATCCAATATCAATGGGGAATCTTTTCCCATAAGCTCTTCGTCATCAATTTTATTATATTTATTTATTTATTTATTTGTTTACGGTCGACTTATATCAGTCACATAAAATTAAAATAAATTAAATTAAATTAAATTTTAAAAAAAAGTTTTGTTATAGATTTTAAATTAAAATTTTTAAAATACGATCAAAAATAAAAGATGATTTGAATCAAAATGCAATGTTTGAATCTAATTGCACGGTCTGGGGAAAACCGTGAAAAATACCAGAGAAAACCCAGCAAAAAGCCAGAACAGAAGTCCAAGAGAATTAGTTTTAGAACCAAATGCAACAATTGTTGTGAATTCTTATTTTCGCACTTACTTTTATTATTTCGTTAGCGAATTTGAATTCTATAAAAATTGCTTGCTAACATATCCAAATATTACGATTACCTTGAAATAATTTGAAATCCAAATAAAATTAAAATGTAAAATACATTTGAAAAGAATCGGAGTGTTCAAGAAAAGTGCAGCCTACAGTTGTGATTCAAGGCAGAAATGGAAATTCAATTAGTTTGCAGCCAAGACAATTTGCTCGTTGTCAACCCGCGAAAGTATGCAACAGTCGCGAACTGTGACGAATGCGAAGAAAACTTTGTGCGAAGAATAACTTTTGCATTTTCATTTGAGGCATACAAAAACAATACCAAATAGCGACGAAAACATTTTGTGGAGCACCTCCAAACAACGGGCAGAGCACATATCAGAAGCAGAACCCAAGCCAGCGCCAGTGCCAGATCCGGCGCCGCGCCACAATCAGCGAGTTGCGACAATTGTTTACAGATTCAGGCATCTTTTACAAAACCGTTCAGTTTGCTGTTAGTTTTTGTTGTTGTTTTTGTTGGCCCGTTGTCCCTGGGAAATTTTTAGCAGCGCTCTTGCCAACGGCCACCGTCAACGGCAGCCACAGCGCAAATCTCTTTATTGGATTATCCTGCAAAATTTACGGGGCATTAAAAGCGGCAGCCCCATCCAAACCCCGCCCCCCATCAGGCGCCAAGGGGTTAAGGACCAAGGTGAGCCCGACACACACACAAATAGCAGCAGCAACAACAAGAATGTAAAAAAGAAAACAGAAAACAGAAAACAAAAATGCGGCGAAAAAACGAAAAACATTTATTTACATTTTAAAGGTCGACGCTTCCATTAGCCCAAAATCCATTAGCGTGCCGCATATTTTCGGCGCATCGCCTACTTACAGGACATTTAAAGTTTAAGCCCCTTCCAACTGGCAAATGTAAAGCAGCTGCAAAATCTGTGTGGGCCAAGAAAACAACAACAACAAAAAAGGTAAAAAGCGCCAAAGGAATTTCCGCTAGTTGGTCGACAAAAAATAAAGAGAACAAAAAAACGCGAATTCAATTTGGTAACTGTAGGCAAAAAATCAAATTTGTTGAGCAGCACAGCTGCACGTGCAGTTTATTTTTTATGAAATCGCAGAAAGCTTTCTAGGGACTTACCGCGCCGCGCCGCACACGTTGGATAAGCCTTTTTCAAGACCATAAGGACAAATGAGTTTTTCCCTCTTCTTCTCTTTGTTCTTGGTGCCACTCACGATTCTGACTGCATTGATGAGAAGTTGGTTAGAAATGGAATACCAACTCGAAGTGTAAACAACATGCGTCCTTTTAGCTGTTACAAATTGCTTACGAAGCCGACCAATGTCCGCCATCGTCACTGGCAGCTCGCCATTTCAGGATTCAAGGACGACAGCTTTGTGAACAGCTATCGAGGAGAAAGCTGGTGTTTCTGTTAGCAATCTGAACATGTGAAACGCAAAGAGTTTTTCATCCATTTCAATGGCTGCCTCAAATTACGAATTTCACACGACGAAGCCATATCCAAATTCAAGTGCGTTATTTAAATAACATAAATTGAAATTCAAATAAATAACACTAAGAAAAAATAATAAGATCGGTTATCGCAGGCAAGCCGAAGATTATATACCCTTGTAGGAGTTAATCTGCTGACATCGGAGTTCGAAATAATATTATTGGTTATAACAAATCAATTATGTTCATAGGTTTCACGGACTTTTATGTGTATCTCCTAAGTAAAAGGACGGCTATTAAAAATATGCTTCAATATTTTATTTGAATTTTTTACAAACTCTTTTCTTAAGTTAAAATTATAATTTGAAAATAACCGACTATCAAGAATATAGATGTTAAATATGATTTTCAAGCTAATTGTATTCAAAATAAGCATTCCTCAATTACCAACTGGACACCAGACGCAAGGGAGAACTTCGGATATTGAAGAAGGTTTTCGAATAATATAATATCTATAATATATATGTATATATAATAATAATATAACTTTAGACCAGACCTTATTTTATATAGTTAAAAAAACTCAACAATGCCTCAAAATGTGATTAATTATTATTTATTTCAACTGAAAAGTAACCAAAGATTCAAATGTATTTTCCACAACAATTGTACGTTGTTCTGTGCACACAACTATACGATATAGTGAGCCGATCCGGTCAACTCAGATCGAAGTATTCAAGTTTCGTCAAGAGTGCTCTTAGACTGAGAGAGCTCTGCGCCTAATGGGTATATGGCTCTGTATATTCGGCTAGTGATGCTAACCCAGATGCTGTGAAAATTAAATTAAAATATCCTCTGCAAGGATAGAATAATATTAAACTACAAACGTTAACAATTAAAATACGCTTTACATTATCAGTTTAGAGTGAGCAATAAAAAAAGAGAGATAGAAATTTCCAACACAATTTCTGAATTATTTCCATTTATATGATAGTTGAATAATTTGTGTACAAATTAATTGTATACAGTCTCGTCTAACCTAACCAACGATATATCCTTTGGTACAACAGAAAGCATTAGTTGCCATAACTACAGTAATTGAAACTGACATAGGAATCAAATAAGTGCAAAAAGAAATCAAAAATGCCATTGAGAAGTTTGCTTCTGTGTGTGTGTGTGTTTGTGTGTGTGTGTGTGTGTGTGTGTGTGTGTGTGTGGGTGTGTGTGTGTGGAGAAGGAAATTCACATTTAAATGCTTGCTATTTATGATTTTTCTATTACAATGTGAACACTGAAGGGAAACCCCTCAACTGAGGGAGTTGTAGATATGGAAGCATTTTGCTTCGCTTTCAGCTCTTTCCCTCCCACCGTGCAACATCAAAATGCAAATGCATGTTTCGCATATTTAATGCGTCGTGTGTATGGACGCAAAAGTGTATTGCGATATTTGTATATATACACAAACGTATATAATGGGAGCAGTATATGAAAAATTCTTTTTGTTACCGGCAGCTGCATCAACACAATGGACCTCAGCGAACAGCATCTACAACCCTTCGGATGGCACCACCCAATCCATCCATCCATTCGAAAGGAGCCCTAAGAAAAACCCACGCATGACAAAATACCAAGTGGCAAAAAGGGAAAATATTTCGAGTTGGGTTTTTCACGTATTTTCATACCCTATAGTTATCAAAATGCGTAAAAGACAAATAGTGGGTATTATGAGGCAAAGCATGCAGACAGGTAAGGTATATTCTCAAAGGAGCATTTTCAATCATATTTAGTTATTTACTTAATGTGGATTAAAAATGGCTTAAAAGACTTTAAAAAATCGAAAATTAATATTAATCTCTACAAATTAAATTAAGTACAATTAAAAGGGAGAAACTAAATCAAAATTGTGAAACGAAAATTAAGATAAAATTAAGAATTTAATAAACAAATTAATTATGGACCAAATTTTGATTTATTTAGAGCAGCAAGCAACATTCTTTACATATCTTATTAATTGGCAAACTGTAGCAAAAACAATATCAGTAACAGCAGCTCGAAAGCAAGAAAAATCTGAAGAGGATATCCCAGCTTCAATCACATTTTTACTTCAATTTTTTCTATGTTTTCTTCCGTTTCTTCTGGCATTTTACTCTTTCGGCCAGCAATGACTTTTTACAATTTTCATATGAAATGAACCATTAAATTGAATTGGCATTAAAATTATGTGTGTGTGAGCGTGTGTGTGTGTGTAGCTGCTGATGCTGCATAGAGCGGGAGAGAGGAACTTCTCTCGCTTTTGGCACTTTGCATACGCCGTCGACAACACAACCCATCCAACTTATTTGCATTTTTATTACAACAACAAAGACGCAGTTGGCAGCTTTGCCACATGCACAAAGAAGAAAAAAAAAGAGGAAGAAATGTATATAAAAAAAATAAATAAAAATAAAATAAGAAAATTCCAATAAATGTTTGTTAAGTATTTTTGAATTGAGTTTCAGCCACACACAGTTACACTCAAACTCGTGTGTGTGTGTGTGTGTGTGTTGCGCATTAGGCAAGTGAATAGCAAACGGACTTTCATCCTAGGAAGGATTGGCACACCTGCTGTTTCCCATAGCAGTAATAACAGTAAATTCGCATTGCCTGCGACAGCTGACATCCTGAGAAACTTAGGCATTTGCCTTATGAAGCATTTCTCACAATATTTTCCCTTTGATCATCAACCGTTTTATTACGGAAATTATAAGTCAAGCATGTGAAGAGGAAATCCTTGAAGCTCCTTAAAATGCAAATAAAATAAGATATGGAACGAACAAAAAATAAACTAAGTAGAGAAAACAATAAAAAATATATTTATATATTATAAATATATTATCTGTAATTACCTATTGGAATATGAAATAAATTTAACTTAAGATTTTAACAGATTAAAAGCGTCTGATGCGATTTTTTTTTAATGATTTCAATGCCTTTACGCAATTTTTCCTAAAATTAGTTCGCAGACCAAGTCTAAGTATATTGAGAGTTAAGACAAAAAAGATATGAAAAATTCACTTGTAAATAATGATGTTGATTAAGCTAGACGATCAACGAAAAACTAAATACAAATTGAATTGAATGAAAGGGATTTCGCCTAAATTAAATTATTTAAATTAAAAATTATCATGCACTTATTTTTATAATTTAATTACACACCTTACACAAACTAAGTAGTAACGCCACTTGACAAATAATTATATTTTGGTATTTTTTTTAAATAAATTATAAATATGGAAAAAGAAGTAAAATCTGTAAATGATATCAGCTTTTTCTATATATTTTTTAAATATGTTCCTTAATAATGGAAAATATTTTTAAAAATATAAATTCTAAACTTTTTTTTAGGAAATATCCGTTACGCATGGCTCAATGGAAAGAAAGTTTATTTTTAATTGAATTAAATAAATTTATAGACAATCTAAAATGGGAAATCATAAAAAACCAATTTTGAATACATGCTTAAATATAAAAATGCCATTTTTTATTTCTAGGTGTATACATATAAAACCACCGTGCAAATTAGACGTATGTTTTCTATATATTAGAAAAATATACATTTGCTGATCTCGCTCTAGCTTAGTCACTCTTTCTCTCTTTCTAATTCATTATCCTTCTCTCTCTCTCTCTCTGTCTCATCGACTGCTTAGCAAAAGTCTGCTTTGAGTGCCGCACTTTTCAGGTCACTAAGTGCTACAGGTCAGGCGACAAGAGATAGATATATAAATATGAGGAAAGAGAGACAGAGAGAGTCGAACACTTGAAAACTTGAGAGCTGCACGCACCACAACTGCAACAACAATGGCAACAATAATAACAGTTGCAATCAGCACAATTCGAGGAAGCAGCATTATATTACTCCTTGAGACTAACAACCAGGGTTAACAACTAGCAGCAACATTGGCGATATCTCCGGGAGCAGTTGGGATATTGCTGCTGGGAATGCAGCACAGCATCCTGAAGTGGATTGTGGATTGTCCTTCTCCTTTTGGAGGCATCGTTGTCATGGTCACGTGCCGCAGTGCTCCCGTTGAGTGCTGTTGCAGTTGCCTCGCACGAATGGACTAAATGCCTGCCATGCTTTTCCGCATTTCACGTTATCCATGTTTTCCCAGCCACGCCACAACAATTGTCGCAAACAAGCCAGAAAAGTGGCATCAACTTTCGCAGCTACTCGGGCTTGAAATGCTGCAGGCTCCGCTGCGGTTCGCCATTGATAACTTTCAGCACTGAGTTGCACAGCTCAACTAACTGGCCTGATGCAAGGTCAGAGCCAAGGGCAACTATCCTGGCTTCCTCTGCCTCACATCTGCAAGCTATGTCAAGGGCATGGCTCAAAAGGTCGTCTTCTTTTTAGGGAGTGAAAACCAAAAAGCTGTCGAAATAGGAGTTCCCGGAACGTGATACAATCTGATTTTATTCCTGCTCTTCACTTTAATAAAGTTGTACAAATATTTGTAGAAAGTAAGATAATTTATGATTTTGCAAAATGCAATGCTGACTCGAGTTGCATATGTAACATAAAAGCGGAGTGTTCAAAAATATTCAGATAAGTCACGTCTCGAACACAAACTTGGCTCCGAGTATTGATTTCATGAACCGATCCCAAAAATGAGTTGGAGACTCCGTATCGAGTTATGAACAAGCCATCTTATTATTTTAATAATTATGTAATTATACATAAGTCATTATTTTAATACTTATAAATAAGCCAAAAACAAATTAGTTTAATATATTCTTGTTGCTGTTCCAAATGATTATCTTGGCTCCTTCGAACTGTATATATCATATCATATATGATAAATGCCTTCTATTTGTATTATATATTTTACTATTTTTCAACTCAGCTAAGAATTCGTTAGCTTATTAAATCATAATATTTTTTTACTTAATTCTTTATTTACAATCTCAAATCTTTTCTTTGATTTATTATGAACCCAATCTTCCTTAATATTTTGGTCTGACTGGGTTTTTTTTTCTGATTTTCCGCAATCCGTGCAATAAATATTATTCCCTTTTTGACTTTATACAACTTAACTTGATATTTAGGATTAAAGCTTGTTAACAAAGTTTTTTTTTTTTTAATTTTTGGACAATTTAAATAAATAAATAATTCTAAATCAATCATCAAAGTTATGTTAAAATAAAAAATATATTGAAGGCTTTTCACTTTAAGTTTAATTTAAATGTTTATATCACAGTTTCATGGAGTAAAATAATTAAATAAATATAAATATACTATTAAATATAAATATAATATTTCCAAAAATATTATTTCCTTAAACATAGTATTGAAAAAAAAGAAAGTAAAAGCAATCCTCTCATAAAACTCAGTAGCTGCTAATCCATTAAAAGCAAGAGCCGAATTGCAATTAAAAACAAATGGAAAAGTGAAAATTGTCGAAAGCAAGGGGTTAAAGGAGACGCAAGAAAATGTTGGACCTGTGTTTTATAAAGAATCTGTTTGGCATTAGGAGATTTTCTCTTTGCTTTGACAAAACTTGAGAATGTCTCGAGTTTCATTTGGCATAGTTTGGATTATCAAGTTATCTTCAATTAGCTGAATGAAACGGCTAGATACTTTGGAGCAAGTGCCTCAATTGGGCCAATTAAGATGCTGTAGCATTTTCATTAGGCAAATGCACATTTTATGGCCCAAAGTCATTTTCAATTAGCGCATCTCTTGCAAGAGCGACGACATCCACAATATAATTTTCGGGCAAAAACTTTGTTTTATGACTTGTGGCTTCGCCGCAAAATAAACATTTACGTAATGCTCACAGTTTGTCTCTCCGCTCCTAGCATGTTTTGCAAAAGTTGTAAATGCCCCGAGACAAAACCCTCGATCCCCTCCCCATCGCTTCCGCTCCATTCCTTCTGGCCCAAAAAATCTCAGACCCAAAATCCTGCTTTATGTCGCTATGTCCCACAAAAAGTTGCCGCAGTAATAAAGGAGATTACCTACACATAACATGTGAGTAGCCTCAAAAGACAAAAATTATTTTTACTATTTTTTTGTTTTTCTTTTTATGGTTTGGTTTTTTTTTTTTTTGTTATTTTTGTCTTCGTTTTCTTCAGTATTTGTACCCCCGACGACACCACAAAAGCCAAAATTACTGAATGCGAACCGCCTTTGAGGCCAAAAACTGCATTTGCAGCTGCAGGCAAGAAAATTTGAATTGTAACTGGGAGTTTGGGGGTGTGGCCTGACAGAGAGAAAGAGAGAGAGAGGTAGAGATGGTGAGAGTGAGATATAAATAGATAATAAATAGAGATAGAGATAGAGAGAGAATGAGCATTTGCTCAGAAATGCATTTAAGTGTGGCAAAAATTTAAGTGAATTTTTTGTACAGGGCTCAAGGATTAAGCCAAATGGCTGTGGATAGCCGTAAAATGCTTTTGGCTCGGCTGCCATGGTAGGTAATCCCCGCATAGACTTACCAGATGTGACCAGCTTGACATCCATTCCATGTACAGTGGCGGACACCTTATTTGGAACAATGTCAAAGAAAAAAAGTAATTGCCTGCCATAAGCTAACCATTCATTATTTTTCAAAAATTCCAAAGACCGATGGTAGGTATATATATTACCCACCAAAATTAATATATGACCCCAATACACTGGGGTTTCGCCACCTGCTAGGAAGAATTATAAATAAATGTTGCCTACTTCCAGGCGTAGTTCATTTGGAGCTGGTACATTGTGGGCACCTGGACGCCATAAAACCCGGATTTTTTACCAAAAGTTGAGTATTTTCGGTATAAATAGACCAATCCTTTGTAGTCTGTTTAGTTTTATCCTGCATCTCGGGTGCAATAAGCCAAAAAGGACTATGGACAAACAGACTACCATTGCACAACGGAAACTCATCCTGGAACACTTCCAAAAAGAATATTCACATCGCCAAATAGCTGAAATGGTCAGTCTGAGCAACTCAAATGCGTATAACATCATTCGGCGCAAATCGGATTGAGAACAAGGGCAGAATGGCACCAAACAAGATTTTCACCGAAGAGGAAGAGCGAAGGATCATCAGGAAAAAAAGGGGATCTCCCAAGCTATCGGCTCCAAACCTGACTCAACAGGTGCAGGATGAAATGGGGAAAAAGTACTGTGTGGAAACTGTGTGCAGGTTTCTGCGCCAACATGACTTAAATGGCCGAGTACCACGGAAGAAGGCCTTTATAAGCGTGAAAAATATAGGGACTTGGATGACGTTCGTCAAAACCCACTTGGACAAGGATTTGGAGTTCTGGAACACAGTTATATTTGCAGACGACTCCAAATTCACCATTTTTGACTCGGACGGGCGGAATTATGTGTGGCGACAGTCCAATACTGGCCTGAATCCCAAACACGTAAATTCAACAGTCAAGCATGGTGGAGGAAGTTACATGGCTGGGTATGTATCTCGTCAGCCGGATTCGGGAATTTTGTGATTTTTGAAACAACAATGGACAAGAATGTATACTTCAACATACTAAAGGAAAATTTACTCCAAAGTGCCGAGAAGGTAGGAATCCGACGTACTTTCCGGTTCAACCAGGACAACGATCCCATGCATAAGGCCAAGATAGTACAGTCCTGGATCATGAGGAACTGCCCCCACATGATAATTCCGCCGGCCCAGTCTCCAGATTTAAATGTCATTGAGAATTTGTGGGCTCTGCTGGAAAATAACATCCGGAAGCACAGCATATCCAACAAAGAAGACCTCAAAAATGCTCTGCGGGATGAGTGGAGCAAAATCAGCCCAGAAGCTACCAGGAAGATGGTATTTTCCATGAATAATAGGTTAAGGGAAGTTGTTAAGGCTAAAGGATATCATACTAAGTATTAACATCCTTATTTAAGTTTTTATAATGCAAATATATTATTTTATTTATACTGTTCCAAATAAAATTTCCCCTTAAATTAGGGTACTTTTTTACATAACTATACCTAGTGGGTGGGGAAACCCCAGTTTATTGGGGTCATATATTAATTTTGGTGGTTAATAAATATACCTACCATCGGCCTTTGGAATTTTTGAAAAATAATGAATGGTTAGCTTATGGCAGGCAATTACTTTTTTTCTTTGACATTGTTCCAAATAAGGTGTCCGCCACTGTATATGCTTGAGACAATTAAAATTCTCGAATTCCCCCAAGCCATTTAAAATTGTGTAAAAGATTTGCAAAAGGCTTTTCAAACAAAAGGTAAATAAAGTATTTAAATTCTCCAAGTCCTGAAGCCAGAAATAATTGCATTTAGTCTGTTCCAGAATGGACAAGCTGAAATTAAGGTTGTTGTCTTCTTCTTTATAATTTCCATTCCTACTTCTGCAAATATATTCTTGATTTGAAAAAGAAAATCAAATATTTATCATGTAAATTAAAATTTACAACTTCAAATCAATATCTTAATTTTCCAAGTAAAGACAAGTTTGTATTTAAATAAATGTTATTACATTTATACTTATTTTTAATTTAATTTTTATTTTTTATTTATTTAGATTTACTTAAGTTTCACAATTCTGTTTTCCATCTTGACTCTTGACTGACGATTTTTATCTTTTCATTTTTTTCATATTTATTATATTTATTTATCTTCTTCTTCAATCTAATTTATACACACGCAATCTTGATTTCAGTTTAAAATACTCATATAAATACTCATATTATTAGACAAATAAAGGATTTGAAGTTTGTATTTATCAGGTTTTTAAAAATGAATTCATTACATTTATTTTGTAGATTTTATAAGCAGTTTTCTCACCAGCCACTAGTGATATACGGGCAAAAGAATTAGTTAATTTAATTTTATGTATATTTAAACTGTATTCCCATCAGTTTCGTTTTCGCTCTTAGCAAATGGGTTAACGGTAAGTGTTACGTAATCTTATATATATTAGAAATAAATTTCAGATTTCTGCTGGTTGGCAAAAAGTCTTTGGCTTTGCTTTTAATTGCAATTAAAAAGTTGTGACAGCCGCACACTCCTCTCCCCACGCCACACTCGCCTCTAACCACCACTCAATGTTGATAGTGTATCCCCAAGGTCCAGTGACAGTCATAATGGCAATGCCAAACAGCACAGCTGGCCAAAAAGTAGTTGGCTCCAAGACTGAGGATGTGGATGAAAGTCAATCCCGCCCGGAGGAACCACAAAATGGTCATGCAACAAAATTGTTGGCATAAAACAAGCAAGGCTAAAGTCAAGATTCTCGCTCTCTCCCCCTCTCTCTCTCTCGCTCTCTCGGTCTCTGTCTCTATCTGGATTTCTACATTTTACATTTTTCGAGCAGAGTCTTGGAAGTGGAAACTCTTTTAGTGGCTGTCCTGTCCAGGCTGCAGACTTAATGATTTTTGGCTTAAAGTTTACCAGTTAGCAGTATTTTCGCAAGTAGTTAAAATTTTATGAGGCAGCGCCACCCCCAAAGGCATTGTTTCTGCATTCGGCCCAGTTACTTGACTATCGCCCCCTCTCCCTCTCTCTCTCTCTCTGTGTCGTATTTTATATGGTTTATCAACGGGGTTTAGAATACGTCGCCAGACGACGGCGAGCACACAAGCAAAAAAAAAACAACAAAAGCAAAAAAACCATCACAAAATATAACAGAAACTTGATAAAAAGTTTTATCATAACAATTTGTGTTTTACTGCGGTCTAGAAACAATGGACCAAGTGTGCCACATGGGCGAGAGGTTCCCTGGAATTTCTCTAAGCAAGTAAGTGCAACTTCTGCAGTAACCGAGTCAAAGTCGAAGTCGCAGAGCGAAAAGAAACAAATACCAAGGCTCCATTTAAGTTGAGTAAACTTGTGACACAAATAGCACAAAACAATTGCTAAATAATGTTTTTGGTCTTAAACACAAGTTTAAGTTAAGCTAAGTTCTTCGAAAAATATTGGAACAGTTCAAATTAAGCCACACACAAAAAATGACAAATCTCATTTTAAGTTTTCTTACTTTTGCTGAAATTATTTTAAATTAAGTGTGCCAACCTTACGATTTTTAGAACTAAACTAGAAAATAGTTTTCGGGTAATTCGAAAACAAACTTAATTTTAGAAAGTTTTCTTCATTCTTACCAATATTTTCTTGGTGAACTCATTTCCTTAATTCTTTTCGAAAGTAATCTAATATTATTTGTAAGAATAAAAGCTGGAATTAAACTTTTAATTTTTCTTAGTAAATTATCTTACTACTTAATTTGTGAGTTTAGTTACTAAAGCCAGGTAATAAGATTAAATTTATATTTTCCTCTTTATAATTAAATGGTTCAACTGTTACTCTCAAACTGTGGAGTAAGATCGGTTAGCCGAGAAACATACCCAAGCGATTTCCGACAATTTCTGCATGAGAATAACTCTTTTTTTTAATTTTCTACATAAATGACAATTTCTAGTTTAAATCAACTTAAATATTTAGAAGGCTGATCTAGTTTCCAGGATAACATATAATATATATATATGTATATTACAGTAAATTTATATTGAAATTAACAATATTTGTTATATACGCAAATTACTCTCCAAATACACAATAACTCTCCAACTATCATTGTTACGATCCATTTATCAGTGACAAGCACCCAAGAAGTAACCAAACCATGAGAAAAGCTTTCACCTACATTTTAGGTCTTTGAGCGACCCAAAACAAAAAAAACAGCTGTCGACTATGGGATAAAACAGCATTGAAATTGAACAAAATTAGTTGCAAATATTTTGTTAATTGATATAGATTTATTGAATAACAATAAATTACTAAACAATTAATTAATTAGAATCAACTCATGAATTTTTGTATTCTAAAAATGTTTGTCGGACTCAAAAAAAAAATTCATGAATACTACGCAACTGAATGTAATAAAAAGCCAGATGGAGTCCATTCACAGGAATATTTTTCGAAACATTACAAATAAACATCCTTAGAATATTTTACTTTTTTTGAGTGTGATAATTCGCATGAGGCCCACTGTGCGGCGCTGAAGTCAAGTTCGCCATAAAACCCTCCGAGCTGCCTTGGCTCCGATCAGTTGGCTGCTGGCACTTTGCCCAAGCGATCGTCGTCGCTCTGTTCAGTTAACGGCATTTGCCATTGTAGTCGTAACGTAAGCGCAATAGTAATAATAATAACGGGTTTTTATTTCGTTAAAGTTTGTCACAATTCTTCGGTTTCGTTTTCATGTTAAAAGTGTAAAGCGGAAGCAGAATAAATTCATGCAGAAAGTGCTAAGTGTTTTTGTGCAATAGAGCAATAGTTAACAATTATCCAAGTATGTTAAGTGAAAGAGAACTTTAAAAAGATTGTGCGTGTTTTTTTTCTATCACATCAACAACGACAACAACATCAGTTGTAAATCAGCATAAGCCCAGACAAGAATTGAAGAAGCAGCGGAAGCTTTTATCAGCTGTTGCACAAAAGCACCACCAAAACAACAGTTTACAGTTAATGAGCAGGTAAAAAGCCCAGCGTGCTGCCAACGGTCCATTGCAGCAAC
Organism: Drosophila nr. medialis 2 BK-2023a; assembly: GCA_035044325.1. NCBI lineage: Eukaryota > Metazoa > Arthropoda > Insecta > Diptera > Drosophilidae > Drosophila > Drosophila nr. medialis 2 BK-2023a. The sequence continues at coordinate 1,834,541 of JAWNMH010000410.1, read as the reverse complement.
AGCTGCGCAAACGCCTGACTGAGAGTGAGGGAGGGAGGGGTGGTGTGGACGCCAGGGACAGCGCTGCAGCAGAAAAGCCCAACGAAGGTTAACAACAAATGACTGTGCACAATTTATGCTGTGTCAATCGAACCAGAGTGTTAGAGGATCAATAGATATGAAACTGAACCCCAAAATTAATGGATATATTTGGGGTATAAGATATACAATATGTATATATATATATTTGTTTTGGTTTTAATGATCAAAAATTGTTTCTAAATGAGTGACATTTTTAGCGAATAGAAAATATGAAATATTTACCAATAATTTAGGTTAGTGATTTTCATTTAGAATTTTTGCTTTTTAACGCAACAATAATAGCAAAAAATAATTATAAAAACAATTTTATTAAATTTGATGTATATTAGAAATTTTAATTTATTTGTTTGGCATTTTTAATTGCCTGTTGTGTTTTTATTTAATTTATGCGCATATTTAAGCAGCTGGAATACAAAGATATTTTATTAAAAAAAAGCCAAAATGCATTTTGGGTATTTTTATGCAGGTTAATAAACTTGATCAAGGACTTACACAGAGGGAGGCAGGGAAGCAGCTGCCCCTCTTAACTTGAAATATACTTGGCTTAGATTAAAATTGATAAGAAAATTACCCTTGAGCCTGCCGGACTTATACACAAAATAAATTGTTAAGGGTTTATGGGTTCCCCGAATTCTTAATCATGTAAAAAATTAAATTAAACATATTAAAGCCAAATATTTTGCATTTGTATATTTAATGTTTTTTTTTACCTTTATGGGCTTTAATAGTTCGAAAGTCTTAAATACAAAAATAATATTAATAAGCAGCTATTCAAAGAAGAGAAGTACTGAAAGAATAAATTGATCGAAGCAATAAATAGCATTATAGTTCGATAAGCCCATCAGTTAATATACAAGTACTGAATTCATTAAGATTTCAAATACAGATATACAATGTTATCAAACGCCAGAAAAATATGGCTTGGTTAGGAACAGTTTGTTGTGTTAGGTTTTTCCCCCCTTGTTTTTATCTCGTTGAATGGTGACGTATACGCAATGTAGCCAAGGCACACATTAATATTGAGCTTGACAGTTGTGCGGTCTCTTCGGGCGATCTGTTTTTGGCGACGTGCGTAACAAGCACGCCATGAAACACGTTTTTGCATACCAATGCGATGCTCCGGAAATTGTTGGAAACCAACAAGCAACTGCTTAACTGGTTTACCAAAACCAAATGGGCATAGTAACTAATACATATTATCTTTGATAATATGAGTGGCATAATTTTGAAGTGATGAACTTTATCAAAACAAATAATAATAATTATTATTTGACATAGAGAAAAACAGTCAAGCCAGAATAATGCATTATTGTTTCAATTACAAATCAAATAATATTCTAGATTCAATATTCATTTCTCTTGTACAAAATCTAAGCTAATTGCCAATCCAGAATTCTTTTTATATATATATTATTTAAAGGAAAATTTTTTAAATGAGAATTTTTTGGTATTTTATTTCTCAAGAATCGGTGAAGATTTTTATATCGCAAAATTAAAATAGAGGTAGAAAATAGTTTTGAACAGCACTTAATATTATGACAAATTTATTCGTCATCTGCCATAAGAAGCTACGAAGTATATTCTAAACACTCCAGAAACCTACATTTTAAAGCAAAAAAATGTTCCAAACAAAATTCTACTTTTCTAAAAATAATCTCCGCAGCTTAATTGTCAAAAGTAGCTTGAACAACTTTCCGCTCTTGAGCTTGAAACTAGTTAGGTCCGCTCTTAACTGATTTTAGATGACAAGTCTGACGTCAGTTTTAAGCATCTTTTTACCATTGAAATCCCACATAACTAAATATAATATTTGTGTGGCTGACTCATCCCAACTGAAGTTGATTATTCTTTTATTCTGTTTGTTCTTCTCTCCATTGAACAAGATAATTTTTAAACAGAATTATAAAACCTGTTTTTTCGCAGTACACAAACACATCATCTGGTTTATTTGGGTAATTTTTTTGTTTCATTGTTCTTAACGCTTTTTTTTCTTTATTTTGTGGGGCAATTTGTGAGATCTTTGTGAGTCGGTGGTTTTTCCTTGTTTTATTGTTGGCTTGTTAAGTTATTATTTTCATATTATTTGGGAATTTTTGGGTGCATTGACTTCACCCTAATTTACTTATAATTCTCTAGAGAATTCTCAAGTCGACTGTGAGCCGGTTTTTCACTCTTCAAGTGTCAGGCTTTCATTAATATTGTTGTCTGCGTTGTTCTCAAAATTATGCTTAAAGCAATGTCATGTTCTACCATATCTTTCAAGTAGCGATCAATAAAAAATTGGTTACCCGGCCCCACATGATAGAAGTAGCTGAGAAAATATACATAACTACATATTTATGATAACAGACCGCCCTTTGATGCCAAACCCCGGCCTTGTTACAGTTTGAACTTGGCACATGAATTCAGCTGATTATGTTTTCCCATGTTAACTAACTTATAAATTGAAGTACCTTTTTTGAATGATTATCTATGATAGATAATAGATAGTGATACGATCGGTTTGGCTTATAAATTTTTGTATAAGGTATAAAGACTAGGTAACAAGTTTGCATAGGTCGTAAATGAATATTTTGACTCAGGTGAAGAACATTTATATTTAATAATAATTGATAACATCAGCAAGTGGGGAAATATCAGTAACATGCATGTCATAATTTACCTGTATGTCCATTTATTTAAATGTCGTCGTTGAGAGCAATAACCGAATCATTTTTATTGACGATTCTTAGAAATTAAAAACCTGCTTTAATTTTGTTGTGCAGTGTTAGGATTCGCACATGCCTCAAAGTTATTAACCTTCGACAAATACAATTAATAAAAGCCATTTGTTGGACTGATATACTTGTTTTTGTTTACAATTCTCAAATGTTAACAGAACAATGCTTGTCACTAGATCAACAAAAAATCAAAGAGATCTTATCAGCGAGTAAGCGATTGTTAGCCTCTGACAAACACAGTAAATTCCAACATTTAACATTTTGAAGAATTAGATTAAGCACTTGACTGCATTTTAATTGGCCAATAATTTGAGTTCTTTGCTTCTTTATGACCATTGTATATCAGTCAATGGCATTCTGCGCACTCTTTGAGTGTCGCATTTTTCATAAAGATAGATTATTTATTTAATTAATGTGGACTTAATACGGTCCAAAATTAAAAAACGGAAAATTAAGCGTTTGAGCTTATTCATTTTTTAGAACAATTTTACAATACATTATCTACCCTAAGCACATGAATTGTAGTTGTTTTAACAAATCATAAACCTTTGCATTTCTAATGGCTTGCAAATAAAGAGCTATATTTGAGTATCCTTTATCTCATCATTATGGCTTGACAACAATCACATTTAATAATTTAGCTTGTGTCAGTGATATAATTTCAACACACTCTCCTCAAAAAAGAATTGAGCTTAGACGTTTCTATTAAATTGTATTAAAATCATGCACATCTGAGTTAATGAATCAATAACCGATTTATTGAGCATCAACTCGTTGAGAGCCGTAGAATCTGAGCTGTAATGCTGATGCCATCTTTAAATTCTTTTTTATTTGAATTTGTGAAAATGAATCTTGAGACTATATCGTTTACGATGGCAATCGGGGCCAAGAACATTTAATATATGTATGTTTGTGAAAGTTGATTCAAGTACATATTAAGTTTATTGAAGGGCTTTTCACAAGACGGAGTTTATTGACTAAAAAAGTATTCTTGATAAGGATTAACAGACGAGTCGATAAAGCCATTTCAGCCCAGGCAGAACCTTCCAATTGATATTAATTAATTTATTTAATATCAATTAAGGTCAGTAAACACAAAAAAAAAAACAGAAAGAAAAAATGTAATTAAATTAAATGTAAAATTATATATGAATTAAATAATAAGAAATATTTATACGATTTCTGGGGGTATTTGAATATAGAACAGAATATTGTTGATGATATGTACAAATTTCATAAAGATCAGATTAGAAATATGCAAGTTGCTGGGCAGTTCCACGCATGCTTACATTTGAGTGTGCAAAGCTTATTAAATAGCAATTTGGCAATGAAACTTGAATAATACATTTAACAGCTGGGTGCACGGTATCTCGTAGTCGTGCTCACATCACTACAGCATTCTTACTTGATTATCTTGATGAGCTCTGTTGCTCTTGGCTTATCTGATTGTCAGTTTTACAGCGCAACTTGGTACGATTACAATTCTGCTGAAAATCTGGCCCAATAATGTCGGCCAGTGTTAAGTGTCAGTCCGCAGCTAACAGAACTCTCCTTCGTGCTCTCTCACTATCTCTATATATCTGTCTCTCTCTCTCTCTCTCTTTCTAAGTCCTGACCATTGTTTGGTAGTGCAAAAATATGAAAACACTGCAAGAGAATCCGGCATTTGTGGGCGACGATGGACACAGCACAGCCAGCACGTTGGCCATGTCGGTAAGTGGCCAAAATCTCTGGCCGGCAAGTCTGCGACCTTAACTAATCGCTAACACACATATCACACTCACATTTAGTCGATGGCAGGAGAGACGCACGCAAAGGCAGATGTTGACCAGGAGCAGGACCGGGATCAGGTGGTGAGCAAATCTGCAGCGGTACGCGGGGAACGTGCGACATGGGGCAAGGGCATAGAGTTTCTAATGTCCTGCATTGCAATGTCCGTGGGATTAGGCAATGTGTGGCGCTTTCCCTTCACTGCACTGGACAATGGAGGCGGCGCTTTTCTAATACCATATCTCATTGTGCTGTTCCTAATTGGCAAACCGATTTACTATCTGGAAATGGTAATTGGCCAGTTTTCCAGCCGCGGCTCCGTTAAGGTATTCGATTTGTGCCCAGCCATGAAAGGTAAGCAATACTTTCTGTTACTATCCATGGCCTAATTTGGTCGAATCGAAGCTCAGATGCACTTGCAGTTGGTTTGTAGAACTAACCACAGATATATTAAATATAATGGAACCTAAATACATTTATCTTTTGCTAATTCTGAATGAGAGACCTTTTCGAACTTATATGAAATACATCAGCATTCAAGTTGTGGAAACGCGGTTGAAGTTTTCTTTAACTAATGTTTCTAGCCAGCCATTCTCAAACCAACTGCAAGTGTGTCAGAATTATTTCCATTTGCATTTCTTTCACTTTCACACTTTGAAACTTTGAAAGACTTTCTTTTCTCTCTTCAGTACTACGATTTTTAATATACGAAAACGAATCGCTTTTATGCAAAAATGTTCAACTGTTTTTCCCATTGCGTTACAATGAAAATTTATAAAAATTCAAAGTATTAATGAGCAGAATGATTAAATTCTATCGATCTTGAAGAAAAAGTTTCAAGAAGAAAGAAACATGAGAGATCAGAAACCCTTACGGAAATTCAAAGCTTTACAATTATTTTAGTTAATCATCTACACAGAGAAAAAGGCACAACGTAAACAGCTGACCAAAATTATTTTACTTAAGTATCTACAAAGGGGGAAAAAAACGATTTACAATCCGAAACTATTTATTAACACGTAAACAAAGCAAGATATAATATACATATATATATAAATATATTTGAAGATTAAATTAAATTCTTTATTAATGAATACCCGACTAGAATTCGGAGTTTAAGAATGTACTCTTTTTCCCTCTGTGTAGCTCCATTCATGTGTATGTAGACACATTGAGTCGTGTCTTAGATGGAAGATCTTAATTGGAAATGAATAAAATACTAGATAAATTCTAAAATTTGGAGTTTAAGAATACAATCTTTTTCTCTCTGTGTAGTTCCATTCGCATGTGTGTATATCATATATCCATCTGCTCATCCACATCTGCAGGCGCCGGCATCGGACAGGTGATCGCTATATCGCTCGTCACGACATACTATGTAGGAATTATGGGAATGACATTGCGTTTTTTTTACGATTCGTTTCGCAACCCGTTGCCCTGGTCCGAGTGCCGCTCCGAATGGGGGCCACGTTGTGTGGCCTCCAATCTGGGCAACACCAGCACCACTAACATCACTGCCAGCTTAAATTTGGAGTCGCTGCGGCAGAAGCCCGTCGCATCCGCTGAGCTGTATTTTCTGTAAGTGGCTTTTCTCCGTATTTGCAAAAAGTGGCTTTTTGTTTTTTTGGCTTTTGGTGTTCATTTTTCCTTTTCTTTTTTTTTTGGGTTTGTGGTTAATCTTTTTACGGCGAAAGCCACTCGAATTCACTGCCGGATTCAAGTTTATGGCCGTTCAACGCTCGCTTTATTGAGTGGCGTCGTTAATTGAATGAGTCCCGCCTCCCCTTCCGCAGTGGCGTGTAAATAGACAACAATTGATCGATCTGTCTGGGATGCTGCAATAGCCACTAGGCGATTGCAACAGCCAGCAGCCGACGAGGCCAGTCCAATTATCATTTGTCAGTGGGCTTGGAAAACACAAGGGGCGGACCTTAACCTTAACATGTGCCTTAGCAATAAGTAAATTAGAATGCGCCAAAGGAGCTCGACTTGCAGATACCCTAAACACACTCAAATGCAATCAGGGAATTAAGCAATTAGTTACAATTAATTAACAGGAATCGAAGCGTCAAAAGAAATGTTCAGGTAAACTTATTCAACTTTACATTTTAGCCCGGCTGACAGTAATGAGAATCAATACGATAATGCGCTAATAATAATAATAATTTCTTATCCGATGTTGATGTCCTTACAGTTTATCCATAACATGTCAAAGACTGCCTTTAAAATTAAGACTTTTACTGCTATCGTAAATCGATATTAATCGATATGCTCAAAACGGGAGCAGTTATTGATAAAACTAGATATGGTTTATATGCAAGTGGTATATATATTATATTTATATCTAGCTCTTATAGTCTCAGACATACAGATGAACTGACAGACATGGCTAGATCGACTCATCTGTTTATCCTAATCAAGAATATTTGTACCTTATGGAGTCGAGATGCTCGCTTCTACCTGTTGCATACTTTTGCACAAAACCATTATACCCTTTACAACGATTTTTAATTAGATCTGGGAATAGTGGAAAGCAATTTAAACGAAACTTCGACATTTCTTCAAATTTGATTAATTTGAAGCCACAAGCGATTATTGCTCTCCAAAAGCAGATGTAAAACTTTTTCGTGTTAAAAATGACTGAAATACATTTTTTGCGGAGTATCATTCATACAAAGCAGTCCTTTAATAAATTCATACAACAATTTCGATTTAAAATGTAAAATGTAATGTAAGACAAAAAACATATTTAAAAATACTATTTGACAGATATTGTTTTTGACGAACACCTCCAAGCTTGTGGCGGCAGCTTTTGTTTATTGTGCAAGTGAAAATTGTGTTGTATTTCAGCGTTCTCAGTGGGTAGATTGGGTAGCCCAGCTGACAGCGATAACGACCAATAACGTACAAGCGTCAAAGATCCGGTCCCGTAACTAATAATGGGTATTAAGTCTGTGTTGGAGCACATCTAAGAGACATGCTATTTTTTAAAGAAAATACTTTGAAATATGTTTATATGCTTCAATAGTAGGCTTTTCTGAAGTCCCTTTTTTAGATGACTGTTTTATTTTTTGATCCAAAAGATGGGCGCCTTCAACTGAGCCTGACAATTGTTTTATTTTAGTCAAAGGATTCATACCTGTGAATGCTAAATGGTTTACTACTCCCTTTTGTTTTTCTTCCCTTCAACCTTTGCCAGGTATAAAAAATAGTAATGAAATTTGTGTTTTTTCATATTCATAACTGGTTATTCGTATTTAGTAATAGTCTTAATACAAAATAAATATTTAGAAACCATCTTTAATGCTGCTTTATTTGTTGCACGCTTTTTAATTTACATAAAATATATTCTGTTGTAAAATTTGAATGTAGATTTGATTTGAATACTTCAATCATAACTTTATTCAAAGCAAATGTTAATTGCGAGCATGTTTGTAGATTAGATAACCGAAAACACACTTCAACAAAACTATCTATTTTTTGGTTCATTTAACTACCTGCACTTCATACATCACATAGAGTCATACTTTGGTCACGGCTTCAATCTAATCTGTTATTAACTTTCCCCACACTCATCAAGGTATTGGCGTTGGCCAGGCATTCCAGGTGTTCATGTTGAGCACCTACTATGCCTCCCTGGTTGCCATCTTTTGTCGCTATTTCGTTGACTCGTTCTACAGTCCGTTGCCCTGGGCAACATGCCGCCCAGAATGGGGCGAAAATTGCATCAACTCAGCGCCCGATACTAACCTGAAAGCTGGCACACTTAATGAATCAGAGCGCGTTATATCCAGCTCGGAACTGTTCTATATGTAAGTTAAAGATTGCGGATTCATCCCTCAAGAAGCAGAGTGAAAAGCGTTTAAGTAGATACACTCAGAAAAAATATGTGGCCCTGAAATTTAGAAATCCGCATAGCTCTGTCGCCAAGCGCAGCTCACTTCAAACTCACAAAGTGAATTTCAAGAAATTTAAGATTGTGGAAGAAATTCCGATTGAAAATTATAAAATTCAGCTAACATGAAAATTGACATAAGAACTATAAAAATGTACTTAGGAAATAAGGATAGGAAACGCCTGCATTTTAGAAGAGACAACCATCCATTTAGGATATATACTCTACATACTCTTAATACAATTTCAAAAATTCAATATGCTTTTTTTCTGAGTGTGTTTTAAGTGTCTTATAAAGTGCTTTCGTAAGACACTCTGCTGTCATAAAAAAAAACAAAAAGCAAAATATTACCTCCCAACCATAATATTAATAATCGAACTAAGCATGAACGGGATTTTAAGTAATTAACACTAATATGTTGGTGGGATTAATGAAGGTCTTAGAGGTGTTGGCTTGGCCTTAGGCCAAAGAGTAACAAGTGGAAAATTCTATTTACATTCTATTTACACACAGCAAGGAGGTGCTGCACGAGAAGGAGCAGATTGCTGATGGCATTGGTATGCCCAACTGGGAGCTGGTCATTGGCCTGTTTGTCGCCTGGCTGTGCGTTTTTCTCATCATACGTCGCGGCGTCAAGAGCTCCGGCAAGGCATCGTATTTCCTGGCCATCTTTCCGTATATCATCATGGGCGTCTTGCTGGTGAGAGCCCTCACATTGCCGGGCGCCATTGATGGCATTTACTTTTTCATCAAGCCAAACTGGAGCAAGATATTGGATCCGCAGGTGTGGTATGCGGCAGTCACACAATGCTTCTACTCGCTATCCGTGTGCTTTGGCAACATCATCATGTACTCCTCGTTCAACAAGTTCGGCCACAATGTGCATCGGGATGCGACAATTGTGACCGCCATGGACACGGTCACCTCGCTGCTAGCGGGCTGTACCATCTTTGGCATCTTGGGGCACCTGGCGCACGAGATTGGCACTGATGATATTGGATCGGTGGTGAAGGGTGGCGCTGGACTTGCGTTCATCTCGTATCCGGATGCGATAGCCAAGTTTAAGCATCTGCCGCAGATCTTCTCGGTGCTGTTCTTCCTCATGCTCTTCGTGCTGGGCATTGGATCCAACATAGCGATGACCTCCTGTACGGTGACAGCCATTCGAGATCGCTTCCCCAACTTTAAGCAGTGGCAATGCGCCTTGCTCATCGCAGTCGTTAGCTTCTGCATTGGCCTCATGTACATAACACCGGTAAGGACCTTAAATGCAGCAGTATATTCTTGAATAATCATTAATGAGGCCTCTTTATTCGGTAAAGCAATCTCTAAAATTGCGGTAGATATAGGCTTTGGTAAGAATGTGGCCAAGATTAGTCTGCTAGAAGTATACTACATTTGAAAATGTAGCATTAGCTTTAAAGGCTTTGTAGATTTAGGTGCCCAAGAAATGTAGGTGGCCATAAAACGTTGTTAACAAATTTTGCAGAAGTCTTCTAGAAAACTATCTTCCATGTTTGGTAACTAGCTCTAAAATTGCTAAAGACTTTGTTATTTTTAGAGAAATATTTCAAATTTGATGATTCTAACTGTGGTTTTATGTATTTGTGACTATAGATTTGAAAGATTTCCTATCACCTCAATTGTAACAATTTGTCGACTTCGGGCACAGACCTAAATAAATTCCAAGAAATTCCGCATCAGAGCAAAAAAATCCGATAAGCTATAAGACCCGATTAATTACTCCGACATAAAGTGAATATATGAATGATTGAAAGCAAAATACGGAAGAGGAGCAATAGCAGCGAAGACCTTAAGCTCGTCATTGAAGCTTATTATATTATTTACATATATTATATTGAGGTAAGGTTGATGTGGTTTCTCTTGAGGCCAGAAAAGAGCAGCATTGTTGAAACTGGAGGATCAGCGATGGGAGAAAGTTGGGCAATATTTTATGTGTTCAATATTAATATGTGAGTTGGGGGATTTTTATCTAGGTAAGATTTGTTCAATTAGTCTCTGTTAATATTTATTTTTAGCCTTCTGTGAAAATTATTTTTATTATTGTACATTTTCTGATGCCAATTTCCAGTTTTTATTTTCGTTGAAATATTTTTTGTTGAGATTTTGATGTTATTGTTGGGTATCTAGTTAAGGGTTACTTGAGTGTTTGGCAACTCTTTTTTTTCGTTGCCTTCGATTCCCTTGTGGCTAGGTAATCAAAAATCAAATCTATTTTTGGATTAGTAATAAGTCTGCTTGTTAGTAGGGTGTGGAAGGAATGCTTGAGAGGGAGCCCAGATTTTTTATGGCTTCATTTAGAGCAATGAATTCGCTGAGGAGTACTGAGGAAAGTGGAGCAGTAATTCGTATTTTAATATTTCGTTGCGTGTTAATGTCAAGTTTAATAAAGCTTGTTTTAAAACTAAGACACTCCAGTTCGCATAAAGGAAGACAGACTGTTCAGTATAACAGGGTCAGTCGAAAACACATCCTTCGCATTTGTTATATATACATATATTTTGTATATTTCGTTCAGGGTGGTCAATATATGCTCACTTTGGTGGACTTCTTTGGCGCCTCGATGATTGCATTGGTTTTGGGCATTGCTGAGCTTTACACGATAGGCTGGATCTATGGCACAGATCGTCTGTGCAAGGACATTGAGTTCATGCTGGGTCGCAAAGTGGGTCTCTACTGGCGTCTCTGCTGGGGCATCTTCACGCCACTCATTATGACCATCATTCTGATATACTTCTATGCCACCTATGAGCCACTCACCTACAACGATCAAACCTTTCCGACCTGGGCTTATGGTTAGTATCTGAATATTGCTGTCTATTCAGTTCCTAATCTTTATTTATTTGTTCCCCAGCCTTAGGCTGGACCATCACGGCTTTTGGAGTTATACAGCTGCCCTTCTGGATGCTGGTCGCAATTATTCGGGAGCCCGGCACAACGCTGGGCGAGAAGATACGGGGCGCCTTCAGGCCCAAAAAGAATTGGGGACCCGCCGACCCGCTACTGCGGGAGCAGTACAACAAGAAAATTGAGCACGAGCTGACGCCGAAACGTGGCCAAGGCTTTTGGGCCAGCATTAAGCAGAATATCTTTGGATAACTGTCAGATCTCTCTCTCTCTCCCTCTCTCGCTTTTAAGAGTGGAGTTGTAAATAGAATGTGAAAAAATATTTGACTTAAATATCTAATAAGTGTGCCAATAAACTGTAACGAATTTATAAATGTTTTTATTCTATGATAACCATTATTGTGTGGAGGATATCAGTATTCATTTGGAACAGCACTGGTTCTATTTCTGATTCATTTGGGAAATGGGGAGAATGCATTTAGTCAAAGACCCCGAAGCCCATATAGCAATCCTCGGGGTCGGACTCCTCTTTCTTCTCCTCCTTCTTAGCTTCCGTGTCGCCGCCAGCGGGGGCGGCGGACGTAGCAGCGGCCAATGGGCATCGAGGCAAGCTGCTCGCGTCCCTTCTTGATGAAGTCATCGATGCTCTTCCCCTTCAGCTCCTCGATCACGCGGCTCAAACGCTCCGCGTCAAACTCGATGCCAACCGGGCTGAGGATCTTTTCCAGATCAGCATTAGTGGGACTCTGCTGTCCGTCGAGGAGAGCCAACAAATATGCAGCAACGTAACGCATGTTTAAGTCTTTGGTTCTTGACACACAACTTTCGTCTTGTAGACCTTTAAGGGAAAAAAAATATTTGCTGTAACAGATTGGTTATTATTATTGTGGTTTTTATTATTTTAAGCTAATTTCATTTTGATATGATATCTGAGCTACACACAAAAGTCTCTATCCCTCAATTTACCATCATTAAACATTAAAATTTTAGCAACTTGCATAAATGGAAATATGAAAATTTCATCAACACAAACTCAACATTGAAGTCACATTTGATGTTACTTAGTTATTTAGTTCTCTTACTTTATGTTTATCACATCCACCCACTTACCTCAGCTGGCTTTAGTCTGCACCACTTTCTTTTGCTTACCACTCTTTCTCTCTCTGTCTCCCTCCTGCCCTGTCTCCCTCTCTTTCTATGCATTTGTTCACCCTTGGCCACAAATTGACCATCACCATTGACAATTTGGGTTTCGACAAAAATGCCCAAGTCGAAGAAAATCAAGAGAAATGTTGTGTGCTTTGTCTCCGTTACGTTTACCAACTCAAACAATGACTGCGGACAGCCGAAATACTTTGCAGTATTTTTTCTCATTTTTTTTTGCCTCTGCCATCTTATAGATAATTGCTTTGATAAGGGCACAACGGACCCGGACCCGGTCAAAGCTGCGCTACGGTAAGCATTTTACTTTATTTTTTATCTTTTTTTTTATAAATGTTGCCAAATATTTACATGTCGCGGCATTGTGGACCAACCCAACCTCCGTTTTTCTCCCTGAATTTGTATACTCTTGCAGAGGGCATTACAACTTAGCTGTGCAGCTTGTAACAAATTAATAAATTACACGGAATTTAAGTAAATCTCGATAATTCAGAAAGTATATTTTCAAAACTGAAGGTTCTTAATTCCAGGCTACAAATCATAATTCAATAAAACAAATCATTTCCAATTCCCAAGGGAGTTTTTAACACGTAACTGTAATATTTGCATTTTTGTTGCTTATGCCATTAAACAATGATGTTTGTAAAATTCACATATACAATCATCTCGGTTTGTCCATCTGTCGAACATAGCTGTTGATTTCAGACAGGTTTTCTTTTTTTTATATCTGTTTTACTAAAATTTTAAACATATATCGATACTTCTGCTAAGATCCTTACATATATAAGCATTGGTCGAATGACAACACTATATTTCTCACATCAACTTTTTGTTAATGCACTTGACATTTTAGCACAAAGATTACCAACATCTGACCGTCTTCCTTAGGAACAACCGTTCAGTTTTGCAACTGAAGAATTACATTTAAATATCCGCAAGGGTATATTATATTCGAATTGACTCCGGATACTTTTCTTTTCTGTTTGCTGTTTTTTTTTTTTTCTATGCCCGCATTTGGCTTGACTTTTTGCGACTGTCTGGCTTCCTGGCCGCCAACTGAGCCGTGTCCGGGTGTGCGGTACTCCGGATGACTGTCGCGTTACTGCAAAACCGCATAAAAGTCATTGTCACAGCAAATGGATTAATTTTCGCGGCACGATGTCATATGCGCCCTCTCTTTCTCTCTCTCTCTCTCTCACTCTCTCTTTCGCACCCAACGAGGATATTTTTATGAAGAAATTAAAAAGCACGATCTGTGTTGAGAGAATGGGGGTGTGGAGGCGTAGCTGGCGTTTACCGCAACAATAATTACGTTTTGGCCGGTTTTTGGGAAGCTGCACGGAAGTGTATAATGTTGCTAAGTAGTTGCGGTTATTTGTTGCCGCTGCCGCTGTTGTTGTTGCTATTGTTGTGGCACCATTCCATTTTTCTTTGCCTTTGTGTTGTGTTTTCTTGTGTAATTAATATGAAAGGCAACAGGAGGTTTATTTCATGTTATAAATGCAACATAATTACGTTTGCCACAGCTGAAAGTCAAACAAAAAGAAAAATCTCTATCTCTCCGTCTCTTTCTCTCTGTCTTTTCTTTCCCCATGTTTCTTTTCAGATAAGGTGAATTTTTGCATTTTCTGCCCATTAAATTAGCGCATGCAAATCGAATTCAAATTTTTATTTCAGTTGTATTAATTAATTAGTTAATTACCCAACTTATTTGAAAAGTTAGGTGATCCCAAATTACACTTACTCTAAAACCCAACCAATTAGCTAAGTTATTTCTTTCGGCGTGGGTTGGGGGGGGGGGGGAGGGGATCTCAGGCTTCTTTCAGTTTTCAATTCCGACGATTGTCGAAGACGTTTCGGTTTTGTTTCATTTTGTTATTTGCATCATTCGTATAACACCTTGCCAATCAGCAAAGCGCTCGGTAAACACAAGCACACAGACACACGCATGGATATGTAATGTGTATGTGTGTGTGCCCAGTCAGGCAAAGCAAATCGAAATGAATTTCTATTTAACTAAAAGCTAAAAAGCTCGCCCGCATAAGGGAAGCTCAGTGCGCTCTGCATCTCCTTGTCACTCTTACATACTCCTCCTTCCTCTTTTTATCTCACGCACGCATTTGTGTCTATCACAAAAACCGCAGAAACAGAGGCGAATGCTTGTGCAAAGAAAGATGCAAAAACACGAGAAAAAACGATCAAGTTTTGCAATAAAATTCATTATATTTAGTTTACAAAAAAAAAATTTGTGGAAAACTTTTAAATAAATACTCTTATTAACAAGGCTAATAAATAATCACTTTAATGCAGCTAAGGGCAAAACCAGCCTGAAGTGAGAGGCTGCTCATTTTTTATTTTTCCTTAGGGTTTGTGTGTGTTTGCAAGAAAAGTTTCGCAAATGTATGCGAACTGCAGATGGAGTCTACACACACATGTGCTTTTTTTACCGCTAGTTTCTTCAATGTTTTCGTCTGTGCTTTTTAGCTAACTGTGTTTTAGTGTGTGCCAGGCACTCGCACATCTTTTACACGCCGATGTGAGAATTTCTATGTAATTTTAGGAATCGGTTTGGTAGGGGGAGGGTGGGAGGTGGTGCGAATATGTTTGCCAAATGCCTGGTGCTTAGTAGAGCTTACATATGACGTCACTATGCACTATGCACGTGCATTTCTGTGCACCTCTTTCCGTATCTAACCCTCTTCAACACATGCTCACAGCGAGTTTGTTAGTTTTGTAGCTGGTAGATGGCGCTATTACAAGAGCATGCCAACTTGTGCATGTGTGTGTGTGTGTCGAAATGCAAGGGAAAAAATAAAGTAATTGAATTTTTACAGTGCCAGCGAAAGAAACTTGACAACGATTGTTGCCTTTGAGCAAAAAGCATTTACTTTTTCTCCTTGTTATGCCATTCGCAATAAGAGCGGCTTTTTGTGCGACGGCACAAATAAAGACAACATTTGTGAACTGAGAATTGAGAGAATCGCTTAACTGCACAAATGCCTTAAATTAATATATTCTCAATTTTCCAATTAGCAAGCAATTTGTAACAGCTTGCGACTAATTAGCCGCCCATCAAAAGGCGACGCGTCGCTCGTCATCGATGCGTAACTTTTGCCACGACCTTAACCTAACATTTGCCCTTCTTGCCCCTTCCACTTTGCCACTTTGCGTGGCACAAGACACGCGTCAATTTGCACACTCAACTCGCCCAAAAACGATTATAAAAACCTTGACTGCCACAGCGAATCCTTTCAAGAAGCATCTCATCTCAAAAGTTAAGAAACGTTTCCACGTTGTTTAGCAGGTGAGACAGGGGCGGGGACATGTTGCACTTGTGTCTGATTTGTTGCACAACCGTACGATTTACTTAAATACTTACATTTTACACACTGATTACACTTATTTAAAAATCACACTAAATCGCCATACTTTTGATTTTAGATCATATTATTTAGAATTAGAACTAAATTTTGTACCACTCAAAAAATTACCTTTCTTTCCAAAGCACGTTCGTTCTCGTTCTTACTTTTTGCACACTCTTCTTCTTCTTGAAGTTAGTGATCACACAATATATATCGATCAACATCGATAACAATGTTAAATACATAGTTTCATGTTAGATTACAGATGTTATGTTACAGTCTTAGGATTACGTCACTGTTACCTGCTTAAGTATAAGAGTCCTTTATTTAATTTTAGCATTTATACTTTAAACATTAAGCAACTAACTGAAAAGTTATAAAACGTTAATTTGACAAGGAACCAATAATGACAGGAGCATACAAATATGAATGGTCTTAACAGATAATACATAACATTAAATGTTGCACATTCATTTTAACGTCCAAGTGTCCAGATGTCGCTGCTGTGGAGACGCATTAATCTTCGACGGGAGGTGTTTGAGCCAAGTGTGTAAGCCAATGGGTTGTCGTGGTTATACAACCGGTCATTGTAATGACTCGTACTTCGATTTATTTGTTGTTATTGAAATATGTTTAAATGTAACATCGATATACTTATTTATCGCTATATCGATTAATATCGAAGCTTCGGTCACACATGTTTCTCTGTCGCAAGTTGATTTTGCTCTCAATTCTTTAATAAGAAAGAAACTTATTTGCAACAGTTGCATAACATTACAAGAGGCCTGCTACAATTTCTAGAGATTTCAAAATTTCTGTATGGATTTTTAAAATAAGTTTAGAATATTTGTAAAAACAATAGAAATAGATTTGAGGCAAGCCGTTCTAAATTTTAAAATAGCTTTCTAAACACTAGAAGTTATTTCTTCAAAATAGAAAACTTTTTATTATTATTTAATTTATGCAATGGATTATATCGGACAGGACATATTTCGATATTTGCGAAACAGAAGTTATCGATAGAAATTAAATAAACTAGATTTGATCGAGGTGGACTAAAACATTGAATCCCAATTTAAAGACCTAGCGTTTATAGTCTCTGAGATCTGCTAGATCGACTCATCTGTGAGATCGACTCTTGTGTTAATCCTGTTCAAGAATGTATATACCTTATGAGGCCAGAGATGCTTGCCTCACCCCGTTAATCACTCTGGTAGGCAGTCTAAGTTACACATGTTCATATCGCAACTGCCTTTCACTTTTATCATGAGAAATAATAAAGTAGTAAAGATAATGAAATCGATACAAAAAGTTAGTTAGCTCCCTTTTTGGTTAAGGGTATATAGATATCATATTTCTTCATTTGTGGACTCTTATTGAGTTATCAAAATAATTGTCGCACAAGTGACGTTAAATACATATGTCGAAGGGAGCCAAATCAATCAATCTTAATTGTGAATGTATTATTTTTACTGACTGCCTATGTTCTTCATAGTGTAGAAGTAGTTTATATACATACATATATCTATCTACTAATGGCCTCTGTGACAGTTGTTGTTAATAATATATAACTTAAAATTCGACTCAGCTAAATAGCAAAATCAGAAAAACTTTGATTATTTTGCAGAGAGAGCGGTATTTGTTAACTAAAATATTTAAATTTCAAACAATTCAAGTTGAAATATTATAGTATTATTTATTGCTAATAATGCACTATCCTTGTAGCAATACGTAACAATAAAATTGAGACAACTTGATCAATTGTTGACTGGCAGAGCAAAAAAGCCAAATAAGCGAAAAATGTCTGATGATATTCTAGAGGTAATGAGGATTGGGAGGTGGGTTGGGCAGAGACGTTGTTGCCGCAGCGTTTGTGGTGGACCACAGGCGGATATGCAGCTCATGTACGCACTCCCCACTCAAACAACATTTCAATATTTTGCAAATTCTGGAAAATGTTTATAAATTGGCTGTGGCTTTTGCTTAAATTGACCAACGAAGGGTTCACAAATATTTTGTACTAAACAGCGCAAAACCACTAAAAATTTTGGCAGTTGTTCACATTGATGGTTTCGATTAATGTTTAGCGGGGAAAATATTTAAATTCACAGAAGCTTTAAATTCAATATTTAAATTTCAATATTGTGTAATTTATGCTGCTGTAAATGCTGTACAATGTGGCAACTCCAAGCTACAATTTGTATTTAAACAAAGTTGCCTGCTTCTCTATATTAGTTAACGGAGTATATTTCCAAAGCGCAGCGCAATTTTTTGTTGAGGTTTTTGTGGTTTAATACACAACATTTGAAATTTACATTTACATTTGCTAAAATTGTATAAAATCTAGCTCGACTGTTGCTAGTAGCAACAAAAGCAACAACAAGAAAGTTGCAACAAACATTTTACAATTACTTATTTAGCAAAAAGGCAGAAGGTATTTGGGACTATCACGCCCCGGCAATTGTGCCCACCTTCTGTGGCAGTTCGAGTGGAGTGGGGTGGAATGGCGTGGTGGGGAGTGGAGAGTGGAGATGCGCCCCTCGCAAAAACTAAGCCACACCAATAGCGACCACAGTGAAACAAATAACAGAAATGGCAGCAGCAAAAACAAATAACTGCAACATCTGTTTGAACAAATAACCAAAACAAGGATGCGATGCGGATGGGTGGATGGGTGGGATGGGGGGATGGACGGGTTCGCGAAGACCACAGCGAACCAATTTCCGTTGGCCCATTCCGGCCAAGTTATGTCTCCATTGGCGTCTGTCTGATTTGGCCGAAATGTTTTGCTGGCTTTGTTCTCCGGGCGTGGATTTAATTCAGCAGCTGTACGCAGCACTCACAGAATTAGGGTTGAGTTTAATTACGCGGCTCAAAATAATGCGCAATTTAAATAATATAACTATTTCTGTAAGTCCCTTTGTTTTTACTGTCGGAGGTATTCGAGAAAATTGCAATTGCCAATTAAATAGATTTCTATTGTAGTTATTTGAGGAACGTATTGCAATTTAGTCACAATAACTGAAGAAAAAGTGTTAGTATAAAATATTGAAATTTTCTTGATTCTGAAATTACTTATTATTTTTTTTAGGATTAATTGCCAATTAGTGTTTGATTCTGTCTGGGATAATCCTAATTCCTAAGCAGATGAGTTAATTAGAGCTACTTAACAGAAACATTATAATTATGTGAGAATATATAAAAAAATATGTACTCTGCAAAAAGTTGCGCTGAAATTTCGAAAATAGCCGTAAAATTAAAACTGAAAACTTAAATTGTCTGGTTTTTAGAACTAATTTCTAAATATGCAATGATAATTAGACAGCCTTTTTTCAATTTAATAGAAATAAACAAAAAATGGAAATAAGTCTTAATAATAGAAAATATTTTTAAACAGTAGAAATTTAAACGCTTAAATTTATATAATTATTTCTGAAATTCAGAGAATCAATGAAATTTGTCTCGACTGCTGTATTTGAGTTTAGCCTCTGCCTATATATATACAGTGGGTCACACTTCAACTCGACCACTGTCAAAGAAAAAAGGTAATTGCCTGCCATAAGCTAATCATTTATTATTTTTCAAAAATTCCAAAAGACCGATGGTAGGTATATATATTACCCACCAAAATTAATATATGACCCCAATACACTGGGGTTTCCCCACCTGCTAGGTAGGATTATAAAAATGTAGCATACTTTCAGGTATAATTTTCATGTCTATCAGTCTAAACAAAATAATATATTTTGCGTATAATAACTTAAATAAGGATGTTAATACTTAGTATTATATCCTTTAGCCTTAACTACTTCCCTTAACCTATTATTCATGGAAGATACCAACTTCCTGGTAGCTTCTGAGCTGATTTTGCTCCACTCATGCCGCAGAGCATTTTTGAGGTCTTCTTTGCTGGATATGCTGTGCTTCCGGATGTTATTTTCCAGCACAGCCCACAAATTCTCAATGACATTTAAATCTGGAGACTGGGCCGGCGGAACTATCATGTGGGGGCAGTTCCTCATGAGCCAGGACTGCCACTATTTGGCCTCATGCTTGGGATCGTTGTCCTGGTAGGACCGGAAAGTACGTCGGATTCCTACCTTCTCGGCACTTTGGAGTAAATTTTCCTTTAGCATGTTGAAGTAGACATTCTTGTCCATTGTTGTTTCAAAAATCACAAAATTCCCGAATCCGGCTGACGAGATACATACCCAGCCATGTAACTTTCTCCACCATTCTTGACTGTTGAATTTACGTGTTTGGGATTCAGGTCAGTATTGGACTATCCCCACACATAATTCCGCCCGTCCGAGTCAAAATTGGTGAATTTGGACTCATCTGCCAATATGACTGTGTTCCAGAACTCCAGATCCTTGTCCATGTGGTTTTTGACGATCTTCATCCTAGTCCCTATATTTTTCACGCTTACAAAGGACTTCTTCCGTGGTACTCGGCCATTTAAGTCATGTTGACGCAGAAACCTGTGCACAGTTTCCACACAGCACTTTTTGCCCATTTCATTCTGCACCTGTTGAGTCAGTTTTGGAGCCGATAGCTTGGGAGATCCCCTTATTTTCCTGATGATCCTTCGCTCCTCCTGTTCGGTGAAAATCTTGGTTGGTGCCATTCTGCCCGTGCCCCCAATCCGATTTGTGTCGACGAAGCGCCGAATGATGTTATACACAGTTGAGTTGCTCAGATTGATCATTTCAGCTATTTGGAGATGCGAATATCCGTTTTTGTGGTGTTCCAAGATGAGTTTCCGTTGTGCAATGGTAGTCTGTTTGTCCATAGTCCTTGTTGGCTTATTGCACCCGAGATGCAGGATAAAACTAAACTGACTACGAAGGATTGGTATATTTATACCGAAAATACTGAACTTTAGGTAAAAAATCCGGGTTTTATGGCACCCAGGTGTCCACAATGTACCTGGTCGAAATCAAATTTTCCCTAAAAATAGGCAACTTTTTTACATAATCCTACCTAACAGGTGGGGAAACCCCAGTGTATTGGGGTCATATATTAATTTTGGTGGGTAATATATATACCTACCATCCGTCTTTGGAATTTTTGAAAAATAATAAATGATTAGCTTATGGCAGGCAGTTACGTTTTTTCTTTTACACTGCTTGCTTTGAACTGTGACCCACTGTATATGTATATATATATAAAATATTATCTTATCTTATCTAAAAACAGCCGATCAATTCAAAATAAAGAATATTTAATTAAATTACCCAAATATGATTCAGAAATATTGTGTTATAAAAAACTAATTTTTATGCATTGATTTTGTATTACTTAGTTTAAATTTGATTGGGCTTTGTTGCACAGTGTAATTAATGTCGCACAACTTTGTAATGCGGTTGTGTCTCTGGCCAAGCTATGACCCTCTTTGAAAGTTTCCACAAAGTTGACTTTTTGCCTTTGCCTGCTGTTGTGATATGAAATGGAATTCTGCAATTGCTTAATTTAGCCCGATTGCATTTTAGAAGTGTTATTTTTGACTCTCTAACTGCCTGGTCGGAACTCGACACACAATTGTCAGTCCGGGTGAAATCTCATTTACGTTGTAATAACAAATGCCACACAAAATCAATTAAAATAATTTCCCGCTCAAAATAAAATAAAAATAAAAATAACGAAAATTGTCAATGACAGTTGCGCAGTGGCGCCATCTAGCGACAGCTAACCGCATTGTATAAATTGAGAACATCTGTTGCCACTGTTGTAATTTCGCCCGCATTCCCGTGTCCCTCTCTCTCTCCCTCTCGCTACCTCTCGCTCTCACACCCGTCGTTGCCGCCACCTGCTGCCCCCTGCAACCACCTGCTTCCCGCAGAGACCATCATCGCTGTTGTTCTACATTTCCGGTAATAAATATACATTTGAAAAATAATAGAGCACTTCGCTTCGCTTTGACTGTGTGGCCCTTATTGGATGAGGGGTATTGGGGAGTATGAGGGGAGTATGTGGGTGAGGGAGATGGCTGTCGTTTTGTGCGAGTCCCGAATGAGGCGTGGGAAAATTGGAAATTTTCAAATTATGCGCTAGGTGAGAAACTTTGCGGCATTTCATTTCCTATGATTAATTAATTACAACACTGAGTGTGTTGATAGCCATAAAGTTACAATACAATTTCGCCGAGCTGTCATTATAAATGCGATTTCTGATTCGTTGGTGCGTGTTGTAATCAGCTTATTTTCAAGATGAGTTAATTTAATTGCACTTAAGCTGTCAGTTGGATTCACAATAGTTTAATGTATTACAATTACCAGATACTCAACTTTACTCACATGAACAAAAAACGCAAACAGATTAAATTAAATTATTTGTATTGGTTTTAGGGGGCCGCGATTGCAACTTCCAATATTGAAATAACTTAAACTCATCAATAATAAATATTGCAATGTTGCAAGCAGCCTTGAAATCTACAAAAATAAATCATTTCTAAGATATTTAAATTAACTGCTTAACCATGAAAAGCACACAAGTTAATTGATTTATTCTATATAATTGTATGACACATGTTAGTTTCCCATAATCATATTCAATCGATTTATGTACTTGACTCCCAATCCTGTTGCAGATAGTCCTCGAACATGTAATCAGGAAAAAATGTACATATTCAACTTAATTGTTGTTGACTTTATTTGGTTCAGAATTTGATATATTGATTTTATTTATAATGAAATATTAAATATATTTTTAATTGAACTACAAACTGGTATTTTTTAAATTAATTTTGTTGCTCATTTTCATTGCTAACATTTCTAATTTAGATTTTACTGAACATTTTTGACTTAATTCCATTCTTTATTGTGGTTTGAATTAATTATGAGTCGCTAGAAACTTAACTTAAAAATGTGTTAAGGAAAGACTGATATTATAACTAAATAAGTTTGTATATTAACCTAAGCTTAATTATAGAAGAAATTATTTTACTTATTGTTAATCAATCGAATACAAAAGGGATATCATTGCCCATCGTCAGATGAGTTGAGTTTACTTACAGGGCAATGTTGATATATTTTTACAGGTTGTAACCAGTTTAGAGTGCCTAATAATCAAAGCACTTGGACTTCATAGGGATTTATGCATAGAAATGTATTCACACTTTATTTTAATATGTTGTGGAGAGTTAAACGATCTGTGGAGTTACGTGTTGTGAAGTCAACAAATTATTATTGTCACATATCCTGTTGACATTTAACTGACAGCGCAACTGCACAAGGGACATGGGTCGGACACGAACCCAAGCACGGACCCGGTGCTGGAATGTAGACAACCAGTAAGGCATAGTCGAGAGGCATACACCTGAGTCATAACCATGACCAAAGTCACACGACAACGGCGCACACAGTTCCACATCCGGTGACATCCGGTATTTCCTGCCCCGCCTCTGTGTGATGTCCTCTGATGGCAAGGGCAACTTGCCAAAGCCAGAGCCAGAGCCATAAATGTGCCCAGGGCCATTGCTGGTGCCGGCAGCATTTCTGTGGCCTTGTCACACGTTTGCCGTGCTACTAACAACGACCAACAACAACTTTAACAATGGCCACATCATAGTTTATGCGCTAAGGCAACACTATCACGCAATAGACACACCAGCCAGAGCGAGATGGAGCGCCTTGCAGCTGGAGCGAGAGGTCCGAGATGCCAAGTTCAGTTTGCCACATACCCTTCGCAGTGCAGTCGCCTAAGCTGCACAATGAATTTGGCAACGCCAACGAGAATGTCGCCTGGAATTGCAGCCTGACAGCAAAAATGAAACGCTTCCAGGCTTAATTAAAAGCCCTCCTCGCTCCTCGCTTTTAGCTGCTTAGCTGCTTAGCTGCCAGAGGACAGCATAGTGTATAAGAGCAGCCAATTAGCTTAGCTATTAATCTGTATAGCTTATCATAATCTACAACTCAACCCATTCTCTGAAATCATCAATTTCACTGTCTGTATAAAACCTGGAATTATCATATATGATTATAATGGTAATTAAATTAAACATCCATTAATAATTAGATTCTATGTGTAGTCATTCCCGAGACATAAATAAGAATTTAATGTACAATTTAATTGTGTTTTGCTTTGTGTTATTTAGTTTAATGATTTTTGCTCTCATTCAATACAATTAATCTTGCTTAAGGCTCTTGCGTGTTATGGCTGTTTAATTATACCTGCAGAATTAAATATAATATTGTATTCAACATTGGTTTGTTCAAAAAATTGATAATGGTTAGTCGTGCTACGCTTTGGTAGCTTATTAATAATATTATAATAGTAAAATATTATAGTTTATTATAATAATATTGTATATATATAGTTTTACATTAGTGTCACATTATATTACTACTTGTGAATATTTTCAAAAGTGTGTGGCAAAAAATTAAGGATACAATTTGTCTTAAATATTTAAATATATAAAAATATATATAAAGAAAATTGCGTAGAAAGTATTCTTAGTAATATAAATGCGTTTATCTAAAAATGTTAGTTTATTTTTTTTTTATAAATTATCCTCAAACTAGTTTTAAGTTTCTACGTAGAAAAATATAATTATGTGCCTATTTTACATTAATTATTTATTTTTATTAAGTTCTAACATATTAAAATAAATGTATATCTTATTTTAAGATTTTTCTTTATCAAAACAAGCTCATTTAGCGACAAGCAAAGTTATATTTTTGTTCATGCTTCAGTTGTCATAAAAAACTGTTTTTCAACTTAAACTGTTGTTTTCATCATTTTAAGCTGTGTTGTATTCTGTTCAGGTAACTTGATTAACCTGCTTGCAGCTCCCAGCTCTAATTTGGGCATAATTTGACATTTTTCTAAACGAAAGGGTATTCAAGCTTTGCTTGATTGCAATTTAATTGTGCTTTCTTGCTTGCTGTTGCTGTGGCTGTTGTGTCTTTCTGGTCGCCTCTGTCATGCATCCGTTTGCAGGATGCACGAAATAATTCCGTTTGTTAGCTGTGCACACGATGTCCTTTCATCAGACGAGAGCTGCAATGCCATCTCCGATCTTTCGAGCCCTCACCCTTCCCTCTCTGCATAACTCTGCTCCAGCTCTGCCTGCCTGACTGCCTGCCTGCCTGCCTGCCTGACTGAGTGACTGACTTATTTCACTTGCTGCTGCTGCTGCTGTGGGAGAGTTTCTGTTATATTTTTTGTTAGGGGGCACCACCTCCACCCATGCCCCGCAACCCCGCCCTCATTCACACAGTGCTGATCCAGAGCCCTGGACTCACGCTTGATGTAGTTGGTGGTTTACTACTAATTTGCAACCACATCGTTTGTTTTGTGTGGCATCGTCCGTCCCGACCTCCCATCGTCCGTCCCGACCTCCCATCGTCCGTCCCGACCTCCCGTCGTTCGTCCCCTCAGTGAGTGTCCTTTGTGTCTGACAGCGTGGCAACAATCTCTTTGGTTTCCCCGCACCCCCACCAACACCATGCCAACCTCATCGCGCTTTTGCAGCAATGTGCATTAATTTCTGCATTGGTGCAACAGCGGTAACAGAGGCAACAGCAGCAGCGGCAGCACCAGAAGATGCCATCACAATGCTGTGTGTCAGTTCCTGTTACAAATGGTGCTCGTCCTCGTTCTTGGCCAGGACCGTCGTCTCATCTGTGGAATTTGCATCTTATCAGACAGCCATAATAAACGCGTTGCATACTTTGTGGCGCCACAGCTAGTCGCTTCAAGTTGCTTAGTTAACATGAGTACAACAATATTTCAATGCCTAGCTAGACCAGACCACATATTAAATCTAGTTACTCCTAATTGCATTTTATTTGGAGTACACTTTTGCTCCGATAATTTTACAGCCAATATAAATTATTTACGCAAATTATAAAATATATTAACAAATGTACAATGGGAGCATAATTTGATAATAGTTCGTAAATATCTGATTATTTAAAAAAGCGATTGGTATTTGAATATTTGCAATTTCAGATACAGTTACTTTCAAATCCTGAACAACTCTTAAATACTGATGAAATGAATTGATGAAAAGTCCATTTTCTTCATGTGTAATTTGCAGTGGAATTTTCCCTAAATGGAATATTTTTCAGCTTTTCTTTTGCAATCAGTATTATATTAAAATGTAAATATGTTATTTATACTCATAACTCTGCTCTCGATGTTACAGTATATTTGTATACCCTGTAACCGTTAGAAACTACAGTGGGTATATAAGATATGCAGACATAAGGGGATTTATTTAATTTAATCAAATCTGCATTTTTGCTACCTTTTTCACAAAAACAAAAAATACACGTAACTTAGAGGATATCTACAAGTCTACCACATAAAGATGCACTTTCTACTCTCTTCACTTTTTTTCTTATTACCATTCTCCCAATATTCATTTCATAAATACAAAATATGTACAAGATAAATTACGATTAACGTTGAGCTGGCTACAGGGTATCTACAGGTCGAGTATTCTCAGATCACATATTTTTGATCGTTGTTATTACGTTTTTCTCTTATATAAGGCTCAAATTAAGCTTGTTTGTGTGCCTGTTGTTCCCATATCAAAACGTAAGCCGATTAAAAAGCCAATTTCTATAGCATGCTCGTCTACATATCGTACAGATATTTAAATATTTATATCTATACATGCATACATGTTTATATACATATGTACTCTGTGTGTTGCTGAGCATCTGCATTTGAACTTTGTCTCATCTCAATTTATGCTTTTATTATTTTGATTTTTCCTTTCAGCCCCTTACCAACGCTTCCCCACAGAGTTGGCTTGTTAACATGCAAAATACTTTTTAATGCCAATTTAAGAGAGCTGTGCTGGAGCACCTGGCTTCTGGTTGATATTTAAAACGTCCTTTTGAATGGGACTATTAGATTGAGTCGGAGAATTTTGTCGTTGTCAAAGAAACATTTAATTGGTTAAATGACATGTTTTTATTTGGTTTCTTGTGTGAATCTAAATTAGCTTTCACAAACTCTCTATCAGAGATAACCTAAAAGCCGCTTGTAATTTTACAACCACTGAATACTGCTGTGTTTTAGAACGTACTCTGTCCGGAAGCCAAGTAGCTCGAATTTGTTACAGCTGCATTCTATTATTGTATGCTCTGTCTGAGCTATTAACCGATAGCCTACACTCAGAAAAAACGAGCTAATTTTAGAAAATCGCCATAAACCATTTTATTTTATGTTTTTTAATTCCACACAGCATTTTTCTAGAATGTGTAAGAAATATATTCAATTTGCTAGCATTTCTTCTCTGTGTACACAAAACTTTAAGTTCAACTTTTTTGTTACTCATATTATCTTCAGAAATTATTTTTATAAGATTTCATATATACAAACATTTGAGATAGTTCATATATGTATATAATATAATTTTTAAATATGTTTATAAATGAAAGGACATTCCCTTTCAAACTGTAAATGCGGTTTTTTGCTGAGTGTATGAAAATTAATTAGTTACACGCGCATTGTTCAATTTTATTGTGCGAACCTTAAAAAGGGTCAAAATGGGATAAATGTATTTACAAATTATAAACACAAGTCGCTGCTTTATCGACGCTCCGGATGTCAATTCACATAAATCTCATTCACACAGCCATACACACACACACACACATTATACACACTATACTCACAACCGGTTGCTCAATTCATCTTCCGCTTCGACGCGCAAAAATAAAAGCCAAATTGCAGATTGCTGAAATACTGAAAATTCACAGCATGGTGATTCACTATTCGAAATGGCAAGTGCTAAATGGTAAATGGTAAATGGTAGATGGTAAATACTAAACGCCCTATTTACGCTTCACTTAATTGATAATCAAAAATTTATTGATAACATTTCTTCTGTGCCATTTGTTGCACGCGATGCGAATTTAATTTCTCGTTGCCAAATTGCAATTAATTTCGCTCAACACTTTTCCATTTTGCTATAACTACGTGGCTTTAAGGCCCGTTGCAGTTGAAGTTTTCAGCTTAGACTGAATTGAAACTGAATATATACAGACTTAAGCCACTATCGAATTCCACTTTTATTTTGCTCTGTTCTGTTGTTTACCTAATTAAACGATTTTTCCCCTTTTTCTCAGTTTCTGCTCCAGTCTGCTTCTTATATCTTATAGCAATTACTGCTTTCAGTCTCATTTTCGTTCTCATTGTCGTTGTCATTTGCCTTGTCTGTTGCATCAGAAAGTCATTTCACTCGCTCATTGTTTGCATTGTGTTTTTAGTAGCTCAACTTACACGGATCAACACATTAAGTTCAGGGTTGCTAGGCGCTGGGCGGACAACTTGCAACAAACCTGCTACACAGTTTAATGAACTTTTCATCCGCTACAAAGTCACGTCGATTGATTTCCATAGAAAGGCAGCACTAAATGTATTCATGCAAAGTCATTTGGTCCCAGCTCAAAGCAAAAATTGTTGACTTTTGTCTGTATGTCTCTAGGGTAAATTTTACTTAAGAAATCTAAAAAAAGGTTTCAAGTTTTTTTCTTATTGCATTTTATACGTTTTAATACAATAATATTATTACGAGTTACAGCTCTAGCTACAAAGACCTTTTTTTACATAATTCTGATTTGGATTTAAAATGAGAATAGTTTTTGGTGGAATGCCAATTTATCCTTTTTCAAGGCAGATTTATCCTCTTAAAGACTGATTGAACGGAAAAAGAAAAATCGACGCAAAGTAATTTTTATAAGGGTTTGTGTAAGATGGAAACTCGATATGAAGTGTACAGAGCAAAACTAATAAAAATAAAATTTTAAACATTATGTTGATAATATGTATAACATTAGTGGTAATCCAATAAAATTACTTTCGTGAATTGAAAGAAAAGAAGAATTAATAATATAGATTGTAACTTCTACGAGTCACATGCTTACATTAAAGGTCTTCCCTCTCAATGCAGTTAGCATTGGAGGTAGTACTCATTCATATTTTTACTTATATATTTTCAGCTAGTTTTATTTTAATGTACTCTGAGTGCTCATTATTTCTGTGGCTAAAAAAGTGACCTTATTTTTGTGTAATTTCGAGAGACAGTACTTTTTAACTGTTTAGTTTATCTTTTGAGTAATCTACTTGACTGAATTTAGTTATTTTCATAGGTATATAAATTTCCCTCTAGCAGTTAAGTAGCGCTCTGTGGCATCCACATCAGCTGGCTTAGTGCAATTTAATGCGCAATTGCTCGGCTTTAGTTGAGCAACATTCAAGCGTCCGTTACACAACAGCAGCAACAGCAACAGCAGAGTTACCACACACTCACTTCAGCAACAGACCCTGCACATGTTTTGTCCTTGCAACTGCTGTTGTCGTTGTTGTTGCTGTTGCTGTTGTTGTTGCTGTTGTCGTCTAGTCACGTCTGCTGTTGACAAGCGTCTGTTGAGCAGCGCCCGACTGGCACCCATATTGAATACTCCAGCTCCCTTTCATACTTGCCACTCACCATGTCCCGATCTCCCACTCCCCACACCTCTCCCTCGCTTTTGTCTATCAAGTCCATCTCCTTTGCTGCGCTGCTCGCCGCATGG
The DNA here is from genome assembly GCA_035044325.1 of Drosophila nr. medialis 2 BK-2023a. Lineage (NCBI taxonomy): Eukaryota > Metazoa > Arthropoda > Insecta > Diptera > Drosophilidae > Drosophila > Drosophila nr. medialis 2 BK-2023a. Next base: position 1,805,149 of record JAWNMH010000410.1, on the reverse strand, counting down.
CGCATTTTCAACGCCATTGTCCTAACGTAGGTACTATTTTTGTGTCGCACAATTTACTGCACTTCCTGGCTACTAAAAAACACACAGAAATACGGACAGAGACCGAGGCAGATAGATAGAGACAGAAAAAATGCGAAAGAGAGAGGGGGAAAGAGAGATAGAGGGGGCAGGAGAGTGAATAAGTGGACCGGGCATTCGTGGCTTGCCTTCGGCAAACTTGGTTGCCCCAAGGCGCATTGTCTTAATAATTACCCATGTCCCAGGGTACAGCAATGACGATGGCTGCGACCATGTGGCATGCCCGAACAGCACCCTCCCCCCGTCAATCAACCACATTCTGTCTCAGACTCTTTGTCTTCTGCCGCCTTTTTTCTTTCATCTATCAACAACTTTTCGACAAGAGTCGCACACGTTTTGTGGTCAGCTTCCATCTAATGTGCATCTTATTCCACATTCCGCAGAGTGCAGTAATTATTCGGATGCTGAGCTATAGGCAAACTGAACAAACCAGATTAGTCACCATGTTGACAAGATCCGGCATCTTACATTCATATATACTTATTCCTATGAATATCAATATGATTAGTTGCGATGTTGATAACAGCTTGTCAAACTGAAATGACTATGGGTTAAGGAAAATTAGTAATTAATAAATACGTTACGTATCTTAATTTTTACCAGTGAATTTATTAATTCAACAAGTTAACTAATTCATTTATTCCAGTCGAGCATAACTGAATACTCTGCCATCATTATAATACCAATACCATAATAATGACCAACGTCGTACAAATATGGCATATAGTTGAGTCGGTACTTAAGTTTGTAATGAAAGGGAGCAATCAGCAGGCGAGCTTAGTTCTGCAAGGGTATGGCAACTTCGGTGTGACTTAAACTTTATTCTGTTATATGCTGGACTAATTTTAAAGCGATTATCTCTATCGACAGAAAACAATTTTTAACAAAAACTCAAAATCCTTGAAAACTTGAATTGCCTCAACATAAGTGCGATTATTTGAAGCTAATTTGATTTTTTAACTGTTTGCTTATATGCCATTTATGTATTTTATTCTTAAGTTCAAAACTGACATTTTTAATTTCCTTCTACTAAAAGTTTCATATACAAAATTTATTTAAGCGGTTTATCGGCTTTATACTGCAAAGCTATATTTCTATGAGCACCGAAATTGTCTTATATATATTTTGTATTCAGTATATGCTTCATACAATGTTAATAATGTGTATTTTCTTTATATTGCTACATTACCTATTCCTTGTAAGACTGATTTTCCAAAAATTTCTTTGATACACACTCTAATCTTGTATTTAATTTCCTTTAAAGTGCAGCTATAAAAAAATACACGGAATATATTTAAAAAGACATGGACATCAAATTCGGAGCACAGAAACATATAGGCGCACACACTCACATCCCCCACACACACACAGATGCTACAACCATCAACATAAATCTCGGCCATTTAGCTGCCAAAATAAAATTTAGGCAACAGCCTCAAACCATCCTCAGACACGGAATAGGCCAAAAGCGAGCAGCGGCTGATGAAACACGGCACAAAATTCAATTGTTTGCAGCACAACAATTTAATTTGACACGTACTTTTAATGTGGGGCTCGTCAGCTAATGCCAGGCCTGAGGACCATTGCAACACACTACGCAGGATGACACACAGATGGAGAGAGAGAGTGGTGTTGGGGGGAGAGGGGGTCATAGGAACACACACACACATGCTACTGCGCACTTTAGGGGCAGGTTTCAGGCGCATAAATTGAATTTAGATACAATTTCCTGTGGCTGCGTGACTGACTCACTCATATCCCCTGCTGCAACCACTCCCCTCAGCCCTCTCCACATCTCTCCACTCGTACATCCCCAATATATTCTAGTATTTTGCTGTGCTCTGATTTCACATTTTTGCATTTAAAGCTCAATGGCAACAAGTAGAAGTGGAAATATGAAACTTAAAGAATTCCCTAAAAATTTACGGCATAAAAGTTAAATAAAAATAAAATGAAGTAAATAAAAAATGTGTGCTCAAGGCTATAACTCAAACATATTTTTAAAAAAATAAAGAAAAACACTGACATTGAATTTTGCCACCGTAAAACTTGTAATAAATAACCAATTAATATGCGCAACTGCATTTAACAAACAATGCTACATTTTTCGTAAAAAAATAAATGCTGCATGCAACATTGCAGCCATTAATTACACTTATATTTATTTAAAAATACTATAGAAATACACAAATTAAAAAATAAATCAAAATAAAAATCAAAATTAATATTTATGCCTTCCAACTTTAAACAAGAAACAAAGTAATAGGAATCAAAATTATGCAATTTCTCTGGGTTTGTGGGCGCAAAATTGGTTCAAAAATTCTTGCATGGAATAGGAAAAAGTTAAGATCCCCAAAAATTAAGAAACAATTTATGCAAACTCTGGAAGTACTTAAATCCAAAATCTTAATAATGGTAATAATAATAATTATTTGATGGGAAAAAAGAAGCATGTTGCGCCGGGTGATCAATACTTCAGACTGATTTAATTCCTTTTATATATAGCAATATTTCCCAGTTATTAATTTATCTTATAGCCACATCCAAAGATATATGATAAACAATTCAAGGGATATTATTACAATTTATGCTTTGCTTATGTTTGTATTCTGTTGCATGTGATCCCCTTTGAGGTTTCTATACCAGGCTAAACACAAAAATGTCATTTTTTTTAAGTAATGTTTCTTTTTTGTCTTATTTAAATAAAACATTTTAAAGTAATTTTTAACTCATATATTTATTTAAATTGTATTTATACAGCTCGTAAGCTTACTGATTTATTTTTTGCTATCCATAATACATTCATATTTGTTATTTATTTTAAACTTTAAGCTTGTGCTATTAATAATAAATGCTGGACATTTTGTTGGACTTTTGATTAAAGTTGGGGCCCTGACACTTCAGACCAGGGCTTATAACCCATAAATTCCGTTCTCACTCGAGAGTATTAAAAGCTTCAATGCAAATTGTTAAGCATGCCTCCAAACTGTACCCACTGGCTACTGAATATGTTTTTTTCAACATGCCATTTAGTTTTTTTTATTTATTTATTATATTTTTGTTTTTTCTATTTTTTTGCACAAAAATTCAATATTCGAGCAAAAAATGTACGAGAAAATGCCACGAATGGGAATGGTGGGTAGAGCAACATTTGCGCGGGTTGCATGTAAATGCGGCACATTGCGTTAATAATTCCTATGCTGAGTAGCCATTGAGTCGCCAATGCCACAGTGCCACCATGCAACGTCCCTCGTCCTTTTGTTACAGGACCTTTGGCAAGCATCGCGTGCCCCATGAAAATTTCATCGGCGATTTTCGACGCTATAAAATGAGCATACAAAAAAAATATGTCAGCAGTTGGCTACAAATTGGATTCGAGTGGGATTAACATAAAAAAATCAGATATTTTAATATATATATGTGCATATAATCGCAATGAGATTTGTCCGATGGCCAAATGCACTTCACAAACTAACCGGATGGTTTTCAATGGGCATCTGCCAAATCGCTGTGCAATTTGAAACACTTGACATACGTTTCGGGCCAAGGTTAGGGGCTGATTGATTAAACGTATTCATTGCATTAACTTAGCTCCCATCTCCTGCTTCCAACATGCAGTGCAATCAAATAGTCACTTGTTTTTATCACCTGTCTGCGGTGTGAGGCTCACGTGTGAATAACTCAGGCTTGCCGGCCGTGGAAGTGGAAAAACTGATTAAATTCATAGAGGCAATTACGCTGAATGCTGATTGAAGTCGACTCCGTTATATAATTATGCAAAATGCCGTTTATTTAAAATGTTGTTATTGCTGCAAAGTGGGAAATCCACTTAAATTAGCTGCATATTATTTTAAATTTCCACTTTGATTTCGATAAAGTTGTGACAGCTGTTCAAGGCTTACGCTGGCATTTATATTTATTTATATTTTATATATGTCTGCATACTTTGAGCCTAACATGTATATTTATTTTTGGCTCCTGATACAAGAAAATAAAATAATAAATAATACGCAAATTATGTATTAAATGTGATATTTAAAATATTTGCATTGCATTTTTGTGAAATAGTTTTATCATCTAAATACAATGTTAAAATATTCATAAACTAATCTGAATTAGTGTTTATATATTCAAACGTTTATTTAAAAAGGCTCATTAATTATAACTATTCTCTGATTTAATATAAATTCAGATTTGAAAAAATCTATATAATATCTACATAAATTAAATAATAAATTAGGTTGAAGTCTTATTTAAAAATGTTATAAACAAATTAAAGGTGCGGAGCTTCAGATAGGAGGTCTGTGGGATTGATGTTGGGGAAGAATTGAATGTCTTAATCAGAGTCTGGTCATCTTAATTGGGTCTGCAGATAGTTGGGTGTGGTATATGCATTGTGTCAACCTGTATCAATTATAAATCAATTAATATTGACGGGGTTCAGATTTGAGGAAGGCTTTAGAATGTCTGCTTGAATTAAATATTATCCGCTCGCATTCACTTGTCCATTTCATTAAATATGTTTTATACTCTGTAAATTAAATTTATAACCTAATTTAATAAAAACTTAATCCATCAATTAAGAGTAAGTAAATGTTGATTTAGACTTGAGGAAAGCTGAAGAATGTCTGCTTAAATTCAATATTATTTGCTTGAGTATTTTATAAATGTACTTTTATAGTTACACCAACCAGTTGAAATCAATAAAATGCGACCAGTGTATTACACACGAGAAATTCCCTATTCTATAAAACGGGAACAAGGACGAAAGTTGACACAATTGCTAACGACCCATAAATAAAAATGACTATTACGAATTTATATATTTTCCTATGTTTGTTTTTAGCTTTGCCCCGTTGACATATTTTGGTTCTGAATTTGTTTTTGGATTTTTGTTGATGTAACTGTAAACGTATTTGTGCTCTGCAATTTTGAAAGCTGCCCAAGACAAATATTAGTTTTTGACGAGCGATATTGGGAGGAGGTGGGGCAACGACCTCAGCTGCTTGCGCATTGCAAAATTAATCATAGCCACGTTTTGTCAGACATTTTGGGGACTTTGAAGTTGGCGCAACTGTTGGCAATTTGTATTGGGAGAAACGGCGTCGCCAGATGGCGCCACGCATGTCATGCAAATTGTGAAACTTTTGGACACACACTAACTCACGAGCAAACACACACACATACGCACACATGTGCACACATATGTGTGTATATTCAGAAATAAAATAGGCATCGCACTAATAAGGCCAAACAAGATGTTAGCCAAGTAGCAGTTTCATTTCTCCAACTTGTCAAAATAAGTTTTATTGTTTACGATAAACAAACAATGAGAGACTCGCTTGTTTGGTGGTGCGGGAAAGGGAAGGGGGAGGGGGACGATGGGTGTCCTGTTTGCATGATGCTATTGCCGGACACTCGCACGCGCCAATAAATTTGCAACGTGAAACGAGATGGCAAAGAAGTTGGTCCACTTTCGTTTTCCATTGCCATTTCAGCCATTTTAGCCATTTCCGGCGCCGAGGAAACTTTTAATTTTCCAAACACGTTTCGAACAAATGAAAATAGCAGCCAGGAGGCAGCACTCGCTCAACTTTGCTCACAGCCCTCGTATCCCTATCTATGTATGAGTGTGGTATTAAATTCCTTCTAGCACACCCACACACAGACACGCATATGTGTGAGGAATGACGATATCATCTTCATCCTCTTCCATTGCTCCTCGTCGCTTTTATTGTTCGTTGTGTGCCCCAGGCACGAGTTTTGGGTGTCCGAAACAATTTAGACGCCTCGCATTGCGACAACTGTGAGCACAGTGAGTTTTTCTGTTTAGATCAATGCAACGCGACCTTTACAATTACTTTCTCTTCACAATCCTATATCGATTTTATATCGAAAGAAATGAGTTTTACAAAATTATCAATAACTAACCGCATTTTGGTTTTCTTCCTTTTAAAGTTTAGCTCCAAATATATGGTATAAAATGCATATTACTTATGTAAAAATAAACTGATAATACGGCATACAAAATTCTCTTGACACTAACAAACTTGATTTGAATTATTTTCTCAGTAAAACATAACAATTATTGCAATGAACTTGTCAACAATGTTTACTTCTTGTAAACCATTCAATTAATGTTACAAACTTACAAAATGTGTGTCAAATTAATTGATAGATTAAACGTCTTCTTCTGACTAACATTGTGCTAGTAAGTACTTAGAATGATAAAGCTATGCAAATTCATATTAAATTGATTGAATTCACCTCAATTGGTTGGGAACACAATTACACATAAAGAACTTAACATTCTATGGCTTATTTGGTTCAACACTTATTGATGAATCATAGTTATGTAAAACAAAAAAGAAATAAGCCAAAATAGTTCAATTTTCAGCAGACTTCAACAAAACTCCAACTCAAATGCTCGAAACATTGCGCATAGCAAACTTCAAAGGTTTGACTCAGACTAAATATTTGCGACAGCCATCAAATTCAAAAACATTTATCAATTACATAAGCACTTCGTTCACTCCACTCACGGAGTACATTTCATGGCAAGAGAGCTTAAAGTATGAAAGAACATTTGCCTCTGAGCAGCTGTCAGAGCTACTTGCAAAGCAAATACGCTCTTGAACAAACAGTTGCAGTACGTTGGCCTAAGCCACGCCCACATTTTGTGTGTGTGTGTGTGTTCACAGCGCAATATGCTCAACACGTTGGTAAACTTGTGCAACCGTTTAAGCAAATACTGCAGGCAACAAACCGATGCTTAAAACAACAAAACCCTCCGCGAAATGGATGACAGAAATGTGGCCCAAATTCGGACGTGGGCTGGTCAATAGGTTGTGCTAAAAAATAAAAAATAAAAAAAATAGTTTGACTATGCAAAATTCAACTGACGTTATAGTTAGAGTTTAAAATATTCAGGAATGTTAGATAAAATTGATAAAATTCGACGAGGTCAACATTCTCTAAGAATTAAAGTTTGAATTTAGATCGAAAAGTTAAGTAAACATACTTTAATTAAGTACAAATAGTATACAATTTAAAAATTGTTTACCAACAACATGTTTTTAGCTGGATTAAACAAGCTAGAATCAAGTTTGTTTGGCTTCTACTTATTGCTATATGTCAGAAAGGTTCGACTTTTCAAAAATCACTGATTAGTCCCAGTGCTCAAAATAGATCGGATGACGGATGATTCATGTTATTACTCATATTGTATGTGCTACAAGTAAGAGTTAGAATAACTATGCTATAATAATTAAGTTTGAACTTAGAAAGAAAACAAAATTAAATCAAGAATATATATTTCTTACTTAATTACAAATAGAATAACAAGTAAAAGTTTTAAGCCAAGGAATTAAATTTGTTGTCTTCATATTTTCCAAATAAAGATTCGTAATTTTCATATTGAAATGATTTTCCTGTGCATCTCTCTCAACTCTCAACAATTACTCCCATTAGCAAACCAGCCGCTGGAAAGAGTTTTGGTAGTGAAAATAAAGTGGAAGTTTCAGGGTCTGTCGCACAATTTAGTCACTGACATTTGTACTAATCACGTGTATTGGTCGACATTGGGAATGTTTCGAGCCATTTTCGGCTACTGCCTTCAGTGTTTTGCAATATCAATTCCATGGCACATTCAAATTCAAATGTGTTGCCATTTGCCATCGAATGGTTGAGGGCTAGGCGGAGGCCAGGGGCCAATATAGCAAATATCACGAACATCAGCTTCGATGGCAATTTGAGCCATTTTCTTTCTCGCCCTGCTGTGCAAAGGGGATGTGACCGAATGCTGGAGACGGGCTGCAAGCGGGGGGCAAGTATGTGTGGAGCAGTGGTTGCATATTAGTAAGAAGCGCTTGGAAAAAAAACCGGTGTGGAGAAAAATTCAAATGCTTTTTAGGCAACAACACAACACGCAATAAGAGCAGCTGGAAGCAACGGGGTTTGTTGTTCGCCTGTGTTTTCTGGTTTAGTCATTTCAGTTCTCTCTCAATAGCCAACCCACACCCAACACAATTGAGATTTGATGCATTTACATTTGCACCTGTGCCACAAACACAGGCAGACACACCTAGACACAAACACACTCACACTCAGAGAGAGAGAGAGGTTGTCTGAAAGATTGTGTGTTGTAAGCTTAAGTGCCATTGCATGCAATCGAGTTTTGAGTCGAGTTGAGTTGAGTTCAGTTTTGAACATTCGGTTGGACCGTTCAGCTAACCATTGCTCCCCATAAGCGCATAATGCATATTTAAGCATATTTTGTAGTCCACTTTTATGGGATAGAAGCAGAACCAGAACCAGAAGCAGCAGCAGCAGCAGCAGCAGCAGCAACAGCAACAGCAGCAGAAGCAGCAGAAGCAGCAGCAGCCGCGGCAGCAGCAGCAACAGCAGCAAAGTGAACTTCATCCAGACAATTTCTCTGCATATGTGTATCTGCTGTATCTGTGTGTGTGTGTGTGTGTGTGTGTGTGTCTGTACCTGAGTGTGTGTGAGTCCATGTGTGGGCTAATAGCATTAAAATGTAACCTTTTTAGTTAATCATCTGCTTAAAAGGGCAATCACATTTAAATGTCAATTTACGACAAGTCAATTCTACTGATATGTAAACCTTAAAAATAGAATCGTAATACTTAAATAGAAACTCGGGGACTTAATCATTATTTTTACCTTTTACTTAATTATCTACCACAAACCCATTTATCATCGTCTTTTTGCCTTTTGAATGGAAGTTGAGTGTTTTTATTAAATTAACTTTCAACTTTACTATTCTGATTTGATGTCAAGAGTAGAGTTTGCAATGATTCATTTTCAAATTTATATGGGAAGCGAAATATTTACATTATAATAAAACTTCCAATCATGGAGGTTTTGAGGTCAGCTTACAATGAGTTCATATTTAAAATAAATTGGTATATTTTCAAGGGAAGAAAAGCATTTTGCCATATTAACTTTTAACTATGATTTTCTGACATTTACATTCAGGACTAAGCTTAAAATTATTCATTTTACAATGTTCTTATTACATGCACTTTTTTTTTTGTTTTCTTTTTAGGCCTTTAGTCCAGTTTACTTAAAATAAAATAATAAGTAAATAAAAATATTAAAATGAAATATATGTAATATTTTTGCATTTTAAATTGAAATTAAAATAATGTTAATATTTAACTTAAACGAAAATATAATTTTTAATTATCCATGATTAATTTGGGGTCGGCACACCAAACAACTTACTTAAGAAAACCACAGAAGAATGCTTTCGCGATTAGTTGCAAGATTTTTTTTGGTTGAGTTTACCCTCTAAGCAAGTTGTATTTGTGTTGCGACTACTATTGAAATCAGATTAAGCAAGCCGTCAATCGACACTCAAACTACATACAAATGCATACAAGAGTATGCTTCTAGCCCATTCTCAGCCAACTTGAAGCCACCTGGCTTAAGTACTACTCAGCGCTCGCAACATATTAGATCAGCTTTTACTTGCTGGGAACACAACTTAACTGATGTAACACATATTCTATCAACAGGCAACCGTTTGGTTAGGATGGCTCTGGGCTAAGTATCTTCAGGTATATCTATATATGTATATATATATATATACTATTGGTAGAGTAGAACTTAAGCCAGCCAAACCAACCTGAAGCATGTCTGAATAAACACAATTTGACTTTGTTTTGCTGCTTCGTTTGTTCATTCGTTTGCTATTTGGCTCGTTCCTTCGTTCATTTCGCTTGTCAACAATTCAATTCATCAAGCGAAAGTTGCGTTTTACCGTCGAATTTTGTTACTTTCAGTTCTATTTATCTTAACTAAAACACCCTTAAGAGTTGCTCCTTCTCTTTTTTTTATCCTCTGTTCGCTCTTCTACTGCTACTACTACTATTTTGTATTTTTTTCTGTTTATTTGATCATCTTAGCTGCCACTTGCAGAGCGCACGAACACACACTCACAAGGCAGACAAACAGTGTTTTTGGCCAGAACGCAGGTCGACCTTCTGACTGACATTCTTGACTTGGTGCCGCATAGACTTTTACTTTTGGCTTCCGCAAATATGGCAAATGCTCTATCCACTATTACAGACTGAGTGTGCGTGTGTGTGCTAGCAGAGCAAAAAGTTTACAAACTTATATTGAAAAATGTTGTTAACACGCAAAAGTTTTTTTGCAACGTTTACACAGCAGCTACAACAAGAACAACAAAAACAACAAAATCCACAAAATCAAGCTAAACAAGTGAAATTCAATAACTGGACACACGACGCAAGCAAATAACTGAAGCGGAGGTCATGTTAAAGTGTTTGGAAGAAGTTTCTGGTTTATTTATATTCAACCTGGAATTGGGTCCACGCACTGGGATTCAACTTTTCTTCTTTGCTTTTTGCTGTTGTTGTTGTTGTTGAACAGGACTCACTTTGAATAACATGCGTCTGTATTTCTTTATTCTGTGCTTCTTTTTTTTTTTGAGACGTGCTTACCTTTTTGGTGTGCCTGTGTAAATATTTATTTGAGGTTAAGCGCAACAGACGTTTGTTGGCAAAAATCGCCATTCCAATAACCTGTAAGAATTTGTCGGTGTGTTAATTCAATTTGAAGTAACTTTTCGTGTGCGTTGACGTACTGCCGAAGCATCGGCAATTTGATTTGGTTACTAAGTCGAAGAATATACTCAATGGCATCAGTCCCCAAGCATTTGCCAATCAAAGACACATTTTTCAAACTGAATGAACTTTCCTGTCGCGAGTGAGCAAAATGAATGGTGAAGTAACCAAATAATGTGAGAATCTGCTCAAATAAAACTCGAAATTGTAAGGAGACGTAAATAATATTTAGCTTTGCAAAGGCTTCCTTTACACACATTTAAATGTAAATTCAATAATGATTTGATTGAGCTTATACCGTGTAATAATTCCGAATATCGCTTAATGTTACCAAAATAATTAAATTAATATTAAATTCCACTTCTTCCAAGCAGGTGTGAATACAAATTCCGCAAAAATGCAATAGAAAAGAGTAGATTTTCTATGAACATACCAGAGATTACAGTCTTTAACATTATCCCATAAATAATATATATTTTTTATAATAGAAATTTTTATGCCAGCCAACCGACCAATATATTTATTATGTCTTCAACATTGGGTTCATTGCTGGTAAGGAATCTTGGTTGAAGGATATCCAAGTCGGCTTGAAATAAACTCACAAAACAACATTTTATAAAATCTCTTTGTTTTATAAGTAATTTAGAAAAGTTTTTATTCTCTTCTTATATTTCTTAAAAGTAGAAACTACTTATAAGAAATATAAATGTAGATACAAAATTTAAAATGACAAAATGCCTGAACTCTCAAAGTCTAACATCTCAGTGGTCCATAAGTACTCAAAAGTAAAATATGATGACTTATGCAGAAGGTGCCAAGAGGGCGAAGAAGAATCTCCTGAATAATTCTTCTGTTCATGCGTGGCTCTCTCCAACACCTGAGGAGCACCTTTCTAGCCAACTTATCTATGTTAACAAATTCGGGACCAACAAAATTTGCGAAATTTATTAACGCATCCTATTGAGCCCCCTTCTGATTAAGTGCAATATCCGAATACAGTTTTTAGAATAAGAGTCTGTGTGTTTAATGTGGGAAATAGAAGACGTGTTTGCCTATGGATACTCCGATGTTATTATACGTTTATGTGGTGCACTCAAGGTTGGTTGAGCCAAAAACCACTATAGCAAACCACAAATTGTACTCAATTGTTATTTAGAGGCAACCACAACACATTTGGGGTAGTCTGCTGTCTGTTCCGCCTCATTCAATACATTCATTGATGCTAAATAATTCACACATAATTTAACAAAGAGTTGACATCGAATGTGACTGCGACATCGACGGTATTTGTTTTTGCTATTTCTTTCATTCTTATTTAAATTATGTACCACATTATCAAACGTGTCACACGCAATACACACATGCCACACAGGATGAGAATGCCAACACGTGGCACCCGGAATAAGTGCTAGGGTGGGTGGGTAAGGGTGCAGGATTTGTGCGGGTGTGTAAATGATGTGCCGGAGTGGGAATGTGAAGGTGGTTGGACGGGAGGAGGAGCACGCGTTGTTTTCATATGGATTTCCAGTTATTGCATTGCAGTCTTGCATAGAAATTGAAAATCATAAATACAGCTTTAAGAAAACAAGAAGCGTTAAGCGAACGGCAATTCTAATGAACTCCGATTGTTTTGAATATGAAATGAATAAATACGAATTTAAATTATAAATATATATATATTTTTCATTTATTTATTTTATTTTATTTATTTATTTAATGTAGACTAAATAAAGTCGATTGCTTATAAGTTAAACTAAATTTAAAATAATTTAAATTTTTAATTAAAATGAACATTATAAATTATAAAATAAATTATTATTTAATTCGAAAGAACAACCAATTGAGGGATATCATCAAACTGAAGAAACTGATATGTGTATTTTTTAAATGACCTTGAGTTTCATTCTATATATTCTTGTTTAAAATATATTTGGAATCTATCATCTATCATTAATGAGAACATAATAATTCTATAAATTATAGAAAAATGCACACCAGAATTAAGAATGTAGAAATACTAATTTTTAATAAGACACAACTTTCCCTTTTAGTAATAAGCTTTGCCAAAAATAGGGTGAGCTTCAGTTTTCTAAAATGCAGGGCTATTTTTCTGAGTGTACGACTTGGAATAGCGTTAAAATGGCATTCAGCATCGCTGTCTGTTTAAAATTTAAGGCAATGCCAAATAAATGCCGACAAATTCTTGACATCATATAGGAATATATGATTATATTGAAGTACTCGCGCTTCCACAGCTCTTCATATGCCGCACATTTTTTGTATTTGTTGTTGCTCTTGTTTTATCGAGTTTCAAGGGGCAGGGGCAGGGGGCTCGGCTGTTGAGAGGATATGGGGATTGAGATGGGGTGCTGTGAGCTGTGAGGCAGCTAATCATGATTTGCAATTTAATTTGTTTGCTTTCGCGTGCGTGGCGCAAATAAATTGATGGCAACAGCCACGCCTACATTGGGGCGCCCCAGCTATCTGCTGCGGGCTTGCCACACTGTTGCTGAGGCTTCTGCTTAAATCCAGCAGCCAACAAGCAAAACAACAGCAACAAAAACAATGTAAAAATTGCGTGTATTTCAAATACTTTTTGCGCAGCGCTTGGTTTGACTTTGCACACACATTTTCATTTTGCAATTATTTGCATATTTGATCACGTAGACACGCCCACTACGAAACGCCCACAACTTTGGCATTGTTTCCGCTCTGTGTGTGAGTGAGTGGGTGTCGCTGTGTGTGTGTGCTGCAAATAATTAAATTTCTTTGCCTTTTACACGAGGCGCGTGTTAATTTGGCAATTGCATTTTAACGCCATTTGTCATTTGACGCCATTGCTGAATTTATATTGCCTCTTTTGAATTGTTTGTTTTTATTGAATTTGATTTCACTTGGAGTTCTAAAACGCAGGTCTGACAAGCTGTGCACTCTTCGACAATGACAGGAGTATAATTTATAACACTTTTTTAGTATTTAAAATGGGTATCTAAATTTGTGTGTATATTTCCATTATAAGTCATTCTTTATTCTATTTACCAATGCATTTTTATTTGCTGCCCAAACTAATTTTTAGCTATGAGACAACATTTTTCTACGTATTCAATATGAGTTTAGTTATTATTATTCTCTGGATACTTGACCTCGATCTATTGTGCCCCCTTCCGAGCCTATAGCTAATCCATTTGCCACCCAAGCCTAGGATGCAGCATCTGCTTCTGGTTATGCATAGTTAGCTACTGTAAATATCCAATTTAGTTTGGTGATTTCTTAGTCTTCAAAGTCCTGTCAGTAGACCGGTGCGTATCCTAAGCCTGTTCTTCCGCACGGTTATTACTTGCTTAAATCGTTTTTCATTATAGCCACCTAAAAGACTTTTGTCGGAGTCCTGGTACCTCTGCCCAGCTCCGTTGTCGCCTCTGTCTTTCTTCATTTCTGAGCTGCAGTCGTATTGTGTGTCTTCCTAGGCAATAAAACGGTTCTGGCTGGGACAATGACTGTTCTTGTAGGGTTTAAGTTGAGTCCAAAATCTGCACAGTCGTCACTCTTCAGCCTTTTTGTGATTTTAAAGTAAAGCTGTTTTTTTTTACTTTATTTGTGTAACTTAAAAACTTGTTGATTTCAACGAAAAATGTTGCCAAACTAATTTGGATTTTTTCAGTACATCAAATTAGCATTTACTTCAACATTCTTGAAATTCAAACACACTTTAAATTTTTTTTTTTTGCTTTACCGCAGTTATGCCAAGAATCTATGTGAACTGTAAATATCATAAAGCCATTTCCATAAGTTGAACATATTTTTAGCCATTTAGTTTGCGGTTTCTTTCCCCCTCTTGCATCAACTGTTCAGCTATCAAATTAAATTTTCTCTGCGAACATTTGCCGACAACTTTTATTGCTTCTGGTAGGTAATCCTCGAGTAAATTCATCTCATCCGACATCTTGAATAGTTACATAAAACAATAAAAAGATGCTTACATGCCACAATGCATTAAGAAGTTGGCAGCAGTGTGAAATAGTTAAATTAAAATTACCTCTGTTTGGAAGTTGAGTGGGTCACTAACTTAAGGTGGAGTTCTCAGTTAAAAAAAGAAGAATGATATCAAATATACATATATACATTTATTTATATATATATATAAATTTTCTTATATTTAAATATTACCTGCCAGTTAAGGATCGCTTCACCTCATTCAAGCCATTAGCCATTTCTACTTGCCAAAGGGTGTTTGATTAAGAACTCTTCATATACCATACAAATTTATGTCACATTGCTCATACGCCTCGGTGCACCGATGCCCGGTTGACAGAGGTAAATCTGCCAGGTGTCGCTGCTGGCGACAGAAAACAAAAGTCAACTCCGAGACAAATGGTCAGATGAATATCGAATGCTCCGAATATCGAATGCCTGGCCATTTAGGAATGCTCAAAAAGCAATTGAGAATGATTTACGTTGCGCTGTGCGGACCATAGAGGGCGCCACACAATATCTAGTTGGCAGTTAATTACAATTGGTACTCGGCTCTCGGCGCTCTAATCGTGAATTAATAAAGTGAGAGATTTATGACGTTGCGGCTTGTAGGGAGTGAGTAAATGTGCGAATAAGTGTGTATGTGTGTGTGTGTGGGTGCAAGTGGCTTTGATAGAGTGTTCCTCTGTGCTAATTCTTTAAGCAACGTCGTGAGACAAGCGAACAACAATGGAAATTGCCACTCGAAAAATTTGAGCACAAAAAAGGCTTCATGGCAATATGTACGAAGAAAAATGGCAAGGCAATGTACTCGAGTGCCGCTTCTAAGTGACAAAGTGCAATGAAAAGTGGTGCCCCCATTGTTGTTGGTGCCGCTGGAGCCATACAATTTCACTTCCTTATCGCAAGCTCTCAAGTCTAGTAGCTCCAGGCCCAACCCGCCCTCCAGCTAACTAACACATACAACGCACAACATATAACAGCAGGGAGCAGCCAGCAGCTCAGCTCGATGAGAACTTCAATTTGCAGCCCCACAATGAGTTGTGCTTGAGTTTTGGCCAAAGCCAAAGCCAAAGCCAAAGCTAAGGCTATAGCTGGTGCTCCAGACTACAGCTTCAACTTCAATTGCCACGGCGACAAAGGCGACGTCATTTGATTTATCAAAAGCGCAGCGAGAATAAAGAACCAGATAACGGCTAAAAGTGGCAGCAGCAAAAGCGCAAATCACTTCCGTTAGAAGCGCCAAACGTCAGATCGGAGACGGTGCTTCAGCCAGTTTATGACTTGCCATTTATTGCCTTAGATACGAGTATCTGTTACTACAGTGAAGCTACTGCAATGAAAGTTCATAAATATTTATTTTACACTGCTTTATACTTATAATTTAATTTATTTTAGTTAATTAATTATATTGGTTGACCCAATCCTGTAATATTCATTGTTCCCATAAAATTAACTAATTGTTCGCTGACAGATTGGGAATGGAATTTAAAGCAAAAATTAGTAATCTTTATTCTAATATATTTTTTAAGGTTAATTATTGACCTGCAGCCAGCGAAAGACTAATTTTGAGTATAAAAAAGATCACAAAGAGCATGAGTTTAATGATTAATTCTTTTATTTTCTAATATACTTTATAAACAATAAGCAATTTAAACTTTTATCTCATAACATATTCTTCTCCTAAATCCTTTTCATTTTCATATACTTATATGTGTATACTTTTTTTTTAAATTTAGCTTTACCCCAGTTCAGTTTAAAGTAGTTCGGTTGCTTAGCATTTGGTTGACATCTTTTGGACTTAGCCTCAAAAGAAATTCGGGTGAAAAATTCGAAAAAATGGCACCACAAGAAATTTGCTCAATACTCACGTATTTGCTAGTCTGGTTGGTCTTCTTGTTGTGGATATTTTTGATGTTGTTGCTGCTCTTGTTGTTGTCTGCCTCTGGCAGCAATGCAAAAGAGGAAAAAATAACAACATCCATAAATCTTAATAAGCAAGTTGGGGGCAGCCACAGCAACAGACACAGCCTCTTGGTGGTCGGGCTTGGTTCTCGTTTCTCGGTAACTTATTTTTGGTATACCTGTGCAGCCATTTGGTTTGAATTTCCTTCCATTTCCTAACCGGTTTTCCCTTTTTCCGCTTCGTCGCTAACCAGCGTTGCTTACTGCTAATTTTTTGCACGCCTTCGCCTGTAAATAAGCCACGTTGCAAATGGCACGCCCCAAAAGCAAATACCAACACTCAAGAAACACACACACAGACACACACCGGCACACATACGCATGCAGTTTCACAATAGCCGCCATAATTCAGCATAAAATAAAGCAGATACCTGGCCAAAAAACCAGCCAGTGCAGCACTGCTTAGCAAATGTCTTCCAAGTTGGCTACCACCCCGAATCGAAAGTTTGCCAAAGTGCTGTGCGGAGTAGTTTCGAATTGGTTAAGACCCCAAAATGCTGTAAGATTACCAGTGCCGTTTCCATATCTAATGGCAAGCAGGGAATCTTATTTAAAGTTGAAGCATTCATTTATTGGAAAGATAAAATCAATTTTGGGTGCGAATTGGTTATGCATGTGGAAAAAGAAAACTGTCTAAATCTGCTCTAATCCAGTAAGTCCTTTCAAAAATATGTCAAACTGGATGGCAATAAATATAAAACTGTGAATTTTATTGCTATAAAGTTCGATTTATATTCATAAAAGTACGTTTTTTTGAAAATAACATTCTTTAGTTATCATAGATCCCATTGTTCATTTAGGTGGATTGACAGGCGCATAGGTTGACGGACACGACTAGATCGACTTGACTTTTGATGCTGATCAAGAATCTATATCCGTTATATATTGGGTGTTGCTTACATCTGTCTGTTACATACTTTTGCACAAAACCATTACACCCTTTGTGACTATTTTACAGATAAAAAACGTAATCTTAATTTGCAAATTTTACTTTCAATTTTTGAAAATCCCAACTTAAGAACTTAAGAAAACATTATCTTTTGTTGTTCATTTCATATTAATATGTTGAGTGTACTTCATTTGAAAACATTTTATTGTGTTTCTATTGTCTGTTATCTCTGTATCGAGCTGTATATCTTGCTGGCTTATAACCTATTCCATGGGATATTATTAAGGACCATATTATTACAAATGAAATGTCGCAGGAAATTTAATGCTTAGCGACACGATTTTGCGAAAAGACAATTAAGGTATATCTACAACTGATTTACAGGCGTTTGCAGTGAAACGCCAAAAAACTACAAAACACGCAAATATATACAAAAAAAAAAATGAAAAATAGAAAGAAGGTCGAAACTTTTCTTATTTCGCATGAAAAATGCAAAACTTTTTTAATATGCACAAAGTTAAATTTCATTTAAATCAAGATTGCTGTGGATGCTGCTGCTGCTGCGGCTGCCTCTGTTTCTGCTGCTACTGTTGTGGCAGTTGCTGATGTTGATGCGGGCTTCTCGCCTTCTTGCTTGGCGTCATGCCGGGGCTTTAACTCTTTTTAAATATGTATATGAAAAAATCGGAGTTCTCAATTGAGCTTTAAGCGCAATACCAGAATTAAATAACAATAATAATAGAACAGTCAAATTGCAGAAAATGCAAAATATTTCGGCAATTTGCGTTTGTTGTGTGTGCAGCCAAGCAAATGACTCCGAAAGCCAGGTGGGCGTGGGCAAAAGGGGTCGTCGGCTGGCTGTTTATGCATTGGTTGTGCATTCGTGCGCATGCTGCTTATTGTTGACAATGTAATAACAACAACAATAACTACAACAACAGCAACAACAACCACATCAATAATGCGGCTACTGCAACTGAAAGTTGTGTGTGTACGTTGGGAATGCTTTAATTAAATTTGCAGGCAATGAGATTCTTGAAAACAATAACGCTCCAATGTCGAACAACTTCTTACCACAGATAATATTTATAAAATATGTATATCAATTGAGTTACTGCTAAAATATTTGAAATTAAGCAAACATATAAAATGTATATTTTATATTTATTTAGATCAAATTACTTAAATTAATCAAATTAAAAATTTATTTTTTTTGAAAGATTTATTTTTGAGCACTTAACAAATCATTCATGAAATTCAAACTTTATTTATTTATTTTCTTATTGTTTTTTGATGAACCGTTTTCTTTGTCTGTTTTATAGGATTTATATTGGCATGGTACAAAATTCTCTTTAGGCTACTTTTTTCTGAACTTTCTGTGTTGAAATCAAGGAGAAATCAATATTTATCAATCCAGATTCAGATGTTAAGTTTCAGCAAATTTGTTTACTTTGAGAATATGCTATTAAGTTTATATTGTTTTTATTGTTTCTTTGTCTTGTTGTCTTATTTCTGGATCGAAAGTTATGCATTGCAACTTTAACACGTGGGTTTCTCTTTCCTCAGCACTTTCCTTGGCGAAATCAAGGAGAAATTGATTGGAAATGTCGTGAAAATGTGTTGAGCACAAAATTTGCGTGGCTTTTAATGTCATGCAACTGTGCTGTAAATTTGGTCAGCCTGTACAAGCACACGCTCAGGACAGAGAGCACAGATCGGGTAAAAGGGAGAGAGAGAGAGGGGGACAGAGAGTGCGTGTGAGAGAGATAGATAGATATGAAGTGCATGTATGCATGCACGCAACCACAAATGCCAAAATTCTCTCCCCTCTGCTCTGGCTGTGCTGTTTGGCAGTTCGTTGCAAGTCCATGAAATTCAGTGATTGCAACTGGCTGCAATGCAAATACAAACATTCCGCTTCCACTCATTTTACAATAATTGGTGCACAGAATTATGCAATAAAAATTTGTTTGGCTAGCAAAAGGGTTAATGTCGCTATTTTCAATTACCATGAGATTAAGATAATATTTTCAAAATGAGTTGGCTTTATGTTTCATAAATAAGTTAAACTCTAATATATTGAGAGATTGTAAATTAATATAAGATTCAGCAGTATAAAGACACCTCACTTAAAAATATACAAAAAAAAATATTTAAACAAATTTAACCAGAAAGGTTACATTTAAAATAATCAATAATATTATTTTAAGACTATAACAAGTTATTTTAAAATAAAATATTGTATTTAAAGTAAATGCGTAAGTTAAAAAAATATTATTAATCATTAGGGGTATTCTAATTATGGTAAGCCTTACTCCTAAAAGTGCTTGATTTTTGAAGCAACATAGCAAACAAAAAAATATCTTCAGTGACTGCTTTCCTCTTGTAAGTGTTAAGCAGGGTTAAAGTAATTGCCGCTGGCGCTGCCAACTCGGTGTAAAATGTGGTGTTTCAATTGAAACATCAAAGTGCGCTGCCCACTTAAGCTAGGAGCAAAAGCAATTACGCGCAGCGACTTTGTAATTAAAATCGATTTCCATCAAGTTTTAACGCAACTCACACACACACATACACAGAAACACATACACACACACATACTTATATACAGGCACACACACACACACACTCTTGCAGTCTGCGAAATGAGGGACAACAATCAGTTTTTGTGCGGCGCTGATGTTTTGTGGCAGCTTTGATTAGAAATTTGGCACGTTGCCTCAGTCATCTGCCCGGTTGCCTGTTTAACAGCCTCAGTTCTCGTAAATTAATCTCCAGGTAGCTGCAGCTGCAACTCAGCTGTCGTTCGTTCCCAAGCAAGGACATTGCCATTAATCAGCATCGGCACTTTTGGTTACACCAAACACTTGTTGAGTTTTATATTAAAGTCAAGTGCTCTGGGGCTGATTTTACAGACATTAAACTCGTGCATCATCTTTTTCATTCAATGGGTTTTTCGAATTTAAATTAATTACAATTGTTTAATACATTACATACATTAATCTGTAAGTAGCAGCAAAGACTATATTTATTTATAGACTCTATATACATTGTCAATAATCAGTTACATACATACTTCAAATTTTAGGTATTTCGCTTAACATCACCTGTCATAGTCTCAAAATTCATATCAGAAAAATTTGTTTCTTAAGTTATTTGATTTAGCAATACAAAAAATTAAAACTATTTATGGAAACATTTTCTGGTTCTTAGAAATACATTTTTAAATCATTGCAAAACATTTGGAAGGTCAAATGTTGAGTAAAATAGGTAACGAAACTATGTAGTATTAGAGTTTATATACAAATGTTACATGGAATTAAGAAGAAAAAAAAGCACAACAAACAACCTTTCCTCTTGATAACAAAATTTCACAATAATAACGTTAGTTATGTGAGTATAATGATTTTGCAAAATTCAGGAACATTTTCTTCAGAGAGCAGCAAATTGCCTGCAAGAAATGTACAATATTCCGGTTGATTTCAATTTCGCAGTGAACGTAAATGAACTCCAACTCTGGCTTCATTAGGGACACTGCAGTCAAGAGACATCGTCCTGTGTTTAATTATTGCCATTCTGTGACTGAAACTGAGGGAATACAATGCATATTGTAAATGAAAAATAATGTGTATACCTGCAATTGTATTTTACTTCGTTGATTTCTTTTATTTGATTATTTTTAATCGAGGCAGAAAATAAGAAAAATATTAAATGCCACAGAGTCTGCTGGCTGACAGGCGCATGTCTTATCGTCCTGCGTGCTCTTGATGCATTGTGCCAACAACAATTCAATTCAATTGAATTAAATTTAACGCCATTACTCGAATGCTTGTCCTCGTCGTCTGGTTCTTCCTGCTCTGCGTCCTTACACACGCAAATGTACATGTATGTAGTGCCACAAGTCATGGCTGCTCTGCGAATTGCCATTGCCCATATGTGTAATCTGTTTGCCAATATTAAAATATTCATTCACCTTAATTGTCAACGGCCGGACCCAAACCAGAGTCTGAGTCATAGCCAAAACCAGCACAGAGATAGCCACAAACGCGACAAAAGCTCTACAAGCACACACACACACACACACACACACACACATACGCACATACACCCCTACCCATAACCATATAAAAACTCAGTGTTCTCTGCACCCACACACACACACAGCCAAACATAATAACTTGATCTCTGTTGAGTTGTCAGCAGAACATCACGAAAATTGTAACGAGCAACATAAAAATTGTTGTCCTTTTGTATTCTATCAGTGCTGAAAACAAAAGATTTGCTTGAATTTTCAACTGAACCCAAATCTAAATTTGTCTAATGCACGTTTGAACATTTTATGAATAATATACAAATATTTTTAAATTGTTGCAATTATTATCAAGCCCATAGGATAGGGTATCACATTTTTTAAGACACTTTTTTCAGTTTATTTTATAGCCTCAGTTTATTTGTTAATAGCAGCAAATATTCATATTAATTGTATAAGTTAAAGGTTTAATTGTAAAGAAGATTTTCAATTTTGTTATATATCCGTTATGCTAACATTTCATATATACAGTGAAGCCTACTAGATATGTTTAGGATTAACATCTAACAATTTAATAAAATCTCAGTCCTAAGATAACGAGTTTGGGGGAAGTAAACAAAGTAAATTTCTTATTATTCTTCAAATATTATTAATTTGATTTAATTAATGTATGGCAACTCTACACCTAAGAACATTAATATTGGTTTTGAATATGATATATTTTGGAATTTTTTTTGCAGAGTATTTTGTAGGTGTTTATACCTTTACTTTCCTTTTATATGCAATTTTTGTTTGCCTCTTTTCACATTTCGTTTTTGTGTGCAAAATTTTTGCGACGGCTGTCTGTTGTTGCTGTTGTTCTTTTTATTTATCTGCTTCCGTGGTGCTTTTTACGGCATCAGGGCAAGTGGTGGCTGTGGGTGTGGCGGGTGTTGTCCTCGTTCTGCTGCTGGCCCTGGCTGCCCACAGCAGCAGCAGCAGAACAATTGTAATCACTGGGAATCAGCATGTTTCACATACCAACACGAAAATCTGTCGAACATAAAAGGCAAAAATGTTGCCACCCTCATAAAATGTAACTGTGTTGGTGCACTTCACTTATATACGGGTATGTGTGTGCTTGTGTGTGTGCGTATGTGGGTGTTTATGCCCAGCCCAAACTGGCACAAAGTGCTGTGCTTGCTGTTAAAAAAATGAACGTTCCCCGGTCCCCATACCCCGGGCCCTTTTCATTCCCTTACGGCCGTATGTTTTTTTTGTCGGTAAATGTACAAAGTTGCGCCGTGCCACAATGCGAGGCACCACCGCCCACCGCCCACCACACAAACGTACCATCAAACTTCGCAATTCACCTTTGCGTCGCATATGAAAATTCAATTTGCTTTTCAATATTTGTCTCACTTATTTTGTATTTTGTTGTGGCAGTCGGGCGGTGGCGATCGGCATTTAAATTTCATGACGAGTTGTTGTAATTAATGATTTTTATGCGCACGCAATAAAAGCGCCAAATGCCAACACTGCTGACATTAAATGATGCATCTGACACAAGACAATCTCCTGAGCAGTTGTAAAAACGCAGTTATTTGTCATTTTCAATTAAAAAAAGGAATTACTGTCCGAGCTGATGAGCCAGACATCGACTGCGAATTGTTAAACATATATAATATAGAAGTATTTAATTTAACAATAAAATGTAATGTAGTTGGGAGAATTTTCATATTAATCTCGGCTTGGAATTGTTGAGGAATACAATAGTGCTGTACGATAAAAATCCTGAATGTTAAGATATATGCAATAAATTTCCCTAAACTGAAAATATCCCTGAATACTAGAAAGTTTTTTGTTTTTTTTTTTTGTTTTTAGAAATAATATGTAAGCATACGAAAAAGAATATTAAAATTTGAACTAGTCCGTTTATTATTTTTTAGAAATTTATTTTTTAAGGATAGAAAATAATTCTAAAAATTACATGTTCTAATTTCAAATTGTTTGTGAAGTTCACAAAATAGTAATGAAATTTGAAATTTCCACCGATATATTCGAATTCAGCTGATGCCCGTCTGTCTAAAATGGTTGTATACTCAAATATACATAACTATCAAAACAGCTACGTTTAGTTTTCTATGTAAAGATATAAAAATATGCTGGAAACTAAACATATTTTTTCTAAATTTAAGAACCGGGATACATGGTAAAAAGAGAAGAAAATCCCTGGTTTCCAGGAAGACGCAATCCATGCCTGAGGTTATGAAAATATTATTAGCCATTAAACTGTGAAGTAGTCGATTAACTGCACAGTGTCCAACATATGTTGAAACAAGTACAATCCGAAAATATAATGCACAATATAAAAAACTTAGATATGAGAATACTTCGCAGATGAATTGCAACACTTTAAATCTTAATTACAATGATTATAATTATGAAATTAATATTGCGAACAAAAGGCAAATGAATAACTCGTTAAACTAATGACTTTATCTGTTGCAACAAAGTCTTAGTCGCAAAGTCTTAATTGCCAATTCGAATATGTACTCGATGAGCTTAATTTCCGATAAAGATTATTTAGTTACACACCCAGCGCTAATTTTCTATGTCCATCTATTTCTGGTACGATATTTATGCCCCGATTTTGTTTGCTTTCCATGGGACTTGGTCACTGTTAGTAAACTCTTCTTCCCACACACACCCTGGTGGCATGTCAATAAGCCATTTCGTGGTTCTCTCGCTTAGTTTCGGAAATATCGCCTGAATGATTTTCGTGTTAAATTAATTAAATTCAATGCGTGCTCGGCAAACATTTGACCATAGCCAATAGAGCCAAATGAAGCAGCTGCTGACCACTTGCCAAATCAAACCGTGCCATAAACTCGCAGTCCCTGTAATGGACTATATATGTATATACAAGGCTGTGGAAGTTTAGGTTTAGTTAAGGTTCCCACGAAAGCAACAATGTAAAGGTTTATCACGCTACGCAAGAAAGTACTGTTCGATTTTCATAGTAATTATAATCCTGGATTAAAATGTGAAAAATTGGTGTAAGGTTGAAGATTTTATTCGAATTAGAAGAGTAACAAGTAATTTCATTTAATATTTTTAATCTAATGGAATTGTTAAAGGAATTTTAATTAAAGATCGTGATAATTAGATTTTATATTTATTATTTTATTTTATATTTTTAATCTTTCAAGTTTATTTAGGCTCAAGATTAACCATTCTGCAGAATGAAAAAGAGACTTTTAAATAATACAAACGTTCGATAAAAATTGTATAAGATCCATACTTCAATACAGAAGCTGGGTTTGACCTTTATATTTAAATAAAATTTTTTAAGGGCAAAGTGTCAAGCCGAAACGTATTTAAGCGCCGATTCGGACTCTGATAAGTAAATTATACAAATTCCGCTAAATAATCCGTTATTTTTCTAAGCTTTTCTTATACCCTGAGCCCATTAAAAATGGGTGAAAAAAATATAATTGTTTGATGCAAATTTTTGTAAGAGGAAAAAGCATCTCCGAATCTATAAAGTATATATATTCTTGATCTGCATCAATAGTTGAGTCAACTTGCAGAGCTGTCCACGTTTGGATGCAAATCTTTTTAAGGGTAAATTTTCAATAAAATTGGAATATATTTAAAAGCTGGTTCATAGTATGTCGTAGTCGAGCTCACCCGACTACAGTTTTCGTACTTGTTTCCTTTTAATTTATAATGAAACTGGGGAGTCAGCAGGTGGACCTATGTCTGCAAGTTCTATCCCTCTTACCAATGTCATCTGCGCCGTGCCCAAAATAGCCGCTCTGCCTTGTTAATCCCAAAGCCCATTCAAAATGGGTAAATATAAATACCCATAAGGTAATTTTACTCTTGATAAGGATCAATAGCCGTGTTGATTTAGCCATGTTCATCTGTGTGAATCATATACCAGCAAATATATAAATGTCAGCTGATTAGATTGGGTCTATAGAAGTACGTAATCCTTGGCATGGCCACGTTAACCAATAATACTTGTTTATGTATAATTTAATATTCATTTGGGCATTAATTCGAACACTGAACAATAATATTTTTAAATATATTTGTTTGATGATTTTTCACAGGGCATTCTCGTGCGGTCAGCACTCCTTTGCCAGTGTTTGTATGCAGCAGCTGTGCAAATATCTCTTATGAGTCTCCCCCTAACTACTCCTATTGTGAACAATATTTTTTTATATGGGTTGCCGCCCATTGCTGAGTAATTAAATTTAACGCTTAAAACAACAGGAGAGCTGACAAAAAAATGAAATTGACCACGCAAACAGAACAGAAACTGAACTGAAACTGAACAGAAACTGAACTGAAATGCAATTGTTAACGGCCTGCAGTTGGTTTTGCAAATCGTTTGACAGCATTGCAAAAAAAGTGAATTAAAAAATAGAATAAATATTTCTGTGGTCAGGCGAGGCTAATGGAACCGCGAGAAATGTGAGATGATGGCGATGTTTATGTTTTGGTGTCTGAATTTAAATTGGCTGTGAATTATGTGCAAAAAGCATCGATTTTGATCCATTTCAAAATTAAAATTGGTGCGATATTTTACATTAGTAACATTTTTAACCAATTAGCAGCTCATATATATGTATATATATATATATATATGTATATATGTATATACATATCAAATTTGTCACAGCTGTTTTCTTTGGATTATGCGGATTTAAATTTGTGGCATTAGCGGCAACTTTTTAATTGCAATCCATTTAGATTTAATATATATGCTTGTTTATCTAAAACACTTTTGTCTTAATTAAATGAATTTTAATTCAGTTTGATTTTAATTCTCTAAGCAACATGTTGTGCATATATGTATGTATATTTTATGTGTATTTTTATATCCATCTGAACTTCACCGATTTAAATTTGACTCACTTTTATAATTGATAAATATCGAAATGTAAGTCAATAAAATCAATATGACTAAAGCAACCAAGCAACTTGACTGAAAAATCAACTTGCCAAAAGGAAGAAGAATGAGTTCAATGACAAATAAATAGAGCTGAATTGATAAGCATAAAGTATAAATAGAAAATGTTTTGATTGCAGTTGCAGTTATGTTTAGGTGCTCTTTGTTGACATGAGTTGGTTAAAATGCCTTGCCAAAGACTTCATTAGTTTCAATCAAACAAAGAAAGAAGAACTAGATTTTTCACAGAGCACTCATTATGAGTCGGCTTCGATCGACACCCAATAAAGTGAAATAAACTGGTGGCTAAATGTATATAAATTGCTGGGCATTAACCAAGTAGATTGTGGGAGGAAAGAACAACACAATGGAAGTTGCCGCAAAATAAACATCGAGTTGACTAATTATGTGGCATTTGTCAAAGTGCCTTCGGCTGCAAATTGAATGCAGCAAATGTAATCAATTCGAGCCTCTGTCTCTATGTGGCTGTGTGGTTATGAATGATGAGCAAACATTCACAATTACGTCAATTGCTCTGTAATTTTAGGGCTTTATGATTGTGCAGCGTTTGTAGTAGGGGTAGGGGTAGGGGTGCGAGTAGGGGAGACGGTATATTCAATTATAGCCAAATACCGAGCGAGGCAAGTTTGTCAACGTGCCCCGTTATTTGTGGCAAACGCAATGAAGCGTTGCTAATCCGAATGAAGATGGCACTGAAACTGGAATCAGTCGTTGGCTTGGTCAATAAATGGGCACGAACAAAGAGAGAATGAGATAGGGGATAGGCGAGAGGGAAGAGGGGAGGTGCCGCCACGTTGCATGTAATCAAACAGTTTGCTTAGCAATTTTCGATTATCGTTTGACTGATTTCGTGTTAAATCAATTAAGACATTGCCCAAGTTGGCAGCCAACGCAATGGGACGTGCGGTCGGCTCACGTATTCGTGCCTGGCGCCTATTTATCTAAAATCCTTGGCCAACACACACACACTAGCACATACAGTTTCAGTTAGTTAGAGAGAGGGGAGAGAGAGAGAGAGAGAGAGAAAGAGGGAGGGGAACTTAAGACAATAAGACAAGTCTTGTGCTTTATTGATTGAGACCGCGTTCTTGGATCCGCCTCAATATTTTGTGTTGCGCATTGTCTGATTAAAGCTGTGTGAAGATGCCTTTCACACTGGCGCATCTCACACTTTATGTAGAGCATATCCCTCCCCCTCGAGCCAACTTGCAAGCTGACAAGTGCAGAAGCTGCTGCCGCTATGGCCAAAAGTTTGTCAAAAAACTTTGCACTTTGCTTAATTTGTAGCCGCATAAACACTTTGAAATCACCAAATTTTAAACGTAGACGAGGCGAGTGGAAAACTTTGTTCACCCCTTCCCTCCCCACCCTTTTGTAGCAGTTCGCATTAATGTTTGCAAACAGCCCGAAAAGATTGCAACAAAATTCAAATTGAAATTTGCTATTTTCCAAAGAAAATTTGTTTACAACTGTCACACACTTTTGGAAAAGCGGGGCCATTCGGGGGATTAATTCAGAGAATAAATTCAGGTCCCTTGTACTTTTAAAGTAAAAAACATAATTTTAGGTATGAACAAATTAAAATTCTATCCTGAAAATCGCCATATGGGCATGGGTCGAAACTTCAAAATGCCATAACTTCGTCAAAACTCAACTTCTTTTAAAAAGTGAGGGCTTTTTACCTGTTCGGACCCTTGATATTCACTGAATGTTCAAACAAGTAAAGTCTTTGTTTAAGAAAATATTTAGAAATCGAATTACTTCAAATTCGTTTATTAATTATTATATATGTATTAATTATAACATCTTTTTATAAAATTATTTATTAGTAAATTATTTTGACTTATATTATTAGAGTATTTACCTGAATAATATATTTATATATATTATTAATCAAACCGAATTTCAATGCAAATTGGTTAGCATACCTTTCGGTGCAATTGGTTAACTAATCATACGAATGGCTGATTAAGTAATTGTGGCTGACTGTAAACAACAATTATGCATGCATTATCGAAACATGGGACTCGCAATGAGTGTGCAATTCGGCACTTAGCCTTTTATGGCCGGTTGGCTCAATGTCAGCACCAGTTTGAGATCCTGTTCCAAAGAGACACAGAGAACCGGCATGAATAGCCAATGAAGCAAAGTGGCGTCATATGAATTAATGAGCAGACTCAGACCTGCTCAACGGCAATACGAACATGACGGGAAGAAGCTGCAAGAGATTGTGAGAAAGAATGCCCAACTAGGAGATTTCCTGTACTAATCCAACAACCATTTAAAAATAGATATCTGTATGAATATACCTATATATTTATATAGATATATTTATATAGATAGCTATAGATTTCTTAATTAAAAAATTATACAAAAATTATAAAAGCAAATGAAAGTTGACGAAATACATAACTTGAAAATGGAAATTTGTAAAGTTTCACTCTTATTTCTAATTAAAATGCCAATAATAAAGTGAAGTGAAGAATTCAAAGTATAGACAGAAAATTCGTTATTAAAAAAAATTCTTAAAGAAGGGAATGCTGTTATTTATTTTATTTTTTTGTGTTCAAACCAGAGAATTCCGTTCTGAAATTAGATTGATCTGCATTCAGTTGGCAAAGCTAATATCTCAGTCGAATCAGACTGCTTGCTGTTGATAGCAGGGTATAACAAGAGAAACAATTACAACAATAACAACAACGGTAACTAGCTCCAAGCAGACTACTGGCGCAGACATGAATACATGCAGACGCACATATCGAATGGTTCCATTGAGTGTTATAATCCGCAGGCCTTTTGCATTTGCCTTCGCCTTTGTGCTGCGTGTGAAATATTCATGTGCTGCTTGCGTGCTAGTGCGTTCTGAGTGTGTGTGTGCGAGTGTGTGTGTTTTGGATTGCTTAAGTGAGTATTGCGTGTGTGGCTGTGTGTGTGTGCGTGTGTGTGTTTGATCCAATATGCAGCTATCTTTCTCAGACGAAACATTTCAGGGCCTTTGCTTATGCAACTGGAGATGAGAAAATATGTTAAGATGGAAACTAATCAAGGTGAGAGATCAAGAAAAAGAGATGAATAAAGAAATGAGTTGAGAATGTGAGAGGATTGGGAGGGAGGAAATGTAAAGCATACTAAATAATATCACAAGAAAATTAACTTGGCAGCTCACCTTTAGGCTTTGGGAAACTTCGACTTTAGTAGAAGATGCCAAAGAATCTTTGTCGGGGAATATCATACTTTCCATAATTTCTGTATTTGTATAACGAGTTAAAGGTGACTAGATTAGAACAAGTTAATAAGACATGCATAGACTAATTGCATTATTTTGTAAGTAAATAAGTAATGTTAGTCAATAATTACATTCTGTTGATAAAAACATATTTTAAAGTTGGAAGCTAAAATATATATATTTATAACATATTTATTTTTATTAATATTCTAAGTTATATCATGAAAAACTCAACTTGCAATTCAATTTATTTGGTTTCCATTCCAAGACGTCGACTTTGACTGATGATGAGACAGAAGATTTGTAGGGGAATATTATAGTTAATACAACCTAAGCCTCTATAAATTCGTAGAAAGAGTTCTTCTGATGCTTGGATTTTTGTCTAGGTAAGGACTATCCATACAAGTTTACACTTTTTGGAAAGGTACTTTAATCAACTGTAGCGATTGAGGTTTCTGTGTTTATATAATAATTATTCGAAAATGTACATTTCATATTCTTACCAGTTCTTGAAAAAGATTAAGATTATAAAATAATAACTCAGTTACTTTTAAGTAATAAACTCACTCGAATTGGCTTCTATCACATCCTTTAAGGGCAGTTTCATACTTTTTGCATTTGAAGTCGATTGAATATGCAATGCATTTCACGATATGAAATGTGGGTCAGAGTGATGGACTGACTGACATGGATTCAGCAGAACTGCAACACTGTTTGGGGCTTGGAGGAGAGGGGGTGCTGATGGGGTAAACAAGCGTTCATTTGGCAATGTCAAAAGGTTGGCCACTGAGCTCATTTTACCTAGAGCTACGCCCACCACTTTGCACAGATTCATGCATAAAATTATAATAAATCATGGCACGCAATAAATATGGCACCCACATCCAGTCAGATACAGTCTGACACTGCGCCCACCCACTCGCCCCATCCCACATGCCACAATCTTTTGCACCCTTCTCTTCTGCCCCCAAAGCAGACAGCATGTGCGTGGGCGTCGATAAGCTGTCCACCCCCGCCCCGCAAAGAAGGAGGAGGAGCATCTAAACATAATCGAAAACGCGTTCGCATCTTTTGCGCAGCTTTTCTTGTATTTAAATATAAATGAAAATGTTTTGCAGCCTGATTGCGGCATATTTTGACGCAGCCGCTGGGCGCTCAGCTGAGACAGTCAACGGAGTGAGGGGAGGGCTGCCGGGCGAGAGGGGGTTTGGGTGACTTGGAGTATATTTCGCAGTTTTACTTTTCTTTGATAAAATCACGTTCTGGCTTCTGGCCAGAACTCACCAAATGGCGCTTCAGTTCTTGAGTTTAATGCGCCACAAAGAACGCTGAGCCTTTTTTTTTGCTGGGTAGCCTCAAGTGCTATTGTTGTTTTTGTTGTTCTTGTTGGTGGGAAGGATTCACTTCCTCATTGTCGCACTTGTGCTGGTTGAGAAGTCAGACACAACCACACACACTCATACGACAACTGCGTGACTCAGTTGGCCTTTTTAATGTGTCTTAGCCCTTTTCCGTTTATAGAAATTCAATTTCTATTTCATGCTTGATTGCAAAACTTACCAAAACGAGCAATGTTTTGAACAGTTGAGTCAGCGATTGCTTGCTAAATGCTAGAACTATAATTTGTAATATTTCCTCATATTTATTTTCAATTTTAATTAGATTTGTTCTACACTCTACCCATATATGGATTTTGCAATTTTTTAGTGTCATTTAAAATGTGGGTAGCATTTTTAGCACACCTGCAAAGATTAGACAAGGAAGCCAGCTGTCATCGAGTGAGCTCTACTACGAGGTATCCTTAGTCTGATAAATATTATGTTAAGATGTAATACACGTATTATCAAGTATATATGTAATATAATACCTTTAACCACAGATTTCATAAAAGACAATTTTTAGTTTTATTAGGAAAATAAATCAATTTTAATTTCAAGAAAATATTCATAATTTAAACCATTTAAGCAAAAACTTTTTTGTTTCAAAAAGAATTAACAATTTTATTATTAATATATAAATAGTTATATTATTAAACTCTCTTAACAGAACAGCATTTTTAGTTGTATGGCAGGTAAACCTGTAAGGCCCTAGCTATCGGAACTGTTGTGGCAACCCTCCATAAATTGGCTTATGACGCGCAATGAGTGCAATGAGTGCAACGAGTGCAATGAGTGCACGGTATAATATTCATATCTCATGGAGCCAATCTGCTAAACGCATTCGCAAACAAAACGTCGCTTGTCCTTGTTGCGAGTGCGGCGAAGAGCAAAAGTTAAACAGAGTCGTGAATCGTGACTTGTTAGCCTGCAGTGGCTTTGTTCGCATAATGAGTCGCAAGGCTGTGCACGCAGCCATCACCACATGCCAGCATCAGAGCACCACCTGGCATCACCTGGCACCACCAATGGCAAATGCAAGTCAAACAAATTTAAGTACTTTCATGCGCCATAAGAGCCACCTGATAGGAATCTTTTATTTGCACAGGTCGCTCAACAAAACCAACCCATTCCCCTCCCCAACCCCTAACCTAACCACTTTCCATCCCCATGCTAAACTCCCCATTCCCATCACTGTTGCACATGTGTTTTTTCCACTCGCTGCAGGCGCGCTTTTATCTTAGAGACTAAATGCATTTTGCATATGGCCTTTTTTAAGGGTAGCGCTGCCGTCATCTGCGTCTTTCGTATCTCTGAGCTTTGTGCGATTTATGAATTAACTTTTTTGAATGAAGTCAACTTGCAGAACACACACACACACACACACACACACACACACACACACATACACACACCCATCCAATCTTTACAAATGGTGCCAGACATACATACGTGCACAAAGTGGAAACCCACCAATCCCAAGTGCAGCAGTCCCTCAATAAGATTTTGTAAATGACGTACGAATAAAAAAGTATTAAAAAAGTAAGAAATCTTTAGTCGACAGAGCTCGACTACGAGATACCCTGCAACGAGCTATTAAGTTTATACATAGCCGTGCAAACTTAAATGTAAGCGAGTGAGGCAGACAGGAGAAAGGGAGTTAAAAAAGTAGTTTTTATATGTAAAGGAAGGCAATATGCATGGGCAATAGACTATCTATAAGATTAAAGTATCTGACATTAATACTCACTGAATTGGGCGTGTTTATACAAATTGGTAGGCGGACATGGCTAAATCGACTCAGCTGTTGATTCCGATTAAGATTATATCGCTTATGAGGTTGCTCACGCTGGCTTCTGTCTGTTACATACTTTTAGACAAAATTAATATACCCTCTTCGCCCATTTTGAATGGGTCCGGGGTACAAAAAGAAAGCGTGCAGCGTAGAATTGTGCAGATTGCTTGGGTACTGATAAATGGTGGCTTTCGTGTCTTTTACGCGATATCTCAACAATTCTGCATTTCTCACTCATTCCCCCTCACACAACCAACCCCTTTTCATTCACATTAGTTAGGGTGTTGTGCTTGCCTATTATTGAAATGAGTGAAGGACTGACTGACTGAGTGACTGACTGAAGTGTACTGAATGGCATGACTTGCGTTAAGTTGAGCTGAGTTGAGTTGAGTTGCTTTTGTTTTGACATAATTTCCACTTGGCGGCAAAAAGTGTCTGCGTTATGAATGGCATCCGACCATATTTGCTGATTGCATATAGATAGAATTTGTCTTATGTGTTTACCCAGAGATGTTTCGGCATCAACTGACACTTTGTGTAATGCGAGCGATTGTCTGGTTTCACATTGGTAAAACCATTTTAAGCAGATTTTCATTTGATATGAAAGACATTTGCACCAATGCACAGCAAGGGTTCCAATATAAAACTAGTTTCTGTTCAAATGCCTTTCATATTCAGCTCAAGGCTATTATTTCAAAATGCATCATACTAGACTGAAAAGGACGGCTAAGCATATGCGTATCCAATTGAAAAGAAGAACTAGTCAGATTTTGTTGACTTGCTCCTTATATTCAGATAAATTTAAAACGACGTAAGTTGAGAATTCGCTTATGGTTCTCTTTAGAAAACTGAAGAATACAAATACAAAGATGAATTTCCTGTAAAAAATCTAACATCCAAGCGGAATTAGTATTAAATACTTTCACAACAAAAAATTGACCTTAATTTTAGAAATCCGGAACACTTTTGACTCCAAGCGTAAGTCAGAGGGTTTTTATACTCTAAACGCAACAAAATTGAAGTGCCAAAATATCGATTAAATCGATAAATACAAGTCGATAAGGCCACATATCTCCCACAATTTTTAGGCTACAGTTACCAAATTTGGTTGGTAGGTTTTTAGTAAACGTGGAAGATAGCTTGATGGTTACCTCCTTCAATGATCGGCATATGAATTTTCAGAACATGCCCATATCTTCCACATGGCCTACTTTCGCCAACTATTTTTTGGACCAACCCCACTCCTGCCCCCAAAATTCTTAAGCCAATATCTCCTGCAATTTGAAAGGCAAGCCTGGACAGTATTTCTTGGGCACTTGTTTGAAAAATCTAGAAAAGATTCCAAGTTTACTGGGCGGATTTCAGCTAAGAGCTTTTTTCCGAGTGTAAAGATTATTAGACAGTGCATATGAAGAGTGAAATATGTCGAGTGAGCTAATCAATCGTCAGCTATTTATATCCATGCATAGATACCGAGTCATGCAGGGCACTTAGTTGGCCAACTTGAACAGCTGCACTGATAAGAATGTGATGAGATTGCAATTTACTAAAAGTGTATCCGCCGCTTGCTTATATTAATTTATTCAACTTGGCCAAAGTGGAAAAGTCATGCCAGAAAGAAGAAAGTTAAGTGAAGAGAGTGAAAAAAGAAAAACGCTCAAGAGTCATAACCATTGTGGCAAGGAGCGAGGAAAACTCACGCGAATGTCAAAGTTAATGCGCTTCAATGTCAAATTGCAAAAAAAAAGAGAAAAGACAAGATAAAACAAACCAAATAAATCTGTATGCTTGTAAAAGTGCTTGATTCGGCCAGGCCTATAGCCAGCTAAGAAATGAAGTAAAAAAAATATATTAAAAAAATATACAGAAAAACAGCGACCAGACATTTTATAGCTGTCATTGTCGGGCATTCGATTTGAACTGAGGGTTTGGGGTTCAGAGTTCAGATACTGGTTAGCAGAGTGAAGTGCAAAGAGCGGGGGGACTTGTCTATGTGTCTAGCGGTTAAGTGCTTTGACGCCTATGTCCTTTCCAATGTTGTGCACAATACAAACAAAAGCGTTCTTCGATGCGCTCAACGCTTATCCTTTGTCATTTTATTTCCACGTTTTCTTCATCATGTTTTTTTTTTGGTGCAGTGATTTTTATTTATGGCGCGAGTATGAATTGCTTTTCTCGTTGCTAAGCTCAAATTTATGTCTCTCTATTGTTTTAAGCGCATTGCACATCAGGACTCCATGGCACACAGTATATATATACATGGATGCCCATATATATACATATTTATATCTGCATCCTAATTCAATAAGCCGCCTATTCAATAAAGCAGTATCTCAGCTGACTATAACTCATTAAGTGTTGCCTCATGTCGATAATAAATTGCTTTAGATATAGTTTATTACTTTCATGCCGCAACCATCAGCATTATTATTATTACTATTGATGCGATTCATAACAGTTAATTACCCTTAAAGCGGGGGCTTATTGAAATGTCTTATCCAATTTGTTGCCCAGTTTGAGGCATGTCAACTTATATCTCAATTCCGTAACGCTAAAATTATTATTTTTCAATATTTATCATATTTAGGTTTAACATTGATAACATAAATGTAATGTAAGCTTAAAACATTTAACAATTAACAACTTACGGCAAAAAATATTTGATAATTATTTATTAATTAATATTAGCTACACAAATAAAATTACAATTTATAACACAAGTTATGCATATTTATTTTATTTATTTAATTCTGAAACACTCTGTTATAATTGAATCTTACTATGATTGAAACATTTCGTTAAGTCCAAAATTGTAATCTATGTTCTTAGATTATTTTTGTTACTAGGAAAAACTTAACGTAAAAAAATAAACGACTCTGCTCAGTTTGAGTTTAAATTTTCAGTTTTCATTTAACGATGCATTAAATATTTTATTAGACATATTGCTTGGATTTGTATTCATAGTGAGCTAAATAAAAAAATAAGTTTTCAAAATTATGTTCATTTCTTGAACGCTTAAAAAAATTAAACGACGAAAACATATTTTTTGACTGATATCTGTTGGAGATTAGCTTTCGAAATGCTTTTATTAGAAAATTTGCAATAGTTTTTTTTGTTGAAACTTCTGTTATAAAATCATTGGAAAATTTGCCGAACTGAAAAAGAGAAGCACAAACAAATCAGCTTAAACATACACTTATATTATCCAGAAATAATCTTTTGTTGGGAGGACTTAAAATTGGGGCTAGCTTATCAGCAAATATTTGTACCTTTATTTTGGTTTTCCATGTTTTTTCATTTGCATATTTTCTGTGGTTTTTAGACACAAAGAGTGAGGAAGCCCATGCTAAGTGTTGCTTGCGAGTTGGTTGGCTCTGTTTAATGAACTGTATATTAGGAAATTACATATTGCAAAAGCAAGCAGAAGATATAGAAATGAGATAGAAAGAGAAAGGGATAGGAAGAGAGAAAGAGAGACGCATACACACAAACTAAGCCATGCTTTACAAATGCACAGTTTAATTTTTGCTTGTCAAGCTTAATTTGCGCTTGAATGCATTGCATGTCTAGTTTGTGTGTGTGTGAATTGCATGCACGAATGACAGGACACGGCAGGAGATGCCACAAGAATAAGAAGAAGAAGAAGAAGTGCCAGCAGCAGTGGAGACCGAAGCAATTTCATTACCAAGCTGGACGAGAAGTTGTCCGCCTCGTCAGCATTTGTTCTGAGCATGCTGTCATTTTGGTTTGGAATATTGGATGACAGCAATATAATTACAGTGTGCACTCCAGCTGACGCACATGAATTCATAAATATTTGTACCGTATTTTAATTTTTGTTCATTGCACAAAAATCAGTGACATTTTTAATTAACAATCTAAAACTGCACTGTATTATTTTTAAGGCACATAACTGTATTCAATTTAAGTTTAATGTATTCAAAACAAAACTGTTTTCAAGTCTTGAATTTAATATTTTAGATCAATTTTGTTTTATTTGCAAAGTTGACATTCATTATTTACTAGCTTTTGTTTCTTTGATTTTGATTTCTTGATTTTAGCATAGGCAATAAGTTCTGTAGTTCGCTGGTAGGGTAGTTGAATGAGATTTCACTGTAGTTCAGCTTTATTATTGAAATTGATGAGCCCTGCGGTTGAGCTGTGCGTTTTGGAGGAACCCTGAGGTTTTTACTACCTTTGGCTAACGCAAAATGAGTCCATGGTATAAGGGTTACGGTGAAGGAAGTGCAGGGGAAAACAGCCCCTACTTGATATGCTATTAGCGATGCGGCTTGACGTTTCGAGCGGAGAATAAGATGAAATAACACAAGCCACTAATGCGCATTGATTTTCACATTTCCACTGGCATCATTTTCCATTGTTGCCATTTTTGTTGCTGTTGGTTTTGCTATTGTTGCTTTCTGTGGCTCGATGCTCGTCGTTCATCTAATGGCAGCGGATGTGGTTAAAAGCATTTGCCCGGCTACCTTTTGCATAGACCATTAAATTTGCATTTGACGCTGACTGGCTCGATTGGCTGCTGAATTTTCAGCTATCCCCAAGGTAAATCAGCTAAAAGGTAAAAAACATCCTCAAAAAAAAAAAAAATAACAACAAAAAGTGTACATCTATATCTAAATATAAATATAATGTACGTGTAGATTATTTTTGTCATTTAACGACAGTTGAATCGTTAACAATCTTTTTCTATTTTGACTTACGTCTAATCAAATTAAATCCCCCTCTCGACTAGAATATTAAATCAAATAACAAAAAAAATGAGTACGAGCTTCCGTCAATTGTATATATGTATATTTTGTACTCTTACTGAAAAGATACATTGACATCTGATTAAGTTTGGTTGTATTTTGTCAATGAATTTTTTTTATCAGAGAATATAATATATATATTTAGAGCCCCAACCACTATTAACTGATATTCAAGTATTTTCATACATAAGCTCTTGCTTATGTCCGCAGCATAACTACACAAACAGGCTTTTACTATTTGCTAAGATTATGTAAGTTCCTTTAATATCATGTAAAATAGAGAATTATACTATCAGAAATTGTGCGTATTACTTGTGATTCGGGTTCTATATACATGTACTTATTCAGCACTTAGAGTTTCTCAAAAGCCTTGTAGTCAATTTCCACTGATTTAATCAGCTCAGATGAGTTCATGGTTCAAGCAGGGGTAAATTGGAATGTCGCTTGATCGATAAGCACTGCACATATCTTGTTGTCCTTGAATTTTTAGAGTAGAAAATTAATTTTGAACTGAGTATTCAAAGCATGAATTACGGCCAGCTGGGAGCTCATCCATTTCATTCAAAAATTGGATCGTTTTTCTTTTATCTGTATGTTGTACTCATATATTTTGATTTGCTCATGTATGTAAATATTTAACAGGAGTTATATGTGACATATTTTCAGTGTCGACTCTTTGTGGCGTTGTCGCCATAGAAATCGAAGCATTGTTAGCATCTGTTTGGGTAATACTCATGAATCATTCATGAAACGTTTGCGCAAATGCAAATCGAGTCAAATCTTTACAACAAACAAAAGCCGCTCGCAACACACACAAACGCGACTAAACAATGTAAAATGTTAAATAATTATATAAAACAGCTGGGCCAGCAGCAACAAAAACAATAAACATTTATTTACTGTTTACTTTTTGGTTATAAATTTATGGCATAATGCAGCTATGCCTAGCACATATCGAACTGCCCCATTTCATAAAAAGAGTTTTGTTTTTCTGTTGATACTTTTTTTTCTTTAATGCTGAATAACACAGCACAACAAGTTGTGTCATTTATATATTTGAGCTCCCCAATTGTAATAATAATAATTATTTAAAAGTAAATCAAATTACTGTAGAGTTAATTCTCAGGCTCCGGCTTATTGTAAAAAAATAAGAATTTTTAAAGCTTATTCATGTTTGGCTTCTTATCAAAATTTATGAATTAAATAAAAGTATTTTTCGATTTAACTAACAATAGAATGTAAATAAAATCCATTTGTTATCAGTGAAAAAAATGGGTTTGTTCGACAGTCATGTGTTAAACAATGTAAAGGAATAGCGACCACAATAATCGTGGCAGTAAATACAATACAAACTGACAAATTGAGGCATTGAATAAAATAACACCTTTGGCACACACTCACACACAGAGGCACAACACAAACAAAGGAACGCTTTGCTAGTTGTGCTTATGGGTTTCTGGCTAATAGGGCCGAGGGGAAAGAGGGGGCGTGTCTTTAAAATTTTAAGCAAGCCAAATACTGGTGTTGCCCCAACTGGCAATTATATTTATGAATGTACCGAGGGGCATTCTCAGTGTTTACTTCAAAGCAATTAAAAGCAAACCAGTTGCAAAAGCAGCAGCCACAGCAGCAGTGATACGAGTACTTTATCATATTTTGTGTAGCGAGTATTTGCTAAGGTTTTCTGACCGGCGGCATGGAAGCGTCGGGGAGGGGAGCTAAGAATGGAGACGGGTGGCAGGAGGCGAACATATGAATGCCTTGCATTAAAATGGCCACTCAGGAAACGAAGTTCGTTTATATTGTGTCAGGACACACTAGTAGCTTTCTGTTTGTGAATGCGAATGCGAATGCGAAATGGATCTGGCAGGGGGAACTCACCCTAGGCACTGTGTCCTACACAACTGAGTGCTGTACAATTTAGAACGCAGCCTCGTCTGCAGTGCACAAATAACCTCGGGCCATAAAAGAAATACGTTTACTATGTACTAAAAATTGAGTAAATGCTGCCATTACAGGCTGCAGTCAAGCTGCCAAGCCCAGCCCAGCCCAGCCCAACCATCCCCCCCAGAATCCTCAACCTATGCTAGAGCCTTGCCTACTTGTCTTGTGCTATGTGCTATGCTATTATTTTGAGTGCACACACACACACATGCAGAACACTTGTCTAGCTCAGCAGTAAAAAGACAACAATAGAATGGCACCGGACTTCAATTGTTTGATAATAAATCTATGTATGTACATATGTATGTATGTATACATATGTGAGTGTGTGTGAGTCTGATTTGAGGTCGTCAATTGCAACTGGACCATCAAGCCTCTGGCGAAAGAAACGTAGTTCAATTAATCGTTTGCAGCGTTTGCTAAAATCAATTATCGCCTTCTACTGCTATTGATATCGATAATCGAATTAACCGCATTCAATATACACAATCCCCAAAGCACTGACTTCCACTCCCTCTGTTCCGCCCTGTGGAAGAGGTACTGAGTCGGATCAGCTGCAGTTCTGGGTGGTTCGATATATTGATAAGTAGGTTTTAGATTTAATGCAGACAAACTACCATCAGTTTCTACATGTAATTAAAATTTATATATTTAAAACTTAAGTTTTTCGCTTAACATCCCCATAGTCACAAAATCCATTTATGTTTATGTTGTACATCTATATTAATAAATGTTATGTTATTTTTATAATATATTATTGAATGTCATTAAAAAATATTTACCATACAATTTATTCTTTACAAATTACACTTGTGTGATAAATTCAAATTTTGTAAATGTAAATATCCTGTTGATTTTAATCAAATAACTTATTATTAATTAAATTAAAGTGACGTTAAAAAAATATAATATATTTTTTCTTTAGAGTTTTGTAAATGCAAAACCAGATTTGACCGATATTTATTTGTTTTGTAATTTTGGATTAATCTACAACATGTTCGCTTGTTACATCTCAATTTGAATTAATTTACAAATTAAATTAATTGCTTTAAATTTGTTTTGCTATCTTTTGAAGCTGCCCTCGCTGCTGCATAGACAACACAAAGCTGATGCATTTTGCCGGGCCATCTAAATTGCTGTTGATTTCTTTTCCCATTTTGCCATAACACTGCCAATTATTCCTGCCGGCAAGCCAAAAGCCAGTGCGAAATAGGCTCAGCATATTTCATTGGCTTGGAATATGCGAATGTGATTGCGATTAGCAGTATGCATCACAATCCCGAACGTTTTTGCAAGCCTTAAAAATGCTCTACTCGAATTGAATGAATCGCTTCAAGCCCGAAAAGCGCTAGAAGTGGCTAATGGCATGGAAGAGCCCCAAAATTCAAGAGGAAACCAACTAAGTAGCCACTTTGGCAACGT
Source organism: Drosophila nr. medialis 2 BK-2023a (assembly GCA_035044325.1). NCBI lineage: Eukaryota > Metazoa > Arthropoda > Insecta > Diptera > Drosophilidae > Drosophila > Drosophila nr. medialis 2 BK-2023a. The sequence goes on along the minus strand of JAWNMH010000410.1, from coordinate 1,764,113 downwards.
TTCGTATGCAAATTGACGAATACACACACACACACACACATCCATACATACACACTTAAGAGACAGTTGTTGAGCTACAGACACATTTCAGGTAAAAATCACAGCATTTTACAGTCAAGTATTTTTTTGTTGTTTTATTTGAATTTTTTTGAAGTGGTTTACCACAGCAATTTGCACTTTTGTATTGTGCGCACAGCTCTCGAGAAACAGAGACTCCATCTCCCTCTCTCCCTCTCTCTCTCGCTCTCTCGATCTTTTACCAAATTCAAAGTGGTGTGCAGTAGTCAATTGTTGTCTTCTTTGCCGCTCTTCTCGATATTTAACAATCTTTCGGCTTCTGAATAAAAGTTCTTGTTGCGATTGAGCTTGAGCGAGAAATCTGATTTTTTGGCCACTACCATATTGGCCAGAAAGGCGTTTCTCTCGGCTCTCTTCGTCTCACTATGCGATAGCACTTTGCAGTCTCTATCACTGTCCAGCTTAGCATCTGACATTTGGTTCGCATCGGTCAGCGAATTGGTTGCTGCAATGTCATTCACTATGTAGTGCCTGGTAGACCTAAGAAATTCCTGAGCTGCACGCACCCGCGTGGTAAATGTTGTGTCGCATTGCTGTTGCTTGTGCTGCTTATCCAACTTGTCCAGCTTCGAGTATATATTGTGTAGATCCAAGAAGATTTCAGCAATATCCTCGCTCAGCACCTTGGTGTGATGCACATAGCAGTCGAATGACTGCTTCATGGCTTTCACCTCCTCAGTTAACCTCTCAAAGCTGTGCATGTTGAAGAGCACTTTCGGCACCAATATGTCAGCCAGTGTTTCCAAATCCTCAAATTGACAGGCTACTTGAAGCTGTTGCAGCGTATTCTTCACAATGCGTTCCACTTCAGTCTCTTCCACATTGCTTAGGCATGGTGAACTACTAGTTGATTGTTTCGAAGAGCTACTTATTTTGACAAGCGATTCGACTTTTTTGGGCTCCTCATTATTATCATTATGCCCAATAGCATTTTCCTCAAGCAATGTCTTAAACATTATTCTACAAAAGAACAGAGAATTTTGAGCAAATTATTTTCAAGAGCTTTACTTAAAGAAATAGTCACTATTACTGAGAAATTTTGAAAATGATATTTTATTAAAAGCAAACTGTATCAGTACCTGTGTAGTCCTTAAAATGTGTATTATAACTAAGCTTCACATAAAAAGTGCAGGTTTATAAAATATTGCAACAAATATTGACAGATTAACAGAGTGGATCGCACTTGATTGTTGTTGGTTTATTTAAAATTAATTTCTATTTATATTTTCATTATTTGCTTGAGCTATGATCCTCTGCGTCTTCAAAGTGTAAAAAACCTACTATTTGTTATATATTTATTTTATTTATTCAAGCGAAGTTAAGTCAACCAGTTAATTTTTTACCTCAGACTCATTTTATTTTGGCTCTGATTTAATATTTTTCAGTGCATATTATTTAACATTTTTTACGATTTAATATTAGTAACAACTTCTCAACTCTAACTCTATTAATTTAACCAAGAAAATAGCATTTTCTATATTCATTTTATATAATACATTATATTTACTATTATTATTATTATTATTTTATTATTTTTTTTTTATCTCATTTATTTTTTATTTTATTTACAATTATTTACTACACACAAATTGCATCCCATTCGATCTTAATTAACGTTAGCTCTATTACGGCACCAGAGTCTAAATACTAAAAAAAAATGTATTAAAATGAAAAAATATTCTATATATGTTCTATATATGTCTGTTTCAATTTATTTATTTATTTGTTTGGCCGTTGCAAAGAATGTCTAAAGGAATTTGTATTTGCTTTGGCCACGAGCGCTAAATCAAATCCCAAAATGGAGAACAGCGCCACTATTTCCTGCCTGCCATGGCCAAAAACTCATGCAACCCCGAACATATTTCGCAGCATTTTTATGAGGCATGCAAAAAATGCCTACGCCGAGTGCTGCTACTGCTGCTGCTGCTGCACGAGGGGTGAGGACGTGTGGAGTGGTCGAATGGTCAGGGCTGATGTTCATGGCATTCCATGCGACGCTGTGCGTTGTCAACAATCACGAACCAATTGTCTATAAATACCAGGCAACGTTAACTCATACACAGCGAGTAGTCGTTGGAGGACCAATTTCAATCCCAATCCCAAGCCACCCTTCACCTCTCCTCAAAGGCAGCTCCAATATCCCGAAGGATATGCACAAAACTGCCCACGGCCATGTCATGTGCTCGGAGCACTGTGCTCTGGGTTGCTGGTTTCTGGGTGCTGGGCTACTTCCGCTCTGTCGTTTTTCATTACATTTCGCATGTAACTTCCGGTTTGTTAAAGCGACACGCACTGCGCGTCCCAGTTCGAAACCTCCTCCCGCCCACCACCCTGCTCGTTGTTATGGCTGCTGACATCCGTGCAAACAAACGAGCCATCGAACGAATGCCACTAGTCACACCAGACTCTAGTTCCACTGTGCCCCACTACACCCACCTTCAGCACCACCAGCACCACCCACTCGTATAGCTCTGTTTGTCCACACGTTTAGACTGGAAATGACAAATTCACTGTAGGTGGGCTACCTCTCTATCTCTCTCTCCACCCCATTGCTTCTCGTTCTTTTTGGTCTCTTGGCCGCTTTCGGTTAACTCCTCCAACACGTTTGCGACTCAGCAAACCCCATCATCAATTTCCGTGGGGAAATCACACAAAATTTTTGCACAAACAAATTGTTTACTTGGTTCCGTAGACGACAACTGATTTTTGCATGCCACCAACTCCGTAGGATATCCCGGTTTATTTGACCGAATCCTCGTAACGGTTCGGTTTTATTCTAACTATGTGGGTACGCCAAAGGTCGACAAATTAAACAACACTCGCATTTTGCATATCGCATATTGCCATTCATTCGTTATTCGATTTTACTGCTCGTCAGTCACGACGGTTCCTAACTCTATATAGCGTTAACTAAACTCGAAGTTGATTTTGAGACTCAACCTAAAAGTTTCTCAGCAAAAAGATCGTTTTTGTACCCTGAATTCAATAGAAAATGGAAAAAAGGATATATTGAGGTTGGAGTTATGCAAAAGTATGTAGAAGATATAAGAAAGCATCTCCGACCTCACTTATATATATCCGAGATCAGCATTAACAAATGATTCGATCTAGCCATATCCATATCTATATGAACTCGCGGATCTCAAAGACTATAAGGTTTAGTGGCTTCCATGAAATACAGGTTGTCAAAACTAGACTTTGAAACGATGCAGATGCGAAATTGTTAAATTTTTGGTTAGTCCTCAATTTGGTAAAAGGGATATGTCAGCTCGATAGGATGTTTCCCAGGGTGATAAATCTCTTACTGCCAAGTGCCGGGCAGGAGCAGAAGATTTGATCTAGTTAATACTACAAATATTTTAAACAATTATTGAAGTTGTATTCTATTCTGTAGAGCACATTTTAATGAATTCTTCTTAATGCTTCGACTTTTATTACAAATGATGATGTTTTGGATGTACGCAACATATCGCATTTGTAATCCTTAAGGAGACGGAAAGAGAAAGAGCGAACATTAATTTGATTATTAACGTGAATTTATATTGACAGATTTGGAGTGAAAAGATTGGAATGAGAAAATATACCTTAAAAATCTTGATTTCTTGATAAATAACAAAAAATTTCTATTTTTAGAATTTATATAAATATGACGTTGCATGCGACACAAAGTGCGAACCGTCTAAAATTAGCTCAATTCCAAGTAATTGCGCCACGCACTCCGTAAACTCAACTGTATACTTTGTACAGCTTTTGTCAGCTAATCTCTCAAATTTCTTTTAGAGCTAAGAAAACTAACACATTCCACCTGCCCCGTCTGTCCCTCTCTCTCTTTCTTTCTGTCCACTGTGGGGCAACAAATTAACGTAAAGGCGACACGAGAGCCCCGTGAATACTTGAAGGAACAACTTGCCTCTCGGGAAGCAGCAGCAGCAGCAGTAGCAGTGGCAGCGGCATCTTTGTTGGGGCAGTGAATGTAATTACTTTAATGTGACCATTTGCTGGCATTGCTGAGCTGGCCATGGCCCAGATAAAGATAAACTTTTGCAATTACAACGCGGCGCAAACGAAGCAGAAATACAAAGCGCAGCTGACCAGCGGGACTGAGAAGGTAAGAAGGGTGTTTGGGGTTAAGGGCTGTGTGGGTTGTTGGGTGTTCGGGTTGTAAAGCGCAGCTCGATAGCATCGAATCAGTTTATTTTTAAGTGCATTTTCCTTTTGGCGCCGGCTAATTAGTCCGCACTATAAAGGCACACAGTTAAGAGCGTTGAACTTTAAAGTCGCTTCTCATAAAATTATGCTCGCTTAAATGAAGTCGTGCAGACTTTAAAACGAAAAACTTTCGTAAATTGCAAGCACGTTAAAATCCCGACAAAAAAAAAACACCCAAAAAAAAAATGTAAAAAGAAGAAAAACATATGCAAGAAGGCAGAGTAAAGGCCGGAAGGAATCATGTCTCGACTTAGGTGGTCCTGGGCAACACATAAACTTTTGATGACTTTTTGAAAGTTTTACGTTCTGAAGTGGAGCACAAATTACGCCAGGCGAGGAAGGTGTGGCTGCCGTGGTTTTCTATAGTGGCAATAAGAACAACAATAACAACAGCAACAACAATGACGGCGGTGGTATTAAACCGTCAACAAAATGCCGAAGTGGTGCGTCCAAAAGAATTATCCATGCACATAACTTGAAGATTCAATCAGAATTTAAGAGCTTCCGAACAAAAAACAGCGAAGAGGTTTTCGCTCTTTGGCTGTGCGGAGAAAATTAATAAGTATATCTTCCCAAGAATCTTAAGGAGCACTTTACGTCCTTCAGGTATACATAATACATGACACTCCCTTACATCTGCTCTCGTTAAAAGTATTCCCAGAAATGTTCACCTCGACCAAAATTCAATCTGATATGAGAAAACAATGTATGCAAAAGTTCTAAAATAATGTGTGTGATTGGTTCACGTTTCTGAAAAATATGTTTAGGGCTAATATCTTAATTTCTTATCATTATCACAAGAAGCTAAATAATACATTAGCCAATTCAATTTTTGATAAAACTAAGAGGAACTCCAGACTCGGACTTGCTTTTTCTGGGATAAGCCTCCTCGATCAATATTTAGTATTCTTGACTTAATACTTTTGCCCCTCTTTTCAATCTTGCTACCTTTTCTATTTGAGTCAATAAAGTGCTTGTGATTTGATGTTATGTTTTTTCTTTTTGTGGCTGTTTAAGCAAATTTAGAACTAAACTTTATGCTTAAACTCAAAAGGAATCGATATATTTATATAACTACTAAAATGATTTTCCCAATAGAAAATTGTGCAGTCAATAAGAAAATGAAGAGAAATCAGCGTCGGCCTGCCCCAAAAACACATCCCAGCTGCAGAATAGAGAATTATGGGCTGGCCAGAAAGAACTCGCTCTTGATCATAGCTGGACGCATCATAAACTGTGAGTATCAGAATTTGGAGAAGACGCAAACCATATTCCCCCGGAGAAAGATTAAAGACGAACAAAGGACATTTGCAGCCGATCTCGATTCGAGCTTGATGCATTTCCTTGAGTCAAGCAGTGAAAGAGTACAATCAGAGTGTTTGGTGGAGCAGGAAGTGGAATCTCTCTGCAAAAGAACAATCAGTGACAAGAATAATGATAAATTTAATGGGAGCTACGGAGCAAAGAAAAATGATCAATTGAAAAACTTGCTTAGTAATGAGCAAGTTGAGCTGATTGGCAGTTGGGAGCTGAAAGACATGATAGAATCGCACCGTAAAACCCCAACACGCCGATACAGCAAAGTCACTAAGATCAATGAGAGATCCAGGACATCAATGAATAGAGAAAATAAGGCTTCACAACAGGCTCTGCATGCTAGCAATAGACCAAAAAAGGAGATCAATAAAAATAAGAATTTTTTTTCACCAGTAATGAAACAGCCTATTTCACTAACTCAAGTTAATGAGAATAAAATGGAGATTCATCACAGAAAAGAAGCTGACGATAAGATAAAAATAACAAATACAAATCCAATGGTTTCAAAGCAGCCCAATAAATTTCCAGGAGTTAGGGAGAATGAAGAGCTAAATAAAAATATGAACGAAATAACGAATCTCAGGATGGAAGAACGCATGAAGTGTTGGACTCTGGCCCAAAAAGAGGGCAGACAAACTTTGAAGTCTTTGCAAAATATAGTCGAGGACCTTAAAAAGAAAACCACAGCGATTATCCAAACGTGTTCAATGGCTAAAATAAGGAAGGCGCAGGTGAATCAGATCAGGCAACATGAAAGATTGAAACAATTCTGTCGGATATATATAAATAACGCATTGGAGCAACAGTTGTTGATATTGAGCAACATAACTAACAATCCGTTTCAAAAAGGTAGTTTCTATTTATGTTGTAATATCTTTAATTATTGCATAAATCATTTCTGCTTTCAGAATATCAGTCTCGTAAAACTGGTCAGGTTTTGTTGAAGCCCAAATTGTGTCGGCCTATAGATCCGCCCAATAAAGTCCACCAAAAAGATATGTTTTATTTTGTACTGATCCTAATTTTTATTGTACTGTTCGGCATTAGCGAATCAGATCCTTATTTTTGGCGATGGGTCTTTCGGAGATTGAAGAATTTTTGCCATAAGTATTTGTTCCTATAAATATTATCTGCTGGTTAAAAAATGAAACTGTTTTGAGTAAATTATCAAACACGCAATTAGTTTTAATAATATACATATATAAATAAATTGTAATATAAAGTCTTTTTTAATTACATTAATTATTTTCTTTTATTTAAGATATTTGCCAAGATTTATTTAATTTATTAATTAAGAAAAAAAAAATTGGAATTCAAAGTACACTCGTTAAACATTTTTTCAGATAAGTATAAAATCGGATTTGTCGTACCTTAAATTGCAAATATAGCTGTATCAATTTCCAATAACATCTGGATTATACCAAATATTGTAAAGTTGCCTTGTTCAAAAGCATCCAACTTGCAAGTATTCCCTGACAGGGATCCTCGTAAGAAGAACAAAAACAAGGTTGACAAACTTTTCAATTCTTGGCCATAAACTCGATGCAGCTTGGTGGTGCAGCTAGGAAAACGCAGAGCAAGCTGAATGGAGCTAAACCTTCGCCGCACTTAAGAAGATTAAAGACCCATTTCGTTACTTTGCTCACGTTTTTCCATTTTGCTGGGTGCTCGCGGTTAGCTTATGCATAGGTTTGTGTTTGGGTGTGTGTGTGTGTATCTTTTCCCGTGTTCAGTTCATTTTACACCGACTAAAAAGAGTATTTATTTTTAGATTTTGGCTGTCAAAAACGACAGAAAAAAGTACCATAAACGACTTCAAAATTGTTGTCCGAAAAGCGATAGCATCCTAACATTTATCTAAAAAAAACTTTACATAAATATAATTTAATTCAATTTAAAAATTCAAAAATTCAAGTTTTAATATGAAAAGTTAGAAATAATTAATAAATAAGTTAATAAGCATTTATTCGAAATTTCGCTTTCAATTGAATATTGCCATTTATTTGATTCACTTGTGAAGAACGATTTTCATTGCATTTTTTTGGATTCACGTTTCGTTTGTCCGCCCAAAAGCAAATATCGCTCTAAACATAAATCGAAACATTTTCAATAAATACGCAAAGCGACCACCCTGACGAAAACTCACCCCTTGCCTACCCCTCAAACTGTCATTCTAAGCGAAGTGAAAATCTAAAAAATTGTCAACCAAACTGTGAGACAAGAGAACTATGTGTTTCACTATTTGCAATTGAATTTGATGCTCTTTATTTGACACATCTCCTATTGAAACCCTTCCGCTCGCCTGATGTCATTTCTTTTATCCCCTCTGGTATTTTATTGGATATTTGTACGAGCTACAATAGACGTTGCACAAGTGCGGAGCAACTGTAACAGTGGCTGACAAATAACTGCATTCATTTAACGTCATTGCTAAATAAAAATTTTTGCTATTCAAACTGTAACTAAAATCGTTCTCTCCTTATACAAAGATCTTCAATTAACTTACATGCAGACATTAATGATATAAAATAAATATCAATAATAGATAATTGTAAAAATTCGCTTGCAATAAAGAATAATTAACAACGCAGCCTCAGCTTGTAAAATAATCGCAATAATTGTATTTTCGTATTTTTACTTAGCAGAGACACAAACCACACACTGGTTGTATGCAAATAACATTTTAACATGTCACTTCAGAAGCTGCTCAAGGTCTTATTTAAATACTCTTTCAGAAATACCTAATTAAAATTTAAGAAACGACATATCTAAACACTCCAAATTATTTGCATACTTTTGTTTAATTGGGAGTTTTGTTAATGTGGAAAAAGTGAAGAGTGTATCATATTTGTACTATTTTGTATTTTTAAGAATTTAACTTTGCAATAATTAATTCAATTCCCTTAGCTTAACAAATACAATTGATTTTATTTTATTTATTTAAATAATATTATTAACTATAATTCATTTATACACACATATTATTACAATTAATAACTTTTTAAATTTGTTTTCTACCCACACAGTTTTCAAACCATAACGTATTAAGTTTATGCCTTTATGCCAATCTACTCAGTTACTTTAACTGTCTCTCTTTCGCTTTCTCTCTTTATCCCCGTTATTTCTCTCCAACTGTACTGCAATCTCTTATACAAAAGCATTTGCCGGCATTTACTGCTGTTGCTGTCGCTCCAGTTCTTTTGGTTCGTTTGCACTTCGGCAAATCCTGTCCTACCGCAAGTAAAAACTTGGTCAACATGTCGCTCGCTCTCGCTCTCTTTCGGATTGCCTGTTGGCGTATTCAGCGCCTAAGCTGCTGTTCTCTTGTACACACTCTCTCTCTCTAATTGTTACACGCACTGTCTCTCTCTCTCTCTCCTTCGGTGTTTCGTTTTTTGCTGTGTCAGAACTTTAATGGGCCTCGTTTGTAGTTTCGTTTTGGGGCCAGTCGAGTTTATGTCTTCATTGCTGGGTCGCATTTGAAATTTATTTGCATGCCGGTCAGGCCGGCAGTCAGCTCTATAAATTAAACATAAATCAGTTGCACGGCAAATCATTTGATTTCATTTCGGTGACCCCTTAACTAAGGCCCCTCCCCGCCACCCAACACATACTTGTCCTTTTCTCAGAGCTCTCGCAATTACACGAAAGACACGGCTGTCACGTATTTCCCATGCATGAGCAGCTCGCCCAAATTATTCCCAGCAATAAACCAGAACAATGCGACAATTGCTTTCGAATGGGTTGGGAAATCCTTGGGCTAGCTTAGCTTAGTTGCCCAGCCAAAATTAAAAAATCAATGTACACAAAATAAGCACAAGATAACTGGCACAGAAATTGATAAGCAAATAGCCATTTAATGGACTTCAACGAATTAGTAAAACACTTTTAATGATTAGCTGCAAATGAGTCCCATTCTCCTTGCTATCCACACACACACAGACAGACACATGCATATGCATATGTGGACAGGCAGAGGTATGGAAATCGATATGAAATTGAGCATTTTTAGTCCCCTGGCACGCAGCTCAATAAGCGCGTACTTGCCCCACAGCTCCACTCACATTCTGACTGAGAATTCACATCAATTTATATATACATATATTTTACGACACATTTTCCACTAAATTTACGAGTTGCCGTGCGAAACTTTAAAAGAATTTCGCGAATAGCTGCTAACAGCGGTATGCGAGCGGGGAGCCGTGGTGGGGCAACAAAACGCACGTGTGGTCGTAAAAAATGGTAAAGGGTTGTCTTGTTTGGCGGTCAGGTGCGGGGAGGGGGTGGCGTGGAGCTACGGCAAGTTAATTCAAGTTGAAGCATGTTAACGTTCACATAGCTTTTGTTAAAAAAAAAATATATTATGATTTTCTCATTTACCTTCTCAAGGAAGGATTCAGGCATAAAAATAAATGTTGCTTTGAGATTAGGTGAGTTTTTCTTCCATTTTATTTAACTGATGCATTTTAAATTTACACATGGTAGATTCAAGAAATATTTGAAATTTCTTTTTAACTGCAGTAATTTATTTTTAATATCGACATATTTTAAACAATTTCTTGCATTTTTATGTTATATTATGTATTTAATACTTACCTGAGTAAGTTGTATAACCTCGCTGTCCATAACCTTTTCTGGACTTATACAACATCGGTTAATTTAACCATTTTTTATTAGATATAAACAGAAAAATAAAAATATGCTCTATTTAGACAATGTCTCAAATATCGATACATAATAAATATCCCACTCAACCAAATCACTTAAGATCCCTTACACAGTGCACTTAAAATAAGGTCCATTTAAATTAAATTATAGAAATTTTAAAATGCCTAAATTGCCATTTTCTCAATTCCTATAATAAATTTGATATTGAAACCAAAAGAGAAGTCAAAAATAAAAATAAATGAATCATTTACCCTAAGCTACTTAAATTATGCTGGTAAAGTGGAAAAATCACTTAGCTCGTATATCATAGAAAAGTCCCAATAACGAATGATTTACAAGTGTGTGTTGTAAGCATCCTTTTTTGGTGTATTTTCTCAATAGGTTAACCTTTTGCTGCCGATGTTGTTGTCTACTTAGTTTCTGTTTTAGTGTTGTTGTTGTTGTTGTTATAGCTTCTGTTGGCGACAGACTAAAAAACGCAATAAAATCAAATCATGCTCAAAATTTAATGAATATTCATGACATTAAAAGCACTTGAATTATTAACGAAAGATTTTCGACTAGCAAATGCGCACTGAAAAGCACTTGCCTAGTACACACACAAGCACACACCCACACACACACACCCACGCAGAAAGAGAGAAAGAGAGAGAGAGGGGGAAACACAACAAACATAAATACACTCATGCATTTACACACACACACACCTCGTTCCCTTTTGAACAAAACTGTTCAATTATGAATTTTGACAATGTCTGCCTGGAAAAGGTGCAAAATAGGCGAAAACCCAAAGAGGGGAAGCATGTTGAATGTTAACAAACCTTAAGTGGGCTGTGATAAGAGGCCAGAGTTATCTCTTTTGTATGCATATATGTGTATGTGTGTGTGTGTGTTAAAGTGTCATTGAAAAGTGCAGCATGCAAAGGGGCTCAAGTGAAAGTGCAAACAAAGGCGCTGATTAAACGATGGAGATAAGCAAAAGGCAACGGCAAAAGTGAATGAAAGAGGCTGCAAGAGGGCTGCTGAGGGTTGCATTGAATGCATGTTAATTGAGAAGCCAGGTTAGGCTAACATTCCCATCAACTCCCATCCAAAAAGAAAACAACAAAAACCGAAAAAAAGCTGATGTGTCTGGCCAAAAACCTGTGGGCTGGAAAACAACTTCCGTGCCCGGGCTCTTGTCTGCATTTGAAATGCAAAAGCAGAAATTGGTCGAGATGTCGGGGCAAGCATTGTATTGTTTAAAAACAATAGCCATGCAAAATATAGTTTTCGCAAGACCATCTCAAAATGGGCACAAGTGCCTGCGGCGAGGCTAACAACTCAACCACAATCTGCCCTTTTTCATCTTGTTCTTCTTGCAAAGTAGCTGAGAATACGAAGAGCAAACAAGGTGCCTCAAGTTCAGAACTGAAATGGGACTTGGTGGGGCATAAAAACAAAGAAATCGTCTAGACACACACCTTTTCCTCCGATTTTGTTATTTCTTTTAAATCGGGCTTAATAACTTTTATGCACAAATTTGCACAGCTCTCAAAGTGTCAGAGAATGAATAAATGATAGCAAATAAATCGTTTCGGAAATATTTTGTAATTAATTTAGGTTAAGAGTTGACAAGGCAATAAATCCAAAGGTAAGCCAGTAAATGGGAAATTGCAGAAAAATCACTTTTCTTTACTTAAATATTTATTTATTTACCATTAGTTGTTGCTGCTTGAAACAAAGTCACAATGTATTAGTTGAATTTGACAAAAACCAAAGGTAAACATGAATAATTCGTGTGGAGCATTAATAAATATTTCTGTATTAAAATATTTTACGCTTCGACACATTCTGGACTAGGTTCAACAGCCGAGCAGATTTAGCCATTCCGTCTGCCAGTCTGTATGAATGAGGAGGAGTGTAAGAAATAGGGAGATGGAGAATTTGAATACAAGTTGATGAGGCTTTGTTTGTGCTATCGATAACTTATTTCGTTCAATATGTATCGATTGTAATAATTTATTTACCTTCTGTACATATATATCAGTTAAGAATCGCGGCACATATCGTTTTTTGATATTAACCAAATTATTTAGAGGCAAGCGGGAGTGTGTCAATGCATATACTTAAATATAAATATATATACATATATGTAATAGATATAAACTTGGGCTGAGCATCTCTCAGTCGAGCTAAGTGTAAATTAAATGTAAACTAATGCGAAAATTATGCTTAATTATTCATTCAACTTAAATTTGTTTAGAATGACATTTTCACATAATATCTTAAAATGATAATCAATAATTTAGAACTTTGAATATTAGAACAATTATCAAATAGTCTTTTAAAAAATGTAAATTTAAATTGAAAAATAAAAAATATCAAAGTATGAAAATGGAAATTGTAAATTGTGAAAATATTATTTATTCATGCGAAGTTGCGACAAAAAATACTTTTCAAAATTTTTGAATTTCTTGAAAATCAATAATAAATGGCTGTATTAAATTATACTGAAGACAAAAATTGAATAAGGTCAACGGCTGCCGCCTTGGCAACGGCTCCAGAACTTTTAAACTTGGTTAGCCTCCTTTTCTGCTCCTACGTGCTGGCTGTGTTTGTTGCTCGTTTACAGTTGGCAGTTGGCAGTTGGCACTTGGCTGGTAGGAAAAAATTAACGCTGATGACTTACAGATTAACGAGCATGTTGCCAGCCAAGTGAGACCAAGTGTGAAAATGATTAAGACTCGCCATTTTCTGATGTTAATTGCAACTGCAACTGTTACTGCAATTGTAAACTTTTGCAACTTTGGGAGAACTTGGTATTTCGAAAAACTTCTCGTTATCGATCCTGACTTAGATAATCAATAGAAAAGCGCTCGTTACACTTTTTAACGTGTGGTTTTTTTCTGACTGGGGCTCGGGTCATGTTGTGTCATGTTGGTCATGAAGCGAAAGGCTTCATCAGAGGTTGAATCATGTGCGGTTCAATGCTCAGCCCGGGGCGAAACAACGACAACAACAACAGCAATTAAAGTAGCAATAAAAAACAATAACAGCAACTTCAATCAGCTGGCCAAAAAAATCTGCAGACGAATATTTGAATCTGCTGTGGAGATGGGCTCAATATTTGGAGTCTTTTGTAAATATTGCCTTAGGCCTTTTTTTATTTAGAGCTTAGGTCAAAAATTTATTTTGAAACTGAGCAAAATTCATAAAAGACATAAGTGAATTACCCAAATCTGTACTAAAAGTACTAAAATAAAATATTCAGAGTATAAAAAAAATGGAAATATCTAAAAAAAAAAAAAATACTCGAAAAAGAAAACTGCAAATCAAATCAAAAACTGTCTTATTTTTATACAAATTTGTAACACAATAACTTATTATGCTAAAGTCCAGTGACATATTCTTCCAACATATAAGAATTTGTGCCGGGGAAAAAATTCCTTTTGCTGTTGAAGCTGTTGTTGTTACTGCTCTTGCATCAAATTTTGCAGCACATATGAAATCGTTAAGCTCATCCTCGTCGTGGCAATTATCCTGATACTTTCGGCCCAGGATGCTCTCTCAATGCTCATCTTTCTTTGCTGCGAGTTACATACGTGTTCCGAGCTGTCATTTTTCGCAGTGTCCTGCGACTTGTACTTCTTGTTGTGATTGTGATTGTCATGGCAACTGCGCTGGTAACACTCATATCCCTTGGCTAAATCACAAACAAGCGACCATTGTCGTCGTCATTGTTGTTGTTGTTAATATTGTTGCTGTTGCTGCCACTTGTGCTGCTGCTGCTGCTGCTGCTGGTGTTGCTACTCTTATTTTTTCTGTCCAGCTTCCTACGTGATGATGTTAGAATTTCACTTTTGTTTTACTCGCTGCCAGACAATTGCAACATATTGTTGCGCTTGTTTCCCCATATCTATCCAGCCCCAATGCCCACCCCACCAAGCCCCTCTTCCATCCAGATGCCCATTTCCATTTTCGATTGCTTTTTGCTGCTGGTGTTTCTGCCGTTGTTTTTGATGTCCTTGTTGACAGCGACCAAATGGAATTCAATTGCTTGAAAGTTGTAAAAACTGCTGCCATAATTTCGGAAACACATGATCCACAAACATACGTGCATACATACATACATACATACATCTATGCATGTTAGCTGTCGCTTATAATTAGTTGCTCAAATGCTAATAGGTTTCAATTGGTAATGACAAGTTACAGAATATCTACATTTGCTTCATTAACTACTTCGAATGGTTTTCTGCACAATTATTGTAGCAAAATATTATTGAAATTGTTTAATCAATGGTAAAAACATGAAATATTAAATCCTTGGTTAGTTAATCAAATTTAATGGAAGCTTATATTGAAACTGGTATACTAGAATAAAGAATCTCAACGCTGGAAGTATGAAACTATTATCGTGTGAGCTAATTTTATATTCTTCTAATATTTTTGGGTTGATTTTATTGCAAATGTTGTACACTCATCTTGATGTTTACTTAGATATACGCACAATTATTTTTAATATAAAATAGAATAAACAACTTCAAGAAAGAGAAGTTTGGACTTAAATGTACTTCAGTTATATGCGAATCTGCCTCAGCTCAAGAGCTGAAAACATCTTGCAAAATCTTCATTATTTGTATAATTTTGATTAATTTATTATTATTTATTCCTTTGCTACTAGCACTCAACACATTTATTGCGCATTCCATTTGGCAAAGCTTTAATTTTACGGATGTCTTCGAGTTTCATTTGAAATTTATTAAAAAAGCAAAGCACATCACATCTCTCTCTCTCACTTTCTCTTTCTTTCTTTATTTGCAGTCTCTGTCGCATACTCTATCACTCTGTTTTGTGTTTTGCTATAATCTGTCACGTAAATTTGTAACATTTCTTGCTGAAAATGATGAACAGGCATTAGATTTATTTATTCCACAATATAAATGCACATTGTATATGCCGTTTCCATTATGTCCCATTCCTTCCCCAATCCCCCCACCTTAAGCCAGTGGCAGAATGAAAAATAAAAGCCGCAAGGAACAGCTATACAATAATAATAACAACAACAACAATCAGTAAACAAACTGTAGGAAGAATGCGAAGAGAAATTGAGAGAGAATCAATTTAATTTTACAATATCCGCTTTATACCTGGGCACAGGAGCAGCGACGTGACCAATTTAGCCAAGTTACAAATATTTTGTTATTTATTTTGTGATGAAATCGACGTGCGGGCTTAGGCCACAATACAGGACGACTGGGACAGCAATAGGAGCGACAGCTGTGTCCTTGTGGTAATCGACGTTTAAGCATAATTAAGTAATAATTTGATTTGTTTTTCATGTCTGTTTGTGGTCTTTTGTTTCGCTTTCGCCTCTTTCTAAACAGCTCTTTAAGGGACCCGTTTTGGGTCAACTTGAGCAAAGAATTTTGCACCACTGATTTGTCCCTTTCGGCGTGACTCAACTTCGGCGCTCAGCATTCAGATATAGCTAGAGCAACAGCTCAGGCAGAGCCACAGCCTGTCGCCTGTCTAACGGATGGCTTGAGGTAAACCTCAATTCGGGTCAAAGCTTTCGGTTTTTCGGGGCAACGTGTTGACAGGCGACGGCAACAGCGACGGCGACACGTGACATCTGCAACTGACAAAGTGATTTGAAAAGTGTAGCACACTTTTCAGCGCCTTTGCTCTAGCATTCAATCCCAGCTCGCTAACTAGCTGAAGTTTGCCATTCAACCTGGAATTCCACACACTTCAGTGTATTCATATATTTTATATATTAATTGAAGCACACAAGCTGAACATATCGAGAAACTCGTTACGCATTCTATAGAAAATGAGAACTTGTTTTGATATTATATTTTTAGAAGTTTCTATCGCAATTTTTTATTTTATGTTGCAGGCCTAATTTCAATTGTATTTAATATGTCACAAAATCAAAATTGTTAATGATGATAGACACTCCATCCCATTGTTTCATGAACTTCTCATTCAATTAGTAGCTGCCCATCATCTACCCAATTAAGGATAACTGCCATTACTGCTCAACTCGAACACACTTATCGCAAAAATCTAAGCAGACTTTACTTCATCTACATCACAACCTAATTGAAAGCCAAGCAACGCCTTTCACTTTTCACTTTGCCATTGTATAGTTTCTACTTGCGTAGTTTCCTGCCTCACCGAGTAGCTGCCACGCCCGTGTTGCGTTTCTCCAATTGAGAATGGCGTTGCCAACGCACTTGAGCAGCAAAAAATTGTACACTGCAACGAGCATAACAACTGCAGATTCTGTTAGTGGCACGAGTGGCACAATGTTGCAAGAACAGCAATGGATGCACACGCCCACAATTGGCAAGGCAAATGGTAGGCCAATATTGAATGCTTATACATGAATTTAAAACTATATTACAAGCTGTACTTATATTATTTTGCATGTTTTGAGCTAGAGCGGAAGTTGCTGGTAAATAGTTCAACAAACCCTTTTTAGGCGCTTGGACTGCGCATACAAATGATGTGCGAAATGAGTGTTGTGCACCTAAAAGCATCTTTTATACAGATAACTACACAAACAGACAGACAGATACACACACTCGCATACTCGCACTCACCCAACAGCTCTAGTTAGAATTGTGCATCACAGAGCACATCAAAAACCGCATTTATCATGCGGAGCTAAAAACTTGGCAAACATAAAACACAGGCAACGAAGAAAAGTCTTTCAGGTTTGCCGTTTTTCTATTTCAAGTTCTAGTTTCTTTTGTTGTTGTTTTCTTTGTACTTGTACTCAGTTGCAGCACGACAAGTGCTTTGTGTGTTGTTGATTTTCCCTACTATTTTCCTTTGCACATGATTAAAATCAGGCATGGCTTTCCTTGTTAGCTTTCCATATCTAACATGCATTTTCCATTCGGCAAAGAGTTGGTAAGCATTTATAATTTTTATTATTCTTTGATTGCATTTGGATGCGTAATTAATTAAAATGGCTGTCAATTGATCTATAGTTAAGAAATAATTTTATAAATTAATTTGCACAGGCAACCTACAAAATGAGTGGTAAAGATAATAACATTTAATTTTTGTAATTTAATTGATAAAAATCCACTTCATACAACTAACAAAATTAAATGTAAATGAATGTTTGATTAAACGCTACCCTGCAAAAAGATTTTATGAATTTTTCATGAATATTATAGTTTAAATGTACTTATAACTAAACTATATTATTTATTTTATATTTTGCTCAGATTCTTGTTGTCTTCCATAGCATACTTATTCCGGCGAGTATCTATTTAGGATATTTTGGCTATATGGCTATATATCTTAAACAATCTACTAATAAGCGAAATAATTTATTAGTACTTTCACTCATTAATATACAATTTTCCAGCGTTTGTCATGCATAAACGGTATACAGCAAAATAAAAAATGCAATTAATTTTATTGCGGTGCCTTATTATGGTAACTTACGTCGTTATTTCTTCAAAATAGTTTGTGCAATGGCATAAAAATAATTATTAATTACTGCACGTTTTTAATTGCAAATTCGCGATAAGAGCAAATTATTGAAAATAAATGTTAAACATTCACAGAGCGATGGGCATCGGCACGCGGTCTCAAAATGATTCAATTAAAGAAACAATTTGCAATCGTATATTTTTTTGCAGCTGCAACAAGAAATACAACACCAACAACAACAACAAAACCAACGACAAGAACAACAGCAATTACAACTGCAAATAAATGACATTAAAGTAGGTAGAAAAACGCACTCGTACAAATACAAAATGGAATTAAAACAAAACGAAGCGAATGTCAATTTAAGTTCAAGCCGACAGCGGGCAGGACCAACCCAAAGAATTGAAATTATTTTCAATAAAAATACAAGTGAAAAGCTGCAGAGCAGGCAAATGCCAACTGAGTTTGCAGCCAGCGAAAAACGCATGCCAATAATAATAAAAGCACGTGTTTGTTAAGTCCCACCTAAAGGATAGCTGAGAGTCCTTACAACTTTGTGCCAAACTGGGTAACACTTGTCCCACAAGACATTAGCTCCAAGCAGGTCTAGTGAAAAATTTGAACATGGCTTAAGAATAAAGATCAATAAGTATTTAATTGAAGCTAAGATAACTTATTGAAACAACTCAATTATCAGCAAAGTCAAAAAATGTTTGTTTTTATTATATTACTTTCTTTATAGATCATTTGAAATTTGAAACAAAGAGAATTTATTAAATAAAAATTGTTTTCTCATTTTTATGAAGCCCAAAACAAAATAAAGCATTTTTCAATTTAAATTTAAACTAATTCATTTGGCTACATAATATTTAATATGCAACTCACTTTATTTTACGCATTCTAATTAATCCTCCCAATTTTATTATCTCACTCTCCCTCTCTCTTTTTCTTAGACTAGCTCAATCTGTCTCTCCTCTTCGCTTCTCTCTTCCTCTTGTTCTAAATACAATATGAAATTCTATCAAAATATATAAGATTTAAAACTAACATTTTCCTTCGCTTCCGTATTATTAAATTAATTTAGTTTTCAATTATGCTCATATGACCAATATATTTAAAATTCAAACTGGAAAGTCAAAGGTATAAACAAGTACTAAAATGCACTAGAAATATGATTTTCGTATATCTCTTAAATTTATAGGTAAGGGCATCAAATAATTGACCAAGACAGAAAGTAAGTTTCCCAACTCGATGTTGCTGTTTTTGTTGTTGTTGTTGTTGTTGTTGCAGTTGCACAATTTGCATGTCAATGGGCAGCAATTCGTCTCTGGCAGCCAAAACGAACCATTTTCATGTGTGGGTGCTGGGTGGGTGGTGGATGATCGGTGCCGTTTCGCGTTCTCCATCCCTGACCATCATTCATCGGGGTATTTGCATATGTCAGCGTCCCTTTGGCCCCTTTGGAAGACAGGAAGGAAGAAGGGCGGCAATTTGTTGTTGTCACTTTGCACCTGGCACGCGCGAAGCGCGTTTTAAATTCATTTAACCACAAAAATGTTAACCACAAAGCGTTAATGCCACGCCCCCTTTGTGTGATGCAGCACGTCGCACATCGCAATGCGTAGCGATGCATTGCTGAATTTAATTACTCAAGTGGCAGGCAAAAAGGCGAACTGTCGAAGTGGCTGCTGCTGCTGCTATCAAATTTATAGCCAACATTCGAACATATGCATTTTATTGTGGCTCGCTCGCTGGCCACGCGCACACTCGAGCACGTGGAAAATTTGCATAACCAGAGAAACAAATGATAGCAAGTTATTTAAGCACAATGCATTTAAGAGTGTCCACACACACACGCACACACACATACCCACACCAACACACAAAAATGTATGAAAGAGGCATATATTTATATTCCATCTGTTGGATGTCAATCTTTGACTCTCAACCTATTAATTAATGAACATTTTGTTTAATGGCATTTCATTTGGGAATTTAAAGATGTTTATGTAATTTTTAATACAATTAATACATATTGTAGTATAATTAATTTGTAAATATAAATGAATATATTTGTTTTAAGCTTTGCTGTGCGTAAACTGAAGTTAATGTAGGTTGCATGAATTTTAAATCACAGTTGACTCAATTTGACTTTGCTCATTAGTTAGTTAGTTAGTTAGTTGTATGGCGCTCTCTCTCTCTCTCTCTCTTCTAATATTTTCCTGTGAACCACAAAAAAGTAGAAAATCTATCGATTGCACCCAACTCAAACTTGAATTGACTCTCCTGCCTATGCACTTAAGTAGTTTACCCCTCGGCTGTGGCCGACGGTGCCTGCCAGAGGTAAGTTGGAGACCTTTGGGTTTGCCTGCTGTGTGCAAGGACCGAGCAGACTTCGACTAAAATATTCGATTTTTCGCACTTGCCAGCTAACTCTTTAAATATGCATTATGCTCCTTTTGAAACATGCTCTGGCAAACACACACACACACACACACACACACACATATGCACACTATGTAGTCTTCAGTTTCAGTGCCTAATGGCACTTAAGCTTAGGCATCTTCTGCAGAGACACATGTATCAAAAAGTATGCAGTCTGCTTGTGTCTGATGCAAGTACACTTGTACAAAACTAAATATATATGTTACATGTACACTTATATATATACATACATATATATATAGAGGTATACATTGCAAAGCTGCGAACGTGATTCGTGGCACATTTCGCATTTTTGCAGGTGCAAATGCAAATTCATGCAATCTGATTTCGTCTATGGAAGCTTCTTGCATAATTTATACGCACCGTGTGCAACAACAGTTGAGGCAAGAACACACCAAACAGACCACGCAGAATGAATGATAAATGTATGTATGCATGGCATTGGTATTGGGCTTCTTTTTACCACTCCAAGCTTTATTGACGTAATCAGGTAATGGAATGGGCTTCGAAGTGCTTGATGACAACTTGCTCAATACTTTCAACCAAGTGCCTTTGTCGGCTGTAGCCACTAAATTTGGGTTAGCCAATGTCAGTCTTTCTAATCAACTTCTATGTACACATCAACCGAATTTACGTAAATATGTTATCTTAACTGTAATCAGAAACAAAACTTACTCTTTTAATATAAATTCCATTTATTTACTGTAGACCAAGAGCAGTCTCAAATCCTTTACCCTACCGTACATGCCTTTCACTGTGATTCCAAACTACATTCGATATTACTCCACTAGGCTCATTCTTGTTAATCTCCCATCATTGATTAGTCGAATATGTTAATTATTATTATAGTGAAATTGATTGTGCTTTTTGATTAGGTCATCATATCGTTTCTATGCTTACAATACCTTTACTGGGATTCCGCATTACTTACAATATGTGTTTGCCAACTGTACATTTAAAATAAATAATTAAAAATAAATAAAATGTATTTCAATTATTGGGGAAACCAAGAAAAGAATACACTCAAACCAAAAAATGTTAATAACAAGGAGCACTTTGCGTCAATAAAATGTGTAAAGTAAAATACAACAGATATGGCAAAAGCATAAGCATAAATAAATGCTGCATAGCCGCGAGCTGCATTAACACAATCCTTGTAAATAAGCTTTTATCCGCTCTGACACACGGACTCCGGCTTCGACTCCAACTCTGAATTAAACTCAGACGCATTGTCCAAATCCAGGCTGCGTTTCTTTTTTGGCTTTGTTTTTAACATTGTGTGCAGCGGCTTTTGTTTGAGAAGCAACAAGAACTCTGCAGGTCCTGGCGTACATGGCGTATGCGTAATATATTTCTCTCTCTGCAGATGCTTGTGTATGTGTATGTAAGGAAGCCTTTTGTGTATGTTAACGGTTGTAATTATTGCGCCAGCTCTCCGCATATGTCTGAGACCTGAGTTGCCTCCATTTTCCGAACTCTTTGTCTTCGCTAATTAGCACAGTTTGTGGCCTCTGACTTGCTGAAGTAAGCGGCGAACTTGCAACTTGTATTGTTGCGGATATGTTGCAGCTGCTTGTCTCAACAATTACATTGTGCAGCAAAAATAAGAACATCAAAACATAATTTCATAGAAACACACATAGTGCATTAGCCTCGGATATCATTCCAATTGCTTACCTCAAGTGATAATTATCAGCATCTTATAGTCATCATCTCATCTTTAAACTTTATTTTCTTTCTTAAAACCTTCGTCTTACTTAGCAAATAATGAGTCTTGTTTTCCATCTGCTGTAGCAGTACTCGATAAATTACAATTTGTATTTATTTATTTATTTAATGTGGACTAAAAACAGTTCACAGTTTTTAAAAGGGATTTATAAATAATAATTTAAAATTAAAGCTATGAAGATTAAATGGGATATATTAAAATACGAATTTAAAATGAATGAAAAGAAAAATAAATTCAATTAAATTAACATAAGTGGTATGCTTATTTTTGTAATATATTTAATTAACTTTTGATTATTTTATTACTTATTACTTTTTTATTTCATTTCAAAGGAATAAAAGAAAAATAAATGAAATATAACATATTTAAAGGGAATGCTTATTTTCATTATTTATTTAATTTACTAAAAAGTTTTTCTTTCATATTTTGTTATTTGTTACAAAACTCAATGACCCTTGCATGGGTTAAAATGACCCACTGCTGAGTGATTACAATAAATCGATAACTACCATTGATAATTGAACATTGTTTTGATATATGAGGCGAGAATTTTAAGAAATAAAATCAGTTAGAATTTTCAACTCGAATCAGTAAAAATACTTCTGTAGGTTTTTGTTTATTATTTATTTGTATTGACTGTGTAACAAAATATCAAGTGGTTGCTGTGCATTTATTTATCTTTATTTTTTTTTTTGTATATTGATGCTGGTATTCGCATTCGTATTCGTATTCGTATTCGCATTTGTATTCAGTAATGAACATAATATAATTTAGTGCCGCAATCAAGTGGTTGCGCTGCAAATGTTGTCGACTAAATGCTCCGAAGTTGAAATGAGCCCCAGCCAGGACAAACTGATGAAGAGTAACAAACCAACAACTGACAGCACTCAATTTGGTGATTCGAAACTGGGACTCAAATCGGGGCGGGACGATGGATTTTACAGCTGAGTCGTAAAGCCAACGTATGCAAATTTCGTATTCACTTTGGCCACCAACACAAAGATACTTGAACGGTTGGGATTGAGAGATGTCCCACAAACAAACACACAATCATCCACAAACACACACACACACACACTCACGCGCTAACAGACACACACACTCACATACATTCATCATCAGCCACATCATCATTTATACATTGTATTTGTCTGTGTTGTTTGTAGCTTTGCTTGTTGTTGATTTTATAGTACGTAAAACTGCTGACATTTGTTGTTTTCAATTTGGGACACTGGAAAAACATCAAGTGCCTGTCTCTATCTTTAGCATGCAACTTTTGTTTTGGTTTAGCTTTACATTAATTGAGTAACCATTTGTCAAAATTAAGTTGTGTTCAATTGACAGCATGGTCGACAAGGAATTTGTTAAATTTTAATATTTGTACTCATGTAGAGGCTATGATAATTTTGAAGCGAAGTTTGTGTTGCATTGAAGGAGATGGCTCCGAGCCTAAAAGGTATGTACATATATTATTGATCAGCATCATTAGCCAAGTTAATACAACCATTTGTGCCTGTCCTCATTTTGTCCACCCATTTGTTAAATAATCAATTCAACGCTTTCAGTTTTAAAGCAAAATTGTTGAATTTTGGCATATGACCGACTTTTCGCTCAAGGCAGCAAATAGCTCGAAGATGATCGGAGAACTAGGGTTTAGATTGACACACACGTAGAAATACTGTCAGTACACAAATGTGGAATATTCAGTTCATAATCAGTGAAACAGAAAACAAATTAATCATACAAAATATAATAATTTAAATTAATCCGGACTTAAATTTGTATTTCGGCAGCTTAACTCCAACATTTTGGTCAATTTTACCTGACAAGATTATGGATGAATTTAAATATTTATTTTACTGGTCAACTTAACATATTCTTTCTATTTTCTCTAAATATTCCTGTTTATTATGCAAATAAATTTTTAATTATCCAACCGTTCCCAGATAAATACATATGTATGTATCTTGCAGCACTTCAGACAATTTATAAATAGTTTACTTATTTAGAAGTTAAAACACAACGTTCTCAAGTTCGAAGCGCAATACTTCATTTGAAATTATTTGATTAAGTATCAGCTGAAATTCTGTGCTCCCCCCCCATCAACGCCCACTTTCTCGCTTTTCTCTCTTCAGGTGATTCGTTGGCTTCCATTTTCACCTCAATTTCCCACTGTCACTCTCAACAAGCAAGCGCAGCTCATTATGCAGTCTATTTACAATATGCTTAAGCGACTGGTTGCTCCGAATGCCTAGCCACCAGTTCCCCTCCATGCAGCTGCTGCGCTGCTAAGTGCATTGTAGTGCCACTTGGTGCTGCCCCACCACTTCCAGCCTTTCCGTGGCTCCTTTCAGAGCATTGCGCACTGAAAATTAAAATTACTTTGGTTACGTCAAATAATGTTGCCTGTGGGCGCCAGCTAGGCAACGTTGATGGCACAGCGGAGACGATACCACAAAAAAAACCCCAAACACCCAAAAAACCCACCAGCCATTTGCCCCCATCTGTCGGAAGGAGCCGCAGTAACAGCAGCCAACAATTTATAGTGGCTGGTGAATGAAGTGCAGGTAGTTATAAATATGACATGGCCAAAGGAGTAGAAGACGGCGGCGACAACATCCGTAGGAGCAGCACCAGGAGCACAAAGGCGAGGAGCAGGTGGGGGGTTTGGCCAAGATGGCTGTGGTAATATTTTTAATTATGCCAATGCTGAAAGTTTGTTTGAAGGTGGTTAAGCGCCTCGGCTGTCAATCGCCATGGAGGCAGACACTTTATTTACCACTACAATAAATAATAATTATAACAAATAACATTTGTGATCATTTCAAAGTATTCAGTTTGGATCACGAACATTGTTTTAGTTCATTGTAAATAATATTTCGTTTTAATTATCTCATCTTCCTTTTTTTAATTAGACTTGCATATTTTTATGCCTCAAATTTATTATTACATATCAATATACTAGTTTAAGGTTTTCATTATATTCTACAATGTGACACCTTGTAGAAAACTGTATTTGTTTGAATTATTTCCGGTTCCAATTATCTCATAGGCTATCAGCCAAGCCTCAGAAATAACGTTTATATTTATTTAATTTTTTAAACACATTTTAATTAAGTTCTTCAATCTCTTTTTCGTATGCTTCATTTATAAAACCTTAATTATAAACATTTGGTTCAAAATAGTAAATATCCTGAACTCCCGCTCGTATCAAACTTCAGGTTCTTAACAGCAGAAAGAAGCCATTCAAAAATAAATAGTGAATATTTATGTATTTTGGATAAAAGCTTAAAATTGACTCGGCTTAAAGAGTTTTGAAATATTTGATTATGTGATTGTTATTGAGCCAGTGGCGAACTTCCTTCAACCACATCCCTTGCTGCAATTATTCTGCCTTGCACTCTCGTCGATCGCTTGAATCGTTTGAAAACTGGAAATAAAAAAGAATTCATAACGAGCACAAAAATACTTGCGTGCAATATTTAATGGTAATTTTATGCAATAAACGTTGAAATGTTTGTCATCAATTTCCTTAACTCATATTTCATGTGCACCATTGGCAAAGTGCGCCCGCTGCCTCCTGCCCCCTACCCGCTTTTCGCCCTTGCCCCGACGCCACACTATACAACTGACAGCAGCGGAGAGTTAAGGGATGCGGCTCCTATTATTTCAGACACTTCTTTCTTCTCACTTTGCCTTTGTTGCCGCAATCACAATCTCAATGATTATTTTATTTTACAGAAAATGAAGTTTGCAAAGGGTGTTCAGGAGCGTGTGCTCAAAGCTTAAGATAAACGATAAATGTAAAACTAATTTAAATGTTGATCAAATTACAATTGTCTATGTTTCATCAAATGAATATATCAAGCAAATTGAATGCAGTGATAAATGTGCATTTGTCAAATCCTTTTGCATTTTCAGGAGTCTTATTCGTAAAAAAGACACCCATTATAGCAAGTTACAGCCTGTTTAAGTGTTACTGCGTCAGATCCATGCATTTTTCTTTTCAAAAATGTTAGCGCGCTTCTTTGGTTTTATGCGCGGCTAATGTGATTTCCAGCGCATAAAAGCGATAAATCTATGATGGAAAGGAGGCGTGGGGGTTGGAGAAGATGAAGGCCTTGGCTTTTTCGATTTCAGTCAGAGAGCGTAAAATTTTTATGTTCCTTCGATGGCCGGGCTAACGACGCAGTTAAAAGAAAGCAGCGCCAATTTCTAGCGCCAGTGCAATCGCCTTCCATTAAATGCACATTTTTGTATGCATCAGACAGACATTCGGATTTTTGAATCATTTTTGTAGCTGTACTTTTCTGTTGTCGATTTTTGCGAACCCGCTAAAAATTGTTTTGCTAACAAATGTTTTGCATTTGTTTTGGGAAACCAGATATTCACTCAAAAATATCAGCAAATAAAAGAGTTCTACAAACACACGACCTCGTACGCAATCCGTTAGACTTTTAATTGATTCCATTGATGGCCATTCTATTTCAATAAAATTGAATATTCAGATACTAAGTGCTTGTGGGCATGGCCAAACTGATTTTGATCGCTGTGATTTCCAACTATAATTTGAATAGTTTAATCGTAACAATTATTTAAAATATCATACAATTGGTTTGTCGAAATGAATTAAAGAAAAGAAAAAAAAGAAAAAAACAGAAAAGCCAATCAACACACACAATTAATAAATATTTGTACATTTTTCAATACTCCCAATCTGATTCCTAACAAATTCAATTATAATATCAGTTTCATTTGAATGACCTGCCTTAAATTTCAAACCCCATATGAAAAAACAGCTACCCCTTCCAAATTCCAATTCAATAAACAAATTTAAAAGCGCAGAAAATAAATTGCAGAAATTTATTTTTGAATTTTCACGCAAAGTGCAATTTTTATTTGCAATCCGAATTCCAAATCAAAAATATCATTCAAAATAGTAGTTGTTGCTTAGAACATATTTGTTACAAAAATATGTATTTTAAGGCATGAAATATGTTACGTTATGTTAATATGAATAACACGTGCGTGATGTAGATGAGTGCGTATGACGGACAAAATATTCATAACACTTCTGCAGGTGGAGACAATAAAAATAATTAAAAATAATTATAGCTCTGGTTTTGTGTCTACTGTATTCTTGCCTGTACCTCGAAGTATAAGTTCCCAGGTAATCTAGTATATTATTAAACTATATTATATATCTTCAATATATATTATATCATATTATATCATATTATATTAATAAACTCCAAGAATATTCAAATATCTGTGTTTATTGTTTGGTGAGATATTTATAGATTTTTAATATATTTTTAGCTGAATCGAGGTGAATTGTCCTGTCCTATTTGCTGGGAATTTTGGAGTCAGTTTCAAACCTAACATATATATAAATTATAATATTTGTTTGAATGACATTTACTTAGTTTAAACAATTTCATTTTATTTTTATAACTATTCAAGAAATTTTAATGATGTTTTGAAGTTAGTTTCCAACTCTTATTCTACTGAATTCACTATCATCTTTCAACCTTGGATCATATCCCTGATACGACCCGAGTTATTTTTCACGCTTATTTGCTTATCTTGAAAAGCCCCCATATACTGATCCAAACTTTTCTTTATATTCATTTTTACGGGGTTTCAAGACTGCCAGCAACACTATAATTATATTTATTTCTGACTGAGAATTTGATGAATTTGAATATCACATTTTTGCATAATATTTTATTTTTTTGAATTTTGCGCTTTTAAATTTAAATTTAAATTTTCACGAACTTCCAAGTTAGATAAAGAAAAATTCAACGAAATTCAAAATTTGAAACCGACAGGCGAGAAATACACTTAGCCTATCTGGCATTGGAGGATTAATTACTTGCATTACTGCAGTTTCTTGTTAGTCTGGTCTTCTTTTGTCGCTCATCTGTTGCATTTATCAAGGTTTCCCACGCTTTGGTCCTGTTTGGTTCGGTTCCTTTCTTATTTTTGTTCTGCTCTTCAAGGAACTGAGACAACGCCATAAAATATGCATACGAGTGGCAAATACGATGTGAATTTTGAGCCGAGTTGAGACGGGGCTGATGTCTGGCAGTTAGTTAGCTCGGCTCACGTAACTTAGGAGTGGTTGTGTATGACACGACAAGGGCAACAAAAACAACAAAAACAACAAGAACAACAACAAAAACAACAAGAACAACAAGAACATAAACAACAGCAACTAAATACAAACATTTATTATTTTTGTTGGCATAGGCCTGAGCAAAAGCAAAGCAAGAGCGTAGCGACTAATTAAACTGATGAGAGACAATGCCTCACGTAAAACACACAAACAACCAACAACAACAACAACACAGCTGTGTAACACTAACTCCTGCCCTGAAACTGGGACATTGTTGTATACAAAACAAGAACAATTCTGAGTTTTGTCTTGTTTAGTTGTTTTTTTTTTCTGTTTTTGCTGTAAAAGCACATTTAAACAATTGAACACACAAACACACTCACACATGCTCAAATGGACGCGACTGCTGGTGTTGGTGTTGGTGGTGGGGGTAGGGTTTGGTTTAGGTTTGAGTTTGTGGGCGTGACAGCTGCCGTCTGTGCGAAATGTTGTCATGGCATTTGCACAATTTCCCACAATGAAAAATAAATAGGTGCAGGATTCATTAGGATTACAACATGGCACAACACAGCAATACACACACACACAAGCACACGCACAAGTACACACACGCACACACACCACATTCAATACCTTTCTCTGGACAGACGCCATTTTGAGCGATGTTTCGGGCAAAGGGTCGGCAGGCGGATGCTAAGGGCTACAGAGTTAGGTAATCATCAAGTATACATCGAGCAGTTGTTGCTGCTGCACTTGCACAACAACATTTTCAAATACTCCCCCAAAACGCTGGCATTTGTACATGTAAATTAGATGCAGGTTGCAGGCGGCAGTTTGCTGGTCGCTGGTTGCAGATGCACTCTATCGCATCTCTGGATATATATTATGCATTCCTCGGCAGCTTTGTCATGCCAATGCCAGGGATTAGAAAGTCGGGCCATAGAGTTGCATCCATAATATAATTAGATGTAAGCCAAACGTAGCTGATATGCAGCCAAGTATATGAATAGACAATTGCAATATGCATAATATATAATAATTATGATAATAATACACAGCTAAATAAATAAAGTAACAAATTGAATATACTAATATTAAAAATTGGTTCACTTTTTCACTTATATTTCAGTAAGCTGAAAAAAACGAAGCTGATTCAAATTATCAGAGTATCGAAAGGTTTGTAAAACATGTGGTCAACATGGAAATGCAATTTGTAAATGTTATTGCCAATGTTATGAGTTGCTGTTAGTTTTTGTGTTTGTTTTTGCATTTCCATTTGCCACTGATAAATTCCTGTGCTCTATAAATAGTTGCAAATTTGCATTTAGTTGCATTTGACATTCGGCCAATCAGTTTGCACTGGCAACAGTAGAATTTTACCTGGTTGTGCACAGAAAGTCAGTTTATTAGGTTCGAACATAGGCCGAGTGTGGGACCAGTACGATTATCAATTCAATGTGTTCGTTTTAATGATTATTCGAATACTTATTTGTGAATATTGTGTATACGTGTGCGAATGTGTGTGGGTGTGAGTGGGTCTAAAATCCACCTGCTAAATGTGGTGCGATTTGGAGCAGCAACTAAATTGCAAATGGAAATGCGTAGTTAAACGGAAATTGAAGGAACTAATTTTTGAATAATACGCTGCAATTTTAATATTGAATAATTGCAAACATTTCCAGTTCGTTAGCCTGTTAATATTACCGTATTATCCATTTGCATTGCATTGTTGTCTGTTAATTTAACTAATTGCAGCTCTGCTTGTGTTTCCAGAAGTTTTAGCCTTTGTCTGATGTTTGCTTCAAAATTTTGGCATATTTTACGCTGCAACGCCTTCTAATTATAACACAGCATATATGCTATATGTTTGCACAACAACAACAACAGCAACTCGCACTCACAATTTTGAGCAAATAGTCGAGTTGAATTATGTACGCAGAGCGCAATGCCAGAGAGGGAGGGAGGTAGAGGGAGACCTATATAGACACAGCCTGTTGCCAAAATATTTTGCTAATTTATAAAATGCACTTGCAACGGAACGTGGCCAGGTTGACATTCACACACACACACACACGCGTCCGCATATTTGTAGTCTTTGTCATATGACAAAAGTGAAATGCAAACAACATCAAAGTGCAGCCTCTCACGAACTTTGTCCTCGGCTCTAGTATAAAATTAAAAACAACAACGTGCAACTGCAGCTTGGAGTCGCATTAAAAATAGACTAACATTTTATTAAGTTATCAAATTAGTGAATTCCACATTACAAAGAGGTATTAAAACAATTTACTTTTATTTGAATATGTTATGTGTGATAAAAAATAAATATACCTGGATGTGAGAAAATTAGGAATATTAAGCTCGAAACAATACTTTCAAATTATGGAATAAGTGATATTACAAAAGAATCGTCTTAAGATATATAAAAATAGAATTCTGAAGAAAAAGAATTCACTTGTAGAGCATATCAGACTCTTTTCAAATATTTATAAGTATCGAGTATTCGACTCTGTTGGGATATCAGTCATTTATCAATATCAATAAGGTACCGATATCAGTAGATTATCGATATCAGTGTAATTATATCAACCCAAACGATTTCCGTTTCTATGTAGAATTAACTACTGTTCCGAGTTCTGATTGAAACTGTTTTTTCTGAAATAAACACACAACCTAGTAGTCAATAGTAAATATTTTAAGACACTATATAATAAAATAAAACACTTATAAATGCATAAGCATTAAACTCCTTTTGGGATTTGAATTCGCCGATGACTGCATATCGCAAAACTTCTTATATGCAGACTGCATAATAAGTTTCAGAATATCAAAAAGGTAAAAAGGATTTTCAGAATAATGCTTAAAAATTACTACTTTAGCTTATACAGCTCACAACCTCAAATTACGCATAAGCTTTCCACTGAGCAGCATTACTTAATATTATTTAATATAATAATACATAAAGAGCTGGTCTGATTCCCTTGTATATACTTTATAATATGTACATTATATAGTGTATATTCGATAACGACAAACATAACTCATTTTGGGAAATCGATTTACACTTGATGTCCTGTTTACCACTGCTGGCGACGCTGCAGTTTATGAGTTTATTGTTTACGCTGCTTTCAGCCATAAATATTTGCAAAGTGCTTTTAAAAAACAAAAGATGGTATTGCAAGGCATGTAGGGGGAAGAATTGAAGACAGAGTGTAAGCTGGTGTTGATGATGGTCAGCAGCAGCTTCAGAGTACGGAAGGGGATTGAGGGGATCGAGGGTAATCAGGCGAGCATCGAGCTGGCTGGCTGGTTGGTATGCAACTTAACTTTTAGTTTGCATGTTGTACAATTAATGGAGCTGAAGTAAATTGAAGTGTGCTTGGCTCTTGGCGCAGCACAACCTAAAAGACGCACAGACCACAAGCCCCTTCATTTCGCGCCACAATCAGCCCAAAATCAACAACCGCAGAACAGCAGGAGCAACAAACACAAAGCGCAGCCAAACAAGCGACCAAATCCATAATTGCCAACAAACGGCAATCAAAATTGTATTGACGATTCGGAACGATCGCACCCGCCAACTCCCTCACCTGTCCGCCCATGCCCTTGTTCGGCATGTTAGCGGCGGCAAAACGCATTAAGTAGTCATAAAATATTGGCTTACCCAGGCCAGTATCGTGGCTCGCTGGCGCCCTCTATCGTCAGCACCTTCAGTGCGCGGTGCTATAAAATTTAATTTATTTGTCCGTAATAATTTCCCATGGCAACTGTTTATTCAGTGGCCGACTCCTTGCTCCAAGATACGGCAATCAATACCAGCACACAAATGGGTGTATTAGCCCGTTTGAAGACTCCACTTCAATATTGGGTTATCTGAAATTTTATTTGTATATTGTAGATGTAAGTGTGCCATAAAAACATTAGATAGAAATCATTTTCGTTAATCAAATGTTCTCTTCGTAATTGTTGATCCAGTGGAATTTTTTATGACACATTCTTATTCAACTAATGTCAATTCCTTCACTTTACCGAATTTCTTAAAGGCTTACTGAAATACAACTGGGATCATTAGCTCTATTTTTATGTTTGGAATAAAAAAAAATAATAAAAAGGTGATAAGTATGGCAGAACTAGCTTTTTTCTTTAGATTCTTAGTTATATTATCATTATAATACATATATTATTATTACTATTATTACTATTATAATTTTGTATATTTATTATCATTTGAATAGTATAAAAGAGGCCTGCTGAGAACTTTATATCTTTTTATACCTATAATATAACTTCTTACAATATAAATATTTTCATATTGTTTATTAAATTTACTAGATAGCCGTTAGTCCATCATGTTTGTGGAGCTCACTTCTTGTTGTCGCATTGAGCTACTGTTTGCATGTGAACATCAAAGTGGCAACAAGAAGACGCTCCACACACCCAAAACACCCACCCACTTAGACACAACATAACTTGATTTGGCTTGCGTGCTATTTTGAATTGTTCTATAACATCCAGTGGGCCAAGTGGGGCAAGTGTGGCAAGTGGGCCAAGTGGCACAGAGAACCAAGCCTAGATTCCATTCCCAGTACCAGTCCGAATCATAATCAATGGCAGTGTCTGCCAGTGTTGGCTGTGCAAGCAGCGAGGCAGCGTGTGAGAGGGGAGCTCGTAAAGTTGGGTCCACTTAAGCGCAATTGTTGGCCATAAAACTCAACTGGGTTCTCCTCTAACTGTGAGCTATGTGAATGTGTGCGTGTGTGTGGATGTGGGTGTGTGTGTGCATGTGGGTGTGTGTTTCTGTGTCTGTGCTGTGCATACATTCAACGCAACTGAGACGTCATGAACAATTACATCGTCGCTACAAATTGAAACTAAATGCAGTTAATTATTGAGAACCTCGAGGGCTCAACTCCGTTGCAGTCTTCCTTCTCACTCTGCTGATATTGTTTTTTTTGTGTTTCGAATTTCCTGTTGTTATTTTCTGCTATTGCATGCCAATTGTTTGCTTTCGTGGAAACTGGGCGATGTTCATTATTTGGCAATGGTCGCACAACAAGTGAGGATTCCAGACAACAATTGACTTATCATTTGACTTTGTGCGGTTGGGTTTACGCGTAATTCCCCGTTGAATTGTGCCAAAAACGCTGCTAGCTTGACAACAACAAACCCGGACAATGGTAAATTCCACGCAATCGGCTTATGCTGACATTGCTGCCTCCCGATGCCACAAAGTGCGACAAGCCTGACGACTGTCAACCAGACAAAAACAACAACAATGGTCATCGAAATCTGACCACAAGCAAAAGCATAACAATGATGCGCATAGAAAAAATAAAAATAAAAAAAAACTCAACAGTTGTTACTATGCAAACAACAACAACAAAGGCGACGGTTGTGGGCGTGGCCCTGCCACAAAGTCGCCGCCCTGTAAATAATAGCAATTAAAAGTGTTTTCCCCATTGTTGACTCTCAATAAAAATGCCAATTTATGATTTCAGTCCTTGCTCTTCCCAAGTTGACAATGCCAGCAATTATTCCAAGCCCTAAAGAAGCCCGTGCGACTTTACTTAAGCAAGTCTAAGGGCCTTATATATTTCATAGCCGGTTAATATTTCTAATTCTTAACTTTTAAATAAGACAGTGCTTGAAAAGAGAACTTCTTAAGATCAGTATATTCCAAACATATCGTCTATATAAGAAAGACTAAGAAATGATTTTCACTTAAAAATACGCCAATTTGTGTAATTTTCAGTGGGCTTAAAATACGTACAATTTCTTCAACTATATTATGAAGTCTTTTTGTTAACTCTGATGAAAGAGCCCGCGAAATTTGCATGAGTTTACACAGCCATTGAAAGTCTGCCACTGGCATTGACTGTTAGTTGTCTCGCCTGGTTTGGACTGGATTCGAGTTCTAATTGAAGCCTTTCGCGGGTGGAGCGCTTAGAACAAGCTGAGATAAAAATTCAATTAAGACCCCGAACAACACCTTTGTCAACTAATTACATGTCCCGGCAACGGTCGACGGTCGACGGTCGATGAAAGGCCAAAGCAATTCCTAAGGTGGCATTTCAGCTTTTAATTGAAAAAAGCGAGGCGCATTGAGTGACAAAGGTGTGATTTATTATTTGGATTGCTTTTTGGGTTTTCCATTACTTTCGCTCTCCTCTCTCCCTCCCTCTGAATTTCTCTCCCCTCTCTGTCACACACTCTTGTTGTTCGCCGCCCCAACATTTTTGTATTTGCACTTCATTTCAGGTCGTTACTTTTTCAATTGTCTACAAAGTTTAAACTCTTCCTTTTTTTCTGTTGCTCAAGCAATTGGCATTTAAATTAAGACCAAATTTGCTTGAATGCCTTAAGCAAATTTCAATTTCCGCATCGTTAAGCAAATGGCAAAAGGGTTCGAGGTGGGCCAAGTGAGCCACTAATTAATTGTACTGCACAGGCATTAAGGTCAATTGATTTTAGCTCTTTGAAAGTGTCAGGTAACAAATATATCTCCATTTCCACATAAGTTTCATCTTCATAATTATCACGTAGTTTCACAGCCTGTAAATAATAAACAATACATTTAGTAAAAGTAATTTGATCTCAATTGCACATCTTCAATGAAAATGTAATCACAATTGTGGGTGGAGCCACTATTGAGTAGTAGACAAAATTAAATTATTGAGCAGCTGTCGAGCTATTGAGATCATATTTCAATACGAATGGCTGCAGGTAACAATTTAATTAAAAATTGTGTCTGCGACAAGGACAAGACGAAGCCAATTTAACGCCAGTACATCGGACATCCTTTGGCTTGCCGCGAGATTGATCAAAGTGTTGCCCACCGATAGCGATTTCAATTAAGATTTATGCCGAATATGCTCGTCAACTTTAAAAATCATTTCCCCTTGTATTGAAAACTGGTTCCGTTCATTTTCCGCACTCGTTAATTAGATTTGTGCAATTTATACAGACCGGAAATGCTTTAATTTATTTTAGATGCAAACTGAACTGAAATTCGCGGCACAGGAAATTTAATTGGAAAAGCTGCAAGAATTACTGAATCCATTTGAATAATGTTTGTTTTTTTTTGTTCATAAATAATTAGTTAAATATCTATTTATAGTAATATATATTAATATTGTTTTGATGTCATTTTTGTTATATTTACAAATGATGTCCTCTAATTTACTTTTAATTAACATATTTTGTTTGCAGAAAAGTTTAAAATTGAGTTTAGCTAATAATTTAGCTAACTCGACATAAAAAATGTCGAATGCAAAATTTTCAAATTCTCATTTACAAAATGCCTAGAAATATTGCAAATTGAAATTTCCTGTTAAAAGACTAGCGATCATTTACTTCAGTTTCCTTTGCTTTTCCGGAATAAAGTTGAGTTAATTTTGCATAAATTCATTGCATTCATTTGAGCATCTGAGTAGAATTTATGCCACAATTTACTTGTCAACAAGCTGCTTAGACACATGCCGATAAACGTGGCGACTCAGTGGCAAACTCAAACACTCAAACACTCGCACATTCACATTTAGATATTTGTAATGTATATATTCACCCCAAGTGCCAGCTACCTGCTCGTAAATTATAACATACTTGGCTTGCCTTTGGCAAACCTTAATTGCTTTTGAGTTTCTAATAGTCTTATAAAACAAACACGGTAAATTATCATGCGAGATTTCCTGAGTGGCAAAAGGTAACCCAAGTGTACTCATATACACACATATATATATATATATATGTATGTGTATGGGTGGGCGTGTGTGTTTTCCAAGGCAATATTCTTATCAAACATTTGCCTTGCCAATTTGCCAAGCATCTTTATCTGTGCGTTGCCCTAACAGCACACGGTATAAATTAGCTACTGTCAACAGTTGAGCACTGAATATTTATATGGCAATCTTAAAACAAAACAAAAAATTAATATGATTACAAAAATATGGTTATATATATATATAAATGTTTATGTATGCATTTCAAAAATTAATATATGAATACGTCAATTATTTTATGTAATGCATTTTCATGACTTGAATTAATGAATTGAGAGAAGCTGCAGAAAATGTGCGCTGCCTTAAAACTATTCGAGTGTCTGTGGAATACGTTATTATTATTATTATATTATTTCGAAGAACATTTAAGTTTATTGGCTGCTGTTCTCTGCTGCCTTGATTATTTCAAGTTCTGTTCTGAACTCACTTAACCCATTCCACATCGATTCCTGTACGTTTATAGATTATTGCTATTGGAAACTTTTGTATCCTTGCACATAATTAGCCAGCAAGTTGCATGAGCTCTTGGAAATTAAGCAGTTTAAGTAGCCTGCCTAGCTATACTTGTACAGCAAATTGACCAGGAGGAAGCTGGAACTGTGTAGTAAAAGCCAAGTCAAGTGCATAGAACGGGAGCAACTCTCTGATTCTCTTACCTTATTCTTATTCTCAGTTGGCTTTGGCCACTTGTGTTCCTTGTTGTCTCTAGCGTGTGTATGCATGTGTGTGTGTGAGTGTTAGTGTGTATTTGTATCGTACATAAGCACATTTTATGCAGCTAATGATGTATTCATTTGGCATGTAAGCACACTCAACAGTCCTCAGTCTGTTCAGCCTTTTCAATTGCCGGCAAATGAACCTTCAACCTCGACGACTGTCAGAGCGTGCGACGGTTAAGTGCACTGCAAGTGCCCCCAACAGGATTCTACTTATGAGCAAATAATGCGATTTGT
The DNA here is from genome assembly GCA_035044325.1 of Drosophila nr. medialis 2 BK-2023a. Classification (NCBI taxonomy): domain Eukaryota; kingdom Metazoa; phylum Arthropoda; class Insecta; order Diptera; family Drosophilidae; genus Drosophila; species Drosophila nr. medialis 2 BK-2023a. The sequence goes on along the minus strand of JAWNMH010000410.1, from coordinate 1,727,378 downwards.
TTAATGAGCTCAACAACATGCACACACACACGCACCCCGACACACACACGGACACACACACATACGGACACAAGCAAGCATTTAAGCGGTCATTGTTTGCTGTCTAGTAAAAAAGTGTGCAATGTGGTCCGCTGACCACGCTGACTGGGTCGAGAGAGTTAACCTTGAACTGTGAGCGGAGATTTTAATTCAGTTAATATTAACAAGTCTCTCTGGATGAAAATTACACAACTGGCAGCCACGTGGCTGGCTGGCTCTGCTCTGTGCCGCAGCTCACTCCCAGGAGCACTATAAATAACCCTTTCGATAACAAACATTGCGATGTGTTGATAATAAAGGCTTGATTTATTTCTATGCTATGTTGTGATTTATGGACTTTAATGGCATCGTCTCCCAGCCAAACGACAAAGGACTAAAGACGGGCGCCGACAGCAGGGGGTGTGGGATGTAAGGGGGAAGTAACTGAGTGGCAAACGAGAATCACGAAATGTCGGCTGTTATTTAACATTTTACTTCAATCCGAGTAAATAATAAAAACTTTTAGAAATTAAGAAGATGAGCAGCGAGTTTGAACTCAAATCCAAATTGCATACAGATTTAAAGAAGACAACCTTTAAATAAACCAATTTTATTTAAGCTCCAATTGAAAATGTAACTGTCAGATTCACACTTCAGTTGAGTAAGTTTGAGACAAAAGAATGGAATTGTTGTAGTATAATTCATGGCAGTCTTGGAATTTATGCTTTATACTCCATAAATTAAGTCTGACATTTTGATGGTCATTTTCGTGAACTATTAACTGCTCCACAGAGCAGCTCTCAAGCTGCTCCAGGCATCCTGTTTTGAGCAATTAAAACGCCTGTGTGCAGTGCCTGAATAGGAGAGGTGATTTGGGGAGAGAGACTCCTGACTGCCCTGCCCACATTTCTGGGCAACACACATTAACTACAAATTACATTCACATTAGTGTTTCGGCATTTCCTGCTCCTTGTTCCTCGCCACACTTTCTTCTTTTATTTTTTTCGAGTTTCTCTTTAAAAAAAAAGAAGAGAGAAACCCAAAAAAAAAACAAAATAAAAAAAAAACAGGAACCACACACTTAATAAATCAAAGCGGCCTCCCTGGCGCCTCCCTGGAGAATGCTTGTTAAATGCTCGTAATAAATTAGCTGCCGCTCGGCAGACCGCTCTGCCTAGCCGCTCCCCTCCCTCATCCTACTACTCTTCTCAGTAGCCCATGATTATTGGCTTAGCTGATGGTTCTGGCCTGGCCAGCATTGAACCCAATCGAAGGCACCTTCTCCCACTCCCACTCCCACTGCCCACGAGCACAATTTCCGCCAGACTCATTCATTTTGCCAAGTCGTGAATTTGCTTGCAATTTTTCGATTCCTTTATTTTTAATGAAGTCAGCGCTAAAAATTTTCGCTGTGTGAGCGCGTTTTATAAGGGGGGAAATATACAGAAGCGGCGAGTGGGAGGTAGGGGGTTGGGGTTGGCTGGCTGAAACTTTCGCGTATTTGGCTTACGATTTTTCGCAATTCATTTTTAATTTCGCTTTGTGGCAACTTTCCACTGCTAATTCGATGCTGTACCATTTTTTACCGGCAACTAAATGAGCTGTTGGATGTATTAGTTTTTTTTTTCTCTCTTTTTGTGTATATAATATTTCCACAACTTGGCACACTTTTGTTTCAGCATATTTCAGTAGCAGCTCATGCCATCAAATTATTTAATCAATTTAAATACTTACCTTAAGCATATTACTTTGTAATTCTTAACGGACACTTTGAGCCAAGGCCCAATCGAGTTTTAAATCGAGTTGTGAACAGGAAATTAGATTCGCTTCGTTACGCAAAGTGAAGACAATTTTTTGTGCGATGCATACACATGCAGTACTCGAAACTGAAGCTGCCAGAGATGCAAGCGCTTAAATGTTGCATAATTGTTGCATGTCACATGCACAGCTAACGAGGCATCCACTGTGAGAAGCAAAAGCCCAAACAGAAGCCAATGCAACTTGCACCAAGTCAATGCTAATTAGAACTCCGTAACGGAGAGGAAGAAGGCTCATCATACGCAGGGCCAGACAAATTTGTAGCCTTAAAGCGCACCTGATGACAGGCTGCCCCAAATGGCTGCAATGGGGCACCTTGCAACTTTCAAAACGGCAAAAGGCAAATGGCAACCACGACCCCTGTAAATGAGAATCAAGCGTCTGCAACTTTTGCCTCGGCAGCAACGAGGCAGTGAAAAATTCAACGTCAACACCTTAAATTTAGCTGTAAATTACATTGCGTTTGTGAGTGTGTGTGTGTGTGTGTGTGTGTGTGTGTGTGTGTGTATATGCTTAAGTGTCACGCTAATTTCAACAGCAAGCAAAAAGTCACACGCAGCGCCATGCTACTTTGCAACGCGTGCCAGCAAAAATTAAAATGCTTCCACACTAAAAGATATATATTTATATATATATATATATATATATATATATATATGTATATGTGCAGTATATGTATTTATTTATAGCATATAAGTAAGAGTGCTCTGTGCTCGAGTAGACTAGGAGATACCTGTACACCGCCCTAAGTTACTTCCTTAGTCGTTACCCTCAGAATTTGTAGAAGAAACGGCAGTCGGAAATCGCAAAAAAAGACAGAATCATTTTTTCTCTCTCTTCTTAAAATATCTTGTCTTACTCTCTCTCTCCCTCTCCCTCTCTAAAACTAGTTGGTCTAGTTGAGTTTCCTGTGGTCTTAATCCAGAACCAACCTGTTGAATACATTTATAAGCATTTTTATTTTAATGCATAAATTTTTTATATTATATTTCATAGTTAACATTTGTAATACTAATTTCATTATTCGAATTTTAAATTTGTTTAAACTCAATTTAAATTTTACAAATTTATTTTCCAAAACTTTGTGCTACAGTCTACTAATATATGTATATAAAGAATATTTGTATAAATAGTAATAATAATATATATTTTCCAAAGACTAAAAACGATTTTAAGAATTCGACTATTTTAACTAAATTAATAGCATTAACAGTCAAGCTAATAATATGCTTACAAATTTGATAAGCTAATTAGTGGGAATGTATTTAAGTAACATACATTATATTCAAAGTAGTTAATAATATAGATTTATATATGGATAGTTTTGAATATATAAATAAATATTTAAGCATGGCTAATTCTTAAATCTCGAGTGAAATAAAACTGTAAAACTTATAGACTTTCAGGCTGTTAAATGCGAATTTAATTTTAATAAAAATATACTCTTGAATTTGAGAGTATTTCAAAGTGCCTGGCTTCATTTCCCACATTCACATTGTAAGTGAGTTTTCTATGGAGTAAAAAATGGTCAAGCTGTGAAACGTGCTTATTATTCATATGCCAACAAAAAAAAAAAAGAAAGAAAAGAAAAATGAAATAAAAAGTGTTGCATGTGGCTAAAAAGCTAAACAAAATTTTTAATAAATGCAGCGAAGCATCGTCTGCTGGCCAACTCCGTGCAACTTGCTACTCGGCCACTGCCTCATCTCTGCACCGTGCACCCGCACTCCTCTTCTCCCAACTACTTTTGGTCTTTTGGTCACTTTTGCAGTTGCATGTGGCACGCGTAGCCTTTTTGGCTCCTGCGCCTTGGTAGCCGTTGACACAACTGTTGCCCCGGACGGAGTCGACAGCTGGAGGTGGTCATGGACGGGGTCGGGAACGGGAATGGGGAGGATGGACATGCCGACGGATACGGAGTTGGAATACGGAGGTGGTCTCGGCCCGGTGGCAAAATGAAAAATCACAGCGCCGTGCCAGAAACTGCTCAGCTTGCCCATGACTATACGAAGGGAATATTTTTATTGTGCGGCTGCTGCTGCTTCTTCTGCTTGGAGTCTCGGCGTCTGTGTGTGTGTGTGTGTTTGCGGCAAACTCATATTCATTCATTCATTCATTCAGTTCAGAGTTGCAACACATTTTTATGTGTCCTTTATATGCGCAAAGTGTGAATGCGAATATTCTTTATATATGTCTATTTTTTATTTTTTTCTTCACCATTTTCATTTCCTATTTGCACATTTTTCACTTCTGTCCGTTGGCTTTTGATGCGTCCCGTTTGTGTTTTGTGCAGTTAAAAGATTTATAAATATGAATATTATACATTGTGGCATGAAATATGCAAATTTCAGAAATGGCCAAAGGAAATAGAAATGGTCAAAGCGGAACTAGCACCTCCTCTGCTGTTACTATTCCTATTCCCTATCGCTCTCTCCCCTGGCCCAACCACGCTGGCCACTAACTGGTCTCAGTATCTTCCAAACGATTTTTCTAGTTTTTTTTTTATTTTTATTTTGAATTCTCTTGATGCACGCAGATGCATTTAATGACTGGCAACAGCAAAGGACATGGCGCCTGCAAACTGGCTGCAACAAATGCAGTAAATGGTCCTTTGGAAACATTAAATCGGGAATTTCAAACACCCTAAAATTCTTTGCCTAATTGTAGAGTTCAGAGTGCTTTTGCTTAATTTAAGAAATATAAAATATAATTTTTCATTTGTATAAATTTGTCATATAATATTTTATCTATGATAATATAAAAGATAAATTTCGGCTATCTTCTCAATTCCATTTTTCCCACATCGCATTTTTATAGGTTATTCTTATCAATTTTTAATTAATTGAATTAATTTTTTCAGATTTACCTTTGATACATATTTTTGCAAAATCAACATAAATTAAGTTAATTTGTTTTGTTTTGTTTGGTGAAACTTTCGTACTTGTTGCTCAAGAAATCGTAGAGTATGCAATATGCAGCTAAACAACAGCTTCAAAAGTTAACTGCTAAATAATTAATTGATGTTTATATTTTTTTCTGTGTGCCTGTCGTTATTTTTTCCATTTACGTTTTTTCCACTTTTGAAAATAAACTTGTTGTAGTCGTCGTCGCTCTTGGTTGCAATAAATCAGGACGTTTTAATGCAAATATTGTTGCAATTTTATGGCTTAAATTAGCAATTGTGCGAGCGGCCATTGGCAATTAATATTTATTAACAGGCGGCGCATGATTAATGTGCCATAATAAAATTAGTTATAGAAAAATACAGCCAAACATGTAAAAAATGGATACAAAAAGGAAACGAATGACATTCACAATTAAATTATTTAAAGTTGACAATGCAAAGTTTAATTAATCCCACAATGTCAGCAATTATTCTAAGCCAATTGATCAGTAGCAGGATGGCAAGGGGAGCGGAGCAAAGGGTTCGGAATGTGGTTTAGCCGCAACATTAAAATCAATTAAATTATGAAAAAAAATAAAATAATTTAATGGCAGTACTCTTTCGGCCACCCGATGACAACTGTAATATTCAATTTGTTGACGCAATCGGAGTTAATTAATAATTCAATAAACGCACAAAAGCCACTTAAAATTAGTTGCATGCAATTGTCCCTGTCACTGTATTTATAAGGAAATGGGAATCACATAAATTATAAAGTGTGTCAACATCAAACCAAGTGCAAGGTATTACCACGAAACATAATTGACAAGTAACCCATGAATAATAAAACATGCCGCATATATTTAGTAGAAGTTTGTGCTGCACAGCTTTATTTATTCTTGGGCTGTGTTCTGATGAAAATGGGTGTTTTACATTTATGTTATATTGGATAGAATTTCATTTTCAAATATACATATATCAAAATTGGCAAATAAAAGATGTTAACTTTGAAAAATATTCTACCAAAGACAAATTGTCAAATTCAAACGCATCAAAACGGTTTCCCAACCAATTGAAAGGCTATAAACAGGGAACACATTACAGTTTACACACACCTTACAAATTTAGCTGGATATGTGATGAACAATCGGAAACTTGCTGACTTCTAGTATAAGTGTTCTGTGCATTCGAAAGCATAGCTGAAAAGTTCCAGCTAAATCATCATTTGCCCCAAATGAATCCTCAAATGCGGTCATAAATTTTGTGCCAGTAGTCGTCTCCGAACTTCTCAACAAGATTCGTGGCCCGTTTTACGATTCTCAGTTTTATTTGCCACACGTTGCCATTCTCCAACGCGTTCCCATTCGTATTCGCCTTCGTATTCGCTATGTCAATCATCTCATCAGCATCATCAGCTGGCTGCCAAGTGGAGATACTCAAAAACTTTGATGGATTTATATGCCTGTCTGCTTGGGGAGGATTATGTTAATAGCCAAGTTGGAATTAGCCTGCAAAGGATTTCTCTGCGTGTGCTGCATTAAAATTTATCGACTGACAGTCTATATGACTGTCGCGTATGTAAATTGATTGTGGCTCATGAACAAAGCCACCGGCTCGAGTAGCGCGCACATCTCTCGTAAAGTTTGTCTTTGCGCAATTATGACTTTTAGCAGGCAACTGAGTGGCCTCATCTGGCCATCAGGTTCTTAGGGGTTTACGACACCGACATAAACCCAAAGTGGCCACACTGCAACCGTAAATTTTGCGACTTCATATCAAATTAGTGCAGCTCTCTGGATTTCAGCCGCCTGAATGCATCGCTTCACTTAAGCACATTTTGGCTACAAATTAGAATGAATGCAATAATAGAAATAATTATGTATTTTATGTATAAGTTAAATAACTTCATATTCAAAGAAAAGCTATTTATTTTTTAAGTTTTCAAATTATTTTTAATTTTCGGCATCCTACGAAAATCCTCTTATAAATTTTGAACAAAATTAATGCAATTTCAAATAAATCAAAATCATAGAAATTATATTCCATTTGCGCAACTTTGGCAAAGTCATTCGTAAAATATTTATTGTGAAAAAGAATTAATTTAGTGGCCATAAGTTTACACAAAGTTGAAAGCTTACTTTATTTTTTTATTGATATTTTTGTATCAGTAATCTTTACATTTTCATAAAAATTGGCAGCTATTCAATTGTTGAAACTCTTAGCTTATTGCTGTAAATAAGATAATCCCATTCACTGCACAGAAGAGCTGCTCATTCATTCTCTCTCTATCTCTATCTCTCTCTCCCTCTCTCTCTCTTCTCTTTCTCTTTCAATCTCTATCTATCTCTCTATGCGATTTTAATGCAATTAGCTGCCTGTGAATTTGACCGCTTACAGCTGATTGTAGCATACTTTTCAGCGCAACGAATGCCGAATACTTTGAGTTTTGCATATTTCAATGACAGACTGAAAACTTAACTTGGTATGCACTGTGCTCTCTATATAGTGAATGCACTTTTTGTGGCTATTGCAGTTGTGGTTGTTGTTGTTGCTGTTGCTGTTATTGTTGTCGTTGGAGAGCTGCTGCTGTTGGCGGCCGTTGTTGACTACTGCCTGCATAGAATTGTGAGAGATGCGTGCTGGCCAGGCCATGACGCCAGCGGCAGTCAATTTGCTTGTTTACAATGCCACATACTCACACACGTGCAGCGCATGCATAATCACACACACACACACACACGCAAACACATACACTATGACAAATCGCAAACAATTACAACAGCGCTGCGTTGTCTTTCAGTTGTTGCTTTTTCGCCGCAATAAATACAATTTGCATGACAAAATAGCAAACAAGTGCAAGTTTTGAGTGCATGTGTTTGTGTGTATGTTTGTGTGTGTTTGTGTGTGTGTGTGTGTGTGTGTGTGAGTGTGAGTGTGTGTGTGTTTCTGTGCTTGTGAGCGTCTGGTGGTTCACTCAACCAAACAAAACTACACACAAAAACAATCAACTGCCAGTGCAGTCCAAACAGCAACAACAACAGCAACAACAACAACATTAGTTAGGCTTTATCCTGAGCTGCCGTTTTTGCTTTGCCTCTTCTTCATCCTGCTGCTGCTTCTGCTCCGGCTTTTCTGTGGAACAACTTATGAATATTCAATTTAACATAAAAGATTTTGTTGTTATTTTGATTTCTTTTTGTCTCGTCTCTTGTTCTCTCTCTCCCTCTCTTTATATCTCTGTCCCTCTCTCTCTCTTGTCGTCTGTCGCACTCTTTTTCACTCAGTAAACTTCATGGGCGAAACGAACTCATGCATGCTATGGAATGTGCAAAATATTGGATAGCCTAGCAGGCGAACTGGTCAGCGAAGCATCGACGTAACAACAGCAGCAGCATACACTGGAAATAATTTAAGATACATTTTATAATAAGTGCATATACTACACCACCAGTAGCTGACAGAAGGAACGAATGCAACGGCTTAACTAAATATTTGAACTTATTGGTTGAGGATGTTATTTTAATTCTTATTCGATAAATGAAAATACAAAAAAAAAAATAATCCCAATTAAAAAATGTATCAGTGAAAAAAATATATTATTCTGATTTTTAGACCAATTTAAAAAGGCCTTTTTCAAATATTTGATTAATGCTGGTGCAACTAATGAAAATAATTCCCACTTCTGGACAGCTTAAATTAAGGATGTTCAAGATATTTGCCTAGATACTACCTAGATCGATACGAAATTGGCATCTTGTAAAAAATGCCTTTTTTTTTACACATATTTAGTAGAAACTGGAGTCAAATTCACTTTTCACGCTATTCCATAAAAATGCATGATTCTAATTCGAATTTTCACACATCAAATAAGACAATAAGCATAAAAATCAGATAGTTAAAATTTTGAAAATAAATTTAATCAAATTTCAAATGTGATGAAAATCGACGACAAGCGATGCGCAAACAGAAATATCTCCAAAAATGGTTCACAAACTAGTCAAGATCGATATTCTTAGCCAGATATGTGTTGTCAGTGTGCAGCTTAGACATATTCATGATGGCCAACGACTTCAATAGATCCGCCATGCGGATGACCAGCTTGGTATCGTCCACTAACTGCACATCGATGGCGTTGCCCTCCATGACGAGAAGGTTGCGCATAAATTGCCGCATGCGATAGATGCTGGCATGACGGCACAGCTCTCTTAGATCAGAGCCTGAATAGCTAGGTGTCAGATTCGCCAGACGCTTGAGATCGACAGCTGGATGCACTTGCTCCTTTTGCAGGATCACCTGAAGTATGGCCAGTCTTTGGCTCTCCTGCGGTGGTCCGACGTGAAATTGAGCTGGCATTCTTCGCAGTATGGCCTTATCCAGATCCTGAGGCCGATTAGTGGCGCCAAGCACCACCACCGAGCTGTTGCTGCTAATCAGCCCATCCCACTGCATCATGAACTGGGTCTTCACCATAGACGTCGCCTCGTGATCTACAGTTGTGCGCACGCGCAAGAACGTCTCGATCTCATCGATGAAAATAATGCAGGGCTGCAGCTTACGGGCCAGGGTGAAGACAGCAGTGGAGAGCTTCTGTGACTCGCCGTACCATTTGTCCGCTAACAGTGCCACATCCAGATTGATGAAACGCATGCTCGCCTCCTTGGCAATTGCCTTGGCAATCAGAGTCTTGCCACATCCAGGCGGTCCATGGAGCAGGACGCCTTTCGGTGGCCGCCACAGCTGCGAGCCCTGAAAGAGATCGCTGTGACGCACGGGCAGCACCACAGATTCCCTCAGTTCCTGTATGACCCCATCCAATCCGGCAATATCTGACCAGCTGACATCAATGTCCATTGGCGCAACCAGTTGCGACGCTATCATCAGCTCATAGCAGTTGAAGTCGCTCTGTTTCAATTTGGGGCCTTTTTCCGTCATCGCATTGAGCTTCTTCATCTGCAGCTTTGCCACCTCCTTGGCCTTCTTTTTGGCCTTGGACGTCGGATCCATGGAGCTGATCAACCATTTGGCGAAGCAGTAAGTCACGATCGCAGCCAAGCCAAACCTCACCAGCTGCATCACAATTTGGCTGCTTGACCTTTGAGGCCCTTCCATAGTCAATCTATGTTATTAAAAAACGAGTTCAAAAAATTTCCCAAAATCTGTACAACCTGTCAGCTAAGTAAATACAATCAATTTGCTGCTCTGGAAAATATGCCATATGAAAATGGAAAGAAAATGGGTGCAATCTGATGTATCGGAGATCTTAAAGAAACTGCAGATTAAATTATTTTAAAAATTTTTATGCATATGAAAGCAGTCCACAATTTAGAAAAAAAAAATAGAAAAACAAGAACTAAAAAAAATCATATTATTTTATTGAAAATTAACACTGGAAGTTAAATTAAAATGTTAAAGGAAAGAAAATTAATAAATAAAAAGTAAAGGTTATGATGAATAAGCCACGGTTTGTTCTTGTTTTTACAATTTAACCAATAAAGATCTGTTTTAATTTTAAAGCACTTAAACATTTATTTTATTAAATACGAAATTATAATTCCACATAAAAAACTTCCTCTCTGAGCTGATTAACTGTTACTTCGGAAAGTCAAAAGGGAGCTAAAAATCTTAATAACAATTATAATTAAACTTTCTTTGCTAAGATGACATACATAGTTTTAACATATTTTGAGAGACATGTTCTTTGGAGTTGTTGAAGTTGCGCAAAATTCACAAATATTAAATGAAGTGCAATTTAGTCAGTTTTTATTTGAAATTCAAATCGTCAATTATTGAAAATCTTTTATCAGAGAAATGATCAGTTTCGTTTTTTCAAATTCTGTTTTTTTTTGTTGATTCTAATAATAAACTTAAGATTGAAAATGAGAAATATCAGTAAGTATCAATAAAAGGCTGTATTGCATTTCTCTCAGTGCAGTTTTTTCGGTCCAGCTTTGCCCAGGCTGCATTTAATTTCTGTTTAACTTTTCCTGTTTGCTCTAGCCCAGAAAAAGCAAAAAATGTTCTTCTAGTTTACCATCTTTTAGCGGAAGTCAATGTTACAAAAGATAAACTTGTCCAGCCATCTGCTGCTGCTGCTGCTGTGTTCTGCCTTCTAGTTGCTGCGCGCGTGCTGAATGCGTGCTGTACGCAAGAGGGAAGAGGGGCAAACCGTTCAGGAGCACAAGTATTAACTAAACACTGCAGCAATTTATCTTACTCTCACCCCAGCAACCCCCCACCTCTGAGCCAAACTCCGCTTTTGTCCAGCTAAGCGCGCGTAGGTCAGTTTTGTTTTAAAGTTTCTTAAGTCGCATCTTACATACCCCCAGACACCACCCACCCCCCATTTGCCCCATCCACGATGCACCCCTGCTTGAGCGGAAGTATCTGTGCACTGTTGTTTTGTGCTTCCTTCCGCATTACAAAAGAATTACTCAACACAAAATGTCTGGCCAAAGTTGGCCAAGATGAGATGCTAAATATTCGCTGGGTCAGCGGCGACTTGCCCAGGTGCCAGACAGCCTTTATTAGCGTGTCAAAAATACACAAAAAAAAACAAATCGGAATGAAACAGTATAGAGTCTTAGTAAGACGGTCCGTTTATTAAAAATATTCCTAAGTTTAATTTTTTCATTTCATGTTAAATCCGACTTTTGCGCTGGGTTTGAAAAGATTAAATTTTTGCCTAGCTGATTAGAGTAAGGAAAGAAATGAAATGGTTTTCCCCAACAGAATAGCGAATCGCGCTTGAAGGATTTTTAAATCCTAAGAAAAATATTATTCGCAAAGAGTCCTAAATTCAAGCAGAGATTCATAAAATCAGAAATGCATTTGACCTTAAAGTGAAAAGTCATTTACCAAATAATCGAAGTAATACATAATTCATTATGGATTATTATCATTCATTATAAGTTCCAGAAATAGACAGAAAGCAAGCATAATATTGATAAAAATAGTACATTGGTTTATTCCATTGTTATCTCTTCACATTTATTTTTCATTTCATTTCTGAAGATTAATTATTTCAGGAAACCATTGAAAAAAAAAAATCTAAGCATTTAAACGAGCATGATTTAAATGTGCTCCCTCTAAAAAACAATTGATTGAAATCAATTTATGATAAGAAAATTATTACAATTAAAAATACAAATACAAATTATAGTTAAGAGTCTTGAATCAGAGTAGTTCAATCCATTTAAATTCTGATTAGTCTGCTGATAATTCTTGTCCACAAATCCACCTCCGCTTCCAATTGCCATTTTTGCAAAATAAAATTCCAAAGTCTTGAATTTCTGAGTGGATATTTTAGTTGTGATTGGTCTACAGCTGATCCTTGTTCATAAAATCCATCTCTGCCAAGATTTTCGGTAACGACCATATTTCCGTAACTGCCGCCAGCTGAGCACTGAGTGCTTGTTGTGGGCTTGTTCTTTGTTTGACGAACTCGGTACTCTTTCTATGCAAATTTCTCGGGTGCCTTATTTAAGCTCGTTAACGTCTGCCTTCTATGCGTCGCCAGCTACTATTCAAGAGTTTATAAAAATCACTTCAACTGTGCAATATTTCATGATTTTGCGTCAATCTTTTGAGAGCCGCTCAACGTCATGCAGAATGTCTTGTTGCCTCGACTCCTTGTTTCTCTCCCCACTCCACACACCCCGCACCCAGCAAGGACTCACTCTTTGTGAGCGTCAAGTTCGCTCGTTCGTTCTACTGAGCACACGAAAATCTAATTATATTTTTTGTTTTTGCTGTAGTTGTTTCTGTTGCTGAAGTCGCTTTCACTCACCGACTTTTGTCACAGTTACAAAATGACAAAACAACAAAAATTTAGTAGAAAAAAACAACAGATAGAAATGACGAGCTGAAGATGTTATACACTTGAATATTTATAAAGAGATCAAAACAAAAGAAATTATTTGCGCGCCTTTGAAGTGAGTAGTTGTAGATTAAAGAAAAAAGGTCTGTGATACTAAATTTAAAGAAGGCATATATTTGTAATGTAAGCCAACATCAAAACCAAATTTGTCATCTATTAAATTAAAGAATAAATTTTGAATTTGTAATAAACAATTAGAGCAACGCAAATAATTAAAGCAACACTTCTTGAGTAATTCAAAAGCTTTCTTTTATTATACAAGTCTCTTCAGATACTTTTCAAATTGATTGGTTTACCATAAATCAAAATAATATGTTTCAAATAAATAATTGATTCAAGAAAAATCATCACCTTTTGTCGAATTCAGCAGATTGACATTATTATGCAAATTTTTAATATTGATTAAATTTCGTATTATCAATAAATAATTACTTCTCAGTTTTAACTTATCATACAAGTCTCTTCAGATATTTTTCAGACTAGTATTTATTCTTTTCTGAAAATGTTCTAAAACCAAACTAATTAAAAATCTCGATAAACTGACTTTGTAAAAGCAAACCGTGCATATTTTGCAACCTTTTGTTGGATTTTAAAGCTTGATTCTCAAAGACCTCCATTACTTTTGACAAAACTAATTAGAAATCATGATGAGCTTTTTCTAAGAGCATTCCGCAAAAGTCTGTTGACAGTTGTTGGAGTCGCGCATAAAAGAGCAGCATGAAAATCACACGCTTTTCATAAAAATATGTATGCTACTTATACACCCCCCTCCTACCAACCCTCATCACGTTCCCATCCCAGTTGTTCCGTTTTGCGTTCGTGTTCATAGTTATTGCCCGGCTTACTTTCAACTTTCTGTCAGCGCCAGCACAAAATATGCGAATATCTATGTAAAATTTAACACTCCCCCCGAAAAACGGCGAACAATTTTCGCTGGCAAGAAAAGTGGCAAAAACTGTGAAAAGGTGCGCCAGCAAAAAACGCACAGAGAGCTGCAAAAACTTTGCATCATTGAAGTTACACACTAAAACATCCCATCTCTCCACACACGCACCGTCCCACCATCCCACAGTCCCATCCCAGTTATTTTCCACTTGCCGCGACTGCTGCGGTGTTTGTTTATTGTTACCAAAAAGTTAGGAGTGTAATATTTTGGGCCCCAACTAAAGTTACAATATTTTGTATAATTTGGATTTTAAATTACACAGCAGTATAATTGTAAATGAGTTCTAATAACATACCGTAGTGATACCCAGTTCAACTCTCAGAAATAGTTTTCTCCATTAAGACCGAATAACTCAGAGTATACAAACAGTAACTGTTAAAAAATATTATAATATATACTCAAATGCAGTTGCGTTGATTAAATGTTGTCATAGGAGCGACCAAACTACTGCCGACGGTCTGATTGCGTTTTCCCCAATCTATGCAACAAATGTTGAACCAATTTAGCAAATAAATACCCACAGAAATTTGAAACCTATTTCCATGTTTTTAGTTTAAAGTGAAAAAGAATAAATAGCACAAAATTATTTTCAATTTAGTTTAATTCATTTAATTTATAAAATGCTGAAAATATTTAGTTAATATTATTATTATTATAATTGGGGAAAAGTTTGCACTGCGACCTAAAAGGTCTATTGTGCCCCCTTACTGAGCCTACAGCTCCTCCATCAATCCCAACTCCTGCACGAATGCCAGGATCTTTGTTGGGTTGAGGGTTTCTATGTCCTTGGGCCGCATGATATGCTGCCCTAGGATGCTGCATCTTTTCCTGGTTAGGGCGACGCATTTAGTTAATAATAAAACTGACATTTGCAACGGAAATTTATTTAAATTTAGCTTATAAAAGGCAAATACAAATAAATTATTTCAAGTGTACAATAATACTTTTAATTCGTCAGTTAAAATAGATTGTATACAAGACTTGTAAATGCGCAAAATAACTCAAATAAACATTTGTTACATCAAAACCATATAATATTTTTATTTTTTTATATTCACCTGATCAGCTGTTAATTTATTACTTTATCGCGACTTTACAGAAATCTGTTAAATTTTACTCACTAATTTCACCACAACATTGTAATGTTAGCAAATATCGATAGTTTCGCTATCGGAGTCTGAGTTTGAGATTCGTGCTTCTGCACGTGATTTGTTTTCGGCCAAAAATAAAGTTTTTTATTAAATAGTTTAAACACCGCCCAGATTCTGAATGATTGAATCAAATACAAATTATTTATTTTGTAATGTGAACGCTTTAAATTTCTTTTTATAATTTCAAGCCCACTCTTAAGTTACGAATCTGTGCTTGGAAAATATGCATTTGCTCGCCCGTTGTTTAGTTTCGATTCCTGAGATATTACTGATGAGTTGTCATTTGATTGCTATCCTGAATTCTTCCCATGATCAATTTGTAGAGTGCATCCACATGCGGCGCCAGATATACATCCAGGCGGATATGATGCTCTATTCCGTGAAGCAGCTGCACGCAGGCATCAAATTTGTTACCGATGAACTTGACCAAAATGCCACACATGTCGGGCGATAGATCAAAGAATGGCCTAAGCGTCACTGAATTAAGGCAGCCAAGCTGCAGCATCTCCAGATCCAGAGTGGCCAAGCCGCACAGGCCTGCATAGTATGCGACATCCTGCGGCGCCACAATCTTATTGTATTCATAACCCTCAAAAGGAGTCAAGAGAAAACATTGCGCTGCCGTCTTATAGACCTTGAGACCCATATTGGCCAGGCCTGCTGCACAGCTGAGCTGGGCGGGCACCGCCCCCATGAGATTCGGGAAACCCAACGCATACTGCTTGGCCTCCTCGATGTAGCTGAGCACATGCCACCAATTGGCCATGTAGATGGAAACACGAATCAAGTTGCGGAACATGTGAATCACATTATCGCTGCTGGTGCAATAGGGCCGGACACGGGCATAGAACTTGACGGCTAACTGGAAGTTGCCACTCTTCACGTGGTAGTCGCCAATCTCTTCGAGGATGCGTCGCACATAGGCGCTGCCCGAGTTGGATTTCTTGAAATTGAGCTCGGCATCGAGCTCCTGCAGCAACAGTGTCGCCTCCATTGTGTTATCCTCCACCCAGTAGGCATCGTAGAGATGCGCTTCCGATTTTGGCTTCGCTCTCGATGTTGATGGACTCGCCTCTTCACTCGACCGCGGTGTGGCCACGCTGCGTTTGCGCTCCGTGCAGAGTTTACGGTACAGTTCCTCATACATCTTCACATTGTACGTCTTTTTAACATGATTGATGGCCAGCTCCAGAGCCTCCACACGCAGCTTGGGACACACCTGAGCGATGAACCTGAGCCGCATCAGGCGCGCAATATCCGTATATCGTTTAGCATAGCTGATAAGAACGATTTGCGGCCATTTCACAATGGGACATTGTCCGGCATTCAATGCACCACTGCTACTCGCCTTCGTCTCTTCGTCCGACTCTTCCTTCCCCTCCTCCTCCTCCTCCGCCTCAGAGACCACCTGGCAAACGGAACCAGAAATCATCTATACTAAGCTTAAATGTTCTGTAGCTCATTCGTTTGGCCTGCCTATATTTTTAACATTGAGATTTTGACAGAGCTCCAAAAAAATAAACAAATAAAACAATGAGTTTTATGCCAAAGACTACTTAGTTTAGCAGATCGACAAATAACTGTAAGTAAATTTTCTGCCTAAAAACCTGTTTATACGTCAATAGATCTCATAGATCAAGAGAAGAAGAATCAGTAAGAAACACTTCGTAATATTTGCTTGATATCATTAAGAAACTGAACTCTGCTGGCATTGAAAGAAGAGTTTATGGAAAACACGAATAAAAGGTTTAATGTTAAGAAAGTTATGATTGACGCGGCTGTGTATCACATTTCTTTCACTATTTATACTCAACACTAATATTTTAAAAGAGTCGATTTTATGTTGTAAGTGAGCAAACAAGACTGATTAGCTGTGCCTCGAATTTAGAATAAATATCAGATAAAGGAGTCAATATCTTAAACACATTCGAATTTTGGTCATTAGGGTTACTTAATGCCCTGGCATACTGTTTTTTTATACAAAATAAAACCTCCTACCTTTTACAGCAAGTATTTTCTTCGAAAACGAAGCAAATTAATCATTAATTTAATAATAACAATAAGGAAATTTTTCTTGTTTTCATTTATTATTTATCTTGATTATCCAATGCTTTTGAAATACTCTTTGAGTACTTATTGAGTAGCAGAACTCTGGCTGAAATACAGACACTGCACAAGCCCCATAGACTAACTTTCGCTTTTGAAGTGGAGCAAAAAAAAAGCCGGAAACTCAAACGATTCAATAAGCTGCCATTTAATGCATGTCAAGCATGTGAGTTGGGCAATCTGACCGACAGGTGGCGTGTCAAGCTGCAACTGCAGGCGTATCTCAGACTTGAGATGATCTGAGCACAAGTTAAAGAAAATTCTCATGTATCTGCAGATGCGCAGCACAACCAAATTCCATTACACAGATACAAATCAAATTGCCAAATGGCATTTGCAAGGAGGTGGCATAGAATGGTTGGAGAATGGAAGTTTGGTTTCGTTTTCCAGTTGGCTAGATGTATGCAAAAATCAAATTACCGGAGCTTGAAAAATCGCAGACATCAGAGACACATAAATCAGGGGCGGTAACTTCAAAAGGCCAAAACGAAACCAATGGAATTGTTACCGCTATTTAACGGTTTATTGATGCGTCGCTTTAGCTGAATTTATTGGCCTGGTCGTTGGCCATTTTTATGCCAGCCAACACCTGCCCACAACCCAAAACCGCCCAGCCCAGACAACAACTGTGAAATGGAAATGGAAACGTGCAAAATGCTTGAAATTGATTTGCCTTCTGAGGCTGCCCAGGTAGCCCATTTCTCAAGCATAAAACTGCCCGCGAGGTGTTGATAACGCTGCTAGCCAACAAAGACCAAAAAAAAAAAAACAAAAAAAGAAAAGAAAATAAAAAATTGTCAAAAGATAAAAGGAAAAATCTACAAAAGCCAATAATTGCAATCAATTTAATTTTAATGATGAATGATATCGATATTATTATCAAGATACCAAATTTTATAATTTTCATTGGGAGGCGATCTCTATAAATTGGCAACGCTTAAATAACCTCTTTCGGCAAATAAAAAACTCAAAAACTATTCAACGATTATATATTGCTTATTGCTAGTATTAATAAAATAATATTATAAATTGCATCACAAAGAACAAGATTTTCAGAATTTTTAGAAAAATGTAAGAAAAGTATTTCCCTGAGTTTTATAAAAACACAACTTTCAATTTCAGAATTAAACTTTCTGAATTTTAAGCAACCTATCATTTATTTTGGGATAAGTGAGTAAATTTGTATGTATCCCAATCTATATTGAACTCTCTTTTAGTATTTAATAAGGAAAACGACATTTCTGATTTGCAACGTTTTAAATTAGTATTAATCACGATAGCAGTTGCTATATAATAACATTGTTGAAAACTTGATCAACACATACATTTGTAGTCAAACTTTAGCAACACATAATTCAAAGGGAATGAGAAGTGGCATGGCAACAATGAAAAGACGGAGACGCCGCCGGCAATCAAAGTCACAAAATGTTTGCAATTGGCAGGTAATAGTCCAGTAGCTGAGGGGTGTTTAGCAAGTTATTGGGAGAATTTTGGGGTCGAGCACTCGCGCCTTTTACTTTTTAGCATCGCATTCAGTTTGGCGGTTCGACGCGTGTTTTTCTAATTTCATTAAATAGTGCATTGTGGTGGATGTAATGTTGCCCAGACGTTGACAGACAAAAATCGTCAATAGACGTCAACACACGGCCGCTGGGAGGCGTAAGGGGGGCGTGGTCCACGCCGCGGCCAACAGCTTTGGCAATCAAAATGCGCCGATCAAAGTAGAAAATCGATTTTAATTGCAATCCAGCGTCGCTTAACACTCGATTGTCGGCCGAATTGTCGAAGGGAAGTGGGGAGGGTGTGGGCTTGGCATGGTCTGTCCTGCCCTTAGAGCAGTGTGCGTGGCAATTGCTTTTTGGCAACGTCATCGCAAAACAGGCGTCACAGACAAAAAAGTACCCATCGAGATATTGGATCAAATTTTTGGATGCCCCAGCGCAAAATCACATTGGACTATGTCGCGAGCAGACATTGTCGATATTTTGACTAATGTGTCGCCATTTGTAGAGTCACTTGCCACTTGTCACTCCCCACACACACACACACGCACACGCACAATATATTTATCTATCTATCCATATCTATCCAGCTGTCAAATTTACAAGAGCCCAATTACGATACGCCTACCCATATAAAAATTGACAGCCAAAAAAGCTGAACGTCAGACTGGACATTAATTATCGCATATATGACAGGAAAAAATGAGAGTATCCACTTATACTAAGAGCATAAATATCGATTTGCGCAAATTGCTCACGTCTGGCTTTAAAATATTATTTTCCCTTTGTTAATGTTGATTATATTTCAGTACTTTTTGCTGGACATGCCAAAAAGTTAAATGAGAGAAATTCAGGACTAGAATCAATATCACAGAATCAAATAATCATAGAAAAAAAGTAACATCATTTTAATTTCGAGACGTCAGTTAATAATATATATATTAAATTGAATTATTGATGAATTTTTATGTTCTGTATTAAAAAATTACATTTTGAGACTTCTGTGACTTATATATCTTCTTAATATTCCTTGAGATACTTTGGAAGCTTTAATTTAATTAATTCAATTAAAATTTGTTATGTTCCATTTTATTTTATATTATTTATAATCAAAGCCTTCCTTTCCAGAATGTTAAATTCATTTAATTTGTTCTATTTTTGCTACCTAACTTAATATCGTATTTTAAGTTTAAAAATACATTTTCAGCATATATTTTGATTTGGTAATTCAAAATATACTTCCGGACTAGCTTTGTTTACATTCCCAGTGATGGCATAGAAGCTTTAATTGAATTTATTTATTTCAAATTGATTATGTTCTGTATTCAATGTGGTTGTATTTATATTTATATTTATCTTACAAGAGCTTCGCTACTTGCGACTTATATGCAATTATTTTATGGAAAGTGCAATTTTGCAATTTTGAATCATATTCAATATTTATATTTATATATTTAAAAGCCTTACACACCCCCAACCACCCCGCAACACTTATCTACCTCTCTCTTCCAACATCTCTCTCCGGGCCGGACTAAGCTGTTGCTGGGGACCCCGATAACAATCTAGCTCAGTACCGAACGGTGGATTCAGACAAATTAGCCTTACCTGGATGACCTGAACAGACGGAATCGCTGCTGTTCGAGGGTCAAATGGAAGCAATTCTAAAAAGCCAAGAGAGACAGCTGCGGCACCAGCCCCCAAAAGGCAGGCAGCAGCACTCTGATACCACCTGAGGACTCCCAAAATGGATGTGCCAGGTGGCTAGGAGTTTTCAATAGTCCAATGGTAATGACTGTGCCAGCGGAGGAGGGATCGGATGGCCTGGATTTGCGCCCGAGCATATCACGTGCAGCGGTCATGATGAAGGTGAAGGTGACCGTGTTGCCTGCGCAATACCCCAGATAATGCTCAGCCACGGAGACCTGTTTGTGTTGGAAGAGGCTTTGGGGAAGAATAGGCTTAGAATACCCATTGTGGGCTAAGAAGTCAGCTATCTGAACTGGGTATTCACAGTAGTGAACAATGCCAGTCTTGTGAAGATGAGGAATAAGTCTCAAAGCAGATTGTTTCGCTATAACTAGGAAAAGATGTAGGGAAGCATATTTAAAGCTCTAACGACATAGCAGGAGCTGGGGTTGATGGAAGTACTATGGGCTCAGAAGGGGGCACAATAGATCTGGCATGTCGCAATGCATATATCAAAACAATAATAATAATTATTTATATATTCATCGTCGCTTGATAGAAGTGTGTTGCAGAGTAATTGCAATTAATTATTTATGTTGCATGCACCTTTGCCCTTTTTGTGGACCTTTGTTGTCATTGCACTTGACTCGACGCACCAAAAGGACTACGTACGTTTGTTTGTGAGGCACTTGAAAATGGTCTGACATCAACTGTCTGACTGTGCCACCATGCTTCTGTCCGGCCGGCTGGCTGTCGTTCTACTCATAGTTGTGATCGACAAAATGAGCAACAGTTCTCGCCACAATGTGTGCCATTTAATTACATTTCAATTTAATTTCCCGCTGCGGCCCATTCACTCTGGCCGCAGGAAATTAACAGCAATAGACGAGGAGAAGGCAGAAAGCAGACGCTGCCTTCTCACGCTGTCATTGAGCAGGACAATGCTGATGCTGATGCTGCTGATGCTGATGATGATGCTGCTGCTGCTGCTGCTGCCTATGCTGCAATGCGTCAACGTGCCACGCCCCCTTTCATAAGCTGCACTGCCCTTCGTTGTTGTTCTAATTAAGTTTGGTTTTTGCGTTTAATGTCAGTTGCGTCCAGTTGTATTTTTCATCGGCTTGCTCGCCCATTTTCCCCCTTTTCTTTGCATTTCTTTTCCGCTTTAACAAGTTCCTTATGATGCCAGCAGAAGAAATTAATTTTTTCGCCAGATATTGTCCTCCTCAAGGCTGCGCACAAGTTTTTCCTTTGTAAGTGCTGCAAACTCTTTTGCATATTTCCAACTTATCGCAATCATTTTCCCAGTTGTCTTTCCATTTTCACGCACTGTCGATCTAAGTAAATTTAATTGCGCTTTCTGCAATGGCAAATTTTTGCAAATTTAAAGAAAATCCCTTAAATTTTCACTCATTATGTTGTTTAACTTCGCATCAGTTTGTTGTTTGTATCAATATTTGTAGTAGATTTAACTTTGTTCTCACTAATTGCATATTTCAAAACTGTGCAGTTACTAAATTGGACCAAACTCAAACATTACTATTTATACCGAAATGTCATTTGCAAATTCTATTAATTATCTCCCAAGTTTCCCCCAATTTGTGACCTTGCTGCGAAGCTTAATTAAATACTAAACAAATACGAAATAAATATCAATAATAATACAAGTGTGGAAATGCCCGAAACAAGTCGTTCAACTGTCTAGTTGCGTATAGATTGTTGTTTGTTTTCAACACAATTTATTGTTGACTGCACCTGAGGCATTTGGACACACCCAGACTGAGGCCTAGACCCAGTTCCAACCAACCAAACTCGGTTCCAGACGCACTACAAAGATACACATATAGAAATTTGACTGCCTCCGGCGTAGATTGGATCAAATTGCATGCGCATTTTATGCCTTTTCAAAATGTTGTTGCCTTTGGTCTCCACAGTATGCCAACTGTTGTTTGGTTTTTGTTGTTGTTTGGCATGTGCGAGTGTAAATTCTGTATAATTTGTATGGCAAATAGAATGAGAGTGGGGTGGGGCGGCCATTTCAGTTTGCGTCTGGGCCCAGTTTGGTTTGTTTGGCAATGCTGTTGACCATTTGGCTCATATAAATAAAACATGTAAACCGATTGGCAAATATTTGACATCAGCGCTTTAAGCGCCCACGCCCAGACTATATACATATATATGTGTTCAAACTTTAAGCTATTGGGGCGGAGAGCTGGGGTGGGGTGAGCAGGTCGAGCTAACTGTCGTAAACCAATGCAGGCAAAAACCAAGCCCGGCCAACAACAAGAACTATCGCCAACGTCGAGCGGCAAAGTTCAAATTCAATTACCTTTCAAATATTTGCATTTTGCGACACAAAGTTCCGTCATAATGTGCACAATGGCTGCCACTCGAATGCCACTTGAAAAGCCAACGGATGGACGGGTGACAGAGGCATGGTAGTCGACTATAAAGAACGAACCGACAACGGATGGAGCACTCAAAACAGTTGCCGCTAATGTCGTTCTGCACGTCCAGGACGTCGTCCTTCTGCTGCTGCTACAGTTTCTGTTGCTGCTGCTGCTGCTGCAGCTACAGTTTCTGTTGCTCCTGCTCCTGCTACAGTTGCTGCTGCTACAGTTGCAACAACAAGAGGAGCAACAATGACGTTAACTTTTGCCGCCTACTGCCGTCCCCTTTCAAAACAATTACAAAACAAAGACCAGCGACAGTGCGGGTAACGAGGTGAACGGGGCAATCTCTGTGAGTGTGTCGAGCGCATAAAAATACCAAATAAGCCAATTTCAAAACAGCCACCAAACACTAACCACCCACAACCCACCACACACCTCCCACCACCCACCAAGTAAACATAACAAAGCAGCCAAAGGTTCGGGAATTTTTTCAATGCCAGCCCGTAGAGAGTGTTTTCGAGCATTTCCACTTTGTGTTCTATGCGAAACCCAACCTCAGCCAAATACTGCAAATAATTTACGATAGACTTGCTAAGATAGGAACAGTGTGAGGAAGTGAAAAAGATATCCAGCTTAGAAATCGTGACTATATAGAAGGCCTATACTTATTTTGGCTGTATAGAAGGCATATGCTTGTTTTGGAGAAAGCGAAAGAGATATAGTGAGAGTGAAAGTGATGAGCGAAGTGACTGAAGAGAGAGTGGCAGCCAGAGAGAAAAGAACAGAGTACAACTGAGTGAGATAGAGAACTGCACTGAGAATGAAAGAGGATATAAAGGAATGAGAGTAATGCCAAGAATAAAAGAGAGAGACAGAGAGAGAGTAAGTCTGATCCACTTTGATAGAGAGCTGTCCATATTAACAATATATACAAGAAATACACAACAATTATGATTATTCTATGCAATAGTCTCAAACTCAAGCAATTAATCACATCCAGAAAAGTTAGAACATCAAGTCAAATGCCAATTAAAAAGTTACTTATAAATAAAAAATCAACTTACAACAACAAATACTTTTTGTTTTAATCCTAGAAAAGGCAGAGAGAAAGCGAACTGGAGAGATTGGCCAGAGCGAGTGGGCGCAACTAAAGCAATTTTCTATTGCAATTGATACTGAGGGAAATTGAATGAGGGCGAGGAAAGCTTGAGGACAATTGACAGACAACTTGACAGAGAGACACTTTTAAAAATACACAATACAAAAATATAGTAATAAAGCCGGCTGTATATATTATAAGTATATAGCTATAAATTAAGTAATTAATATTGCAAATAAAATTAAACTTAAATAGAAAATCAAAGTCAAATCAGGCATAATTTTAATAGTAACTTTACAGTTTTCGCAATTTACATTCATCTAAACACAGGATTTTATTTGCAGTGTATGTTATAAGTCGCCTTGCTTGCAGGTGCCAATATAGTTTCTATTGTTGTAGTCCTTTTATTTATATATATATAGATATATATACTATTATTTTTTTTTGCATTTGTCGTGTTGGTTTGACTGCCACTGAAAGTTTTACATGGTCTGGTTGGTTATCGCACGTAACTTTGTGACTCTGTGAAACTATGTGCAACGTTGTTGGAGGACCAGTTTAATATTGTTTTCTCTAGCAACTGGGCTACTTCTACTTCTCCTACTCTGTCTTCATCTCGCTCTATCTTCGTAACGCCCACTCTCTCTTTCCTTCTGTCTGTGTCTTTGTAGTAGTCAAAAATGTGGGCGCATGTTTCTTGTTTGGTTTGTTGTAGTTGCAACAAAGTGCATTGAAAATGATTTCTTTTGTCTATTAAAATTGTGTTGTGAGCTTTATTGAAAATGATACACAAATGGCCAAACACTGCTTGACTGCTCGAATCTTGTGTCCTTGGCCAGTGCACGCGCCGTGCCCCACACGCACACGTCTCGCAAATTGCGAAACTCTGTGTGGGGCATGTGGCATGTTTTATGCATGCGGACACAGCAGCAACCACGCCGGTAAATCCAGTTCGAATCTCACGTTGCCAGCTTATTTGCATGCTGAACTCTTCTGTTCCATATACCCTTCTGGAGGATACTATTAGAACCTTGCAGCAGGCCTGATGCTTCCTTGACTGCATTCGCAATTTTGCTCCAATTGGTATATGTGTATCCCCAGAATCGGGTTACTATATCTTATAGCTGCCATAGCAACTATCGGTTGTAAGATGAGATTTTTTAACAATTACTTTTTTTTTACTGAAATATTCCAACTCACATTTTGACTAAAAAGCGATCAACAGTCAAATGCCAAAACAAATACACTCAGAAAAAAGATAATACAAATTCCAATAAACCAATTTATATTCGAGTTTTGCTGTTGTTTTGGAAACACACAACTATTAGTTCAGTAGGAAGATATCCAGGATGTCTTAATAAAATTAAAATTCAGTTCAACTTATATTTTATAATAACCAACATCGGCCTAAAAAATCAAATAAATAATAATAATATAATAAATATAATAATAATAATAAATAATAATAATTTCAGATGTGAGCAGAAATACTACTGTCTGCCAGGGTATTTGAAGTTAGCAATGTTAACTTCAGCTGATTCCCAGTTTATTTTTTTGGAAACACATTAAAAGAGCGCGTGCTGAGAACACATTTAGAGACTTTGGATGGGGCAGTGGTTCGGTAGAGGAGTGTTGAGAGATGGGGAGCGAAGTTGGGGTGGAATTGTGGAGGCGAACATGGCAAATGACAGTGATGAGTGCGCTGTCGGAGACGACTTGTTCAAAGATGCGTGAATGCAGATCCGAATGCGAAAATACATTAAGCACACAGACCCCTCCCTATATGGAGGGTGTATGTGTTTGATATTGTATGTATAAATACTAAATTTATAAGGGTGTATAGCGACTGGCAATGACGTTAATATAAAATGCATGGAATTTTCCTATTATTCCGTGCATTTTAAAGTCAAATTTATGTTATGCATATTGCTGTCTAAAGCAAAATTGCAACGAAAGCGCAAAGCAAAAGGCAACAAATGTAACATCAGCGAAACGAAGTCAACATTCCACTCTTTATAACTCCCATTCAATATCATGGCAGAACTATAAAAAAAACCCTGTTTATAACTAAAAATAAATACTTAAAATGTTATTTACTGTTTTACTGAACTTATACTTTAGTGTGCTTTGTATAAAGCGAAACCAGCTCGACAACTTTTGATTAAATACAAATTTCTTTGAGGTAATTGCAGGATGAAAATAAGTTTGTGCGCAGATCAAAAAGTTAGTTCATTAAATGAATTACTATAATTAAATGCAACTGGAGGTTGTCTATTAGTAAATAGCTTATACACACAGAAAAAAAATTTTACATTTATTATTATTATTTATTTAGATAAGTATTTTCTAAAAATGAGTGTTTGCATTTTTTGGTTTTTTGAAAATTAAAGAAAACTTAAAAAATTTGTTATATATAGAAAAAACCAGAAAAACTTTCTAGTTTTCAAGACGATTTTCTAAAATTCAGGTTTCTTGGTTGTTTACATGGATTAAATTGTTCGCTTTGGGGGACGAGAAACAACTTCAAATGTAGTTTAGGGCTTGCAGCAGTGAATCTACCAGTCGGTCAATATCGACCAGAGCACACTTTTCGAGTAATGTAATTTGAGAATTTAATACCTCTAAATAGACATTCCAATTATAAGCAGATCTACTTTGTTGCAATATGCGCAATTAGACTTCGCTAACAATGTCCTCAATCCCCAGAAACATTCATTTATTTTGTACAGCTTTAGCTACATTTCGCAAATGCTTGAGTTGGAGCTCCGCTGCAGCTGTTGCAGTTGCTGCTGCTGTTGTTGTTGTTGCAGTTTCTCTCTGTCTGGTGATTTTGAGCTTTGCTAAATGAAAAGCAAATAAATACGCTGTTTTAGTGGAGTTGCGTAGCAAGTAGCGCATCATTTGTAATGTTGGCTCATAAATTTGAGTCAAATATATTGCGCATACGCACTGCAATCCGCAAAAGAACTAAACAAATATTCTAGTTGCAGTTGTTGTCATTGTTATAGACGAGTTTGCTTTTGGGTCGAGTTGGGTCAGCACAGAGCAAGCTGCAGTTGAAATTGCCTTGACATATTGCTTAAAACAACCAAACCAACGGAAACTGCAGCCCCAAAACAACTGTCTTTGTCCTCAGTTTGTCATGTATCCTTGTATGTGTGTCTGTTGGTGTGTGTGTGTGTGAGAGTGGTTGTGTGTGTTTATGTATGTTTGTCAAAAGCATGCAAGTCATTCAACTCGAATTTATTTATTGTGCAACTGCTGTGCACTGCGGTTGTACAATAACATGTGCATGAGCCAAGACACATTCATCTATTTAATTAATAACAAAAACTGCACAAATGACACAGAAAACACACTTTTCATATGACCAGGACTTAATACCCTAGCAAACATATTTACCAGAACTAATTGCTTGTTAGGTAGTAGAGATTTCAGCAACTTTTTGGTCTGATTGGGTTTTTTCTGGGTTTTTCCCAATTCATGCAACAAATTTAATTTCAATTTAATTAAATTTCTTACTTTTGTATTTTTTGTGTCGACTGAGCTTAGTTGACAATAAATAAATAAATAAACTTGCAATTCCTCATTCAATTTTCTGATTGATTATTTCCAATTAAGATTAAAATCAAAATCTGAATTTGCAATATTTGAGTTTGATATTTGAGCTTTCAATATATTCAAATTTTATTAGTAGCCTTAAGTTTTTAACAATGCCTTGTCATTGATACTTCAACATATAATAACTCATTCATTTTATATCAATCTCAAAACTATTTTTCAATTAAAATGGAATGAAAATAAATGGCAATTAATTTGGAAATATGATATTATTTCATGATCAATGTAATTTAAGCATTCGTTCTTAGCTTTGCATAGGTTAATCCAATTAAACAAATGAGTAAAATTTATCAATAGAAAAATAACAAATTAAATTTAAGCTAATAAATATATCGACTATGCTGAATGGCATCGATAAAAACTTTATTGATTGAGTATATGGATTTTTATTTATATGTATATAATATAATTAATTTTACATATTATATATTTAAGGTATAACTATGAGCTATAAATGTAACATAATATGTATATTGAGCTTAAATTAATATTAAATGTATAAACAATAAAATGAACATTTAAATTAACACATTAACAATAAGCATTTTAATAATTTTAATAATTTAATATGAAGAAATTTAACAATTTTATGTAAATCAGTATTTATGCCTCGAGACATAATACAATGTTGTATATTTGAGGCTTTTTGGGCTGAGTGACATGCCCTGAGCGAAGGTATTCATGCAGTTTGCTTGTCAGGCAATTGTCTGGCATAAACTTAGTAGCAGCTTTACATAAATTAACTTTATGTATTCATTAAAAATAATGAAAGCATGTGAGAGAGTTGGGTGCTGGGTGTGCTATCGTTCACATGAGATGATGTCAGCTGAAATTGATGCGAAATGGAATATCAGGCCGTGCAACATACATAACAGCAGTTTGGACACATGTATGTGTGTATATGCATGCGTGATTGTGCAACGAGTGCGTTGGCTGGCGGGCGTACGCAACACGACGTACGAAATCCGAAAAATGCATCCGCAAACTGTGGGCAGGAGGAGGTTGCTGCTGCATTCGCAGGACAATGGAAGCTGTCACTTACAATGAAGCCGTACTCGCTTGCAAGCAATTGTCAGAGATTGGAGATGGAATAACTTTGGAGTAGTCTCGCCTAGTGACATGTGCAGTCTGTATGCATGGCAAAGCCGGGCAAACAATAAAGGATAACATTTACACAAGCCGCTCACACACACACACACACACACGCGCGGGCGTATACACTAACCAGAGAGGGTCATCAAATCCTTTAGCCAAGTTTGCTTTTGTTCTCGTCATCGTCAACGTGCAATCTCCCTCTATCTCTCTCCCTCTCTTTCTCTCTCACTCCGGCGTCAGGCATTGTCTTTATGCTGGTTTAATCTGTGTCGAAAGGCGTGAGTTATTACAAGCCAGCAACGCCCACAACCGCCCCTAGCGACGCCAAAAGTTGCATACATGTCCGCCTTCCTTAAAGCTTGCCCCATTGTCTAGCCGCATCGTCTGTACGGAGAGAGACAGACACAGAGAAAGAGAGACAGAGAGGGAGAGAGAGAGAGAGAAATGCTGGGGTGGTGCTTGGCGTCAAATAGAACTCGACCAAGTCAAAGGTTTATCTTTTGTCAACGGCTTTTGTGTAGCTGCATAATCAGCTTTCTCTTTGATCGAGCTGTCTATTCAAGATTCTGATGAACTACTTGCAAAGGTCTTGCGAGTCAATTAGTGCCACATGCTGGCAGCTGCTAGGATTAATTCCATCTTAATGCTGAAACAAAAATCGGAAAATTAACAAATGGAAAATAACTTTTAACCAGTTGAATACTAATGGTATAATTAACAGAGTCTCGACTCTTGTTACTCGACATTAATAATAATCAATCTATAATTTTTTTAAGCGCTTATTTTTATGTAAAATTTATAATTTGTAATTAAACTAAGCTAAGTTTATTGTATATTTTCATTTTATTTACTTTACTATCAGCTAAACCCATTAAAAAGAAAATGTTTTAAAGATGCCAAGCTTAATAAAATGTTTTAAAAAAATTTTGAAATGATTTTAAGAGATTTGTGAAAGGTTTTTGAATTTTTATAAATGTATACTTGAAATGAGAAATTGTGTTTCAGTTTTTATGAAAGATGAAATTTTAATGCAATATTTCTAATTTTCTCTTAGAATTGAGTTCGATTGAAAGTTAACCAATTCACCTATAAGCTGAAACAGGGTTAAATTGATTTTTGGTAAGCTTTAAAGTTTTTTTCATTTACGAAATTGCTTTCACATTTTAGTTGACAAAAATTTCGATGGAGGTTCTAATATTAAAAGAAGAAAATTAAAAATACCCGAATTGATAAAATCCCATCCCAATAGATATATTCTCTATATATGTATATGCGCTGGTCGCGAGAATCTCTGTCGTTAATAATTGGCATTGCGGAGTCCGCAGCCAGTCAAAGCCATTGGACATGCAATTTAATTGTTGCATGGATTTTATTTTTCCATTTTCTTTTTTTGCACGGTATTTGGGTTGTAAAAACTCTAATGAATTAATGAGCTCGTTGCCACTCGAATTGCAATTGCGTCGATGGTCTCGTGCACTGTGGAGCTGCCTCCCCCACGCTGCCTGGCCTTTATTTTACTTACAATTAGCGCTATCGATTGTTTAATGGCAGTTGATTGTAATAAGCCAATTTCGAAGAGTCTCCATTTGAATTCAAAATGCGAAATAAGTTCATTAGCAAAACGATGACGCCTGCAGTGGCGCCCCCTGGCGGCGGCCACCTAGTGTGTGTGTGTGCCTAGCCGGAAGTCCCAGCTGCTCTTCGCTCGTTGTGTGTGCCTGTGTGTGGTTGTGTGTGTGTGTGTGTGTGTGTGTATTCCCTTCTGCCCGCTGCCCAGAAGCATAAAGGACAAGCACTCGATTTCCAATTGCAATGTTTGGCTGTCTGTCCGTCCGTCTGTCTCTCCGTCTGTCTCTCCGTCTGTCTGTCTCTCCGTCCGTCCGTCCGTCCGTTTGTTTAATTTGAGTTTATGCAACTTTTATGCTTATTAATACTTTTATAACATGCCCAACAGCGCCCTTCCGCCAGCAGGTAATTGCCAATTTGGTTTGAATTTCAATTGGCCAATTTGGGCTTGTTTTGGGCCATGAGAACTTTTTAAGTGCTTGAAATTGTTAAGCATCGAGTTGTCTGATAATCTATTAGCCATTTATTAGTATTAATTGCGCGTGTTAAAGTGAGAGGCAGACAATTCTAGGCTCTAGCCAAGAGAGGAACGACGTCGAGGTAGATATCCTCTATATAGATCAATAATTTGTCTGTTTAGTTTTGAGTTTTATCTGAATGGCATTTTAAAGAGAAGCAACACAATTATTGACTTGCCATTAAAATGAATTCTCTGTTACAAACTAGATAAGATAGAATGCAATTTTGATGTTGTCAAAGTGAGAAGCAATTTAATTACTTGAGTTCAAAAATGATTAGATTAAAATAAGTTAGTTAGCAAATACCAAAATGTGTGAAGAGTCAGGATTGCTGATGAATACGATCCTAACTAGAGTGCAGTGCATCAAAATAAGAATATTGAATCAAGTAATGATATTGACTTTCAACCCTTAAATCTATGCTGATATTAAACTGAGTTGGCCAAAAGATATATCAAAATATTATTTATTAAGTAATTAAAATAAACAAAAACAGTGAATAAATAACATAAAAATGTTTCATTAGACAACAATTGTAGCTTCTTTTCTATATCTATAGTCTTTTGTTTTCTTTTACCTACCATTACCATAAAACATTTAAAAAAAAATCAATTCTTGAAAAAAAAATAAAGCAGCAAAGACATAAATATGTTTCAACTAAAAAGATTATGACATTAAAAGCACAATTCTTTTTTCCACGAACCTGGGCAATATTTTCTTTTACTGATATTAAACTGATTCAATCATGAAATATGTGAAAAGAATACAATTATGCTTCCATTTTTTATATCTTTTCAATTTAGCAAATGGAGGTCGCTTCTTCGAATTGAATTTCATTGTTGTGTTTAAATTTCAGTGCGCTTTTTAAGCTGACAAACTGACAAAACTCAATGCCTTCCTCCAAGTGCAGCCAGGCACATAACTAAGGACCCTTCCACTTGTCTGGAGACATGGTTTAAAGATAACAACAAACAGCTCCGAAGGGTAACTGTAGGTTCTCTACCCAATCTCTGCCCCCTCTCTCTCTCTCTCCCTCTGTCTCTGTCTCTCTCTCCCTCCCTCTTCTGGTCAGTGAGTCGTCTATTGCAGATGCAGCTGAAGCTGCAGCTGCAGCAGCTGTATTTTTATTATCCCTACATATAAACCCATTTTAGTTGATATTTGTTAAGTGGATGCCTGGGTCAGTTTGCAACGCCCATACGCCCATACGCCCACGTTTGCCCGCCGGCTGCCACTAAGCGAAAGTAGGATAGAAAAAAATGCATCTAACTAAAGAGAAAATAACCGTGAAGTTGTATGTTTTGCAGTTCAGTGCATTTTGGTTATTGTAGCAACATTTCTTTCATATTCCCTGACCACGCCCCAGCAAACCCCCCCCCCCCCACTCCCACCCCTAAAAGTAGCAGGCAATTGTTGTTTTTGTTGCTTTTGCTATTATTGCTGTTTTTGTGTTTGTGCATGGGTTGTACAAATATTTTGAAGTGCGGCTGGCCTGGCAAATAACCAAATGGATGAACCGCCTGCTGCTGGTCAGCAGTGACCCCTCGAACCAGCCCCCTTGCCCCCTTTCCCGTTCCACCCCTTAGAACCTTTGTTGGTGCCTCTGTGCCACATTCGCATCGCGCTCAAGTAGCACCATTCAGTTTTTGTATGCGAAATGTTGCTGTTTAATGGACCTGGTCCACAAATTCAGTCAGATACTCAGTCGACCAGTTTGTCTCTTTTACAGCAACCACCTGTCTATCTCCCCCACTCTCTCTCTCTCTTTCTATCTCTGCCTGGTATGGCTCTCTTTTAACATCGATATTCCTGTTTACTAGCTCCTAGCGGAAATAGCAGCTCTGTCCTGCCAACTTTGATACATTAATACTTAATGGTTACTAAGAGATCAACTGGAGAACACTTATAACTGATGCTGCACTGTAACTATAATATAAATAACAGATAATCACTAAATAAATTAAAGTTAATAAATAGTCAGACATAGAGAGTTATATATAATTATATACATATGTATATACATATACAGACTTACGTTTCACTGAGTTTTGAAGTACTTTTCACTAAATCACTAATCGTTCGTGGGCCTCGAAATTCTTATAATTTGTATAAAAGTCAAGCGAATTACTCAATAAAATTTTGGACAACACTTAGAAGAATAAAATATTTTTATATCTAAATAAAATCTATAACAAATTGTTCATTTAAATAAATCTTGGCAGCCTGGGAATATTAAAAAATAAAGTCCATTTGACGAACATATAATAATAATAATAAAAGTAAATAATTTTTAAATAATTGAAGTACAACTTATTTTATTGATTTTATTATTATTATTTAATTATTTCATAATTCTGTTCTTATTTTTAAATGTACATATTTAACTTTATTATTAATTCAATTTAATTTGTTTTTTTTTATCTTTTGTATATTCCTATGTCATTATACGACATTAAATAAATTAATTATTATTAATTTTTGTAATAAACTAAAGCTATAAATCCTTGCAAGCTGACCAAGTAAAGAAAATATTGATATTGGTTATAGCGATGCCTCACTGTACTTCAATAGTAGCACAGCTGCAACAATTGCGTGACAAAATTTAATGACACTTAACGTCTGCCATGCACAAAACTTATATCTGTGCAGAGAGTTTTCCATGTATTTTCTAAAACTGCTGAAACTAAAGGGGAAATGGCCAAATGGGAAAAGGCAAAAGGCAAAAGAGAATGTGGCCAACAGCAGTGGCAACGGATGCATCTGGCTTTTGGTGGAGTGCGGGTGGAGAGGCATGGGCTGACAATTGAGGGCAGAGTTGAAAAATGTTTCCAAGTTAAATGAAGCGCATCAAACGTCAGTCGATAAATTTAAAAGCCAAAGCTATTGACTCGCAGAAAATAAAAGCAAATAATGCCGGCCAAAAAGGCCAGACGACAAACGAACGACAGAGGGCGCCACACACTGCCTGCAAGGCCAATTCGAAATTCGAATGCATGTGCAAGAAGATGTGACATTTCTGCTGACAGCACAAAAGCAGCGACGCCAACGGCAACGGCGATGGCGACGATGCGTCCAAGAAAAGTCGACGTGTTGACAGCGCCCTCTATGGAGCAGCCATCACATAAAAAAAAAGCAGCACGCAAGAGTGGCAGCAGAGAGCTCTGTGATTGGCTACTTAACTCTTTGACAACTTGTCTGCGCTGCAGAGAGCAGCATATGCTCTCGATAGATGCACGACTCACTCTCCCTTCGCCATCCTTCCTTTCTTCAGGCTCATATGTGAGCAGCAGCAAAGTTGGCCGGCAAAACTTTGTCATTTGCATGCGACCAAAGTTTAACAGAAATTGAATTTCTGTTCTTATTTTTTTTTTACTTTTTAGTCGGCATATGCAGCGTGTTTGCATTGAAACAATAAATTTGTTCAGAGGGTGTCCGTGTCCAGTTTGGATTGCTTTGACCTGGCCCAAAGTGGCGTTGAGGCGTGCTAAAGTTACGGATTTTTATTATTAGCTGTTGCTGCCAGTCAAAAGTTGAAACTCGTCTGTAAAGTTTGCGTTTGCAGCATGCAAAGCGTATGTGCCACTAATCAAGTAAAAAAAACAACAATTTTTTATTAAGTTTTTTCATTGCATATAATAAAGCCACTCCTGCCACATAGTTCATTTTTGTTTTTAATTAAAGCACTCATTTGAGAGGAGTGATTTTAAATTTTAATTAATTTTAACTTGATGAATCTTTAAGAACATATCTAGAATATGAACTTTTGTAAACTATTATTATAATATTAGAACTATTTATAAAAAGGAAATTTATAATTTATAAAAGGAAATTTTCATTGTAGGTAGATTTTCAAAAATTCTGAAAAACTTATTTTTTCTGAGTTGAAAAACATTTCCAATGCACTTATCAGTCAAATGTAAAGATGTTAAATAATCAAACAGCTTCGAATACTTTAACATTTAATTTCTTGAAGTTGTCGACAAATGTTATCGCTCGCTGCAAATGGTTGTAGCTGTAGTTTAGTTGTATTTTCAGTTATTGTTGTTGAGCAGTCTTGGCAAACTTTGACTTTGATAGCACCCTCGTAATTTGAATTTGTTGTCTTTGCTTATCTGCTACTTTTTTCCAACTGAAACTGATTCCCCTATAAGTATTTGACTGCTCATTATGATGTTGTTGTTGCTGTCGTTGGCGTTGGCAAACAAATTGCATATAAATTGCACTCATTGACGGCAGCGAATCTACATGGCAAATATTTCGTAGTTACTAAATAAATTTCATATTTCACATTTTGCAGCCGCCCACTTCGCCGCTTGGGGGCACGTCAAGTGTTAGTACCCCACATCAACCCATACAACGGCAACAACAACTAGTCAAAGTCGTTTTTAGAGTTGAGTTTGTTGTTGTTGCTGTGCCAAATGACTTGCCGTGGCAGTTGTTGGTTGGCATTTTTGATGAGCCAGCTGCACGTAGCACTCGCCTAGGTGCCCCAGCTCAGGTAGCTCTGAAGAAGTCGGGGACTTTATTAAAATTATATATTTGCATGTTTGTTGCAATTTGAGCGAGGCACGCAGTCAGCAACGATGACGGCAAAAATTGCAATTGCATATGCATTTATAAATATGAAACGCAATTTTGTCAACTCACAGCTTGTAACTTGCAACTTGCAACGTGGAACTTAATGCTCAAGTTTTGCTCGATTTGATGAGCGGCCACTAACTGTGGGTGGTGGGGTGTGCGGGGGGGTGTTTATTCCTTCGCTGTGTCTCATTAACAAAGCACGGACATTGCCTGCGTTACTTTCGAGCAATGCATCCAATTTAACCCAAGAAAACTATTTTAAAAAAAACTGAAGATTTGATTTACTATTTTTATCATTTAGAAATGTATAAGCTTGGCTTAAAAGTAAAGAGAGAAATCAAAATAAATAATTTATAGTGCAATAAAATAAAATAAATTTATCAAATTTGCATTTGCAGCCTGCCTTAAAACTTGTAGTTTTACATGTTTACGTATTTATTTATTACATATTTTAGTTATTTTATTTATTACTTTTAAGAATTTATTATTATTTTTTTATTACTTCTAAATAATATATATTAAATATTCTAATATCTGATTGGTAGTTGAAATATAGACCACATTATTTATTGCATTGGTATTGGAAAATTCTAAATTATAAATTTAACAAATTTCCATTTTATAGCCTGCATTAAAAAAGAAAGCAAATTGAAGTTTTCATCCAATTGTTTTAATATTATTTATATAGTTAACCATTATTTATTGGTTAAATATTATATAAATTCTCTTCTTACACTGAACGCTTATTACTTTCCTAATGTTCAGTTAAAAATCATCGCAGCTTCATATTTATTATTCCAAATTTGAATCAGAAAATAATCTGAAAAATAGCGTCAACAATATCAAGTGGTGAACATATTCTAAGATTGAGTTCGCTTATTCCGTGAATCATATTTTTTATCTTCTTAATTCTCATCTTGAATCTCATTTTTAAAAACAACTTTGCTGACTTGTGATTTGAATTTGCGATTAAATGTCAGATTTATTCATTTCTCAATAACAGATTCTTCTCGCAACTTTGTGTTTTGGGATGAATTTTGTATGTTGAACGTTTTGAGCATTTGCTGTCAAAGTGTTAAATCCGAAGTCCTCTTCACCTGTGCATTTTTCAGGCCAGCTCCAAGTGCTGCCAGCTTAGGCGAATTCGCAGAGCCACAAATAAGCCGAGCAGAAAATGCCCGCATAGAGGAGGGGAGTAGAAGAGATTGAAGGGGGTGGGTGGGAGGTGTGAGACAGCTGAGTAGATTTCGGAGGCAGCAGGCTGAAAATGTTGTGTGTACAAGTGTTTGTGTGTGTGTGTGTGTGTGTGTGTGTGTGTGTGGTAAATTAAATTGAAAGGCATTGCAGGGAATGCGAGCATAATATTTGCGCCTTGTTAGTTTGTCAACGCTTGGCTGAGCCTGAATGATGAGGACGCCTAGAATAGGGATTGGGGTAGCTTTAGTTGTTGGCCTGATGTTGAAACATTTAATGACATTTAACAGGCGGCGCAGCATAATTAAAATTCTAAATATATAAATAAATGTAAAGGAATAAAGAGAGGAAACGCATGAAAGTGCGAGAGTGCTCTACATACCGCAAAGCAGTTGGCATTTGCCAAAGCAAAAGTTGCCCAGATTATGGCGACGGGGAAGAAGGAGGCGAGAGGTTAAACTAGCAGTATGGGGGACGGGGGGAAATAGCGCAACTGCGTCAACTGCCAGAATCACGCTTAAGCTTACGATTTATGTGAGATTCTTTAAGCGAAATCCAAGTCAATTAGTTTCCTAATTCGTTTTGCGAAAAGGAATTTATCGATTTTATCTGCAGACGTGCAGAAAGTAGTTAAGAGCAGTTTTTCCAACGACTTTCATCGTTTTCCTTTTCGTTTCCTTTATTTTCTTTTTGTTTTGCTCTTGTGTGTGTAAGTGCTGATAATGATTCCCGCTGTGCTGTGTGTGTTTGCTGCTTAACAACGAAAACTGTGCGTTTTATGTGCGGCAGTCTCTGTGGGTAGCATTGGGACAATAAACAAGCCGCATTGCTCATACGCCATGTGAACATTGCTGAACTGGGCGAGCGTTAGACTAAGCGTTAGCAAATTAAATTAGATTGCAATTGCTTTGCCAGTCGATTCAAATGTTCAAATAAACCAGGCATCAACTAATATACTGTGTACAAATTCCTCGAATTGTGCAAAGATTCCAATGA
Organism: Drosophila nr. medialis 2 BK-2023a; assembly: GCA_035044325.1. Lineage (NCBI taxonomy): Eukaryota > Metazoa > Arthropoda > Insecta > Diptera > Drosophilidae > Drosophila > Drosophila nr. medialis 2 BK-2023a. The sequence goes on along the minus strand of JAWNMH010000410.1, from coordinate 1,690,328 downwards.
ATTTCTCTTAAACACTTTCAAATAACTTTTGGATGGGGTTCAAGGGAACTTATTTTTCAAAGACTTTACGAATTTAAACTTGAACTTAAACTAGATATTGCTAAAATGCATTTATTAGCCAACCAACAATAGAGAAACGTATCAATTATCTTTTGTATTTTTAAAGCAAATAAAATTATTTATAATTATCATTTATTAATTTTAATTGAGCATTTTCGCAACTGCATCAACTATTTTTGCGACTACATCGATTTATTTTGAACTAAACTTGTTTTGCTGCCTTTTTAGTTTGACAACGTTGCTTCAACCCGTTTTTTCTAATGGTGAAATTTGAGATTTTCCCATTTCCAATTTTGCATCTACTGTACATCGATTTAAATTGAACTAAACTACTTGTCTGACCCTTTACTTTGACAAAACACAACACAATGAGTCACGAACTCTATAAGTAATCTTCTAAGCAATACTTCTTATACATATTTGTATATATAGAAATATATATTTATAATCCCGTCAAAGCTGCAGCATTTTTGGTTTGAGCACTCAGAAATGTTGTAGACAAACATAAATCGGTTTAAAATGAAAAACTTTCGTTATTACAGCGACTTGTGTTTACATTTGTAACGGGTCTAAGGATATTTGAGTGGGCGTTAGTTGGATGGGTGGGTGGGTTTGAGTTTTGGGTTTGCGCCGTCGATCGTTGGACGACTCAATTTGTGGCCTGCAAGGCGTCGACTTAAAGAATTTTTAATTGCTTCAAAAACAAGTTGAATGCTGTTTTATTTATATTACCGGCGACCGCCGAGGCGACGCCATAGACAAATTCCATTAAACTTTTGGCTTCTAAACTGTGTCAAAGTTGGGCGTAGGCAATGCGAATTGAGAGGGGGGCTGGCACAGAACGGAAGGGAGGGGGCGATGCAACGCTTCCTGGTCGCTGGCCAAGGATAATTCACTGGTGGCAACCGCCAGAGAGACGAGCTCACAAAACTTTTTGCGCAAAGCAAACTCAACCGAATGAAATGAAAATGCCACAGCGGCAACCAAAAACTCCTGCGGGACAGAGTGCGAAAGAGAGAGAGAGGGAGAGAGAGCGGCAGTGAGAGAAAGAGAGATAGAGGTAGAGATATTGAGAGGAAGTTGCGATAGCGAGCGTCGCATGGTGAGCAATCAATTTCTGTTGACGTTGACAACAAGGCAAAAGTCCGGCCAAAGTTAAGGCCAAAAAGACAAGGCGCAATGCTCCGCAATGTGCAGGGGGAGGTGTAACTTTATTTGGTGGCTAGTGGTGGTGGTTGAGGGGGAGGGGAAGGGAGCAACAACAAATCAAAGTCGATGTCGTGTTTTTAAGACGCCTGTCGAATTGTGCTTGGAACACGCCCACTTTAGTCGCGTAAACGCCTTAAGTCTGCGACTGCGACGCTGACTGCGACTGCGACTGCTGCGGTTGAAGTGTATTTAAAAGTTTGATTAGTTTTTAATGTTTGTAAGGCGAGTCCTTAAGTTTCTCGCCCTCTCCCTCTCCCTCTGCCGCTCTGTGTGCCCCTCTCCGTCTCTGTCTGTCAATGTAGCTCTCTGTAATTTTTAGTTTGTGTTCAGCTTTAATGATAACATCGTTAATATGTATCTCTCTATATATGTAATATGTAAGTGCACAGCAAACGCCCTCGGGCAATATGTATGCATATTTATGCAAAAGTGAACTAATCACAAGCATATTGCATAAAATAACAATTTCATAAATTGAAACAAAATGTCTAGACTCATTATGCCACCGAAAATGTATGCAATAAAATTATGCAAATTATACGCCAACAACAACAACTACAACAACAGCAGCAGCAACAGCAGCAACAACGATGTGTTGCCCGAATAATATATCATATTTGGCATTTTTGCTTTAGCTGTTGTTATTATTGTTTGTGTTATCGTTGTTGAGCGCCCTTTGCCCAAAACTGTCTCTTTATCTAGTTAGCTCAGTCGCCATTCGAAATTCATTTATTCGTCATTTGATTTCATTTAATATAAATGCTTTAGATTTGCAATTTGGTTTTCATTGTATTTGTGACTGGTGTGGTTGTGATTGGCGCTTAAACTCCAAGAAATTCAAATGTTATTAAATAATTTTATGATTTTGCAATCAAATAATATATGAGAAAATAACTACGAGAAATTAATTAATAACCTTTGGGTTTATTAGACAAATTGAATTGACTCAACAACTGCTGAGTTAATTTATAAGTAAAGCATTAAACAAATCAATCTTATTCCAAAGTAAAATATTTATGCCACATTCAAGCTGCAACATTCAAATAACTTTGTTAAATTACATCTCACACAAAAATGGGTTTTCTTGGAAAACTGTTGAGCATTTTTTATCAGACTTTCAACAGAATGTTGTTGAAAATGTTTTGATAATAATTACAAGTTAACTAAAAGCGAGTTTGGCATCGCTAAGAGGCCCTTCTCTTTTGCGTCTGCCCCATTTGCTCAGCTTGCCTAACCGCACTCGTCAACAACAATAATAAAAAGCAGTCGGCAAATGCAGCCATAAATTATGAATATGAAAGGCAAGGTGTCTACGTGTATGTGTCCCTATGTGAGGCATGCCACCAATCGACTCTTCCCCCCTGGGTGCCTCCCTGGGGTCCAATAACGCAAAGAGGCCACACAAGGCCTCAGGCAATGCAGGGTTAATAGAAACTCCTTACGTGTAGGTCTGTGTGTACGTGTGTGTGTGTGTGCGTGTGTGTGTGTGTGTGTGCGTGTGTATATGTGTGTGTGCAAAAGTTATAAACATTTATGGCAGCTACTTAAAAATGTCAAGCGAAAAAATTATGATAATGATACGTGACATTTGAAAGCAATAACAATTTAGTTAGCACGCACTTTTTGATTACACCGAAAAAACTCGGCCAGGTTTTATTTATGAGTTGGCAACATAAAATTGAAAAATTGCCTCAAATACATATATGTATACACATATAAATATATGTGTGTGTGTGTGTGTGTGTATTTGAGAATGTGGCACTCAAGTGAAAATACTTACATGGGTGTAATAACAATAATCATAAAGCACGCCATCATAGAATGGCAAATGGCAACAACAATCAAAACTTGCAAGAAGTCGGATCGACTTTATAATGCTCTTCAAATGACAAAGGTATTTGAGCTTGATGTTAGTTTTCGAGACTACTTTTAATGTATTAATATTATGTATTTGTTGCAAGTGTAGCCATCCTTATATATTTAAATATATAAATTAGGAACAATGTCATTTCTTGGGATAATTATACACTAAACCCATTAAAAATGATTAAAAAGAGTATAATGGTTTTGTGCAAATGTATGTAACAGGCAGAAGGAAGCAATATTATTGATCAGAGTCAACAGCCGAGTCGATATGGCCAGGCGCAGATTAAGTTTGCTTTATTTTATCGATGACTTCCTCTGTTTCCCAAATATCAATACATTTAGATTTCCGATAACGAATAATACTAAAAATTTTAAAGACAGAACCTTCTAATTAATACATAATATGCATATGCATATTATTGATCAATTGCCCAAATTTCATCAAGATCGGATAAGTAACATCCAAGTAACGGTCGAAAATATATTCTCATATTGATCTCAATTCTATCAGCAGCCGGGGAAGCATTTTCTGTATGCATAAATATAGGCGTGCATGTGTGAGAAAGAGATGGCATGATAATCGACGCAAACGTAAATATGTTTGTGTGCCGTTACCTACAATTGTGTGTACATATGTATATGTATGTACATATGTATGTTTGCACGTATATGCACTTAGTTGTAGCCAACCAGTTCGGGTCAATTTCTTTTACTCTGCAGTCCCTTTGCCAGCCATAAGAAAAGAGTGCACTTGAAGAACTACTGACATTTGGGTACAAGAAGGGAAATTTAAAGGGACATTTGGCGATAAAAGTAGAACATATTTAACAACAAGGTTCAAGTTATATCATAGTCGAGCTCACTCGACTACAGCAATTTTACTTGATTTTCTTAATGAGGTTTTATCAAATTAAATATATAAAATTAAAATTTTTAAATTAAAAGATTAATAGTCAATTGTTAAAATACAATTTACAGTGGAAAAAATAATTATCTGGTGGATTATAAATGTAAAATAGTTCAACATTTTTACAATATCTAACAAAATACACTAATACACTATATTTAATAATATAACATGTTGCTTCATGTTGAATTAATTATCAATTTATTTAATATTTTAAATAAAATAAATTAAATGAGTAGTGCATATTTTAATTGAAGTTTAAAATGAAAACTGTTAATAATAACAAATAAAATAATCTAAATAGCAAATCGGATAGTATTGCATTGCATTTGCAAAAATAATAATTAAAATTAGTTTTATATACAACAAATATTTAAATTATATGTTAAGCACACATTAGCGTAAACTAAATACTGAATTGATTAAGAACCTTTGATATCGGAATGTTAATTAAATACTGCTTTTAGATTCTAAAGTTAAGCATGTTACCTAACTTTAATAAAATGTATTTGGTTAGCAAACAATTTGGGTCGCTTTAAAAATGTATACTAATCTGATGCCTACATTTACCAAAAATTATGAATTTTATGATATTAACAAAGGTCCAAAAAGGGGGCAGCTGTCCTTCAAGTGATCAGGCTGCCGGATAGACAGACAGGCAGGCTGGCGAACAGGCGTGCAGAATAGGGGCAACCAGTGGCAAGAGGCAACCAGCAGCAACAACAGCAAAGCACACATCCTGCATGTCAACTGAATAATTTGTTGCATGTACAAAAGGCATGCACTCACATCCGGTTTCCTGTCATTCTTTTCACCACACACACACTCACACACATGCACACACGAATTGAAAGAGCAGCGGGAGAATGCAGCGAGTGACACACCGAGAGACAAAGAAAAAAGAGAGAGGGAGAGATGGAAGAGAGAGGGAGATAGCGAGAGTGACCATCCTGCAATTTGTGTCTATGCTGTTGCTGCTGTTGTTGTCTGTATGGCGTGTTTGGTATTTGTTGCAACTTTTGTTTTGAATTCCTGTGGCCTTGTCACACGCTCCATGCGCTTGCAGTTAAATTTATGTTTTAGCGCACGCACACACACACACACACACACACACATACAAACTCTTAACGAACAATGAATGCAAAAAAGTGTTGCATACAACGCGAAATACTGTTCGTTCCCCTCCCCCTTCTCTCTAGGAGCGTGGCAAAAGATAGAGACCGAGAGCGAGAGAGAATTGGTGGTGGCAGGACTTGGGGGAGGGGGTGATGTGGAGGTTAAGGTGGAGGTGGGCTCGGTTATGCAAAGCTGTGACGGCCAACTGCCAGCATCACATCTCTTGTAAAGCAGCGTATAATCCACTGATTGCTCCCAAGGTTCAGCTTTCAACAATGAAGGACACTACGAAGGAGTCACGGTGCACACAGGGAGGGTGGAGTTGCAACTGCCGAAAAGGGAGAGGAAGGCTGTTGCTGTCGGGTCAACGGATGTGTTGCTCTTTTTCAGCGCATTGCTCTGGGCATATCAGTTTATTTGTGAGCCCAAATCGAGAGTCGAAATAATACAAAATTAATAATTATAATGTACTTTCTATATTCTTAAATTTAGAAACGAAATCGAGAGAAAAAGTCTAGAATAATTATATTATAATATTTAGAAAATAGTAATGATATTTACTGTCCCGACTGTGGTAAATTAAGAAATGTACCTCGAAAATAAGAGTAGAAACACCCTGTATTGTATTTCTGATTAATAGCGTGAGTCACCAATGTCGCCAAAAGCTGAGCATAGCTCCAATATTAGGAGCCATTTTATTTTTTGGCTGTATTCTCTTTTTTTATGCCTTTGCTCCGCACCTGCTCTCGAGATGTAGTCGCAGATGCAGCAGCAGGAATCCCCGCAAGGCGCTGTCTGTATTTGTGTCGCTCGAGACAATCCGCCGAGATTGGCATTAACTTTGCATATGAATACGGCATGGACAACTGGCTTCGTCCTATTCTGCCCCCACATACATACAAATGTGCATTTGGAGGAGCTGCTGCAGCGACATGTTTATGGCATGCAACGGAATTTCAAACCCATCGCCCTTGTCCTGGCATCCGATTGCTCTCTCTGTTAGAGCCACTTGCCAGCTCTGTCTGTCCGTGGAAAACTTTGGCCGAGATGAGGGCATCAATTTTCACATTAATTTCGTTTGAAGCATCGGCCATGCCCAATTAGCTTAACCCGTCGGCTCATTAGCAACACGAGGCAGGCCCACAGCACGGTAATTGAAGTGCGGCCCAGAGACACACAGGTGGTCCATAAAAGCATTACAGAGCTTGTTGTGTACTTCTCAGTACAACAACAAAAAATAGGAAGAAGTTTCAATTTGCATGTCATCAGCGACGAACTCTGCTCTTCAGTTTGCCATTGTTGAAGCGGAGTTGTGGTCCAATTTCTTATGTTTGAAATAGAAGACTCAAAGCAGAGACTCTTTTTTTTTGGATGGTCGCCTGTGGATGTTCGAGTCATAAATATTTGTAAGTGATTTAAATTCATGAATTCATGGTATTGCTTTCTAGTTAGGTTGTACACATCTTTAGTATAACTTATTTATACTCATAAATGGAGAGAAAGCCACATATGTATGTAACTCATACAATTTGAAAACAGAGGAATGAAAACAGTTACTGTTTGGATGGTCCACTGTGGGATTAAAAGTATACCCAAGGCATATTTATATAAATGTATATTCATTTTATAAAATTGATTGATGAAATTAAGTAGAAATTATTTAAGTTCATACACAAAAAAAGAAGTTAATTTTTCAAAATAGAAACAGTTAATTAGTTAATAATATTATTAACATAAGTATTTCCAAACGCAGGCATATTAGATAGTAAATTATATTAGATAGAAAAATATATACATGGGATAACACAATTTTATGTCGTTTATAGATTACAATTATCTTATATTATACTGTCTACTGATGTCCAGCAAAATACTAGATAGAAAATTAACGCTAGGCTGTGCAATGGCTACAGGGATGTAAGCAAAAATGATGTAGATTATTCACCTATGTGTAGAACCTATGATAGTTGCTCGGAATTAAAACTACGACATAATGCCATAATAAAATTCGTCCGTACATAAGCTTCTGTTTATAATAGATAAGAGCCGACAATACTTATGTACAAATGTATATATTGTCTGCATAGTGATAAGAGTTAATATTCCGAACATCTGCTCAAAACTGTTTTTAGGTAGACAAGAAAGAATGCTGTGGTTGACTGAGCTCGACTACGAATTGCTAGCTCAATTTGAACAAATTTCCCTCTAAAACATTCCCTTAAACAGAACATGACTTGTGTGTTTCCTATCCGATCTTGATTGAATCTGTCATATAATTTGTCAAGTGTGTTAAACTTGATTCGCGCAGGGTATACGAGAGTCTGTATTCCAATATGTAGCTCTTATCGTCTCTTAGATACGCGTTTTCACATAGACGGAAAGACGCTCATGGCTATATAGATTCGACTGCTGATCCTGATCGACAGATACATATGTATATACCTTATGTGGTCGAAGATGCTGCCTTCCTGTTACATATTTTTCCTCAAAACCATTATACCCAGTTTCAATGGGTTCAGGTTGGAAACATGGAATTGATCGAGCTAATTGCTAATTTAAGCAAACCGCCTAAAAGTATGCAATAAATGTATCCACACTCTCACCGGGCAAATCAGCAGTAAATTTTCAAATCGTTGGCCTTCGCATTTGTCATACGACCGATGTTCATTAGGCAACCTCAACTAAATCAACAGAGTTGCCAGGTAAGCGCAAAATTTTCAAATGATATACAACTTGTTACCTGAAGTGTGTGAGTGTGTGTTTTTCTGTATTTTGTGTGTGTGTGTGTGTGCGTAAAAGTTGCCAACGCTGCAAGAGCTCATTGTCGAATGTGGTTGTTGTTGTTGCATTTGCTGCATTTAAGTAAAATGAATTGGCTGCAATTTATTTTTGTTGCTTATCATATAAATTGCACTCGCCTGCAAGTCATTATTTGGCACATTTGCGCTCAATGGCTGCACATTGTTCTCTGCCCACAATAAAGTTGTGGCGAGAGGGCGTGCCACCATGTGTGTGTGTTTATGTGTGTCTGCGTGACGAACCGGAAGTCCACAGATACGCCGGCAAAAACAATACCGACAACACCAACAAATACTATGGCAACAACAATTCGGCCAAGAGATGCTGCCAGGTGGCCTTTGCACTTGGCTGCATTTTGAGGCAACTGATGGAAAGAAGCAAGGCACTACTAAAAGTGGCAAGGGCATAGACTGCGAAATGGCCATTTGGGATATGCCCGAAAGAAACTGCTACTTAAGCAGTTGCTGCTGCTCTCTTATTTACCACTTGCAATGTGCGGCACAAATAAATTCTCGGTTTTGCTTTACTTGACCGATTTTTGCCAGCGCACACAAATGGGAAATGCGTGCTCTACTCGAATACTGCCTACATATATATAGATACATATGTATATATAAATACATATTTGATTTAGTGTGAGCTATCGATGCAGAGGATTATAAGTATTACAAGACTACAGTTAATCCTAGCTCTAGTAGCTTAAGACTCACTTCTATTCCTAATCAATACTTTCTGTTTATTTACACTTGCAGTGCAAATTTTTTACCCCGAAATCAAAACACTTTAAGTCTAAATATTAAAGTTTATTTAAATTTAATTTTGCTTATTCATTTGGAATTCATTTTAAAAATATTTCTTAATGGTCGGGTCAATAAATAATTGTTAAATGAATGATAACTGAATTTTTAAATAAATAAATACAAACGAAAAGTTACTAAAATTCCAAATTGTATGATACCTTTCAATTAGGATATAGCTGTAGTTTCCAGCTCTATCTAAGCAACTTCCACATATGGGAAACAGGTTCCCTCTGATAAATAAACATTTCAGTTCTTATCACATACATTCGAGCACGGCTACCCTCAAGTGCATAGCTCATTTACATGCATAGGTTCGTTGGGGTTGCTTTCCAGGTAGCGAGTTCGCAACCCTAACTAAAATGAACTGCCAGTCAAGAGGTAACCGAAACTCTCGTGGAATGTAAACAAAAGGTAACAAATCGACTGGCAAAGTGTGCAGAAATATTTTACGAATGCAATTGCAATTAAGTTGTCCGATTATTGGGTCAGATAGCGGGACATTTAAGAATTGCGCACTAAACGAAAACGAAGAACGAAAACCACCCAAACACAGCGATTATGCAATACATACATATGTATATATATGTATATAAATATATATATACAAACACACAGCCTATCAGCTGAAATTTGGCCTTGTCCAATAGAAACACACAAAATAAACAATTTCGAAATATGTGGAACTGAATTCATCGGTCATAGAAGACTTTTCTATGCTCTGCAGTTCTAATTGATTTTAATTTTACAGTTTAATTATTATTTAATATCTGCAATTTTAAGTTGAAATTAATATTATATACAACATTTCGCACCTATCTTTGTATATATGCATGAATTATATATATTATATTAGAATCAATGTATTTGAAAGAAGATGACAATGACCGAATCAATATATTGAAAATTGTTTGATTTACACATAGGCGTTAATAGCCGCTGATAAGCATAAAATCCAAAACACAGCTCTTTTCAGAGTATATAAGGCAGCCGAGATCATCGTCAGAGCATCGTCACTTAAAAATGAATTTTAAATACTGCGTAAGTTGTTTACATAGCAAAGCTGGAAAGCCTTTACTCACACACATCTTTCCTCAACTCAACAGCTTCTGTTGCTATCGCTGCTGTTTGCAGCTGCGAATTCGATTCCCGTAGGAAACACGACCATACCGGAACGTTCCTGCTCGCCCTGGTGTGCCGGACAACCCCCACCGCCTCCCGGTGCCTACAACTAAGCTCTGATGTGGATACTGTAATCAGCTTCCCCTTCCTACAACAACCATGTATTTTGGCGGTCGTTTACTTTTCACTATTATTGCGGGCCATTTGCTAAAACAATAAAACTCCCATAAAGTATATATATAAGCATCTTCTGCATTCATATGTGATTTTATACTCTCAGTAATTAGTTTAGTTTTTAATGTGGGACTAACTCTCTCACATACACAAGGAGCGCGAGACTTCATTGTCTGGGAATTGAAATAAAGCTTTGAGTTTAGCGCTGCTGTATCCCAGTACTCCCCTCTCTCGCTATCTTTCTCTAATTGTGCCTCTCTCTATTTGTGCTTCTCTCTATTTGTACTCTAGCATACAGCTTACATTGCAGAACGCATTCAGTAATGAGGAGTCTGGGTATATTCAGTTCGAGCTTCAATTTCACTTAGTTGTCGTCTAAAATACATTGTGAAATTAAAATTGAGGAACGCACTCACCGCAGCCGCTCAAGCGAAAGCGAGAGCGCAGTATTAACAACAACAATAAGGCTTCTGACTGGTTAGTGCTGCTCCCATGTGAGAGAGTGTCTATTTTTAGAAGAGCAAATCCTCGCTCAACATCAACACTTCGGAGAGAGTGGCTTCCCAGCAGCAAGTGAACTAGTGAATTATCGAATGCCTTCTGTATGCACACTATGGACTTCATCACCAAGTAATGATCTCATATGCACTATTTTATGCTGAAGCTTCTAAGTCAAATTTGTCTTCGCGAATGCTTCCGCAACCAAAGCTGTCCGTAATGCAACTCCATTACAATAGTCTATCTTGGTACATGAAGCCGTCTTGTATTCCGTTAACAATCCTTCACACCAGGTATTAGACCCTGTAAGGCAACGCCTACTTTCAGCATCGCAGGGAAATGGAGCAAGCAAAGTGGCTACATGCTTATGCAAAAGTGGTATGCGTAGCTGTAATCGAATTCGTGATGGGTTCTTTTCTCTGCTCATATGAGCAACGCATGCAGAAGCAGACACAAAGAGCTACACTAGGCTGGGGGCAAGAACAAGATAATTATTTGCCAACTAATAAAAAGACTTGAAGTATTGATTGAACAGTATTTAATGCATTTATTAATACCGTCTTGGAACATATGAAGTTCTGGTTGTCTTATTGCAGCACCGCTCCTAATGGTGATGAGGATTGTGATGCGGATTGTGATGGGGGTTGTGATGGGGATTGTGATGGGGATTGTGATGATTGTTGCCGCCGCCACCACGATTACCACCTCCGCTGCCTCCGCCTCCGCTGCCTCCACCACGAGCACGCCCAAATCCGTTACCAAATTGGGGCAATGCAAAAGCAGCCGCAAACAGCGCAAATAATATGATCTGCCAAAATGAACAAGAAATAATATTTAAAAATATACAACTTACATGTTGTAGAGGTTCTCGGTACAGCAGAACAAAAATACTCACAAACAATTTCATATCGAGTGCTCTTTCAACTATGAACTCAAATGCGCAGAGCACTCGGCTTTTATAGCAGAAAATAGGCACTGCTGAAGGTACTGAAGAAGGCACAACAAAAATAATAGACATAAATTACCCAGACCCATCCATAAAAACCCAAGAGAATCGCACTTAAGTGCATTTGAGGGCCGGCTTATCTGCGACGACATATGTGAAACACATATGTGTGCATTTGAATATGATTTTTGCCTTTTGACCTGCGTCTACTTTCAAGATTCTTGGAAATAGGAGATAGCAGATAGGACGGATTGGCTTATGTACTGATACGCTCTTATGACATTTGTCGGTTTTACAGTGCTGCACATAAGTATTTAGGTAGACTAAAGTCAACATATGCGAACACTTTGCCAGAGCATTGTGTATTGGAGATATATGTTATCTCTTTTCTTTGCTTACACAAAATGAAATACGATTACATTTACTGATTCGTATGATGAACTGCATGGAGTAAGCTGAGATGGTTGTTTTTGTTGCATGTTGGAGAGGTTTGACATCATAAGGTAAACACATTCTTAATCAGAATCATTAGCGGAGTCTGGTCTGATTAAAATTGTGTAAATCCCTCAGTTTAGAATAATTCCCTTTGTGCCATATAGAAGCAATCGGTCGGTTATATACACAACATATAGCAACATATATTATTATAAATTATTTAGCCGTCCAAAATTAGGCTCTTAAAAAAAGAACTTGAAAAGGGTGTCTAATATTCGACAAGCCAAACTTAACAGATATTTCTAATTATTCACTTTCTATGGGTGCTTATCTTCCCTCATCGTGCCCCCAAGATTTGTTCATTGGACCCAACTGAAATATAGACAAGATTTAAAATTCATGCCTTGACCTTAATCTCGAACTGAACGTATTTCATCATAATAAATAAAACTAAACAAACAAATGTAAGCAAACATCGAAAAACTAACCTGCAATCGTAGACACACCGAGATTACAAACCCCTGCAGACCGGAGTCAAAATGGTATAATTTATAGAGTCACAACACTATAAATTTAAAGAATCGCCCCATTGTTCCAATTAAAGCTTTATAATAGAAAATGTAATATTTTGTTCAAATGCGAGGAGCATTTGAGTGAGCTTGGTCCAAATATCTTGGTAAACAATAATATACTTCATCCAACAACTCATCTTTCGTCCGACTACATAATATAGTGGTGATTTGCATATTTGGTCTGACACATTCCATTTCATGATAACCCCGAAAGCGTCGCTGAACCCTAAGCTTTACTTCATTTGCCAGATAATAAAATCACACTCTCTTTGAGTGTGTGTGTTAGTATATGTGTGTGAGTAAAATGCACTTTAAAAAAACCATTCCATAATTTTCATAACTTATAGGAATTTAATTAATTTAGCAAACGGATCGAAATACTCATCATGGAAATTACGATCCAAGTTGCTTTTTAACTCTTACTTCTTCGAGTGACCACTGCACTCCAGCATTATGTGCTTCCACACGCATATATAAAAATATATAAATCCAAGATCAGACTAATCTCAGCTTTTTATTCGCAACTAGGAATTTCGTAGATTGCCTCCACCAGCTTCAGCAAAATAATGAAAAATTAAAAAATGTAGAGATTTGGCTCAAAGACTTGTTTTCTTTATTGATTTAAATTGGTTAATAGCGGCCACGTCCACCCTGGCCATGTCCAACCTGACCATGTCCACCCTGGTTACCATGTAAGCCCTGGTTGCCATGTCCACCCTGGCTACCATGTCCACCCAGGCCACGTCCACCCTGGTTAAGTCCAGCATTTCCATGTCCACCATGTCCTTGGCCATGTCCTTGCTGAGCGTTGTATCCTCCAGCCAACACAACGGCAATCAGAGCGAATAACACGATCTGAGAAGCGAATAAATATTACTGGAGATGACTCTTGTATTTAATTTGGGGAACTATGAAGGAAACTTACCAACACTTTCATTTTGATTTGTGGTTTTTTACTGTAGCACTTCCAAATAAGTTCTAATTGTACAGCACCCATTTGGGTCCCTTTTATACCCCGCAAGCTGCAGATTAACAGCTCAAAAACAATATATTTCGAAATAACAAAACAAACAACGGAAAAAAACAAAAATATTCACAAATAAAATGTAGGCGAATGTTTTCTAATCAAATACTTGATTTTTTGTAGGTGCACATATTTTTAATATGGCACAAGGGTGCTTTGACTATAGCATTAAGTGTGTGACGCTCTATAAAATATTATTTGAAGGAAGGCTGTATCTTTCCAAAATTCGCGATTTTTCTTTTATTAATTCCAGGATGTAATTTTCTAATCTTAAAAAAAAAACTTATAAATTGAATGGTAATTTTTTAAATGTCTATACAAAAAGTTTAACTTTATTTTTCTGTCACTTATATTATTTATAAGCATTGTTATTATCAAATTTCATGTATTCAAAAATTTTAGTTTTATTTAAACAAGGTTTTGCATATATGCTTTTAGAAACATTTTCTATTATTGTAATATATATTTTTGAAAATTGGTGAATATAAAGCCTTTCTCACTTGTAGGATAGTTTTTCGTATATTTAGAAATTATTTCTTGAAATTTCTTCCGACTGTAGGAGCACACAATAAGGGTGTTCAATGTTTGACAAGTCGAAGTTAGGAATTCTGTTTCAACTTTGATTTGCTTATCTTCCCTTCCCTAGTTACGTCACTCAAGACTTAGTTGCTTGGCTTAGGCAATTTGTGCCTATGAATTAACAAAAATGTTGACTACTTAAACTTGAACTTGAACTGAATTTGTTGATACGCGTTTGCCGATGGGGAGATTTTTAAAGTAATAAATAATCAGAATAAGCACTGAACTAACTAGAGCAATGACGAGCAAATGAGAACGGTATAGAGTCCAGAGAACTCGACCATCATGACCCTGAACCCAAGTCTTTATGTATTGTATGGAAACTGTATTCCATCTTTGTATGTTGAGAATACGATTTTCTTCAGTGTTGCTTTAGCTATCTAAAAGATATTTTTACAGATTACCTATATTAAATCATATAAGGATTAAATATTATCTTAGGTCAGATATATGTTTAAATATATGAAAAATAATAATTCAAACGATAAGTTATATTTCAAATTAGAAGTCTCTAGTACTTATATCCGGATATGGCTAGATCGACTCAGCTGCCTATCCCGATCAAGATTTGAAACAATATATCAATGGTGTCTGTCGGTGGTGCTTCCTGCTGCATGTTACACACTTTGGCACAACTTCAATACACACTTTTTAACCATTTTGAGGGTATACAAAATACAATTCAGGCCCCCTTTGCGCCCTTGCGCCTGTCTGTCGTCAGTCGAATAAATAATCGCAGCATTGATTTCATTATACATATATGTACATTGTTGTTAATACATTTCATATATACATACATATATACTAGTAGACGACATATTTAAAATCAACCTTGGAATTGGAGGTCAACTGGAATATTGGGCCTTCAAAAATCATAACTTTTTGCCCCTGAAATGAATTTGATGTTGACTTTCATACATTTCGTAAATATAATTCTATGGCATACTTTTCAGCAGTGCTGATTAACGACACTCTCCAACACATTCGCACTTAATTTTATAAAATCTCTCTAAAAATTATAAAGTTTTTTAATTATAAAAAAATAAAAAATGCCAAGTCCCTCAACTCGACAACATTCGTATGGCCGTAAAATCGTATATCTTTTCTTTAATTAAATCATCTAAGCTTTTAACATTTTAATATGTTTGATTTGAAATCTTAAATAATGAGTCTAAGTATAAAAATTCTATTTGCACATATAAAGAAACACCTCGGAAATTAGTTGCTTTTTTTCTAAATTAAAAAAAATCTGTAATATTATGCTAATATACTAAATATATATCTGAATATTAAACTGAGTTTCGCTTGGCGATTTTTTAATTGAATGCACTATGAACTCAAAGGAATAATCATTGCTCTTTAATGTGTTAAGTTCAACGACCCACTTTAGGGTTGTAATAAGTCGCTTGCCGAGTCCATAAAATATTTGTTTCCGCCTAAAAAGGGGCAATGATATCTTGTCTTTCGCCTTTAGCGCCATCTGGGAGCGAGAGGTTTAAGCTTTTAAAAGAAAAATAAGTATTTAGCAAAGAAACCAAAAAATTTTAGAAAAACGGGGGCAAAGCGAATTTTTGGAAAAACGAGAGTGCTTAAGTTCTTTGGACCTCAGATTCTTTTCTTTTCAAAGCCCTTGAACGAACGGTCCAAACGAAATAATATGAAATAAAAGGAAAATGTAAAATAGTTGCAAGTGATTACGTATAAATAAAATATTTATTAGTGTAAATATGAGAAAACCCTACAACTGCACCTACGCTGCAGCAAGCTGCGCCGTAACACGTGTTAAACATCATTGCCTATTCAAGAATTTATTAAGGAATGGGCGATTAATTTGGAAATTGATTAATCTGGACTTAGTTAATTTGAACTTGGTTAACTTTAATAATGTGGAATTAATATGGAAATAATATGGAATTAATGTGGAGTTAATATCGAATCTTCACTGTAATCAGCAATGTGCTTAAGCACCGTTACATTAAGATCGCCTTTGCCTGTCTTAAGCTAATTGCTAAGTTCGCATTGCGCAAGAGAGCCTCTCTTAAAAGCTATCACGGCGAGCGCTTTTTTACTTCCACTCATACTTAACCACAAAGTTGGTCGATCGACGTTGGATGGGTGAACGAGCATTGAGTGCATCAGTGTGCTTATAGCTAATGAGGAGAATGGACTTATAAGAAGGAACGGATAAGCATGGGCAACTGTAGCGGATAGTTTTCCCCGGACCAACATTATCATCTTTAACTTCTACCCAACTTTCGGGATTCATTACTGCAGCGGATTTTTTTTTTGGAGCAACATTATTGGCGTTAATATAAAGTTTTGTGGAACCTAAACAATTTCCTTTTTGTGTTCTTTGTTGAACAGTGTAAAATATTCATTTACGTGAAATGCTACATGCAGAAAAAAGTGCCGTTATGAGCTGCTCAATTTCACCGTTGTGCATAGACAAGAAAAACACATGCGTGAGTGCCGGTCGACGAGATCGAGAAAATTTGATTAAATGAAATTACACTTAAATTACAGTTAGGCAAATACAAGATAAAAAGGAAATTGAGTCGGTGCCGCGTATTTAGAAAGTAATTTACTATATACCAAATACTAATAAGTAATTTTTATTTAGAAGTGCATGCTGAATTTTGTCGCAGTGCATGGTATATGCTGCGAGCGAGCTTTCGAGCGTGGTCAAGTATAGATGCTCTCTTTAATGATTACAGCGACACACACCAAGTACTTCCAGCGTGGGACGATGTATGTAAGTTACTCACTTTTAGTAAGAGGAGCTTTGAAATAATGAACACCGTATAATGTGAGTAAAACAAAAATGTTTTACTCGTAAGTTTCTCTTTAAACCTGAGCAATTATTCACTGGGCTATCAGCCACTCTGCTCCGCAAACAAATATGTTCGCTTGTGTATTTTTGTTTGTTTATTTTTGCATGATAGTAAGATGAAATAATTAATTATACCAATTATCAAATTTATATAAATATCTTAGGATCATTTCATATTCAACAGTAATTATAATAATTCTTGGCCTTAGAATAGTAACACGGCCTTACACTTGGAAAGTGAACAAATAAGTTTTTTGTTCGTGTTAAGTTTTATTAATAGTTTTTTTTTATTACAAGCCTAAAATTACATGCGGATGTTTGCATATCGATTTGATTTGGAAGGAAATTGTATACATTGGCATGCCCCAGTTGAACTGATGACGCATGTCACTACTACTTGACAAGTTGCAGAGAAATTGCACTGATCAACCGGCGTTTTTGGTTAATTATCAACCGGCATTTTTGGTTAATTATCAACTGGCATTTTTATTAATTAGATTTCCAATATTATTCCTGAATCGGAACCAATCTACCTGCAAACATGCGTATGAGATATAACCCTCGCTTCCGTCTTTTGTCTTTATCTTTATAAATTCCTAATTATATGAAGTTACCTACCGTTTATAAAATATGAAAAATATTAATTACATATGCCTCTCGTGGATTGAGTGCATTGACTTCTCTTATTGTGTGGATGACATGTAACTCCTGATGGAGATAGGATAGCTGACGTAGGGCTTCCTAAGGGATTCTGCTTTTTGCATAGGCCCGCAGAATCATGGTGGGTGGGCGAGTGCACCAACATGGCAGCACCACACACACAAGGATGACCATATAATTCGAGTTATTTGATCCCTCTATTACTTTTCCTCTTTCTTCTTTCTCACGTCCATGGCTTGTCTTCTACCTTCCTTCAATGTTATAATATAGTACGCGAATTATAAAATATAATAACTAATGCTAGGAAGCAATTTTAACTCGGCGGTTGTCCAGCAATCACCCACCCCAATTGCCGGCGAGCTTCAGCCAAAGCAAGCGCGTTCTCCGCACGATTTAATCGCACATCAGCTTCACATTGTTCATTACAAAGGATTAAATATTATCTTAGGTTAGATATACAGTGGCAGACACCGTATTTGGCTCAGTGTCAGAGAAAAAAAGTAATTGCCTGCCATAAGCTAATTATTCATTATTTTTCAAAAATTCCAAAGACCGATGGTAGGGTTTTATGGCACCCAGGTGTCCACAATGTACCTGATCCAAATGCAAACTATACCTGGAAGTAGGCAACATTTTTATAATTCTACCAAGCAGGTGGGGAAACCCCAGTGTATAGGAGTCATATATTAATTTTGGTGGTTATTACATGTACCTACCATCGGTCTTTGGAATTTTTGAAAAATAATGAATAATTAGCTTATGGCAGGCAATTACTTTTTTTCCTTGACACTGAGCCAAATAAGGTGTCCGCCACTGTATGTTTAAATGTATGAAAAATAATAATTCGAACGATAAGTTATATTCCAAATTAGAAGTCTCTTGTACTTATATCCGGATATGGCTAGATCGACTCAACTGCTTATCCTGATCAAGATTTGATACAATATATCAATTGTGTCTGTCGGTGGTGCTTCCTGCTACATGTCACACACTTTGGCACAACTTCAATACACACTTTTTAACCATTTTGAGGGTATACAAAATACAATTCAGCCCCCCTTTGCGCCCTTGCGCCTGTCTGTCGTCAGTCGAATAAATAATCGCAGCATAGATTTCATTATACATAATATACATATATGTACATTGTTGTTAATACATTTCATATATATACTAATAGACAACATATTTAAAATCAACCTTGGAATTGGAGGCTGTTGAAAATTATGTTAATTTACATTCAATGCAACCGTGCATTTCTACGTATGTTAAGTCCCTCATTAATGCGTACTAATTAGGTTAAGCAGCACAATTATGTTAAGCAACAGAATTATGTTAAGCAACTATTTAGTCCCGAATAAACTTTCCTAGAGTACACAACGACGGTGGTACTTGGGTTTTATTTTTCTTATCCACGCATTCCCTGACGCGGGGAAACTTTGCTCCAACAGGTTATGGGCCCAGGATACGTGGCCTGATAAGATCGGTTAAAGTTTATTGACTCGATATCCGCAGTTACGAACTCGGATGTGTTAAAAGAACAAATCGGCCGATACGTGTGTGTAAATAGAAATAGAAAAATGAGTGCGTTGTACCAAATTGAGAAGCTTGAGTAAAATAATTATGATTCTTGGAGCATACAGATGCGAAGCGTGTTGGTGCATGCAGATCTATTGGAAGTTGCGTCGGGGGATTTACTGGAGTCTGATATTGGCGCTGGATCGTAAGGCATTGGCAACGATCACGCTAAGTGTCAATGCATCGCAGTTGGGATACATCAAGAATTCCACAACGTCGCAGGAGGCATGGATTAAGTTGAGCGAAGTCCATCAGCCAAGCTGGCCCGTGCGTAAAGTCTCGCTTTATAAGAAGTTGCTCAATTCACGCATGGCGGAGGGGCAAAGCATGGCTAGCTATTTGATCACATTTAACGAAATTGTGGATCAGCTTGCCGGAGTTGGAATAGCAATAGTTGACGAGCTCAAGGTCATTATTTCGCTTTCCAGCCTTCCAGACATTTATGAGAATTTTGTTGTCGACATCGAGACGCGCGACAGTCTTCGAGGTTATGAAATTCGGTGTATAAAGTAATCGAAATCGTGATGGGTTCTTTTCTCTGCTCATATGAGCAATGCATGCAGAAGCTGACACAAAGAGCTACACTAGGCTGGGGCAAGAACAAGATAATTATTTGCCAACTAATAAAAAGACTTGAAGTATTGATTGAACAGTATTTAATGCATTTATTAATACCGTCTTGGAACATGTGAAGTTCTGGTTGTCTTATTGCAGCACCGCTCCTAATGGTGATGAGGATTGTGATGCGGATTGTGATGGGGATTGTGATGGGGATTGTGATGCGGATTGTGATGATTGTTGCCGCCGCCACCACGATTACCACCTCCGCTGCCTCCACCACGAGCACGCCCAAATCCGTTACCAAATTGGGGCAATGCAAAAGCAGCCGCAAACAGCGCAAATAAGATGATCTGCCAAAATGAACAAGAAATAATATTTAAAAATATACAACTTACATGTTGTAGAGGTTCTCGGTACAGCAGAACAAAAATACTCACAAACAATTTCATATCGAGTGCTCTTTCAACTATGAACTCAAATGCGCAGAGCACTCGGCTTTTATAGCAGAAAATAGGCACTGCAGAAGGTACTGAGGCACAACAAAAATAATAGACATAAATTACCCAGACCCATCCATTAAAACCCAAGAGAATCGCACTTAAGTGCATTTGAGGGCCGGCTTATCTGCGACGACATATGTGAAACACATATGTGTGCATTTGAATATGATTTTTGCCTTTTGACCTGCGTCTATTTTCAAGATTCTTGGAAATAGGAGATAGCAGATAGGACGGATTGGCTTATGTACTGATACGCTCTTATGACATTTGTCGGTTTTACAGTGCTGCACATAAGTATTTAGGTAGACTAAAGTCAACATATGCGAACACTTTGCCAGAGCATTGTGGATTGGAGATATATGTTATCTCTTTTCTTTGCTTACACAAAATGAAATACTATTACATTTACTGATTTGTATGACGAACTGCATGGAGTAAACTTAGATGGTTGTCTTTGTTGCATGTTGGAGAGGTTTGACATCATAAGGTAAACACATTCTTAATCAGAATCATTAGCGGAGTCTGGTCTGATTAAAATTGTGTAAATCCCTCAGTTTAATAATCTTTCTATTTTAAACTTAGAATAATTCCCTTTTTGCCATATAGAAGCAATCCGTCGAAAGAAGAGTTTTAAGTTGGTGGCTCGAGATAGGCATACATATTCGTGTTTCTCTTTTGGGTTCGCATTAGGAGTTGAAAGAGCAAACACAAAAATAAAATTTGTTATGAAGGATATAACAAAGCACACATTAATACCTCGATCTCCAGACTAAAATTTAGTTGTCGGTGCATTAACTCCCGTTAAAAAAAGGGTATGTCTTCTTTGGCGTATCTAAGTTATTTATTTAGTATCGATTAATATCAGTCTTTGGTATGGGTGCACATGGCCAGCAAGTAAAGAGTGACAAATATACCAGTTGTTCAGAAATTTAATTCAAGACTTACATTTATATACACAACATATAGCAACATAAATTATTTAGCCGTACAAAATAAGGCTCCTAAAAAAAAAACTTGAAAAGGGTGTTTAATATTCGACAAGCCAAACTTAACAGATATTTCCAATTATTCACTTTCTATGTGTGCTTATCTTCCCTCATCGTGCCCCCAAGATTTGTTCATTGGACCCAACTGAAATATAGGCAAGATTTAAAATTCATGCCTTGACCTTAATCTCGAACTGAACGTATTTCATCATAATAAATAAAACTAAACAAACAAATGTAAGCAAACATCGAAAAACTAACCTGCAATCGTAGACACACCGAGATTACAAACCCCTGCAAACCGGAGTCAAAATGGTATATATATAGACTCACAACACTATAAATTTAAAGAATCGGTCCATTGTTCCAATTAAAGCTTTATAATAGAAAATGTAATATTTTGTTCAAATTTGAGGAGCATTTGAGTGAGCTTGGTCCAAATATCTTGGTAAACAATAATATACTTCATCCAACAACTCATCTTTCGTCCGACTACATAATATAGTGGTGATTTGCATATTTGGTTTGACACATTCCATTTCATGATAGCCCCGAAAGCGTCGCTGAACCCTAAGCTTTACTTCATTTGCCAGATAATAAAATCACACTCTCTTTGAGTGTGTGTGTTAGTATATGTGTGTGAGTAAAATGCACATAAAAAACCATTCCATAATTTTCATAACTTATAGGAATTTAATTAATTTAGCAAACGGATTGAAATACTCATCATGGAAATTACGATCCAAGTTGCTTTTTAGCTCTTACTTCTTCGAGTGACCACTGCACACGCATATATAAAAATATATAAATCCAAGATCAGTCTAATCTCAGCTTTTTATTCGCAAAATAATGAAAAATTTAAAAATGTAGAGATTTGGCTCAAAAACTTGTTTTCTCTATTGATTTAAATTGGTTAATAGTGACCCTGGCCATGTCCAGAATGGCCATGTCCACCATGGCCATGTCCACCTTGGTTACCATGGTAGCCCTGGCTACCATGTCCACCATGTCCGTGGTCATATCCACCGTGGCTACCATGTCCACCATGTCCTTGGACATATCCACCGTGGCTACCATGTCCACCATGCCCTTGGCCATGTCCTTGCTGAGAGTTGTATCCTCCAGCCAACACAACGGCAATCAGAGCGAATAACACGATCTGAGAAGCGAATAAATATTACTGGAGATGACTCTTGTATTTAATTTGGGGAACTATGAAGGAAACTTACCAACACTTTCATTTTGATTTGTGGTTTTTTACTGTAGCACTTCCAAATAAGTTCTAATTGTACAGCACCCATTTGGGTCCCTTTTATACCCCGCAAGCTGCAGATTAACAGCTCAAAAATAATATATTTCGAAATAACAAAACAAACAACGGAAAAAACAAAAATAATCACAAATAAAATGTAGGCGAATGTTTTCTAATCAAATACTTGATTTTTTGTAGGTGCACATATTTTTAATATGGCACAAGGGTGCTTTGACTATACCATTAAGTGTGTGACGCTCTATAAAATATTATTTGAAGGAAGGCTGTATCTTTCCAAAATTCGGGATTTTTCTTTTCTTAATTCCAGGATGGAATTTTCTAATCTTTAAAAGAAACTTATAAATTGAATGGTAATTTTTTAAATGTCTATACAAAAAGCTTAACTTTATTTTTCTGTCACTTATATTATTTATAAGCATTGTTATTATCAAATTTCACGCATACAAAAATTTTAATTTTATTTAAATAAGTGTTTGCATTTATACTTTTAGAAACCTTTTCTATTATTGTAATATATATTTTTGAAAATTTTAGAATATAAGGACTTTCTCACTTGTAGGGTATTTGTTCGTATATTTAGAGATTATTTCTAGAAATTTCTTCCGACTGTGGGAGCACACAATAAGGGTGTTCAATGTTTGACAAGTCGAAGTTAGGAATTCTGTTTCAATTTTGATTTGCTTATCTTCCCTTCCCTATTTGCGTAACTTAAGACGTAGTTTGTGCCTATGATTTAACAAAAACGAGGAATTTACGTTCAACCTTAAACTTAAACTTGAACCGAAATTGTTGATACACGTTTGACGAGGGGGGTATTTTAATAAATAATCAGTGTTGAAATAAGTTTGAATTTTAACGGCACCGATCAATATTATTGCTATGATCACACATGTATCGTGTTTAGCTTTATGTATTCTATAAGTTAGTTGCTGTAAATCCTTCACAATGTAAAGACGCAGTTGGCGCGAGATAAATCCACAAAGACCAAAATCAACAGGTTATGGGCCCAGGGCTTCGAAGAGTAGTGTTTATTATTTTTATTTGCTGTGTGCGATAATTAATTGCTAAGTGCTGTAATAAACATGAGTGGATCAGGATTATTTGCCATTAATAAGTTGGATGGCGAAAACTATGCTGCGTGGTCATTGCATATGAAAAGTGTGCTGGTGCAACTTGACCAATGGTCAATTGTTTGTGGAAGAATTGTGAAATCGGAAAATGCAACTCGGGCTGAAAAATCTGAGTTTGATATAAGTGTGACGAAAAGGCATTATTAAGCATAATGCTGGGTGTAGAACCATCACAGCTAATTTTTACAAAGGATTGCGTTTCGGCAAAAGAAGCTTGGGATACGCTCTCCGGTGTGTATCAGCCACGTGGACCTGCCATGAAAATGACGTTGTTTCGAAAATTGCTTCGGTTACGGTCGACAGAGTTTTCGACGGTGCAAAACTTTTTACATGACCATTTGCAAGTTTCTGAAGACGTTTTGACAATTGTGTCGCTGTCGGGACATGGAAAAAGTTTTGAAAGTTTTGTCGTCGGACCTTAAAATCAAGATTGTTGAAGAAACCGAAAGACAAAGAATGAGCAACGGAGAAGACGACAACAGTGTACAGCAAGCGTTCGTTTCGCGCGCGAATATCAGAGGAAGCAAAAACGTGCAAGAGAATATCAGAGGAAGCAGAAATGTCCAAGAGAATATGAGAGGAAGCAGAAAAGTGCAAGAGAATAACGGCACTAAGCATAACAAAAAGTGTTATAGATGCGGACGTGAGGGTCATTTTATTGCGCAGTGTAATGAAAGAAAAAATCGCAAAGGACAAGAAAAAAGCAACGACGCAAGACGATCGTATGCTGTACTCAGAAATGTGCAGAGTAGTAGCAGTGGCGCCACCGCTCACATGTGTTGTGATAAATCGTGGATTGTCGACTTTAAAGAGCACAAGGAAAAAATTCTTCTAGCTGGAGATAATTTCATAAGAGCCGACGGCATTGGCACTGTGTGTGTAAATTCTGGAAATTTTTGCATTGAATTAAAAAACGTATTGTACGTTAGAGAATTGCAAACAAACTTTATGTCTGTATTAAAAGTTGTGGAAAAAGGGGACAAAATGTTGTTTGAGAAAGAGAGAGCCATAATAAAAGACAATGAAAATGTGACAATACTGCAGGCTACTAAGTATGACGGCTTATTTATGATTGATGCAAAAATGAAAAAGTGTATGTACTCAAATGCAAGCTGCAGTGAATTATGGAAGTGGCATAATCATCTAGGTCACCTAAATATGGCAAGTTTAAAGAAAACGGCAAGTGATGAGATCGTGCACGGTTTGAAATCAATAAAGAAGATCAAGGCGCTCGAATGTCAGCTGGAAACGGAGCACAAGAAGCGCGCAGGGTTGCTGCGCGAAAACTTTGGATTGGAATGCAAACTTAGCTCCATGGAGGATCGCAATCGTGTGGATCGCGATGCCGAAGAGACATTGAACCAAAAGATGCGTCTCGATTTGGGCAAATACAAGGCGCAGCTGAAGGATGCTGTGTATGCACGCACGCTGGCCATGAAGGCGCGCCAGATCGCAGAGGCAGAGCTTGCCGAGGTGCGGGCCGTGCTCGAAAAGTCGCATAGGGCTCGCAACGATGCCGAAGAGGCATACAAGGCGCAGCTGAAGGGTGCTGACTCTGCACGCACGCTGGCCACGAAGCGCGCCAGACCGCAGAAGCAGAGCTTGCCTAGGTGCAGGCCGTGGCCGAAAAGTCGCATAGTGCTCGTAACGATACCGAAGAATATGCGCAAAGCAATGAGACACCCAAATTTAGTGAAGTTCGAGGTGCAGGTCGTCCACGAATATTAAAGACTGTGGTAAGGTACTCTTATGTCTGGCGGTTGAATATAAGTTGTTCCTGCATCAAATGGACGTGTCGACAGCCTACTTGAACAGCGAGCTTTCCGAAGAAGTCTACACGAAGCAGCCGGATGGATTCGTTAGCGACGAATATCCTAACAACGTTTTGAAGCTGAAAAAATCTCTGTATGATCTAAAGCAAAGTGGCAGATAATGGAATACCAAACTGGATGCTGTACTGAGAAAACATGGATTTACTCCATGCGTCAGCGAGCCATGCGTTTATGTACGCAATGGGAAAGGTAAAATTAATATCATTGCAGTTTATGTAGATGATATTTTAATTGCCACCTCACCAAAGATGACTTGTTGAGCATCAAACTGTCAATCGCCAATGAGTATGTATAATGTATAATAATATGTACAATTCAATGCAAAGACGCAATTGGCGCGAAATAAATCCACAAAGACAAAAATCAACAATCAGAATAAACACTCAAATGACTTGAGCAATGATGAGCAAATGAGAACGGAATAGAGTCCAGAGAGCTCGACCATCATGACCCTGAACCTAAGTCTTTATCTATTGTATGGAAACTTCATTCCATCTTTGTATGTGTGTATGCATGTGCGTATGCATGTACATATGTGCTGAGCAATTTAGTAAACATGAAAATACGATTTTCTTCAGTGCTGCTTTAGCAATCTAAAAGATATTTTTACAGATTACCCATATTAAATCATATAAGGATTAAATATTATCTTAGGTTATATGTTTAAATGTATGAAAAATAATAATTCAAAGTTAATTAGAAGTCTCTAGTACTTATATCCGGATATGGCTAGATCGACTCAACTGCTTATCCCGATCAAGATTTGATACAATATATCAATGGTGTCTGTCGGTACAATACACACTTTTGCTGATTAACGACACTCTCCAACACATTCGCACTTAATTTTATAAAATCTCTCTAAAAATTATAAAGTTTTTTAATTATAAAAAATAAAAAATGCCAAGTCCCTCAACTTGACAACACTCGTATGGCCGTAAAATCGTATATCTTTTCTTTAATTAAATCACCTAAGCTTTAAACATTTTAAAATGTTTGATTTTAAATCTTAAAATATGAGTCTAAGTATAAAAATTCTATTGGCACATACATATAAAGAAACCCATTGGAAATTAGATGCATTTTCTCTAAATTAAAAAAAATCTGTGATTTTATACTAATATACTAAATATACATCTGAATATTAAACTGAGTTTCGCTTGGCGATTTTTTAATTGAATGCACTATGAACTCAAAGGAATAATCATTGCTCTTTAATGTGTTAAGTTCAACGACCCACTTTAGTGTCTTCACCTCTCCGCTTCGAACTCCCCTCTCAGCCCATATGTTCCACATCCACAATTATTCGCGTACTCACTACAGAAGACGACAGACTCGTAAGCTGTATTAGATTGATGAGCGGACTTAAGGAACTGCTTGATTTTGACTATTGCAAGCCCCGGCCATATTGCTAGTGGTAAATGGTAGTAAGAGCAATAAGAGAGAAGAGCTTTCGAATAATTTCACACAGCTGATGCTTTTGCATAAATCCTTTCAACTCCTTGTGGCGGAGTAGTGTGCGTGGGGGATTGTGGGAGCTAATTAAAAGCGTTGCCACTTAAAATGTAAGAAAATGTTGCACAGTTTTGTAAAGGATTTAGCATCTGTGGCATTACAATCCGCATTCGCAATTCGCATTTGTCAGTGGAGCGACAGCGAGTTGAGTTTTTAATGCTTACGATTTGTTTCCTTGTTGTGGCCTGATTTGCTTTGCGGATTTAGATGAATGCATTCAATATTGAAATTAATGGATCGTAGAGCGGACCTCATGGCGCGTATTTTGTAGTAGTAATGAGTAGTTGAGATTTCTGAGGGAATTGTATAGTAGTCCGTCTTGGGAATATATATAGATATTAAAAAAATCGAATATAAATTTATTATACTCAAAGTTGAACATTTTATCATTTAACTAAATGTATATCAGTGTATTATAGACGATTTCTCTTGTAACAATATCTCAGCTCTCTCTGAGCTAATCCTAACTTTTTATAAATACCCACTCGTTTAATAGCTCTTGTTATGTGGCGCTGCTGCTGCTGCTGCTTGTGGCAGACGCCAACAACAGGATATTATGATGCAACAATAAACTTTTTTAACGCTGCCGGCAATAAAGTAATTAAAATATTTTAACGCAGCTCCAAAGTCAAACAAAGTTGAACACCAGACTGAGACAGACATACGCATAACGACTTTGAATGGCCAAGGGGAGTAGATTTAAAGGGGAAGAGAGAGGGAGAGGAAGAGGTGGAGCGAGAGGGAGAGTGTGAATGCTCCTTGCTGATGAGCAAATAAGCTTCAACAACTTATTCACCTAAAATACAGAGTGTTGTCTAAAGATAAAGTATGTAAAAGTAAATTTAATTAAAATTAACAACACCAAAAAATACAAATTAAATAAAACGGAAATTATTGCCAAAATAGCATCAGACCCTGGAGCAAAATGAACTAAACAACAACTTCCTGGTTTTAATTGACTACCATCGCGAAGAGCTTAGAAACATAGCGAGTCTCTACAATAAATGTTTATTAATAAAGTTTACTAGAAAATAAAGAATAATTAAATTTTAAAAATTTAAAACAATTAAAATAAAATGTAAAACATGAAATAATATTATGTTCTAAAATGATTCAACATTTATATAATACACATACAAAAATTAATTTCGTGAATACAAATTGACTAAATGTTTCTAATACATATACAACTCCTTTTCTTTGAAAAGCAGAGTATATCATATAAGATTTTTCATGTCTGTCATTTGATTTCATAATAAATAAATTCAAAACGCATAACAAAGATATTTTTCGAACACATTTGCTGAATTTCCTCGTCGAACAACAACAAACAAACAAAACATACACATTCCAGATTGTTATTATTCGATTTTGATCAGAACTTATCGATGGGCCATCGAGATTTCTGCTGCCATGGCTGTGAAACACTCAATTTCCATGGACGACGATTTCACTGTTTGCGCTGCGTGAACTATGACCTGTGCCTCGAGTGCTACGACCGTAATGTGGAGACACTAAATCATCGCTTCGAGCATCCCATGCAGCTGCACCACGACCATCAGCTGGTCGATCTACTGCCCAATGGCGAACTGCTCGAGCTGATGCACTTGCCCAATTGCTATACGTGCCCCTACTGTGGCATCTTTGGCCATACGGCCAAGGAGCTGATCAATCATGTGATCACCATGCATCGCCAGGAGGAGGGACATGTCGTCTGTCCCATGTGCGCCGGCCTGCCCGGCATTCAGCTGGTCGCCATACGCAATCTGGCCCGCCACCTGCTTCTCAATCACATTGAGCATGCGAATCTACTCGATCCCCATTCGCCGCCGCTGCG
Source organism: Drosophila nr. medialis 2 BK-2023a (assembly GCA_035044325.1). Lineage (NCBI taxonomy): Eukaryota > Metazoa > Arthropoda > Insecta > Diptera > Drosophilidae > Drosophila > Drosophila nr. medialis 2 BK-2023a. The sequence continues at coordinate 1,661,525 of JAWNMH010000410.1, read as the reverse complement.
GCATGCGTTGACGCGACTCGTCCGACGCTGTCGACGCCAACAGCCCCTTCCGCTGCCATCGTCATCGAGTGACGCGTATCAGATGGGCAGCTTTGTAATTCCCAACAGCATCCGCATGGAGGCTGAGCAGGCCAACCATATCACCTATCAGCTGTCTGAGTTGCGGCGCCTGTGTCGAGAGCCGAACACCTATCCGGAGGCGGATCCACGCTTGCGGCCGACCACCACGCTGGCTATCACCAGTGCCGATGCGCTGGCCACTGAAGCTGATCAAGAAGCGTTTCAGTTGGCTCTGGAGAACTCGGATGCGGATCGCTATCTGTTGCAGCAGTGGATGACGGAGCAGAAGGCAAAACTGGAGCAAGCTGATCTGCGGAACAACAGGCAACGACAGCAGCATGTCCTCTTCGTCGAGCACCTGCTGCTCTCCATGCTGTGCGAGGAGCAGCTGCAGCTGCCTGCCGAGCATAAAGCCTCGTCAGCGGAGCTGCACAAGGTAGGCGATACTCCGATGCGACTGCTCGATGGAGGGAACGAGGATGTGAACTCCCTAATGTCCTGCAAGAGTATACCTTCGCAAATAATGATGCTGATGTCGGTGCCATGGATTGGGCTCTGCTCAACCCAGAGGAAAATGGGCTACATTGAGGTGCAGGGCGTCACACTGGATGAGACCGAATTGACTGCTGACAATGAGCTGCAGGACATCGACTAAAGCCGCTGTCAGAACCACATCTAATGACCAACAAAAATGCATATCATTCCCCAAATGTATTCCTTTAAATAGTTAAATGTAGTTTTACAAAACATATACATACAAATTGAATTGTGAAAATTTTCTCTTTACTCAATGCGGAATATCTAAGGGGCTCAATTCCTCAATAACTTATTTTGTAAATTTTTATTGCTTTTTGTGACTATATATAATTTCCGTTTTTGTTTATGATTACGCCACAAACATGGTTTTCCTTTGTTAGGGGATAAAAACTGCTGAGAACAAGATATTAGCTGAAAATGTATTTGTTTGTTTTTATTTTTCATTAAAGGAGTAAGTTGCTGAATCTATTGTCAAAGCTCTTTCGTTGCCAGACTTATTTTTCCTGGATTCTGAAAATTAATATTTTACATTTTACAGTTTACTTTTTTCATATTTTGTAGCTCAGACTGCAAATATGTATTTTGTGCCTTAATTTCTTTCGGACTGACTTACAGAATAATTTCTTCCGGTTATGCAGCTTGCCAACTGGATTTACCTGTACAATTAACCCCAGAAAGCACCACATTTTAACGGAGAACTTTTTTTAAAAGCAAGCGTTCAAAAATTTACATTCTCTGAAGGGAGTTCGAGCGGTATTTGTTTATTTTTTAGCTTTTCGTTACTTGCAACGTTTTTATTAAGATAGTTTTAGTTATGGATTGGCCATACATATATGTTATCTGTTTTGGAATACAGCGCAATCATATAGGAAAAGTTTTTAAATTAGGTTACCATATATAAATATTAAAACTATTGGGTTAAACTCGTTCAATTTGCATGCTGGCTCTGAATTGCTTATGATGCTCTGCTCGAAAGGTAGAGAAGTATATTGGCTTTGTGCAATGTCCGTAAAACGTTGGTAAAACATGGAGAATAGGTACTTCCTCTGGGGAAGGGATGGTCGATAGCATCGATAAGTGCAAGTCGATAAAACCATATGCCTTCAAAGCCAGGTGATGTCCTTCATGGGCAAACACACTTTGAACTATTTTTGAACTGAAGTCGCAAAACTTGAAAGGCGGAAAAATTCGGGCCACGCCCAATCCTGGCCGCAAGCACTTCGAAAAAGCTTCGCCTGCAACGTACACTGAAAGAAACCTCCTCCTAAACTAGGGAAGTTAGTTGTCGGCCACTTTAAAGGCTACATCAATGGCAGTCTGCCTCTATTTTTAGGTACTTACGCTGTTATCAGAGTATTCCTGTGTCGGTTAGGCCCAACTGCAAGGTTCTCACTTGTTAGCCATTGCTTTTTCTTTCCAGTTTCGCTGTGAAGCGGCTGCTTCTGCGTTGGTGTTGGTAATTATTTTATGGAGTGTTGCAGACTGCCTTCTAGTCTCCAGTATCCAGTTCCGTTAGCACCAGTTACCCTAACCCAACCTCCTCCCCCGCAGTAGCACCAAGACCCGCACCCCCACCCCCAACCCCACCCGCAACTCCCCTGTTAAGCTGTGTGCGTGGGCAACTTATGTTTACCAAGTGCGAAAGTGGAAACGTGCTGCAAACACGAATTTCTCTGCTGCTGCAACATTACCATACCCCTGAGACCAACGCCCTCGACCCCCCTCCCCACATCCTCTCCTCCCACCAGCACACCGGTCTCTTGCTCTCCATGCAGTGCACTTGCGTTTTATAATAGGATTTGAATACAATGGCATTGTAATGAAATGTGCAGCAAACGATGGCGACTACTGAAGTTTAGTTCTGCGGTTCTGCTTCCCTCTATTCCTTTTTGCTCCCCTTTGCTCTCCCTGCTCTTGCTCTGCTGTTGTGGACTGGTATAACCATCTCTATGCCATCTCCATCTCCATCTCACATCTCCTTCATCGTCTCTTCTGTAGTCCTTGCCAAGTACAAGCCAAACAGCTGTTCCAACGTTTTTGTGTGTTCCTTGTTGCAAAATAGCGACCAAATGTATATACGTGTGTGTGTGTGCGAGTGTGTGTGTGTGAGTGTGTGTGAGCTTGTGTGTGTACCCCATTGTGAATGTGTGTCTGGCCATGTAATTTGAGTTGGTAATTAAAAGTAAAGGAAAAGGCAGGTACTACCAGAAGCTGTGCATTAAATGACCGGGCTCTTACACAAACACACACGCATTCACACATTCGTATGTGTGTGCGAGTGTGTGCTTGTAGCAGTTTATAAGACTGTTTACCGTTGTGTCTAATATCGTTGCGCTTTAAAGCTGCCAAGCAGCATTAGGCATCTAATAAAAAGCGAGCAATTAACGTTCATTACGTCAGCAAATGCTCAAAAGCACTTTTTCTATTTAAATTAATCGAGCGTGGAGCGATTTGGTACTAAATTAAAAGGACTCCAATTTCGTGAAATGCGTTCAATTCTTAAGCTCAGTGAAATGAGTATGCTTTAGAAATCAAGTTAAAGACAATGCATTAACCAAAATCAGATGTTTTACAATTTTTTGTGATTTTTGATTGCATTGCCTGTGCCCCAAAGGGCGATGTATTATCTGAATTTAAGCTCAATTTCTAATTAACTTTTGTTTGCAAAACGAATTTTTCATGTTAACCATAAAATGCGATTTGTGTAAGAAGCTCGATTTTGTAGTTTCTGTCCTATTTTTTGGTTTTAAAAGCTTAAAAAGTTACTCGAAAACTACTAAATTTAAGTGCGTGCAGTATAAAAGCATAATAGTTTAAAGACCACATTTTTTCCTTTTTATAAATCACGTTCTATAATCTTAAGTCTTACAAGTATTTATATATTTTGTATTATATGAAGTTGGCTTTTAAGGCATATAAGAAATATGTAAATTTCGATGACATTGATTCATTGAAGGGACTGTGAAATACGCAGCTTGCAGACCACAGCGATTTATGTATGTGTCAGCGATAATTACAAGCATCTTGTCGCCAGGCGGATACTTGGCTCCTTATAAATGCTTGCCTCGAGCCACCCTGTGCGTCGAGGACAATATCAATTATCGGACGTCAAGTGTCGCTCAAGTGTCACTTCAACACCAGGCCACCCAATGAAGCACACAACTCACATGATGACAATCATGGTTTTTAGCCAATAGTTGGCGAAACCGGCAACTGGTTCTTTGAGATGAGTTGGCTGCATTTGGAAGCGCAGCTTAAATCCCCCATTCACTTCCACACCCACCGCCTCTCTTTGGCTCCCACACTTTATCTCTCTATATGGCTGACTGCTCGCTCCGACTTTGATTGATTGCAAAAGCAATTGAGCGCAACCTTATTCTAAAATCGTCAGCAACGCAAAAATAAAAATAATATAAAATACTGCCAGAAGCGAAATAAAATAAAATTAACATAAATGAAAAAAATGGGAAATTTTCGATTGACAGCTTTGCAAATGGAAACGAAGCGCAATTAGCTCCTAACGAACCCTGGAGACCCATTGTAGCAATAGGTTAATGAGCCACGCCCCATTAATTTTTAGCGGTAAAATTTTTCCAGCTAGACGGCTGCTATTAATTAGCCAAGAACAAGAGATGCCTTAAAGATGCTCGGCAGTAAATGAAAAAAAAAAATGCCAATTACGTTTAATTGATAAATGAATCAGCAGGCGTGACAGAAGTTGATTGATGTGAAACTCCATGAAAGTGGAAGAGTGCGAAGGCCCAATCACAGCTCAACAGAGAAACATAATTAGGCTTTAAAATAAGTATAAAATGTGTGTGTTGGAACAACAAAAAAACTGTACTCCTTATACATAGAGACATTTATTTGATTTCTGGTTAGAAATTATGGATTTAATTTAATAAAATTGTAGCATACTTAATACGCCAAATACAGCAGGCGTGACAGAAGATGATTGATGTGAAACTGCAAAATAGTGGAAGAGTTCGAAGTCGCAATCTGTGATCAAATGCGAAATATAATCACATTTTAAGATAATAATTTAAACTAAATAAGAGTAACGAAAAGAGTGCATTTTCTTAAAGATTAATTTATTTAAATTTGGTTTTAAGATACATATTTATTCAAGACGCACCTCTGCTATTTTGCACATATTTACGTATACATTTGATTATATTAAAAATTATTTATTTTTTGTCTGTCATAATACAATTTTATTGCTCAGTTTTAGTAGACTTACAATCACTAAGTAGCGATATTTATTCGGAAATGATGGCTAATTTCTAGAGCATTTACTCATTCTTAATTGTAATAAAAGTAATTGTTGTGAGGTTTTTGCGTTTTGCTTAAGCGTCTCAACTGAGAATTGGTCACAGCTTGGGCAAAGTTGAAAGTGACGTCGTCGTGTCGAGTTGACAAACAACTACTGTATAATAGTTAACCATCAAGTCGTACCGCAAATCAAGTGCAGCAATTGCAACTGGCCGGCAATTCATTTGCGGAAAGGATGGCAAATGGATGAATGGTCGAGTCAAGAGTGTCAACGGAGAACGGAGAACGGTGGCCAAAGCCAAAGACAAACCGCATACAAAGTTGCCAACGTAGCCAAAACAGTTGAAACCACGAGTCAACCCTGAAAGTGTCAGTGCAAAGTTTCGCAACCGGAGAACACTATAGAAGGGGGTTGAGGTTGTGGTTGGGTTTGGGGTACAATCAGCTTTCAGTTCCATTAAACATTCGACGTGGCTTATCAAACTCCAGAGACGGCCATTCATCAGCATTAGAGAGCGCTTTGAACTCTAGAACTTTTCAGGCGCAACTATTTTGCATTTGGGGCATATTTAATGTACAGATTTACAGATTTCCCCCCGAAAACTCAAAGCAATATCTGTCATTAGTGTCAAATGTATATAATGGCGGGGCGTGGCGTGGCGAGGCGTTGTGAAATCCTTTTAATATCAGTGCACCAGGAAAACTGCTATTCCAAGTCAATCCAGTTCAGTCATAATGAGTATAAAGCAAAAAACTCTTTCTCCCTCTTCCTGCCTTTGACACTCTGCTCCTCTTCTGCTAGATTTCAGCAGTTGGAGAACAATGAAGGAGGCAGATTTTACTACCCCTGCAAGTTAGCCAGTGTGGCAGTCAGGCAAGCGGGCCGACAGCATTAATATTAATTTATTTCTATATAAATTATTTATGAAATTTTGTCACTTTTGGTAATTATGATGCGCGTCGACCTATGACCTTTTAATTAAAGCATCGACGTTGACTGCCGAGCGCTTTAGCCCGAAGCAAAACCAACTGAAGCGAATTTCGCATAAAGTGCGCTCGCACATAAAAAGATATCATTATTGGGGTTTGAGGCGAACAAAAACGTACCAAGACACACCAAATTATTATCAGTGCATGTAGACAAAAAAATTAAGAAAGCAAAAGTTTTTGGCGACAATCCCGACGCACTTTTATGGCACGACTTTCGGGTGTGTAAATGAAGATAACCATGGCTCCAACACATGTGAAGCTGCCAGAGATGAGCAGCTCGAAGGGCAAACGATTTTCAGATAATATAATTCACATCTTAAATATAAATTCAATAAATAAATGTCTGCATTAAATAGAGTAAAATATATTCATTATTAGTAAATAAATGTATTTTTATTTATTTTAGCTGCAGCATCTACTAACTCATTGCCGGTAATACCTATGTGGCTAAGAAACCAACAAAGTTGTAATTTTTCAGCGTGTTTGCTGATTCATCATATGGCAAAAAGATTCATATATTTATCCGTTTTACCTCAGCTTTTCTGGCCAATAATTTAGAATTTTCTTTCCTATGAAATATGATAATATGATATATGTATAAAAGATACCATCAAATGAATAATATTCTCATTATCTATTAAAAAATGTTTATGTTTTTAACGTTTATAATTATATATTCATTATGTTTTTTAACTATCGGTGGATTTGTCGCTCTATCTAGTCTCAAATGTGCCATCTCTAGTGTCAATTTCTCTGTGTGTGTGTGTGTGTGTGTTCATCTGCTTAAAGTATGATTGCAAGTGTGAAAATATATATGCTAAACGTGCCCGCCCCGTTGCGCTCCATGCGTTTTTTGTTTTATGACGCGGCGACGTGCTCGGAAAATGAAAAGCACTTGACTCGCCAAAGTGCTGAACTTGGCGGTTCACCCCACCTCCCCGCCTGAAACCTCATCCTTGCTGAATCGTAAAACGTTTCGTGTTTTTTACCAGCGAGTATTTCTTAGAAAAAATTCTGATTTCGGCTGACATATAATGCTTGATACGGGAGTTCAATTGAGAAATGAATACCCTACAATATTTTTGTTTAAAGTTCATTTAAAAATATAAATTTCTTATTACCCAAACAAAAACAAAATATTTGGAAAAAAAAAACATTTTTTTTGGCAGGTAGTCCGAAACATATTTGAAATTGTAGATAAAACTTGTCATTAAGGAAGAAAGTAATTAGTAATTATAGATAAGCCTTAAAACCAGGATTATAATCTTTGTTCAGGTGTAAAACGTAACGAGAATATATTATTTAATTAAGTGAATTTATTTGAATAAACAATACAATTTTCCTTAAACTAAATTTTCAATACTAACGTATCTCCGGGAAACCCCAGAGATTTACATGTACTTTCTATATTTTATTTAATTAATTTAAGTTGTTAATTTATTTTTAAGTATAATTTTAAATTGTGGACTATCTTTAGTCGACAGTAAATAAATAAAATAAAATATGTGTTTATTATTATGCATGCCAGAATGACAAAGTTTTCAATGAATATATTTATTATTTTAAGTAAATATATTTTGGCTTATGCATACACTGTTCCAACAAATTGTAGGGTACTCACAGGTCGCTCATGCATCACCTGTTGGCACATTCTGCTTAAGCAACACGAGCAGCTTGCGAGTAAATTGTATATTCTTGCCTCAGTTCCATTTTCATTTGTTCGAACCATTTAGGAAATTGTCGCCAGGCTGATGTCTAACTTGATGGAGCGAGGTTCTAAACTTTATAGAGTAAATAAAGTATGATTGGGTGTGCGTGTGACTGTGTGAGTGTGTTAGTGTATGTTGCAAGTTCCGCCTCTGAGGCTTATACAAATTCAACACTCTATTTGCTTTCTGAGCGCTACGAGTTAATTTAATTTGATTTATGCGATTTTATTTTGCTGCAACTGGAGCTGAAGCTGGAGTTAGAGTTGAAGCTGAAGCTGCAACTGGAATTGGAGTTAAGTCCGTTGTTATGTGAGAGTATCTGTTGTTGTTGTGGTCAATAAATTACCCGCTGTGCAGAGGCTTTTCGCATTGTTCCTTTACATATTTGAAGTGTACTTTATGCTTTTTGCATACACAATTCGCAATTAATTTAAAACAATTATGTTGGAACTGAAATCCTCCACACTGCAAAGAAAAAATAACACACAGCAAAAACCCCCCTCTGCGGTTAAATGACATGTCGCCTGTCAACCACACGTTTTCAGTTCGAGTGTTATGCAATTATGGTAAAGCATTTTAACGGCTGGATTACAAAAACAACAACAACAAAAAAAGTCAGCCATATGAGTTAATTATTGGTTCTTGGCTTCAAATAAATCAAGGAAAAAATGTATTTAATTAAACGTGCTTGTAGTACGATTTTTTGTTGTGTTTATTTTAATGTTTCTTGAGATAAAAGAATAAAATATATAAAATAAAAGTTCGTTATCATTTCGAATATATTTCGAATTTTTTTCAAACCTAATCTAACATGTTTATAATTAAAAGAAGTAAATTTACTAAGGTTCTCAATGAACTTTAACTGAACTCCGAAAGCATTTTGTTGTTTCTTGAGTTTTTTACTTAAATATATAAATTCTCATTATATCGCAAATGATTATAATATCGAGCACAATTATTTACGTACTAAGTACTTAATTAATATAAGCTAATATTTATATTAAGGATATATTAAAATATTATTTGAATGGAAATATTAAAAATGGCAGGCAACATTATTATTTTATTTTATTATTATTATATTTATATATATCCTTATTTAACATTGGTATATATCCCCAGAAAATGATAAAAATAAATGTAAATTTGATATTAAATCCTTATTTAAGCATTTTTTTACAAACTTTTAGTATGTTGACCAACGTTTCCAATTTAAATGTTGAACAAAAAAATAGAGAAAATTCGAAGTATGCAAATATTTAATTTTAATACATTTTATATGCCAAATTAATCTGAAGAATAAACTAATTTAAATGTCGCAAATCATTAACGTGCAAATAAATTAAATAAATGCAAAAAATACAATAGTTTTACGGCTTATTGCATACGTTATTTTCATTTAGACGTATTAAACATTTTGACCAAACGCCTAATTGCAGCCGTCTGTTGCTCCAGGTGCTGGCTGCAGCAGGTGCATCAAATGGAGCGGGTGGGGGTGGGTTCGGCTAATGGATTTTTCCACGCCTAATTACCATTACTTAGCGGCACACAACAAGTTCAGCAACTACAAAAAAATTACATTAAAAATTTGACATTTTTTTGCTGGCAGCATGCTTATTTTAATTTTATTATTTTTATTTTTTGCTGCTAAGAGGTGTGTGGAAAAATGCAAATGGAATTTCATAGTCACCATTAACACCTTTTTGCACAGTCGCCTGTTGGCTCTTGCATTCTCGTTTCCATTCATTTCTTGTGGTCCTCGCTTCCTCTGTGCTGCGCATATTTTATGTGACGTCATGGCCAAAAAAAAGAGATAAAAAATGCATTTAATTAAATGCCACACAAATGCGGCGCGAAACGTTTTCAACGTGTGATATTTTACAAAGCGTACCGCTTGTGGTCCCCGCGACCCGTTATGACCATGTCCTGCATGTCCTCTGTGCTTAGTGCCCCAAAACCCCCCTTCATAAAGTGGAACCATACGTTGGCCTCTCTTTATTCGATTAGTACTGTTATTCAAAGAGATTGAAAATTGCAGTGAATCAAGCCAACGATTGATTGTAAAAGGAAAAAAGGTGAAAAGCCACACAATAAAAGTAAATCCGAAAAAGGTTATATGTGTAAATCGAAAACATATTTGCTTGTGGGAAGGCATACGTATATTCAAAAGGGGAAGAACATTTTACATTTAGAGTAGCAGCAGGCAATAACTAATAAAATATTTAGCTAAAAGACGTATTGCAATATTTCCCAATTAATAATTAAATATCTTAGCAAAAATTATACGAATCAAATATAAATAAAATGTGTGTATATCAAGTAAGTCTTTGATCTCAATGATCATTTATCCCAATCATTATACATAGCTAAGTACACCTACAGCCATGTTTGCCAAATAATAACAAAGAAATCACACACAGGTAATAAAATAATAATAATAAATTACAAATTCAAAATTAAGGAAAAGTACATAAATTAAAAAGAAATAATACTTCTGGGAGTATTTAAATATTTATTGCAAAGATTGAGGAAAGCCAGAAAAATACAATATCAATATACATACATATGTAATTTGTTTAACAAATAAAGTTGCAAGCAGCTCAAATGTTAAAGAATATCAAATAAAGTAATAATTTGAGAGAAGAGAATTGTGCACGCTGGGTATTTAGTTTCGCATCAGCATCAAAGGAGCGCACATTCCCACATACTAGAGGCAATGCATATTTGCAGATATGACAGACTGAAATCTAAGGCAGATGATTGTCGTTTTTAGTTACCAAACTCACTTCCTGTGCTGCTTTATTGGCAACTCTGCTGAAAGTGGCATCTGCCTTGGGGCAGCAACAGCAACGGCAATGGCAAATGGCAACAGAGCAGTGCTTCAGTGAGTCGTTTCCTGGCCTCGGAGCAATTCCGTTTGCTGCTTACTTTGTATTTAGGCATTGCAGTTGCAATTTTTGTATCTGCTCGGAACGCAACGGAAATTGCTCGGTAGGTGAACAGTAAACCGAAAATTTCGAGCCAGAAACGTAAACCGATCGAATAAATTCGTCATTTGCAGTTGTCTGTTTGCTTTGTTTTCTTTTTTATTATTATTTTGTTGTTGTTGTTGTTGTTGTGTTTGTCGTTTGCCTGACAAAATTGAAGCTCGAAAGTGTAGCCAAAGCGTAACACGCGCTGTCCTCGTCCTGCTCCTACCTATCTTGCATCTTGCTGCTTTGCAGCCAACAGTTTGCATACGTGCCCAATGTGCAATTGCCTGGGCGCTTCCAATCATTGGCCGTCTTCGCCTCATCCCTGTTTGGCATCACATCGGCTTGTTATTGTTGAGTGTGCAACATGTAACTGACACAATCGAAATGGAAAACGGCTCGCAACACGACACAACTGCAATTGCCACCAGCTGCTGCTTGCCATAACAAACATTTACTTACCTTGCAACCGCACGCAGAAATTGAAGTGTGAAATCTGCGGTGAAACTCTAAGCATCTATCTGGCTGCCGGATTAGGTAACCCTCAGTCTCTCGTCCCCTCACCTCCTGACACTCTAACGCCTCAATTCCTGTTTGTGATTTTTGAGTGTTTGATCATCAGACAGGCGTCAGATTATGCCAAAAAAAAAAGTAAAAAAATGTGTAAACAGCCAAGTAAAATTTGTGCGCACAAATTTGGCTAACAGAGACAGGCGAAAGCGACTTCAAATGTCGTGAAGGCAGCCTGGCAGCCTTGCAGCATGCGGAAAATCCAGTGGGCTTGCCAATTGTTTACTTTGCAAGACGACATTGCGGCGGCTTACGCAAATGCTGCAACTACAAATGCCAACCAAAAAAAAAAACTCGAGAGACGGCAGCCAAATGCACTGCTACAATTTTTATTATGTGTTCTGTAAGTTAAAATAAATAATTTATTCCACAACATTTTAAATGAGTTTTGTCAAAGTCATTTAACCAACTATATTTAAGAATACTTTTAATAAGATAAAGCCGTATTCATCAACTATTGAAGATTGATGATTAATAATTTCTGTTGAGATTTCAATTCTTTGAATGAATAATAATATTTATTTATTTAATTTCCTTACATTTTGTTTAGAAATTCCATTTTAAGCCTCTTTTTATTTTTTATTTCAGAGTTGCCTTTTTCAAAATTTGTCATTGACATGTCAACCATATTTTCATAGATTGCTTTGTTAAAGTAATGATAAAATACATTTGGGGGACTGTTGACTGTATTTTACACAGTTGTCAGTCGCTCCCAATGTTCCGTAGCGAACACAACTAAAAAAATTGAAATTTGTCAATACAGTTGGTTTCCATTCTAATCTCGAAATTTACCGAATACAGGACGAATTGAAAAATGCAAAGCAAAGCAGTTTAAAGCGATAAAGTATCGTCAGCGTATCCCCGATCAACATTAAATTTGGCTGACTACTTGCAGCACTTGCGCGAGGGGTAAGTTTGGCCAGATATAAGAGACGGATGCATGAATCATGCTGTTGTCCTCAGGGCACCTTTTAGGTCTAATCGTTACTGAACATTCTATTTTAGACCTGGTGACCTCCGATATTAACTAGCCTTACCTGCACATTGCGGATCTCTGTGAAGGCGGTTACCTTTTCTCCACCACTCGGGGGATTCAAGTGGATCTTTTCAAAACTAAATAAAAAAAACTCCGGCACTCGCCCAAACCCGGAAGGACGCAATCCCAACCCTTTAGCGGAGGTGTGGCTGGCAGGAAACCTGACACACTTGCCTCCAAGGAGGAGAAGCAAAGCACTCGTGCGGCTGATCTTCCGGGGTGTGGAGCAAATAAAGCCAAATGTTCAGAAAAGGTGCCCTGAGGATAACAGCATGATTCACGCAGCCATCTCTTACATCTGGCCAAACTTACCGCTCGCGCAGGTGCTGCAAATAGTCCGCCAAATTTAATGTTGATCGGTGATACGCTGACGATACTTTATCTCTTTGAACTGCTTTGCTTTGCATTTTTCAATTCGTGCTGTATTCGTTCCGTATTTGGAAAATTTCGAGATTACAATGGAAACCAACTGGCCTATAATAAGAATAAGCAAACGCCTCCTTCGATACTTAATATGCTTTGGACACTCGCCGTAGGATTGCGCTCGCTGATTGCTTGAGAGACTGCAACCTCCAAGCACTTGCCACGGGAGATGCAACGCACTATTCGTACGACAATCATAGGCCGACTGCAATTGACACTGCTGTGTACGCTGGAATACGTTCTGACTGTCTTGGTATATCTGAGCGAATTGGGCTTAACTCCGATCACATCCCTTTGATTGTTGAGTATAGAATGGCTGTTACTCTAAATGCTCCCAAGACACGTCTTCTGCCGCGCAAGGAAAACATCACCCGATTCCGGCAGAGGTTGGAGCAGCTTGTCAACTTGAACATGGAGCTGAGTTCACCGGCTGATATAGACGACGCAGAGGAGTTATTCCTGCGTAATATTAACGCGGCGGCGGAATACTCCATGCTTGGCCAACTTCCTTGTTAGCCTCCCAGTACAGCTCAGCCTCTTTTAAAAACTGATTATTTTGGATCTAGTAAGGCACAAGAGAGCACTGCGTCGGCAATATATTCAGGATATGCCCCGCAATGCCGATCCAAATAAGAATCATGTATACAATTTGTGGAAGGCAATGCGTTGTGTCAAGCGGCAGCCACTCTGACGGATATCCATTATGCGACCGGATGCAGATTGCATCGGCATTTGCGGATGAGCTGCAAGGCCGTTTCACGCCATAATTTCTTAAAACAAATTTCTTACAAAATTTTATAAATACAAATTAAATTAACAATTTAAAATTATGAAAATAAAAATATACTAATATAAGAGATATAGTCTGGGAGTATTAGAAAGTGAAATGGGGAAACCCAGAAAAAAACCAAACAGGCAAAAACTTTGTAAATGTTAGTAGCTTCGTAATAAGGAAAGCAAACCGTTAAAAGTCAGAACAAAAGTGAGAGAGATAAAGAAAAGGAGAGAAAATAATGAAAATATAGGCACACCTCTGAACCTGTAGGGAAAGATAAATCTTAAATTATTTCTGTGTCACTGATATAAGACGACATTACAAATATAATATATATATACATATATCTGAAACATACAAGATGGAAATGACTAAATTTCATTATAATCTCATAACAATATTCAATTTAGAATTGAGTTTATAGTTTTCTATAGTTTCTGAATAATATCAATTCTTACATCTATGCTTGCTCAGCAAATCCAAATGACATTCCTTGAGGTGCAGTGTATAGGCTTAATACTTTATGCCAGGGACCAGCGACAACCGCTCATGTGTGGCACTGGCAACACATTTTGGCTTGTACTGATTGTTGTTGCTGTTGTTGCTTATCAGTGACTGTGACGGTAGCTGTAGCTGTAGCTGTGGCAAGGTTCCGTTCCGGTTACGGCACATTGCACATACGACGTGTGGTGCATCGTCTGAGCAGCATTTGCTAGAATTTGCTGTATCAATTGTGTTGCTGTCTGCCTGTCTGTCTGACTTATCGTGGCTGCCAAATATTTGTTCACAGCTTTAAATTCAGTTAGACAAACTAGCGTTCGGCTTTGCAAAAACTTAAAGCGAGCTGTACGTTGAAAAAAAAGAAGAAAAACAAATGAAATAAAATGAAAAGAAAAGGAAAAATAAATAAAATAAAGAAAACAAAACAAACATAAGAAAGCCAACTCATCAAGTTTTGCCAAGTCTGCCAGTTGCACGTTACACGGGGCGTATGCGTAATTTGGCGGAAGCTGCAGTAAAAATCCAGCTGCAGATGTTTCGAAGCACGAAATTAATTACGAAAGCATACACACACACACACACAAGCATACAGCTTAGTAAGAAAACAACAAGAACAGCGCCAAAATAATAATAATAATAATAAGTAAGAAAAATAAACTTTACACACAGCCAGCGTGAGAACGACGGAAACCATAAAGAAGCATATGCTAAGGAAAGGCATAAAAATAAACCAAGGAAGAAAGCACAACTTTTGCGATATTATCTACATGTGTGTGTGTGTGTGTGTGTGTGTGCGTCTGTGTGTGTGTGTATGTCTTTGTTTATATTTCTTGTTGCTGCTGATGAGTTGTGAGAGAGAGATTTCGAAAAAAAAAGTTGTAAAAGCCAGTACAGAAATTGGGAGTTACTGCTGGTCATATCTATGACTCTCCAAAAAGCAAACCTCATCATTCCACAATTGTACCCTGCACCTAGGGGAATATCGATTTATTGGTATCACATGCTTAATATACTCGTACTATATACATTTTAATACTGATTGATATTAAAAACCTCTTCATAATATTGAAAAATTAAATGTTTTAATATTTATTTAAAATTAAACAAACATTTTATTTATTATTTTATTTACCATCAATCAAATTATCTTAATACCATACTATTTTGATTTAAAGCTCTGCAAAATAATTATTGAATAATAATTGAATTATTTGTTAAATTTAGAAATTTGCTTATACATTTTCCATCTCAAGACGCCGTCAATGGAACAAAAGAAAAGGTGTTATTTGATTTTTCTCTCTTAAAATAATGGAAACCTTTTTAAGAGCATTAAATATTTAACTACGAATGCACATACATATATCATCTTGTTAAATTGCTATTGCTCTCGGCTCTTAGTTGTTGTTGTTGTTGTTGTTCTTGTTGTTGTTGTTGTTTGCCTGTAACATTTTATTTATATCGTCTTTGGTGGTGCGATTTGGATGGTATGGTGGCTGCTTTGCTAAGACTTGAAAGGCAGCAATTAGTGTTAAATAAAGAAGTCATAAAGTGTAAATAACATTTTTGAAGTGCAAATGAAAAGCAAGCAATAATAATACGGCTGGCATGGTCTGGTCTGTGGGTTTGTTTGGTAGGCCATTATTTATGGCCAACAATGTTTGGCATTTCAAATGAAGGGCTAGCCGGCAGCTGGCAATCATTTTAAAGCGTTTGTCAAGCAATTAATTGTTACACAAATATTGTAAACAAATTGCTGACATTGGAACGTGTTACGTGAATTGCATCAACATCAGCAACATTAACATCACTGACAGCAATAACGATGTTCATACGATTACAAGTTGATTTTCACTACAATGTCAAGTCTCGTTTTCATTTTGATTTATGCCTCGTTTGTTGGCCCAATTTGTCAATTAATCAGCATAAATATCAAGCGAAATTGTTTGAAGGAATTAATGTTTGCATAGAATAAATCATGGAAGAATCATTGAACACAAAATCTTCAATTGATATTTTATTTGCAATAACAAAATAAGTGTTATTCGATTCATTTTTGTAGCTAGAATTACCTTTCTTCTCAATCTGATTAACTGTTTTAATTTAAGCGATTTTTTCCGAGCCAGTTATAAACATATTTATTCTAATATTTTATTTTCTAAGTGTATTTAATATTGTTGTTTATTCTATACATTTTTTATGTTTGTATATTTTTATTATTCATTTACAATCAAAATAAATGTTCTCATTTTTTAAATGAAATCTAACAACAAATAAATGTAATTACTTCTGTTTTATATAATTTGGTTATCTCTCGTTGAGTTTAATATTTGAGGCTGCCTTTCAAATCAATGAATATCTAAATATTGTTCACTAATTTGTAGACCAATCTACTTGGTATTCGTAATTTGAGCAAAAAATTAAATAATTGCTGCGCAATTTGCATAAACTTTTCAATGTAAACACTCCATTTTCCAGAACACAAATCAACATTTTTGTTTGTTGGACGGCTGCAATCAACTTGCACATTTCAACAGGCTGCCATGTTGGATTTGCCAAAGGAATTCAGTTGGGCCCAGCAGCGTCATTTGATAGACAAATTGAAACAAATTTTGGGCAAACAATGCGTTCTAATAGATATGCTCGTCGCATGCGAGAAATAAAATGAATTTACGACTCTTGAACAAATAAAACAAGACTGTGAGTGAAATTTTAACTTATGTGTATAACTGGCAGGAGACCGGATCGCATGCATAGCCATCATTGGTGCTAGGCACTCGAGAATCGTTCGTTCGAGTGTCCCCAGACGGAAAGTACCGGCAACGACAACGACCAGGATGATGGCACTGTAGGGGGAAGGATGGAGGGGTAGATGGAAACGATGAGGACAACTTCTAGTGGGAATCACGTAACGAAGTGCATTGTTAAAATATAATAAAATCGCAATTTTGCGTTCATGTTGCAATGTGGCGTCATATCCTTTTTCCTTTAATTTTTCACGAATTCGCCGTTTCGTAGTTCCGAAAACCCAAAACCAAAGCGAAATAGAGAAAGAATAAGATAGAAAGAACGGGAGAGTGCGAAGAGTGTGTGGGGAGAGTGGCAGAGAAAGAGTGCATTTCCACTTTTCTTCGCTCTTTGTGCTCCCTCGTGCAGCTCATAATGGGTCTCCGCCACCATCTCAGGCAGTGGTGGTAATAGTTGTTGCTGTGGCAGTGGGAGGGCTTGGAGTAGGTAGGAGTAACGGCACTTTCAATGCACACTCCATAGATTTTAATGCAATTTTCTACGGGTTTTATATGTTTTTATTTCGCTGTTGTCATTGTCGCAGCTGCCAAAGTCTTTGTTCTTTGCCTAGGTCCGTCCGATTCCATAGCGACCGCTTCGTTGAGTTTGCTGAGTTTGTTGCCTTGTTGGGTTAGTTTGTTAGGGTTTGTTTGGGGTTTATTTTGGGGTTTGTTGGCTGCTTCGCTTTGCTTATTTGCTTGGACCATGTATCCGCTTGCAGTTTCTTTCTCAAGCGCCCCATATTTCTCTGCACTCAATTGTCCTTCAGCGCATTTTGCGGTTTGCTGCAACTACACCAACCACTCACTAGCCCCCCTCTCTCTCTCTCTCTCTTGTTCTCTCTCTCTCTCTCTCTCTCTCTTTCTTTCACTTTCTATCCCTTTTGTCCATGCTGTTGAATAAAATGACTTTGTTTGTTCGCGCAATAAAAAATGATTACTTTAATTTCCGTGCACATAAAAAGCACGTCTAACATGAGAAATTGCTGTCATTGTGGCACTTTCTTTCAATCTTTTCTTGCTCTTGTTGCTTTTGCCTTTTAGCTTTTTCCGTTTTGACCATTGGCCATAGATTTGCGCAATAAATGCACTTCACCATGTAGATTTTTGTGGTGTGTGCTCTCGAATTAAATATTATATATTTTTGCATTTTATAAATCTGTCAAACCTAAAGCGAAGAACAAACTATTTCAGAAGTATATCTTTAGAGATCTAATTATATACTGGTATACTGGTACAAAAGTTGGATAGCTCAAATATAGAATATAGCTTCTCGTATACCCTGCGGGTATTATGCTTATTTCATTTTATGGATAATTATATCAAATCAAAGCCACAATATTAAATGCAGAGCATTTCAATTAATACTGAATATACCCTGATATATAAATAAAGAAATGTCATCAACATAGAACAGGAAATACTCAAGTCGTAGTCCAAATTGCATTCTAATATTGAACTAATTACTAACAGCATTTTGTGTTTGCATAAATCGAAAATCGAAATCAATAAATCGATAATCAAAGCGAGTCGCAATCGGAGATTTTGGATAGCTCGACCACAGCATTCTTACTTGTTTTAATGCTTGTTTTAATACTTTAACGACTTTATTTTTGCGTTTTATTTTCGTTACTGAACTACGTATGAATCATTTGCTAGCTGCTTTTCAGCCGATTCAACCAATTTTGGAGCTTCCCGCATATTTTATAATATCTATCTTACTGTGAATTTTGGGCTCTTTTATTTTGCTTTTCTGCGAACAATCAGAAAAATATGTCTGCTCAATGTAAAAGGAACTTGTTTTTTTCTCTTCTGTTTTGCATTGTTCTTTTTTTGAGTTCCTACTGCTTTCACGCTTTTAGCTTCCTTATGCTGCTTTGTGTCAAATCGCTTGGGCCCACAACAGAAGTCAGGCTCATGCTGCGGATTGTGGGTTTTTCCCGCTCCCTTCCCCTCGATTTATCTATCTCTCTCTCTCACTCTCATTTATTCTCTGGCTGCTGGTAAGCGAAAAGTTTATGGACCAAATTGTTTTCACCTGCTGTCCCAAATTTATAACACCTCTCGCCTGGCCTTTATTTTTATTTGTATAATCCTTTCGCTTATGGCCTGCCATCGCAACCGAAACTCCGCCTCCGCCACGCCCCCCCCTGTCGCCAGCGTTTGCACATGACAGAAACCAGGCATTGGAATTCGAGAGCTCGCCACTTGGATTAGTGGAAAGACAAAAACCAACCCAACAGAATTCCCAGCTCTCGACCTATGCAAAAATTCTTCGTAAGCACAGTGGTCGAAAAATGGCGTCTACTTAAGAAGCCTCCTCCTCCTGCATTTTTTATGGTCATTTCTTGTACTTTGCATAATGTGTTGGTTCTGCCAATTTTTACGAGTTTAGCCAGCGGGCCGAGTTTAAGGCCATAATAGCCGAAACACTTGTTGTGTCCGCAAGGTGCAACCCAACTTAACATTTCTGATGAGTTGGCGACCAGAAAAAACATTTTTCAATGGTCTCATTAAACGGCCAGAAATTATATTAAATTTGCCAAATATGCTGCTGCATAAAAAAGTTGTAAATATTTTTATGCCTGCATTAATATGCAACGTCAACCACTGTGAGGGGACCCTGGCTGAGCAGACTGTTCTGGATTCTGAGTTGTTGGAGTGCGTGGTGGGGAGGGGGGTGTCGCTGTCGCTGCTAATACCACCGCTAATAAAATCTTACTGCCTTGCCGTCGCAGAGCCATGAAGCACAGCTGTGTGCAGTCATTTTTACTGCTGCAGTAGGAAATGGCAATGCCGAAGGCGAAACGCGATGAAAGCGACGGACAAAAGGGCAAAAGGGAATTGCGCAAAGCGTACGCTGACGTTTCTGTCTCTGTCTGTTTGTTATTGTTCTTCTGCTTCTTCTTCTTGGAGTGAGCCAGCTCAAATGATTGCAATGAATGTGGAACTGGCTCTAAATAAAGCGTGTTGTTCGATTTATGATTAGCTAGAAGTGCATAGATTAGACCTTCTCAAGTTAGATGTACTAAAAAATACAATGTATTTTGTCCCCTTTAACTATTTGCGACTTCATTTAACTCATAATAAATATGTACTCATAAAGAAAATCGATCAGAATTTTACAAAATTCTAGGGTTCAGTAACTTCCATCTAGGGCCTCTTAGCACACAGCATAAAGGAAAACATCTAAAAATAAGGACTTATAATTTTTATAAAATACATTTCTGAAAAACGGAAAATGCTTTTCTGCTTTTAAGAATTTTTATTTTCGAATATTTAGAAATTCTTTCTTAAACTAAGCGAGAAAAAAAACAAATAGTTGTCAATACTTTTCAAATATACTTTATATACTTATATTTCTTTATATTTCTTTTCCTAACAATTTTAATTTATTTTGTATTATTATTATTAATTTGTTAATAGTTAATAAATTGAGAAAGGCTTTCTAATATTTTGTATCAAATTAAAATCATTTTACCAATAATTCATTGTCGCTAGCTCAAATATACAAAAATCTATCTCAACTTCTCTATTTCAACTTCAAATATTTATTTAAAACAATTTTATTCAAGGCAAAATATTGACCCCTCTCAAATTTATGTTCAAAAGTTCTTCGAAAGCAAGTTTATTATCTTTCTAGCACATTTTGTGTTCCCGGATCAATTTGTTGGGTAACACGAGTATATTTCGCTAATGCTTCTAAAGATATGCTTAGCCTTCGAGCCGTAATCTTGTCGTGCTCGGAATATGTATATGTATGTATGTGTGCTGCTTCAGGCAAAAGAATTAGCCAATTATGAGCAGCTGGATAATAACATTTTGAGCACACCCTCGACATGTCCTTTTTTCTGTGTGTGTCCTTGTCGTTGGCTGTTGATCTACCGTTTCATTTAAATACAAATTAAAAGATGACAACGTTGCCGTCGTTGTTGTATGTTGTTATTGTTGTTGTTGTTCTCGTTGTTGCCGCTTAACGTTTACATCTAATGAAACTTTATGACGACCACTTGGCCCGAAGGGGCACACACAGGTCATTCTGCAGTAGAAAAAAGGGAGAGGGCCATCGACTTGAGCCACACCTTCAAGTGGCTGCTTGCTTCCCTTCACCTCCCTCACCCTGCCTCACCTCAACTTGCGTTCTACCTGTCCGCGGTTTTTCACTAATTTGCCTGGCAATTTACATAAAGGCCGCACTGGCAAAGTTGTTAGCCAACGTAATTTCTGCATATATTTCCACAACCAAAAACTGAAAATTACCAACAAAAAAAAAAGAGAATATATGAAAAATACAAATGAGGGAAAACCTTCGGGCATTTGCCTTGCACATGACTTGATTAAATTAGAGCTAAAGTCGACGACAGGCTTCTAATGACAGTCAGCTGCATTTTAGTGTTCTTCTGCGTACTCGATGCTTGTCCGAGCAGATTTCCCGTACTCAATGCCTGCCAGACAGCCGTAATATTTTGTTTGCGTTGAGGATTTTTAGTTGTAATGCGTAGATTTATTTATGCATAAAATGCTTCTAAATAATTACCAACAATGGACGAAACCAACTGACTGACAGCCAAACAAAGGCCAGAGCAATAAACAGGCAGACAGCGAAGGAGAGAGATGGACAGAGTGAGAGAGAGCTGTGGAGATGAGGGAAACAGCAAACGAGACATGCAAACAAAAAGCAATTCAAATTTTCAGCCTGTCACTTCTCTCATATGCAGTAAAATAATACGATAAAATAATGTTGAGCGAATATGAATACGATTCTGACAATTGTTTGGTAATATATGCCATGAAGTAGGAGCAGCATCTGACGTCATTTAGACAGCACCACAACATGTGGGCGTGGCAAACATGTCTGGCAGTGAAAGACAGGCGACTATGCGCCTAAGAGCTATTCGGCATTTTATTTGAATATTTAACTAAGAAATTAGCCAATTAGAATACTATTTAAGGGAATGGCATTTAGGGTAGTCCAAAATATAAAAGATACATATTCTTCGATAATCAACGATTCTATTTTAAAACTTAATATATTTTTGTATATGGCAAAGATACTCTATTTTGTAAAGGCTGACTTGCAACTGATTCTTCAAAGTTTGTATTATTATACTGTTTCAAAAAAGGTTAAAATGGCCCCTGCAAGGGTACAATAAGAAGCAAATGCTGGTAATAAAAATCATTAGACAAAAGCAAATTTCTTATTCAAAGATCTAAAACTCAATGACTTGAAAACTTAAGTGTTGCTGCTTACAGGATTTGTAGTCAGTGCTTCAGCAAAATGTTTTCCATTTGGCAATTAAAGACGTCAACAAGAAGCGATTGCCCAACTCCAAACGGGCAGAAGAGATCTAAGGACTGAGTGCATTATGACTGTAATTATACGCTTAATAATGCTAAGCATTTAAAATGCTTGATTCAACGTGGATAGCTTACCAGCTTTTTGGAATTGAGGCTTTTATCCTTGACAAGACCCACTCGTTTTCCTTTTGGCCATTAAACACGTCAATAATCTGTCGCGCTCCGTGGACAAAGTTGTCGTCAACAACTGGCAACCGTGTAGCCCCAGCCAACAATTAACAATTAAAACCCCAAAGAGCACAACTCAATTTTAGACAACACCAGCACACATTCAAACAGCCAGACAGACAGTCAGACAAAGGCAATTTTATATATATAAATATATACATACACATATATACATGTATATGTATGTGTGTGCATAAAAGATAGCTGACTTCGATAACAAGCCGCAGAAGCAAGGACGAAACGACAAGGACGAAACGACAAGGACGAAACAACAAGAACAACAACAACATCAATGGATATTGTGAAAACTCCGAGCCGAGGCGAAGTTCTGCTCACTTACAACTAAAAACTTGTTACG
The DNA here is from genome assembly GCA_035044325.1 of Drosophila nr. medialis 2 BK-2023a. Lineage (NCBI taxonomy): Eukaryota > Metazoa > Arthropoda > Insecta > Diptera > Drosophilidae > Drosophila > Drosophila nr. medialis 2 BK-2023a. Next base: position 1,639,013 of record JAWNMH010000410.1, on the reverse strand, counting down.
TATTTAATTGCAATTAAAAAGTTGTTTGTAGTTGCGAATGTGGCGTTCAGTGTGCGCTTAATGTTGTTGTTGTTGCTGTTGGCATTGTTGTTTGTTGCTGTTGTTGTTGGCAATGGCTATGAGCGCAGCGCTGCCAAATTGTCCTCACCATAAGAGAGAGCCACAAAGATGAAGTCATTACACAAGTCGAACCCAAAATTGGCGCAGAGCAGCCAAAGGGTTTTGCGCTTAATGAGTTCGATGCGGTCCAAAGTGGGGATCGGGTGCGGGAAGGGCTATTTGGACCTTACCCAAATCCCAGTACAACGCATTCGATATAGCTCTGACGCAGATTTGAAGGCGATAACACTCATTAGAGTTTTGGCGATTTTGGCTTAGACAAACACAACCCTTGCAAAAACTTTCCCCATAACAATTGGCCATGAACGCAATTTGCCAAAATAACTACGCTCTACGTGGAACAAGCTGGATAAATAATACAGCAAATGGCTTTATGCATTATTCCTATATATTATATAGAAATAAAAGTTTTGGGAAATGCAACGGCTGATTTTTATGTGATGTTTTCAATTTCAGTAAACTTAGGGATCCCAAACACGGTGAAATAAATTTGCTTTATTTTATATCTTTTAATTTATAAAGCTTGTATTACTTCAGTAATTTTAATGGATTATTATTAAATTAAATTAATATTATAAGATCAGATTATTATTGGATATATTGGATATTTCTAGCAAATTAGAATTTAAGTATGATTATGCTTGGGAGCAACCGAGATCTGCGCATGGAAAACACTCCTCTTCTTATATTCCTACGCAAATGAGACTACGAATATTTAAATTAATCTTTGGTTTATTGTTTAACTATTATTTAATAACGCGATGCTCTTAAATAATTGTAAAAAAAATTGAAAGGCCAGTTTGAGTAAGATAAAGAAGAAGAACTTTTATAGATTTAGAAAGCTTTTTTAATATTGAAAGCAAGAAAAATTTATTATATCTTAGTATATGAATTTATAGTTTAAGTTTAAGTCTCAATATAACTTTAGGAATTCGATTAATTTTGGCCACCAGCAAAGGGTACATTTTGTGGCTACCGCTGAAAAGACCATCAACAACATTCCAGTTGTAGTTGTTGCCGCAGCAGGTGTCGCTGCTGCTGCTGCAGCTGCAACTGTTGTCCACCGGGGCGCTCTGGCTGACGTCGACTATATTTCCAGCGTCTTTGAGGCGCAGCAAATGCAACCAATGCAAGTGCGAGCAGAATGAACAACTGCAGCTGAAATAGCAAAATGTTGTTTAAAACACACAATTGAAACCAAAGGCCAGAATTGAACTTACATGAAATTTCATTATAAATGAGAATATTTTCCTGTTCGCAAATTGAAAGACCGTCTGCAACTGTGCTGTTTAACGTCCAAGCGCCTGCTATTTGTATAGTTTTTGGTAGGTGTTGCCAAGACTCTTTTGGGCTGTTACCAAGAGGTAACACATTTACTTACCTGCTTGACATTGTCTGATTACCTGGATCTTGTCAACGACCCATGCTCTCCGCATCTCACATAAGTTCAATTTCCATATTTTTTCTTTCCTGGAATACATCGGTTGGGTTAGGTTGATGGGACAGTGGACAGGAGAGTAAAACAACGCAACTCTTCAAATTGTTTTCGAGCACATCTTAAATTGAATATACACTATACATTCATTGCAATAAATTGAAAAATCATTGTTTACCTAGCATCCCAAAAAAATCCCAATTGGATTAGTTAAAAGATACTTTTGAGAGTTGCTTGACATGAGCAAAGCAAACAAACTTCAGTCAGCCATTGAGCTGAAATCACCTGAAGCGGATAAAATTGTGACCCGTGGAACTCTCGACTGTCGCCTTGGCGATTGTTGCTCTTGTTGCTGTCGCCATTGTTGTTGCTGTTGCTGTTGTAGCTTTTGCTGATGCTGCTGCTGCTGCTGCCGCAGCTGTTGTAGTCCTGTCAACAACTTGGCTCCCCCAAGTGCAGACTGCACTTGGCTTCTCCCCCAATGTGTCTGCAATTGAGTTTAGTGGATACGTGTTTGTATAAAGAGCGACAGAGAGGAAGAGAGGCAGGGGGAGAGAGGGAGAGAGTCTTAACTGTGGGTTTGCTGCACTAGTGACGCGTGTAAGCGGTAAATGAATTTATTTGGCTCATTTAGTTGCAGTTAATTTATTTTTATATTTATTGAGTTTATTAAGCAATATTCTCCCCCACACACAGCTGAAGCTGAACAATTGGAATTGCTTATGTATATACAGAAGTGTATTATAGTATTTCAGACTTTTTTTTAGTGTGTTTTCTTAAAGTGCACAAAATACTTTTAGCCCCTGGCAATGATCTGTAATTTAAGTCGTTTCCTTCGTATAACCCAAAATCCACAACAGTATGCATAATCATAGTGCACTTCTTTGTAATTTCGACAGGTTGAGTAAAATGTCTAATAGGCGCCTTTGGGTTCCACCATTTCAAATTGCAGGCTTTCCCCACTTCCTTTGCCTTGTCGCGTGCCATTGACTCGACACGTCTGGTTTCAACACTTTTCGGCGTTTTGATGGTTGCCCAACACGACACATGGCCATGCATTCAAATTTGCTCAAATTCATTTCAATTACCGTCAATTTTCAATAATTTTGCTGAAATTGCATTTCATTAGCCTAATACATAATTAGCCAAAGCACGCAACAGTTGTTGGACATTTTCAAGGATTAGTTCGACCATTTCAATATACATAGAGCATAACAAGAAATGATTGCCAATAAACATTAAACAAAAAATGAGCATAATTGGATAGTTAATTAATTAATTCCCTTTTCAGTATTTAAAAAAGACACTTATATGATCAGCTGATATACACCACGTCCCTGTTCCCCAGAGGCAACTCAAAAGACTTAACAGAAATTAATTGTTCGAATAAATCTTCGCGTATATTTATATACCAACTCGTACAATATCACCATTTAAAATGGGCTTGCTAAAAAAAAAAAGACCAAAAATAAAGGCCTTCAACTAGAAAATCCAGCTACATTTAATTTTAAACTTTTCGTGTGGCAACTTTTTGACTGCCGCCTGCATGCGTGCAGGTTAAGGTGGGGTTATTTAGGAGCAGGATAGCAATGCATTAGCCGGTGCTGTATTTTATGGGAACATACACTCAGAAAGAAAATTATGATGCCTGGGGTAATTCCACTTATTTGCAGAAATTATATTTCGAAACTTGAAGTTTGTGTCTTTCTAAAATCTAAAAAAATGTAAGAAATTAATTTTATATATATATTTTAGAAATTGTTCCCAAAAACAAACAAATCAACTTTTCACTTATTTATCGATATTTTTTTGAGTGCAGATATAACCGGGAAGCAGGTGGCTAGGGCAAAGAGTTTACAAGTATGTAGGTTTTTGGTGTGATGCACAGCGGAAGTGGAGAGCGGTGGTGGGTGATAGGTGGTGGGCGATGGTATTGCCATCCGGCTGTGTGCTCTTATGAATTTCACATGCTTAAGCCGCAAACTTATGTGCGCGCACAGCTTGAAATCCACGCGCACGTAAACTAAACTCCAACTAAACCAGAAACTCACATTTCTGCGCGTATCTATTGCCCCGAACTTTGCTTTTGGCGTCCTTTCGTTCGTTCGTTCTTGTTGTCGTCGCCACAGCTGCGTCTGGGCTTTGCCATGTTGCCAGGGCTTAGGAGGCAGTGCTCAGGTCCTGGGCCTGCTCGGCAAGAGCTCAGAAGTCGCAGCCTCGTGTGCCAGCTCAATGAGCAATGAGCAATTGACTGCCATCGTGTAGACATTTCGCATTGCCATAAACCCCACTTTCTCACATATTCATATATCATGGGGCTGTCTCCAGCGCCCAAATGTGCTTCGATATGAACGAAAAGTTGTTTGACTGCACTAGCCCAGTAGGAGGCGGAAGTCCACACAACTGAATTTTAGCCAGGCACTGAGTACAGCGATTTTGTTATGATGGATATGTGATGGAATTTGTGAAAACAATTTTAATATGCATACATAATTTTTAAATGATAATCCTTATCCACTAACATCTGCAGTACTTATACCCTGTTCCCGAAGCTATAAGAGCATATTGGCATGTAACAAATATTAGAGTGTGCCCAAGTCAGATAAAGTATTAAAATTGCATTGGTATGTCCTTTAGAAGGCTAGGACAAGACCGCATCTCCATCAACTTAAAATCGAAAAAATCTGAAATTTTCCACAGTTACCAAATTTTGAAGACATATTACCGGTAACTCCCTTTGGGGATTGTTAAAAAAATATGTATGGTCGCGCCCAAGCGCGCCCTCAATACCTACATACATATGTACCTGTTCATGTAAATCGATAAAATCATATATCTCACACAATTTATAGCCAAAGACACCAGAAACATGCCCACTTCCGCCCTATTCCAACACCTATTTGTCATTATTATTCCGCAGTCGGTTTTCATGCAAAAAAAAAAACACGTTTGTTTGTCACCTGGCCAGATAGACGGAATCAGATGCAGGAATTCTTGTTAAATCAATAAAAATTTGCATAGCATACTTTTAGGCAGGCCTAATCATTGTTTTAACAAAGTTTTTGGGAATTTATTTTATATATAATTCACATAGGGAGATGTGCTATCGGAACTTGGATATAGGCAATCATATCCAATAGTCAGGCAGGAAAAAATGCTCTTAGGGGACGAAGATAACGAGTAGTTCCAAACTAAAACAGTTCGAGACACACAATAGTATTACCCTAAAATGGGTCCCGGGCCACAAGGATATAGCGGGTATCGAAGCGGCTGATGTACAAACAAGAATGGGTGCAAAGAGGCACCAAATACGACCCGAACCGTTCTGTGGCATGGAAAACATACAATATGACTGCAATTTAGGAACGAAGAAAGGCAGAGGCGTCAACAGAGCTGGGCAGAAGCACCGGTTCTATGTCTTTTGGGTGGCTATAATTAAGATTAAGCACGTTTCAGACTAAAAAGTTAGTTATCTAACCCACGTAGTAGTTATAGTAGCGAACCATGCCAGTTTTGTGAAAACTTTGAAGAATGCTCAACATCCTAGCAGATTGAGGTCGGACGACATAGAAACCCTCAACCCAACAAAGATTCTTGCATTCGACCAGAAGCTGGTGGAAGAGTTAAAGGATTATGATGGAAGAGCTATAGGATCAGAAAGGAGCACAAAGGATCTAGCATGTCACAGTGCAAATACATACATCCCAACAATAACAATCATTCACAGAATCTTTTCTGTATTGAGTCTCAAATAGTTTCATTATAAGAAATATATTTTATAATATATCATAAAATAATAGCTGTGCACTGTTTGTAAAAGATTTGACCAACAATTGCTGATTTGTGCCACATACGTGCAATTTTTTATTAACTGCGTTTTATTAGCACAATAGTGACGTGAACAATATAGAAAATAAATAAGTGTTGGCTAATGTTGCCGGTGTCCATCCAATTAATACTGCAAGTCATCTGAGATGTTTTCCTCCTCATTCTGCTTACTCTTGGCATATCGCTTCAGATTGTAGATGTTGACCATAATGTGTGTCTGCTCGACAAGGGCCTGCAACTGAAGCAGCGTTGGCTCCACATTCAACAGCAACTGGCGGAGACACTTGTTCTTATGCGCAGTAGAAGTGTCCGTCATAAGGTCCTCAAAGTTACCCTGGAAGCGGTTGACAAATGAAAAGAGCAACATGTGTTGCTTGACAATGCATGTTGCTTCTGCATCGGCATCGGCATCGACATCGAGATTGGGATCAGAATGGTTGTCAACATCGTTTATCTCCAAATTGCTGTCACACTTAATGGTCTTCGAGATTTGTTTTGAATTCGAACTATGGAAACTACCGGGCCCATCCGACTCAGTATCGAAAAAAGAGCTGGACTCCTCGCTTGTCTCGAACTCATCAATATTTTTGGGGGTTTCTTGATTGCAGTCAGTCTCCCGAGAGATTTCCTCCTTCGCCAGCAATTCCTTGACACGATCCGCATAACGGAGTGTGTTCAGTGTGTTCTCCACGGAGCTCATGCCCGGCGTGATCATGGCTATCATGCACAACTTGTTCCGATCGCCCCCAATAAACGAGTCGCGCAGCACCTGCGTCAACTTCGAGCCGCGGAACGGCAAATGGCTCGAACGGCGACTCAAGGCCCGAATGCATTCCTTCAGCGCCAGCAGCGACTTGTTAATTTCGGCACCCTCGCGACGCGTCTGCAAGCTGGCCGATTGCGTATCGGCGCCACGCTCATTGCCAGCCAGATCCACAAAAGAGCACTTGCCGCACGACTCACACTGGTCGGGCATGACCAGAGCCATTTGGAACACGGCATGCGAGCGCGACGACTTGATGTTCACGGTCGTCTTGCCGGAGGTACGTGCCCGATTGCCCAGCTCGATGAGGGCCAACACATCCGTCTCGCTGGCAACTGACACCTTGGTCAGGCCACAAATGACCACCTGGTGGCTACCATCCTCCAGAACACTCAACACCGGCTTGCTCTTCACCAGCAAGTCATAGACCTGTTTAAGTCATGGTAAGTATCGCGTGGCTTATAGCACCTATCGATGGGTTCATGGATTAAGATTCAATTTGCTCACCTTATTGCCATAGATCTCAAAGTAGCTGCAGATGACATTGGCGCCCAGTTCACGATATTTGGTCGTGGCCAACTCGGCGAACACATCTCGAGCGGCCATTGCATAGATGCCCGTGCTGCAGTCCTGTTTCTTGCCCGTAAACATGCCACCCATGGTGTGCGTTTTGCCACTGCCCGTCTGGCCATAGGCAAAGCAGGTTGCATTGCCGCCCTCGAACATGGTGCGGATGAGGGGACGAGCCGTGTGGTCATAGACCAAGGCATTGCTGCACTTCTCATCGAATGTGTAGTCGAAGCGAAACTTGTGATGCTCCAGGACCTTGGTCAAATCCAGCCGGTGGCGCAGCTCGTGCACAATCAGCGTATCGCGACTGGACACCGAGATGTTGTCCACTGAATTAGCCTTCACCTCCTTCTGACTCATCGGACGCTTGCGCACACAGACGGTGATCTGCTGGACGCGAGCACCATGCGAACTCAGCTGGCGCAGCGGATTGAACGTTAACTGCTCGCGAAAGGTGCGCATCATGAGCGCGACCTCCCAGTTGGGATTGCCGGGATCCTTGCTCATCAGCTCGTTCTTCTCCTTGCGCTGCTCGTCGTGCACAGCGCGTCTCTGCTCCCGCTGCTCCTTAATGCGCTCCACCTCGCGCACAACACTCGAACAGGCTCGCGGTGTGTTCTGTGTTTTTTTGACTGGAATCAAGGACCTGCTAGAATGGAAGCCGAGATTAGCTGAAGCCGGTGGCTTAACCGGCTCCTGTTTGGCGGCAACCACATCCCGTCTATTTCCGACACACTGGCTCTTCTTGTAGGGACTGTTCCTCTTCTTGCTGTACATGCTGTAGTTCGACTTCGCCTCGCTCTTGGGCAACTCCAGTTTTGTCTCCATCGTTTGCGGTTCTTCTGTCGTTAAATGCGCATTAAGCTCCACCACTGCGCTCCAGGGTACTTCCTTGCCTTTAAAATTGTTGCCCACAGCCCATTCAACGGTCACACTCTGCCGATCGATATTCTTCAGGACGACTATCGCAATTTGATTGCGTCCGTCGGATCGCCTTATATTGATCTTATCAAAAATGTTTACCTTTTCCATATAGCAGCGACTGACTTGTGTCTACGAATTTAAGAAATATGAAAAATATATTTGAAACATTCGTGACAAACTTTTGAGTGTGTTATCCGATTGTTGAGCTAAAACATCCCATTCGTTTCGATATATCTGCGAGTGGCAATCAAAGCAATGCAATCTTGACCTGATTAAATACATATATTTACCAAGTAGCACTCTAATTCCCCGCAATGGACTTTCACTGGCAATGGTAAGACCCTTTCTAAGGACTGCTTGTGACCTCAAACCAGATATTTTGTACAGATTTTGTATATAAAATGTTGATAATTTGTTTTCAATGAACAGAGCCTACTTAATGATGGGCTCAAAGTAGACGAGTTTATTTTATTTGTCAGTAATTTGAAACAGTGAACTAATAAATATTTCACAAAATACACAACTATAATTATTTTATTTTCAATAAATAAATAAAATGTTATTAAAATTGAATTATAATTAATGACTGCAGCTGACTTAACAATAACAATATTTTGTGAACTGCTCAAGACTTGTTTATAACTATACCTGTTCTGAAGGATGCACAATAAAATAAGAGTCACTCAAAATCTAGTTCACCATTATAATAAATAAAAGTTTTCGCTTAAGCATGCTTCACACACACTCACACACACGCACACACACAGAGACTTCTTGTGAGCCCATCATTATTTTTTGACTTTGGTATGGAAGAGATTCTTGGGCAAAGTTGGCGTCAAGTTATGTAGTACTTGGCCCGCATTGGGCCGACTGGCAACAAATACAACTGGCTGATGACATCACCTACATCTAAGTTCGTAAGTTGAAGGCAAGCAATTTTCCAGTGCTTACCAGATGCAGATGCAGATGCAGATCAGATACGAATGCAGCAGGCATCTGCATCTTTTGGGAGCAAATGCCGTAGGCGAAACTCTTAAAAGTTTAGTTTTAATTAAAGGAAATTTGCGTGCGTGGCACTTGATTTGTAGTGTTTCCGAGTAGCAGCAGAAGCGACAAGGTGGTGGTGGGGGTGGGTAAGGTGTGGGTTGTGTGGCAACCCTCATAAAAATATAAATATAATTGAAATTATAAATTGCAATTGCCGTAGGACATTGCTGCTGCTCCTGCTGCTGCTGCTAATGCTGATGCTGATGCTGATGCAGATGCAGATGCGGGCGTCTTAGCTCTGTTCTAAGGATTCTACTACTTCTTCTTCTTCTCTGCCAACACGTTGCTGTTCTACGTAATTAGAAGCAAATGCAAATTTACACTTCGAGTGTCTACTCGACGGTAGTCATTGAAAGCGCCGAAGCGTTCTGAGAGGCATTGTGGCAGTGTGCCTAGATTAGTGCAAAGGCAGGAGGGGAAAAGGGTTGCCTGCTGGCAGCGGTGGTTCTGGCAGGAAGTTGACGTGTGTGTGTGTGTGTGTGGTGTATAGATACATATAATGAGAAAAGTTTTAGAGGTGTCTGAATGGTAGCCGGATGTGTTGATAGGTTACCTGAGCAAGCATCGCAAGGTGAAGCGTTTTCCGCTTACATGCAGGGCAGGACTTCCAGTTGCCGCCAATGAGCTTTAATAACGGATTTGGAAATGCCACTAAATTATGGGAATACATTTGCCTTTGTACTCACTCTGATCTCAAGTTGAGGTAAATTAACAATTGTGGCTAGAGTCCTTTAGAACATTGTCAACTTGCATTCACTGGCAGTCAGTTAGGATGTGAGTTTTGAAGTTGGATTTTGGTGTAACCGCAACAAAGCCTGAAGGGATACGACCGAGTCGTAGATGGTTGAGGCTTCTCTTATCAAATCCTTTCTTCCGATTAGTTAAAAGAAAAATTCTAAGAGAGAAAAAAAATAGAATTCTTGGACACTTTGCGTATTTTTCCATCCAATCAAACATCGATTTGAATTCATATTATGGAATTTTCGTCGACTGCATTCATTGCATTGTATTTTTTATTATTTATTGTCATTATTAATAGCAAATTTTGTAAGTTTTATATTTAAAATGGAGCAAGAGCTAATTTGCAATATTCTTAGGAATGTTGTGCACAAGCCACTTAATTGGCTAAGAAATTGGCATTAGGTATTGACCTTTAATTTTAGGCTAAAGCTTGTTGCAGTCTTTGGTGATGTTGGAGCTCATCAAAGGAATCCAAAAGGATTTGCCTGCAGCTTCTGCACCTGCTGCTCTTACTATTGACCACTCCCAGCTCCAGTTTGCTGCTTCTGCAGTTGTCCTGGAACATATGGGTTCTTTTAACCGTTCGTCCTACGTTTGTTGTTGCTTGACCTGATGCTGACCACCTTTAGTTGGCTGTTGCTGCTGCTGCGAATGTTGTTTCTGGGCTAATTCAGTTCAGCCTTCAAGTGGATTGTGTGCTTGAACTGTATCCTTTTGCTGTTGCTGTTGCTGTTGTTGTCCAGTGCCAACCAGGTTGCTGTTCGTCCTCGAAATTACATATCAACATTGGGCTGGTATCATCACCAAAGTTATCTGAACTATGAAGATAAGCAGTGAAGGGCAGGACAGATATACAGATATCCAATAAACAAATAAAAATAAATTTAATGTGCAAATCTTCAATCTTAAAGCCTCGTTATAATTAAATAACATTTTTTCAAAAATATTTAAAATTAATATATAATTATATAATATACCCGTATAAGGTAATTTGATATGTGAACGTTAATAATATTTATGAAATTTGTGCTAAATATGATGAGTGGTGTTAATGCCATATTTAGTTTATTAGCGTTGCTTCTAAATAGCATTGGCCACAAAACCAGAAGCAAAATATTCTTGCAGATAATTTTCGGATAATCACAATGATACGACATTAAGTACCCCGTTATTTATATTTATAAGCACTATGTTTCTATACTGTATTTATATATGCTATTTTATGCACTTCATTCACGCCAAATTAATTACCACAAAGCTATTTATCAACGCTGGCGAGATAAACTACAGATAAAATCCGCGTCGTCTGTGGACGGGTGACAAATCGTCGGGTTTCTGGCATGAGTGGGAGTGCCATTTGGCATGGGGCATGGGGCATGGGGGATGAGGCAAACCCCAAGAGTTAATTTAGTGTATTAAAAGTAGCCGCAGCAATAAGTTGTAATGGGCATTGTGATAGACATCAGTGTGGAGCTTTCAAGTGTAAAATGTTCGAAATGTTCTGGTTTTGGGCGAATGAGCGAGTGGAAATGAAAATGGGAAGGGAAAATGGGAAAGAAAATGGGGAATGAAAATGAAATTGTCAGTTGAAGAACGCCTTAAGTTTTAACTGATGGGCAACAAGTGGAAACAAATGAGACTGCAAAAGTAATTAAAATTGCCAGCCTCTTGCCATTATATTGGTCCAATGACAGCCACGGCATCAAATCGGATAACGGATGTGCCACAACAAAAGTTTCATATTTGCCCAACACATTTCTGCTGCTGCTCGTCTTGTTAACGCGACCTATAACGGTAATACACTTGAGCGATTCGAAATGATTAGAAAGCCACACGCAGATGTATCTCTCTGGCAACTTGGAACGACACACACACACACACACACACACACACACATCCCACATCCCCCATCTACATCGTCTATCGCCTATTGATGTCGTTGCCACTTAGAAGAATTTCTTTCGCGAAGCATCGCTAAAAACAACCACAAGTAAATGAGTTCTGATATTGACATGAATTAAGCGCCTCAGTGACCTCACAAATACGGGGCGTCGGTCTCGCCCCTTACGTATCCGACTTGAGCATGTACTTATATATTTATATATATATATATACATATCTCTATACTCTTGAGTATGTGGGCGTTCTCTGTGTGGTTGTTAAATTAAGTTCTCAATTTTAATGAGTACTTTTGTGTGGCAGTCGACACTTGTTTGATGCCGCAATGAATAATCAGATCAATTATCATTATTTGTATCGTCTAAGAGTACGGTTAGTAAATTTTTAAATACTCTAAACATTTATACATCTCTGTGTCATAATAATTATATTCAATTTGTATTATCTAAAAATACAGTTACTACAATTTAAAATACTCAAAGTATGAATAATTCTCTGTCATAATTATATTATTTTGGTTAAGCAAAAAAAATGTTTCCATATATACTTGAATTTGAAATACAAAATTGAATTTGATATTTATAATAAAAATAAATAAATTGTCTGAAAATAAAATGTATAACAATTATACTTATAAGAAAACAATAAATTTAAACTCATTTATTTAACCTTTGCCAGCCCTCTATCGGAGAAGCGCGCAGTTGTAGTTCGTACAGCAAGCAGTTCAAAATCATCTGCTTACTTTAGCAAATACAAGAACCACTCAAGCAGCATGTAGAATTTTTTGAAGATTTTAAAAATAATTCGATATAATTTTAGTTCCTTCTCAGATATCGAAGGGGAATACTTAAATATAATTAAAAACAATAATTCAATAAGATATTACCGCACTGTCTTTTGTTGATTTGCAGAATTTATTTAATACAAATGGATACTAGATGCCTATTAAAAATAATTTCTCTTCTCGGCGCAGTCCGATAGAGTTGGATCTTGTAATGTCCTTCGGAAATCTGCAAGACTTTTTTCTCGTCTCTTGTGCCCCTAAAAATGCTTCACCATTTTTTTCTGTTGGGCAATTTAGCCAATGCAGCAACCTAAGAGCATCAGACAATAGAAAAATTAACCGTTTTGGGAATCGATTGCTTTTTTGTTAAACTGACTTTTTTAAAAAAAAATTCCGAATTTTGTGACCAACAATTCGTCCTGGTTTTCAATAATAAGCAAAATTATTTAAATTTTAAATAATTTTTATCAGCAGAATTTTAAATCTTATGAATTATTTGTAATTATTGATTGGAAAACTGCTTCACATTCGAAATTCAATATTATTTATATGCAATTATTAAGCCATAACTTTTACATAATATTGCATGTATTTCAGATGCATTATTTGTTCTTCCTATTTCTCGAAGTAAATACCAAAACTACTACAACAACAAATGAATGCAAATTTGTTTTCGCCTCTTCTATAGCTCAGTGGTTGCCACGCCCCAATATTTGCGCATACGACTCTCATGCTCGTTGTAGCCATCCTCATCGAGTTCCTCCTCATCCAGAATATTGTGATCTCTCTCCTGGGTAACAGTAAAATCATATTCCAAATTGCAGGGCATGCGACGCTGCAGCGATCCAAAGTAGGCCGCATGGGGTCCACCACCCAATTTGGCAAAGGCATCCCGGGCCTTCGCATCGAAGAGATTGTAGCCAAAGCTGGGCGACTGCTGGAAGGAGCGCATGCTGCCAAAGTGTTCGGTGGGTAGCTGCTTCATCTGCTGGTATGCGCCCAAAGGCTGCGGCAACTGTGGCGTGCTGCTCGAGATGAACTTGTTGGTCACATTCCGAATCAGATTGGACTTCAGATCGTTACAATCGGCAGCTGTGAGATTGACTGCAGGCTGCCGCTGCTTGGAAAACGATTTGGATATGGTGTTCAGCTCTTTGTCGAAGAGGAGCTGGGTGTTCTGTTCCAGCATGTATTCCCAGCACTTGAATTGCTCCTCGGACAGCACCGACTCCGTCTCGTCCAGCATTTCCAGCTGTTGCTCCTCCTGCAGCACGCGAGCATGCGCCAAAATGAACTCATCCTTGGCCACAGTAGTCACATCACTCTCATCGAAGTCTCTTTTCAGTAAGTCCGGATTGCTTTGTCCACTAGGTGAACTGCGGCCCACGAGCAGCTCCTGCTCCAAGTTGCGATGCCGGCAGGCATTGCTCCTATCGCAACAGGTGCGTTTGCTCACGGATAAATGGGCTGGTTGAGGGGAGATGAGCGCTGGTTTCTTCCTCACACTCTGCTTGAGCTCCCGTATCAGATGATCCACATCGGTGCTCAGGTGACTGAAGCGTATCACAATCACACTCAGATTCGCTGTGGCTCCAAAGCTCTCTGCAATCTCCAGCAGCCGCTTGGCCGCCAGCAGCGCATTCTCCTCCTTGCGTATCTCTCGAGCCGCTCGTCCAATGTCCATGACGGACCACAGCTGATCATTGCCCAGCACCAGATACTCATCGTCGTTGCTCAGCGTTATCTAAGATCCGAAAATATAATATTAATAATATTATCTCGCTCATCTGAAACAATTAATTATTTCCACTAACCAAAATATTGTTCGATTTTTTCTAGAGTGGGTAATATTAGAATTATAATGCAACAACATCTGTGGCAGTCGTGGTGGCAGAGGTAAGTCGAAGATGTTTAAGCAAATAATATTCTTGGAGAAGAACAGTAATAGAATTTTCACTGGTCTCTTGACTTGACAAAATATACTAAAAGACTATCTAGCTATAATGTAGCCTAGGTGTAATCTGTATCGAAACTCATAATGTGACAATGAGGATGAATGCTCCCCCCTTAGCCAGAAGAATATGCAGTATCCCAGGGAAACATGTTGGAGGATATCGAAAAACTCGACCAGAAAAAAATTCTTGAAGTCATGCAAGAATCAGAATGTTGCAAGTCGCTGGATGAGCTTTAAACTCAGAAGAGGCTCTATAAGATCTAAGTAGGGATTAATTTGCATAATATCTTAAAGTCCTGTATCTATTACGAAGCTCCTGTACGATCTGCAAATCTTCACGACTGCCTTTTCATGATCAACTAGATAAGACCTATATCCATATCTATTATCATAATTATGTAATCTTATTTGAGCAGTGGAATTATTGTGTGTTGTAATAGTGCTTACCTCCAGCAGTTGTGGATCGGGCAGGGTTTGAGTTTGAGCCCGCCTGTGGCTGTCGCAGTGGGATGGGGACTCTGTCAATCGCAGGTGGGTTGTGCGTCGCACCAGATACGCATCAAAGTAACCGATGTGCACCAGACGGAGAACATAACGCTTCGATTTGAGGGCACGCACCTTTGTGGACTGGCGGAGCAGGTGGAAGAGTGTGGCGCTGCTGAGGCAACCGCCGCACTGTCGCTGCGCCGACAGCAGGGTGTACTTCAGATAGTCGTTGAGGGGCGACTCCTTCAGCGTTTGCTCCTGCTTCAAGAGACTTGGCACCAGCTGGGTCATCCGCTGTGCCAGACGCACATCGCTGTCCGACTCGAACATGCCAAATAGCGCTTCATCCGCATTGTTGAAGTGTCCCGCACGCAACTGGCTCACCAGCAGCTTGCGCAGATTGCCTGGTGACTCGGCAAAACCCAGGGACCAGGGTGTCGTCTTGCTCTTGTACGGTGATTTGTTGAGCTCCACGGGTGAACGCCTTGTGCTGGTGGGCAACGCGGCGCGATTGTTGCCGGAGACATCAACCAGGCTCCAGACGCGCTGGCTCTGCGTCTGGCAGACCTTCAGTTGCTGCTCATCCACCTGCAGCTGCTGATTGCCTGACAGATCCAAGTACTTGAGATTGCGGGACGGTACCAGCGACAAGAGATTAATCCGATCCAGGTGATTGTGTGCCAAGTCCAGTATCTTCAACTTGTTCAGCTTGGCCAGCTGTGGGGTGCTCAATAGCAGATTATTGCAGCAGCGCAGCACCTTCAGCTGACTCAGGCTGGCCACCTGATCCGGCAACTGCTGCAGCATGTTGCCCGACAGCACCAGCACCTCCAGTTCGGGCCAGTTGCGCACACACTCCGCGGGCAGCACACCGATTCGATTGTGGGCGAGGCGCAACACTTTCAGCCTGCCCGCATGCAACAGTGGCTCGAATATGTTATCGTTCAGCTGATTGGCCGTCAAGCAGAGCTCCTCGAGTGCCGCATTGTTGTTCTGCTCGTAGCGTGGCAGCTGCGACAACCGATTGCATGAGGCATTCAACGCGCTCAACTGCGAGTTGGTCACAGTGAAAAAGTTCTCGGGCAATCGTTGCAGCTCGTTGCTCTGCAGCTGCAACTGCGTCACGCTGCAGAAGGCCTCCGGCAGATAGTCGAGCTGCTGCAGCGCATTGTACGAGAGATTAAGGGAACGGAGGCAGCTGATGCGATAATTCCTCAACAGCTCCTTGATGTGACTCAGATGATTATGCGGGGCAGCGAGTGTGCTGAGTGCCACACAGCCACCAATCCATTGGGGCAGCGTGCTGAAGTAATTGTCCGAGATGTCTATGTGCAGCAACTTTAAAGGCACAGTTTTCGATATCGAGATGCTCTGCAGACCTTTAAAATATAGAAACAACAACTATTAAAATAAAGTAAGTTATGGGATTAGTTCTAATGGCAGATGAAGTATGTATCTCACTCTTCCCAGAATAATCTTTATCTTTGAAAGTTCCAATGCAAAACAAAGATAAGTTTAATGTTTAAACCAAAACTAGGGTTCAATTATATAGAACAAAAAATAAATAAAATGAATTAATTATTAAATTAAATTAATAAATTAAATTGTGTTTCCTTTAAAAAACTGCTTATCTAATTTTTAATGCTTTAAATGTATTTTTTTTTTGGTTCCAGGTCAAATTTTCTTTTATTTTTATATAAAAAAATGTGATCAATAATTGGAGTATATAAAAAAAAACCGTTAGACAGAAAAAAACACTTTTAAATAAAAAAAGAGATAATCAAACAATAAACAATTTGAATTAATTAAAATCAGTCATCAAATTCTGTCCTCAATACATTTCTAATCTCCAGCCGAATTGCAACTCCGTTACTTACAGTTGTGATCCGCTACGAGGGTCTGCAGATTGGTGCCATTTATAATGAGCTCAATTAACTTGTTGCGACTGCATTTCAATGTTTCCAGTTGGGCCAATGTGCTCAGATCCAATACCTCCATTTCATTTTCGCACACCTCCAATTGGGTCAAGTACTGAGCAAAAAAGCAGGTAAATTCAAAATGAAAATCCGAATAAATATATAATTATATATTTGATCTGTGCTTACATTATAATTGCCAATCAAAATGCTGCCGCATAATTGGTTGCCCTTCAAGCTGAGTTTCTTCAAGGGGGGACTGTCAATTGAGCTTCCTTCTGGCTTTTGGCCAACGATGGAGCCGCGTTTGATGGCCAACTTAGAGGCGCCTTGGCTATCGTTGTTGTTGCTGTTGTTACTGTTCTTGTTGCTGTTGTTGTTGCTGTTGTTGTTATTGTTGTTCTCGTTGCCAGTACTGGCAGTAACTTTTAATTTCGATTTGTTTACCTCAGTCGTTTTCTTTACGGCCTTAAGCATTGTTTGTCTACGTTTCGTTTTCCCTTAACACTCGACGTGGGCGGAGGAGAGGACCGGAAAGCAACAACTTACCACACTGCATGCATGAACGAACACGCTGAGGCAAAACGGCCAAAAAGTTACTCCACACAGGGGTAAAGTTAATGTTAAAACAAAACAAAAATTATGAACAAATCATAGTTGTGTTTATAAACCCATAAAAACACATATTGACACAAAGTAGCACATGTCAGATTTACTTCTTAAGCAATCGATTTTAAATCAATCATTTAACCTGCTGCAATTATGGGTACTTAAAACAGCGGATCAATCTTCAATCTTCTTCTTGAGCACAACAATCTACACCGGATCCAGGTCTATGCACAACTGAAGACTACTTGCCGTTACAACAATCCAAAACTGATACGCTTCAGAGAACTCCTCAGTTGTCTTTGCTCTTGTTGGTGTTGGCTGTTGCTGTTGCTCCCTCCAAATGAGCATACATAAATACATAAATACATATTTATATATAGATACATACATACATGCATGTTTTTCGATGGGTTCGTTGCAATACTACCAGCTTTTCGATGGTGTGTGCCATACAAGATCTCTGGCGCAACTATTATTTCTTTCTTTTATCCAACTGAGTATCAGAGATATAGTGCAAACTCCCTATAATAAAATACCTATTCGTATAATATAAAAATATGTTAAGTTGATTGTATACATTTTTTTCGAGTTCACTCAATGATTTTCAAAAGCAAACGATTTAAAAGATTTCAAGAAAAAGTAATAAATGGGAAAGAAAGTCATTTTTAATTTAAAACACTTTCTTGAAAGCTAGGCTATCGAACCGACTTATATCGCAATGGTTTAAGCTCGAAGCTCCGACTATCTCTATACTGTCAAGCGGTTTTAGATCTCAAAATATAACATAAAAAAGTCTGAATTCAATATATTTATTTTGTTCATCGATCCTAATCTTTGTAAGACTTAAAAAAAAAGTTAAAATTTATAAATTATAAGTCAAATTTAATTAAAAACAATTTCTCATAAGCCAGGCTACAGAAACGGATTGTACCGAACCAACTCAAACTCTTTTTATTCTATGAAACGAATCTTGAAACTAATTCTCTATCAAATCAGTCGTATTTTTTAAAGTTGCTTTGCCTTAAAACGTATTGGTTTAGGCGCAATCCAAAATCTTCAATGAAACTTTCAGTGCTTCAGCGGGTAGTTTTCACTGTACTTTAAAAGGGGTGCTCTCTAAAAGTAACATAGATGATACTTCGCTACTCGAAGAGGGTTTCTGTGTGTACTCCAAAGGTGCACTCTGCATGGAGTTGGATTAGTGCTTAGCTCACCATGCCACAGCAATCTCGAATGCTCTCTGGAGAGCACGAGCTCTAGATTCATACTCACCATGCACTGTTTGTCTCGGAAAACTTATACATAATTATGGCATTTACACATATGTATATTCCCATTTTAAATTGACACATCTCGACTTAACAGCAAATGGAGCACCTGTTAGTTTATACATATTATTAAAAATATATATATATATAATATATATATATGCACATATTGAGATTTTCAAGCTATAATGAAACAGTTGTTTTGTGGCTTTGTGTTTTTTTACACGAATTTAAGAAACAATTTGTTTTTATTTTTCACTGAAATATAATAATCGTTTGTCATGCACTTACGCATTAGCAGAAACTCTTTAATAATGTATTTCATTTCATTTCAATATTGATTTTTTTTTTCTTTTTTTTTTCCTATTTTCTTTTTTTTATGTTTTTTGCTTCCATAAAAAAGGTAACAACGTTTTTACATAACGTAACCAAAAAACGCAGGCATTTAAGTTCTAACTGTGGGCGAGTTTGGCGTGATCTTTACCATTACATAAATCTCAACTTGGCCATATAACTATATTAGTATACATATTTAAATTCACACACACACATATATATATAAATATATACATGTATATATGTATATGTTTATTCGTACGCATTGCTTTGCGTTACTTATGGTCAAGTACGAGGTTATACTAAGAGAAAAAAAAATAAAGTGAGTTTTATACATAACATACGGCATATTCAAGTATTTGTAGGGTGTGTGTTTCTGGATATATCATAATCTATATAATACAATGTAAAAACCAATGCTAAAATCTGATTAAACCAAGGAGCAGCAGAAATAAATAGTTACTAGATAGAAAAAATTAGTTATAATTAGATTAATAGTTAACTAAGCACATTTTCTCTCTCTTTCGTACACTCTTCTAACTTTGATTGAGTGTGTGTGTGTGTGGATGTGTGTGTGTGTGTGTGCTACTACTCATTTTGTTTATACACATTTTTTTAATTATTTTTTTTTTTGTCGGTTTATTTTTGTTGATTTTTTTGCTGTTGTTGTTGTGGTATTTGCTAACGTTTTATTGTAATGCTACTTTTTTGTTTTTGCTTATCTTTTTTGTTTTTGCATTTATTCATTTTTTGTTTTTGCCTTATAGTTTATTTTATAGTTTTTCCATACAAATACGCACTCAATATAATTTGTTGTACATTTTTTCATTTGCAATACGGATGCGCTACTTGAATTGCGTGAAGTCCTTTTGCTATTTTTTTGAATCATCCTTACAAATTTCATTTA
The DNA here is from genome assembly GCA_035044325.1 of Drosophila nr. medialis 2 BK-2023a. Lineage (NCBI taxonomy): Eukaryota > Metazoa > Arthropoda > Insecta > Diptera > Drosophilidae > Drosophila > Drosophila nr. medialis 2 BK-2023a. The sequence goes on along the minus strand of JAWNMH010000410.1, from coordinate 1,619,426 downwards.
ATTTTAATAGTTGCTACATTAATCAGCTGCTTCTGCCAGTAAATTGTTACTCGCTTCGTTTTTCTGTTTGTCTATTGCTCTTTTTGCATACAACTTAGAGGGTATAAATATTCATTTTTGGGGAGGGGGTTGGGGGGCTGGGCGCATTACACAAAAGATATAATATTTTATATATTAATATGTAAATATAGATAACTACAGTTACTGTCTGCAAATTTCCCCTGTGGTATGCAAGGTTTGTTAATTTTTTTTTGAATAGGCGACTTGTTCTGGCTAACGCAATTTTGCAAAATTGGGCTTAAACTAAGAGACGTGGCTAAGGCGCGAAATTTGATTTCCCGCACTTTTACAAACGTTTATAAATGTTAAATTGTGTAGGTAGTTAATAATTATAATAAGTGTTAATTATGTATCAATTATTTATATATAAATGTAGTATATCATATATATATATATGTATATATTATATGTTTATTATACATGGCCTATTTGCCCATGCTGGTCAATGCAGCTGTTGCCGCCGTTGGCGTTGTCGCTGGCACATTCTTGAGCATGCTGCCCATATCCTTGTGTCCCTCGGTCACGACAAGGCCATCGATGCTGCTGCCACTGTTTGTCTGGTTGTAGTCCAGCTTGTAGTCGGCACTGCGCGTCACATCCTCCATGGACGCCTCCTGACACTCCCGTCCGGTGTGCGTCTGTGAGCCGCAATTGTAGCAGGAGATGATCTTCTGGACCACAGCACTGCTCGCTCCAGTTATGGGGCAGACACTTAACGTGCTGTACGGCGTTGCCGTTGCCAACAATTGCTGTTGCTGCTGTTGTTGCTGCTGCTGCTGCTGCTGCTGCTGCTGTTGTTGCTGCTGCTGTTGCTGCTGCTGCTGTTGTTGCTGTGACGTAGGCGTTTGCGTTTGCACTGTTACCGTATTCGTACTGACGACGGGCGCCGTGTTGCGACCAATCTGCCCTGCCGTCACAGCTGTGGGCGCCCCTGTGGGGGTGGCGGTAACGGGCACGGGCGGATAAGCCAATCCGGCATGATATGCCGGATACATCAGTTCTCCGTTATGTGGCGGCAAGGTAAAACGAAACGAGCTGTGCAACGTATGTGCTGGCGGCGGCGCATGATGTGCCTTTATCAACGTAGGCGGCGGACCACGCCCACTTGCCGTATGATATGGATATGTGGCTGCATTGTAAGCTGTCGCCGGTTGTTGTTGCTGTTGCTGCTGTTGTTGTTGTTGCTGCGGCTGCAGCATCACCGTTGTCGTGGGCACAGTTACTGTAGATGGACTTATAAGCAGCGCTTGCTGCTGCTGCTGCTGCTGCTGTTGTTGCAAGGCCTGAGCATCGCTTGGATTGCTTGTCGTATATATTTGCTGATAGCTCTTCTCCACACCATTGCGTCCATTCAAGCGATGCTGCAGACTCAGCTGCTGCTTAGTAAGATGATGTTTTTGCTGCTGCTGTTGTTGCTGTTGCTGCTGATGATAATTGGGCACAATGCCTACTGTGTGATTGGTCAGCGGCGTTGGCGTTTCCGGTGGCGTTGTCTCTCCACAAGAACCATTCGAGCAGCCCGACTCGCTGCTGGTCGTTGCGGCACTTTTACTCGAATTTATGATCCTCGTCCCAGCGCTGCCATCATCACTTATATGCATATTATGCATCGTCTGGGCAAGTGTGCTCGCCTTGATGTAGTTGTTCATCTGATAATGCTGCTGCTGCTGTGTTTCCTGACTTACCGGCGACGGTTGCTGCTGCTGGTGTGTGGGGGGCATGTAGGCATTCGCATTGATACGCTGTTGTGCCCCACGGGTATAACTTGCGTTGCGTATAATACTTGACAAGCTGGCACCGCTTGTGTTGCCCCCGCCGTCGCTGATATTCTGCAAGAATGCACAAGGATATCGATTTAATTGCAAAAATACAATAATAAATTTAAATGCGATAGATAAATACCCATTTAAGCCGGGACAGAAAGTGCTCATACCCAGGCAAGGTGTAAGTAAATATAAGAATAATCAGCAAATATTTATTGAAATAGACAGACGGCGCAGAGGCGCAGTGATAGGATAAGTACAAGCAACATATTTGATTGCCAAGATTTTCAGGCCTGATTGAGAGCAACTTAAAAACTTTCGACTATATCATAAAATGCCCATGGGAACTATAGATTGAATTTTTATACGTTTTAATTAATACGTTAGCTGTAAGCAGTCTGCCATCTGCAAGAGTATTTAATCTCCGGCATTCCTAAGAGAGCAGTTCTGTCTGGATCTAATTTAAAAATAACCCTGCGAGCAATTTGAATTTGGTAAGCAAACAGTTTACAAACGATGGTGTGCCTTAGACAGCAATGCTTCCACGTTTATGCAAATTATATGTTATTTGTATGTATGAGATATATGATATCTGTATCCCAATTTTTAAATAAAACCGGACTGTATAGTTATATGGTAATAGTAATCCTCTTTGCAAAGGGTATTTGCAAAGCGAGCGTTCCGCATCCGATTCCGGGAGATCTGCTCTGCTCTTGAACCTACCTCGTCGAAATGCTTGACATGCTGCGACGCCAGATTAGCGTCTACGGACGTTGATATTGGTGGCGGCGGTGGCGTTGTCTCCACGGAGGGTCGACGAACATTTTTGGCGCTGCCAGCTAAACGCTGCGGCAAACTGCGCATTTGTAGCTGTTGTTGTTGCTGCTGCTGTTGCAATGGAACGCTGCCGCCGCGATCACGCTGCGGGCTTGTGTTGCGACTGCTCGATGGCGATGACTGCTGACTGCTCAGCATTGGTGAGCTGGCTTGTGGCGGTGGCACCTGGTGATCCAGGCTCTGTGGCGCCTGCTGCTGCGGCGGCGGCACTGCATACATGTTGCGCATGGACCAAGCGTTCGCCGCCGCTATGGCATTTGTGTCCGCTGGAATGGTGATGTTGGATTGCATCAGATGTTGCATGCCGTCGACTTCAGAGCCCGGCGGCATTAGCTGAAAGTCCAGATGTAAATAGAAGTGTATGATTTAACATATTTTTATGCAAGCAAAGAATATATTTTCTTGAGTTTATTTCTTAATAAATTAAAAAATAAGGATAGATGTAGTTGTCAAATATTTGACTCATCTTCTGAATAGTATTTCTTGAAGAAGCATTATTTCTAATTAATTAGGAATTAAACAATATCATATTAAATTTTCAAAATTGTAACTAGAAATTTGTTATGATTTGAAGCTCTTACCTTGGTCCAAGGCTGTGGAAACATCATTGGCGCTGGCACCTGCTGCGTTTGCATTAATTGAACCATGGGATGATGAAAAGGCGGTGGTGGTGGTTGTTGCTGCTGCTGCTGCTGCTGCTGTTGTTGTTGCTGTTGCTGATGCAGCATGTGTTGTGGATGCTGCGCCGGCTGTGGCTGTTGCAGCAGCTGTTGTTGTTGTTGCTGCTGCTGCTGCTGCTGCTGGTTGATGATTTGTGTTTCCTTGATTTTGGCCAGAATTTCAGCACATTTGGTGTTCTGGTGGTATGAGAACACCGGATGCCTGGCCGCCATTGTATAGACAAGCAACAGTTCCAAGAACGCATCCTGATCGTTGATGCAGGCGAAATCGCGTTCGCCCCAACATTCGAGGGTGCGGAAAATTTCGCTAACGCAATTGCGATTGCAGGCACGAATCAGCGCTAAATACAGCGCCATTTTACGGCGTATCTTTTTATCAGTCGGCTCTCCCTTCTGGCAGTTGTACATGTCGGCAGCTAGATCCTGCGGATTATTCGCGCGCAACTCCATGCCGCGCAACTCGGGCGAATCGCGTCTGCCAAGATCCTCGAGGCATGAGCCCAGGAAGCGTAGCTCGAACGGCAAACATGCCTCGAACAATGAACACATGGTATCGATGCGATTGTAGCTCTCCAGAGTCTTAAACCACTGCAGGACGTCTTTTGGACAAATCATTTCCAATTTTGTTGTGGCACGCACGCATCTACTAACTAAAGTCGAGCCTGGAGTGTTTATATAGATGTATTTATGTTTGTCTCTGTATGTATGTAAGTGTATGTGTGTGTGTGTGCCTTCGTGTATGTGTTTGCTTATGTGTATAGTCGGTGTATAGTGGCTGCTGCTCTAGTTACGTGTGGTGGGTGCAAAAACCACAACAACAACAAAAACAACAATACACTAAAATGTCGTCTTGTATTGAGAGGCAGCAGCTGCTCTGTTGCTCCACTCTCCACTCGCTTCTCTTCTCTCTGTGCTCGTTGCTGTGGCGGCAACTAATTAACTTTTACGCACGTTTTTTTCTATATTTTTCTGCTGTTTCGTTGTTGTTTTTCCCTATTCTTTTTGTATTTTTTTTTTTGCTTCACAAAGACGTTGATTGCTGCTGGTGGTGGTGCTGCTGCTGCTGCCCACTACTAGTTGTCGCATACATTTGCGGGCGCTGCTGCACCAATGTGGCCAGAGAGACTCCACACAAAAATCTACTCGCTACTCAAGTTGACTCGACGACTCGTCGCTGGCGCAGTTGGCTGTGGCTGCTGCTGCTGCTGCTTACTTGCATGTAGTTTTTTCTTCTTTAATACACGCTCACTGCACACACACTTTCAATATTTATGCGAAGAGAACTTTAGCAAATTCATACTTTCATGCATTTGCATACACTTTGCAAATTATTTGCCGTTGTGTGTGTTTTCACAAATTTTTTACTTCTGCTCCAAGAATAATGCAACTACATAGGGTTGTTGATATTGCAAAGATGTATCGATGTCTTATAATTTTCGATACGTATCTATTTTATGAGAGTGCCTAACTATCGATAGTTCAATGCCGCCATAAGCTATAATTTTGGTCTCAATAAATTATTATTATTTATCCAGAATACTTCATCTACTACACAATTACGCCTCATGCCAATGCATATATTTTTGGAAGCAAAATTTAATTCATGTGTATTAATCGGATAAGCGCTAAAATTATAATTTTTTGTTAGACAACACTCGCAACGCATACCTTATTTCATATCGCATTAATATTGGGATTTTGCGATATTTCACGAAATGAGAATTTCAGTTTGCTTCAAAATTTAAAATAGTTCAAATCTAAAATAAAATTTTCGAAATTTCTCTTGTAGGGGTGCAAAAATGTTGTGAAAATATTAGCGGGAGGCGCATAATTTATTGGTCCGAATTTGAAATAACTTAATCAGATTTAGTGCCAGTGAGTTGTTACAAAATTTTTCAAATTTAATTTTATTATGATTATTAATTATTATTAATAATTATTATTATTCATTCGCGACACAATTATGAAAAATTAATGAATTAATGCATAAGAATAAACTGCAGCGTGTGCTTAGAAACCATCCTCATCATCTTCTGCCATTTCCTTGGCCAGCTCCAAGTCCTGTTGCTCACGCTCACGTCTCTCCTCGGCGCTCTCCAAGTCCTTGCCGTAGGATTTGGGCGGATAGCGCATTGCTTTAACGCTCTGATTGTGCAGATTGAGGCAGAATGAGATGCGCTCATGGAACGCCAGTTGTGGCTCACGGGTGCTATATATATCGGTGCTCTCTTTGCTGCGCATATAGTTCTGTGCCGGATCCAAAGTCGCCTCAATAACGCCATCGCGTATAGCTTTCGAAACAATAAACTCGGCATCTTCCGCCGAGTCCAACACCAAACGTTTGGCGATGTCCTTCGGCGATATGCGGGAATAGGAGAGTCCAATGGAGCGTATTGCCGTCTTGATCACATTGTGTCGCAGCCGAATGATTAGAGTGAATGTGTGATCCAGTTGGAACTTGGGTCCAAACTGTGCGACAACATCGCCGAAACGCTTCAGATTACCCAAACGCACCGCCTGTGTGAGTTGGAAATACGGTGTCAGGGATTGACGCAGCCCAGCCTGGCGGAACACCACACGCTCCGGTATGTTGCCCAGCAACAGCTCCACCACAATTATCAATTTCTGCACCGTCTGGCGGAAGCCAATAGCAGCATGTTGTGGCGACTTACGCAAAGCCTGCACGAGATGCTTATGGGCATCGCTGTACTCCAGCTTGGCGGCCTTGATGCGACCCAAATAGTAAAGGAAACGCGCCCACTCATTATTGCTAGCTGACTCCGGATAGACAGACTTCTTGACCAGCTTGTCGGCCTGATCATACAGCGCATAGTGGAGGTAGTTACGCAGCAGGCAATTGAGGAGGACTGCCTGACCCTCATAATCGTTGCGCAGCGTGGCGGTGCGGAGGCGGGCGTGCAGAAAGGCCCGGATGCCCTCCAGTGCGTTATTCAGTTCGGCGACGCGTGAATAATAGAAATACGATTTGGCACCAATCAGATCCAAGGTGCGACGATTCTGTATGGATATTTTCGACATCAGTGCATCGGAGCAAGTGCCTGCACGCTTCAAATCGCCAGCATCGATCAATTTGACCAGCAGCAGCAAATAGAAATAGGCATCCACTTCGGCAATGGGCGCCTTTGTGGCTACTTGCTTCTTGGCCACATCGGGCAACTCGGTGGCATCCTTTTCCAGGGCGGGCGTCAATGCCAAGGCGCCCTCGCGCTCAGCGCCAACTGGATAAATGGTTTGCGCCAAGTTGCGAAAGACGACGCCATTCAGCTTGCGGCGGGTGTTGGGCAAATTGCGCAGCACACGCAAAATAAAGCTGAGGAAAGATTGTTAAGTTATTTAAATGGAATGTAGCCAAAAGTTTATGTGGTCAATTGGAGATTAGAACTGAACTTGAATCCTTACGACTACTACTAATATTAAGTGTATGAATGACTAAATATAATATATATATATAATAAATATTGGCATTAACATGGGACCCGAAGCATTCTAACTATCCAGTGACCACTGTTATTGTTGTTATTGTTATATTTGTCCACTCACCGCGACTCCTTGGAGGCGACAGACTTTTCAATCTGACGAATTTGCTCGCGTATTTCTTGAACGGCGGCGAGATCTTGATTTTTCTTCTCATCCGCCAACGTTTCGGCCGTGGCGTCCACCTCCATTTCTACGTCGTGTGTTGCAACATCAGCAGCATTTGTCATTTTTCAGCACTTGCAATTTGCGTTTCACAACTGTTAACGTTTTAAATTATTTTTCACAGAAATCGGCATCCAAAATTGCCAAGTAATGCCAGGCTCTAGAGATGAGCGATTATTCCGACATACAATTTAATCGTGATTAGTTGAAAAAGCACTTATCGATATCTTACTGTAAACATACATTAACAGAACATGCTCCTCTTCTTCTTTTCCACATAGCCCGCTCGTCAGCTGTTTATCACACTGAACGTTATGCGATTTCATAGCGATATATTTTTAAGAAATTAAATAGGATCAGCGTTCAATTATTGAATAGTGAATGAAAAAATTAATCTGAATATGTTGCGTAGCAGACATGTTATGCGTCAGTTGCAGCTGCCACTACAGCGTACCTACTCAACGGGTAGTAATCCACCCGGCGGCAAAGATCCCGAGGATACACATCCAATTCGTCGAACCTTTCGATTACTTGGAAATGATATGCTCAAGATCAAGGAGTTCTTTGTGCCGGCTGCTGACAAATACGAAGATGTCCAGAAACCCATCACAACACAGAGCAAATTCAAATTTGGAGGCGACAAAAAAGGACTCAACGACGAGTTCCAGACTCACTGCGATGTCCTAATTGTTGGAGGTGGCGGCATCGGCAGCTCCATTGCCTACTGGCTAAAGGAAAAAGCGCGTAACGGCCTCAATGTGGTTGTTGTTGAAAAGGACGAAAAGGTCAGTTAGTTTTATGTTGCCAAAGATTACTGCTAAATATATTCTTTCACTTCCAGTATACGAGATCCGCCAACCGGGTATCCCTTGGTGCATTAACGCAGCAGTTCTCGCTACCCGAAAACATACAGATGTCTCTGTTTGGCGCCGAATTTCTTCGCAATGCCCCGGAGCACTTTGGCACCGATATACCTATCCAATATACGCCTCATGGACAACTGGTGCTCGCCGGCGAAGCGGATGCTGACATACTGAGGCAGACGTCCCAACTGCAAAATGAACTGGGCGCACGCAATGAGCTGCTAACAGCTGAAAGATTAGGGACACGTTTTCCTTGGCTCAATACCAAAGACGTCACACTAGGCTGCCTTGGCCTGGAGCGGGAGGGTTGGTTCGATCCCTGGGCGCTGCTAACGAACTATAGACGCGCTGCCCTCGGCTATGGCGGTCATTTTGTGCATGCCGAAGTCATTGATTTTGTATTTCAAAATCAAGACGACATCATTGTGACGGGCGACACCAGCGCCACCGAGGGCAGCTATCAGAGTCTGGATCGGGCTGTTGTTCAAATGGCTGATGGTGCTAAGCGCAGCATTAAGTTCGCTCTCTGCATTATCGCAGCGGGCGTTGAATCCGGAAATGTGGCCAGACTGGCGCATATTGGCCGGGCATCGGGCTTGCTGAGAGTGCCCATAGATGCGCGGAAGCGTTATATGTACGAAATTAGTGCGCAGGAACGCGATGCTCCCGGCATGGCAATGCCCATGATAGTCGACACGAATGGCACATTCATACGAAGGCAGGGCTTGGGTGGCCATTACATATGCGCTCATAATGTAGCGGCCACTGATGATGATCCAAACTGTGAAAATCTGGATTATTTTCATTCAAAGATTCGACCCGAACTTGTCAATCGTCTGCCCGCATTTGAAACGGCCAAAGTTGTGAATAGCTTTGCCGGCACTTACGACTACAATGTGTACGATGAGAATGGCATTCTGGGCCCTCATCCGTATTACCACAATCTGTATATTGCCACCGGCTTCAGCGGGCAGGGCATCCAGCAGTCGCCGGCTGTCGGTCGGGCCATCGCCGAGCTTATTATGGACGGACAGTTTCGCACCTTGGATTTGTCGCGCTTGAGCTTCGATAGATTAATTGTGGACAAGCCCATGTATGAGTTTAACGCTTTAAATTAAATGCAACTTGCAGCAAATCAAAACATAATTTAAATGAATAAAGAAATAGACAAAATAATAAAAACATAACTGACCATAAATTAGTTAAGCAAATTCAATTATGAACTTAAAATTTGTATTTTTTAAATTAGCTTTTTTAAATCAGTTTTCTATTAACAAAAACACACTTAGAATAAATATAAATTTAAAACACCTTTGAAATTTGATTTTACAAATCATTTTTGATAACAAAAAATAAAAATGTAGACTTGTGAATTGTGGATAAGCACTTGAATAACAGTGAATATAACGCTTTAAATTATATGTAATTTATTACACCAATTAATACAGAACCAAACCGAATTTAGCTAGCAAACACGCCAAGAACATAACTACTATTTAAATTGACCGGGTGTTGGACCAAAAAGACCGCCGCCCTGTTTGCTAGCCGCACGCGATGGTGCAAAGCCCAACAGCTTCTGGATGTTTTGGCGTATGGACATCGTGCACAGGATGTAGAGAAATATGAATGAGCAGTCGGTGTAATCATCACCGGACAGATTCCTGTGGCTCAGTCCCTGTATCCACGAGATGGGTGTGAAGGGCAGTTGGGCCACGACGCGGCCATCGAATATGCTATTGAACATGCTTAGCAAAGCGGTAAATGCGAATCCTGTGGCAAACATGGACTTCATCTTGACCAGCGACAAGTCGCGATTGTTATTCTTCAATTTCTCCTCAAAACGTTCGAGTTTCTTCTTAACCGATTTGTCCAACGAATCGCCGTGTGTCTCCTTTTGGCGCTCCACTAAAACGTATGTGGTAACTCATTAATGACCTACTAATTAGTGTCGACAGCCACTTACACTTTTTGCTCTGTTTATCAACCTCGGTTTTTAGCCGCTGATATTTCTCGGTACGGTAGACCAGCACCCAGGTTAGTCCTATGGAATAAATGAATACGTGTCCACTTTAAGTTTTTCTGCATTGAGCTTATTGTTTGCTCGGTTTTCAAGTACTTGCCTTCACCTAAAAACGCTGTGCATATTGATATAAATACAATTAAAAACGTGTCGGACCACATTTTTTACACTTTCTCGAAGTAAAATTTTAATGAATTAATTCGATAGCGATGAACGCAAATATTGCTTTGGCCGAGTTAAAATTATCGAAATGCAGTCGTGCAAAGTATCGAAAGCGATATCTGTTTTTTCAGTTAAATACGAATCTATACTATATGGAAGCGGAAAATTTATTTAAAATTGTTTAAATATGTGTATGCGCTACAGAATCTCTTTTATATATTTATTTTATATCTATAAATTCAGATGAAAAATTATATCAGAAGTTGGCAGCAGAAAACCTATGTTTGGAGTTAACAATAAGTAAATTTCTTAATACTTTATATTTTTAGAAATATTTTAAATTCAGAATTGCTTCCAGCTAATTAATATATTACTAACAGTAAATAAAAGAGACAAAAGTTAAATTTTGGCATGGTCACAAGCTTGCCATCTGTGAATTAGTTATATTTAAGTTCTTTAAAATTTCAATTACAATAATTCATTTAATTAATTTGCATTTGCTGCTTGAATATATAGTTATGTATTATAGGCGAGCTTAAACGCTGCTAGAGTTTTAGGACTCCAAACTGAGACAAATCCATGTGTCACTTGCCTGCCGCCTGACGTTGTTCTTGTTGTTGTTGTTGTGGATGAGAGCTGTAAAAAGCTACATTTGGGAAAGAAATCAAATCAAGTTATGTTTATATGTAGGTATATATAGAACAGCAAATAGAGAAAAGAGGAAAAAAAGAAATTGAAATCTCAATGTTAGGCATCTTTCTGAGTGTTTGCATAAAAATATTCAATTCGAAGTTGCACGTAACTTCAAATGGAATATTTTCACACTAAACACTCTCAAAATGGCAAAAAATAAAAATTTGGGGACTTCAATGAGAGCCCCATGAAAGAATTCGCTGCTGCTGCTGCTGTATTTGCTTGCTATTATTTTTTTTTTTGTTTTGTGGTTTTCTCTTAAAATTTGTCGTCGTGGTGACTTCAATTGTTTTTGTTTTATTTTGCTTGTTCATTTAGTTACTGCCTAGTAACGCCGTCGCTCCCGGTCGCGACTGCGCGAACGCCGCCGTTCATTTGAGCGATTGCGACGTGTATCCCGCTGACGATCACGATCCTTTTCGCGCTCCTTTATGCGCTCCTCGCGCTCCTTAATTCGCTGTTTGTGTTCCTCAATGCGCTTCTGACGGAACGCCTCCTTTTCCGCGATCTACAGAATGAGTTACAAAAGATCACAGTCACAATGTGGAATGCATTGTTTGAGTGAACACTTCACTTACAGCTTCCGGCGTGAGGGGCAACCAATAAATGCATGGCGTGCCCTTAGTTTTGCGAAATAGGTCATCTAATAGTCTGATGGGTGGTTCATTTTCCTTCTTTCTCGATTTCAGTGCTGCCCAAAAGAATCTTCTCTCAGTAAATGTATTTACAACGATGTGTGATCTTTTGCATACCTGGGGATCCGCTCCTGCTACGGCCATGCTCAGGATGATCAATGCGTTCACGCTCCCGTTCGCGTCCTCCGCGTTCCCGTTCCCTTGATCGCTTACGATCCTGTCCACTGCGCTCGGCATCATCGCCGCCTTTGCCACGATCGGATTCACGCAATCTGGCGTCAACGCGCTCCTTGCTGTTGCGGCGCCTTTCATTACTTGACTTGTCGTGCTCTTTGGGCTCCTTCTTGCCCACATCCCATTCGCGAACTGGACGCACCGGCTGTGATAATAAGAATTCTTGCAATTAGATACACATGTATGTTAAGCCATAAGTTATGCGTTGTTACCTTTTTTTCGCTAGCATCCAGGCGTGCCCAAGTATTGCCCGAGTTTTGATTATCTCTGGTATTGTCCTGTGGATACTTGGGTGCCTCATTCTTTGTAGTTTGTATGGCTCGATCCATGTCAGTGCGGCTGCCAAAGTCCACATTCAAACACTTGGGATTCGAGACTGGCCAACGGACGCCATGCAGTGCGTGACGTGTCTCAATGGCTTCGCTGTTGGATAAATTATGTGAAACTATTGTTAGTCTATGAGCTATGAGACATAAATTAAATAAACTTGCGGACAGATTGGCAATTTGTATCTACTTTTGTACTTGAAATACAAATTATCTTCAAAATATCACTAACAGAGAAACGGAAATGGATCTATTAACGTGAAAAAGAAACATCAGGGAGAGCTGAGCTGCCAGTTTCAATACGATATAGATTTTGTGCATGTGTGAAATAAGTGTAATTAGCGAATAGTATGAAATCAAAAAACGTACTCCTCTGTGGCATATGCAACATAGCACTTGGACTTGATGCGATCGATCCAGAAGCCATCCTCATCAACGATCTTGCCAGTTCGCGCCAGCAGTCCTTTTAGCTGCAGCACCGTAAAGGGACGCACCAGATTGGTGATAAACAGAACGTGGCTGGCCCGATTGCGCGCTGGACTGGGAGAGCGAGCAACGGTAGCGGCAGCAGCAGCATTGGAAGCGGGTTCGACGGCTGATTTATTTGCACTGTGTGCCGCCGTTGGTGTTTCCTTGGCTTGTGGCTTCGGCTGCTCGTCATCGGTCGCGTTGCCCTCATCGCGATCTTTGATGACGCGCAACTCGGGCGTCAGCGAATGTTCGTCCGTGTCGTGGTCGCTTGTGACGAGGCCCTCTTCTTCCGACGATGATTCCAATTGCACATCGCTAAGCGGCACCGGATTCACTACGTCGGCAATGATATTCTTCAGCGAATCCGTTGAAATGGCCAGCACCGGTGGAGCTCGATCCGCCACCTTTTTGCTTAGCCATTTGCGCTTACGCACAGAGCGCAGTTGCACCACAGATTCCTGTTTGTCCTGCCTATCCTGTTTGGATGTCGGCTCTGTTACTGGCTCGAGACATGCCTTGTGATTCTCATTGTGTTCATCGTTTTTTACTGCTTTGACTGGTTGGCTGTCATCCGTTTTGGGCTTCTCTGCCTGTTCCAATCTCTCAGAGTTCCTTTCTTCCACATCCTCTGTTTGAATTTCTAATACATCGCTTGTGGTTTTTAGACTGTCCTCATCCTTACTTGCTGTAAAGCTTAAAGAAGAAGCAACTTTTACCTCTTCCACGCTCCGTTCGCCGGTGGCACATTCTTCCTGGTTGTTCTTGCTCTTGCTGTTGGTGTCCTTGCCCGTATCCTGTCCTCCGTCAGCTTGATCACCATCATCATCCTTCGGATTCTCGTGTGCCTTCACCGCATCTTCTTCCTTTAGCACTTTCTCTGGTTTAATTGGATCTGCCTCTTGCTCCTTTTGCGGTTGTTGTTCGGCCGGTTGTTCATCGGGTTCCTTTTCGGCCGATAGTTTGTTATCGATATCGACGTTGTTGTCGCCAGAAGTTGTCTCCGAGCCATTTTCCATTTCCTCGGGTATTGTTTCCACCTTGCGCTCGCCGCTCTTCTCGCGCTGACTGCTAGCGCTATTGCGCTTCTTGGGTGTCGTGCGTGTGTTGCGGCTTTTGCGCACTGGCGATGCGGCTGCCACCGCATGTTCCTCGCTTGAGGCGCGTTCAGTGCGCTCCTCATTGATTTCTTCGATTATCGTTGGCGCTTTTGGTTCATCTGGCTTTTCGACAGGCGTCTCATCCTCGGTTTTCTCATTTTCCGATACCTTCCGCGATCGTCTGCTGCGGCGTGCCGGCAACGGTGCTGGCGATGAAGATTTTTTTCGCTCGCTACGACGTCTCATAGCTATGAGAAAAAAAGTGCTTCCCGCACTCTTTTGCCACTGATAAAAACACTCGATTTAAATGATATTCCACTTGTTTTTAACTACAGCGTTACGCGATTAAATCAAAACTACAATTTTTTGCTTGTTTTGCGGCGCGCAACCTTTTTGATTGCTTGTAAAAGAAAATTTTGGTTGGTAGCGAAAAGCGTCAATCCGCCATCAATAGGTAGGGTTGCATCTTGTTGCGACCAATGCTTTGCGGTTGCTACCTATCGATACTTTTGCGAATTTTCAGTTTCGATTAATAGCAAAATCATAAATTAATCGAGGGCGATATTGTCTTTAATTGTTGGTACGACAAAAATTATCTTTTTGTAAATTAATAATTAAATATATAAATAACAATTAATTACCAAACTATTTAATATATTAATTTAAATATAACAATTGTGATCAACTATCCCAATGCTTAACTTATATAAAATTGCAAGATATACTATCAACAAATTAAAAGAATGTTCTAATAAATCATTTAATTTGTTTTAGTTTACATGAGTATTTTGCCAAAGGATTTGGCGATACAAATAAACTTTCCCCTCTTTACAACACTGAATTGACTCATATTTCGTAATTGAGCAGCAGAAGCAAAAAACGGATTTGGCTTACCCAACACAGGAATTTCGCAAGTTAATAGAATGTATTAAATACAAAATGATAATAAAGAATTTTGGTAAATTGTCACAAATCTTGTGTCGTCTGCGCTTTGTGCGTGACAATGCGTTGTCAATTGTCAATGCTCATAAAACACAAATGCCAAGTTACGCACAACAAACAAGATCATTATGTACTTTTTATAACTGGCAACAGGAACAAGAGCAGGAGCAACGCTCCTCGACATATCCCAGCACTGGCTTAATATTTACGGCGGCGTTTAGCTTCAACTTATTTGGCAGCGGCGACAGTAAGGACCAAGAAGAAACGCCCGAAACGAAACTGGTGAATACCATAAAGCGTTCGATAATTTGCATACAAAACGAACAATATGATAAAGCTGAGCAGATGCTGCATCTCTCATTGCGTATGGCCCAAGACCTGCAGTCATCCAATGGAATTACCTACGTCTACGATATAATGGCCAATCTTGCCATGGAGCGGGAACAGTTTAAAAAGGCCGAGAAGTTATTCGTAGATGTGATGAAGCGCCTGATGTCCGATGGCCATACAGAAGACAGTCCCAAAATACTGCATATCAGCTCGAAAATAGCTCATATGTCGCAGCTACAGGGCGAATTGGAGAAGAGCTTTCAGGGCTTCACTTGGACGCTGCAACGGCTGGCTAAGCTGGTAAAGGAAATGCCGAAAGACAATGATCTACTAGAGCTATATGGCCTGACAAAGAACTGGTATTGAAGGTTGTTCCATGCTTCCCTACTTCCAAAAATAACCAAAAGCCTAATACATTAAATTAAAAATCTCCTTCTTTTAATTGGCTCAGGTTTGGACAGTTGCTGATGAAGCAGGGCAAATACACAGAGGCAAAGGACCTATTTAAGGAGGCCCTTGCGATCCTCGTCGAAGTCTACGGCACCCTCAACGATGCTTCGGTGATCATTTTAAATAATATCAGCGTAGCTTACGTTAATGTAGGTCTATCAACTCATCCAATCGCTTAATTGCTATGCATACACAATATACTACAATATTTAATGTAACAGCTGGAAAACTACAACGAGGCGAAGGAAACGCTTTTGCATGCCCTGTCCATAGCCAAGGAGCTGAAGGATGCCACCCAAGAGGGCGCCATACAAGCCAATTTGGGTTTGGTCTACCTACGCGAAGGTCTGCTAAAAGAGGCGGAAAAGTTTTGTAAGATCGCCTGGAAACTGGGTAAAAATCAGGAGAACGCTGACGCAATAGAGCAGGCCGAGTATTGTCTCAATGAAATTAAGTCCAGCATAAAACGCTAGGAGTGGAACGGCGCGGTTATTAAAACATTAATACCACATCCAGTGTTAATCATGCGCAGACTTTTTTGATAACCCCCACAAAGCGCGAATTAAACGCTCCGTATGAATATATATTATCCCAAAGTTGTTGGTTATTTTAATAAGCAAAAAATTCGAATTGCTGAAAGCCTTTTAAATTCAGAGCCACAAATGAATACTTAGTATAAATATTGTAATTTCATAGTTGATGCGACTTTTCAGCAAAATGAAAATTGCGATTCATTACAAATTTGAGTTTTTTTTAATTTTAGTACAAAATGTTAGATTCCCAAATATATTCGGAAGAACAATTCGGGCATATATATTTGTTTAATCACACCAAATGTTTTAGTTGCTGATATTAAGCCATAATTAGATGCAATGTGAAATCAACTATTCAAACTTAGCTATAACAATCATGAGCCCAACGCCTGTCAGAAGCGCAAAGATTTCCTTCAAGGATTGCTTCAGTTTCGTCGACTCCTCCAGCAATTCGGGAAGCACACTGACCGTGGCAATGTATATGAAACCGCCGGCTGTAAACGGCAGCACCCAGGGCGCCGAGCTGCCGTCGCTACTCCCTGCACCCACCAGGGCCAGCGCAGTGCCTGCCAAAGCGCCCAGCGCTGTCACCAATTGGAGCAGCATGGCCTTGCGGCGTGAACATCCCGATTTGATGAGTATCGCGAAATCGCCAATCTCGTGCGGCACCTCGTGCAGCAGTATGGTAATGGTGGTAACAATGCCAACGCTGTTGCCTGCCAGATACGAAGCGCCAATGGCCAGACCATCTGTGAAATTGTGCGCAAAGTCTGCAGCCAAATTCAAATAGCCGGAAATTTCCACTTCGCCCTCTGTATCATCTGTCTTGGCAGCTGCCTTCGGTTTCGCTGTTGACTTTTTTTTATCTCCCGCCGCAGTTTCCTTCTCCTTGACAACAGGTTTTGGTCTAGGTTTCGGGGCGGTGTGACTGTGTCCATGTCCACCAGATCCTCCGCCACCTTTAAGTATGCGTACTAATTTCTCTACAGACAGAAAGGCAACAATGCCACCGAGCACCCAGAGACCAACGCTCATATCATGCGCATGACCATGACCCTCGCCCTCGGCTTCCTCGTGGTGGTGATGATGATCGTGATCGTGGTCATGGTCATGTCCATGCTCGCCGTGACTGTGCGGATGCGTGGCGTGTGGTATCAAATGTAGAAAAGCATCGCCCAGCAAACCACCGGACGCAAATGCTAGCAACACTTTTAGTCGTGGTTTCATCGCCTCGCTATTATCTAATGGAATAATGTAGAGAAGCACAAATGGAGCGGCACTGATAAGCAGCGTCGAGCCCATTGAGTGCATCCAAATGCTTTTCATATCTGTAAAAAAAACAAAAAACCAACATTTTAAAAGCCATTAACAATTGTTTGCTTGCCTTTTTTAATTAGCTCACCTAATGACGACGGCTGTTTATCATGATGATCATGATCATGATCATGGTGGGGATGGTCATGATGGTCGTGTCCATGGTGATCATGATGGTCGTGTCCATGGTGATCATGATGGTCGTGTCCATGATGATCATGATGGTCATCTCCATGGTCATGATCGTGGTCATGATGATCATGAACTACCGGCGGCGCATTCATTGCGTCAAAATTCTCATTTGCTTCGCGGGAGTATTTAAAACTGGCACCCTGACTCTGGCATATTGACGGCAACGAGAGCAATATGGTTATCAGCAGAATGCCCAGTGCAACCTTTTGATAGAATTGAAACCTTGACGGCTGAAAATCCGCCAACTGTTTAGACATATTTGTTAATTTTTCTTCTTCTCACGCGTAAGTATTTTTGTAGTAACTGTGACGTGTGTGTTTTTTTTCTTCTTTGCTTTCTGTAAAAGCGATAACTACTCATATGTTAATCGTCATCGATGCTTGGCTCAATTTGTATCGATTTATGTTAGTATTTTTAGTTTTATTTCTGATAGAAACATGTTGTTAAAATTATCGATAATCAATTGGTTTATAAAAATTCAGCTATGTTGTGAGTGAAATATTTTACACTTCATAATATATTTGTAATACTAGAGTAACAGCAAGGTTGATTCTTTATTCTCTCATAAGTATATGCTTTCCCTACATGGTCGCCTTTGTTGTTAAATGCATCTGGCAGCACAGAAATCTATTGACAAAATTATTAAATAATTATTCATCTAGCATTAAATAAATAATATACATATATGTAAATTATATTTATACTTTGCTTCGAGAGTTGATTGCAATGCGTAAAAATTTATACATTTGGAATAAATTTGAATAAAATAGACAAACACACAACATGATTATAACTACCATATTTAACATTTACTGACTTCAAAACATCTAATAAAGGAGGTGTTTTTAAAGCTAATTATTAAAATTTGATGGTAAGCAGTACCTAAAAAAATATTTTCACAAGTAGAATCTAAAAAGACACATTTTTAAATATACAATGTAACTTTTAATTGTTGAGAGACTTTTGCATTGCGGTTCCAGATAATAAAAGACTCGGGTTAATTGCAATAAGTTATTTAATGAAGGAAGAAACTCCAGCTGGGTTATTCATTCAAACCATAAAGAATGAAAGTCCTTGGAAATTCGAATGCGTCAGGAGTTTTAACTGGCTGATAATACTTCAAAATAACTCAAATGATCTAGGGTTTCCAATTAAAATGCTTACAATATTACACATCTAATATATTTTAATTACTTTTTCGTTGTCGTTAAACGATGCTAATGAACTATTGACGTGTGTGCGTGGGACAGTAAAGGAGTATGTGTGTGCGTGCGTGTGTATGGGTGTGTTGATGTGGTAAGTGCAAAAATTCTTGTTTACATGTAGTATTTAATGCCTTAGGTTAATCGTTTACAGAAACGATAAAACGATCTGGTGCTCAATAAATAATAAGATGGGAGTAAATTTGCCAAGAAAAAAATGAAAGAAAGAAGGTACGATAAAGTCATGATGCTGGACCGAATTGGTGGTATCAGGTGTTGACGACACGCAATGTTATCCACGGAAATTATATGCGTATGTAATTTAAACATCTTTTGTAGTTTTTATATATACAAGCCACTTTGGTTACGAATTGCTGGGTGCACTGGGTGCTCAGTACAGGTTGATCTTCTTTAGTATCGTCTTGCGGCACATGTGGCAAGTGCGCAACGTTTCGGCACAATGAGAGCAGGCCCCGTGGCCGCAAAGGAATGCCACATCCCGTTTGCGTTCCATGCAAATGCCACAAAAGTGTGACTCCTCAAACTCCTGCACCTTGTTCTCCAGATAGCGCAACAGGTCACCAGAGGGCAGCCGCGCCTGGTCGCTGGGCGACGATGTCGACGACAACTGCTGGCTAACGATTTGCCGGCCATTGGCATCCAAACGTCGCTCGATGGCAACGCCACAGCGCAGGCATTTCTTCATACGTATGCTGCATTCCTCGCAAGCAATTTGATGCAGGCACGGCTCTATAAATACAAATTGAATAGGTTATTAAGAGAACTGGCTAAAAATGGAATCTATGCTTGTTGCTTACCGAAGCGCACCAACTGCAGCGGTTCATTGCAAACGATGCACTCCAACTGGGCAGTGATTATGCCAGGCAATGCGGCTGCAGCCGCACTTGAGTCGACTGCTGTTGTTCCTGTTGTTGGCACTGGCGGCTTTGGCGCTTTTTTGCGTGGCGCCACCTGAGGTGAAGCACTGCATGTGGCATCCGAATTGAGTTTCTTGTTCGCCGGCGATGGCTGCAGTCCAGCAGCAGCAGAACCAGCAGCAGCGGCAGCAGCTGTAGTGGTTGCCTCACTGGGCTTGGGCTGCATTGGGGGCGGAGGTAGCGTCAGTGGGGTCGCCGCTGCATCCTCGGCAGCATCGCCAACAACAACAAATCCTTCGTCCGCTGGGTTTATGTCCAGGGCATGCATATTACGTTGCAGTGGCGTCGGGGTCGCTGACGTCGACGTCGTCGTCGTCGTTGTTGTGACAGCCGAGTCCTCCGTTTGCTGACCAAAGATCAGCTGCCTAATGTTGCGATCGGTGATCCACTCGAAGATGCTGGCATTGGCATTATTCAGCTCGACGCGACAGCCGTGCCGGGATAAGTAAATGAGGACGCTGTACATCAGGCGATCCTCGCTGCGCACGCTCGTCTGTGCGAGACTAACGAAGAACTTGTGAATTTCGGGCGCATCCTCTTGGGATGGCTCTGCAGCTTGTTGCAAATTGGATTTCTTGATAACGCACAGATGCATCGCGTTGTCGCCATCCTCGTCTTTGGCATTGATGTCACACGACAGCTTGACGAGGCGCTCGATAACGCTTGGATGTCCTTGCGAGACAGCGAGCAGGAATGGCGTCTGCCGCCGATTGTTGCGTATATCCAGCTCGGCCTGACCCTCAGTGACCAGTGTCTCCACGACCTGGGCATGCCCATTGAGCGCCGCCAGATGCAGCGCCGCAAAACCATCATCTTTACGCACATTCACCAGTTGACGGGAGAGCTGCAAGATGCGGCGTGCAGCGACCACATTGCCCTTGAGCGCCGCATGATGCAGCACATTGAAGCCGCGATTGTTCTTCACCGTAAAATCTAAATTTGGTGCATTGCAGAGGAGCCCAACGACTTCGGTATTCTCCTTGCCGATTGCATCGTGCAAAGCCGTATCACCATACGAGTCCTGTATGTTGACGTTCGCATTGTGCTGCAGCAGTTCGCGCACACAATGCGGCGTCTTCTTGTGCGCGCAAATGTGCAGCGCCGAACAGTGGCTGGAGTTGAGGAAATTCACTGCGGCGCCATTCTCGAGCAGCACCCGCATTGTCTCCGGCTGATTGCCAAAGGCCGCATAGTGCAGTGCCGAATCGCCCTCCTTGTCGACCACATTGACATTGGCGCCTTTGGAGATGAGGTAGTTGACCAGCTCGACGAAGCCCTGATGTGAGGCAACCTGTATGCATGCCTTACCGCCACTCATCACATCCACCTGACTAGGATTAACGTCCAGGTATTGCTTCACAAAGTCCAAATGTCCCTGGGCCGCTTCGCGCACCAGCTTATCAGCCACCGAGCTGCCGGAGAGGCCAGAGAGCGGTGTCATCACATGATCCGTACGGCGATGACTCAAGTCCATCATGCTATTGGAACGTTCCGCAGCCGTCGCCAATGGTGAACGCTCCAGCTTCACACATTTCGGATTCAATGTCCACTCGAAGCCATCGTCCAGCTGCTGTATGCGCAGATCGCCATCCGAATACACCTTGACCACTTTACACAGCTTGCCCAGAGCCTGAAAGAGAGCAAAATGATTAGTTGCTGAGCTGTAGAAGTGGAAAATGTGTCCAAGTGTACTCACATAGCGCATGATATCAATCCATTCGCCATGCCCCTTCTGCAGCTGCTGTACTTTTTGTGCATCGCTGATAATTGTCACCAAATCGCCCACACGGAACGAGACAACCTTGACGAGTGCGGCGGGATGGAAAGTCCAACGATTGGGGCAGTTTTCGTATTGAACGCTGCAGAATAAAAAGGAATATTTAATGAATATTTTAATTATACATTTTTGATATAGGATTAGGGCAATTTAACTCGGAAACCAAATGATTAATTTTAAGTATGCAAACAATTCGAATCAAATAAATAAACTTCAAAGAAGCGATTACAATTTCCTGGATTATTGTAGTCTTCAGATGCATACCGTATATCTCCCTTTTCGGTGATGCGGTGGACTGTGCCCAGTTTGGCCAGGTGTTCGACCATGCGCGGATTCCAACCACCATGACCCTGCTGTAGTTTCATCAGGCCATCCACCTCGAGGCAGACTTTGACACGATCGCCCACCGAGAAGCTCGGCTTCACCATGGCCACGATCGGTTGCTGCTCCTCGGGCTGGCCCAGCACCGGCATATGATCCTTATAGTACTGTCCGCCGCACGTAGCTGCTATGTATTTCAGATCCACGTTGCCCTTGTGGCCCAGACGATAGACGTTCGTTGAACCGGTTACCCAGGAGACGTTGGCGACACTGCGACACGATTCGTTGTCCCAGCCGCGTATTTCCATAACACGCCCCGTCTTGCCCTCGCCGCCGTCCTGGTCGTTCCACTCCCAGTCCGGACCACGTACAACCTTCGAGCCCACAAAGATGCCGCGCAGCTGTATGCGCTGCGATCCCTTGCGCGGTGGTACGCGTACGCCCAAGGATGTGGGCGTGGTGTAACGCACAAACGGATGCTCCAAATTGTGCAGATTGCCGCCGTAGCAGTAGGCGCACAAATGGTAATTAGTGCACTGGGCGCACTTGAACACAATGCCGGCTATGCCCGCCTTCGCGCAGCCATCACAAACCACATTTGAATGACGAACACCTGCAAACAACACGAAAACAGCAATTAATGAATGCAATTTCGATTTTAGAATGAAAAAAACAAGAATATAAATAATTTATCGAGTCGGAGATGCTTCGCTCTGCATGTGCACAAAACCAGTATACCGTGTAATAAGGTTCTTAAATGGAGCAAATCTGGCAACGTTTGTGATTTTCTATAACTGAGACGAACTCTGGGAATACATGAGCAGGAAACTTCAACTGTAACATATAATAAGATGAAATAATTAAGTTAAGTTTTTGCTTATGCAACTTTGGGTTTTTCCCTATTCACAAACAATCGATGCATTAAGGAAATGATATGATATCTCTGGGGATACATGAGCTGGGGACTTCAACTAGGGTTATATAGGTTCTTTAAGAACAATTCAATATTCCAAAATCCCGATCGCTTGAATATTTTTCTTGGATTGTGGGCTCTGTCTATTAACACATACAAATACGATATTTGATAACTCTCCTCTCCCTGATAGCAAAAATACCTAGATTGCGTGTCGAATCTCGACTTTTTTGGTTCACTCAATTCGGTTACTTACCCACTTGTGCGTTGTCCACAATGATTAGATCGTATTGATTTTGATAGCCCACTCTGTAGTTGGTGCGATGGCCGGAATCCCAGTTGACCACAACCGTATTCTCCGGTGAATGTGTCGATCCGCAGCGTCCTATTTCGCAAACGGTGCCAACGTGACCTTCTCCGTCGTCTGTTGGTTACAAAATGAAATCAGAATTTCTATAGCAATTTTGTGTAATGGAGCTGAGATTCTCAGTTTTTACAGCTTCGCGCCCCACGAGTTTCCGTTAGCTCGGGCGCTATTTATAAATGGTATTCACACCCCAATCCCCAAAAACAAAAAAAACACCGAAATGTTCGCTGCTGCACGCTCCCAAGAAAATGTTTCATCCGGTGCGACGGGGGCTCCTCGCTCATGCCAAACATCTGCCACATGTATACGTATATATACATATATATAGAGTATATCTATACAGGCGGGTGTGCAGCTAAACTCTAAATTTAAACATGCGTGTGGCAGGGAATGCATTTGTTTAACTTCCCCACCCCCACTCTGGGTCCCCACACCGCCCCGTCAGTTAATAGGCGGCTGGCATTTGATTTATTTTTGACATGCACATTAGGCTAGGGTATGGCTAAAGTTGTTACCAGAGACGCATCAAGTTTTGATTGTTTGACTGTGGGCACTATTTAAAACAAAATTGTTTAAAACTCTTGTTACATAACTTAAAATACAATTGAAGAATTATAAATATTTCATTTTTTCAATTTAAGTGCAATACTAAATTTTATTTTCTTTGATTGACATTGAATAAATAATTAAAAAATTAACAAGAAAAACAGATTGCAAATCTGATGACCAATTTCTAAAAATTATATTTTCGCTAATTGAAATTTAACGACTTATAAAGAACAACCAAAAAATATTTTGTATTTTTTAAGCAAATTGAAATATATTTGTTTACGAATGGAAGCCGAAATTTATTACTCGTTAATATGTCATTATGCTTATCATAAATATTTATAATAAATATTTTTACTTTATTATTAAACGTTTTATATGCAAGATTTCTGAGATTTCCAGCAATTCGTGTAAGCAAGCAGAGCGCCACACAACTGTTATTTGATGCTGTCATTTCAGCTTTAAGCGGCGTAGTTTAGCTGGTAATTAAGACTATTTATATATTAGATTTCCATCCCACTTTCAGGCAGCAGCAACAGCTGCAATCCTGGACAGACCCTCTGCTCCATGTGCATCTAAAAATACATGATATTCAAATGGCACGCGTCCCAACCAGACGACGACAACGACAGGCGTTTGACTTCTTTTATGACGGGCGGTGTAAAAAAAAAACTCTGAGCAACGCGGGACGCACACGTACCCCTCTCCACCCTCTCCCTATCAACCACACTCACTTTACCTCTGCCATTTTGTATATGGAATATGTGTGTGTTTCAGCAAAGCCATTTGGGAAGCATTCCGCCGCACTGAGTGTGGCTAAAAATAGCGTCCCCATCCCCGTCGTCTCCTCTTTGCATTTACTGGCACCCCCAAAAATGTAGATCGCTTACATACACACACATTATAAACAAACTGTTATAGCAAGTAAATTCCTCAAATGGGTAAACAAAATAAAACAAATATAAAAAAAGTGTTGGCTGTTTGGTGTTGCGTTCCTACCTTGATTCGACCATATCCAATTTGGACCGCGCACAACACGTACGCCGGGCGGAATGGCGGCACGCATTCCAGTTGCGTTCAATTGTTCCGTTTCAGTCGCCTATAAAGATATTTACATTTGATAGCATTCCAAATGATTATTGATAAATTATGATAAGAAAAAATGCAAAGAAATGATGTCAAATTGAATGCAACGCGGGGGCAGCATCGCAACTATTTGGGTCAAACGATAAAATCAGCGCATGTCTAACTGGAAATACATATATTCTCGCTATATACATATATAAATATATATATATGTATTTAGAGTGGCACCTTCAATAGGGACGCAGAGTATGCAGGTGGGCAGTAAAAAATTAAGTAATTGAGTAACTAAAATATAAACACGAACGGTGAACAGTTATTATTATTAGTTTGACTCGTGCTTAGACACGTGCTCACCTCTATCAGATGCCGTATGACAAGCATTTGAAATAAACCAGTGAATTTTAAACATTGTTGATGTATGAATCAGAGTTGATTGCGATAAAACACTTTCAGAAGGAGAAATACATACATTCAAACATATGTATATGTTGTCCTCAAAGTTTTTGCTGCTGCTGCTGCCGCAACGAAGAAAGTGAAGTGACGCATGAGATAAGACATATGGATACATATATATACCCTATATATTTCACGTATCTACATAGCTACACAATCGGCCAATGTTCACATTCAACTTTGTTTTAAGCAATTCGACAATTACTATTACATCAATTTGTTTGTTTGTTTTTGTTGTGATGGGGACACAACAACAACAACAACAAAAACTTACCAATGCAATTTTTCCTCTTCCGTCAAATGTACAACTGTGTGCGTGTGTGTATTGTATGCAATTTTCTCTTAACGCTGATACGCTTTGTACGTTCTAAAGCTAAGTTTTTAGGCCCAATAAATTAGCAATGCATTTTTGTGCAACTTGAACTGGTAATTTATATTTATAGTAAATGATTAAATTTACTGTTATGTTATATACACAAATTCCACAACCATATACAATTTGTCACTTATGTTATGCGTAGGGTAGTGTTTTGTTAACGTTCACTTTTTAATTTGTCATTTGTTTAGTTTTCATGTTTTATTTGCTGCGACGCTTGAAGTATGTTAATTTATTTGTATTAGCCAAAAATTGTACATTAAAAATAATTTTTATTTTAATTTGTATGAATGTAAAACAGTGTGGCTGCAATTTGCAATCTAAGGTTGGTGTCGATTTTGCAAAAGTGTTAATAAAAAATACTGTAAACTACGCTCCTCACTTGACGACAGACTCCACACTCACCGCAAGTTAATAAGCATAACAAAATCAGCTGTTTTCTTACAGACGGTCACACTGTGCGCAGCGTAGAAAAAATTTGTATTGCGGAAATATTAAAAATTACTTGTAAGTTAATGTACAACTTATACAAAAATTGCTTAAAAACAATGTCTAAGCAAAATAATGCTGTGTCCACCAAGCTGACTATGTTTAATAAAGTAGCGAGGCCGAAAATCACAAGTGCCAACAATGAACTTTTGGTAAGAATTCTTTTAAGTGTTAAATAGTTTTTACATTTATTTGTTTGTAATTATCTGTTGCATATGCAGGACATTGAAGAGTTGCCCAGCGTTGCAGCTGCATCTGCGCTACGCTACTTTTCACCTGTACAAACCCGCAAACAGCGTCAGGTAAATTCGCTGCCTAAACCAAATTGGCCCGCCAAAAAGGCGCGCCAAGAAATCATTTCAAAAACTACAAAAATTACAATGGGATCGGCGACAATCATCGCCTGTGATGTTGTCCCAAAAGTCGAACTCCTCCCAGAATGCAAGCTAGAAGTGGTGAGCGAAGAAGCCGAACCAAAAAAAGAGTTCAAAGTGGAACTTGCAGCTGTTAAAACTGAGCAGCAGCAAGAAATTCCAAATGCCAATTGGTGGCAGCATCTGGAAAACATTCGCGTAATGCGCTCCCAGAAACCAGCGCCAGTTGATACTCAGGGCTGTCATAAGTGTGCCGATGTTAACGCCGATGCAAAGGTAAGCAATGTAAGCATCAATATTATATTAATATTATAATTAACACAAGTTTTTGTAGACGCAACGCTTCCACAAACTGGTAGCTCTAATGCTGTCCAGTCAGACAAAGGATGAAACCACTTTTGAGGCGATGAAACGTTTAAAGGCACAAACTTTAACACCTGCCAGCATGCAGAGCATGCCAGTTGGTGTGCTGGAGAGCCTGCTGCACCCAGTCAGCTTCTATAAAGTCTGTAAGATTTTTAAATAGAACAAGAAGAATTATATTCCAATCGCATTCCAGAACAAGGCAAAGTACTTAAAGCAAACGTCACAAATACTCGTAGACAAATACAACGAGGACATTCCGGACAACATACCGGAGCTACTGAAGCTGCCCGGTGTTGGTCCCAAAATGGCGCACATTTGCATGGCGACCGCTTGGGATAAGATTACCGGCATTGGCGTCGATACCCATGTGCATCGAATTGCCAATCGATTGGCCTGGCTTAGCAAGTCCACCAAGGAGCCAGAGCAAACGCGCATTCAGCTTGAGACCTGGTTGCCCCGCCAGCTGTGGGCCGAGGTTAATCATCTACTCGTCGGTTTTGGCCAGACGACTTGCACCCCACTTAGGCCCAACTGTTCCGAGTGCCTCAACAGATACATCTGTCCTGCCTCTGCGCCAGCAAAGAAAAGTAAACCGAAGTCAAAAACTAAGCTTACTATTTAAAAGTCAACTTGATTTGCTTTGCTATTTTTACATGAGAAAATCAAATTGGTAATTTTTAATCTTAAAAAAACTATCGTGTGATATGTGCTAAAAAATTATTTTTCTATTAAGTTTGAGTATAAGTAAAAATGCGAATAAAATTAGAAACATAATGCTCAAGAATTATTACTAAATATTTGTGTTATCCTTATTAAAAAATTGAACAGTTTTCATTTATACGATATAACCTATTGAGGATCAATAGTAAATAATTTCAACAAAATATTAAATGGGAAAAACAATAACTCAAAGGCTCATCTAAATGTTGAATATTTATGTTATCATTAAATATATTATAACTAAAGTGAGTATATAATTATAAAGCTGAGTCGGTAAATAGCCATGTAGACTTTAATATTAGTGCATAAGCTACTAAATTTGGTATATGTTCATATACCATTATCTCCTTTAGTAAATTGAGTAAAATAAAATGGTCTAAGCACATTTAAAATTCTGAGAGATGAGTGCAAAGTTTGAAACAAAATCGATCTGCATTTGATATCAAAATAAACATACAAAATGTATTATATATATGTGTATACATATATACATATCTATACATATGTCTGTCAGATGAGTGTTCAATTGAAATGTACGCCACATTTAAATTCCTGTGCACGGTCAAAGTTCGACGGGAGTTGTGATCCTATGGCGACGTCGTCTGCCTGTGATGGCGAAGTGTGTGTGTTGACCCCATGTAAGAAAGTATTATTCAATAAATTGCTCTTCATTTCAACTTTGCCGCATGAATTATGGCAATGGCAGCAGGAAGAGCAGGAATAACAACAGCAACAAGGAGCCGTCGCACGTGACACTCCTCCCACTCCCAATACCCGATTCCCGCCTCCTGCTCTTCAAGCTATGGCTGGCGTGCACTCATCATCATCGGCTTCGTTGCGTGCGCGCCTTAAGGAGGAGGAGGAGTTTAGGGATGGTGTTTTTTTTGGTGCTTTTGGGATTGGGGTGTCGAGACAATCTGTGGCCTAGTATGGCTTATAAATGATGCACAGGCAGGGTACAGACGTGCCACCTCCCACCCCAACCTACACACAGACATAACTTTTAAGTTGGAGACTTCAACGCCCCGTTTGTCAGGCTGTAATTCAACGCTGTTTACGTGTCCTCGCCTCCATCCACATCCGGCGTGCGCAGCAAGGCGTCTCTCTCACTCCCTGCGCCTGTGTGTGTATGTTTGTGTTCCCGGCGCCGTCATTTGGTGTTGGGTGACTGGAGAAGGATGGGGAGGGCTATACTACTTAAGCGTGCGACAACAACAAGGAGCAGGCAACGTCCAACTGTCGGCACGGGAGTCATGCGAAAATGTTTGTCTGTTTGTGCATGTGTGTGTGTGTGTGTGTTTGAGTGTTGTGCACTTACACACACACGTACACTGAGTGGCATAAGGATAAGGCAACTCCCTCTGCCCCCGTTAGTCAAGTCGCGCACAGTCAAATGAAACTCCACTCCAAATACGACAAGTGAGAACACAGCGCGATGTTGCTGCTCTTATCCCCGATCCCCCTCCACGGCTTGCCACTTGTCGCCCTTATCAGCCCAACCCACACACGAAACAGTAGCCAAAGTTTGCTTCAAGTGCTACACAGAGACATCCTGTGGCGAATTATGGGGTTTTTCATTTAAGCCCAGTACGCAATTCCTGCTTTCCCACTTTCCCACCTTTCTCACTTTTCAGCCAGAGTCAAGTGCACCGCTTCCAACTGTTCGCTGTGGGTTCAAATGTACTTAACGGGTTCGTTGCCGCTTTTTTCCCTTTAAAAACTTACACAGCTTTTACTAAACAACTATAATAATAATATAATATGTAAAAGAAATATTAGTATGAAACATATCAATTTGAAAAACTTAAAATTAAAGTACAATTACAAATTCGTGAAACAAAACTATAGAATAATTAAAATTTCTTCCTAACAAAAAGCAGCTGTCAAATCGATAGAAATTTTAATGCGATCAATTGCTTATCGGCTCTTTTCCCACAGTTTCAAAGCTCTTTGTTAAGCTCTTACGAATCAGTAGTAGTGTAATCAAGCACATGTTTTAGTTCTGCGATCAAATCTAAATAATCGCTATCTCCAACTCACTTTCTCTGCCGCTCTCCCTCTGGATAGCTTTGATGTATGCTATATTTATGCAAACAATAACAAAAAATGTTTTAGGGATTCCTAGACACAGATGCTACCCACAGCGTTGAATTCAACTTAGTCAGCCGCAAAACAAAAACAGGAGGAGCGGGGCAGAGCCAAAGGGTGAAAAGAAATGTGACAGGGACGATGACGTTGACAGCGACGCAACCGCGCACACACACACACACACTCACATATCCAGTGTGTGGAAGTAAAAACTAAAACGGGTCGCTTAAAAATGGCGCATTTCGCGTCGGTGCGCGCAGCATAAACAAAATGACATAAACAGAGGCGATGTCAATGAGAGTGGGGCAGGGATCGGGCCTAGGTGTCGAGTCCTTGCACGAGCGTGCAAATCCCAAGCACAAAACAACAAAAGTAAACTTGCGAAAAAAATAAGCGAAACGAAACGTACAAATACAAAATCCACATCCACACGACGCAAATTGTATTTTTCTCTTTTTTATATGTTGTTTTGTGCTGGTGTCCGTACTGTGTGTCCTGTGTGTCCATTCCAATTGCTGGCAACAACTGGCGGTCGCTGCCGTCACGCATCAAGCATTCATGCCAGGCAGGCAACAACAACGATACGACATCCACTCTGCCCGCACACACAAGCACACAAACACACATACACATAGAGAGCTTACACGCCTCCGCACGCGTCACACGAAAGCACGAAACCAATTTGAGCACCCACATTCTCTCTCACCCAATTAGTCGCACACACACACACATACATACATGCACACACAGCTAACTCTCCTTCTGCTTTATGCTTTCGTTCGCATCGTGTCGTTATCCTCGCGCGCACGCTTCTCCACACTTTTTCTGTTGTTGTCGTCGACTTTATTGTTGTTGTTGTTGCTGTTGCTGTTGGTGTTGTTGCCCTTTTGCCATCATCAACGCCATCAGTAGCGTAAGTTGTGCTGCCAGCGTGCCTTGACATATAGACACGGAGCAAGGTGGGGGAGGCCACAAAAACAGCAACAACAACTGCTTCAGTATGCGATATATATACATGTGTATGTGTGTTCGTGTGTGTGTCTGTATGTATTTGGCAAAGTCGGCGACCAACAAGCGACACGATAATCTCGCACGTCGCATTTTTAGTTGCCGCACCCACCGCACCCAGACACACACACAAACACAGAGTCATGGGGTCCTGGCAGAAAGCCAAATGTGGCAAGTAGCTGCTGGCTGTTTGGGTGTGGGGATTGAATGGGCGGCTCAGTAAGTTTGTCAGTGAGTGCGCCAGGAGAGGGAGCCGAGAGCGGGCAACGAGCTACCGACAAATGCTTTCGAATTGCCATGACAATCAAAATGCTTACAGGTACAGTGTGACCAGGTATTAAAAACAAATGCAGCTATCGTAGATGTAAATATGTAACATTTACTAGGTGTATATTAATATATAATTAATTAATGACAAATTTATTAGTCATATAAAATTTAATATTTATGGCTACATATTTTTGAGCGATGCTTGACCACGGTGCTGGCGACACAAGTGCGACAATATCAACAAGCGAAGCGCCGTCGCCAGAGCTTGAGCCTGACGACGCCCATCAGACAGACTTCAGCGCAGGCTGTCATTTCGCTTGCTCGTGTATGTGTGTCTGTTTATTATCGCCAGAGCGACTTCCTATTCACATCCCCTCTCCCCCATCAACAATCTCAAACCCTCGAGCAAACAGAACTTTGTCATTCTCGACATAATACAGTGGTTAAGATAACACCAAAAAGTGGATGGCAAATTTTGAATGGAGAGGGCACTACAAAAATTCATTGTGTTAATAAAATGAATGTTCTATATTTATAAAAATAATAAATATTAAAATTAAATATATATATTAATCTAAAGACTCTTATATTTTCTAAAATGAAAGATAATTTTTTATAAAATGACTTCTTTTAAAACCAGTTTCTAACGACTTAAACAATTTATATGTTAACCTCTAGTTGCGCAACCTAATTTCGACTTTAAATAGAATTATGCCACTGTGCTTCCCCGGTTCGTTTGCCAGTCAAAAGCTGCCGCCGCCAAAGACAAATAAAAACTGTGTGGCACGACACGGAAGCATGTTGGCGCTAGCGGCACTTGCGAGGCATAACGACGTCGATGACTGCCCTTCTCGGCATCGTCGTCGTCGTCGTCCTGTGTCCTAACCACCACGTCGCGTCGCCTAGCAGTTCGATCCTTGCCTTGGCTTGCCATGTTTCGCCCTGCGAACACCGCACACGGCACTTTTGAAGTTTGAGCTAAGTGACATGCTGTTTATTGTTGAAGGGTGTTAGAATTGCGCTCAGCGCGTACATACCAGTTGATTTGTGGAGCGAGAAATTATCATGCCAAGCGTTGAGCACAGCACGCGCCCGCCGCCATTACACGGCAACCAAATATTTATAGCTATCCGGCTCGTAGCCGTGGCCAATTAACTCAAATAACAATCGTAAATTCCATCGATTGTTGCACCTCCATATAAAGCTCTCGGCCCAATAGGATAAAAATATTAACTAACGGTCCACTGAATGACTTTTAGCTTTTTTTTAAATTTCTTTCATATTAAATTATATACTAATATATATATAAATTATAATGATATACATCAAGCATGCAATTTTCACTTATGAAAACTGATTTTGAATAGAAAAGTTTAAGTTTAGGATAAATTAGAACTTTTTAAAAATGTTGTAAAAATAGATAATTGCTTAAAAGATGAAATCAATTAAAATAAAATAATCTACATAAAAGAAGAAGCTCTTGACTAAAATATATTATTCTAAGTTAAAATTTCTTAAATGACTTATTTGAAGGTAAGAGATGTTTTTCAGATTTTCTTTAGCTAACCTAAATTAAAAATTTAATTTTAATAAATACTTATTAATTTTCACATACTTTCACATTATTTAAATTAGAGTAGTATGTAATTAAATTATAAATTAAATAAGAATAATTATTTATAAATATTTGGCTTTTTATGAGGGAAAATAATACAATTACAATTCACAATTTTACATAGATCTAGCTGAAAATAAAACTCTTTGTACAAGTTTTCAACAAAAAAAATTTGTGCCACGCTGAAAAGTATGCAATGAATTCGCTGTATTAGCGCCAAAGGAATACTTGTTGAGTGCGGTGGCATTTTTGTACAGTGTAGCTTTTCACTTTATTCGTACCGGAGAGAAAAGGTCCTGTTCACGCCATGCCGTCAGACATACAAACAGGACATGAGGACATGCGGACAAGGGATTGCCTGCCAGGCTGCCATGCTGCCATGCTGCCAGGCTGCTGACTGCTGTGGTAGCTATGTAAACCATGAATGTGCACAACGCCAACAACGCCACCAACGACGACGACGAGACGCCAAAGTTGCTGGTTGTGGCAAACGGCAACGGCAACGACAACGGCCGCAATGGAAAAATAAAAAAGGAAGGAAAAGCCCCACCACCAGATCCACACCACCAGGCTGCCAGGTTGCCAGGCTGCCAGGCTGCCAGGCTGCCATCGTCTGTCCATTTGTCCATGGCACGTACTTTAGAAATTCTATGCAGATGTGCGCCGCACGCCGAGACGTGTGTTTTGATTTTCTGGCAAAAAAGGACGACGAAGAGCAACAAAGAGGAGCAAAGCCAAAGCTCAACGAACGAACCAACAACGAACAAACGAACGAATGAACGAACGCAGGATGGAACGAGTGCATAGCACCCCTAGAGAAAAACAAGCAAAACACATACACACACGCACATAGACACACAGTGTGCAGCTGGGGATTGAGGATTGAAGGATTGGGGGCAGGCGGGGGCGGGTGTGTGCGGGGGATTGGCGGATGCGGGTTGCCTGGCAAACGGCAACGCACGAAAGAGCATCCAAGCGAGCAAACCGTGAAAAGTGTCGACAAAAAACAGCAACAGCAACTGCGGCAGCAGCCCCCTAAGGAAAAACTGGCAAAAACTGGCAACAACAAGCAAGAAGCAGGAGCTGGAGCAGGAGCAGCAGCTGCGCTCTTTGGTGTGAGTAACGAGCCACGCGAACGCGCCTTTCCTGCTGTTCACTGTCTGCCTGCCTGCCTGCCTGCATGACTGCCTGTCCGACTGCCTGACTGGTTGGGGGTGTGATCCAGCACTAACGGAATAATTGCTGGCAACTCCAACAACAACCACCACAACAACTCACAAGCACACACACAAACACAATACCAACGGAAGCCAGACGAGCTGGCGGCGGCAGCTTGCGTTGGCTGATTTTGTACACACACACACAAACACAGACGAACTCACACGCACGCAAACACACGCATAGACTAGCTGAAATTAAGTGCGTGCAAAAAGCAGTGCATTTAACATGCTGTCAACTCCGCACCGAGGAATATAAATTCAAACATTTTTGCTTAGTCAATTTCTAGCAATACTTCGACTTTAAATATTCGGTAAATTTCCATTCAATTGGATCGCACTCTCCATGTTATTCTGAAACTGATCTTTTTCGATTTTTATTTGAGATTAAAACTAGAAATTGCTGCAAAATAATTTTTTCAAAAAAATATTCATTTGAAGTCGGTCAGACAAACACTTTTTGTTCTTTAGCAACATCGTAAGATTATATAACTTTATTCTAATAACGAACTATAATTTAATAAATAAAAACAGAAATAGACACATTTGTTTCATTAATTACACAATTTTTTGTATTTAAATGTATGATAATTGATTTTAATTTCAGTTCTAATATATTTTGTACTATATTCCTATGCTAACTAAAAAAAAATGGTTTATGAAACGTATTTTAAAAATACGAAATTAATATTTACTGAGCCTAAACTATTTATCATTATGTACTTAAACAGAAACCGTACAATATTCTCGTAAGGATAACTTAAACAGTTGGACTTTAGCAATAAGCCAAGCTTAAGTGATTAAGTTACTGACTTTCTGCTACATCTCTGGTGCGAAAATATCATTTCATAAGAGCCCATAGCTTTGCTAACTAGCTAAATTCCACATCAACTCAAACTGTAACAGCGAACTTCATTTATTTTTAGCCATAGCCGGACTTATCGAATGCATGCCAAATGTAGCAACAACAGCTTGAAAATTTTCCTACAGGGTGCACACACAAACATTCGTACAAAGGTCGCGCCGGAGGCCGGCGGGTTCGTTTGGTCCCTTAATGTTGCGGTGTGCGTGCGTGTGTGTGTGTGTGTGTGCGAATGTGTTCAAGTGTGCGAGTGTGCTTTCTCCTATACCCTGAACCAATTGAAATTGTGTAGAAAGGCTATAATGAAGTTGTGCACATGTTTGTAACAGGCAGAAAAAATCAGCTACAACTCTGTGAGGTGTATATATTCAGATCAACATCTGTAGTGGAGTCGATATCCGCTTTGAGAGATTCGTGTAAATTAGTAATTAGTTCTCGTATAACGCAAGCAGCTCAAGTTTATTTAACGTTTCTGGGCTTTATTTATTTTTTACTTTTTTGAATTTTTTTTTGTCGATTGACTTTAGTTGATAGTAACAAATAAATAAATAAATTTCCTAGACATGACATGAAAGTCGACAACAAAAGTCCAGGGTAACTCCAAGTCGAGCTTTCACAACAAAAGCATGTCTACTTGTTTTTTTCTTTCCGTTTTGTTGTAGTTGTTGTTGTTGTTGGGGTGTGGAGCTGTGTGTAGCTGTCTAACACGCCATGTCCATGTGGTGTTGCTGTTGGCGTGTGTCGTCTGAAACATTGCTGCTGTTTGCATTGCTGTTGTTGTTGTTGCTGTTGTTGCTTTTGTTGCTTTTGTTGGTTGGTTGGTTGTTGCTGTCGTTGTAATAGGCATTCCGTTGCTGGCTGGCTGCCTTTGAGCATTGGCATGGCTTTTTAGCCGCAATGCCGCGTCGTTGGCAAGCAACCTCTTCTGGGGAGGTATGAGTCCCGGTTGGCACGTCCGCTCATTCATCCGTTGTTTGCCCTCCCGCTGCTGGTGCTGCTGCTGCTGCTGCTCCTCATCCACTGCGCAGGCTGGTTACATGAGAAAACTTTGAAACTGAAGACATGGCGGGGCTTGAGGCACACAAACCGTTTGGACCGCACGGACAGCTAGGGACGGACAGAAAAGCTGCTGCTGTTGCTGCTGTTGCCGATGGGGCATAAATGGATGGCGTTGGCTGGTCGCTCGTCTGGCCCCCGTCTCCGGTCTTGCAACTGGCGAGTGGCGGTGGCAATGTCTGATTGTTAGTTGGATTTGGGCAGCTAGGGCTGGGAGACAGGGACGGGGACGGAGCAGGACAGAGAAAGGACAGGCGAGGCCAGGCCAGCGTCGGGCCGTTGCCACTTGCCAGCTATAGAAAATTGTCATAGGAATCATCATCGACTTCGTTAGATGTGGCCTCAGTGGTAATTGTGGGACATTTTGTTGCCACCATTTTGTCCACACACACCGACACACACTTACACACGGAGTTATACACAGACACTCACTCAAACACAATGACTGCGTCTGATTGCGCGTCACGGCGGCTCGGGGCTCTGGACCCCGGCACTGGCTACGGAGATAAACGTTGAAAGCATTGCTGCTGGGTCGCCAGCGGGCAGGTGGCTTATGGCTGGGGAGTTTTTGTGATTGGGCAACTGGTTGCAGCTTGGGGGCGTGCGGTGGATTGAGGGGTTGCCGGGGTTGAGGGGTCAAAATGGGGCTTTTATGTATGCGTAACTTTTTATGCACGCGTCCCAAGACGAAACCCCGACTGCTGCTCCGTCTGTCACAGGTGCTGTAGCTCGCTTTGGGGTTTGGGGTTTGTGGGGTGCTGGGCTGTTGTGGCACGCTGCTGTGTGGATGTCCGTAATAGCTAAAGAATTACATACTCACACTAAATTGGCTGAAACAGGAAGCGTAGTCGTTGCTTCATTAAGCAGAATTTCAGATGACTACAGACAATGGGCGTGTTTAAAAAGCAGGACAGCGGCAGTGGCGCCTCAGGCTTTTGGCCAGGTGTTTCGTAACAGTGGCTAGCTAAATTTAAATTAAAATACATGCTTTATTGTATGGCGGTGATTATTAAGGACTTAGCAGATAGATGACTTAGTCAGCCATCTACTTGTTATTTATTCCATATAAGGAAAATGAGAAGTGAGCCACAGAAACCAGAATTAACTTTGGGTTCGCTGACTAGCGAAACAATTGTGGCAAGAACAACTATCAAAACATAAAAAACATTAATAGGTATACAATATGAATGTATTACAAAGTTATTTCAAGATTATTCAGCTGGCAGATCATGGAATGATGTAGCATTATGTGCCTTTTTTAGACAGCAAATAAATTAAGAAAGGTTTTTATTGGAAGTGGAAGAATTTTTAGTGCCTGTAAAAAACTATATATCCTTGATTTTAATATCAGTAGCAGGATTCTTATGTCCTCTCCCTTTAAGTACTTCTGTGTACTTCTATATGACCACTTAATGCCATCTACTGCCTTAAGCAATCAAGTCACTCAAACCCTTTGTTGCCAATTACCCAAACAACTTCCAGTTAAGCTCAACTTACTTAACCATCTTAAAACTATCCTATCAACATACTATTCAACTGTTATTCTCCAAAGTATAAGTATTTCACTTAACATCGATTTTAAGGAACATTTTACACTGTAAATGACCGCTAATAAAATCTAATATCATACCAAATCTAGCATAAATCTCAGTCAATATTAATAAAGCATATTAAAGTTAAAAATAAATATTGAAATAACATTGACAAAAGCTACTAAAGCCCACCAACTGCAGCATAAATATTGTACATCTTTCAACTGCTAAGTGCTAAACATAGCACTATATCTGTATTAATATGTGATCTCTAAGTTTTCCCACTGTATGCTCAAGAAAACACTTTAAGACACTCAACACTTAACGATCCCTATGAAGTTGGCTGCACTTATTTGCTACGCCTGCAATATGGTAACGCTGACTGTAAGTGGCAACGCTGCAACAGCAGCGAAAAGAGGTGCAAAACAAAATGTAGCGAAACCATAAAATACTTAATGGCAAGTGCGGTCAGTAGCTGCTGCTGTTGTTGTTTGTCAATTTTCTTGATATGCACACGTGCACACACACACACACACACTCACAAACACATACAGACAGGCCTTTGCGCACTTTGTGGTAGGCAACATAAAATATTTGAAGCGTCAACGTGTCAGGTCACGCTTATT
The DNA here is from genome assembly GCA_035044325.1 of Drosophila nr. medialis 2 BK-2023a. NCBI lineage: Eukaryota > Metazoa > Arthropoda > Insecta > Diptera > Drosophilidae > Drosophila > Drosophila nr. medialis 2 BK-2023a. The sequence continues at coordinate 1,581,959 of JAWNMH010000410.1, read as the reverse complement.
GAGCAGCGTGAGCCGTACGAGAAAGCACCTACTTAGCCCCCCACAGGCGGGCTCAAAAGTGAGACTTGCCCGGGCTTACCGCATTTTCTTTGCAATCTTTTCTAACGCCGCTGGCATGCGGCAAAGTTCTATGAGTTAAATTTTGCGGTTGTTGTTCTTGCCTTGTGCAACACAGGCAAGCACATCATTTAAGGGCAGATGATCAGGCCCACACACACACACTTAAATATATTTGTATGTGTGTTTAAATGGTATATATACGTATGTATTTATACGCAACCTTTTGTCGTTGTCGGCATGGAAAGTTTGCACAGGCCCATGGCATATGATTTTGTCAACCTTTTTTTTTACACAGACAGCAAACTTTTTTTTATTGTATTTACTGTCTATATTGGGTGGGTGTCATACAATTTGACAGTGGTGTTGACTTATTTAAAATGTGATGAAAAGTGTTGCCTAGTTAAGCGGGTAGCTGCATAAACAAGCTGGCAACGCTGTATGTTGATAATTTCGTAGACGTTTTTGGAATTTGGAAATATCTGGATATGTAGAATAATGTTAAGCGTCTGTAATTGTTCTTTTGTTTTTTCCTTTTTTTTCATGTGGCTTGTGCTGTTGTTTTGTGTTACCGCATTTGACGGTAAAAGTTTTAGCACCCAGGCCACCCACACAGACAAGCTGCTCTCGCACTCAAACCCAACCAATCGTCCCACCCGCCCTAATGTCGACCCAAAATCCCAAAACGAACAAGCGACACGCGCCCTGGCGCAACTTGCCACTGCACACAAGCACACACACACACACAAAGAGCATGTCGACGACAGGCGTCGCTGCCAGGCCAACATTAGCATTGAAGTGTGCAAACGACGCCACCCACAGACACACAAATAAACTCACACACACACATACACACCAACACACCAGCCCACAGAAGGGCAGTCAGCCGTCGCCGCCATGCCACGCCATGCGGCAGTTGGAGCACTCTCGCAAATTTCAATTTTTTTCACACCAATGGCTCTTAGCTTGCCCTCTGCCTTTGCCACATTGCGGTTGTATGTCCACCCGAAAAATTTGTCTTGTCTGATTTCGCATTGGCTTTTTTTGTCTTTTTCTTTGCGCGCTTAGAATGTGCCCAGACTACGCTATTGTTCGAATGTGACTTATTTTGTTATTTATTTATTTAAATATTGATTTATTTAAATAAATATTTATTCATTTAAAGGTGACTAATATCAGTCTACACAGAAAAAAAATGCAAAAAGTAGGAAATAAATTAAAAATAAAATTTGATATTTAAATTAAACAAAAATAAATATATTAATACAAATTTTTTTGTTTTAGATAGAACTTTTCAAACTTGTTCCCTTTGTCGGTTGTACATGCCGCCATGCTGCCTGTTTTCGAAGCACGCGCCAGGACCCAACCGCACACACAAGCACACGTATACACACACACTTACATATATACGTAACGAGTCAAAAAGGACACACACACATACACACATGCAGGCACATGCAAACGTATTGTACGTGCTTTTACTCACCCCGTGTGGCGCACTTCCTTTGATTTAGTCATTTTTCTCTCTTTAGCCGACAACCAACAAGCCATGTGGCTCTGCCAGTGCCACTGCCACTGCCATGGAACCGCACGTTGCTAGTTGCTAGTCGCCCAGTTGGCACTGTGCGCACTTCCGACTATTTCTCTGTGTGTGTGTATGTTGGAAGGTTGCCCCAATCGTCCTGGACGGTTATTTTTTTAATGTTTGATTTTCATTTTTGTTTTGTTACCAATACCTCTTGGCCACTCCTATTGTAGTTGTTGTTGCTGTTATTGTTGTTGGATGCCGTTGTTGAAGTAATACTTTGCAGCTGCCACATTGCGGTAGAGCTCTTTTCACTGCTGTACATAACTTTTATAAATACATTCCATTGCTACTTAGTCCCCAGTACGCTATGATATCGTTGCCTTTGGGTAGGCGCGCGAAATGGTCAATATCGATAACTGCTGATAATGGCACTCATATGCATGATCGAATAGATCAGTATCGATACTAGCTAAGCAGCGGATAACCGATTGTCGCCTTGGCCGTACATGCGACTTGTTCAACTGAATACCCAAGTTGCACACACACAGTTACATACCGATTGCGGGCAGGAATGGCAATGGGGGTGGACATGGTGTGAGCAGTCAAGTCGTGCAGAAACAAGGGCACGGGTAGCATCAGCATCAGCGTCAGCATCAGCGAAAGCGACAGCTTTGCTGCTGTAGCTTAGTATGGGGCTCTGACTTGGACTCGGTGTGGCTATAAACGATTTATGTGTATGCTCGTGAAGGCCAAGCGCCACATGCCACCACCACACCCCATTCCGCCCATACCCACAATCAACGGCGGCATTCAAGTCATCGTTCAGTTCAGTTCAGTAATTTTACAGACTGCGCCATGAGCTACCAACGCACAGATGGAAGAGGAAGACTGGCTGGCTGCCTCACTTCAACAATTTTACTTATGTCTATGAAAGTGTGTGTGTATGTGGTGGGCGGACGTGTGTATTTCAGTTTGTGATTGCATCTGTAAAAGTGCATGTCGCGATTGCCAACAGGCTGACAGTTTGGACTGTTTCTTCTTTAACAAGAGGACGCCATGTGGGTCTAGACTCTAGACCTAACTGTAAATGAGCAATGCCAATCAGCAAACTTTTTTTAATACCAAACATGCACACGAATAGCCGCTAATCCAGTTGTCATGAAAGTGTAGCATACTTTTTTGTGACTAACATTTGCTTTACTTCAGTTAATCTTATACACATTTCGAGCGATCTCAAAATATCGAAAGATCTTCACAGGCTTTGCATAGTCTTGTTTATTTGTTTTAATTTGTAACCGTGATTGAGCGTGTGACGTCACAAACAAAAATGTACTCACCAAATATGAATACATAGAAATGCATTTGTTGCTGGCTCAAGCGCATTGATCGAAATAAACAGATTTTGAAAGGCACATCTGCAATTTGTGCCTTTTGTCAAAAATCTATGCTATATATGCTGTGATAGTAGCTGTCCAAAAATCCATCCTTCCATCCCCATCCCCCCACACAATATCCCCTCCCACATCGATGTCGTATTTATCTAATAGTCCCTGCTGCTGCTGCTGCTGCTGCTGTCGTAATGGTCTACGTCTGGTGTTGATGCCCCATTCCACAGGAATCGCTGTCGCCTGGCTTATTATTTGCCACGACTGCTGGCAGCGGCGCTAAAGTTTCGCCTCGTTGGTGTTATGATTTCAATGTGGGTAGCCGAACGGCACGACGACCCCGACCCCGACCCCAAACCCAAACCCCAGCCCACAATCGCAACCGTCATCGTCAGCATCTCCACTTACACACACACACACATACATACATGGAAGTACCCACCCCGCATCACTTGCATACCCGCCCGGAGGCAACAACCATAGCTAACTCACTGGCTGCCTGACGGCGTTTGCGCAGGCAACCCAATAGACAATATTTTTGAACAGCTTTAGCAACAAAATTGAACATTCTCGCTTTTGGGTTATAATTTGAATAATTATTGCTGTATATTATGAGGTTTCTCAATCACATAAAGAAAACCTCAAAATTACTTTTGTTCCTTAATTAAAAAATAATATATATATAAAATTATCTTATCTTATCTGTAAAATAATCTTTTGGGGTATTATTAAGCACAGCGTTTTCCTTTATTTGTTATATATTTTATTTCTGCAGTAACTTAAGTTGTTACAAATTTTATATGCAATCAGGCAAGTAAATAGGCTACTTTCAGTGAAATCGCTTAACAAGCTTAAGTGGAAGTCCATTTCACAGATAATATGATAAATGTTAATTTCACGCACCCACACATAAAATATTACTTTGTCAATTCGATTTTCCGGCTATTTTAAAATCATAAGTTAAACAAAGCATTTATATAGTTAAGAATTTAACATGAATATTTGTGTTTATCGTATTATTATCCATTTCTCATACTTAAATGTTTGCTGGGATATCCTATTTGTGCCTAAACGAATTGATTTGTATGTCAGTGTATGTAATGTATAAGTGTGTCTTTGTGTGTGTTTGTGTGTGTGGGGCGCGCGTACGTGCGAACTTTCTGTGCTCGCCAAAGCCAGACATGGTCACGCCGTCTGTCCGACTGTCGTTGGCGGCACGTCGACTGGCTGACATTTGCCGCATTTGCCAACGCCCAGCCGCCCACTACTGGCAACATGCCGCCGCCGCCGCCGCCGCGTAAGCGTCGTTAAAGCTTTGCACGACTACTGCCGTGTGTGTGTGTGTCTGTGTGTGGCAACCATTACCACAACCACCATTAACGTGCCAGGCAGTCAGCCAGGCGTTGCTGTTGCTGTTGCCGCCGTTGCCAGTGTTGCTGTTGTTGTTGCTGTTTTTGCTGCTGTTCTTGTTTTTATTGTTGGTTGACTCCAATCTGCTTTGGTTGCTGCGCCACACGACGATGGCTATAGCGATGGCAATGGCGATGGCGAGCCACAGCCAGAGCCACAGCCAGAGCCCAAAGCATAGAGCCCAAGCATTCAGTCGGCAAATTTTGTACGAGCTGTGCGCACACACGGCGAGCGTCGTAAGCGACAGGAGGGGCAAGCAAGTAAAAACGAAAAGTCGAAGTACTTTTCACCGTTACGCTTACCGTTAGCTTCTGTTCAGTTGAGTTGAGTTTTGTGCAGTTCGTTTCGGTTTCAGTACTCGGTTTGTTCTCGGGCAGTGCGGACGTTTCGCTAGTTCGCTGGACGGTTTTGATTTTCTGTGGAATTTTGTGCTATCATCTGTAGGCCGTGTAAAAATACGTAATTTTTGTGGTTGTTAGTTTCGAAAGAGCCAACGGCAAAACCGAAAAACCTTGTTCAGTTTAACCGTAATCGAATTGTAAAGTTGACGCGTGTATGGAATTCATAAAGAGTTCTGCAAAAATGACAAAATGACAGCAAAACGTGATAAGGATTACAACAAAAATAAATCAACAGCGGGTAATTAATTTTCAAGTTCGATTCGCAAATAAATATTTACACCAAGTCACTGAGTTATTGAAGTTCACAAACAATTATGCAAATACATCGTAAAGTCGCATCCAAATCTCAAAAGCAGAGTCGATCAGTTCAAAGCTATCGATCACACAGACACGTCGAACTGATTCTCAAACACGAATACTATCAAAGCTGTGGCGAAGATCTGTAAAAAGTGAAGAGCGAAATTTGATAGTTTTGATTTCCCTGTTGTTGTTTTACCACATTTTCAACTACTCTTTCCTTTTTTGTTCATGGGATGCGAATAATCACTATTTCTTGCATTGATCGAAAAATGTACAAACAAATTCTCATTAGTTGTGTGCTTGTAAACTAAACAAAATTCGATTGCCTTTTCAAACTGATTTCGTATTTCAATGGATTTTACTATTTTAAGAACAACGTAATAAGCTCACATCCTGTGATTAAGAATAACACAGCTCCAAATGGACAAAAGGGAGAATGTTCTAGTCGGGAGCTCGACTAGGAGATATCCTGGATCCAGTTGTTAAATAAGCTGGTTAACAAAACCTTGGTTTCTTTTGTCATCTATTTCATTAAGTTGATCTATAATATGTCATGGCATATTATTATATGTCAATTGGAAGGCTATCTATTTATTATTATCCTTTAGTGGATAAAACGAAATAAGACTTATGTTCCAAATTTGATGTAACTAAATCTTAAAGTTTCTGAGATCTGCTTGAACAAACAAAAGGACATAGTTAAATAGACTCTGCTATTGATGCTGATCAATAATATATGCAGTCGGAGATGTTTCCTTTTGCCCAACTTAACTATACCAGAGTTTAAATTTTTTGAAGCTCAGGGTACATTTATACTATAATGCATTTATAATAATATAAGAATAAAATAATAAAGTACATATAAATATTAAAATCAGTGTAACATTTTAATTATATATAGGCCTCGGATTCTCCGCCTCCAGCTCAACCAATGGCAGCGGTATCAAATCCATTGGTCTGGTGAGCTCCTCACAAAATGTAACTTCATCGCAAGAAATTAGCAAGCGTACGAATAAACCACTCATGGAGAAACGCCGGCGAGCACGCATCAATCAGAGCCTGGCCATACTGAAGGCCCTCATCTTGGAGTCCACCAAACATCAGAATGCCAAGAACGGCGATGGGCAGGCGAAGCATACCAAACTGGAGAAAGCCGACATATTGGAGCTCACAGTGCGCCATTTTCAGCGTCATCGCAATCTCGACGATCCAAGTGAGTAGCATTTATTTCCGAATCTGCCCATTTCCCTTGCTAAAAGCCTTTTATGTCTAACTCCACCAGCAGCTGTGAATAAATATCGTTCAGGTTACACTGATTGCGCCCGGGAAGTGGCTCGTTATTTAGCCACGCCGGAGCCGCCGCCCATGGGCAATATGCCAACGTTGTCGGAGCCTGGGTCCAAGGCGCGTCTGCTCCGACATCTGGATCAATGCATAGCCGAGATCGATGTGGAGATTTGCCCGCACACAACGACTTCCAATTTTGCAGAGAGTCCTAACAACAGCAGCACCTGTTTTGATATTAAGAAAGCAGCAACTTTGCCCGAGGAGCATTCGCTGGACTACAGCAGTCAGGACTCGAATCCGCTGGACTACAGCAAAGGCGATCAGCGTGTGCTGCTGCAGGCGACAGCAGCGCACTCTGCACAAGACGAAAACAACAATCGCGGTCAGCTGGTGGTGCCACAATCGACACAGGCCCAAACACCAACAGTACAGCTGCAACAGCAACAACCACAACAACAACAACAACAGCAGCAGCAGCAACAGCAACAACAACAATCACCACCAAATGGCACTGTCATCGAACTTGGCTATGAGAACGAAGTGGGCAACAAGGTCGTCTGCGTCAATGTGCTCGAGCAGTATAAACAGCAACTGAAGGCAGAGGGTGGCACCCCAAATGGTGTGCTTGTCCTCCCGCCGCACTATGTTCAATTGGCAGCTGCCTTGGGCCTGAGCGCTCAGCCGCTGGTGGATCCGATTGCAACGCGCACGGATTTCGAGCGTCTGATTGAGTTGCAGCGCCTGCAGCCGCATCTCGCCGGCAAGCTGAGCCCCAATTTCGCCGGCAGCCTGGAGGCGGCGCATGTGGCGGCCGCAGCGGCTGCTGCCTATGCCAATAGCATGGCAAGCAATTCAACGGTTGCGGCTGCAGCCATGCTCAGCGAGCGACCCGCCTCGGTGGCCTCCTCGTCGGCGGCGGCATCGGTCAGTTCGGGTGTCTCCGATCTGAAGTCGGCACCGGCAACGCAACAGTCGTCGCCGCGCTCGGAGAGCGGCATTGGTTCCAATGAGAATGAAACTCTGGATGCTAGTCCTCAGACGAGCTGTGCGGCACGACAGGCGCTGCGGCAGCGTCAGGAGGAGGAGTATCGGGCACAACAGCAACAACTGCAAATGCAGCAACAACAACAACACCAACAACAGGTTGTCCTCGGGCTCCAGCAGGGCACCGATGAGAGCATGTGGCGGCCCTGGTAGTTCTCTCTTGGCCTTGTACAGTTCGGGATGATATAGCTTTTATGTACTAAGTATATTATTATATATATGTATGTATATGTATGTAGACTGCGCAAATTTGTTGCTTTGTTATGGATGATATGATTTGTTCTTTTGGCTCCTAACTAAACCTGCATAAAACAGTGGTCGCTCGAGAATTGAAACGCTCAATCGTACCGAAAATCTCAGCTCTATTTTTCTATACAACAAATTCAAATTTAATATATGTATTATATTATTAAATTAGATTATCTCTGTTTACCAATTTTACTCGAAAATTGACTCAAAACGGAAGATAAATTCTCCAAAATGATATTCAAAGTGTCTAAGGCATTATTCTTATATTTTATGCAAGTTCAAGTTTCGAGTGTCCACTGTATTTAGGATAAAACCTATTGTTAAGCTCCTGCTCGTATAAATGTAAAAAAAAAATTCCAGCACGAGATCCGAATATTTAAATGCATTTTTCACGTGTGCCAATGCTAAAAGACTCTGAATAAAAAAAAAAAAACAAAAACTATCCGACCTTAACTTATTGTATAATTCCAGACTATGTTTTGTCCGTATACCTTGCGTAAAATGTATCAAATACTGAAATTAAAACTGCAAAAAACAACAAATATTCTTTTTCCTTTTTTTGGCATCAAGTTGATAATTATTATATACAATTTTATTTTAGATAGATACCGCAATATATAAAGTTTAGAGTAGTGCAAATTAATAATATTATTATCTTTTTGAAATCGCGAATAAATAATGGTGTGTGTTATATAAATATGCATATATATAGGCTAAGACCGTAGAATAATATTGCCTTTAAAGAACATTTAACGCCTGCAAATCAAGACTACTTAGACTTCATTGTTGTCAGAGATTTGCGTGGCGCCGATTGCCGTTGACGCGCCAGGAATGTTTGCCCCGAACCCATTAATAAGGCCAATTTGGAGTCGACAGCGTCGCGTTGAGCATTCACACCCAATCTGTAGAAGGCGCTGGCCATAAGCTGTTCCTCCATGCCGCTCATTTTGGTTTTCGACTCCTCCTCGATGACATCGACGCTCTTCTCCAATGCATTGGCCTCCAGTACTGCAAATATGGGTGGATGGTATTTAAAGTTGAATTTATGTTAAATTGTGTAAAATATTGTTTAAACAAACCACTGGCTATGCGTGGATCAATGTTTTTGATGACTTCTTTGGCTCGCTCCACGCATTTGCGGTACTTCACTTCATGTGCCATAACTTCCTGCTCTCGCGTATTCAAAGTCGACTCAAGCTGGGTTACCTTGCACTGCATCGTTGAGTTCTGTGTTGCTAACTCCTCAATTTGAAGTGCTAAGCAACGATTGATAAAAATATTATTCAAATACTTTTAGTTTATAAATTTATATTCCACTCACTTTTTTGATCATTGAGCTCCATCAGCTGTTTGATTTGTTTACTGAATTCATTTCTGTTATATGAAAAATAAAATTAAATTAGTATGCAGCTGGTTTCGAATTACAATCTTAACTTTAGTACTCACTCCTTTAATATGGGATCGTCGCTTTGCGAGGCATGCGATAAGGACAGAATTCGCTCATTGGCTGTCTTCATCTGTTCACGCAAATTCTCGCAGCGCTTGTTTGCATCGTCCAGCAGTTGCTGCAATATTAGAAATACACAAATTGAAAACCATTTTTTTAACGGATATGGAACATCATTTACCGCCAGTGCTGTTTGGCCACCTTGTCCTTCGCGTAGTGCCTTGTTCTCCGCCTCCAGACGCTGGATTTTGTCCATCATAGCCGGCGGCTGTAGTTCACGTGACATTGTTGTGCCCGTCAAGCTGCCCGAGTTGGTTGATAGCTGTCCGCATTTCAGCTCATCGAAGGCCTCCCGCAGATTGTCGCGCTCCTTTAGTAAATTATCTTTTTCCCGTTGCAACGCCAGATTTTTGCTATCCAAATTCTTGTTATCAAACTCAAGCTTGACATTTTTGCTGCTCTCATTGTCCAGTTTGGCGTGCAGATCCTGTATTTCCTTCTTAAAGAGCTCTATTTGACCCTTTGTGTTGGCATACCGCTTGGCATCCTCTTCAAACTGTGCGTTTTGCTGCACATAGTCAGCACTACGCTCCTCGAGCATTTTTACGTGTTTCTTCAGGTCATTGTACTCCTCGAGTTTCTTTTTGTAGGTTTCCAGTTGGGCCTCGCATACTTTTAGTTTGTCTGTGGATTCACGGAGTACATCGACTTCATCCTTAAGTGTGGTCAGCACTGCGGTGCTTTTCTGTTAAGAAGTATATATTATTAAATAAAGTTCTGGGTATAGACTTAGGATACATGACATGCCATTAGTTCATCTATGCGCTGTTGCATGTGCAACATCTCCGTCTCCTGCTGCTGCGCCTTAATCTTCAGGTCCTCACGTGCTCCCTCTGACTGCAGCACCTCCTCCTTAACCAATTCCAGCTGACGTCTAAAAATAGTTATCAATAATTACTAAAATGTAAATGTCAATTAAATAGCTTACCTCAGCTCATTGTAGCGTACGGAACCCGCTTGGATGGGACCCAGTGAGACACCATCGTCTCCAATTGTATTATGCTCGAGCCGTGCAAATTCCTGTTGCATTTTTTGCAATTCTTGTTGAAGATTGGTTTTCTCATCGATGAGCAACAGCATTTTCTTCTCGGTTTCGAAACATTTCTGGGCCATGGCATCGCGCTCCTCCGTCATCTGCGATTGCAGCGCCTTGGCATTGCCATCAAGCATGCCGCTCAAGGAGTTGCGCGACAGCGAACTGACCACGCCACCCTCTGTAGTTTGACGTGTTGACGTTTCCAGCTCTTGCAGCGCACGCATAATGTTCGCTTGCAGCTCCTCCTCAAGGCACATAATCTCGCATATATACGACTGCTTCTTGGCACAGTTGACCGCACAGCCCAATACCAGTTGCAGCAGGCGCTCAAGTTCGGTGAGGTCGCATTTCTCGGCAATCGACTGCACATCCGGCTTGACAAAATCGTGCTGCAGCGTATAGTTTAGGACATCGCTGTAGTATTCGTAGACGCCCTCGACGACCTTCTTCAGATTACTCATCCGCAAACGCCAATTGCTGCCTGCAGCGCTCGATTTGATTTTCGACAGCCACGGTTCGCTGAAAGATTCGGGTGCGAATTGATTTAATGCCTGGGCGAGTGCTACGCCATCTGCCAGCTCCTCGGCGTTTGCATGCGGTGCATTCAGATTGAGCGTTTTGAACCATTCCAAAAGACTATAGTACATTCCGTTCTGTGTAGACATCGTGAATGTTATAAAAGTATGACAAAACCAAACAAAAAATTAGAAATTTTCACAGAAAAACAACACAGCTGTTGCAGCGTAAACAAAACAGCTGCACTCACGATACCGATAAAACATACCAAGCAGTTATCGATAAGTCAATGAGCTGTTAACAGCGACAGTGATTCCTACAGACTATTGCTTTTGTTTTTCTATTTGCCTACAAATAAGTTCTGGCAACTAACTAAATTTATATTTCACACAACTGTTATTAAAGAAATTTATTCGATTATTGTATTAATTATTTGTAAGAGTATTGAAATCGATGGCTGGAATTCCGCCAATCTTGCTACTGTCCATGCATTGTTCCACCCATTTTAGTTTATTATCGTGCTCTTTGATTTTGTCAATCGGTGTCCAACTGGAGTCAAATTCAAGCCTATAGCTGCCCTTGTACGTCTGGTCCACAGAATTATTCCATTCCTACAAGCAAATGTGTATGTCGCATATGTTATCATTATTATCAGATGTGTACATGTTGGTTTATCACCTCTGGTGAGAGCATGCTGAAATAGATTTGACCCGTCGGCCTTTGGTAAAGATGATAGATGTTTCCGGGTTTCTTGTTGAAATTACACGCAGCACTGTGCAGCATCCGACTCTCGTTGGACTCTTTGAGTATGTCTATAGCTTGTGCTTGCAACATTTTTATCTGAAATACTTGGCTTGTGTACAATTCAAAAGAGCTTGCCTACAAAATGCTTACCTGATCCAGAATAACAACCAACTTCTGGCTTGTGCTATTCCGCACTAGCTTATCCGCAGATTGTATTTCCTGTGCTAAACGTATTATGTCAGTCTCATCGTGCATCGAAACACGCATTGGATCTACTTGAAATTGTGGGTTTCTCTCTACCAATTGAGCTGCATTTGAAATAAATTGGAGTTTCAAGAGTGTTTAAAACTATTCTAATCTAAATGGTGCATAAATATTTTCCTCATGCTTAGTAGAGTCTATAAACTTTCATACCTTTTTTAATTGCTGCTTCATAAGTTAATTGCTGGTCCATTGTTGCACTCCTTTTCATTACACATGCATTGATTGAGTAAGTAAATTAAATATATGTAGACCGAGACATGGACGTGTTTATTACAAATTTTTCACAAACAAACAAATAACATGTGTTTTAATATCTATCGATAGACTTTTGCCATCGATTACAAAATAATCACCAGATGGGAATATTTTTGAAAAATTTCAATATTTATTAACATTTCGTTACTGTTTTCTTAAATTTAAATATTACATTGTTAAGTAAATGTATTTCACCAACATGTAAAATGCTGGCCATTAAAAAAGTACATTTGTCAGACATTTATAAACAATAAAGAATAATGAACTCCGAGATTGATTCACAGACTCCGGATTCGACGTGAAAGATTTACTATAAGAACTAAATCTCAACAGATTTCGACTTCCTTTCCGAATTGTTTTCATAGGTCTGCGAAAAATTTAAATTGGTTTATTATTTATTTATTTGTATAAATGTATCACTAAACAATATTATTAATTTACTTACAAGTTGCGCAATTTCCAGCAGATGTTCAAATGTGGTTTTCCCTGTCTGCATAACCATGCCGTGGAACACTTTACTCTCGGATGTTGTCAACAGTTCAAAGGGTGCCCCAAATTCGACAATGTGTCCGGCATCTAATACCATGACCTTATCCGAATCCATAATCGTGTGCAGCCTATGGGCAATTGTAAGTACGGTGCATTCCTTGAACTTATTTCTAATGGTCGTCTGGATAAGTGCATCAGTTTGTGGATCCACATTGGCAGTGGCCTCATCCATGACCAGGATGCGATTCTCGCGCAGAATGGCACGGGCCAAGCACACTAATTGACGTTGACCCACGCTGAAATTGGAGCCACCCTCGGATATGGTGCTCTGCAGACCCATTGGCAGTTCAGAGACTTCGTCCTTGAGATGCACCTAAAATTAAAAATTTCAAAGTTTAGTGTTAATCAGTAAATTACTGTCTCACACTTTTACCTCCTCCAAGGCCTGCCAAAGCTTTGAGTCCGGATATTGCTTAAAGGGATCCAAATTATAGCGTATTGTGCCAGAGAACAGCACGGGCTCCTGAGGTATAATCGATATTTTACTGCGCAGATCATGCAAGCCAATATCTTCTGCATCCCTCTTATCAATTAGTATGGAGCCATCGTTGTAGGACAGCCGAAACAAAGCTTTTATAAGCGAGGATTTGCCTGCACCCGTGCGGCCCACAATACCCACTTTTTCCCTCGGTTCAATGGTAAAGTTCAATGATTTCAGTACGTAAGGAGCCTGAGGATCGGGTGCATAGCGTAAGCTCAAGTCATCGGCGACAATTTGACCAGCTTCTGGCCAGCTTGCTGGTGGTTTCTTATGCGGTGCTGATGCGAGTTCTCCTTCCGATTTCAGACCGCCGTACTCAATCACACGCTCCACAGAGGTCATCGAGTTCTCCATCTCAGCCGATTGGCGCATGCCCCACTGCACCATGCCCGTCATGGACATTGCCTGTGTAATGGCCAAGCCAATCTGACCCGGATTCTCAGGAGGATATACAAAATTATTTAGGATTATGATCAAAACATAAATCACACAGAATAAGTCGAGATAATAACCAAATGCTCGACTTGTGGACAGGAATGTGTAGTATCCAATCGAATGATTATCCTGGTAATGATCATATTCCGCAGTCAATATTCTCTGTGCCCGCATTGCCCTAATTGTGGGCAGTCCATTCAAGGTGGCTCCAAAATGCGAATACATCGGAGAACGGGCAACCGCTTCGAGTCGCTTCACATCCCGCGATGTGCTCAAGTAGAAGTTTCGCAAATAATAGAAACACAGCAGCATGACCAGAGTATTGATCAAATAATACGGATTTGTTACGCACAGCACGGTTATGATACCGGTCATTGTAAGGGATATCTGGATGCAGTCGAGCATCACAGCGGGCAGCGCCTCATCCACATGACCCATGTCCATGGCAAAGCGATTGAGGATGCGACCCGATGGGTTCGTATTGAAGAAATGCATTGCAGCGTGTGTGATTCCCCGGAACATGGAGTTGTGCAGCTGGGTGGATGAGTGCATGGCCACACTGAAGAAGAGAAGCGTGCGCAGCAGGGCAAAAATGATTAGTACCACATTGATGGCCGCAAAGTAGTAAATATCCAGCGATGACGACGAATTATTCTTCACCCTGCAAAAGATTATATATATATTGAAAATCTGCATCAAAATGTATCAATATTAACATTTGCTTAACATTGTTCAATCAACTTCTATTCTGTTATGTTTCGATAAGATAACAGTAATTCAAGGCATTTAACATTCGCCGTTTGCAAATGATTAGCTTTCTTTGATATTCTTACTAGCTTATGCACTGCTTGCAAGCAGTTGCATTTAAGTGTGCTTTTAGTAACCTTACGATTGACATTTATAAGTAAAAAATGTATCCTATTGTGCACTGCTTGCAAGCAGTTTGTTTACATACAGCTAGCAGAAATGTTGCAATTCAAATTTAAATAAAAAAAAATAAAATTCAGGAATTTTCCCAGCTACTTACCAGTAGGACAAAAAGTAATCGCCAAAGGAGGCCATCAGTTGAGTGCCCAGGCACAAGCACACAAGCAGCAGAAACACCAGCCAGCCACAGCCGGCAGCAAAGTATTTGTGATACATGTCCCAGCCGATTTTGGCCGCAGAGCGTGACTCCAGCACTTCCTTTGGCGGCTGCTCTTTCTTGGCCATCAGCGAGTCGTTGGCAGTGGAGCCCGCGGACGAGATACTATTGCGACTCTCCACGCTGCTGTGCCGTGAGTACGAGTGGGTCTCTGTTGACGTGGCATCTCCAGTGACAGCCAAATCCTTGGCCTTGTCCAGGACTTCATCTTCTGCAGCGTCTGCTTCCTCTGTCGGTCGTTGTGCCAGCAATTGCGCAAAGTCCTGGCCACTATTTAGCATGTGCTCGTAGCTGCCGATGTCTGTGATTTTGCCCTTGTCCATGCAGACAATCAGATCCGCCTGCTCGAGGAACTGCACCTGATGCGTGACCAAGATGACGAGATGCTTGCCCAGAAATACGCGCATGCACTGCTCGAACAGATGGCGTCCCACATGAGCATCCACGGCGCTCAGCGGATCGTCAAGCAGGTAAACATCCGCCTTGCGGTAGACAGCCCGAGCCAGACTGATGCGCGCCTTTTGGCCACCCGATAGGGATGCACCACGCTCCCCGACCATCGTCTTGTCGCCCTGCTCCAGCAGCTCAAAGTCTCGTTCCAAGGCGCACATACGGACCACGGTGCGATAGCGTTGTCTGTCCAGCGGCAGCCCAAAGAGTATATTCTCACGTACCGTGGCGCTGAAGACCCACGGCTCCTGTGCCGCATAAGAGCAGCGACCGTTTAACTTCACCTCGCCTACCTCGGCGCCCAGCTCGCCGAGCATCGCTTGTATCAGACTCGATTTGCCAGCGCCAACGGGTCCGATGACCGCCACCAGTTGCTTTCCGTGCAGTTTAACATTGATATTATCCAGAATGGGTTCACTCTGCTCCAGACTCCAGCGAGCTCTCAGATTCTTGATCTCTACGCATATGTCTGAACTGGATAGCTGTTGATTGCCATTTGCTAAAAGTTTCTTTTTTTCCGCTGTTTTATGGTTTTCGTGATCCTCCTGGAGCACCGGTACCTCGGTCTCCTCGCGCAACATAAACTGGGTTATTCGGCGCAAGGAGACCAGCAGTTCGGCCACCTGCGACATGCCGCTGGGAAAGAATTTGCTCATCGAGCGTCGCAAAATATTATAAAATGCTGTGACGCAGAAAGCCTGCTCCGCAGTGAGATGGTTCCCAGCCAGGACATGGGCCAACAGGCTGGCAAATATTGCAAGCCTTCCCAACGTAATCTCAAAGGTTAGAAGCAGTCCTCGAATGTAGTTGACCTTGCGTATGACGCTCATCTCGCTGACACGTGTGCTGCCCACCAGCTGCTCAAAGGGCAGCTCCCAGGCATACATCTTGATCACCTGTATGCCAGCGATAATCTCATTCATCATCCGTACCCGTCGATCCGTCCGCAAAGCGGTTCGAAGGCGAAGCGAGGAAGTCAATCTGGTTAGATAGGTTTGGAGTGGCAAGTAGAGCAGCAGGATGGCGATGCCATAGAACGAGGAACCTCCAATCTGCTGATAGAGGAAGTAGGAGGCAAACAGCAACTCCAGCGGACCCAGCCACAGGAAATGCAAATAGATGAGCGCGCGATCAAAGCGACCCAAATCGTTGGACACCAGATTCACCACTTGGCCCGTGGTGGTGCCACCCAGCGCAGTGCGGCTCAAGCGTAGTGCCTTCCTATAGATGGCACAGTTAACAGCGACCCTCATCTTCATCGCCATATGCATCATGTGCATCATGAAGGGATGGAACAGCAGCACACTCATCACGATGCAGATCACCAAGCCGGCGCCATAGAGTTGAGCTTTCACACTGCTTCCATTCCCATACAGCGTAAACTCTCGGATCAGGCCGGCCATCAAAAGTGGTGTAGTGGCTCTAAAAATATATGAATATATATAAATAAAGTCTCTCTCTAAAAATGTATTTTATATTTGCAGTCGTTACAAGATTTCATATATTTAAACAAATGAAAGTGCAAAATAAACTCGAAAACTACGAATTAAATCAAAAGTTCAAAGATTCTGCATTTTATTAACGGAATAATAAATTGTTCATTTACAATTAATATGCAAACATCTGCTCGATCTACTTATCGAGCGTCCACTGTTATATAAAATTGATCACAAACTGTAAAGTAAACTCACCTCAGCCCCAATTCGAGAAATCCAGTCACAATTCCGGATATCACCAATTGCCAGCCAAACACTTTGAGCACAACTCTCAGCATGCTGATGTTTTTAGTACCTTTGGTTGTTCGTTGGGCTTCCGTCTGCCAAGTCTGGAATAGCTTATCGCCAAGCTTCTCTGCCTTATGCTCGTCGAGCACATCATAGAGATCGTTGGGTTCCAGTTTTTGTTTGCGCCCCTTGAAGAGAATGGGAAGCGCGAAGCTATAAAGATAAACGCTTATTTTCAGTGATGGCAAGTTATATATATTTTATTCAAATTTCGATCATGACTAACTGTTTTTATAAACAAAATGAAATTCATTAACATTTAAAATCATGTGATTAAAAAATAAATAATTGGCGTAAGAGAATTTCAAGAACAACATAAAGAAAATTAAACATTTCATTTAATTAGGTAATTGGATTTAAATCGTGTCAACTGTCCACGCAAATAATTTATAATTACAGCTGATAAGGGAATAATGAATATTATCTTATCATCAATAATAGATAGGACATGCGAACTTGAATGCTCTTCGAAAGATCAAGTTTGTAAGTTGTGAAATGATAAAACTTTTAAATGATAAAACTTTTAACTTAATAACATATTGAAAACATTTATAAGACCTCAATATTAGTATTGATGTACATAGAAACTTACCAAAACATGATGGCGGAAAGACAATTGGCATTTTCCCGCGGGTTTGGAGTCAATTTATCAACTGCCATCTTGAATCGAACTCAATTGCAATGCGTGTATGGCTGACCGCTTGTCAATGTACTTCCGCCTGCCTCTAATTTATGTACACAACTTGAAAAATCAGAGTCAATTGAAATTGGACTGCATTCGATTCGAACATAAGCTTTATTCAAGGAAAGTCTTTGCACTTTTAACACGTTACCCCGTAAATATTATGAAACGTTTCGAAACGTTTTGGCGCACAGTTGACAAACGTTTATTTAAAAAACTCCAGATAAACAGCTGATGCTGCGTCAGCGTCTCATCACAACAATTATGCAACGACGCTCGTTTATCGCAAAAATGTACACAAAATTAATAAACAAAAAATAAAAGTTTTCCATTCAATAAAAAACAAACATTTGGCAGGAGCACAGGTCCCATCAGTCTGCAGTGCAAAACAAAACTAAAACTAAATTTCTCTCTGAGAATCTAATTTGGCAGCTGTTCGCACAGCTGACGCCGGCACAATTGCAAGTGTTGCCATACCGTCAATTTTCTGTGCAGCATACACACATATTTATTTACATTACATGAGAATTAGAGTGAACCTTAAAATAACCGCCACTTAATGAAACGCACTTAATTTCCATAGGCAAATATTTGAAAATATAAAACTATAATTTTAACTTATCAGCAATATTTTCGAAATACATGAGAACATTTGTGTATAAGTACCCAAGTTGTATATATATATATATAATTTGAAGGCACTGCGTTATTTGCACTTTTACACTTAATACGTACATAGTAATATATAAACATTAATAACATAATATTCAATGCACAGGCACATACATTACAGGTTAATATAAAATTATAAGGGTATTGTATTGTATATTGTAAAGTGGAACTGGACGAGTTTATTTACAGTTGAAGGGCTAGCCCGTTTTAAGCACCTACTACTATGATAAAAAATCCCTGATTAATGAAAATAATTTTAGTGTTCACTGGCCTTAGGACGATAATCTGCGATATTGTTGAGCAGATTCAAATGCCTGTAAATATAATGAAAAAATATATTTTTAATTGAATTTAACCAATTGAATCGAATTCATTTACCTGCTTGGCAACCAACTGCAGATTTTCATAGGTTGATTTGCCCGTCTGCTTGACCATATCATGGAAAACTTTGCTTTCGGCACAGGTTAAAAGTTCATACGGTGTTCCAAACTCAACCACTCTGCCAGCGTCCATGACGAGCACTTTATCCGAATCCATAATCGTGTGTAGCCTATGGGCAATTGTAAGTACGGTGCATTCCTTGAACTTATTTCTAATGGTCGTCTGGATAAGTGCATCAGTTTGTGGATCCACATTGGCAGTGGCCTCATCCATGACCAGGATGCGATTCTCGCGCAGAATGGCACGGGCTAGGCACACTAATTGACGTTGACCCACACTGAAATTGGTGCCACCCTCCGTTATTTTACTCTGCAATCCACTGGGCAAGTCGGCAACGACATCCTTCAGCTTCACCTCATCCAAAGAAGACCACAACTTCTCATCGCTATACTCGTCGAAGGGGTCCAAATTGTAGCGCATTGTACCAGAGAAGAGTACCGGCTCCTGGGGTATAATCGAAATTTTGCTGCGCAGATCGTGCAAGCCCATTACTTGCGTGTCCCGCTTATCGATCAGTATGGAGCCATCCGTGTAAGAGAGGCGAAACAGGGCGTTTATGAGCGACGATTTGCCCGCACCCGTGCGACCCACAATGCCAACCTTCTCACGCGCTCTGATAACAAAGTTGAGAGACTTAAGCACGTTATCTGATTTGGGATCCGGGAAATAGCGTAGACTGAGCTCTTCAAACGCAATCTTGCCATGCTCAGGCCAGGTCTTGGGCGGTTTCTTATCGGCTGGCGCTTCCAAAGCGCCCTCCGGTTCAATGTCCTCGTATTCAACGACACGCTCCACGGCGGTCATTGTGTTCTCCAGCTCCGCAGACTGACGCATGCCCCACTGCACCATTCCAGTCATGCCCATTGCCTAAATGGGTGAATTTAAAAAATTGTTGAGAAATCTTAGAGCGTAAGCTGCAAGCAACTTACTTGGGTGATTGCCAAACCCACTACGCCGCCATTGGCCGGCGGAAATATGAAGAAACTGAGCGTGATAATGCCAATGTAGATGACACAGAAACAGTCCAGCCAATAGCCAAAGGCACGCGACGTGCTGATAAACATATAAAACGCTGAGCTATGTAGATTCTGATGATTATCGAACTCGCTAATTAACACACGCTGTGCTCCAAAAGCTCGAATCGTGGACAGGCCCGTCAGCGAGGCGGCCATGTGCGAGTAAATTGGCGAGCGAGCTGTGAACAAAAGATGTGAATTAAAATAATAATTGATCACTATACAATTGCAATTGTAACAAATTACAGTTTACTCACTAATGGCCTCCAAGCGTTTGACATCACGTGAGGTTTTCAGATAGAACGTGCGTAACTGATAGAATATAATGCCAAGCACGAGCGTGAGAACGAGAAACAGCGGATTGACAATGGCAATGACAATGACAATGCCACCTAAGGCTAGGAATATTTGTATAACATCCATCATGACAGCCGGCAGTATCTCATCCACTTGACCCATATCCTTGGAGAAACGATTCAGAATGCGTCCTGAGGGGTTCGTGTTGAAGAAATACATTGCAGCACGCGTGATGCCGCGAAACATGGAGTTATGCAGCCGGGTCGATGCCCTCATGGCCAGATTGAAGAATAGAAACGAACGTGCCAGCGTCACAGCAATTGTAGCTATTGTGATTGCGGTGAATATATATGTGTCCAGCATTTCGGGATCCACGGACCAGCCCAATTCGTGGAGCCATATGGACAAGTGTGATTCAAGGACATGCGAGACAATTGTCGTATCGTTTGTGGCACCTGCATTAGATGACTCCGAGTTGAGGGTGCTATTTTCATTCATGCTCCTAACATTTCCCTTCTTTTCAACCCTAGAATATAATGTTATGATTTGATTGTTAATGAATATCTTGTTAGTATTAATCAATGACTTAATATGACCCTTAATAAATAAAAACTAGTGATATGCGCTTACCAATATGCGAGAAAATAGTCGCCCAGGGAGGCCATTACTTGGGACAGCACACAGAAGCCCATCATGACGAAGAAGGCGAAGAAACCGCCGCCAGCTTTGAAGTATTTGTTGTACAGCCCCATTCCGATGCGTCCGTGTTCTTGGGACTCTTGCACATGCATTTGGGCGGCCGATGCCTCATCCAGACAGGAATCGGCCAGCGATAGGAGGGACTGTTCACTGTTGCGTCGCTTATCGCTGGCCGAGCCCGATCTGGAGCGTGAACGCTCCTCGATGCCATGCTCATCGCGTGACGTATCCGCCAGCATTGCGGCAAAGTCTAGGCCTGATTCGCGCAGCGATTCGTATGTGCCCACGGCGCTAACCTGACCCTTGTCCATAATGACGATCTGATCGGCATGCTGCAAGAATTGCAGCTGATGTGTGATCAGGATCACAATACGCTCCCGCAAATAGCCGCGCATGCACTTCTCGAACAGATGGCGGGCGACATGCGTGTCCACAGCGCTCAGGGGATCATCCAGCAGATAAATCGCCGTCTGGCGATAAACAGCACGCGCCAAACTGATGCGCGCCTTTTGACCACCCGACAGGGAGGCGCCCCGCTCACCCACAATTGTCTTGTCGCCATAGGGCAACAGGTCGAAGTCCCGCTCGAGCGCACAGTTCTTCACCACCTGGGCATAGCGACGCTTGTCCATGGCCTGGCCAAAGAGTATATTCTGGCGCACAGTGCCAGTAAATAGCCAGGGTTCCTGCGATGCGTACGAGAAGCTGCCATTGACACGAATCTCACCGGATTCCGCTCCCAGCTCACCTAGTATAGCCTGAATGAGACTGGACTTGCCGGCGCCAGTGCGTCCCACAATGCCCAGCATTGTGCCGGGCTGGACGCGCAGATTAACGCCATTGAGGGTGTAATCCGGTGAGCTGACGTCCCATTTAGCCTTTAGATCCTTGATCGATATTTGCGCCTCAGAGAGCACGGCGTTCTCATTGATGTGCGGCAACGATGAAGGCGTTAGTAGCCTCTCCTGCTCGTGTTCGAGTTTTGAGTGCACTGTAGTCTGATTACTACCAGGCGAAGCGAGCGGCAGCTCCAGCGATTTATCACTGACATCCGTCTCTTTGTAGAGCATATAGTTGCGCACACGCTTAATGGAAATCAGCGCTTCAGCCATTTGTGAGATGCCTTGGGGAAAGAAGACGGTCATCGTGGTGCGCAATATATTATAATAGGCCGTAATTACAAAGGCCTTTTCGGGTGTTAGAAATGTGCCCAGTAGCACGTAGCCCACGAGACTTAGAAAAATGGAAACTCGCGTAAGGAATATAATAAAGGATAACAGGATGCCCCTGATATAAGAGACATGTCTTATCGCATTGATTTCCTTTTTGCGTGCAAATGCCACCATTTGCTCGAAGGGCAACTCCCAGGCATACATCTTGATCACTTGAATGCCAGCAATGATCTCATTCATCATCCGCACACGCTCATCCGTACGCAGAGCCGTGCGCATCCTCAGCACTGAGGTCTTCTTGCCCAGCCAAGCCTGCATCGGTATGAAGAGCAGCATGAAGGCCACGCCAAACACAGCCGCAATGCCAATCTGCAAGAGATTCCAATTTGCATCAGTGTTATAGCAAATTACCAGGGTCTTAATATATATGTAGACATATAGCAATTATACAATTTAAAAATCTGCTTAAAATCTGAGGCACACTTCGGGAAGGCCATGTACTATCCAATTACCTGTGTTGCACAATTCGTGACCAAATATATTCTATGCAATAATTGGGTAAATCAATTACCTCTAGGTACATCAGATACGTTATAAAAAGCGTCTCCAGCGGCCCCACCCACAGGTAGTGCACAAATATGGTGGCCAAGTCCAAGCGTCCCACATCATTGGACATCAGATTCACAATATGACCAGCTGTGGTGTCGCCCAGCGCTGTCTTGCTCAATCGCAAAGCCTTGCGATAAATCATGCTGCACATTGCCACACGCATTTTCATGCCCACATGCATGGTGCCCAGCATGTAGGGATGCATAATGATCACATTGAGAGCACTGCAGGCAATCACACCAGCCGCATAATAGTAGGCGGCCTCAATTGTCTCCGAGCCGTTCGTAAAATACGATATCAGCTTGAGTAGACACAGGGGCTGCACCGTGCGCAAACCCAGTTCGAGCAGGAAGAGCACCAGACCCAACAGCCCGAACTGCAATCCAAATACACGCAGCAGTGCACACAGCATACTCGGCTCCTTTTTCGAGTCCGCCTGCTTCTTTTGTAGCTCTCGTTCCCAGGCAGCGCATAAATCATTTCCAAGTGTTTCTGAAAAGTTGGAATCATTTAATCAAAAACTATGTAAAATATATTATAATAAAACATGTTTTTATGAAAGTAAAATAAAATAAATAAATAATGAAGAAAAGTAAAGTAATCAAATTTGAAGATTTTACTTTCGAATGCATTAAAAGATGCATTTTATATAGATGAAGCTGTGATTACAAAACTCGCAAGTATGATCAATAAATTATTTTACGCCGCGCTTTATCAACGAGAAGAATTGCAAAATTTTCCTTAAACAAATAATTGAAAAGTCATTGACCGAATATGCATATATGTACATATTTAAAAGACAGATAGGTTCATATCAGCAAATGCATTCGTTTCATATTTAAATAGCTTTATTTCTGTGTTCACTTCTGTTTGGGAAGTGCTCTGGAAATCAGCACAATATTTGTCTACAATTGATTTTTATTGCGCAAGTCATTATTAAATGGAATCAATTGTGCCGATCGTAAATATGTACATAGTACTTATGTATGTGCGTATTTATTTATTTGAACGTAGACATTATTATGTGTCATAGGTATATTGAGAAACTCTTTGCCGACTTTGCAATTTTATTTCTTTTTTGTAGACTTTAATCTTAATGATTATTCATGATAAGATTATACGCACCGGACTTGTGCTCGTTCAATGCCTTGTAGAGATCCTCGGTTTCCAGCATTTTCTTGCGTCCCTTGAAGAACGTGGGCATGGTGTACCTATATACATAAATAATAGATAAATATTGCTGGTCTTCACATTATATATAATAATAATTAATGAGACATACCAAAAACATGCCGCTGATATGAAATTGGCGTTCTCGCGCGGATTCTCCGGCAAGTCAGCAGTTTTTACCGACTGCATTGCATAGGTTGGGCTGCGAAAACTACGTAACGGGTATGATAAGATTAATAAAATATCTTGATATTTTTTGCTAATTGCTAATTACGATTGAAATCGCTGTGATTGATTACCATTGATTATATATAATTACACAATATCTTTAATTTCTTAAAATCTAATAAGATAACAATCCATTCAGCGAACACCTGTAAATTACAAATGTCAGCAAGTCTGTAATTGCATTTTTATATTTCCCATGTGTGGCTTCAACTTTGTCTGCAAATCTTTCGTGATCAATTGTGATTTTCACGTCAATGCTGTGCTTTATTCCCACGATGTGTTAGCTATTTTCTGAACAAACAAAAAACACCTGTAGCAAGTGTATGTGTGTGTGTGTGTTTGTGAATGTGTGTATATATATGTGTGTGGGGTGCAACTTTATATTCAAGCACATAACCGTCTGCTTATATGCAGTTATATGTACTGGTTTTTAAATAAACACTTGCCTACCCGTATCATTGCCGGCAAATAATGTAAACACGGTTGCAGTCTAAACAATAACAAATAAATAAATACATATATATACATTTATATATAAATATATATAAATTTAAAAACATAATTATTCATTTTTGTTTTAGTCTTCTTCGGCGCTAAATAAACGGATAAGCATATATAGTACACTGATAAACAAATAAATATAAGACACACATAAGCATTTGATTGCGGGGTCATTTGAAGCAAAACCCTAAGGCAATTCCTCACAGCCGAGTGTTACACACACATACACATGCATTTTTGTATATAGGGGCGGATGGAAACAGGGTGCGACAATCCGCAAATCCCTTTTATGAGGAACCGGGTACGCCCTTGTCTGTATGTATGTATGTGTACATATCTACTTCAAATAAAAAAAGCCTGTGGCACTTCCAAAACTTGGTTGCCATATGTACGTATTTAGTTTATGAACGTGCATATGTGTGTGTGTGCCTATTTATGCTATATTAGCATTAACAGTTAGAATAGCCCGAGCAGCAGCAATGGAACAATTAAGTTCCTGTTCACACTCACCAACACGGATTAACTACAGTTATGTGCAATAACGGGAATTATTTAAATTTTCTGTAAATTATCTAATCGAACTAGTCACCATTACATACAAATGTTCGAATTTACATGTAGTAAATGTAAAGCACATTTTACAAACAACTACAATTCTTTAATTCAAGGAAAGCGAAAATAAGCATATACATACGTTTGATTATATAGGCGCTCAATTAAACTACAAAATCATTCTCTAATTTGTTGTTTTTTTTATGTGTTTTTTGTTTGGAACGAAAGGCAATTAACAATAACGAACGTTAGAACAGACGAGCAATAACAAAACCGAACCGTTCACATGTAAGGGCAACATGCTACTGAGAAACAGCTGGCGGCATTCGGGCATTTTCAGCGAATTCGCAAGCAGCAACACATAGTGCTTGCTCGCACACATTGGCAAATATTTGAATTTGCTTGCGCATATATGCCTGCTGTATATACAAAGTGCGTGTATTAGTGAAACGGATAAATCAACAAGTCTTGTATGAATGTTTATACTAGGTACTTAAAATGTTGAGAATCATCTTAAGGCGGCTGTTAAGCGTAACCTGAATTAAAATAGCTAATTTGATAAATTGCCCACTTTTCCGTAAGGAATTTAATCAATATATTATAAATTACTTAATTGGATCGTTGTGCAAATACAATGTCTGTTTAACCAGGTAAAACAAGTTGTTACGGGCAACCACTAGCTGAAAATCACCCTAACAAACATCCCCTCTTTTTATCATAGAGATACAACAAAATTAATAAACTTATGTACAATTTTATTTGCCAACAGATAAAATTCTGTTCCGCTTTTTTTGATTTTTCTTCAAAGTTTCAGTTTTTATTTTTCTTTTGTGTTTTTCTCGTACATTCATCAAATGTCTGCACACTCACATACTGAGAACTTAGGCAACAAGAGCAGAAGCGGTGCTGGATTCGTATTTCCAGTTGGGGGGCAGGACACTCTTCGTCTTGTAGTAGCGAGCAAGGCGGTGAATTCTCGACTCGACCAGAATCAAACGGAACTTGCCGTCCTTATCCTTGCGACTGCGCTCTAAATGCTTGCGGATGGCGACAGCCTTCTTGATCATGTGGTACAGATCCTCGGGGATGTCAGGCTTGAGGCCAACCGATTTCATGATGCGCAGAATTTTGTTGCCGTTAACAAAACGCACCTGAGCCACACCATGCGAGTCACGCAAAATGATGCCTACAATTAGATAGATTCAACATAAAATACACATTATAATATAACTTCAAACAAATACACAATATAAATAATAACAATACCGATTTTCGAGGGTGTTAGGCCCTTCTTGCCGAGGTTCCTGATCTGCTCCTTCACATCCTCAGCGTTGAGCTTCAGCCATGAGGGGACTGAGCGTCTGTAGGGCAAAGCTGATTGGGATATACCCTTGCTGCGAATGAAATCAACCGTATATGTCAATTTAGCCAGTGAATGGCAACAAGAACGAGAAGAGGAAGAGCTGCCGTATTCATTTGCAACATGTGCTTGTCGTGGTGGCTAAATTTACGATCAAAACTATTGCATCACATGTAGTTTTAACACTCTTATTGTTTTGGAATATACTAGCACATTAATCAAGCACATTTTACAATAATACTCGCTAATTGATAATATTAAAATTAACTACCCAGGAGCGTGCATACGACCCATGATGTTTCTAGCTTAGTTTTTTACACCGAAAAGAAAGTGGAGACTTGTGGAGCAACAGTCTACAATAGAAGTCTACACAAGGCAGGGTTGCATTGGCCACTGTCATTTAACATAACTGCTCACCACTGTTAACTGCGACTCGTTACTCTTTACATCTGCAGATTTTGCTCATTCTGAAAGTATTCTAAAAAATAATTGCTTAAAGTAAATCTAATAAAAATGCAGCAAGATAAATACAGTGAGTTGCTGAATAAGCTGGAAAACGAGGAGCTAGAGGTGTGTCAATTGCATATGGGCTAAGCAGCACGATTTGTATAAACCTTCCCGTATTTTCGCAGAATATTTCACCGGGCGCTGAACTTTACCAGCAGCTGATGGCGATTTATCTTTATCAAAACAAACTGTGCGTGAGATTATTTAGAACAATATATTATTGATATAGTCTAATCACATTTGTATTGCTTGTAGTGCCAATGCCAAGCTACTTTGGATGCGTATATCTAATAATCTGAAGGAGAATAACAAAGAACTGGCTCAACTAAATCTCTTGAATCTGGCGTTGCAACACAATAAATATTCCGAATTCTTTAAGAATATTAAATACGAGTGGTCCGAGAGCAACAAGCTCATAATTGATGATCTTTTGGGTAAGCGAAGTAAAATATATTCAACCAGTTGTCTAATAGATTATTCGCAATGCAGCCAAGCAGCGCGAGGAGCTTTTGAACTTGACATCCAGCGCCTATGTCTCCATTTACGAGCACAGTCTGCTGCAGATGACGCAAATGACGCCGGATGAACTGAGCAGTGCGTGCTTGGGTTGGACGCGCGAACAGGATGGGGAAGAGCATATATGGCAACCGAAAATTAAGGAGCCAACTCCTCGAATTGCCAGCGATGATCAGTTGCTCAAGTTGACTGAATTTGTGTCATTTTTAGAAAATTAGTGAATATAAAGTAAATTATTTTATTCGCCATCTTTGCGTTCTGTTAGTTGGAGGAGCAGTTTTGTTGTCACGGGAAGTAGTTCTGTTAACCACAGGTATCGAGTAGTATCGTCTGTCTCGTTGTGTCATTTGGAAGAATAAAAAAAATTGCCCCGCAGCGCATTTTCACTGGAAAATCAATCAGAACAATTTTTTTACTGTAGACATTGTAAAAGATTTTCAATACAAGCTGTGCGAAAGCATTTAATTTAATTTCAAACAGTTCAATCAAGTTACGGACTATTTGGTATTTCGTGCGGTGAAGAAAAAAAAACCGATTTTCCGTACAACTGTGTGTGTGAGAAAAGAAAAATGGCAGCAAGCGACAAATCTGTCGATGATTCTCTTTATCCCATTGCGGTGTTAATTGATGAATTGAAAAATGAGGATGTTCAGGTTAGTTAATTTCTTCGCTTGCTTGCGATGCACACAATTATAAACTTGTGTAGCCTCAATATATACAAATAAATTCCTACATGCATTGTATGTATGTATATGCATTGGTATGTATGTATTTATGTATATCTATGCAAAAAAAAAAGTGCGTCACGATGTGAATGGCAAAGTACACAAATATGTGGGTGTGTGTGTCCAGATTTCATATCTTAATTTGTATATATTGTTTAATTAATACAGTTTATTAATGTGATAAAATTAACCCAAAAAATTTTCCATTTAGTTGCGTTTGAATTCAATCAAGAAGCTGTCAACGATTGCGCTCGCCTTGGGCGAGGAACGCACTCGCTCCGAGCTGATACCGTTCCTAACTGAGACCATATACGATGAGGATGAGGTGCTCCTCGCCCTGGCCGATCAATTGGGCAATTTCACAAGTAATTAAATCCCTTAGGGGGTAGTATAACAAAATAGAATACGCAAATAATCGAAATCAATTTTATTTTCTCAGGTCTTGTGGGTGGTCCGGATTATGCCATGTATTTGCTGCCTCCGCTGGAGAGCCTGGCCACTGTGGAGGAGACCGTGGTGCGCGACAAGGCAGTGGAATCTCTGCGCACCGTTGCCGCCGAGCATAATGCCATGGATTTGGAGATTCATGTGGTGCCGACGCTACAGCGCCTCGTCTCCGGGGATTGGTTCACATCGCGCACATCCGCTTGCGGTCTCTTCTCCGTCTGTTATCCACGCGTCACACAGCCGGTCAAGGCGGAGCTGCGTGCCAATTTCCGTAAATTGTGCCAGGACGAGACGCCCATGGTGCGACGCGCCGCGGCCAATAAGCTGGGCGAGTTCGCAAAAGTCGTAGAGACGGAGTATCTCAAATCAGACTTGATACCCAACTTTGTGCAGTTGGCGCAGGACGATCAGGACTCTGTACGACTCTTGGCCGTGGAAGCTTGTGTGAGCATTGCACAACTACTGCCTCAGGATGATGTGGAACACGTAAATAAATTATTCTCACGCTTAAATACGGCATATTTCACATATGTGTATTCTATTAACATTTACAGTTGGTGTTGCCCACATTGCGTCAATGTGCCAGTGACTCGTCCTGGCGCGTTCGCTACATGGTCGCCGAGAAGTTTGTTGACTTACAGAAGGCCGTGGGTCCAGAGATAACGCGCGTCGATCTTGTGCCCGCCTTCCAATATCTGCTTAAGGATGCCGAGGCGGAGGTGCGTGCTGCCGTGGCCACCAAAGTCAAGGACTTTTGCGCAAGCCTCGATAAGGCCAATCAGGTGCAGATCATCTTGAGTTCCATTTTGCCGTATGTACGCGACCTCGTCTCGGATCCCAATCCACATGTGAAGTCAGCTCTGGCCTCTGTCATCATGGGTCTCAGTCCCATGTTGGGCGCCTATCAAACGGTCGAACAGTTGCTTCCACTGTTCCTCATTCAGTTGAAAGATGAGTGCCCCGAAGTTCGTCTCAATATTATCTCAAATCTGGATTGCGTCAACGATGTCATTGGCATCCAACAGCTAAGTCAGGTGAGTGGAGTTCAAATTCCAATTATAAAATATTAATTCCATATTTCGAGTGAATATTTTCTATGGAAGAACTGTATATATGTTATTTATACATACATTTTTTATGCAGACCAAATTCAATGTTTTATCATAAAGTAAAAGAGACGTTGCTAAAAAAAAATCAATTTATAATTCCCACAAATTCCAAATCCAAGAGCAGTCGCTAAATAGCTTTAAATGAGCAGCTTTAAATATCCTATATCTCTTTATCTTGGTGACAGTCCCTACTGCCCGCCATTGTGGAGCTGGCTGAGGATTCCAAGTGGCGCGTGCGCCTGGCCATCATTGAGTACATGCCCGCGTTGGCTGGTCAGCTCGGCCAGGATTTCTTTGATCAGAAGCTGCGCGGTCTGTGCATGGGCTGGCTCAATGATCACGTCTATGCCATTCGCGAGGCAGCCACATTGAATATGAAGAAACTTGTCGAACAGTTCGGCGCACCTTGGGCCGAGCAGGCCATAATTCCAATGATATTAGTCATGTCACGCAACAAGAACTATTTGCACAGTAAGTACAATACACATACACATATAATTGCCTATATATTTAAAATTGTATATTGTTTATATAGGAATGACCTGCCTGTTTTGTCTTAATGTTTTGGCTGAGGTGTGTGGCACGGATATTACGACCAAACTGTTGCTGCCCACTGTTCTGCTCCTCGCCGCTGATCCAGTTGCCAATGTGCGTTTCAATGTGGCCAAAACATTACAGAAGATATCACCCTTCCTCGAGGCGAGCGTCATTGATGCGCAAGTGAAGCCCACGCTTGACAAACTGAATGTTGATGCCGATGTCGATGTGAAACATTTTGCTGCACAAGCGATTGCGGGAATAGCAGCCGGTAAGAAATGGTCGCATCTAAATTAAGCACATAGGACACACACACATATATACAGAAATAAGGAGCGGAACCCCAAAAGAACACAACTCAAACCTACAAAAGAATATTAAGCTCGTCATAAAAATCTCTATATAAGCAACTTCCTTTAGAAATGGAACTAAATGTGTTTAGAACCGCTGTGCCGCCCTGTATGGGTGCAAAGCTTGAGGCGGCCATGGACTCCAAGCTGATAGTTGAGGCGCCACCAATGTCAGCGACAGATGAGACTGGTGGCGTGCTGCTTGAGCTAAATGCTAACGCAGAGAACAGCTCTCCTGAGGAGGTGGATGAGCAGCAGAAGAGTGTTTCGGAATGTTAGAAGGATGAGTAGACAATAAATGTGAAAAAACCTCGTGTTTGGGGCTTAGTCCTTAACCCAATGCATTGTCTAATTCGCAACCGTTTACAAGTTGCAGCAATCGAAACAAAAAAATTCTTCGTGTTCCCTAGTGTCTCTCAACTGCTTGTACATTACATTTTATGTAAATTGTGTGTGGTCCTTAAGATAGCCTTTAACTATATTGTGAGTCTAATTACTAATTGTCGTTTCATCATTTTCTCTGTCTCTTTGCCGGTCTGGTCTCGAACACGCCTCCACCTGTGTTGTACTTTCTGTTTTATTGTTACTCATTACAGCGTAATCAACTATATAATTTTTTATTTTATTTTTAAAATGTATGTATTTCACACGCCGGCAATAAAAAAAATAAAATTATTGTGTAGCAACACTTAAAAACGGAAACTTGTAGTTAAAATCCCCTGAGAAGAAAAACACCACGTAAGCGGAACTGGAGGAGTCCCGAGTACTGCAAGAGATCACTGCACAACAAGCAAACCCGAACAGCCTACATATTTAACATTTTCAAAATGCATAAGTCGAGCGAGCGAAGGAAGATAAATAAATAAAGAGTAAAGAGCCACAGAAACTCGACACATGAAAATATATTAATTGCATACTTATAAAATACATAATTTACCATATAAGCATAAATTCATTATTAAAACAAATAAATGTGTAGACTTTGACAAAATGTATTGGTTAAACGCATCTGAATACAAAATAAAAATTATTGTGAAAGTATTCTCAAAATCTGAATGCGACATTTTTTTGCTCGTTTTTAAACTTAAATTATATGTTTGTAGTTATGTTTGGATTGAATGCTTTGCCAATGAAATGCAGACTAATAACCCAAAAAATATGAATTAAAAGTCAGGCCCACAAGCTAAGTGCTGGTCTCTAATATATAATTTACGAATATGTGTATTTATTTCCTGTAAATATACGAATGTACAATTCGATTGTCGTACGAATAGTGTTTTAAGGTAATGTTTACCGCTCGATGTTACCGCTGCCAGCTAGACGCTTTTGTGCATGTGTGCGAACTAAGTGTGTATGTATTTAGCAGAGAGCAAGCCAAGTGAATGTGTGAGAGCGGAAAACGGCGTGAGAGGGCTAGAGAGAGAGCATGATGAGCATGTGTGCTCTGCTTACTAGCGCAGATCAGTTTCGGCTGTCATTGCGTTGCGACGCGTTGTAGCTTAACGTGGTGGCGCGCATAGGTTAATATAGTTTACAGAGTCAACTGACGAATTAGATCCATTGCGTGTAGGTTTTGAGTGCTTGCCTAATATTTGTTATAAATTACATGGCAAATATTATCGAGTGTTGATTGATGGTTAACTAAAGGCAGCAAACATAAATTTGGACGTGTGTGGATGGGTGTGTGAGTGTGCTTGTGCTTGCATAAAACGAAAGAGAAAGCCAATAAATAATTTTCTGATTGTACACAAATACAGTTTGTATTTGTATGTAAATGTGTTCATCTAGGTTTGTATGTGTTTGTGTGCTTGTGCAGCTATAGTTTAACTCAGAGAGTGCAATTAAGGCCACACTTCGAATATTACTGCTATTTACCGACAAACACATTTCTGACAAAATAAATGTACAGCTAAAATTAGGTTTTTTTTATAGCTTTGTGTTAACATCTACGATTGTCAAGGCACTCATAATACGTTCATTAACAAACGCGAATATGTTGTGGCGTCCATCGTACTTTGAGCTCAAGTGGCGCGTTTCAATAAAATTATTACCGCAACTCGCCCCACCCCTCCCCTTTTCCAGGCCACACCGATTAGCCTGGCGCTTTTGAGCACTGTGTCTGTGTCTTTTGCAGAGGGTCATAAATGTAAATTGAAGTGCCGTAGCGGACACATTTATGACATTACCGTTACAAAAAAAATATATATATATATTACGGAGTGCTTGGTGCAGATTGCTTTGCGGCGATTTAGAAATCGACAATACTACATATATATATATATATATATATATGCACAAATACATGTATATTTTGTGTGTTGTGTATTTATCTTATCACAAGTCGTACAGAAAGCGTCGGAATTTAATTAGTATCAAATGATTCAAAGTGATTTAGCTATATGGATTTTCACTTAGTTTCTACTAATCAGCACAGGTGACTGGAGGTCTAAATTTCGAGTGGAACACTCAAGGCGATTCCGGAACTAGCTGCTATTATTGCAAAATTTGAATATTAATATTGATTGCTTAGGAAATGTGAATATTTATCCAAATAACCCGTTCATATTTGATTTATATTTGTTTCTTACAGCTCAAATATGCACAAGGCCATCAAAAATAAATCCAGTAAGTAAAACAACAAAATATATATAGGTCGATTCGTATATCGGTCATTCGATATATTTATATATATATTTAAAATTTAAATGGGATTCATAACTACCGAAAACGTTTATCATTAAAATAGATAAACTGCCAATCCTAAATGATATGCAACTATTAAGCAATTGTATTATCTTTTTTTTTTTAATATGCCATTCCCACAATCATCATATATTTACGTAATTGCCAACTTTTTTGTATTATATGTATTTCCAGGGTTATTATGTGGCCTTAAGAAAGCTAGGGCAGACTTAGCAACAGCCAAATTCATATTGTATTATGGGTTAGTATTCCCTAAAAGCATTCGGAATCCATTTAATACGAACCAATCGTCTGTTCACAGACCCAGCGTAGCTGATAGCGATATTTATGATCTAACGGACTCGAAGAATCTTCTGGAAGATGAGCATTTGGACTTAAGCAAGAATACAGTTTTGTATTTGCATGGCTATTTAGAGGATCCCGATGTGGAGAGCATGCATGTCATCGCGGAGGCCTATTTGGAGCGCAATGACACAAATCTTATTTGTCTGGACTGGGGTGAACTGGCGGATGGCAATTATATATTCGATGCGGTAGTCAATGCAAAACAGTTGGGACCATATCTGGCCAAAGTTTTGCTTGAAATGTTTGACCATGGCTTGGATATTGAAAAACTTCACATTGTCGGACACTCACTGGGCGGACAGATGGCTGGGATTATTGGTCGAGAGATCCTTAAGCGGTCCAAGCGTACCATGAAAATAAAACGGTGATTTTTAAATTAGCATTAACATGTAAGTTAACGTCTTTCCTAATTTTGTATCATTTTGGTCCAGAATAACCGGCTTGGATCCAGCATTTCCACTTTTCTATCTCACCGCTGGATTGGCCACTCACATCAATAAGAATGATGCCGAATTCGTGGATATTATACACACAGATGCGTGGCTCTATGGAGCACCCAGCAGTTCTGGCACAGCGGATTTCTGGCCTAATGGTGGCAAAACACTACAGCCGGGTTGTCCGCAGCGCAACTATAAAATGCTCAGCGACAATGATTTGTCGAGTCATCGGCGTAGCTGGTGGTTTTGGGCCGAGAGTGTATCTGATCGTTTTCCTATTAAATTCAATGCCGTGGCCGCCAAAAGCTGGGATGAGTTCAAACAAAAAAAAATTACGGAATCTGCTGAGGCTGTAGTCATGGGTCATAATTGTCCCACAACGTAAGTTGATAAGAACACGAATACAACCACTATCATGCATATTTATAATATATTTATACACTTATTATACTTTAGTGTACATGGCGATTTTTACTTACAAACAAATGGCGTAACACCCTTTGCACGTGGCCATGAGGGTGTTACCTATGTGGATCCAAAGGAACTTATAGGCAATAACAATACTTATGAAATCACAGGACCCGAAAAGTAAATCAACGAATTATAATGTGTTTAGCGCACAATTAAGTGCTATTTTAATAAATTGTTGCTTGCTTTTGTTAACTAAATATCTTTTTTTTTAAATTATGTTATGGGTTTCGATTGCTAACCCTTTTTTTCTAAAGTTTGCTGAAGTTTATTTTATCGAAATGAATATGGAAATTGGTCAAGGTGTGCAATGCAACATACTTTGGTGCACTTCTTTAATTGTCGCCAATTGCTTAGACTATCTGTAAGCTAAAAAAACAAACATTTTTACACAAGTTTAATGAATAGATTACATCAGCCAAGAAAAAACGGCAGGTTGTTTGCAAGAGTAATTATAATAATGGTTTATGAACAACACTTCGTGTTTGCGAATACTCTGTTTTTAATTATTGCGAATATTAGTTTATGCATTTCCACTCACCCAAATCATGTATTTAAGTAGAGTTAGAAACGAATGATCTTCAGTTTCTAATTTTACGTCGATACGACAAGTTCTTGGCACTAATCAACTGTGTTTTTTTCATTTAAGTGTTAAAATGTTTGCAAATGTTTGGCTTGTGCTTATAGTTATGATAACAAAAAGTGGTAATTATTACATTACAAAAACAAAAATCAACACTCGAAAAAAAACCGTTTTCTTTTATTTTATGACCTCTGATATGTATATTAAATTAGTTTTATGCAATGCCCGTCCGTCCGTCCTTCTGTATGAACGCTATTTTTGTTTGACACCCTTAGCGATAGAGACTTGAAACTTGGACCGTATACTGGTCTGTGCCCGAGTCAGAAAAAGTGTAAAAACTGGAGTACTACGTTCACTAAATTGCTAGGAAACTGATGAGATCGATTATTCCCATTATTTTAAGACTACAGATCAAAATATACATTTGCCGACCACGCCGACACCTGCTGCCCCCAGGAACTTCGTCCCTAGAAACTTGGAATGAAATTTTTAAGCTAGAGTCACCATATTTTGAAAGTATGTTACTGGTAACTCCCCTAAAAGATCGATAAAAATTGGATCTCCACCTCCAGAAACCGTTTACTTGTTAGAGTAAATTGATAAAACCATACACACTTTTGGACCAGGAATCTCCACAAATATATTTTTCACCCACGCCAACTTCAGCTCCCAAAATTCTCAAGAGCCCATATGTCTCGTAATTAAAGAGATACAGTGACCAAACTTGGATGTAAGATTACTAGGAACCTTCTCTAATATTTTTTAGATACGCCCACTTCAGCTCCCAAAATTCTCAATAGTTTATATCTTGCGCAGTTTTGGGCCCAAGCATACAAAGGAAGATTACTAGGAAACCACTCAAAAATTCCAACTCCCGTGCCGAAAATTCACAAAAATTTATATGTACCGCAATTTTAAAGGCAAACTTAGGGGAAAGATTGCTAGAAATCTCCTTCCAAAATCGGTAATTCTTGGCCTATTGGCTCTTATGGTATCAGGTTATTGCGCAGTTACGCCCAACTTCAACGTGCGCAGTTGTTTATTAATATTTTAATGAACTTCTGTCTATTTATTGAAGCAGGTGTGAGAAAATAATGTGCACTGTAATAGAATCCAAGCGAAAAAATGTAGCATTTTTAACGAGAACTTTCAAATAAGTTAATGCATGAAAGCTGTTCAGAAGTAATTCGCCATTTGTCAGAAGTTGCAGTAGAAAGTAATCTTAACACCGTTAAGTAAAAGGATATTCTACGAAAAGTTTCGTTACTCACATTGCTAAAAAATTATTCAAAAAATTATAAAATGAAAGAATATGATTCATAACCATGGCAGAATTTTTGCCATTGTATAAACTTGTGATCATCATATACTTACGTAATACATAACTTTTTATTTTCAGTGTTACTATGGAGCCACCCTCTCTCAAATTTCAATCCAGATTTATCAACAGCTAAATTTGTATTGTTAGTATTCATTACTTCATTCAGTACTCATTTAACACAAATACCTCTGTTCTTTTTGATCCAGCCACGATGACGTCTACAATCTTAGTGACCCCAATTTGGTGGGCAAATTAGACCCTAGTAAGAATACTGTGTTGTATTTGCATGGCTTTGGGGAGAATATGACTTCGACGAGCATTAAAGTCATCGCAGAGGCCTA
The DNA here is from genome assembly GCA_035044325.1 of Drosophila nr. medialis 2 BK-2023a. Taxonomy (NCBI): domain Eukaryota; kingdom Metazoa; phylum Arthropoda; class Insecta; order Diptera; family Drosophilidae; genus Drosophila; species Drosophila nr. medialis 2 BK-2023a. Next base: position 1,545,345 of record JAWNMH010000410.1, on the reverse strand, counting down.
TTCGGAGCGCAGTGATACTAACTTAATTATTCTGGATTGGTCTCAACTGGCTGGTGGTGATTATGCACTCGATGCAGTGGTCAATGTAAAGCGATTGGGATCACATTTGGCAAAAGTTTTGCTTGAAATGTTTGATCAAGGCTTGGATATTGAGAAACTACACATAGTTGGACACTCACTGGGCGGACAGTTGGCTGGTCAAATTGGTCGGGAGATCCTTAAGCAGTCCTACCGTGTCAAGAAAATAAAAAGGTGGCTTGGCAACATGAACTATAAAGTTCTTCACATGATAATTCATTTCATATCATATTTGCTTAGAATTTCCGCCTTGGATCCAGCTTTCCCTCTTTTCTACTTGGACGCTGGCATAAACGAACACCTGTCTAAAGATGATGCCAAGTTTGTAGATGTTATTCACACAGATGCGTGGCACTATGGAGCACCGTTCAGCACGGGCACAGCGGATTTCTGGCCCAATGGTGGCACTACCCTTCAGCCAGGTTGCCCGAAACGCAACTATGAATTGCTCACAGAGAATGATTTGTGTAGCCATTGGCGTAGCTGGCGGTTTTGGGCCGAGAGTGTATCCGATCGTTTTCCTGAAAAATTTAATGCATTGGCTGCCCAAGACTGGATACTCTTCAAGCGAAATATTACAGAAGACCATGAAACTGTCATGGGTCTTTATTGTCCCCCAACGTGAGTTAGAAGGGAGGCGAATATGATTAGTAGATCATTGATTTGTATTTACTTTAAATATTTTATTTTAGTGCACGTGGCAATTATTACTTGCAAACGAATGGCGAAACACCCTTTGCACGTGGGGAGAAGGGCCTTACGTACATGTGAGGAACTTTAATGTAACGTCAATACCTACAGTGTGAGCCACTGTATACATTATTATCAAGCTATCAAATTATATGATTGTATTATTATTATATCTTATGAGACAAATATATACATATTTAAAACGCAAATGTTTAGTTTTTAAATAAATCGTACATTTTTTAACATTAATTTGTTTTGGTTTTTAAAGTGTTTTTCTTCACATTTCTAAAGGTCTACTTATAATGCGCCAATAGAATCGATATTAAGGTATCGATATTAATGAATATATTTATCGATACAAAATACTCAACAGCTTTGCGAGAGTATCGCGCATCTCTAGTGGCTTCTCTCACATATCAAAATAAAATACGAGAAATTTGTAAAAAAACAAGAGTATATCAAAATGAAAATAAAGCTTATCGACTCTGTTGTGCGAAGCTTTAAGGTGGCCAAAATATTCCGCGAGAACACTGACAAAATCAACGCCATCGACTTTGCACCAAATGGAGAGCATTTAATCTCCTGCAGCGAGGATGACCAAATTGTTATATACGATTGCGAGAAGGGCACCCAGTCCAGAACGGTGAACTCGAAGAAGTATGGCGTAGATCTCATCCATTTTACACATGCGAACAATACGGCCATACACAGTTCGACAAAGGTTGACGATACGATCAGATATCTTAGCCTGCACGATAACAAATACTTGCGCTATTTTCCTGGACACACAAAGAAGGTGATTTCGTTGTGCATTTCGCCGGTGGAGGATACATTTCTGTCCGGTTCACTTGACAAGACGCTGCGTTTGTGGGACTTACGTTCACCAAATTGCCAGGGTCTGATGCATTTGTCCGGTCGCCCCATTGCCGCCTACGATCCCGAGGGTCTGATCTTTGCCGCCGGCGTCAATTCGGAGAGCATTAAATTGTACGATTTGCGCTCGTTTGACAAGGGACCCTTTGTCACTTTCAAGCTCAACCAGGAGAAGGAGTGCGACTGGACAGGATTGAAATTTTCGCGCGATGGCAAAACAATATTGATCAGTACGAATGGTTCGGTTATACGTCTCGTGGATGCCTTCCATGGGACTCCGCTGCAGACATTCACCGGCTATCCGAACAACAAGGGCATTGCCATCGAGGCGAGCTTCAGTCCCGACTCGCAGTTTATCTTCTCCGGCAGCACCGATGGCCGTGTGCACATCTGGAACGCGGACACCGGAAACAAGGTCTCTGTGCTGAATGGCGATCATCCCGGCCCTGTGCAGTGTGTACAGTTCAATCCCAAGTACATGATGCTCGCCTCGGCATGCACGAACATGGCCTTCTGGCTGCCCACCTCCGAGGACGGTGTTTAGAGTACATAGTCTTATAAATTTTGTTATATTTAACAATTAATACTAAATACTTTAAAAGTTGAATTAATGGCAACAGTATTATAATGTTCAAATCTACTAAGTCGATCCCTTCTGCTCCTTTGCCTTGAGTCGCTCATAGGTGGTGCGTATGGTGCTCAGGAGTTGTGTCAGATTGTGACCCATCTTGGCGCTGATGCCCAGCAATTCGGGCTGATCTAGTTGCTGCTGCAATTGTTCGTAGTTGGATGCACTGGCAGCCACATCCATTTTGTTGGCCACCACCAGCTGCGGTCGATTAGCCAAACTGCCACCAAACTGCTCCAGTTCGTGCTTTAGTTTTTGGTATTGCGTCCACGGCTCCGGTGCACTGGCATCGATCACAAATAGAAGCAGCGTACAACGCTCGGCATGTTTGAGGAACTGTATACCCAATCCCTTGTTGCGATGTGCATCCGGCACCAGGCCAGGCAGATCGGCAATGGTCAGCTGCACATGATCTTCGTACTGCACGGTGCCCAGATGCGGACGCAGCGTCGTAAATGCATATGGTGCCACCTTTGGCTTGGCGCGAGTCAACGCATTCAGCAGAGTGCTTTTGCCGGCATTGGGAAAGCCGATCAGGCCCACCTCAGCCATGCTGCGCAGCTCCAAAATATAGCTGCTGTCCTCGCCAGGAGGTCCGTATTCGCACACCTTGGGACTGGTCTCCTTGTCGGTGGTGAAGAAGCGATTCCCCTTCCCACCAGCTCCACCACGTGCTGCCACAAACATCAGATCCGCAGTGGACAAATCAGCCACAATCAGACCTTTACCGTTGCGCACAACTGTTCCGATGGGCACTTTGATCACCGCATGCTTGGCATTTTTGCCATGGCATTCCTTGGCGCCGCCAATGCCACCTTCGCTGGCTCGGAGCAAGCTGCCAACATGATTGAAGTTTCGCACATCATTGGAGGCCTGGAGGATGACATGACCACCGTTACCACCATCACCGCCATCGGGTCCGGCACGCTCATTGCACCACAGTTGCAGGAACGAGACGCAGCCGTCGCCGCCCTTTCCACCAATGGTCCTTACTCGCTTCGCATCCGAAAAGTATTGTGCCTGAAAGTGGATGCACGGATTAATTGTTATGTAAACATATTTGTCATATTGGGCCTACCTCTTTGCGTGTGGACTTTCCCTTTCTGGGACGCAGTGCAGCCGCAATCTGGCAATAGTTTACTCGATTTTTGCAGAGACTTTTAAAGATCAATCGGCTTGAAATTGAAAACAGCGACATTTTGTCGAGTTCCCTTTTATCTACCCAAGATATCGATATACTTGCATGTTGTCAGCTGATGCTATCGATAGCAATTCAATGCTGAGATCCCGGAGTTTTGTGCAATTCAGAAAAATGTCCATAAAAGCGGCACTCGTTGATCTTAGCGGTACTTTGCATGTGGAGGATGATCCAACTCCAAACGCTCCTGCCGCATTACAAAGGTATATCAGGTTTAATATTCATATGTACATATACACATAAGAATACATATGTATATATACTTCTAGACTTCGGGACAGCGGTGTTTCCATTAAGTTTGTAACAAACACCACGAAAGACTCGAAATCTACACTATTTGAACGGCTTTCTAAAATTGGCTTCCAACTGGAGATCTCAGAAATTTACAGTTCACTGAGCGCAGCTGCCGCATTTGTATCGAATGAGAAATTGAATCCCTTCTATTTGCTGACGAGCGATGCACGTAAGGATTTCCCTGAAGAAGACATAAGTCGTCCGCTGAATTCGGTTGTTGTCGGTCTGGCGCCCAATGCATTCGACTACGAGCACATGAATAAGGCATTTAAGTGGGAAAATTATTTTAGTATTGTGACACACATAAATAAAATGTAATTTTTACTCAGTGTGCTGCTTCAGGAGAAGACATACAAGCTTGTGGCCGTGCATCAGGGCAAGTACTATAAGCGAGCGGATGGCTTAGCTCTGGGGCCGGGCTGCTTCGTCAAAGGACTGGAGTATGCGACTGGTAGTACGGCAACGCTTATTGGCAAGCCGAATCCCTATTTCTTCCAAAGCGCCTTGCCTGCCAACTTGAAACCGGAACACTGCGTGATGATTGGTGATGTAAGCTGAAATTGTGTTTACATTTGAATTAATTGATATATTGATATGAACATGTGCATTTCTAGGATGCCAATGATGATATTGCCGGTGCCATGAAAGTGGGTCTGCAGGGCGTACTTGTCAAAACGGGCAAATTCTTGCCGGACGCTTTGTCAGCCATGACGACGCCACCAACAGCTGTGGTGGCCAACTTTGCCGAAGCAGTTGACTGGGTGCTATGTAAAAATAGTAGTTAATTTTTTATTAGTTTTACGCTTTTCGAAAACGAAAAACAAGCAAATAGGAAATGCACCAGTTTTGACCGTTTCTAACACAGTACTAAATTACAATTTAGGTGTGAATAATTTGTTGAGTAAATAGAAAATAAATGTAATTTCATTTTGCCATGGATGCCTTGCAATTAAAGTCGAAGCGTATCAATATTTTTTTCTCGTATTTAATAGAACAAATCTAACGTAATAATTTAGTTTCCTTACATTTTTGGCGCCCTATCTAATTTCGTATATTACAATACATACCAAATTAATTAAATATTCTACTGATAAAATAAAATGAATATTCTTCGATTTGCTCTCTTATATTCATAAAAAAATGTATTTAAAAAGAGGTAAACAACAATTGTTGAGTATAAATTTGAACAGTAAATTTAAGAATAGACGCAATGTTGCATTGAAACTTACATCGATTTTTTGTGGTATCTTTTCAGTTGGTATCTTTTGGTAATTGTGCAAGACTCGCAATTTGAGAACGTACGTACTTTATTGACACAATGTTAGTTTATTACTTCAATTGTTTATTCACCTTTTGAGCTTTGACGTGTTTGACTTGACGTTTTTGTTTTTGTAAATTGCACATACTGCACAAATAATATTTCGCTCAATGAGTTGGATAAATGATACCAACACGGAAACGCATTTTTATAGTTATATTATTAATTGCCCTACTGGGGCTCTTGCTGCGCTTTCTACTCTTCAATCGTCCACTACCGGATTTGAAGGTAAGTGATTAATTTTGATTACTAGAAAAAGCGGTTGCATATATATTTAGTATATGTAATCTCTATATATATATATATAAAAATATATATTTAAATACTTAACAATACACGTTGGTCATTTATATTTGTATTTAACTTTCATATTTATTTAATTAATAAAATGACTAGCATCTTTTTATTATCATTTCTTTATCAGTATTATCATATTTTCCTCTAGTCTCTTAAGTAAGTTTTAGCCTTGATAACGTACTCAATTTTTTCTGGTTAGATTAACTTATCTCCACATAGTCATTATAATTATATTAATGAAAATTTGTTTTGGTTCTTATTTAAACTTTCCCTGGACATCCAAGGAGGAACCAAACTACCCACGAAGCCCAGGAGAGCCAGTGTTGGTAATGGTGTTCTATGAGGCTCTATGCCCGGACTCAAAATACTTTATTACCAAGCAATTGTTGCCCGCGTACAAGAATGCTGCTCCCATTATGGAGGTTCAGCTTGTGCCTTATGGCAAGGTAAGCAAATATCATAAATGAATGCTCGAATAAATTACAACGTAAGCGTTTCGATTTCAAGGCACACACAAATACAGACGCTGAGGGTAAACTGATCTTTGACTGTCAACACGGTGCCACTGAATGCCAAGCGAACATTTATCATGCATGCGTAGCAGAAATTATCGATGATCCATTAATTCGCTTAGAAGTTGTTAACTGTATGATTCGGGACAACCGATTGCCCAAAGATGCTATGCACAAGGTTCTATCTATTTAAATGATTATTTACATATTCCAAACATTAACGATTACATTATCATTCGCAGTGTGCCAAGCAGCACAATGTTGAGAATATTGATCTGATTCAAAAGTGCTTTGATAGCAATCATGGATCGGAGTTGATGAAACTAAACGGCGATGCAACATCTGCACTTCGACCCCAAGTCACATTCATTCCTACAATAACATTAGATGGATCTCAGGGAAGACAGGCGTCAATTTTAAAGGATCTACTTGGCGAGATATGCAAGGTGGCAGCAGGCATGGAGCAGGCTGAGAAAATTTGCAAACAACCTTAGTTCAAAATATTTTTACATAAATCAATTTTTATAAATAGACTGTAAATTTTGCAAATTGACAATTGTTTATTAAATTGAATTTTTGAGTTTTACAATTAATTAATAAATATACAAAATACATTCGTTACTCAACATAAATAGTTCGTATAAGTTATAACTATCATAAACTAATATTAGATTGATTGACATATATTCCTATTTCAGTGCTTAGCGGATTATCATCAGCACTGGATTTGGCATGCAAATTTGCATCATCTTCACTGGCAATGGAAACCGTAAATCTTTTTATAAGGCAGCTTTTAGCGTCACACAGACTCAATGAAAATTCAATCGCCAGTGCATTTTGATTTCCAGGGGCAACATTCTCTAAATGCTTTATTTGCAAAATGCATTTTCCGTCCGTTAATTGGCCACGTGTTTGCTTCATTTCCAGAGCAGGATTAATGCTTCGCATCATCCATTTTTGTGGGGCATCTGCTGTGAACTTTAAGTCCGGTGCTAGCTTGATGATGAAATTTAAAGAGCTGCGCTTGTGCTGAAGCAGAGGAATACTCTTAACCAGCTGCAAACCAGTGGCTTTCGATGCACTCAGCGGTGCGTCTGTTTCGCTTGTAGATGAAGGAATTTGTTTAAAGTCGAGCAAAAATCGTCGAGCCTTATTCGTTGTTAAATCAATGATATGAATTGTGTGATTGTTTGTGTCAGAAACTAATAATTGATGTCCACTTGCATCTACACAAAGGCCAGATGGCTCTCTCAGTGTAAGGATGCCATCATCTTGGTTCTTGATTACCAAAGTTGAAATTATATTGGTATCAATATCAATTACTTTGATTTTGTGATTATATGTGTCAGCCACATAAAGCTTGCGATCGATATGATTGAATGCAACACCCAATGGATGCTGCAATTTTGCGTTATAAAGTTTGCCATCCTCATCGCCAAAAGCAAACAAATTCTATAAAAAGTAAACATTAAAGTTATAATAGCTAAGATGCATTGGGTTGGAAACTTACCAATGGATTGCGATCTCCACCAACAACTGGCATCACTTTCCCATCGACCATTGAGGCTTTGCGTATGCTAGAGCTCTCACTATCCGCCACAAATAGATAATCGCTGGTCATGGCTAAGCCAGATGGTTGCGCAAAAGCAGCATTTTGCGGATAGGAGTTGTTGCGATTCTCCTCGAGACCGTTGCCAATCAGGGAGACACAGCAACGTGGCTCAAACTTGCGGAACTTCCACCAAATAATGCCTTCGGGAAAATAGCCCCAAATCTGATGGGTGCCGGCCATGGCAATCAAGACGATTGTCTTCTCGGGCACATTCAGTTCATCAACGTGAAAGGACATGTCCATGTCTCGTGTGCGAAACACTTCAACATCCCAGGGCGATGATAGCGGCTGTAATTGTCCCAATTTTCCACCCACTCGCTCGTTGCCCTGGTATCCTGTGCCTGCCAGTGTTTCAACAATTCCATTTTTCAGCGATATTTGTCGCAGTGCATGATTATCGGTGTCAGCCACGATGAGTGTTTGCTCATCCAGAAATGCAACTCCTTGCGGATTATTGAATCGTGCCGTCAATAAATCGCCATCCACAAATCCATTATCGAGTCCTCCAATCTTATGCTCCACGCTTCCGGCAATTGTCACGACCAGCACACGATTGTTGCCAGCATCAGCAATAGCATAACGATCCGAAAACCGGGAAATTTTGGCTGGGAACCGCAGGTTCGATGCCGGATGCAGATCCGTCGACAGTTGCAGAGGCAAACTGCTATTGTCGATCTTCTGATGCCGTCCAAAATAGGATAAGGCTGCACCGACGAAGTCGTGCAGAAACTCGCTATGTCCCTCGCCCATCAACAGCAACATCGGCAGCCCGCTCGGACTCAGGACCAGGAGCGAGGGCCAGCAGCGTATGCTGAGTGCTTGCCATAGGGAGGACTTCGAATCATTGACAATAGGATGCTTGATTCCATAACGCTGCGCTGCCGAGAGAATATTTGCGGCTGTGCGCTCATTCTCAAACTTGGGGCTATGCACACCGACAACGACGAGGCCTTTCTCAACGGTGAATCTCTCTTCGAGAGCTCGCAGCTCGGGCAACACATGCATGCAGTTAATGCAGCAGTATGTGAAGAAATCCAGCACAACCAGTTTGCCATGCAATCCAGCAAGTGTCAGCGGCCGACTTACATTGAACCAATCCAAATCTAAATGGAATGTGGATTACGTTTCAGTTGACAATTGACATTAAAAACATATTCAATTTGGCACATACCACAATCGAATTCAAATTGCAAGGATTTGACTTTCGCAATGGAATTGTCGTCTGCGTTCCATCGTCCAAAAAACTCTTCAAATACTTTTGCTCTATTGTTTTTGTTGCTGCGATAATTTTGCTGTAGCTCCTCGGTAAGGTAAGTAATAATATCGATTGCGGACAAGTCCTCCGTGCACTCCATTCTTATGCTTTCTTCAATTTTTATTACCGTGCCTGCTATTAGTAACAAAAATTATTACTTATTTTAACCTATCGATATACATATATGTAATTATTGTTTCTGCCAACTATCGATGATCGAAGAATGAGAGATCTAAAGAAACAAAGAACAAAAAAAAAATAAATAACTCAACCAACAACTTTTGAGTAAACCAATTAAAAATTGAAAGTTAGTTTGTTGCAAGTGAAGGATGGATAGTTTAAGTTGGGGAATGAGATTAAATAAATAAATTAAATAATTTCAGCATGAGTATTAATTTGATCTTGACGATTTGCCTAATAGAATGTACAAAATAAAGTGCTTAAAGATAAAGTGCATAATTCAGGGGATTCCTTCACACCTGTTTTCAGCAGAGAATTATGCAGTCGGCCGTCAACGACTCAACAGAACGTTGCTAGTATTATTTACATTGCGAACTGAGTATTTATTGCTTTGCTGACTACGGTCACACTGCTGGTAATTATAACTTACATGCATGTGTATATAGCGCACAGAGAGGCTGGCATATTGTTTCTTGGATCTTAAGTGAACTTGAGCAAACGGATTGTCGCTCGGTCGCTGTTTTGTCAAATATATAATAATATTCGCATTCATAAATCCTACGGGAAAAAGTCACAGCAATTACGTATTATGGAAAGAAGTGAAAAGTGCTTGAAACAATGCCTTAAACGGACTAAAGTGTCAAACTCAGAAATAATTAACGACAACTTGACTTTGCGAATGCCGCGTGTGAGAGATGGAAAATCAATTGCACGTCCAAAATTATGTGTTACCTTGGAAGGTCGAAAGACAACAACAAACAACTTTTGTTTTGTCTTTCTAATTTCAATTCTAGCACTCTCGAATTGTATACATTTGTGCCTCGGCTCTTATGCAAATGATATTGATAGCCATGGCGATGCCCCGCTTACAGCGTTAAAACCATCGAATTTACTTATAAATAATAATCTGCTGACAGAGGACAACGTAAATAACTCCGAAACCAGTACGGCTTCCAGATTGAGACAATTGTGGTTGCCAGAATTACAAAGAAGGCAAGTTTAGAAGCATAATTTCAAAATAATCTCTGTTTATAATATAGCGTGTTGAAACTAGTTGAAACTAATATTTACATACTTATGAACATAGATACGTCATTTTTATATATATAAATATCTATATATATATATATGTAGATGACTGGGTTTGATCTACTCAGTTTGTGTGATGTGCTGTGCATTAAATATAGAGACTGCTACAGAGGAAATTTGTTAAAGGCGTCAATTTTGTTATATTGCTTCTCCACAAAAACACAATAAACGAGAACAGATAATTTATACGATCTTAATAAAAAACATATTTTCTGTTAATTATCCAATGATTGTCGCCTTCATGTTGCCACTGTGTTCGAATTTTACTTAATTTTAATTCCGGAATTTGTACACATGTTTGAAGCTTTCAAAACGAAGGTCTCGAAAACGAATTGCCAAATATTGTACACTTAAAGATCCGGCGACTATTTTTTGCTGGTTACAGACTTGGTTTTAATTTAAGTTGACAGCTAATTTAAATAGCCAACAAGAACAAATATAAATGACTATAATATTGAATAAATTCAAGTGTTGCATTAAGTCATTTGTGATGACGATTTCTTCAAAGAATTTCCTGCCTTACATTGAATGTGCATAAATTCTCTCTTAACATCAAGCTAATTGTAATTGAGGTAAGATAATTTATTCTAAAATAGGTTATAATCTTGTAAAACGTTGATCGAAAGTAAAAAAAATACTTTGTCGAACGGAAAGGGTATTCATATTTCAGCATCTCAATGCTAACTTTTTGTGCAGTAAAGTACACACTCAAATTAATACATATATACATTAAAAATGACGAAATATGCTTTGTACGTGTGTGTGTGTGTGTGTGGGCCTGTGTGTTTCTTTAAAAGTGTGCTCTTTTATATTTGTTTCGATTAACGAGGGATCGTTGGGAACAGAACAAATTGTATTTAATATATTCCCCAATTTGTTGGTAGTGAGTATAAAACTTTGTTGTAAAATTATTTAGTTGCCGCTTGAGTGTCTGTTCTCTTTAAAGATAGCTTATCTATACTGACTGGTTCTAATCTGCGTTTTTCACTGATTTTCAATGGTAAATGCCTACGAAATGTATATTTATTGAATATGTACACAGTTTGTACCATATATTATGTATGTTCAAAGACAAATAAATAAAAATTTCCACTGTCCAAATTTTGCAAAAAATTGACCCGTTAAAAAGAAATCATTTATGAGCATGATTCCCTATAAGTTTTTGACCTGAATTTATCTAATAATTTAACGTTTTGTATTAGTTCCCAATATTATTATTATAAGTGTTGTGGTTTTGTGCCGTCTATAAATGTATTGTGGTATTATAAATTCATCACGCAGATAGAGATTTATCACTTATTTTAATGCTAACTGCTTGCTTTAGTTGTATGTAACCGACTACGCAATACTCTTTTCTCAGTTGCGAACAGAAGACTTTGACTTTAAACGGAACTATTTTTAACTTGATAATTAAAGAAGATATTACTCACTTCGTACATAATTAACGTACTCTATTTGCCTTTGGGGGGAACAGGGTACACATAATTATATTTATTTTATTTCATATTATTCTCTAAAGCAGCTGCAACTCAATTTCTCGATGTTATCATTTAATGTTTATCAACGCACTGCATACACAAAGACACACATACACACACCCATACACTTTATGTACACACAATATGAACACACTCAGGCAGAGACCTACATAGATACTTAAATGTGAGCATGTATGGCTTATGTTTGTTTTTAGATTTGAGACCACAATTACTTGACTTGTTGCTCTCATAAATCTCAGAATTAGTCGAAGTGCAAATTTGAAAAAAATATTCAGGTCACATATATATACACGCATTCGAATTTATTGATGTAAGGGCTAGTTTGTATGCACGCACATATACTAAATTGTTACTTGCACTTGCTGAAAGAAATAACTGTTTATTAAATATATTCATACATAAATAAAACACGCGTTGTGTCTGTATCTTTGATTTGTTTTGACTGCTAAATTCTATTTATAGGAATTTTTATGTATGCAAAAGCATCACCATTTGCTTCATGTTCCTACATTGTATGTATACGTTCACACATCCACACACACCTACATACATACAAGTTGCAAAGAATAAGAAGCAACTGAGTCAAAACATTGCTTTCAATGTTTTCATTTTGTTGTGTTCGTTTTGCTTTGCTTTTGGTCAAGGCAAGCGAATGGGCGACAGCTCCTTGGCCACAGTTTGGGAAGCACTGCAGCTAACCGCAAACATTTTCGCTAATGACTCATTGCTGTGTACCCATTCTTAGCCATAGTATTTTATCCAGTCACGTCAGGCGTCACGTTTAAGTTTGAGCTAACAAACTTAGCACACACACACTCAAATGATAACACATACATACGTAAATTCATAAGTACGCTACTCATAATACAGGTACAAATTGAGGTACAAGCAAGTGTACACACGTATGTTTGGTGAAGCCGCAGCAAAATCAATACACACATCTTATACACAAACAGACATTTTGTATACATGCTGCATATATATATATATATATATATACAAAACTATATTTATAAAATTATTTTGAATAGTGCCAAACTCAATTCCGCTGATTCATATTTTCATTGTATCGCATAATCCAAATTAATCTGGATTGCAATTCAAAATATAATATGCGTGATCACACAATAATACGTCGTATGTATGTATTTCCGCAAGAATTTTATTAAGTCATCATTTCAATAAAATAGTTTCAGTTTGGTTGACCCGCATTTGCTTTAAGATCTGCCTAAAAATTGTGTTTGAACATTTCGAGACGCAAAATAATTGAATTAGTTGGCTTGGCAAACGAATTGAGGCAGCATTAACAATTGAAAGCAGTTTACATAATGTTTTTTGGGTCTCTCTGAAATTGATGCTTGAAATTGGATGTGGCAAGCTGTGGGAATGTGGAAATTACTAATGTATTTGTGTTTCTCACACTATATGTGGTTGAAGATAGATAGAATTGCATGAGCTCCGTTGGAGATCGAAGGATGCGAGTATATTGATCTTGTTAAAATGCAGAAAACAAGCGTAATATTTGTGACAGATTTTGCTTGTTTACTCAATAGTATAAGTACTATATACTTTACATTACTATAAATAATAAATAATCAATCATTGCGTTGCGTTGCGAACACGTGCTTCACCATACAAAAGTACAGGTTAAAATAAATTGGGATTGATAAAAATCTAGCAAAAACTTTTAAGTGGCAGTTAACTGCAGCGTGTCGTTGAAACCCTGAGCACAAATACACACACACATCAGTAAGTTGAGATTGTCTGAGATGTGTACTCGATCGAGTGAGATACATATGTATATATACACATTTGTTGAAGATAAAGTTATAGTGATAAGACAATGTCGCTTGTGACGCAAGCTCAAATCTTGCGGGGCCAATAAGATTCAGATAATCTGTCTTGCATGTGGTTAAATTTAGTAAGTTCTGGTTTCCATGGCACGTTTATCAATCAGCTACATAAGGATCTCAAACGATTTGATGACTAAAAAATACGACTCTTGATAATATTGCATAACACTCGACGGAACAATAAGTACGTCAGAAATGCTGTTTGATCAGCCCTAATCAACTTGGTAAAAATATAAATAGATAGCAGTCAGAACAATATATATTTATCTGCTGCAAAAATAACACATCGTTTGGTAAATTTGCTAAAGTTTGGGTAACTTTTATGATGTTGATAAGATCCTGACTAATCGCCAAGATACCGGATATTATAGAAATTGTGCTTACCTGTTTTGTTGCCAAGACAGCAGTAAAACTGTGTAGATTCTATGACTAAGAGAATTTCCCAAAAAATAATTTACATTTAAATTATATATGTAGCGGATGCTTGTTTTTTGTTCCTATTTGTTATAATTTTAAGATAAATGTTTGCCATAATTATAGAATTATTAAATTAATAATAATTGAATTTTATTTTAGAATTCGGTTAACCCGAAAAGCGAAAAGCAATATACGCATTATTGGAATGCGTCTGGAAAGTAATGGCCAGGAGTATGAAGATGGAATACCAAGTGTATTGAGCAATAAGGAGCACACGATGCGCATATTCGGTTTTGGATTTCAGGGGAACACCGTAATTGCGTTTACAACTGAGGAAAATGAATATCAGGGAGCCTGTCTCAAGCCGGCCACAGAAATCTTTCAGCCAACAGAAGTATCGTCTGATGGTAATACGGCTTTATATATGGTGAAATTCCCGTACTCCAAGAGCGAACTGTATGTTTGTGCGAAAATCGACGAGGGAATTGCTGTAAGTTGCAACATTGCTTGATCGATTTCGACAACAATTTACTACAATTAATACATTTATTGCTTAATAGCACAGCAGCGCAGCAAATACGACACCCCTAGAACATCAGGGCAACGCGGAATGGATGAAGATCCGAACGCACGAACCACTTTTGCCTCTTTGGGTGGCTATAGTCATCATTGTGATATGCCTGTGTTTTTCAGCCCTATTCTCGGGCTTGAATTTGGGCCTAATGTCCTTGGACCGTACCGAATTGAAAGTAAGCAGCATTTATGAACAAAATGAAATAGTTATTTAAAAAATTGTTTATTTTAGATATTGCAAAATACTGGCACGCCAAATGAAAAAAAGTATGCTGCGAAAATTGTACCTGTGAGAGATCAAGGTAATTATCTGTTGTGCAGTATCCTCTTGGGTAATGTGTTGGTTAACTCCACCTTTACCATTCTACTGGATGGTTTGACCTCTGGACTTTTTGCTGTCTTAATTTCCACCCTGGCCATCGTCCTCTTTGGTGAAATTACACCTCAGGTGGGTTCTAAGTTTAATTCGATGAGTGTGGTTCTGTAAGAGTTACATGCTCAATCAAAGTGATTCATGATAATGCATCCAATCCCACATACACAAATATACGCTTTTGTGATTCATAATCATTATATTTTGCTCATTTTGATCGTACTTCTGCATACACTTTTTCTATTTATTTCTTTCTGGTTTTAAAATAGAAAACTTTGATTTGATTAATGCTGTTACACGACTCTCTCATCTTTAAATTAAAAGCAAACTTGGTCAATATTCAAAAGCATTAATTTTAAAAAATATTATTTCGCTTACAGGCTGTGTGTTCAAGGCACGGTTTAGCAATTGGAGCCAAAACCATTATGATAACCAAAGGGGTAATGGCGATAACAGCACCGCTGTCGTATCCAATTTCTCGTATCCTAGATGCACTCTTGGGTGAAGAGATTGGCAATGTTTTCAATCGTGAACGCCTCAAGGAACTTGTTCGTGTAAGTAACAACTACGACAAACGCTGATGCTAGAATAAAATCTATAATTACGTTAACCCCACAGGTCACTAATGATGTCAATGATCTGGATAAAAATGAAGTGAATATTATATCTGGCGCATTGGAGCTGCGTAAAAAAACGGTTGCCGATATTATGACACATATTAATGATGCTTATATGCTTTCGCTGGAAGCCCGGCTCGACTTTGAAACGGTGTCTGAGATCATGAACTCGGGTTATTCTCGAATTCCCGTGTACGACGGCGATAGAAAGAACATTGTTACTTTGCTGTATATCAAGGATTTGGCATTTGTTGATACTGATGATAACACGCCGTTGAAGACACTCTGTGAATTCTACCAGAATCCCGTTCATTTCGTTTTCGAGGACTACACTCTAGATATTATGTTCAATCAGTTCAAGGATGGTACGATCGGACATATTGTATTCGTTCATCGTGTCAACGATGAAGGCGATGGAGATCCCTTCTATGAAACCGTTGGTCTTGTCACATTGGAAGATGTTATTGAGGAGCTTATTCAAGCTGAAATCGTTGATGAGACGGATGTTTTCACCGATAATCGCACAAAAATTCGTCGCAAGCGTAATAAGAAAGCCGACTTTTCGGCATTTGCTGAACGTCGTGAGGCTCAATCTGTGCGGATTTCTCCTCAACTAACTTTAGCAACATTCCAGTACTTAAGTACAGGTATACATATACTGATACAAATATATGTGTGTACATAATGCAACATTATTATTTTCATTTCACTTACAGCTGTTGATGCCTTTAAGAAGAACGTTATTTCAGAACCGATCTTACGGCGATTACTTAATCAAGATATTTTCCACAATATTAAATCAAAGGGGAAAAGTAGGGATGACCCCTCATTGTATATATTCACGCAGGGAAAGGCTATCGACTATTTTGTACTTATATTGGAGGGCCGTGTCGAAGTGACGATTGGCAAGGAGGGTCTTCTCTTTGATAGTGGGCCGTTTACTTATTTTGGAACGCAGGCATTGGTGCAGAATGTCGTTGTTGGTATGCACACTAAATAGAAATATACCCATGGACATTGACTAATTAAAACTTACGTTATATGTAGATTCTCCAACTCAGATGGGATCGCTACAGTCTTTAAATATGGATTCGAAAATTCGACAAACTTTCGTTCCTGATTACTCTGTTCGCGCCTCTACGGATGTGATATATATTGCCATTAAACGTAGTCTGTACCTTACTGCAAAGAAAGCGACTCTATTGGAAAAGAGTCGCAAATCGGGAACGTTTTCAAGTGAAACATTCGATGATGAAGTTGAACGTCTACTGCATTCGATAACGGAGGATGATAGGTCTCGGTTTCTGACCACCAGTCAGAGTGCAAGACGTTCATCCAAGCCGAACAGGAGTGGAGCATCGTCACCTTTAAATAATGATCTATCGCATGATGATAGAAGTAACAGTGCTAGTGGGCAACTCAACACTGGTCATCGACTTGGTCCTGAACGTACGGAAGATGGATCATTGAGTAGTCTGGTTACTTCGGATGTGACAGGTGATCTTCAAAATGGAGAAAACGATGAAAGGAATGGAACAGCGGCATCCACGCCGCTTTTGCCGAAGCCAGACGGAAGTCTAGAGCCTAGGCAAAGTAAACCTCAATAACAACAGTCTTCGGAGAACCCTTTACATTAAACCTATCTGCCGGAAATTAAATTTTTCATAAGAATCACTCGCAGTTCTTTAAATGCAACATCAAAACTTGCTTTCTTTTTTCCTTAAATATTGTTATTTATATTAGTGCTTGTTTATCGAAATCAATTTGCAATTTGAATAGAATTGTGTTTTTCCTTATATTGTAAAACTGAATTAGAGATTTATGTTTAGATGCAAACACAAATGAAAAAATGCAAAATTTTCAATGATAGTTTCTGTATCAAAATAACAGTCCTGAGATTTCTCAAAACCTGAAATTATTACACACATATTACACATGTATTACCTCATGAAGTTCGTACTTAAGAGAAATTAAGCACCATTGCTTTTCAAATCCTCACCCTATTTCTACTTCCTATTAAATGACATAAATTACTGTGTATATGACCGCAGCATTAATTAATTAAGAATTGGTTGTTAAATTTGTTTATTGTTCAGCTTACATGCATAAATTGTATAGTTTAGTTCCCTCTTTCAAAGTGAAGTCTAAAGCAAATGTGTGCACAAGTTTTGTTTTTACTATATTGTTGTTTAATACGATTGCGTTATTGAAATGCATTCTACAATCAATTTATCCCACACACTTCATGTAGCATAACTGTATTAATTGAGAAGTTCAGAACTTCTCATTCGTTATTTATTTAACTAAAGATGTTAATTAGCAGTTTATAATGTATAATAAATATGAAAATAACTAAGTACATACATAAATATATAACTAAAAATACAACTACAAACAGAAAATACAATATGTACATACATGAAGAAACAGCGTTAATTGGTTTTTATATGTCCATCGCATTTGTGAGTGGCGCTAAGTTATGTGGCTGTTCCGACCAGGCGTTGGCATTAGATAAATAATTTTTTTTTTTGAAAGATTCTTGCAAAGAACCTACATACATCTACTAAAATATGTGCTTGCAATAAATTATAAATTTTAAAGATTCATATATATACATATATTTATTATTAAAAGATAAAAGAAAATCAAATTAAATAGAAATAATTTGTTACTTCCTTATATGTATTTACAATATATATATTCGTATATAAAATGTACACGATTTTTAAAACCATAATTATTTGGGTTCTTATTCGGGTCAATGTTTACAGTTTTAGAACCACTGGTCAATGTTGCTATTTCTATCATCAAAAGGCAGGTTTCCACCAGATCTCATCTGTTCTACAGTTGGTTATGTCTGACTGGAAAATTTAAAGCTGTCTTTAGTTTTAAATGCAAATTAAGTAAAAAGCAACATAAATTTACAATTTATTAAAAGTTAACTTTTAACAGTAGAATTTCAACTGCGATTTAATTCAAACACAAGCCGCGGCTTGCATCTGGCAAGATAAACTGCAACTGGAGTGTAAGCCCACTGTTAATTTATAGCAACCGAAAATAATATAATCTGTATGCTCAAAAAAATCGATCAAAATATGTGCAATCGAAATTGCACAGCACCATTTGAGTTTAACAGAATAACATTAACAGTTGCATAAACAAAATCTCTGGTTTGCTGTATTTAGTTTGTTTCATTGATTGCTTTTGGAAAAAATGCATCGTGATGGAAAGTCACATTCGCGTGGCGGCAAATCCCACGCTCGTCCGCCCGGACTGACAGGCAAGGAAATTGGCCTGTATTATAGGAATCTTGCGCGCCAACGTAAAAACAATGCCACCGCAGATGAGCCAAAAATTCGCCTCGGCTGTGATGTTAGCGTTCCACCGGGTATTCTACGGCGAGTCACCGAATACCTAGAGCAGTTTAAGTCTGGTCGTGAATCGAAGGAGCAGCACTTAGATGCTAAATTCAAAGAACAGTTTCGCCATTTGTTGAGTGTGAATTTTGAGACCTTCATTGACGAGACAAAGAAACAAAATGAGGATTTAAAATTGAGCAATCCCGGACTGGATGAGTATCTACAAGAGCAGCAGAAGGAGCGCATGGAATCTAAAGATTTTCGAGCACGTTACGAGGAGCGCATGAAATTGCCAACAATGACGCATGCTGCGGATATTATCGAGGCTGTGAGTCAAAACCAGGTGCTACTAATTGTGGGCAGCACCGGGTGCGGAAAGACCACACAGGTGCCCCAACTCTTGCTGGACGATTGCATAGCAAAGGGCAGTGGATCCAGCTGTCGCATTGTGTGTACACAGCCGCGTCGCATCTCGGCCATTAGTGTAGCAGAGAGAGTTAGCTACGAGCGTGTGGAATCCCTTGGCAAGTCGGTTGGCTATCAGATCCGCTTGGAGAGTCGTAAGCCCCGAGAGCGCGCGTCCATCACATACTGCACGACTGGTGTGCTGCTGCAGCAATTACAATCGGATCCACTGATGCACAGCGCCAGCGTTCTGCTTCTCGATGAGATTCACGAACGGAGCGTGGAAACAGATCTTCTGATGGCATTACTTAAATTAATTCTGCCCCATCGACCGGCGCTGAAGGTGATCCTGATGAGTGCCACTGTGCGGGAACAGGATTTCTGTGACTATTTCGAGAATTGTCGAATGCTTCGAATAGAGGGTGTCATGTATCCCGTGAAGATGCTCTATCTGGAGGATGTACTAACCCTTACTGGCTATCAGTTTGACAGCCGACAGAACAGACGCCGGCGAGATCAGCCCGAGCATAGAGCCATGATCGAGCCATATTTAAGACGCCAGCGTGGCAGCTATGATAACAAAGTCTTAGATCAGCTCCGGCTGCCCGAATCGGAGGGTTGCGAGGATATTGACTTTGTGGCTGATCTTGTTTATTACATATGCAGTAGCCAGCCAAGTGGTGCCATATTGGTGTTTATGCCCGGCTACGATAAGATCTCAAAACTGCACAACACACTGACAAATCCTCGCTCGGCGCTGGGCCAACGCTGGCGGGATCAGTTGATAGTCTATCCACTGCACTCGTTGCTGCCATCCGTGGAGCAGCAGTCGGTGTTTCGTCGAGCACCGCAGGGCAAGCGAAAGGTTATCGTCTCTACGATTATCGCGGAGACTTCGGTTACCATTGACGATGTTGTCTACGTGATCAATACGGGCCGCACCAAAGTCACCAGCTATGATATTGAGACGAACATTCAGGCGCTGGAGGAGTGCTGGGTCACGCTCGCCAATACACAGCAGCGCAAAGGACGCGCCGGACGCGTTCAGCCCGGCATTTGTTATAACCTATTCAGTCGGGCACGGGAGGCACAGATGGCGGAGGTGCCAACGCCAGAGATCTTGCGTTCCAAACTGGAGTCCATTGTGCTCAGCCTGAAATTGCTGCACATCGAAGATCCGTATGCGTTTTTTCCAACAATGATCGATGCACCAGTTCAGAAGGCCGTCAGCAATGCTGTTAATCTGCTCAAGAGGTGGGTTTGTAACGAATTAAATCACTAAATAATTAATCACTGATTAATCACATGTTCCTCTCAGAATTGAGGCGCTTGACAATGTTGGTCAGCTAACGCCGCTGGGCTTGCATCTGGCCAAGCTGCCCATTGATCCGCAAATGGGTAAAATGATTCTTATATCAGCACTATTCCGTTGCCTGGATCCCATTACGTCAGCAGCAGCGGCTCTCTCCTTCAAGAGTCCCTTCTACACGCCCATGGGTCAGGAACGTAAGGTTGACGAGGTCAAGCGCAAGTTGTCGCGTCAGATGCGCAGTGATCATCTAATGGTTCACAACACCATTTGTGACTATCGCGAGAGCTGCGAGGCGCATCGGGATCGCGACTTTTGCTACAGTAATTTCATCAGCCAGAGAACAATACAGCAGCTGGAGCGCATGAAACAACAATTTGCAGAACTCCTAAGCAATTACAAGTAATTAAAGAAAAATCGATCAGTAATTGGAAATCGAAACAATCCATATTCGTGAAAGCCAAAAGGAGACATCTCCAATCCCAAATTAATTAATTTATAAATTTATTTGTTAAACAGGTCTTAAGTAATATCTAATAATTATTCTGTTCACAGATTTCTAACTTCATCAGATTGTTTGCACGACTCTTCCAACATCAATTCTGAGAAGATTCCACTACTTCGCGCCATAATTGGAGGTGGCCTCTATCCAAACATGGCACACTTATGGTGAACTCAACTCTATTAATATCTTCTACAAGCCAACCAGATTTATATTTTGTTTGTCTCAATAGCAAATCTCGCCAAATTAAGAATCGAGTGCGCGCCATTCATAACATGTCCACCGACGATGGCCGTCGTTGCAATTTCCATCCCTCATCGGTGAACAGCGGCGAACGAGGATTTGATTCCAATTACTTTGTGTACTTTCAACGGCAGAAATCTACAGCGCTTTATCTTCTGGACGCCACCATGGTGTTCCCCATGGCTCTAATCATTTTTGGCGATGGCGTCGAGTCGGGATTCGTTGACAAGACACCATATATATCGGTGGCTCAAACTTATTAGTACGCACACATTTGAAATAGTCTTAAACAAGAATTTTATTGTGACTTTCGTTTCCAGTTTCAAGTGCGATCCGGAGACGGCGTCTGTAGTAATTGATTTACGGAAAAACTTGGCCCTATTGCTGCTTGAAAAGGCCCTGAATCCAGCTCAGATAACACAAAACAGTGATGACAACAAGTTAATCCAGTAAATTACTTTCATGTTTGCATTTTTTCCATCCCTATTAAATAATTAACAATGTTACTATTAATTTTCGACAGAGCCATAGAAGTTCTTCTCTCGATCGATGAAAGTATGGGTGACGACGACGACGAAGTAATGGATTCCGATGAGATTGATGACATTTAAATTTTGGGTTTTTTTATTTTATATAAATAGGTTTATTGGTTAAATGATTGAATCACTGTGTGATGTTACCAAAATATTTATTTATAATAGTTGTATTAAAAATTTATATAAATTAACGTCGCCAGGAGTTAAACTAACGCCCAAGGCTTAGTCATCCTCAAGCAGAGCAAATACGTTCCTCGTGCGCGTTTTTTCGCAATCATCTTCATCCGCATTGGTTTCGTCATTGGAGCTGTCCTCGTCATTGTCATCGCTATCAGCGGCTATAATAAAAAATATTAAATATTAAGAAATAAACTTAGAGCTGATCTTAGGGTTCAACTTACTATCCGAGCAAATAGATGAAGTGTCCTCATAGGCCTCGCTATCTGGCTCATCAACATCCACCTGCTGATATTTTTTCACCTCGACCAGATCGGCATGCTGTTGCCATCGTTCGCGTTGATCATCATAGCCGGGCGGATAGAACTGCAGCACCAATTGCTGTTGACCAGCCAGACACATACGCAATATATGATTGGCGGCACGGTAGCGATCCGGACGCGCTGCTTTGGCGGTGAGAAAACCGCGCTTATATGCCCAGGCATCCGAAATAGCCACAGCCGACCACTCGCTGTAATCCTCGGGCAGTGGCAATCGGAGTAGCTGCGGCAGATCCAGGTGCTCGCCCAGCAGCTTAAGCGAGCGATAGGGCACTTGCAACTGGGAAATGGGAAAGCTGCCGAGCACCACTTGCAGACTCTTTGGCGTGCTGGAGGGGAATACGAGACCAGGACAGTCGCAAACGCGCACATGCTGCGAGAGGAATATGGTCTGGAAATGCTTGGTGTGACCGGGTGTACGACTAACGCTGACCACTTTACGTCCCTTGAGTGCATTAATCAGCGATGATTTGCCCACATTGGGAAACCCAAGGCAGCCAATGCTCAACACGCCACTGTTGAATTTCTCGTGCTGATGCGGTGTGGTATCAATGGTATTACTGATTTTCAATTCGCCTTCGCATTGCGTCTTCGTGGTGGCATCCACGTCCAACTCCTCGTTGCGCATATCGTCGCGAATTTTTTGCTCCCATGCCGAGAGATCTACGTCACCTTGGACATAGCGCTGGCATTCGCGGTAGATGTTATACACTCCCTCCAGGCTTTGGTGATGCCTACCACGCCGATTACCCTTGCGGCTGCGCGCCGAATGCGATGCAAAGATCACCAAATGCACCTCCGGGTAGTGCTCGTTGAAATAGTGTCGCCAAGCGACGACAGCCTCGGGTGCAACAAGATCCACTTTATTCAACACAATAATCGCATGCTTCTGCAGAGTGTGCACAATGTAGTCGTAGAGTGAGGGAGGAAACATCAGTGATGCATAGCGCACATCCACAATGATGAGCAATATGTCGGATAATTCCAGAACGCGCCAAAGCTGACGCCACGTCTCCAAGTTAAGCTCAAAGAGGGAAAGTTCTTTGACATCGCCACGTTTCTGCATCAGCTTGTCCACATATTCCTGCAAACCATGACGTCATGTGTCCGTTCATTCCCAATTCTATCAAATTTAATAAAATAATTCTCATACCTTAAAGTACCGATTTTCGTTACGATCCAAAAGATCTTTGCTTTGCTCATAGTTCCAAGGTGGTCGCACTGGAAAATCATAACCCTTGAAATAGCTCGAATCGATCTCCCTTTGTGTCGCTGTCAGCACATCGAGGGGCTTGAATCCCTCCTCTTTCATCAGTTCGATCTCCTTCTTGTTCTCCTGCATGAACTGAAGATTGTAACGGTTCACATTCTTATTGCGCCCTCCGCCGCCGCGTGGAAAGGGTTGCTCCATAACCTTGCGATCCATTGTCGTCTCGGGCGCATCGCTATCCTCATAGGATTCCTGATTGGCGCGCAAGTACTTGGATGGACCTGCAAGTAACGTTAAATAGACATTTTTTTTGTGCTTGCGACTTAATTATTATTTACCTTTTGTGTTGCGCTTTTGTAGCAATTGGTCTTTCTTCTTTTTGCCACTAAATGGCACTTTTCGTCGTTGCTGAGACATCTTGAAATGTTATCCGTGATTAGTATTGCTATGTTGCATAATTTGGCAACTATTACCTTACCTATTAATATTTTAATTACTTTAGTTTACTAACCTTGTTTGGCTTTATTCAAATCGCTCGATTGTTTTGACAGGCAAATGTCAAAATCCACAATTTGAGGGCGTTTTGTTATTTTTAGCGCATTTTATCTTCGCGTTCAGTATGTTCTGGTATTAAGAAAACAGTTTCAACTGCGTTGATTACTAACCCACCTTATTGTCAGACAACAGTTATATTCGGTATTTACGTATTGCAAATTACAAACAATATCTTTCTTAATTTTGGCACAACATTCCTTCAGCGCATGGGAAACGAAAGTAACTGGATACTTGTAAAGTACTCGTTCAAGTTGAATGCATAGCGCTCATCTCTATCGGCTACTTGAAAATGTTCTGCTTTATCTTTTCATGTAGCATAATTGCACCCAATGCATAAATCAGCTGTCTTTGTAGTTGGTATTAAAATACCACATTTGAAGTCATTATTAAATATGAACTTTGTGTTTCAATTAATAATCTTGTGATGAACCAAAGGTTGTTACTTTAACTTGTTAAAATGCCATTAAAGGGCATTAAAGTTTTGGAATTTGCGGGCTTGGCTCCCGGTCCATTATGTGGAAAAATACTGGCCGATTTTGGGGCAAATGTTACCCGCATTGACAAGGTATGTAAATGGAAACAGGATTCAAATTGTTGTTGGACTTTGATTAAGAGCTTCAACAGGTGTTGGATTCGTTAGATGTGCTACATCAAGGCAAACGCACTCTGGTCATCGATCTGAAGAAAAATAGCGGTCAGCGGCTTGCGCATCAACTCGCCAATAAATGTGATGTGTTGATTGAGCCATTTCGACCCGGAATCATGGAGAAACTGAATTTGGGTCCCGAAATATTGTGCACTAGCAATCCACGTTTGATCTATGCGCGCCTTACGGGCTTTGGGCAACAAGGTCCATTGGCAGCGCGTGCTGGCCACGATCTCAATTATGCAGCTATTTCGGGCGTGCTCTCAATGCTGGGCCGCGAACATGAGAAACCAGTGGCGCCAATTAATATTCTAGCTGATTTCGCTGGAGGCAGCGTTATGTGTGCCTTGGGCATATGCGTGGCATTGCTGGAACGCTACCGGTCCGGTCGAGGCCAGGTCGTGGATGCGGCTATGGTGGAGGGCGCTGCCTATGTGGCCAGCTGGCTATTCCTGTCACGGGACCTTGGCATTTGGAATCAAGAACGTGGACGTAACTTGATCGACGGTGGTGCTTATTTCTATGACACGTATAGAACAAAAGATGGACTTTATATGTCAGTGGCTGCATTGGAGCCACAATTCTTTGAGATTCTGAAGGAACGCTTGCAATTGCCTCCGGATTTGTCACAGTTTGGAGATGAACATCAAATGCAAGGCAAACAGTTATTAACGGATCTATTTCTAACTAAAACCCAAGACGAGTGGTCAGCTTTGTTTGAGGATGTGGACGCTTGTGTCTATCCGGTAGTGGACTTGCAAAAAGCCCAGGAGCATCGTCACAACGTAGAACGTGAATCATTTGAGCGTGTCGCCGACGGCTGGGCACCACGTCCTGCGCCGCGCTTAAGCCGCACACCTGGCAAAATACGGCAGATTGCACAAAGTGACGAGGAGTCCTTGCTAAATGAACTGAACCTAAGACCGGAGGAACTGCGTCAACTTCAAGAGCAGGGAGTGTTGACGTTGCCGCCACTTAAGCCCAAATTGTAAACATTGTAAATAAAAGACATTATTTTGGTTTCTTTCATTCAAAATACTTTTATTCTATCTCTTGCACACAAATACAATTACAATTTTTATATTCATCACGTACAAACTATCAGTCATACATTTTATAAACATTTAGGCCACACGTTATACATACTTGTTCTTAGCTTAAAGGAAGTGCAACATAAACTAAATAATTCTCATCATTGTTTTTAAAGGAATTCAATCAGATTTTGGGATAGACATACAATATTTCGTTGAGAGACAAACTTAAGAAACAAGTACAATTTCATTTCGGATTTTGCATACATCAGTCACACCACACACCTCATAACACACACGCATACAGTTATTACACGCCTACAGAGACACCACAATACACACATTATTATTTTAGACTCATTTGTTTTTTGGGCTAAAGCACCGCGCGTCAGCGTTACCAATTTTTTTTTTTTAAATATTAATATATATATTTATTTGTAAATATGCATTCATCCATGTATGTATAATATAGGTTCATGTACGTCTGTGTAAATGTGTCTACACACAATGTGCCTGCATATATCGATATATTAATGCATCTTGTATGTGTTTCGTTTTTTTTGTTTTTTTTTTATTTATTCATAAGTTACATGTTGTGTAAATTTTACTATTTTTCCGTAAGTTAGTTAGTTAGTTTTCGTACGTCCAGCGTAAAGTAATTAATGATAGTCCTTATGTAGTTGTAAGTATTTATGTATTGTATAAGTCTCAGTTCTCAGTATAAAATCAGTACCATTTGTTACGTTTTCAATTTGTTTTCGTTCACTTTCCATGTCGTTTTTTGTGGTTTTTGTATTATTGTTAATGTTTACACTAACAATTGTTTTTTGTTTTTCTTTTGTTTTGCTTACATTCTTACAAAAAATATTTTTCGTTTCTTTACATTTTGCTCTGCTGCGCGTGGTGCTTTAAACAACTCTTCACACACACACACACACGCATATATATATAAAATCATACACACGACACTCAAGCACACACACACACACATAATACATAATATACGACACTCACACCTTGGTATCGGCTTTAACCGATTACGTTTATACTTATTGACTAATTGGACTTGCAACGGCCGAGCTATAATAATTATTATAACTAAGCCAGATCGACCATTTGAATTTACAATTGATTTATTTTTTTTTTATTTTTGTATTAGTTTTTAAATTAATTTGCGAGTCTGGAATGATAGTAACACTCACACACAATATATCAGTCATAGTCTTGCACACTCAAACATGCATTCTCATATACTACACATATGCAGCACTCTTCGTTAATAATATTCTTGTAAATATTGTAAATTTGTGCAGGATGAGCCTTTAAACAGGTTTCTTTCGGATAATTTCTGTTCGCAACTTTCAGACACGCAGTCACGCTATTATTTTAAATACATCCATTGTCATCAGATATTCATCATTATCATCATCACACAAGCACAAGTTTCATCTCTCATCACGTACCATTCACCAATATACACCTAACCTATAAGATTGTGCAAAATAAAAAAAGATTTATAAAAACGTATTAATTATCAGTATAAATATGATTGATCGTTTAGATAATGTGAAAAATGTTTCTTAACTACCTACATAATAAGTATAAAATATTTGAATGTAACTTTTATGCAACTTACGTTCGCATAGCACAGCCATAAGACTTCAAGTTCCAATTGGCGTCTAGCTCTATCTCACAAACGACGTTATCCGGCACTAAAGCAGCGGCAGGTTTACATCTACATCAACATCATTAATTTATTTTATCAATTCAAATTGTGTTTACAATAAAATTGTAATGCAGAAGATCAAATTAAACAGTTGCCAGTTCAAAAAAGTTTGCAAAAAATAACAATAAGTATACAGATATGCAAATTTATGAAAACAAAATCAGCCAAACCGAAACTGAACTTGTTGGACGGCTGTGTGATATTTAGATTGAGTCTAATATCAATATCAATCGGAATACATATATTTAAATTTAGTATATCTACTTTGAATTGGCATTTGTTTTGACAAAGTGGTAACTGAATTTCTTTTGCCTTTTACCGAATTAATCGTACAAATTGTTACATAATTAAAGTAGTTTAACAAACGGTATATCAAATTACAAGTTGTTTTCTTCCATTAGACACATTTGCCACTTAAACTTAAACTTAATGTCCCGGTCATATCCGAGAATTTTATTTTTTTTTTTTTTTTTGTTGAAACATTTGCACTTGCAAATAATTGTCAAAAGATTTTAAACGGGATTATTTGTTTCGAATTTAATTATGCTTGAAATACATTTCTTTTGGTTTTTGGGCACCTTGAATGTGTGTGTATGTATATGTGTTTATAAGTGTTGCCATTTTGGTGGGATCACCACTAGCATTCAGTGGATTTATTAACTTGCGATCGAAAACAGTACTAGTCGGTTTTTTTTTTATTTTTATTTTTTTTTTTGTATTTTTCGATTAGCCAATTTTGCTTTTATGCTGACAATTTCAATCATTTTTATTTGCTTATTAATTATTATAGCCAAAAACCAGATTTTTGTAATCCCAATTTTCTAATAAATTTTTTGTTCATTTTCTAAGACTTTTTTTGTTTTTTTTTCTAGTGGTTTTTCCCTGAAGGCTTTCAGTGTTTTTTCCGAGCGTGTTGGCAACACTAATATGTGAAAAAAGATTGTTTTTGTTAAGAAATCAACGTCGTGTTTTTATGTCCTAAACTGTCCTAAAAGTTGTCTATGTAGTCCACTAATAATAGTATGTAAAATGAAGTACTGTAGTGTTACCCTGGTCCGTTTTCGTGGGTTTAGTAGTAGTTGTAGTATTTGTTTGTTTGTTTAACTATGTATATATACGAGTACAATTCGATAAGACGCTGCAGGTAGTTTTTTGGTTGTTACTGTATTCGTTTTGTTTGTTTTTTTTTTTGCATATTGTTTCTTGACATTTAAAATAATTTGCGTCATTATTTGGATTGGGAATCAATGTGAGCTAATTAATATAAATAAATCAATTTTTGCTTTACAGAACTTTTTTCCAATTTATATGCTTACTTAAATATATATATAATTTTTTTTTGTATGTGTTTGCTGTTTTTGTCGTTTGCTGATTCCTTATTATATTTGTTATGAGTGTTTTGTTTTCTCTTCAGTATTTTCCCAATTTTAATTGGCATCCGTTTAAAATCTTTTTTTTTTTTTTTCGTTTTTGGTGTTTATGAATTTAAGTTTTGGTATCTCGGCGCTTTTGATTTTAAATTTGCTTACAATTAAGTCATTCATTTCATACATATTTCAGTTACGTTTACTGATCACTAGAAAAAACCTTACATTTAGTAATATCACACAACACACGCCACACACGCGCGCATTTGAAGTTTGATATGGGGTAGAGATTTTTGTCTCTCTCATAAAACTTCAATCACAAACCATTTAGTTTCAGTTCTGACATCCACATTCTTCAGATTCACACTATGGATAGACGTGGAGATTTGGTAATCATTTTCAAAGGATTCATTGGAAAGTTGTTTGGGCTGATGACAGTCACACTCAACACACACTCTCATCAAGCAATCGGCATCTCAGACTTAGTACTATTTCTCTCAGGCATTCGATGCATTCACACGATTTTTCATGGCATACCCATTCACATAATCACTAAATTGCATACACATCTATTCATACACAATACAACACACACATACATAATACACATGCAAACACCCTCACATGTACAACACACATATTCAATATAACTGAAGATCTCACTTACACAGCAGAACCTGCTCGGTTCTTATTTTCTGTTTGTTATGGAAGATTTTACATTGGGTAGACCTTAAGAAGTATGTTGCAGCCATAAGACGATTTTATCCAATATTGCTGTGTATTTAATGTAGTAGTTTTAAGTGTATTATTGGATTTATGTAGTTTTTATAAATTGTTACCGACTTTTTACTTAATTAACAACTCAATAGAGATATACCTAAAGTTGTTTTTTTTTTTTGTTTTGTTTTTTTGTTTTGTGAAATAATGTTTAAAATCGGTTTCTAATTAGTCATAGCAGGAATTGTTGCGCTATCATGTTGCTTAAGCGATAAAGTTGTCATAGTGCTTATAGAGAAAGTGAATTTTAGTTGGTAATGGGGACTTTGATTACGCTGCTTAGGAATTATCAAATTAACTAATAAGCTCACACAAAAATAACAATATAAATATCATAATCGTAGCAGGATTTGGCTTACAATAAAATGTATAAACAAAATTGTCTTAAATTTTAGAAGTCGCACAGCAACAATAAATCGGACAAACAAACAGCAGGTAGAGTTTTCGAATTCGGACTGAACTGTAAGATGTGTAAATGGCTTGATTAAAGTCAAATGTTTTGATTTTTGTTAAATCAGAACACTCTACTCACCAGTTTGGCTGCAAACATACATAACTAAAAGGGGAACCCAATTTACTGGGCAGTGACCTGGCTGTTCATCTTCTTAATCTCCTTGGCAGCCCATGTGCATAGCATTTTGGTGCGCTGACCCTTGGCGCGCTTGCCCTCGGCGAGGAATTGTGTAATGATCGCATCATCCAGCAATGGATAGAGACGTGGTCCGAACGAGGTGCACAAATCACCGATGAAGCCCGCGGCACTAGCCATCATCGAGTCGGAGACCTCGCCCTCTTGCGCAATACGCTTTATGAAGTTAATAATATGCATCAGATGGGGCTCCATATGGAATACATCCTGATTGGCAGTCTGATCGACTCCCTTGAGTCCCTGAATGATCCCGGTATAGGCCTCCAAAACACTCTCGCGCAGCTCATTGATGTATTCGCTCATATCGAAACTAGAGTTATCCACCTAAAATATTATGAAAGTTGGTTGTTGATGTTCAATGGGAAATATCAGTTGTGATTTTTCCTACCTGCAAATTGGACGCAGCACGTAACATGTCCAAAACGACATTTAAATACTTCAAAAACTCGCTGCCAATGCTTAGCGCCATATCGCCAAAGGCAGAAAGTATTTGCGGCTTGACACTGCGATGAAGATTCGGCTCAGCAAGATCGTTCATTAGAACGGACATAATCTCATCGCAGTAGGGCACCATCAAATGTTTAAGGGCGCGGCAGATGTCCCCGGTGAGTCCAACGGAGGCACAGCAAACCTGGTACTCCTGATGATTCTTGAGACCCATTATTAGAAAATCTTTAAAGGCCGGCATGTATTTGACAAATTGAAAGCCAAGTAGCTCGACCAGCGTAGAAACGGCCAAGAATGCATCCTCTTGAACTCCGCCCGACTTTCCGGCACTGGAGCTAAACATGGTCAGGAGAGCGGTCATGATGGCGTCCGAAATCTGCGGAGCATCCTCCTCGCGCACCTTACGGAGCACACTCTGGAGTGTGGCGCAGAGCAGCGACTGCAGGTCATTGAATTGATGGCGATCGCTGTGGTTGCTGATATGCGACTCCATCTGCATGACCTGATTCAGACGCTCCAAGATGACAATGGTTGTGCGCTGCACAACCAGATAGCAATCCAGCGGTGAATTCTTGATCATGTCCATCAACGCCTCATAGGCAGCGCTACGCAAATTGGCCTGAGCACCGTCCGACCGATCGGTGGCCTCCAACAGTTGTGTGATAATGAACTCAAAGTAGGGTGACAGAGCATAGGTCATCGGTGTTTCTCCCTCGGTGACAATGGCCGCCTCATAGGCGGCGTCCGACAAGCCGATGAAGGCCCAGCATACGTTGGCTGCCACACGCGGTTCCGACTTTAGGCTTTTCACGAAGCACTCCAGCAATGTTTGCAAATATGTCTTGTTGATAGCGGCTTCCGGAATAATCTATAGTATATTATTGAGTTTGATTAATTGTTCGTAATTTGATTTTAATCAGTACTTACATCGCATATACGTCCAAAGGTCCAAGCCGTGGTGTCTCGGACAATGACGCTAGAATCGTACATGAGGCGTATTAGAGTTGGCATTGCCTGCTCAACAAGAGGCTTGAGCGTGTTGGCTTCCAGGCCATTGAGCACGGAGCCAAATGTCATGACGGCAGCATCGCGATATCGCCAATTGGGCGACTCTATGTTGTCCTTGATGAATGGCAAGACATGCGGCACAATTTCGTCCTCGCAGCAGGTGGCCAACAACATTAGACACACAGAGGACGCTTTCGATGGACTCCAGCTGTCTTCGTCGTCGCACTCGTCCTGTTTGGTTAGTTTCTCAACTAGCACTGGCGTTAAGAACTGGAGAGCACCACGTGCGTAATGCTTGGAGACACGTTGCGGCGGCCTGCCTTGATCGGTTGCTTCCTGGCTCTCGATGGACAGATCGATTTCCTCATCGCTCACGTTCGACCAGAACTCAATGCCCTGCAGGGCAACGGCATCATTGTCCGACTTCATGGCCTCCAGCGTAATGGGGAAAAGTGCCTGTGCCATGTATGGCTCCATAAATTGATAGTAGAGCGACATGATCTTCACCAAACATTGCAAGGCAGCAACACAAATCTGTGTGTCGGTGCACTGCGTCGCCTCGCACACCACCTCCATGATGAAGTTTCGCTCCATGTCCTTCTCAAAATTGGCCTTGGTGAACTCCAGTGAGTTGTGCAGTGATGTTGTAGCAGCCAATCTCACATGATTGCTGGGCTCCAGCTTGCGCATTCCGTGTATGATGGCCGTTAGCACCTGATTGGACTGATTCTCGAGTACACCATATCGGATATCCTGGCAAATGTAACCAATAGCCTCAAGCGCGGCCTCACGGTGCATTTCGCTGGAACCCTCGGTGACGACTTTGTTGACCAGCGTCTGGATGAGTATGCCCCACCGACTGATGGGCAGCTCAATTACCGCCACATAGGCAACACACTGGGCGGCGCAAGAGGGTCGCGTATTCTCTGTGCCCAAGGCAGAAAGTATCTGATAAGATGGAAAAGGCATTTAAAAATAAATATATAAGTTGTTACCCATATTTCAAGCGAAACTTATGAAATAAGGATATATTATGAGTAGCGCGTTTAACATACATTATTTTTGATCAGCTCTCTGGTCTCCTCGGGAAACTGGTGCCATCTGTCCTGATACTGTTGGCTGATATTTTCATCCTTACTAGTGAGGTGATTTTTCAATTGAAGACCAGCTGCCATGCGCGCCACGGCGCTGTTTGTTGTTTCCACGAGGATTTTGGAGAGAGCCTTGAGGAATTCCGGCAGATTGCTGGCGGCTGCATGCTCCAGAAAGTTTTTCGCCGAGAGCAGCTCATTTTTGTCTGCGGCAAGTACGAAAAAAAAAAAACAAAATGAGGTTATGTTCACCAAGTCCTAAAATCTGAGTTGTTGAGGCTATTTTATGTGTGTATGTATTTATGTATGTGCGTATGTATGCTTTTGCTCATTTGTTCAAATAAATATACACATATACGAATGTATGTATGTAGGTGATTGTTGTGTGTGTAGCAACCAAACATACGCTTATGCTCGATTGCAACCCTGCGCAACATACACATACACACACATTCATACGTCGCCGCCGACGTTGCGACGCATCACCTATAACAAAATGGCTTTTTAGCTGGCCCTGAGCAATTGAACTTTAAATGCTTTTTATAGGTGCCTTCTCCTCATCGGGATGCACATTTAGAGAATGGGTTTCATCACTTACCTGGCGAGACGGTCTTTTCCAAAATAGCAATTAATTGCATTGTTATGTCCGAAGTCATTTCAGCGCTCTTCTTACTTTCGATTTCGTGTAAAAATGTCGTAGCTGCTGTTAAAGGCGCGAATGTGTGGATAATTTTTTCGTAATCGCTCAGCTTTCTATGGTGTGTTTGTATGTATGCGTGAATATATAGACAATACCGAGCGAGCAGCTGCCAAACGGTTAAATAAAAAATTAAATTTTTTTTTTTATAACTATGTACAGCTAACACAATAATTGAACAGTAAAAACACAAGCTAGCTTATGGTGCAATTACGACTGTTTTTCAACTTCAACAAAAATGATATTTATTTGCTTTTTAGATTAAAAAAGCGACATACAATATCCCAATATTTGCGTCGTCCTATTTTTGATTGATTTTTTTTCGCTTTTTAACTTACTCACCGTTTCCCCTTTGTCAGCGCGTCTGCTGATGCTGTGTTGCTATTTCGATTTTGGCTACGCGAACTGTCGGGAAACGCGGGACAAGACTGTCGTTGAAATTGTTAATGTTAATGTTGATGTAATTATCTAGCCGTAATTAACTTGGAACAGGAATTTTTTGTGTCCAATAAACGTGAATTGAGAAAGAATGACAAGCAGGCCGGTTCTGAATAATACTCGACCCCGCATGGGAAATAACTGCGCGTCGATCTTTGTGCACGATGGCAGCACTGTTTAGTCGTGTCTGGCAGTTGCGTTTGAAGTTGAAGGGCGTCACCTATAAACATTGAAATCAAAGTACCCGATATTAATGTAAATAAGTTGCATTTGATTTTATATATTTATTTGTATACATTTAACATTTAGTAATGCCAATTTTCTGACAAAGACATATATATGACTATAACAGCAACCCTATGGCTATTAAACCAAGTTGGCAGTTCGATAAAGTGGCAACGCCGTTTTTGCAATTGCACAGTGCTGACGTTTGTCAGTCAGAAATAAGCCGAAAAAAAGGAAACAAAAACTTGACTATTAAACTGCGTCTGCGGTTTAAACAGACAACTTCGAGGATTTATGGTTAACGACTCACGTCTGGCTAACAATTCTTGAACGGGTGTTACATAAACGTGGAAGTTAACTCGCTGCTGATCCATTGTGATTGCAATTGTGTCTGCTGGTTTTGTGGTCAAAAGACTAAGAATAATGATACCATCACGGTGTCAATGCACCGTTTTGGGGCTGCTTCTGCTCTTCTTGGGCGCCTGTGAAGCCTTCTATCTACCTGGTCTTGCACCGGTCAACTTTTGCAAAAAGTCCGATAGGACAACTACGTGCAAGGTAAGTAAGAGTGCTTGTCACATGTACACACACCCACACACATATGAGTGTGTTTATATTAATAGTTAATGGCTGTGCTAACTTCAGTTCCCCAACGGAAGTAGTGATAAGCACCCTGCCTGACTGGGTGAGTGATATTGTTTCGTGGAATGTATTATGTGGGTAGCTGTGTGCTGACGTAGATACTTTTGTGTCAAACATCATGCTTGCGTATCCAAAAGTACATGTTTTTGTGAACGCACAGTTAGTACATAATTTGTGTGCGTGTGTTGATTTAGCTGGCGGTCGGCGGTCGAGCAACGTTCTTCATAAATTAGAGAACTAATCAAATTGTTTCACTGTCTTTATCAGTTGATCGGAAAAAGCAATTTTGATAATTGTCTCGAGTTAATCAGAAATTTCGTTATTATTAAATTGTTAATTATGATATATGATCACAATACTTGAAAGTAGTAACCCAATATATTGCTTTTTATTTACATACTGCAGTCTGATGTTGTTTTATACGTTAACCGCTTAAATACTGAGGAATCTGTCATACCCTATGAGTATCATCACTTTGATTTCTGTCTGGGCGAAGAGGAGAACTCGCCGGTTGAGAATCTTGGCCAAGTGGTGTTTGGGGAGCGTATTCGTCCAGGCCCCTACAAGATACAGTTTATGGAGGACGTGGAATGCGCCAAGGTAAGTGCATTCAGGATGCAGTTCACTCACAGTTGGCAGTCGATTTATTTTGTATTTATTTGAAAGGCTTGTGCCAGAAATTATACCGGCGGCGTCGGGGACAGTGATCGACGAATGATGGTGCTTAAGAAGGGGATCAGTCTTAACTATCAGCATCATTGGATTGTGGACAATATGCCCGTAACTTGGTGCTATCAGCTGGAGACGGGCAAGCCGTATTGCAGCACTGGCTTCCCAATGGGCTGCCTGGTACGCGCTGACGGGGAAGGTTGCCCCATCAATACGATCTACAGTCGTCCACAACACTATTATCCATTCAATCATGTGGATCTGGAGATCACTTATCACAGTGGCGCTCAAGAGGATTGGGGCATGGGCTTTGGAGGTAGCAGCGGTCGTATCATTTCTGTTAAAGTAACGCCCAAATCCGTGCTTCACACCGATCCCGATAACCTCAACTGTTTGGGGCCTGAGCCGCTGGCCATACGCGATAGTTCCCTCAAAGCAGGCGAAGTTCAGAATATAATTTACACGTACGGCGTGAAATTCGTGAAGAATAACTCCGTAAAATGGTCGTCTCGTTGGGATTATATACTGGAATCAATGCCGCATACGAATATTCAATGGTTCTCTATTCTCAATTCGCTGGTCATCGTACTCTTCTTGAGTGGAATGGTGGCGATGATTATGCTGCGCACATTGCACAAGGATATCGCCAGATATAATCAAATGGACAGCGGCGAGGATGCCCAAGAGGAATTCGGTTGGAAACTTGTACACGGTGATGTTTTTCGTCCGCCACGGAAGGGAATGCTTTTGTCCGTGTTTCTTGGCTCTGGTGTTCAGGTCTTGGTCATGTCTATGATCACCTTGGCATTTGCGTGCCTTGGATTCTTGTCACCTGCAAATCGTGGTGCTTTGATGACCTGCTCAATGGTTTTGTTCGTGTCTTTGGGAACGCCCGCTGGTTATGTTTCAGCAAGAATCTACAAGAGCTTTGGCGGTGTTAAATGGAAGAGCAACGTCATCCTTACCTCAATAGTGTGCCCCGGGTGAGTTGATACCAAATAAAAAAGCTACGAATGCTCACGAATTTTATATAATTTCTTTTGTCTAGAGTGGTTTTTTCGCTGTTCTTTGTGATGAATCTGGTGCTTTGGGGGGAAAGCAGCTCTGGCGCTGTCCCATTCAGCACTCTGATTGCTTTGTTGGCTCTGTGGTTTGGAGTTTCCGTGCCCTTAACCTTTGTTGGCGCCTACTTTGGTTTTCGCAAACGCGTACGTAATATATTATATTTCATTTTATATTTAATTGTGTTCAAATTTACACTCTTTGACTTTTAGGCTTTGGAGCATCCAGTGCGTACCAATCAAATACCTCGACAGATACCCGATCAGTCAATCTATACGCAGCCGATTCCCGGCATTGTTATGGGCGGTGTTCTGCCATTTGGCTGCATCTTCATACAGCTGTTCTTTATTCTCAGTTCGCTGTGGTCAAATCAGATGTACTATATGTTCGGATTTCTCTTTCTCGTATTCCTTATACTGATCATCACATGCTCGGAGACAACGATCTTGCTTTGTTATTTCCATCTATGCGCGGAAGACTATCATTGGTGGTGGCGATCATTTCTTACATCGGGCTTCACAGCCGTTTATCTATTCATTTATTGTTGCCACTACTTTGTCACAAAGCTATCCATTAAGGACAGCGCATCGACGTTCCTCTACTTTGGATATACGGCCATTATGGTATTCTTGTTCTTTTTGCTAACAGGCACAATTGGATTCTTTGCTTGCTTCTGGTTCATACGGAAAATCTATAGCGTTGTCAAGGTGGATTAGGCTCAGCATACATCACGTATTTATACAATGTGTGTGTGTGCGTGTGTGTGTGTGTGTGGCAGTCTGTCCGTGTGTATGCCCGTGTATTTTTGTATGTGTAGCCACAATTTACACTTAAGCCTAATGTGTGTGATTTCTGCGCTGTGTATGAACAGCCGGCTTTCTGTTTATTATAATGAACTTATTAATATGCATATACTACATAAAAATATGTATATAGTTATATATACATATGTGAGTACGTGGAAGTACCGAAGCGCGCAATAATGTTAAGGAAAAATCAGAAATTACGAGAAAGGGTGAAAATCAATTGTGTAGTTTACATGTTTTAAAAACAAACTATTAAATCTTTGGCAAGAAATTTCATCGTTCAAATTTAACGTCCACTTCTCGATAAATACATACAAATACATTTCCAAAAAAACTAAAAAATAAAAAGAAATAATCATAAATAAATTACTGTTCCCTTATGTACCGCAAATATAATTATTTTGTTTGGACATGAACTTCACTTCCTGCAAATAATGTACTGATTTGTAATTTGAAGTACTTTACCTTTTGTGTATTCGTTAAATCAGAGCCATCCAAATGATTGTAATTGAGGCTTGGATTCTCAATATCTAATTCGTATGTGTAATATTCTAAAATATGTACTTTAGCTTAAACGAATTAAAACTAACTTGGAACTAAAAAATAAATTAAAAACCAACCAAGAAATTAAAAAAAAACAAAACAGAGCGCCCTCTATAGTTTAAATGTTTAGATCAAGGGTTGCAACCCTCCAAACTGCATCCGATGGCTAAAAAACACTTTTGTGGCTTCTGCTAAAAGTGTGCAAAATTCACGTAAAAAAGAAATTGCCAAATAATTTTGAGCAACTATCAATCCCAGACTAAATGACAAACCAAATTGTGGACAGTGAAGATGAATACGATGAGCTATCGGAGTTGCGTCAACGAAGCCAGCCGGAGACGCAGCAATCTGTCGATGTTAGTAATCCAATGGACCTTCACATGACTCAAACAAAAATGTATAGTTAAATTTGATATGCATTTTAGGAGGCCTTCGATTTGGACGATCTGCTGCCAGTCATTGGTGAGTTTGGCAAATATCAGAAGCTGCTCGTCTTTGGCATTTGTCTGCCTGCTTGCATACCATGTGGATTTTGTGCGTTCAACCAGCTCTTCATGGCCGACACTCCTGATGACTATTGGTGCCGAGTGCCCGACCTTTTCCACATGGATCTCGAACAGCGCAAATATTTGTCCATACCCAAGGAACAGGTAAGCCAACCCATCAAGTTTTCGGTATTAAAGTCAAAATATGAAATAAATGAACTTAAGTTTTATTCGAGTTGTTGAAAAATTTGAGTTAAAGCGATAAAATTATAAAGAAATTGAGCAAGTGATAATTCGTCTAAGAAAAGATTGATTAATTATTAATTATTATGTTAGGTAAGATTGACAAATATGGGCCATTATTGGACCGTTGTGGTAATGTGGGATTTAACTCGGGTTTCTTCGCCACTCGTGTAAGCTGTGATCAAAGATATATCCAGCCAGATGCGTTTATAAATTTCACAATCTTGGCTGGTCCCATGTTTGCTGTCTTTGACAGATTTAGTAGGAAGGGGCTACCCAAGGTAGAAACAAAAGAAGTGATTCTTCTTCCTCCTCTTCTTTCAACTTCTGCAGAAGTCACCAAATGGCGTCTGCAGTCTATTGGCATGATTACTGTAAAGCAGCTTGTTCCTCTGAGATTACACTGCACTCTACTGTATTCCCTGTTCACATTGGACCATGTTTGGAATGCTCTGCGATAGCAGTTTGCATTTCGCCATTTGTCATTAGACCTGCGTATATTTTTTTCTTTAAGAGGCATACATATACCTTCCCTATCTACGTGGAGGGGTAATAGAGTGTCTTGCCTAGCTAGCTAATTAGACCTGCAGTTGCCTTCAATTTATTGCAGAATTTTTTCTAATATGATGACCATGTAATGGAGAGCTCTGTAGGCAGATCTGCAGGCATTTTTGGGACCCAGAGATAAGTTTAGAGTCAATTGAGTTTGTAAGGTGGAGAATCTTTAGCATAAAGAGGATAGATTGATTGGTCTAAACTCCTCAGCGCTTGTATGTGGTGGTTTTGGTTAAGATTTAAGAATTTCATGTTGCCAAATTATAACTGTTATGTCCGCCTTTTATGATTGGACCGGATTTACTTTTTCAGGACCTGGATATTTAAACGGTTTAGATTATTGCCCATTTTATGTTTTCTTTGTGTAGAAGAGGTCTTATTGATGAATCTCTTCAAAAGTTATACGTGTATGCGTCGAAGGTAGCTCAGAGCAACATGGGAAATGTATCTTTAGGAGGATATCCAATGGCTTTTCACTGGAGACCGAACTCGAATTGTCATCACTTTTCAGATAACCTAGTGTGGCTGTGGTTTCGATTTCCGAGTTCCGGGATCGATCTATTTTCCGTTCGCTTTCTTTTGATTTAAGAATACTTGCTTTGGGTACCAGAAAAATACTAAGGTGATTTTTCGTAAGAACGTAGGCCAATGGGATTCTTCCCGACTGACCATGTACACCTTTGGCTTCGTGGAGGGATCAGCTTAGGAATTTTGCCAACCTAATAAATAATATGTTTCTAACGCAGGCTTATTATTTTTTTTCTAAGGAAAACGATGAGTTGGTCTACAGTAAATGCTATACTTACGGTGTCAATTGGACGCAGTTGCTCGAATCTGTTGATAATATTGTTGACAGTGCTGGGAATGATGTGACAACACTGGAGCCCAATAGCAGCTGGCCGCTGGTCAAGTGCAGCCAAGGCTGGGAGTATAACACGACCAGTGTCTGGTCCTCGATTGTGATCGATGTGATTACGTCCATAGCCAAAGCGATCCACAACTGATCCACATTAAGCCTCACGTAGAGCAGCTCTTTGAACATCATCATTTATACCCTATCATGTCATACTCCGCTCCAGCACTTTGATAATCAATTCAACACTCAACTGTTGCATCCGTTAACAGTTCGATCTGGTATGCGATCAGGACATATATCCGACCATTGGGCTCGCTGCCCTCAACACTGGTGGACCCGTGGGTGTTTATCTATTTGGACTGCTGAATGATAGAGCCGGACGCAGACTCTCCTATTTCACGTGCCTGGCCACATTGCTGGCGGGCAGTTTGATGACATCGCTGAGCACCGACTTCTGGACATGGGCGGGCAGTCGTGTGATCGTCGGACTGACTATTCCAGCTGTATATCAAATACCCTTTATCATATGTGGGTATTAACCTGTTACTTAACTGATTTACGGTTAATAATCCCTCGGCTCTTACTTGTTTCAGCTTTGGAACTCGTTGGAGAGAAGTATCGTTCCTTTGTGACCGTGATGACGTGCACCTTTTACACGTCGAGCATAATGCTGCTGTCGCTGGTCACCTATCTGGAGCGAGATTGGGTGCGCCTTTCCTACTACACATCGATTCCATTCTATTTTTACTTCCTGTACATATTCATAATGCCAGAGTCGCCACGTTGGCTTCTGATGCGCGGTCGTCTAGAGGAGGCGCTGAAAATTCTGGAGCGTATGGCGCGCGTGAATGGACGACAGTTTCCGGAGGCAGTGCACAGTAAGCTGGAGGCGCAAATCAAAAGGGACAAACTGAAAAAGCAGAAGAAAAAGGTGGCCAATGTGGGCCTGATGGATTTGTGTCGCACGCCCAACATGCGGCTAAAGACGATATTGATTACACTCAGCTGGTTTGCCAATGAGACCGTCTATCTGGGACTTAGCTATTATGGTCCCTCGCTGGGCACCAATCAATACGTTAGCTTCTTTCTGTCCGCCGTGGTGGAGCTTCCGAGTTATCTATGCTGCTGGTATTTAATGGACACTTGGGGTCGTCGTTGGCCTCTCAGCTTATCAATGATATTGGGGTAATTACATATATACTTTTCACGATGTTTTTTATTTTTTTTATTTCATTGCTCTAATCTTATCTAGCGGAGCTGCGTGCATTATAACCGTAATGCTGCCCGATGATGCAATCGATGAGACATTGACACTCTATCTCATATCCAAGGCACTGCTATCGGCTTCTTTCCTAATTATCTATCCGTTTGCCGGCGAGTTATATCCGACTCAAGTTCGAGGCATTGGCATTGGTGCCTCTAGCTACATTGGCGGATTGGGACTGATAGTGATACCATTTGTCACCTATCTGGGCAAGGACAACCTAAAGCTACCATTGGTGATTATGGGATTTGTTTCCATGTTGGGTGGCATGACCGGTTTGCGTTTGCCAGAGACCCTGCATCATCGCCTGCCGCAGACCATCGAGGAGGGCGAAGAGTTTGGCAAGAATTGGCAGTTTAAGGATTGCTTTCGCTGCAAGCCGCAACCGTAAGTAAATGGATTACCAAATAATCTATTGGCTCTCTTCATGTATTTCGCTTCCTTGCAGCGATGCTCTATCTCCACCATCTTCCTATGAAAACTTGGATGTATTGGGTGGCTCCTCCAATACCGCTTCCGAGGTGGAACTAGAGCTACGAGATAGTCGGCGCCATTGGCAACAGCCTATTTCTGATCAAAGCACACCGCTGGAGCTTGGTGCAAGTGGTAGTGGAGGAGTCGGACGACCGCATCGGAGTTCGATGAAGCGCTTGGTGCGCCAAATGAGCGTTATGGATACACAGCGAACTCAGGATGGCACCATGCAATTGACGCACTGGATTTGAGTGTGTGTGTGTGTGTGTGTGTGCGAACTGTAAATGCGTGTATTATAATTTAAAGATGTTAGAAGGTCCTAGTCGTGACAGCTCGACTAGGAGATACGATACCCTGAACCCAGCTTTTAAATAGATAGTACTCATGTTGATGGAAGTTTGTTCAATGTGAAAATACGTTTTATGGAAATTAGTTTGTTCAATTTGAGAACACATTTTGATAGACCAAATCAAAGTCTCTTATC
The DNA here is from genome assembly GCA_035044325.1 of Drosophila nr. medialis 2 BK-2023a. NCBI lineage: Eukaryota > Metazoa > Arthropoda > Insecta > Diptera > Drosophilidae > Drosophila > Drosophila nr. medialis 2 BK-2023a. Next base: position 1,503,188 of record JAWNMH010000410.1, on the reverse strand, counting down.
TGATCTTATTGAAGTTTGTACAGTTGTCTTTTATTGTTCGATTTTATATGCGAAACGAGGACATTTTTTGTTAAAATAAGATAAAATGTGTCTCTATAAGAAAAATTAAATGCCGAATTAGAATTCTCCAGCTATTATAGTCTCTGAGATAGGCCTTTCCATATAGATGGATAGACAGACATAGCTAAATTGACTCGGCTGTTGTTGCTTATGAAGAATATGTACTTACTTTATGGATTATATTTTAGCACAACTTGTTTCTTATTTTTCGCTGGTTCAGGGTATAAAAACAATAAATAAATACCAAACAAAAAACATAGCACGAAAACTTCTACAAAAATAAACATTCACAATATTTTACTAGCAATTTCACTTTGAAATATTATGTTTAACAATTTATCCATCCAACAATTATAATAAAGTACATATAGCATTTAAATGTTATGGAATATATCTATATAAATCTGTTTTTTATTGTGGATAGCATATTTACATGAATTTCTTGTATTAAATCGGTTCTGTTTTGGCACCCTTATATATATCCAAATTACAATTACTCGATATTAAATTAATAAATAAGTTTAGACATATACTTCAAATCAAAGTTTGGTTTCTAATCTTAAACAAAAATGTTTAAACAAAACTTATAATAATAAAATTATTCACTTACAAAGTCAGTCTCGGAAATGTGTATATAAACAACTGATAAACTTTAATCTACACTTTTTGTATCCATTACAAAATAAAATGCTTTCAGCATATCCGCTATATATATACATATATGATATACAACTGTACTTGTCATTATATACATATGCGTATGTATAACTGTACAAGCGATTTCTCATTAGACCCGCATTTCTGATTGTTTTTTTGTTGTTATCCGCCTCTGATTTATGCATTTATGCAAGCAATTATGCAATTAATTGTTGCCAAACAAAAACAAACATAAACACATATTGTTTATTACCTGATTCGATTTGAGGAATGAAAATTACCTGCAGCTGTCAGCTGTAATCTTCTAGAGACTGCGGTAGGAAGCGTACAAATATAATAGATAATTGGTATTATGATCGTGAATAGTCGGATCGGAGTATTACAGTATTACTTTGTATATGATATAATAATTTTTGAAACTTGTCAACAACAATGAAGCATTGAAAATTTTTTTGTGAAAGCCGAAAGCATGCTGTCGCAGCATTCAAACCAGGACTCCACTAGCTGTCCCATAATGTGGCTGCACGAGGATGTCATATGTCAACTATTCAACTATTTACCACGACTGTGCGACAAGGTTCACTTGGCGTGTGTGGCACCCAAATTCAGGGACGCCTTCGATAACTGGGCTCGCAGGCAACGAAGTCACGTACTGAATGCAAGGGATGTGGAGGAGATGCGGCTGCCCGATCTGATTGTTTTTTTCCAAGTGGCTGGACCATTTATTACAGTGCTGATGTTGAACACTGCTTCGTACCAGAAGGAATCGCTGATTGTTGAGTTTATCGCCGAGTATTGCAGGAATTTGGAAGAGATCAATTTTAGTAATGTGACCGATGAGTTCCGATTTGGTCAGTTGTTGTCGCGTTTGACGCATCTGCGTAGAGTAAGCATCCATTGCAGCGAAGTCGAGGATGTTTTAAATTTAGACATGGAGGGCAACCAGGAGCTGGAGTTCTTTGAACTGATCAATGGATGCTACACGGGTAATTTAACCTGCCATCAATATAATCAAGAACTTGATTTTAAGTTGTAGATTAATTAATAATCTGCTCTTTAGGCAAACATCTGAGCGACTTTCCCAAACTGCAGATACTTGTGCTGCGGGATTGTCTGCTGTGGAATTCCGGCGAGCTGGGGATAACTCTGAAAAAGTTGCGAGTTCTCGTTTTGGAAGGTTGCTGCTTTGATGTGATGGATCAATCGCTCTATGATAAGATTGCCAAATGCTGTGTGGATCTGGAGGACTTAACCTTCTCGAATTGTGATGTTCACTTCGAGGTGATCGCCCAACTGGCCAATCTGAAACGATGTACACTTAAGACCCATATAACTACCAGCAATGAGCTCAACTTGGACTTCCTTTCGGCGCTGGCCGACAAGCGGGGCAACAAGCTCCAATATCTCAATCTAACGGGACAGTTTGAGGTTGGCAATGAGCATGCAACATGCCTGGGACAATTGAGCTCTCTTTTGCAATTGCACTTTAGCGACAATGATGTGCTGGAGGATAGTCACTTCTTGTTGTTCAATGATCTTCCCCAGCTGAGGATTCTGGGATTGTCCTGGTGTGGCAGTGTGACGGACATTGGACTAGCCACTTTAATTTGCCGATGCCCCCAATTAAATCGCATGGATATCAATCATTGTAGTCAAATCACCAATCACTTTGTCTTCAATGCCATCAGCTGCTGTGCCAAGGGAACGGGTCGCTCAATGATCCTCAATGTGACACACACCAAGATCACAAACACAATGCTCGAGGTGCGTACTGCTCAATTAGAGATTTGTAAGCCGTTTTACACATTTTTTGTATACCCTGTACCCATTGGCTTTGAGGAAGAGTATGACAATGGTAGAAGTATAAATCTTTCGACTTCATTACGTAAGGAAAGTTAAGATCGATAAATTCCGATTATTACAGTAAGATTTAATTACTAGCGTAGATTTAGGAATGTAGACTTGTGTATATAATTCTCTAATCAAATTATTATAAGAACTCGTACAGAATAACCAAATTAGAAAAATATATATATGTAGTGGATACAGGGTGTCAAGTAGTCGATCACTCTCGAATAGCGCTGCTGTAGTTGCTTTAAACTGAACAACCCTATACATCCGCAGCATCCCAGTTATCTAAATCAAAAGTGCTATCCGCAAAAACACGTCAAGTTGAACTTCACGAATCGATTGGACTGAGTTATTGGGTTCACCCACAAGGAAGTACTAACTATATTGGATTTATTGAACAATCGCAGCGCATCTGAAAACACGCACACAATGCTCCATTATTGAACTGTAATAGTTTTGATAATTGCCGAGATTTACTGTTATGGACTTAATAAGTAAGAAAAAAAAATAACAAAATCAAATGGATTCGATTCAATTCGTTGCGATTCGAGTCGAGTATCAGTTGCTGGTTGCAATAAATTTCGCATTCAATTGTTGCTTGAACTTTGCCGATATTGTTGTCGATGTCGATGTCGATGATGATGATGATGATGATGATGATGACGATGATGTCTGTGTTAGCAGCAGGAAGCCCAGTTAACACAGTTTGTGCAGTCAGACAACAATTAGAGCTCACCTATGGTCAGCGATGGTTAGTCATCGAATGCACTCATTCGCAACTGGCTGGCACTCATTGCACTCATTGATTCACAATCACAATGCTTGCCAATATTGCTGTTGACCTCGACTCGCTCTCCTTAAATAGCGTTCGCTTTGACTTAGTTGTAGTACTACACATAACCCATTGACATCACACACTGGCCTGCCGGGTATGAAAATACATTCACACATACCTATATACATATACATACATATATGTAAATAAATCACCTTGACATGTTCAGGTGTCTGGTGTCTCTGAGCAGTCTTGCCAATTGACTAATTATGTGTGTTAGTTTTTTGTACTTCTTCTGGGTTCGTTGTCTTGACATTTTCTACGGATGATCGCATTCCTGCGCTCGACAAACAATCGAGATTTGTAATAGTTCTTTGATCATCTTAGCCACAATCCAAAATACACACACAAATTGTCAAAGCTCTTGTGGAATTTATAGGAGATTGGTTTTCAACACACACACACACATACACTCACACCATATAATTATTGTTTTTCTTTTTTGGCTTTAGTCTTAAGTGATCACTGAAAAAGTCGCTCAAAGCATTTATCATTCAAATATGTGTATTTAACTATTCTGACAGCGGAGTTTTAATTTTCTATAAAAATACAAAATAATAATAAATATAAGTTTGAGAAATTAAATCTTATAAAATAAAATAATAAATAATCAAAATGTGCAGTCAAAAAGTATTCAGCCTTAAAAGTAGTCAAAAAGTTTTCAGCTTGTTGCTGCCTCTAATAAAAAATAGTATTGAAATCCAAATAAGACACCAAAAATTTAATGTAGTAATAAAATTGTTAATGTTTATATGCAAAATAATAATGCCATCAATGTAGTTATTTGTGTATATCAAAATTTAATGTTTGACACGACATGTAAAAACATGCAGATGATTTTAGTAGCTACACTCAGAAAAAAATTTCGGTCTGAATTTTGGAAAATCGAATCAAAATAAAAAACGCCCTTTTTTCAGAAATAAATTTAGTAATAATTGTTAATTGTTTGATTACCTCTTTTTATAATTAAATAACTTCTTTAGGAAGAGATTCACATCATGCGTTCAATCAGCTGTGGAGATATTTACCTCTTTTTTTATTTGTACAAAAAATTATTTTAAAACTTAGTAAACAGTAATGCATTTTTTTCTCTCTTGATTGCTCGGTTGGAGTTGAGATGTAGCTTGACTAACTGGCAGAGAAGCTCAGTAGGAACTCTCCCTACTCGCCAACCAAGGGTCTTTGGCACTTAATATTATAAGTTTTTTTTCCAAATAAAACCTTACGAGTTTATAACCTATCTCAAATGTTTCTTGATATCTTAATATCTTAGTATACTTATGTTTAATAAAAATAATAATAATAAATTAAATTAAAATACACGGGAATTTTAAAAAGAAAACCTTGGTTTTAGGACGACACAATCATCCGGGTTAGAAACTTACTTTCTGAACAATAATATAAGTTAACCTTGGAGAATCAGGAAGATTTTTTTCGTTGAGTGTAATAATGCTGCATGTTCATTTGCACAGCACTCCTTTATTCTGATAACAATGATTTTCAAACATAAAAAAAATACATGAAGTTTTGGTCTACGTTTGGCTTAGTTCTAGCTCCAATGTTGCCAAATAACATAGTTCGATTCCAAATTGTTTTCTGAATATATAAAGAATTACAATAATTTGTTGTAATTAAGTGTATCAGTTAAGGTTTATAATTAAAATAGTTAATTAAGTTAGTTAGTTTGAGCTCTTTATTAACGTGCAGAAATACTGAGCTAACACAACGCTCACATCAATGATGGAACTTCACCTTCACCATCACCTAACTCCAATTGCAACTGCAACTGCAACGTTCCACATCATCATCATCATCATCAGCATCATTAGCAGCATCATCTTTGTATCGGTTGCCAACTGGCATTTGTGAAGACGTGTGCAGGCTTGTCAAGGTGCCGTGCCAAGTCAAACTAAAGCTAAAGCTATAAGGCTATTCAGCGGATCTATGCAGTTATGTATGTACATATATATATATATATGTGTGTGTATGTGTGTAGCATGTAGCTGTCTTCAGTTTGACAAACCCGTTGGCTTAACAATCGCATGTTGTTGCTGCTTTTCAATTGTTGGCCGAGCTGCATGTCTGGCTAGTGGTGTCTGCTGATCTTAGCTGCTGCTGGTAAGTTACACGCAACTATCAGTTGATACAAATCTATACAATTCAGTATATAAAGACGTAATCGTGCCGAGCCATGCTAGCTTAGTCTAGTCTCTCTAGTTCTAAGTGCCTCACATAAATAATCTGTGGAGAGACTTCGAAGTTCGAACATAACACATATTGCTCTGAGCATGAGAAGACGGGACAGGTCGAGGTCAGCACAGCTAGCCAACCAACCAGAGAACGCAGACCACAGACCAAAGAATGGAGAACCAATGCAGCAGTCCAAGCGCCACGGGTGCGAGTTATTGCCATAAGCAGTGTCTTCAGCTTACCACTCTGCTTCTGATTGGATTCTGCTTGGATGTTGCCGGCTTGCTTCGTTTTTTTGCTCTGTTCACATTCGCAATTAAAACTTTGCAAGCGGCATTCTAGCTGTTTTGCTTCTTTCAAATGGCAGAGCAATATATTTTAATAAAATCTTATCGTATATTTCACTTTTTGTACAACTGAAAATAACATGAGAGTGTAAATCTTAGTATTTTTAGACTTCACATATACACAACTCACATAGTACATCTGAACCAGCGATCCTTGGTTCGCAGGCTGGGTGACTTCCCATTGAGCTACTTGGCCTTTAAGGTAGACGACAGCTAAACTCTAATCTACATGCCGATCCAGAACATTTCATCACGTGTTTCTGAATTTTAGAAAGGATTTTTCTTAAAAATTATGGTTTACATTTGTCCTTTTTAGAACTCGTCATATTTTTGAACTGCCGATTTAAAGCAAATCATTCTAAATTTTATACATTTTTCAGTGCCATTTTCAATTCAGGCCGATTTCAAGGTTGGCAAATAAAATGTGCTTTTGCTTTGGAATTGTGTGAAACACGTTAAACTTGACCATCCATTTGAATTAATAAACATCTTTGTTTCAATTAAATTTGTATGTATTTATTATTCTTGATAGAAAGAGAGAGCTGATTTAGAGTTTAGAAAATGAGAAAATCAACTTACAAATTATATTTGAAAAGCATATTATTGCTTAATACTTTTGACGTGCATTTGGCAAGAAAATAACCTACTGTTTTGGCAATTGGGTGAAATATGATTCAATTTAACCGTCAATACAAATTTATACACATATTTGTGTAAAGTAATAGAAATGTGGGTAAATCTTTGATTCAATTCATTTATTTGAAGCCTAGGTTGTTTTGCTTAAAGAGAAAATCAGCCAAGAAACTATGTAAGAAAAGCATAAAGCAGGCTGGTTGGGGGCATTGGAATTCTTATCCAGCAAATTTATGTTTGCTGTAAGTCCTGCAAAAACTCAACGGTGCAGAAGGTAGAAGTCCTTGAAATCCAATTTAAACACTCAGCCAAAATAACTGTAATAAAAAATATGTAGCTTGTGTATACTCACACATTTATATTTTTCCGAATTTATTTTTAACATGTCCACGACAAACATTTTATACTTGCTAAAAAAGTTTATTTGTTGGTCTTGTTGTTATTTTTCGCTCCACGCTGGAAAAGCGTGCTATTGTAAATGTAACGGCAAATCACTTTTGGATATGCAAAACTGTAAACTGTAAACTGTAAAAAAGCTCCTGAACGTGACGTTATCCTTTGGCTATATTTACACACACACACACACACGGGCATATGTGCATGTGTGTGAGTGATGCAGTCGAGTGCACAGAGTGCGATAGTGACATCATCAGCTGAGTCTAAAATAAATGGAGGCCCACGCGTACTCCATGTGTGACGTCAAAGCGAGCGGGACGGCGCTAGAAATGTAGAGCTGCTGCATATTGGAGCAATTCAGGCCTGTGACTGTGACGTCACATGGAAAGAGACAGCGAGAGATACACATTGAGAGAGAGAGAGTGTGGGCAACGAGGTAAGCAGAGAGCAACAGCGACGTCATCGACGCACGTGCCAGCGAACAGAGCGAGAGAGAGAGCGAGAGAGCACAACAGCAATAAAGGCAACGCTGACGTCGAAACCCTCCATTGCCGGCCGGCATTTTATCTATGCTCTCTCTCTCTCTCTCTTTCTCTCTTTCTGTTTTAACACATTTGCTCGCTTGGCCATTTTCATTCATGTTGCTAGCGCATGTCTGTCTAAGCGTCGCCTGCCACCCAACATGATGACGTCTTTGTTTATTGATTTCGCACAATGCTTCAATGACGTCACGGCATGTGCGAGCAAACGGAACCTAATCAAAGCCAATTCAGCAGGAAAAGCGTTGCTCTATATTTAATCAATTAACACTTGAAATTGATAATCGTCAGTGGGCGGTGTCTATTACAATACATTCCTTGCCACATGCCACAATTTGAATATCTAAAATATGCTGTTAACAAGGCGTTCAGGGCGTTTCACTTTGAAGTTACAAGCTCAAATCACATTAATTTAGTTCAATGTCAAAGTTAAATTACGTAAATAACTTCTTCGATTTTCGTTTTTTCACTTCAAACTAACAGATACGAAGAGTAACATAACGTAACGTAACGCATTTCGTGTCTATAATAATTGGTGGTCCGTTGAGGTCAAAGACTCATTGAGTTTGGTGACGTTGCGTTGTGCGTGTTTGTTTTTTTTATGGGTCAGAGTGATAATAACAGAATAACACACACAGACATGATCAAACACGCACGCGATACAAGCTGATTGCATTGGGGAGCTCCTGTATTTGATTTATTGGCCAGAAAATCGTTGCATGACTAACAACAAAAGGAAAAAAGGCTACAGGACATATGTTTAGCGGTAGCAACTAATCAAAAAATTATAAAAAAAAACTTGTACATCAATTGACAGCTGACAAAAATTAAAGGGATTTTTTTTATTTCCTTATTTATTAGTTTTTAATAGATTGATAACCTTTGACTATCTCATACAAGAATTTATTACTCTAAGAAATAATTCATTATTCATTTTAGTATTATTTAGCATTATTATTATTATTCATTTTAGTATTAAACATATGTACATCGAACTCTTAAGTTTTTAATAGATCGATACAACTTTGAAGAAACTTCAATTTATATTATTAAAGATATATCATCATAACAAAATATATATATGTATTTTGCCAAAGATTTGTGATGTATTTATTTTTTATTTATTATACATATATTACATTTATTTAATAGAATAAGTTATTGTACAACTTAATAAAATCATTAAGTGAAATGTACTTAAGAAAATTTTTCTTCAGGTATTATTATACTTGTGTTGTACAACTTTGATTGCTCGTGGTGAGCTGTATTTATTTGTTTAAGGATTGCATAAAACCTCCTCCCCAAAACTGTAGTTCTTATCATCACTTTATTTGTGCGCTAGACGTATACGTGATATTATGACGTATACGTCTTAAGCTGTAATTTGTCGGCAGGGCAATGTTGAAAATAGCCTCAAAACTTGCATAAAATACTTAATGTACAAATCAGTGTGTTGGATTGCAAAAGTGCAAGTCTTCCACAACAGAAAACTAAAAAAAAAATAAAAAATAAAGACAAGTATATATACAATAATGACAATAATTCGCCACAAAATGCACCTGCAGGCACCGCAGTCAACTTTAGAAAATTAGCATAGGATGTTATGGGTGTCTTGGCTTATAGTTATGCTCGGTAATGGATAGGTGGGTCATCGATAAAATGGGCATGTCTACAACAAGTCCGGGAAAAGAGTAAAGCCAAGCGAATCAAACCAAAATCCCAAAAACCAAAACCAAAGCAAAGCCAAGCCAAGCAGAGGCAAAGGGTTGGCCAAAAACCAAAAGCAATTTATGCAAATGATTCAAAAGGCGCCGTCACAAATGTGCCGTACAACAACAACAACAATAGAAGCAGCCACTAAAATTCGCAATAGGTAGACGCAAAGTGCCGCTTGCTAATTGAAATTTGGCAAAGCGACCGAGGGAGAGACATAGAAAAATCAAAGCCTAAATAGCAATCAAAAAGAGCTAAAATTCCTTAAATTAAACTCACGAACTTTGAGCAGCGATGCGAAAACGATACATGCATTAAGCCAGCAGCAAAACTATATAAAAACGGAAAAAAAAAAAAATAAACAGATTTACAGCTGCGGTCAAAATATTAGTAATTCATAATTAACATATTCAAAACTTATGATCATTTTATTTGAATACAAGCAATAAAAACCGAATACATAAGTAAACATTAAAAGTTGAAGACTTTAAATAAATCACAAATGATCCGGTCAAAATAATAACAGTGGAATAGTGGAGTGGGTGGATGAACTACACCATAAAATAATAGTATTCTGAATCATTCCCAGATGAGAAACGTAGCTTTTTTTGTTTTACAGATTACATTGAAATGCATTTTTCTTCATATTGAAGATTTTGAAGAAGTTTTCAGGCCATATTTTTATATGGCACCGCAACTATTATTTTGAACGCAACTGTAGCAAAACGAAGTAAATTTGGCGCAGCACATTTAGAATATCATCAGAAAAGCGAAAGAAAAGGCAGTGGCAACAGCAGCGGCTGCAACAACAAAAGGAAGGAGTGCCCCAAAACTATTGGCTTGGCTTCGGCATCGGCTTCGACTTTGGCTTGGCTCTGGCATGTCATGCTTAATACAGCCAATAAAACCAACAACAACAACAGCAATAACATCTTGGAAGCGACTCCAACGCTTGCCCACAGACAAGTTGAGAGCTCGATGCATGCACTTTTTGGGGCCACGAGCGGGTCAGCAAACAACAACAGCAAACAGCAACACCAACAACATCAGAAGCACCACTAAATAAATACAACAACACCAACAACAGCAACAACAACACGATCAGCGCATGCATGGCCCCCAGACCAGTTCCACTTGCGTCGCTCCCAAAATTCAACTTGTATTAATACGTACCTCCATACACACTCACACACGCTCACACACACATACATGCACAAGTAAGGTGAACTGCAGCTAGAGCTAAAGGCACAGCAAAAGCATTATGGGAACAAACAAAAAAATATCATAGCGAAATCGAAAGGAAGAGCCCTCTGCGCCCAAATCGGCTGACCGACGATCTCACGTTTGTCTTCAGCCCCGCCGATTCAGACTTCGACTCGGAGTCAGAGTCAGGCTGTGGCGCATATACATATACATACGCTAACAACAGTTAGAAAACGTGGCTTGGAATCTGTCTAAAAATAGCCACAACGAGTGCAGCTCAGCATAGCAAAGCACGACGACTAGCAAAACGACCGAAAACGAAAATGAAAACGAAACGAAACGAAACGTTAGTGGCCTCACCTACTTCTCTATTATACTAATACTCCGCCTCAAACTGGAAATTAAACAGTGCCGAAGCCGAAGCTGACGCCGACGCCAAAGCCGACGCCAAAGCCGACTCTCACTCTCACTCTCCCACTCAGTGAGTCTCTCACAGAGGATTGTGAGCCGAGCTTTATCTGTGTGTATATGGGTGCCACTTGTTGCTTTCAGTTTCGGTTTGCCGTTACTTATATTCGTGTTTGCTGCTCGTGCTCGAGCGCAGTTGGTGTCAATGGTAAAGTGCCTCAATATAGCTAATTAATATAATTACAACTGACACTGCTAATGCGATCATTAATATGTATATAAGCATGTTTTTTTTTTTAATAACTAATAAAATGTTTTAGGAGTGCCTCTTACAATTCTGATGTGTTAGAATTTGAAATAATTTGAATTGATTTTCATATTTAATGAGTTAGTCATGATTAACTTGAGATACAAGATACAAAAGAGGATTGTGTTTTTGGAATTATTTAAAATTTTTCCATCACATTATTAAATTGATTATAATTTTTTAATTTTTTTAGTTTTTTTCATATTTTAAATAACACTTAAATTTGGAACATTGATCAATCTACTGCACGACTATTAAATAAGGATTTGAAAGAGAAGCAATAAATAATAACGAATAATTAAATATCAATTAATTACATTCTTTTGTACTTACATTCCTTTGTACAAATACCCATGTGTATCAATAAATTATACTACAATTATGCTGCAATCCCCTTCGTGACCATTTCTTAAATTCTTCAATGATAATTTAATATAATAACTAATTATTTTTGGAGAGATACTTAAGCTAACAGTAAATTAAAATTGATTGATTGCTTCTAAGCCACAAAAATAGGTATGTTTAGTACGCATTACATAATGGCCTTAAGGGCAGCTCGTACTGAATATGCAAGTAGTTATTGTCCAATTGGAAAGCTATTTACCCCTCCACTCCCTCCCTAAACAATATCCATTATGCATTATGCATTCAGTCATTCTAAGTATATCAATTTTACCCACACTCATTGCAGAGGCAGAAAGCACAAGTACACACACACACATAAATATCTGGGCCTATACAGTTAGAAGGAGATCCCCTTGCCGGTGTTCGTATAAAACCGCAAGCCGGCTGTGTGTGTGTTTGTTAAAGAGGGTGTTGATGTGGGCGTGTGTGTCTGTGCAGCCAGCAGAGATAGACTGACAGAGAGAGAGAGAGAGTGCGCGCGTGTTGCAGGTGAAGAGGCAAAAAAAAAAAAAATCAATTGCCACGGCTGTTGTCACCTGCCTGTAGGCATTTAACGAACACTGCGTGAGCGAGCGAGAGAGACAGAGAGAGCTTTTTTATGACGCAAATTATTTCCGTCTTCGCTTTCATGCGAAGCGTCGTCAATAAAGCTGCTGCTGCCCAACGTATATATATGTGTGTGTGGTATCTATTTGTATTTTGGCAGCGGTGCAGCGCAGGCGCTCTAACCACGACGTCATCGATTTTTGCTCGCACGAGCTGATGTTGTTGCCCGTTCACCGCCTCCCGCCACCCGCCCCTACTCCTGCATTCGTTGATGATGATGATGGTTCGGGAATGACGTAATTGCGCTTACAGTATAGCTTTACCCTCAGCCGATTGCCGAGCGGACAAGGTAGGTCGTGTGTTGTGCTGCAGCCGAAACGCCAACACACACACACAGGCATACAAACAGCAGCTACAAATAGAGACCAGCTGGCAAAGCGCAAAAACCGATTGCGACGATTGCAGAGTCGGTTTCGGGTTTGGTTTCGGTTTCGGTTGCGGCTCGGTTCGTTTCGTTTTGTGCTCCTCCGTTTGGATATAGTCGCGTGTAACCGTAAAGAGAAGTTCAGTCGCGTCACAGACGCCGCATTGTTAACAACTTATTCGCAAAACAGCTAGCAAGCAAAACAACAATATAATAAAAACACAAAACAAAACCAAACCAAACAACACTCAATAATTTAACCGACAACAAAATAACATAGAAATATATAATTTCCTAACGGCACTTTTCAATATCAAATCAATTCAATTCGTATGTATTTATTCGCGTACAGTATTAAGCAATTGATAATTATAACAAAACTAGAAATACATATTAATCAGGTGTGTGTGCGTGTGTGTGTGTGTGTTGAAAGAATTGTCTCCAATTTGCAACAAGTTGTCTCGTCTAGTCCAATGCGGAAACGGAAGCCAATATTGTCAACGCGTCGTATGCGTAATCTCAGCTAAAAAACCGTAGCGCTCGCGTGTGGCACACAGTGCGTATGTGTAATGTGAACTAATTGCAAGTGGAAATTTGCAGCATAAATAAAATCAATTACAAATCCAATTTGTTGACTTGACTTGCAGTTGCAATTGTTCTTAATAATTAATATGTATCCGTATCTTTGTTGATGTCTTCGGGGCATTTCTTGCAACAAAAATAACATTGAGCGAAAAGTCCTTGTGCTACAGCTACTACGCGCATATATATACATACATACACCCGCCCACACATACAGCCCCGTATCCGTACGGGTATATCCGTATATATAAACGTGAGTAAGTCATTACGTCGTCGATTGCTTACGTCGCAAGTGGCGAAACTGCGCAAACGCCAAATTCTAAAGCAAGTTCAAGTCTAAGGACATGCAAAAAAAGCAAGGACACAGCCGCGAGTGTTTATATGTGTGTGTGTATTTTAGTGCATACATAGATAATGAAGACAGCAAAAGTAATAACTGCAAGGTCTCATTACAACAACAACAACAACAAGAACTATAAGAAAAACTACAACAATTGCAGTGCTTGAAAAAAAGGAAGTTGTTCACAGTTTTGGACTTCGGGCTGGATCTCCATCGGCTTGGAGTGCGCCACACAGGTGTTTATATTGATCCTATGTGTTCCATATTGGGTGCAGTTGTCTCTGTGCTCATATTAATGTTGTGTTTGGTGTTTAATGTTATTGCTGTTATTGTGTCATCATCATCATCTGTTTATCACCTTCATTGCGCACAATTCAAGCTGAACTCCATTAACTATAATGCGCGATCGTCTTGCCTCCCTTATTGTGGTGAAGCAAGAAGCGGCGCCAACGCTAAGCCACAGCTTTAACAACAACAACAACAGTAGTAGTAACAACAATCGTAGCAACAGTCGAAACATTGAAAATGATCTAATGCTGCCGCAGCAGCAACTGCACCAATTGCCGGCCATCAAGTGCGAGTCCTTGTATGCATTCCCATCCTACGAAAGCAACATCTACTATGAGATCAATAACAATTCATGCTACAGACAGAATCTAAATGTTGTTGCCACAAATCACACACCACCAATACCACCAGCAACAACAACAGCACCAACAACAACAACAGGCACTGCAGCCGTAACATTCCCGGCTGTTATCTATCCGTGCCGCAATCTATTTCCCGACGGCTGTGATATTGGACATTTGGGCTGCTCTGTCAACGGCTCCTCTGGCCAACAGCAGTTGGCTGGAACCAGCGGGTTCTATGCGAACTCTAGTTGGCATAGCAACGGAATACACACGTGTATGTATATATATCTATATATATATGTATATGTATGACAACAACTGCTTCTCTTCCTGCAACTCCAACTCCCTGTACCTTCTTTTGGTGATGGTTTTCTAATTGCTAGTTGCACGTTGCGTATGCGCAATATTACGCATTGCCAAATCGTCTGTGTGTAATTAAATGAAAATAAAAGCAAAATCTTAAACGCTTGCCAAGACGCATAGGCAAATGATTTCGACGCCTTAGGTGAAGGGGCGTGCCTGCAGACAATGACGACATAAATTTTGCATCAGTAGTGAAATACTTAGCAAATAATAGAAATATGAGTTTGGACATTGCCCACTCTGCCGACTCCGCATAGTAGATGGATTTGCATCTATGTATGTATTGGTGGCCATACCACATGTTTACCAGCGTCAGCAAAGCATTGCCAAAAGGCAGCAGACGGCGAAGAAGAGCAGCCACTGTGGCAGACACATTGCAGCGGTGCAAATAGAGGCAGAGCCCGGCGCAGTGGCAAAGGCAGGGACAGAAACAGAGACGGAGACAGAGGGTCTGACGCAAAATGATTTATAAACTATGTGTGTACAATAAACATGACTATCACATACACAGTAACCCATATAGTGTGTGTCTTTGTGTGTGTGTGTGTGTGTGTGTGTGTGTGTGTACTGTCCACAGCACTTTTATTAATACAACTGAGAAATCAAACTGTATGTGGCAAGTACATATATAATTTGGTCTTCTGAAAAGAAAATATATTTATTTATTAAAAAAGTTTTAAAAACTAAACTAAAGGATTAAAATTAAAGTTAAAAATTAAAGAAATAAATTAAATAAAGGATTTAATAAAACGGGGGATATAAAAGTGTAAAATGCTACAAAATAATGGAGAAAATTTACATCAGCTTATGGAAAAATTTAGATTGATTTAGCGGAATGTAAAATAATCCATAATATTATGGATAAATTAAAGAATTTATGCTTTAATTATAATTTTTTTATTTATTTATTTATCCTAGTTAAATACAATAAGGATAAGAATAAAAGTGAATAAATATAGTTGCCATGGCTTGTCTGTCTTCGATGTGCTAAAAATGGGTTTGTCTAAAATTCAGAAATATGAAATTAATTTTATATTCAATTGTTTTTTGATTTGATATTGACATGATCACACCGTTAGCAATTCAATTTATTGTAGATAATTTAAATACTAAAATAAACCATAATCAAATACTACTGTTAAAATATTTAACAACATTTTGCGAATCGACAATAAATGAGGGGAAGATGTTGTTCCATGCAAGCTGCTTGGAACCTGTTCAAGGTTTCAGTTTAATTTTACAGCAAGCCCCAACACAAATGTTGCTTGCTATTATTAATATTATTGCACACATGGAAATGGCTAGCCAAATGAATAGAGTATATAAAATATAGCACACTGGCGTACTTTTTGTAATTGCACTACGTATTAATCGTAATTTAGAATATTGGCAAGAGGAACCAAAAGTGGCCGACAAACCGATGACGAACCATGACGCCAGCGACGCCATTTAGCCAAATGCAAACCGTTACAGCCGTTATACGGATTACACGGGACGTGTACAAGCATTCAGCGTGTGGCACGTCATAGTCGGCGCAAGGAGCCCACAACGAATCGTTTGAACTTGAACACCTCCCCCCCCCACCCACACACCCTCGCACCCATCAAATAGATGTTGCTGAGCGCAAAGATAGCATTTGAGAAAGTGATCAAATGCGTCAGAAGTGCAAATATTATGCCATAAATACATATATACATATATGTATAGTTTCTATTGCATTTATGATTTATATATATTTGCGGACCACGTGTTGATGACGTTGCCACAGTTGCCAATGAGGCTGCATTTTCGACTATGTAAAATATAGTCAAGAGTCATTATTGTTTCTTCTACTAGCAGCCGCCAGCTTATTTCGTTTCGGTTTTGTTTTTATTTCTCTTTTGGCGTGTGAAATTTTATTGTTTTTTTAATAAGTAACAGCAGAAAACGAAAATTTCAATAATCTTCGCCAGACACATAGTTGTTGTGTGGCTGTTGATGTTGTTGTGCAGACGCCTTCTTTTACACCCTTGGATCCTCTCAGTTTTCAAGCTATATTAATTAAACTGTGTTCCTTTGCCAGAATCGTTTCTCATCGTATCAGAAGACTATATAATGCGATAAGCTATAAATTAACTTCTAATTTATTTCATCCACAAATTCAAATTCAGCTTTGCTTATATATTAAACGTTGTTAAATTAAATTTTTTATTGTTATCATAATTTTCAATTGCTTAATGTATTTTTATATATATTTTTTATTTTATTTTATATTTCTCATATGCCTAGCATTTTTTCATATGTATCACTTCAACACTTATAGCCTTTAATCATTTTTTATGGGTCCTGCCTAATTATTATTATTTTTTTTTAAATTTATTATTTGTATTTATTGCCTGTTATTTATTTATATAAATTGATACACATTTTATTATTATTTATCATACATTTTTTTTACATAAGTTTTTTCATCTACTTAATCTATTTTTATGTATGTCATTCACAGTTTCCAACACAATGGAAATAATTTCTTATGTGTCCTGCATATTCATTATTATCCGGTTAAAAGAGGCCTAATTTTAACTGTGCTAAATTTATCACTATTGTAATTTGTGCTCCTAATTCACAAACATACAACAAGTATGACCAAATTAAAGAGAAAAATACAATAAAATACAAGTAACATATCTAATTTTTTGCGGCTTTGCTTATTATCATCATTATTGATGCTGGCCACTGCTTAATTATTTGTGTTGATTTATGCGAGTTTTATAAGTAAAACTTGCCTCCAACGAGATGGATGAGCATACTACTGCTATTGTCTTGGATCGATCATCATTAGCTATGAGCTATCGAGTATCTCAGCTCAAATCTACAGCAGCTCATCCAATAGGCAACTGCGTCCAGTTTCAGTTGTTTTTGGGATGCCACAACAATAGAGATTTTTATTTGTATTCGTATTATTTTTTAAAAACAATACAATCATCGAAATCATCGAAATGCGAGTCAACCTTAATGACGTAATAATAATGATGGGTTGATTTTATTATATTTGCATTGATTGTGTTCGTTTTCTTTGCCATTAATTGGCATATTTGCTATCTGCGACACTTCGATGTGGTTCACACGCTTCTCAAGACACCCGTACTATGTCTCCCCCCTTGGTACACTGAGTGCAAACTATTTGCGTACTTACTTGTTTTAAATAAATACGGAAAACGGCCAAAACGTAATTCTTTCGTTTTTGTCTTTTCTATTTGTTGTCGCTGAGCATTGCTCAAATAATTTCTACTTTTAAACAATTGCCGTAAAATTTGCCACTGGGGAAATTGCTGATATCCACATACATGCACGCATACAAACTTACATACATACATACATATATAATTGCCAAGCAGGTTTGAGTGGGGCCAATAATAGATTTTGGGAAGCCTGTTGTCGTTGTTCTTGTAATTCACAAATTTATCTGGTTATTTTCACTGGGCGCAATCGATTCCGCATAGTTTTGTGTGTTTTGATTTCACTTTCAATTTAATTGCAGTATTTTAGTATTGTTGCTGTAATTGCCAGTCCCTCTGCCAATGGTGTGTGGCGAGTGCATTGTCCTCGCATCACGCGGCGATGTCACACTTCTCGTATGCAAATGCATCAATTGAATACTCAACCTGATCCAATGTGATCCGTGGTGATCCGTGGTGCTCCTCAGCTGCCCAGACTCAGAACCAGTCGAGGCCAAGAAGCATCAGCAACAGCAGCAGCAGCAGCAATAGCAGCATGGGAATGCATTTTGAGGCGTCACCTGGGTACATCAACAGCCAGCAGGTTTTCCTAAATCATTTTTTATATTTTTTTTTTTGCTTTTCGTTAGTGTTTTTCTTTGTGTTGTTGTTGTTGTTGTTGACGTTATTTTGGTTAGTTTTTTTTTGGTCTGTTGGTCAATTTTTATTGCTGCTTAGCTTGGGGCGCATGGCATATGTAAGCCTTAATTTGAAACTGATTGGATTGCCTAGCCGTTGGCCTCTTGTTGTTGCTTTTACCTCGTTTTGCTTATAATTTTGTTTAATTTTGGTGATTTCTTCATTATGCACTGCACTTGATTGGCCAATGTCGACGATCGTGCTAGAAATTATGGTCAGACCTTAAATGTTCTCATCATTACTTCAAGAAGAAAAAAGAATTTCAGTTTGTAAGTCTAGAAATGACATATGTGAAAAAATATGAATGGTTATAATTTATTATTGATATTATTATTATTATTGGGGGAAAAACTAGCACTGCAACCTATAAGGTCTATTGTGCCCCCTTTCTGAGCCTACAGCTCTTCCATCAGTTCCAGCTCCTGCATGAATGCCAGGATCTTCGTTGGGTTGACATGCTGCCCTAGGATGCTGCATCTTTTCCTGATTAAGGCGACGCATTCTGCTAGGATGTGCGTTGAGGATTCCTCCTCCTATCCACAAAACCTGCATGCATCGCTACTATAAATACCTAATTTGGTTAGGTGACTTCTCAGTCTACAGTGTCCCGTCAATAGACCGGTGAGTATCCTGAGCCTGTTCTTTCCCATGGATATTACTTGCTTAAATCGTTTTTGATTATAGCCACCTAAAAGACTCTTGGCTTGCCCAATTCCGTTCTCGCCTCTGCCTTTCTTCATCCCTGATTTTGAGCCGTATTGTGTGTCTTCCTATGCCACAATACGGTTCAGTGCCTATGGTTATAATTTAGAATCCATACATTATTTCTATTATTTATTTTCTTATACTATTTATTTAAAATCTGTCTTTAGGGACAAGCATTTCAGTATTTATATTGCAATGTGGATTCTGGTTTAAATTACTTAACAGCAAATATAAAGAAATGATTGTTAAACCATCCCAAGGTTTCTTTCTTCTGATCGTCTTATACATATTTTTGGACCTCTAATATAAAAAAACACATTTGTACAACAGAATTTTTACTTCAGAAATATGTTAAGCTGATCAAATTGAAATCCAACTATTAAATATAAGATAAATCTTATTCTTTTGACAATATTATAAAGACTATTGCAATAGGCGACTAAAATTACCAACTTTGTATGCCAATAATACTAAATACAGATAAACATGTTTAGCGCATTTATAAGAACCATAAATCTTACAGTAAAAAATGAAAAAGTTACCCAATCATTTTATGTGTAAGCCAAGTTAATTCCATTAAGATATGTGGTTTTTTTTGCCACTCAAATAGAAATGCGTTAGAAACCATACGTTTTTTACTTGCCTAGTTTAACTATTATAATTATTTGCGCAAATTCGCTTGGCGTATCCAATTGCAATCAGTGGCAGAATAAACGCTGTAAAATCTTTGAAATAACTGAGAAGCAGCCGATAACAAGTTGTTGAGATTGCCGGTCCCCCCCCGGCCGGTTCTCTTCTTCCCACTTGCCTCTATCAAAAGTTGTTGTTGTTTGTGTTGTAATGTGCGCCCAAAACTACACACATACATCCAAACATGCAACAAAAATGTTTCCTAATAGCTGCTGCTTAGAAGATTGTTTGCAAGCAGCTTCTGCTTCTCGGCAGTTCTTGTTTGAAGGAAAATTTGCCAAAAGCAGGCAAGCAAACACGAAGCGCTACAAATTGTTGTTGTTGTCGCAAAATTATAAACATTTTTCGGTATTTCTTTTTTTTACAATTTTTTATATCTTTATAGCACCTGTACATGTGTATGTACGTGCATGTAGCCAATTGGCTTGTTTATTTCATGTTTTGGCGCCTAACTTGTTTCTTGGTTTAATGTTGCCGCTGTTGAAGATGCGACGGAGTTTGCTTGATTGACAATCAGTGAAGCAGAAAAACAAAAAACAACTAAAAGCAATTGTTAGGTGACAAAAAAATTATGCCAGCCAAGAGTGGCATCTGTATTAATAATGACGGACACAATGAAAAATAATGACCTTTATAAGTTGAGCTAACTATTTATAAGGGCGCTGGGATTATTTAAAATTAAAAGCCAAGCGAAAAAAAGTGTGTGCAAAAATAAATTGCAGCTCAAGAAATTGTGGAGCTCAAACCCTAAATGGGAAATGGGTTGCGGTGGGTCTAAAAACTACACCACACATTTGATGGCGTAATCTAAGTGAAAACAGTGTATATATGTATGTGTGTGTATGTGTGTGTGTTAGTGTGAGTGCGTCTGTGGTTTCAAACCGACACCAAAAATAGTCCACGCGTTGTGACGTCATTGAGTATGTGACCAGCTGTAGGTCGGGGTCGTCGTCGCTATCTTATATATCGAACACATGCACTTGTATGTGTGTGAGTGCGCGTGTGTGTTTGCGCATGTATGTGTGCGCTTAACAGCTGCAACAGCAACAGCAGCTGCAACAACAAAAACAAAAAGGAAAAGTGTAACTCCCGAACTGAGTTTTGCCTCTCACAAAAACGCGCTCGTATTTTCTCTTCCGCTGCTTTCAAGGTCGTTTCGTTACTTCGCTCTTTCCATTTCCCTCCCTCTCTCTCTCTCTCTCTGTCTCTCTCCCTCTTCCTGTCTCTTTCTCTCTCACCCTCGTTCCGCCTCTCTATTTTTGTTTGGCTTTTTCTTGCCAGCCCCATGATGATTTCACAGTTACCAACAGCCCGTAACCCAAACCCCAACGCGTTACAACTGTTTTATACACGCCCTCTTTTCACTCACAGAATTTCTCTGTCTTTATCGATACCCTTTTGCAAAGTGTCTTTGAATTTGTGTATGCAATGTGTAACGCATTTGATATATCCTTGATATATCCAAATATATCCTTGATTAGTCTATCTTTCTGTTATTATTAGTCAGTTGAAGAGAGTAGAAGGCCTAAACTGGTACTCAATAAGATATTATGATTAGTATTTTGTTAATGTTTAAATAGATGAATATTTAAAAAAAATGCGTATAAGATGTAATATGTTTTAATTTTTGTAATTTTTACTTAGATTGCATATTTTGTTAATAGAAATGATTGTTTGATAGTAAAAACTTGACCTGGACATGTTAGTTCCCACAAATATTCTGTGTGTGCAACTGTATTTAATGTTTGGTATAAGGAAAGTTTTTTCCGTTTTCTCTTTTTTTTATGGACACCAACTGTTGTTGTTATCATTTCCTAAGGGTTTCCGAAATGTCTGATTATGTTGATTTTTTTTCTTTTTTTGCAAAATCAGTATTAACGCAAGGATAGCTTAGACTATGCCAAGCAAGCAATCGATTTCAATAATAGCGTATAGAAACTGAATGCAATGTAATAGATACATATGAATATATACTTTATCATATGTTTGTATTACATAAACGCATTTTGCCATGCGTGCTTGTGGCGAGCCCTTCTTCCGTTGCCATATTATTAACTAAAGGACAACGCAAATCAACGCATCGTTAAGTACTATATGCACTGTATATACAAACATACATATACGTACATACATTTATACAAACAGACATGTGTACAGACATTCAAAGACGCACTTGAAAATCGTGACGTCCTTGGCTTTGACTACAGTACCCACTGAATTGACAGCTGGCCACCACATTCATCGCTTGCTTTCTCTTTTTTCGTCCTGCACACACACACGCATACATGTGTTTATCCTCGGATCGATAAAGCGAACCGCAGCACATAAGAGACTCGTTTCTCTTTGCGCCTTTCGCGTTGCTGCTTGTTGCCATGTCCAAAATAGAACTGATGACGTCAACGAGGAAGCGAGACAGAGCATCCTCCAGCACGTCAGATTGTGTGAGTGCGTAACTTGTGTATACAATGGAAACTCGCTCTGCTTTCATTCTCCGCTTTCTGCCCATTTTCTCTTCACTCTTCACTCTTCACCAACGCCAGCGTGCGTTGTCCTGCCATCACTGCGTATGCGTAATATTGCGCATACCACGTGCCTGCTGCCTTCGAAATATAAACACAGTTATTTTTATTATTTTTTAATGGCGCAACTTATATGCTATATACTTGTATATATGCACCAACTGGCCGATTATTGTTGCTTTCACAATATGCATATTTTTTATTATTATTGTATGAAACTTTTGCTTTAACTTATTGCAATCTTTCATTAATTTGACGTATACATCTTTTTTACTTCTTCACATTGTTTGTATAGTCTGTGTTTGTTATGCAACAATAAAAAACAACATAATTTGTAGCATATTATTATATAAAAAAGTACAGTAAAACAAGTAAAATTGGTAACACACACAAAGATCGTTCCTGATGTGGTTTTTGCCATACTAACAACTATATTTAGCTTGGTCAAGAGTAGCAATCGCATCTCATTACCATGACAAACATCGCAAATTTAAACTAGAAGCAACAATGTGACAAGTTTGTTAAATAGCAAACAAAAACCATAAAATAAAAACCAAGAGTGACATCAAGCGCCGAACGTAGTCGAATTAAAACGCGTTCTGAATCACTGTCAGTCTGGTATAGAATATATATCAACTTAAATATTGCATATATTGAATATGATCGAATACTTACCATAAGTTCCATGTATTTATTTGACGCTATAAATTTCAATAAAAACATTAGCCATACAAAAAATCTTTTTATTAATAACGGCAACATTAGAAACGCCAAATATTCAGATTTATACATTTGAATAAATTAAATGCAAAGCACAGACAGAAAGAGCTGGACTAACAAGTCTGTCTGCCCGTTCAACTCAGTCATTTCTCTATTGTTTTAATTAATCCTGCTTATGCGAGTATTTAAATACTTTTCGCTAAAATACCTATATATATGTATATATGAACGTATAGAAATCTGATATTAAGCTACAGCTTCAAACTTGACACAGTTCATATTTAGTTACAATCTTAATGGGCTGATTGCTTAATTCAATGATGTTTGTCAAAAAAGAAGAAATAAACAAAAACAACAACATTTTGTATGTTCTCAGGCTGACCAAAGAGAGGCAACAGTTGCTCGATGTGTGATCGGACTGCAACAGCGAGTAATGGCAAATAAGTGGCAGATGTGCCAATCTTGTGCACCAGCTGCACCTTGGCAGCAACGAAACCTTCACTTTTGTGATTGCACTTTTGACGCAACCGGGGGAATCTATATTCCCCAAAGCGATGTTTTACCTTCCATCTACATATATATAATTACTGATATTCTTAGTATTTATTTCCACTAATTAATACATTCATTTGCAAGATACTATCAGGCTCTCGAAACATTCATTTTTTGTATACCCTTGCCGTGGATATCATAATTATGTACGAAAATACCTGAAACCCTGACTTAACTTATGATATATGTATATATATATATATATATATGTGCATACGTAGAGTCGTTGATCCACATCGATAGAAATTTTATCCTTTTTTTTTGCTTATTCATTTTCATATATTAATGAAATAATGAAAATGTTGTTCTTCAAACTGATGTCAAATTTTCCACAGCTAGATTAGATCCACTTAAAGCTGAAAGAAAAACCTTTCATACCAATTAAAGCAGCACCCATCCTTTTAAGATAAAAAGTTTTTAGACAAACCCTGATTTAAGTATTTCACAGTCAGCCTTTGAGCGTTTTTTGAAGGCAAAACAAAAGCAAGCCCCCAAAGTTTGGCCCAGTTTTTCCGATATTCAATTTGTAAAACCTTTTGGCTTTTTTGACTTGCCTAGTTAACTGTTGACTTTGCAATCTCTGACTGTGGCACTATGACAATTGGATGTGGAAGCAGACTTGCAATTGGAATTGGAGTTGTAGCTGAATAATGAACGATGCTTTGAACTGTGGCAAATTCTTTTGTGTGCTCGCTGCTCACTGCTCGCTGCTCGCTGTTTAACATTGAACTTTTTGTGCAGCCGATAGAAAACGACACATAGTTACAGATACAGATAGAAACACACACAAATACATAGATGCCACAACTCGATTCCCACAGCATCAAATGATTTATGGCTCTAAGAAAAAAAAAAACAGTATGTAAAAAGGCATAATAATAAGAAAAAAAGTTATTTCATCGATAGCCGCTGGAGTATTACGGATCTAACGGATGAAACAAGAACCTTGTTGTGCATTTAACACGCCATTCTGGTAACTGAGGGTAAAAAATACACACCTCAGATACTAATAACAATAACAATAACAACAACAACAACAGGTTGAACAACAACAACAACAACACAAGAGAGCCACAACACAAATAAATAAAATACGATGAATTATGGGGCAAGTTTTCTGTTTCTGTTTCTGATTGTGTTTGCGTCTGCTTCCCTGCCTCTCTCTCTCTATCTCCAACTCTATCTCTAACCGTGTCTATCTTTCGGCACATCGATCGCTTGCCAATCATCATAATTGTCGCTGCCATCAGTTGCCGGCAATTGTGCATCGATCAAATGGCGGAGACCTTGTAAGTCAGTTGCCAAAAAAAATGCGTGCAAAACTTTGCTCTACTCATTACTCACGAGAAGGTTTAACTAATCGATGCATAAACTACATATAAAATATACATATCTATAAACATATAGTATACATATTGCTTTGGAATCTCAATTGAATTTTGAGCGCGCTTTCGTTTGCAGTTTGGAACTCGGATTTGTTTTCTCGCGCGTTTGCTATCCAATTGCCACAATGCTGAACAATTAGCATAAATTAAAATTGGTTTACGGCGCAACATTTGCACGATGACACACTGCAATCGAAGACAGTCCGAGTCGGATTCGTAGTTGTAGTCGCAGTCGTAGTCTTAGTCGATGACAGAGACAGATATCGAAACGTTTGCGTCCGCTAACCATGGCGATCAGATATGGACGCTGGCCCGCTTATGATGCGGCCAATGATGAGAGTAAAAGTGGTTTAACCGGTTCCCCTTGGACGACGCGCTTTATTCTATTTCTATAGTTATCGTCTAAATTTATGACAACGCCGTCGCCGTCGCCATCGCCATCGGCGCACCAAGCGCTCATCTTAGATACAAATCAACGGACTTCTAATCGTTCCATATAAGCGCAGACAATGCCACAACAGAAAACAAGAAAGAACAATTAATTGTGATATGGCGACAATTTAATACCCTTGCGCAACAAATAATCAGACAGTCACAAAAAGTTGCATGTGCAACGCACCTTAGTATTCAGAAAGTATATTCTGAATATGCAAGAATATTTTCTATTCTTAAGAAATACATATAAAAAAAAGCAGGAGAAATACATATATCTAGAAATTATTTCTAGAAACTAGAAATTGAAAATTAATATTTATTGTTTAGTTTATTGCATTTATGGGAAAATGGGTGTCAAGATTAAATTTATGGTCAGCTGACTTCAAAATAAAATTTAACGATTTTTTTTTAATTATTGGGTATTCCCAATTATAAGAAATCTACGTTCAATGTCAGCCAATGTGTTGTCAAATATAAACATGTTTTTCAAAATTAAATCCACTAAGGTGCGCAAAGTTGGTAATACTTGCTAAATATATTTGCTGATGAGTGTTCAAATTGTATGACATAAGCCGAATACCCTGTGGCTACATAGGGTATATTAATAGACAATAACAAAAAAGCGGATAAGCAATTAACTTAAAAAACACTTGCAAAAGCGCTTCGGTGCTCCCGCGAAATACCTTAAAGATTGGAAATCAAAAAACAGTTTATTCACTTGGAAAATTCTTTCAACATATTTGTGAATATAAATCGAGTGTTTCTTATATATAAAATCGATTCTTATTTGAGACATTTTAAACCTCTAGTTGTGGATAGCACTGCGACCTATAAGGTTTATTGTGCCCCCTGTCTGAGCCTACAGCTCTTCCATCAACCCCAGCTCCTGCACGAATGCTAGTTAGATTCTAAGTCTCTTTGTCCAGGGTATCATAAATTCGATGACTCGCAGTTTTAGACCCCCATTGTTGCTTGGTTTGTTTGATAACTGTGCTTTGGGTGTTAAATGTGTGCATAAATTTGGGATTTAATTTTGTTTTTATTTTTGGTTTCGGTTTCGGTTTCTGTTTCTGTTCTGCTTCTGCTTTTGCTTTTGCTTTCGTTTGCTGTATTAGTATAAATAAGTAGTACTCGCTCATTAGCTTACCAGTTTGATTGCCGCTAATGCGCTTAGCTAATAAAAGATTTAGATAAAGGCTTCCACAAAAGTGTTGATTCGACTAAATTAAGCGCAGCCTGCTGGCGGCATCTACAAATTGTAATCAAACATATGTGTGTGTGTGTGTGTGTGTGTGCGTGTGTGTTTTAGCGATCTGCTACTGCTTCTTCATCTTCTTCTTCATCTGCTACTGCTGTAGCCGCCATGGGAAACTGTTGCAGAGATCTGAGCATCATCATCAACAGGTTTCCATTTTGACCGCAGAGTGCTGAATGTTCAATTCGTTTAGCTTTATTTTCGGTTTGTGCTCGTCGAGCTGTCAACGGACATTTTATTTTGCACTCTGCTTAAATTCACAGTTTTTGCTTATACCATATTTTGATGACATGCATGAACCTGCATTTTGTTTTTTATACACAGCTTGTTTTAGCCAGTGCAAAAAAAAGAACTAACGACAACTAAAAAATACAAAGCACCCTTGAATTTATGCGGGTATTTGTGAATTTAAATACTTTTGAATTTCAAGTTATAATTATATTTTCTATGATTGTCATATTACTTATTTTCTTTATAATCCCCGGTTTTTTTTATTAGTTAAGCTAGTTGTTGAATTGATCTATATGACTGATTTAGTGCCCCAATAATATTTCAGAATCTGAAGATCAATTTCTTTGTTGGTCTATTGCACTCTGCTTAAGAGAAACCCTTCACATTCACTGCATTCAAAATAATCTGTGAAATGCTTTTATATATACAATTTTTATTAACAAAACACAACATCTGATTTTGATAATAGCCCAATATAGAAAATCATAACCAAGGATTTTCATTAAATACTTAAAAATGTACTAAAAGTAAATCAAAACTATGCTTCCTTTATTTTTCAAAACTGTATTAACAATTATGCTATTTTTCTCCCAAGATGTTTGTTTTAAGAATTCCCATTTGAACGGATATAGGATACATAATAAGATAATACCAAAATATTTCTGATATGTCAATTAATTATTGCCATGCCACAGATCTCAGTTCTTTGTTGATAAAATTGCATTCACCATTTATGGCAAGCTTAATTACCAAGTTACACGCATATACATATATATATATATATATATACATATATGTATATGTTTATAATACATAGACATATTTACATACATGTATATATTCATATCTTAAACTGCATCATCTTTGGCTGGTGGTGCATCTGTTGCTGCTGTTGCAGCTTCCTCATCGTCCTGGCTTAAATCGTGACTCTTCTTCTGCTGTGACTGTGTGAAATCAGTTTTCGATCTTTTCACCACATAATGCATATTAAAATGCCACGCTAATTGTTATTATGGGTGGAATGCCCCCTTGTCGCTTGCCTCCCCATGCCACTTAGGTCCGCTGGCTGGCAATTAAGTAATAGACAGGCAAAACAGTTAAAGCCGCCTCTTCGCCTTGCGTGTGACGCTGCCAGCAACAAAAATAACAACAGCAACAATAAAAATAAAAATAAAAAAAACAACCATTTAATAGACAAATTTTTATACACAAGAAGCAGGCAGGCAGGCGGCAAGCTGGAGCTGGAGTTTGAATTTCTTGGAAGTGCATTTGCTTTGGTCCCTCCGAATGTCGCTGTCGTTGTTTTTTTTGCCTATTAATTATCGCCAAAGAAATCAACAGAGTTTTGTGCTATGCTGTGTGGGTGAGGAAGCCAAATATACGAAATGAAAATAAATACAACGCCAAGCAAATAGTTGGCTAACATTTTGTGGAAGGTGTTAGCTTCTCAATACCAGCAAGGCTGCTGCTTACACTTCAAAACAGCGGTCAACACAGGTCCCACTTAATTTGTTAGAAGCCATTAGAAACATGCAAACGTACATATAATAAGTACATATAAATATTTACATAATTATATACGAAAAAGAATTCGAGTTTTGTGGCTGGGAGAATTTTGCAGGATTTGCCGGCATGCACATGCAATGCTTTTGTAGCAATCAGCTTTGTACAGGCACTTGTCACGTTGCTGCCAGTGTGTACACACATATATACCACACAATCGCATCTTAATAAAACAATTATGGCAACTTGCTCTTTTAGGATCACGCAAAAAAAAACAGCAAGAAAATAAAAAAAGGCAGCACGGCCAGACCTTTTGGTATATCGATGGCAACATCGTAGCTAAAGACAAAAATTTATCACACCTTAGTTAACCCTCGACACCTTGCAAGCGAAACTCAAACGACGGGCCTTTTATGCCATGGAATGTGGCCGAAGAATTGCAAACGAGACGCGACGCGTCGAATCAACAGCCAACTTTGTTTACACTGCCTGCAATAAGTTAATAGTTCGATTTTTTTGGGCAGAGACTACGCTGAGACAAGACTCAAAAAACACCAAAATAAAACAAAAAACTAGGAGAAGCGCCTCAAAGCTAAACGAAACTTCAAGTCTGACAATAGACAACCAAAATACAAAAAAAAAACCCAAACTACAAAAACAAGTAAGAGTGCTCTACTCAAGAGAGTCTAAGCAAGAAGATACCCTGTAACGATTAAGTAATCGATTTTCAAACTATTAATATTGATAAACTTTTTCAATTACTTAATTTTGTTGATAATGAAATCATTAGTGATGATTTGAAGTTTACTGAAAAATTGAACCTAGCTGAAATGTAGGCAGTGTGTAGAATGCAACGGAAAAACGATCATTGTCAACTTAGGAAAATTTTAATTAAAGAAATTCAGGCTCCTTTCGCCTTTTAAATAAATTTAGCAAAACCTTCATTATACCCCATTGTGTAAGTTTGAATAGTTGTAACAAAGCTCGTCTAATGGCGAAAACTGTGAGCTTGGCTTTAGGGTGCGTTCCGTGAACTCCACGATGTTTGTGTGTCAGCCGGCGTACCACAGACACCAACACCGAAAACGACAGCAACACCAAGCAACAAACCAACAATAACAACAACAACAACATCTAACCAGCACTAGCAGCAACAACAACAACAACAACGACGACGAGTGCTAATGATGTACCCAGAGTTTGGTCACAATATGATCATCATGATGAAGTTTTCTTGGTGTCTTGCCCACAAAAGATTTCGTAGTGTTTTTTTGGGGGTATTGCTGGTGGCTTTCGTGTGCTTCATTATTGATTTAATAACCGTCTTGAAGACACGTTTAAACTGCAGTCAAAGCGTGTGCAGCAAGTTGACTCGGAGCCTGAGTCAGATTCAAGTCGGTATTGCCTTGCCTAGGATGATGATGCCATGAATTCCATACCAAAAAAAATAAAACTGAGTTGTAAAATCTACCAGCTACACTCAGCAAAAAAAAAACAGCTAGACCTGAAATATTAAGAAAATAGGACAACTTAAGTTTTTAAAAATGTAGTTTACAAATTTAATTGTTTCGAAGGATTATACAAAATAAATGAAATTTGTTTATCGCTGATTAAGGTTAGTTAAGAAATGTATTTCGTGTTTTGTATTTTCATATATATTTCCTGAGTGTAGCGGCGCATCCATGAAAATTTAAACCATGTCATGTTATGAATAGTTTTTGAGTGTGTATGGGAAATGGGATGTGGGGTGATGATGATGATCATGTTTACGCTGCTCATAATCCCAATAGCTGGAGGCAGCAATGCGAAAATCACATACATGCACATAAATGTTTATTTTGATAATGGGGCATGAACATATGGGCACTTAGAAATACATTAGGTAATATTCAGTTGTATACAGTCGACAAATGGTGTAGGCGTCTCAGAGTGGCCTTTGCCAGTATCGCTGAGACAGAGAGAGTTGAAAATGAAAGGGTTAATAAAATTAATGAACTTGCGAACATTAGCGTAGCTCGCTTCGCTCCAAATATTATTGGTATTTATTACGATTTCCGGACAGCTCAATTTCCGTGCGAAATTACGCGAATACTTCAAATATGATATATCAAAAATATAAATACATTGTTTGGCATCTTAAAGACATCCATGTGTTTAGAGCTTAAATAAAGACTTTTCTTGCAGTTAGTTTTTCGTAAACAGTTTGATTTTCTCACACAAGCTTCGCGAACCACAACAATTTGTTACCGTTGAGCGCGATAGCTTAGC
Source organism: Drosophila nr. medialis 2 BK-2023a (assembly GCA_035044325.1). NCBI lineage: Eukaryota > Metazoa > Arthropoda > Insecta > Diptera > Drosophilidae > Drosophila > Drosophila nr. medialis 2 BK-2023a. The sequence continues at coordinate 1,472,598 of JAWNMH010000410.1, read as the reverse complement.
AAAGGTTTCGAGTATCTAAATATGTCTGTATAAAATTGCATTGTGCACTTATGCATCTGTAAGATACAAAACTCAAATTTAGATATGCAAAAATAACGATTTCGTTGGTGCCGTACACTAAATCAAATCTTCATGAGCACGCCTGCAACTCACTGACAAATATATGGGTTAGGCCCAATTTGTGTCCCAGCAGCGAACACTACAACAATGGCAATAACGACGACGACGGCGACGACGACGACGGCGACGACGACGACGACGACGACGACGACGACGACGACGACGACGACGATGAGGTTAAGATTTTTGGGAGCTGGCGCTGCATCTCACAGTTACCCATATACAAAGCATTATTGGTGATTTAATGCTGTGGTTGCCTTTGGGTGTTGTTATTGTTGTTGTGGTTGTTGTTCGAGAAGCCGGTGGAGCCGGTGCTGCTGCAACCTGCTGGGAACTTCGCTCGCTTTGTTTAGCTCGCAATCGATTTGGTTCGCAGGCCAAGCCTCATCTCTCTCTCTCTCTCTGTCTCTCTCTCTCTCTATCTCTTTCTCTCTTTATCTATCTCTCTCTCTCTCTTTTGCTTCTTGCACTGCCTGCAATCGGTATGTCCCGATCTAGCAATTCGGATCTGTTTGCTTTTTATAGCACAAAACGTGCACTTTTGCAACAATAGCAACCCGACAACTGAAATTAACACTAATTCGATTGCCAATGCGGCTTTAAGGAGATGAGGTTTAAGGCAGGATTAACACTTATACATATTGAGGGTATATTTATGGATAGATTATATTGCTATTAGTACAAAAGTGTGGTACAAATTAACTGTCGGTTTTCGCGAACAAATCAGATTTATTGCATGTTTTTTATATTGTTTAGAAAGTATTCGAATTGCTTCACGACTAATTCGAATAAAAGTGTATTACGATCTGGAAAGTAAATCCATGTCACAAAGCTTATTAAACAGCTCTTAAATCAGTTAAGATCCGTAATAACTTATGTAAAACAAAATGACTAAAAAGCCCTCGAAACTAGAAACCATTTTCGTAATTTTAAATTCATCAAAATGTAATTATTTTTGTGTGCTTGGCAACTCCAGCCATATTATGAAATTCCTCAACATTTTATTGAATTAAGTACACTCATAAAAATTGATGCTACTGAATTGACACACATGCATCTTGAAAAACCTGTTGGATATATTCTTTCCTATTAGGTTAATTTCTTATAAGCCACCCTCGTAAAACTCGCATTCGCATGTTGGCTTGCATGTTTAGATAGGTTTTTAGCTTGTCTCGCTGATATTTCGTTGCAAAAACTATTTTGGCAACAATGCAACAACAGCAGCAAAGGCAAAAGCAACAGCACAAGTAGCAAAGAAGAAAAAAAATTGTGTCAAATTTGTATTTATTTGGCTGGGCAGCTTCCCACCCGCTCCCAGGCTGCACCTTGTTTTGTTTTGGTTGCTGGGCTTTTGATGTTGGATGCGCGCGCTTAGAAACGTGGCCAAGAAGGAAAAGTGGTATGCATACTCGCAATTATGTAAGCGGCGTTCCAAAACTGGCAGCTTATTTATCTTTGTCTCAGCCATGTCAATCAGGCGTCGACTCACCTCGACGTTGATGCACTGTAGTCTGTGCACCTTTGACCCGACAGCCGCAGACTTGGCTTAAACGTCGAACCAAGTTTGGGCCACTTTAAGCTGCATTTGTAAATTAGATGCAAATTATAAATGGGAAAACCATTTCTGTGCGACATTTGTAATGTTTTCTGAAAAGCATGACCAATTTCATTTCATAGATTTACAATTTGTAAATGATATTTATGAGATGCAAAATAAACCAATGATCTGCTCGCTTTGATAAATAAATTTCACTTTCTATATATTCTAAGCGAAACATAAATTCAAATCAATTTTATACAATAAACTGCAGCAATAATCAAATGAAGTCATTTACATAATCAAAAGTGATTCTCTGCTGGAGATTATTTTATATCATGCCTATTAAGTAAATTTGAAACATTTTATTGCATTTTTTCCAAGTTATTCTCTGCTAAAATGTATCCATATTTGTTAATAGCAATTTAAGAGAAGAGTAATGATGAAAGCGAAAGAGAAATATACAAAATATTCATCAAATTAAGCAAAGTGCATAATTATGGAATATTTTGGGATGTGACTTGGAACTGGTTACCCACTGGTACTGGTAAATCCGATAGCCACGCATCTCATTCTCATATCCACATGCCCACAAATGATATAACACTCCAAATTCAATTAAACCAGTTTTGCTCAGAATATTTGAATAGTGGCTGCATTTGCCCATCTGCTAACACCTAAGCAACAAAACGGTAAATCTTTTATTACAATTTCATGCTAATTTTTTGGAACAGACACAAATCGCAATCGGTGGCTGCAGCTGAGTTTTATGAATCCGCTTTTGCATATTTCGACGAACGCCGGACAGCTTATAAGCACACAATATACTCAGTTTTAGCATCAATGCAGCAACTGCCTCAGTCTCAACCTCAGCCGCTGCTTCTGCCTCTGTCTCTGCCTCAGCCTCAGCCGCTGCTTCTGCCTCTGCCTTGGCCATTACCTGTCCGGCTAAGTTCCAGAGTACATTGTCGCCATGTGCCAAAGCCAAAGTATTGGCCAATGCGCTCCATCCAATCTAGAGTGGGAGCGGTCGAGGTGCGAGTGGAGAGGGGGGTGGGTTGTATGGTGTCCCAACTGGTTAAGATGCGCTCACGCGCGTATTAAGTGACTTCAATCCCCTCGGATGGCCGGCTTCGACTCTGGCTCTGACTCTGTGGCTCTGACTATGAAATGTCCAAGATGGCCTTCGATACTTTTTTGCAGCGATTAAAAAACGATGACGCCGTCGTTGTCGATGTGGTCGTCAGTCGTCTTGTGGTTTACTTAGCATTTAAATTGTACATTTTTTGTTTGCGAACATTATTTTTTTAGTACACGATACCCATTAAAAAATGTTTATAAAGCGTAGAATGCAGTTGTCAAAATGCATGTGGCAGCCATAAGGAGGTATCTTCGATTACATATAGTATATATATATTGAGATTTTTCCCATAAATAACACATATCCATAAATTTCGATTGTGCATTATTTAAAAAGAACTTGGCTTAAAACGGAGTATATCCAAGTCGGTCATCTTCAACGCGAGCTCTTGTTTATTTATTTTAATTTAAGGTTTAAATGAAGCGTTCATTTATTTAATTTAACTTTTCGTTGCCAGCATGCAGTTGACAATGGATTGGCAATGGATAATATTATTTGATTTTAATTAATCTTTCGTAATTGAGCAGAATATGGCAGGAATAAATGTCATCATGCTGACCTATTTTTAATTCACTCAATTTACTCTTCTTCTGTCATTAACTTGACCTATATTTAATTATTTCAATTTACACAAATAAAGTCGAATAAATAGTTTGAATAAACCTGGCTTTTTGTAAGGTACATAAACATTATAATGTTTCTTTTTCTCACTAGTGTGTACTTTTCAAAGTTTTGAATTAGCTTGTCCTTATTGAGCGACATGTGATTATTAAATGATGAAAAGTAAATTCCATTCAATAAATGTATTGACACGTTGCAGTGCTCATGATATAACCAAGCCTTGGAGTTGGAGACTACTCGGGCAATTACTAGTTGAGGATGAGGCGACTACAATGAGGCATGCGAATGCGAATGCGATTGCATAAATCAATCAAATTGTCTCTCACTCGACGAGCATTGAGTAATAGATCCAATTTCGATATGAATTTCACAGAAATTGGGTTTTTTCTCCATCTTCTTCTTCTTTATTTTTTGCACAACTTTAAATACCAACCCCATTACCCATTGCCCATTAAGTATTACATTTAGTGCTGCATCAGAGGCAACAACAACAACAACAGCAACAACAACAAAGGCAACAACAGCCACAACAACAACCTATCGATGAAAATCGACAATTAATAGTGAAAGTCTAAGCAAGTACCCAACAACAACAACAACAATATGCAACAATGGGGCATCATCAAAGGTACTGCCAGGAAGTTTTGCAGCCTGGGCGCAGGTCTATGTCTCGTCGTTAGAGTCTAGTATTGGGGCAGAGCGTCTACGTTGTCGTGGATATTTCAAAGGCGATAGCATCGACGCCTCCGCCGTCGCCGCTGACAAAAAAAAAAAATACCTGTAACAAGCGCAGCCAGCAACAACGGCCCAAAATGACTAATTCCTTGGCCCAAGTCTGAAGCCCATTTGTTTACTTCTCACAAAACTTCACACGAAGCCGTACCCAAGGCAGCTGAATCTCAACTCGTCTCAGCTACGTCTCGTCTCGTTTTCTGGTGCAACGTTGTTTTTTTTTCTTCGTTTTTTTTTTCGCTGTTGCACCCACTGACTCAATGACTGAGTGCCAGAGCCCAGTCAGAGTCACCAGAGCCGCCTGACCCGTGCGCCAAAAGCCGCCAAAAATACTGTCGACCACGACGCATTACCATTTCTTGGGGTCACTGCGCAAGTCTGTCTGTCTCCGAGTTGTTGGTGTATGTGCAGTCTATGTGTATGTGTGTGTGTGTATATGTGTGTTCCCTCGCTTCGACTGTCAGTTTCGGGCAGATGCATATGTCCATGTCCATTGATCAGGCCTCTCTTGGAGCGTGCAATGGAGTTCGCAGTTCAAAGTACATGCAAAGACTTCAGTCTTGCCTGCTTGCAAAATAATATGTATTAACAAACTTATATAAAAAAGAAAAAAAAAATAGGAAAAAAAAAATTAGATGGCTTATGCAACGAGAAGAAGCCACGAGAAAACTGCGACTCGGGCTGCTTTTTTTTTTTCTTTATTTAGCGATTGCAAGGCATTGCAATAAATTTGTAAGCTCGCAATGATTGTAAACAAAAGAAATTGTTTATGCTGCCTTCAGTCAAAATGACATCAAAAACAATTAGAAAAAAATGCAGTCCAATGAAATTTTTGAAGATGCAACTGCCAGCGATTTTGGTAACCAAAAAAACCCAACCCAAAACTAGACGCTCTCTTGGAGTCCACAAACATATTGGCTGTTGCCCATGGGCAATATAAACAATGGCACATTGTTATATTAAATGTTTATCGCACGCTCTTCCCGGTAGCTTTTTCTTTTTATTGTATTTGTTGTTGTTGTTGTACAGTAGCCCACGGTAGTTTTTCGGGGGAATTTTGTTGCCATACCTCAAAGGGTATCGATCAATTGCTTTCTAAATGACCCAGGGCTATTAGCAGTGCAATGATATTTCATTTTGATTTTTATATCTTTGTCTATTTGGGCATTGTTTTATCGTCTGATGGCTGCCGCAAGATTGCCGATGATACAAAATACAAGGAAAAAAATTATGTATTAGAAAGAATTTGCATTGATTTGGTGAGTTGAGGAGGGACAGAGAGAAATTAGAAATGATTTTATATATGTAGGTTGCTTCAAATTGAACACCCTCAAATACTTATTCCATTCAAATTTTCCTTGACGCTGCATTTCGGGCAAGAATATATAAAGAAGAGATCAATTTGTAATATTTGTGCTTTTTAAATATCGAAATCAATTCTTTAGTTTGACCTAAGACCATAAACAGTTCCATTTTGGATAATTGTTCTTATTTTCGATTTTTGATACCGAAATTACTTTCTTCCGATGTAGAATTATATTGCCAACAATAAAAGATATATGATTTCAAAAAGCTTCGGCAATTTCAAATATAGTATTGAGCAGGTTTTAACTATTTGGTTTTTAGTCATTTTAAACCATTGAACTCTTTGGTAACTAAGAGATCTTTTCAACGGGATGAGTCCTAGGTTAGTTTAAATAAATTGGGAAAATGGTTTTGAGAAATATGAATATGAAAACGCAAACAACAACATCCACAACAGCAACCAAATCAGAAAAAAAAACCAACTGTCGTTTTGCAATTCGAATAAGCCATAATATTTATTATAATCAAAACCGAACACCCGCACCGTGGGCCCAGCAGTGGCAGCCAGGCAACGAGGCAGCCAGTCAGCTAGCGGAGTCTCGACGTGCTGCAATGGACAACAAAATTTATTACATTTAATGTGCAGCATTAACTACGATTGAGATGTGATCCTCGTTTTGGCGCTGGCTCGACTACAACCCTGCCAAAAGCATCTCTTAGGCGGCAACGTGAGCTCACCTCACCTCAGCTCAGCCCCCTGCCAAGCCTCCATGTGCCCTCCCCCTGTCTGCCTCGTGTCATACAGAAGTGTCTATCTACAAAGTCGAGACTTGGTGACTTGGACAGCGGCACAAAAGCATTTCTAATTAAGACATTCGATACGGTTGCTTGCGTGTGGAACGCAAGACAATTGGGCAACAACAATATATATATTTATATATATGGTTTTTTTTTTGGCAATATCTTGCTCCCAAACCAAGTATGAATCTTCTCATGAACGTATTTACATATTTAATGTGTATGCTGTGTTTGTGCAGCTGAATCACTGACATTATACTAAAATGCTCCTAAGAATCATCAGTGTATGTGCACCCCAGACACCGCTTGACATTCACGCCTTCATGAATTCCCAGTCAAGCATACAAATGCTAAACACATTTTCCACTTTTGATATCCTTGCAGGTGCGGATACAACACCAACACCAACAACCACATCCAGTGAGTCCCGGCGAACGCCATCCACGAAATCAACGGAGCAAAGCTCGAGACCTTTCTCAAAAATCGCCAACAAATTGAAAAACATAAAGAGCGAAAGTGTATCCAGTGGAACAGCGAGTATAGCAACGACAACAGCTCCAGTTCGATCACCCAAAGCCGAAGCAGAACCAGACACAGAATCAGATTCAAAAGTTGCAGCAACTGTGACGGCACCAACTGCAGAACGCACTAAACTGAGCCAAGTGAGGCTAACTAACCAAGCGACTACAAGCATGTTACTTCTGCAACCCAATGTAAGTGAAGGAACCACATTTTAAATTATCATTTTTAATTATCATATCAGAGAGAATGTGTGTAGAACTGTATGATCAAAGATGAAATTGGAAAGGTAGATATTACTTGGAGAGAGCTACTGCTAAGGCTGACTGGGGTACTGCATTAAGCCACTCAAAAATAATGAAGAATAAGAATAATGTATCGAATCCTTAGAGTTTTCAAATAAGAAATATTAATAAGTTAAAGTTTTATGAAAGAATCGTAAGTTTATCGCTTATAGAACAAAGTTATAAAATTGTTTAAGTAAGGAATCAAAATGGTCAAATAAGTTTAGTAAGGGAGGTCTAATGGCAGAATCTAAATGAAATAGTTTAAAGAACAAAGATTAGAGATTTCTGAAGTAAGGAATCAAAATGATCTTGGAAGTTGAGTTAACTATGGATACGTTACAATACTTAATGATATTAGAATCCCAAAATGGCTTTGACCACCCCACAGTAGAGCAATGTACATCTTTTAGCCATATATCTAAAATAAATGATTATTTATACATTAATCAGGTCAAAGAGCATTTCCAAGTTAGCTAAGGAGGAATTTGGCTTACTTGTAATATTATAAAGATTAATTTGTGCTTCAGCTAACTCCAATTATAATTAAAATAATAATAATCTATTTAATAATAACATAAATAAACCGATCGGTAAACGTTTTATTCAATTGAATGTTTCATTATTTTTTGGTGTCATATCAAAAAATTGAAACAAATTTAGAGTCTAATTAATTCAGAAATGAAAGCAGAGCTTAAGCATTACTTTTTTAAATGAATTTCTAAGCAGCTGTTGCGTAGAATTGCAAATATTAAAAAAATATATCTGTGGAAATTTGCATGTGGCAAGACAAATGACTTGCTGAATGGCTGCGTTAATTGCCTGCTGTGAGGAGGTTAGAGTCTGAGCAAAAAAGTACTTGTGAAACCACAATAGCTGTCTAATTGAATTTAATAAAACATAAATGCATATGTACTAACTGACACACAGACACGAAGACACGCAGGCCAGACAGACAGACAGCCAGCATAACCAATTACCGAATTAGATGACTGTCAATTTCGTATAGGGGTTGCAATCCTTAGAACCAATCAGAGCAGTCGCTAGAATCGCGCATGTCTAGCTGTCGTCGTCGATTGGGACTCCACCCGTGTGGCTAGAGCTAGGAGCTATGCTTAGCTGTCCTTGCTGTGTGAGGTACTAACTCAGTCTTTGATGAACTCTCGTGCATTGCAGAGCTCCTTTAGTTCACTCTCGTCGTTCGACAATTTCTCAACGCAAACCGTGACAACGACAACAGCGACGTCGGCAGCCGCAGCAGCAGCCGCAGCAGAGAGTAGTGCTGGACATCATCATAATCATCATCATCATCATAATCACCGCCATCATCATCAGCATCAGCATCAGCATCAGCAAACCCTGCAATCCCATCAACAACACAATCAACACTTGCTGCTGCCCACATCCAGCCAGGACACATTGCTCTCCCATGAGGAGGATCAGCTGATAAGCAATCTGGCCGATGCAGCCGTCACGCACAGTGAACTCTTCTCGGATTTATTTTTCCCCTCGGACTCGAATAACTCCCTGCTCTCGCCGGCACTGGAGCACCAATCGGTCGCCAGCTATCCGGATACACAGGTGGATGTGCCGCCGCCGTCCTCCCATGAGACATTGATTGGCAGCAGCGAGGACATCACTAGCTCCATTGAGAATCTCACCAAGCTGACGTGCCTGCGCGAGAAGCGACTCTCCTCCATCCAAGATCACCCTGCTGGCAGCACCGAGCAGGATCATCATTCGATCTGTCTGCTCAGTCTTCGCTCCAGCAGTGATCCCGCTATTGCTCTACACGCCCAGCAGCAGCAACAACAACTACAGCAACAACAACAACAACATCTGCAGGCAGTCCATCAGTTGCAGCGGCAGCGACACGGCGCCAGCGATTTACTGATCTCACCAATTGGGGGGCCGCTCTCGTGCGGCAGCAGCCTACCCAGTTTCCAGGAGACCTATTCTCTCAAATACACCAGCAGCAGCGGCAGCAGTCCCACGCCCCCCACTGCCACGCCCTCCGATCAGTTGCTAACCCTCAAAATGGATGATGATTGCTTTCCGCTGACCAACACCGCTGCGGAAGTGATGGCGGGTCTTAGTTCAGGTCCTCCCTCCGGGCAGCTGCAGTCGCTGCATCAATTGCATCAAGTTCAACCCACACACCTCTCACATTCCGGCAACAACAATAGCAACAACAACAACAACAACAATTCAAACAACAACAACAACAGCAGCAGCGGCAGTTACAACTATCATGGCCATTTCAATGCCATCAATGACGCTTCCAAATTCTCGCCAAGCTCTTCAGCCAGCTCGCTCTTCGAGTACAATGGCCAGAATGATCTGTTCTATGGCCAACAACAACAACAGCAACAGCAACAACATGGCTATCAGCAACATGTAAGTAGCAATCTGTCACACATCAAGGAAAAATACTTAATTTCTACTAGAAATATATATGTATATTTAAGGAAAGTTGAAGAAAATTATATAGATATATATATATATGGAAAATACTTATCTTTAGTTTTCCATATTTATGATTTGGAATTTTTTCAGTGTACCAGTTGCTTATACATGTTTTATTAAACTTTTTTCAGAACTACAACACGCATAATGGCGAGCGTTACTCTCTGCCCACATTTCCCACCATATCAGAGCTGGAGGCAGCCAACGCTGCTGCCGCCGATGCCAATGCTGGTCCCACCTCCGGCTCCAACTCCGTCGTCGCCGTCCCTCTGCCGCCCATGCGACGTGCTTCGTTGCCCGTACAACGTTCCGTTTCGCCCGCTGCTGCTGCACACAGTCCCAAGCTGGCCAAGTTGACTCTTGGTCCGCGACATGCCCATGCTCATGCCCTGCAGGTGCAGTTGAGTTCCACGCCCAATTCAGCGGCCAGTTCACCAGTGAGTGGAGCTGGTTTGGATCTCCTACACAGCCAGGCGAGCAGACTGCTGCAGTCTGCGAGCTCCTCGCAGTTGTGCGCAGTGTGCGGAGATACCGCCGCCTGTCAGCACTATGGTGTGCGAACCTGTGAGGGCTGCAAGGGATTCTTTAAGCGTACCGTGCAGAAGGGATCCAAGTACGTGTGCCTGGCAGACAAAAGCTGTCCGGTGGATAAGCGGCGACGTAATCGCTGTCAGTTCTGTCGCTTTCAAAAGTGTTTGGTGGTGGGAATGGTCAAGGAGGTGGTACGCACGGATTCCCTTAAGGGTCGCCGTGGACGGTTGCCGTCGAAGCCAAAGTCACCACAGGAGTCGCCACCATCGCCGCCCATATCGCTGATAACGGCGCTGGTGCGCAGTCATGTGGATACAACACCGGATCCCTCGTGCCTCGACTACACACACTACGAGGAGCCACTCGATCCGCTCACGCCACCAATTGTGGCCAGTGCACTGGCCATGAGTGAGGCTGACAAGGTGCATCAGTTCTATCAGTTGCTCACCAGCTCGGTGGATGTGATCAAACAGTTTTCTGAGAAGATACCCGGCTATCTGGATCTCACGCCCGAGGATCAGGAATTACTCTTTCAATCCGCATCGCTGGAACTGTTCGTCTTGCGTCTGTCCTACCGGGCACGCAGCGATGAAACGAAGATGATATTCTGCAATGGCACAGTGCTCCATCGGAACCAATGCCAAAGATCTTTTGGCGACTGGTTGAATGGCATCATGGAGTTTAGTCGCAGCCTGCAACATCTCGAGATTGACATATCAGCATTTGCCTGCCTCTGTGCACTAACACTGATAACAGGTGAGGCATCTCAACCAAATACATATATATATATATATATATACATACATATATATATATATAGATGAATGCTTAATGTTAATATCTCCAATATGTCCATTCTTGCAGAGCGTCATGGTCTGCGTGAGCCCAAGAAAGTGGAGCAGTTGCAAATGAAGATCATTGGCAGTCTGCGGGATCATGTCACCTACAATGCGGAAGCGCAAAAGAAGCAACATTATTTCAGTCGCCTCCTGGGCAAATTGCCTGAATTGCGCTCCTTAAGTGTGCAGGGATTACAGCGGATTTTCTATTTAAAACTGGAGGATCTGGTGCCGGCACCGGCATTAATTGAGAACATGTTCATCACCACGTTGCCCTTTTAGGCGCCCACACAGACATCAGATCACATCACATCACATAACTTTGCTTCCTTAAACTTTAGCTTTTAATAACATAAATAAACATAATATATATATACATATATATGTAGTATGTATATATGTATAGTATTGGTATACCCTAACTAGATACTAAGTGATCTCAAAGAAAATGAGACAAAACCATCCCCATATGGTATAAATCTACTAACAATAAAAAAAATGTTATCAAGTAGGAATTATAGGAAAAACCAGAAAGCCCTATTCAATAAATTTCCCATCCATGCGTAGTTTGACGGCACAGAAAACTTTGACCACGGCCAAATCAGAAAAGCCCGGTTCATGAATAATTTGAAACATTTCAGCGGGTTCTGATTTCAGTGGGTTCAAGTCGTAAATGTTATGGACGGAAAAGGTATTCGTGACTTGTCTGTCAGCTTGCCAGCACAGAAATCACACAACTTGTTGACGTTAATTGTTTTGTTCCAACTGTCAAAATCAATAGGCAGCAAAACGCACAACTTGTGTGCACATATATGTATATGTATGTATCGTAACTAACAACCCTTTATTTTAAATTCGACCAATTTATACTTGCCTTCAAGTACAAATCAGAGTTCTTTCACCTTGCCTTCTCGTAGCTTACTTCTAGTCAATTGTTTTAAGATATCAGCTACACCATATATATAATCAGTAACATAGTTTTATAGATATATTTAGGTGGGTAGTATGTAGGTTCTTTGGTTTTGACGCTCATGAATTCTTGGTTGAAACTTTTACCACACGGCCCAGTGCACAAAGAGAGTTTAAGTACCTTTATGTGATTCGTGTATGACACATACAGATCTGCACAGAAACACACAAACTAATGTATAAGATAATGTATGTATAGTCTAAGGATGTGAATATATACAGAATAAGCAGTTATTTTCTAATCGGCGCTCATTAATAAATGTATATATATATATAAATTTCATGAATTAGATATATAATATTTACTTCAAATGAGTTCTCAAAGAATTTTTAAGGAGACATCTGTGTCTCTCTCTCTCTCACTATCTTTATCTCCTCTCTCTCTCTCTCTCTCTCTGTCTCTTTCTCTGTCTATGTGTAATTTTGATTAACGGCCCTCTATGTGATTTTGTGTTAGATTGGCGTTAAATATATCTACACACATTTATACTTACGTACATATGTAAATGTCCAACTTTTATATGATTTATTTTGTAACTTACATATATTTTATAACATATACATACCTATAAATTTTCCTTAAATGGAAAACGATATACAAAAATCATACAATTCTTAGATAGCAAATATTTAAAGTACATACAGCCTTTATAGTAGACAACTTTCCACTTATGTATTGCATATTAAGATATTCGATGGATTAAACTAAAGACTATAAAACATTTTTAGGCTTAACGAATAAGAAAACATATCTCTTTAAGCTTTCAAAAGCATAGACAAGTGTTATTAAATTATTTTTGATTACTTTATTGGCAATATATAAATTTTAAATCATTTTTTGTTGTTGTATTCCTCATTGATAATACTATGCAACATCCGACAATGCGGTAAAGAGTTGCACACAATTTGCTTAAGCTATATTTAGGAACCAATAATAAGAAAATCTATTCTATATTTTTTTCTATTGTACAATTTTACTAGGATATATAAATAATCAATTATTAATAATCAATTTTTTTGAGAGGTGAGTTTTATATATTCAGAACAAGTGTTCGTATACCAATTAGCTGGATTTGTTAGTATATATTCTCCGCTCAAAAAAGTTGAAGATTAACAAGCGAAAAATCACTCATTAGCAAAATTAAATTCTGCCATTGAAAATTTATCAAAAATTATTTTCATAATTTTGGGCCCCTCATGTTGAGCAAATATTTTGTATATTCAGAAATAACTTTTATATTTATTCAATTAAGGAAAAGTAATTTAAGTAAAAATTGTAGTTATATAACGAATATACATATACATACATATATGTATATATATATTTAAACAGCCATTTTGCTTCGAGTGTATGCATACTAAGTATCGGTAAGAAAAGCACTTGTGTGACCCCTAATAAATGTTAATCCTAATCTTAAGTATCGGTTAAAATCGTTTGAAATTAAATAATATAGTACATACATACAATGTTACCAAATTGGTTTGAAACTATAAACTAAATTTGGATTCAAAATCCATGATGTTGCCATTATCTAGCCGTTACATATCGAAAAATAGAAAAAGAAAACAATACAAACACATATAAAATTCTGTCCGTTCTTGTATCATATGTAAATAATTGAGAATCTGTCGTTCGCTTAGCAGCAAACAAATACACGTTAAGTCCAGATATAGTTATATACATATAGAAATATATACATACATACATACAACATACTTTGTACCTTTAGAATATTTATACTCGTACATTAGCAAAACATATATATATGTATATATATATATATATATATTTTGAATAGAGAACTTTTACCGGAAACTTTTGCACTTTAACTGAAGAATCCACAACACATTTGTTTGTGTTAAACGTTCTTTTGTAATTTTATATGTACATACATAGCTACATAATCACATACATATGTTAGGTATGGAAATTTATGGTGTGCATATTTTTGAGAATTTAAACGATACATTTTTCAATGAAACGAGTTTTAGTACACTTTTCAATACAAAAATATATGTAAACATACACGATAAAACTATAAAAATGCATATTTTGAATATATACATACACATACATATAGATACATATATTTTATTATGTACTTACCTAAAAATAAGTATACATATATATCTACATATAATTAAGAGCCCATGAAGCTTTATGGATGAGAAAACAAATTGTACGTTTTTTTTTTATAAATAATCGGATCGATTTTTGAAAAATCTTTATTTTTCAAAAAGAAAAAGAAAAAAACATATATTAGCCAAAAGAAAAAATGTCATGTCCTTTGAAAAAGGATGTAACTTGTTTGCATCGCAATGATTTACATACATATATACATATAGCATATTTGAAGCACAAGAAAATGTTAAAGTTGAAGGCATAATCTATTAAATATATTATGCGCGTATTACCAGCAAATTTCTAGAAGAATACTATACCTAAAGATGCTATGTATACATACAAATATAATATATACATATACATAAATATATTATATATACATATATATATATAAAATATTATGCATTGTTATATAGTCCGTTGTGTAATTTGTCCTTATTTTGTGTTGTTTCAGTTTCATATTGTTAGTACCAACCAAAACGTAACTGAACGTTGTTTATCTACATATATATATGTATATCCGCAATGGAAATTCAGCTGAAACGGCATAATAAGCAAATACAAATCATTTCATTTCGATTAAATAAACATTTAAGCATACAATTTTTTAAAATGCCTTTTGAGCAAATTAGTTCTAAAAAAAACAACCATATACATATTTACATAATGTATACTGATTTCACTGATTTCAAATAAAAATGTTTACTTTTTTCTTGAGTGTTAAACGAGTGTGTTTTCTTTCTCTGGATGGAGTTAACTGGATGATATTTATACCCAAGTATAATGAACTATACCATGTGTCCAATTATGGAGAACCCATACAGGTGATGTATTATTGAAAATGTAAGGGGGTGTTACTTGTATTACTTACATTACTGGGTGTACATATCGACTTGTTAAATTTCATCATTAACCATTAACCACTAACCAGCGATAAAGCAGTTTAAGGCATAAATTGAAACAAAAGAAAAGTAGATGATTTTATAGAAAAAATTTATAAGCTCTAGTTGGTTGTCTTAAATAAATTATACAAATATCAGCCATAGACAGTCATTAGTGTGTCCACGGATTGCCGGCAAACGGGACACCGCCGTCCATATTCCAGACGGTCTAGCCGCAAGGAGCACTCCTTGCACAGGCAGAGATGCCGGCATGGCAGTATAACAATATTCCGGCTGCGATCTAGGCAAACCACACAAGTTATTCGGTTTGTCGATGCATTCTCAGTTCGTTCCTTGACCTTCTGCAGCACCCAGGAGAATTGTTCGTCTATCCATCTCGATGCACTCAGCAGAGCTCCAAACGCATTTGTTGACATCTCATTGCGTAGTTTTCTAAGCAGATAGAGGGCATAGTAATACACATAGCCGCGAAACACATAGAGCACCAGGAGCAGGACGATGCCAATGGACAGTCGGAGGATGTTATTTAGCAAATATAAGCCATGCTCAACAATATAAGCAGTCAAGCATTGAAGTGCAAGTATTAAATAGTCCAAGATGACAATGATGAATCGTGGCAACAGGAGCACTACCCACAATGCACAATTGCCGATTCCAATGAGCACGTTGGCTAAAAATATAAATATTCCTTCGAGCACATTGTGTGCCGAGGTCAATGAATTGCCGGTGCCATCGTATATATAGTCGTAAATATCGCAGACTGTCTGACGCAGATCGCTGTACAAGATTGTGAAGTATTTGAATATAGTCGCAGCTAGCTGGTAACCGTCGCAGAGGTAACTCCAGATGTGAGCGCCGCCTTGGACTAGGCAGTAACCCACAAAAATGCTGCCGGCAAAAAAGTAGTAAATGGCTGCACGAAGCGACTCAATTGTGATCGTTAGCACAATGTCAATCAAATTTACTACTGAACTCAGAAATGATAGCATGTTGTGCACAAGAACATTTTAGTAAACAATATCAAAATAAAATGAAAACAAATGCGAAGCACCCCTGGACTATTTCCTGATATATATATATAAGTTCATTTGCAACTATCGATAGTCGCAACTCAATTTTCTCCGAATTGTCAACTATCGATTAACGAAACAAGGTTCAAGATTCGATACTTTTCATAGTTTTGTAATTTTCTTTTCTAAAACAATTCTACAATTATTTTAGCCTCGGAGCATTAATAAAAAAATGTGTATATAAAGTGCACATTGTTATTATTCATAATTATATCTTACTTATATTATACTGATAATATACACATACTATGGTATATAATGTACCGTCTAAATTGTTTCACAGACTTGTCAAGCCGCAAAATTGTTCAGCAGAGCTATCAAATCGCTGTTCTTCTTCATCACAGCCATCACTTCCAGTTGCTGCTGCTTCATAATGCGCAACCGATTGCGTTCCTCGATTTTGGCCAACTGATTATTGCTGTTTATGTTCCTCGTGTCCACATGCAGCTTCTGCTCCGACTTGATGTGATACAGCTCGTCGCGAATTGCATGCAATTTGCGCTCACAGTCACGCACATCCTTCTCCAGAATCTGCGTTTTCAGATACACAGTCTGCGCCAGTTTATACCAGTCGGCCAGGCATTCAGCCATTTGAGCTACAGCTGGACTAACGTTGTCGAGCAGTAGCTGCTTAATCCTTTTCCCATTGTGATCCACTTTTATTTTTTCCAGCGCATGGAATTGCTCATCGTTGTATGTTAAAGTGCGTGTGGCCCGATCTCGGAGCAGGTGTTGCCAAGAGTCGCGCAGGCGCTCCACCAAATACTTTGCCTGTGCGCTGGCTCGTGTGCGGCAAGGACACTTCTTGCCGTGCATCAGCGACGACCACTGATCACTGTAAACGAGGAATGCATAAGCAAAACCCAATTGCCTTGGTAGTAGCTTCTTTACTCACTTTAGCTCGTCGTCTGTCACATAATGTTTGTGCATCTGTGTAATAACATCGGCGGCTCCATCAAATTCACTTTTAGCATTGTCCAAGGAGCTGGCCAGTGACCCCAATTCCTGATCACCCTTGGTCTGCGGAAATATACACATGTTGATGATGCTCTTATATGGTAGAAGTGGTGCTATAAACTTACCACACTGGCCGTGCTCTGTAGAACATCTGCGTAGTCAACCACCGTCGAGAGCAGATTGTCAAAACTTTCAGTTTTTCTGTTATACGATATAAATTCGGTGTTAAGAACATTTTTTCCCCAATTGATTTACTCACTTCAACAGCAGTGTAATTGTGGTAATAAGCATCTCGATAAACTGTTCCACCCCCTTCTTGATAAGAATGTCCATGTTGGTGAAGATGTCCACTCGTCTTTTGCACTCATGACCCACGCTGCAAGCAGCCTGCATTAAGGGATATATGTAGAATATATTATATATAAGTTTAGAAGAGCAGCTGTTGGCTTTACCTTTGCCAGACTCGCATCGTTTTCAACGGAAACATTTGGTGGAAATACTGGGAACTTGGGCAGCTCCAGTTGATGCGGCAATTGAACATTGTTGTCATCATTGCTGTAGAGGAATATGGGCTGATCCGTGGTTGTGCTAGGAAATGCGTTAACTGCCAGACCAACATACATGAACAAAGAAAGTAGACAGAGAGTAAGACAGCCAGGAAGAACTTACCCAAGGTGCGTGGCGAGACTTTCTTCTCGAGATGCTCGTTATTGAATAGCATAATTTGCTTCTCCAGCGGCACTTCGGTTTGAAGGAATATGCGCTCCCGGAAGTTATCAATCTGTTCATCCGGCTCCAAGAACACCTCTACCGAAGTGGCTCGATTCGTGAAGAATACGTGAATGACACGCTTGCGCAGGATTAGCGTCACCTCCTGGAAAAATCGATCAAAGGACCACGTCTTGTCCCGATTCTCCTCCAAGAGGCCCGCCAACAAAGGTGTCACGAGCGTCTTCAATCCTTGCGACAAGTGTGCATGTGGCGGCAGCGTTGTTGACCACTCAATGGGTCCATTCTCGGCCAGCTGCGTGCCGGATATCACGCCCGAGGCCTTTTTTGTTGTTATCTGATGCATTGTCTCGCGATTCTTGCGACCCCCATATGGTCTAAAGGGTAAATTGCCCGTGGCCACGTGGTATAGAGTTACCCCAATGGACCACAGATCCACATTTGCCGTAAATGAACGTTGTATGGATTTGCGAAGCACAGCGCGCTCGTAGAGATCGGGATGCAGATACTCCTCGGTTCCATAGAGCGAAGCAAACGGCTGGTTATCTTCAAGTTCGCGTGCAGCACCGAAGTCAGTCAATTTGTATATGGTTTGACCATCCTCCGATATGAATTTCATAATGTTGCCAGGCTTCAGATCACGATGCACCAACTTATTGTCGCGTAAATGTTTCATGCCGGCGCACAGGTGCTCCAGCACAAGCAGGAACTCGTGCTCCGGCAGGCCGTACGAGTTCTCCGGATCGTCTAGTATATTAAATAGACTGCCGCCCGTGCACAGCTCCATGACGATCACCTTTCCGCGTCCCTCTTGATCCTCCTCAATAGCCAGCAATTTGACTATGTTCTCATGGTTAACCTTCTTCAAGGCCTCAAATTCGCGCATCTGGACATCTGCGGGTCGCATGTGACTATACGGATTGAATGTCTTAACGGCGACCGATTCGCCAGTTGTCTTATTCACTCCCTGATAATAAAGGGGAATGACAAGAAAAATATACGTAAAAACATGCACATGAATACAAATTGATTTGTATTCACCTGAAAGACAGATCCTGTGGCACCTTTGCCCAGCACACTGGTCGTGCACCAGACATAGTTCAGAGAACCACGCAGGAATGACATTTTTAATTAAATTCTTTTATTTCTTAAGCAAACATTAATTGCGATCAACTGGTGAAAACAGATGTACGTGCAGTTTTTTATTTGATTAGATTTGCCGATTGCTATCGATATATTCCACTAGTTCATTTTCATAAAAATCGTGAATTCGGAGCGCCAAACTAGCAATTACCTTACAAATTTGAAAAGTGAATGCGCCTCAAAGATGAGACTAGGCACGACAGCGTGTAATCGATTAATGCTATCGTGCAGCGGCCATCCTTAGTTATTTTTGTTGTTTTGCGCTGCGACAACTTTGGCAGCATTTTAATATTATTATTTTGTAGGTAGACACAGTATGACAGATTTGTGCATTGTTTTTAAGGGCGCACCATTTCGTTAGTGAGCGAATGGTAAATATGTACAACACATTAAAAAGCTGCATCAATCGTGGCCGAGACACATAAGTTATCGTTGCGCCGATTCGTGAAGAGCCTTCCGTTGGTATTTTTTAATAATAAGCGTTGCGTACGCGCGCCTTACAACAAAAGGATGAAAATTCGATTACATTTAGTGCGCTTCATGTACATAAATCTACTACTAAGGTAAGCCACGGCTTGCACCAACAATTTCCAATAATTTTCCTAATTTCTTTTTCCTTCCACTTTCTCGATTCTCATCTTTTTTTTGTATTACTGCAGCTGCTGCTTTTGGCTATATGACAACGCTGCTGCAGCAGATGCTGCAACAACAGAAACAGCAACAGGAAATGCAAAGGCAGCAGCAGCTGCCAGTCAGGCAGACTATCGAATGCACAGACCGGTTGCATCTTTAGAAGGGGTGGTTAACGAGGAGAAGGTCGCCAACTCGTTTAGAACAAATTTGATAAAACTAACAAAAGTTCGTCAGTCGAAGTCAGAAGATAACGTTGACATTGTGATGGAAAAGTCGGCAAGCAGCACGCCATCTACTTCGACTAGTGCAAAAAAAACTAAACCGACTGCCGCTGTAAGAGACACGTCAGTGAATTTAAATGTGTTGGCCCCCAGTGTAAATATCAATAATGATAATAATAAAAACGAGTATATTAGCTTAGTGCAACTCAGTGAAAATGATAATAATAATGATGCAGGGAAGGAAGCGACAGCCCAAGTGCCAAAAAATCAATTAATCAACAATGTTAATACTAATAATAATCATAATACAAAAACAAACACAAATGTAGATGCATATGCAAATGAACAAGAGCAGCAAGC
Organism: Drosophila nr. medialis 2 BK-2023a; assembly: GCA_035044325.1. Classification (NCBI taxonomy): domain Eukaryota; kingdom Metazoa; phylum Arthropoda; class Insecta; order Diptera; family Drosophilidae; genus Drosophila; species Drosophila nr. medialis 2 BK-2023a. The sequence continues at coordinate 1,452,596 of JAWNMH010000410.1, read as the reverse complement.
AATGCATGTTGGCGATGATATTGCAACAACAATCAACAATCAGGAACATCAACAAAGCGAGCAACAACGTGAAAAGAAAGAGAGGTGAGTTATTTATATATTCACTATTTGCATAAGAACAATTTCCATGGCACTCGTTTCGTACAAACAACACACATACACGCACACATACAACTAAGTAGAAATAATTGATAAGTGGACAAACTGTGAGAGACGCCTCCAAGCGTAACAACAGTTATCAATGTACAAGTATTTTGCATAAAACGTGCCAAGCGACAAATTTCCTTTGACTTGGACGTGTGAAGAGCACTGAATACTAGAGAGATAGGTAGAAAGAGATGGGGAGAGAGATGGAATGAAAACATGCGACCTTTCTAGACTCATATACTCTGCGTAATCTTTGGTATTTCCCGCATTAAAATAATGATGGGGAACTTCTACGCCCGTATCAATTTATTACCCTGAATTGTTTTATTATTTTTCTTGTATTTTTTATAAGCATACACATATTTATGTGAATATGTAGCAAAGATTCTTCATTCGATATATCTTTCTGTTAACTGATTGTTTTGATGCCCTTTTAGTCCACATATCCTGATTAATCATTTGTTATAAATCTAAGGACATTTAGTTCAGCTTAAATTACACATTTTTAATTTCATAGAGCCTGCTCATAAATGAATATGATCAGTCAATCCAAATATAAAATACTAATACTAATAAATATACTATATATATAAATTGACACAATTCACTCTATATAAAATATTTAGGGTAATGTTCCCAACTCATTTAATTCCTTCGCGAATGTCCTTAGGACTTGACAACCCCAATTTGATTAATTGATTGTCAATCATTCATTTTCGAATGAGAATCGTGAAGGGCTCCCAAAATTATGCAATGCAATTGCATTTCAAGCAAATATGAATTAAAAAAAACAAACATTTTCGGCTTTTAATAATTGCAATTATAATAAAAGTTTTTAGCCAATAAAAATAAAGAAACTTTTATAGATGTAAGCATGGGCAGCGTTGCTTCAAGGCCGACCAGCCTTAAACTTTTACGTAGTACATAAAAATTAAAAATCGATAGGAGTCTTACTGGTTTTAGAAAGTTCGTATATGGATATTAAATGTAAAACACCCAAACACAAGAATAATATAAGTTAATAGCTTCATAAAGCACAACAACAACAACAACAACAAAAAAACAAAACAAAACAAAATGTGGCAAGCTAATGAAACGCTAAAGCATTTGTACTGCTACCAGGGATGTCAGAAGTGGACACGATGAAATATTTATTTGATAGGTAATTAGTTGCGTGCTGGTTTCTATAGTACAACTAGCGGCAATATGTCCATGCATACATGCATAAGCAAAGAGAGCCCAATGGCGAATGTTAACAACAAAAAAACACCCACGCCGGCTCTTGTCACAATGCATTTTACCGGTAATTTGCTTTACAGTTTTCAATTTATTTTCCCTGACTCTTAAACGGCGTCGTCGTGTGAGCGGCGGCCGGCGACTTTCTAAATGCCTTTGCAGTCGTCTTTGCTTTTGGTCTATCCAGCTAGCTGTCTGGACTATCTATCTATTGGTGTTGGCCAATTCGTTCATAAGAAAACCAAGGAAAAACAAAAACAACAACAAAAATAAACCGAAACTGCGTCGGGCGAAATATTGTATATATGTATATATATATATGTATATTTTGATTTTTTTTCCTATTTTTCTTATTTACGAGCCGACGAGACGCTGTGGGAGTTAACGCCAACGCCAATGCCGATCGATGATCGCCCCGATCCTTTAAAGGCCTTGCACAGCATATTTCAAAATTACCAAAAAACATTGTTGTTGGTTGTTGTATTTGTAAAAGTGTTAAATGGGCGCCATATTTAAAGTGGGCATTTCAGTTTGATTTGACTGGATATTAATCGCATACGCGGTGTCTCCTCTGTGGGCTCTCTCAAATCAAAAATGACTTTATCAGTATAATCCGACTTTCCATTTATTTTTTTGGGTTATAAAAGCAGTTTTGTTGCATTTGAATTGTGTATGTGTATGTGTGTGTATGTGTGTGTGCCCCAATAGTACGCCAGAATCAAGCAATCAAGTCTCGAGTCTCAAGCATCATGCTGTCTTCCAAAATTCCCCTCCAGATACATTTCACACATGGCAGGTGATCGCAGCGAACGATGATCGTTGTACTTTCACTTTCGGCGAATGTGTAAGGACTCGACTCGATTCGACGCCACTCTGCGAATAAGTTTTGCAATTTAGGCTTTCGAAAATGCATCATGATCTTGTTACTCTAATCAAACTTGCAAACAACACCAACAAAACATCTGCAACAACAACAGCCAATAATCACACACAACAACAACAACAACGTGAAATTGCTATCAAAGCTAGCAGACTTTATGGCAGCGATTGTCGCTTATCCAAATAATTAAGTCAGCCAGTTGTGGGAGATTATTAATATGCCAAATGCTCGGAGTTAACACAAATTATTGATTGTTATCAAAAAAGAAAAAAAAAAAAACGCCTCGCCTCACTTTGGCTCACCTGTCCAAATTGTTAATTGATTGTGATCGGGCGCGCATTGACTTTGGCTTAATCAATTTGATCGGTGATTGGGGCTCGTCAGTCGTCAGTCGTCAGTCGCCGATCACTGATCTCGTCAAGCTGCATCGATTAGCCATCCAGCCGGTGTCCGTTGGCAGATATTGCGAATCGTGTCGTACACCTTCACTTCGTTTTGTTATTCGCATTCCAACTGCATTTTCCGAGCACTCTTTCCATGTGACGTAGGCGCGCTGCCTGCCAGCCTGCCTGTCTATTAAACGCCAACTGCTTTTTTTGTTTGTGTTTTTGCCAAGCCGGTTTTCGTTTTTGTTTTGCCGGCATTTGCACACCGTTTAATTGTTTTCAGTCTGTCTGCCTGTATTAAGCCAGACGAAGCCAGCCAAGACGAAATCTAATAAAGTTTTGTGTCGTAGGAGTCGAAGATAATCAAGGAGGTGGCTGCCAATGCTTCACAATTTTCTGGCACCCCTTAAATATTATTCAGAAGGGTATATCAAAATAGTAAATCATTTGGGGGAGCCTCTTAATGACTCTGAAAAACAAATTCATATTTCACAGAAGAGTTTGGGAAATGACTTTGCTGCCAATCGAAAAATTTTAAATCACTTAAAAAAAATGTAATTTTTGAGTAATCTAGAGGTGAATCCATTAAGGTGAAGATTGTGTAGCTTCTTCTTCGTTAATTTTATATATATATAAAATAAAAATATAAAATAAAATCACCTAAAACCACCTGTTTTCCACCCATCCACATATTGCTAAATTGAAATTTTAAATTCATAGATGCCCACTTGGATATTTAATTTTCCTTAAACTTAAATTGTAAGGAAGCTTCGTATACTAAACGATTACTCAAATTGAAAGTAAGTTTCGTTTACTGATCGATTACTAACTATTGGGTTCCAATTTAGATTTGAGCATTGGTATATCTCTCATCAGCCGGCTTGTATCCGTAAAAATTAACTCTTCTATGTGAAAAGCCTCTCATTCAGCGTTGCATTTCGAGTTGCTTCAAACACTTAACAGATCGTGTGTGCGCCAAGAGTTATATTTGTTGTTGTTACTGTTGCTTTTGCTGTTGTTGCTGTTGTTGAGGTGTTCATTGTGTAAGCGGCTGTGACATCAAAACACTTTCGCATTACAAGTGTTTATCTTTCAGTGGCGTCTGTAAGCTACAAGCAGAGATACAAACAACATCAGCTAAGCAATTCAATTGTCGCTTTCGGTAACCTTTTGTGTTTTCCGTTTTTGTGGACAACTCCACGACGATGGCGACGATGACGAGGAAGAAGACAACGACAACGACAGCGACAACGGCAACGACGCGTTGAAGGAGTTGCCGATGTTGTCGATAGTGTTTTTTGGATTTTTTACAAAAACAAAAGAGGCGCTCATCAAAGACACTGAAGGCGTCACTTGGCGGTAGCCACTAATTTTGTTTATGGCGTAGACTGCACGCAGATTGCCAAATGGTTTAATGCTATTTGTTAGCTTTACTTGAAGCTTATGACAGCAATTTCACTTTCTGTTGCACTTCCAATAAAAATATAAAATCGTAGTGTATGGTAAAATATTGTGAAATTGCATGTAGGAGTTGGAGACCCTTGACTCGTCTTGACTTGTCCGGCTTTTTGGGTTTCTTTAGCGATCAAAATATAACGAACAATTATCGATAAACCAACTCCAGTCCTAGTGTCTATAACACCTTCTTCTCAAGAGAGATAATTTTAACAGTACACTCTCGTGTAACCGATAATTTTATTCCTTCTAATTACCATAGTAATAGTCATATCGATCAATATAGAATGTCAGATATTTGGTAGTTTTCAAGTGCTACAGAGTGTGAAAGTTTCGTCTCTATGGATTTGACTTGATTTCAATTTGGCATGTCTAGCAGTAGCTTCAAAAACAACAGTAATAACAAACAAAAGCAAACATACTCATACACACATAGGCACGTTCGCTTATAAGCTAAAGCTGTGCGACAAGTTTGCCGGCAGCAGAGTTAACGACTGCATCGTCAAGTTTGCAAGTGCACTAAAAATGTTGAAATTGATGCTGAGTTGGGCTTATCTTGGCTGAGAGTTGAAGCGCGCTCTCTTTGCACTTGTATGCGTGCCTCTCTGCCTGCCTGCTTGTGTGCGTGTGCGTATGTGTGTGACTCTCTCTCTCTCTCTGTTTACGGCATAAGGCGCGAATATCTGCACAGAGTTGGAGCACAATTACCAGAGCTTAGTCTGGAATACGTTCAGTTCTCATTTCGATTTCCAGTGGTGCGAACGTGCGCTACGCACGCTGGCTCGTTGGGTCCGCGAATGCGCAACATCTGATTAACAATAATTAATAATACAATCGCATATCCTTAATATCCTGTATCTCGTGTTTATCGTGTCGTGTGTGTGAGATGATGTGCCTGCAGTGCACTCAACTCAATAACATTCGTAACACATTCAAAAGTAATTCACAATCAACAACGTTTAAATCCTTCGAATTTTAACCATTTCTGACCATGGCTATTTCCATTTAGCCAGCGAATACCACATTGAGTAGATCATTTACATTGATCGATATCCGGAGCCAAAGTGGTTTCGCATGTTTTGTTATTTAACAAATATGAATAACGAGCGCTTAATTGCAATTATTTTCAGTGGCTCGCAGCAATTTTTTGTTTGTCGTGACAATATTTATAAAAGCTTTAATGTTGGGCAGATGGTTATTGATATTTATTGATCTCCACACCGGATGACAGACTATTAAGTCTTTAGATCAGCAATTCCGCGTGTTCAACTATCCAGCAAAATGATTATCATTACTTTTAGCACGCTTTCAACTTTGCGAGAGTGCCAAAAAAAACAACTGTTAAAATATAATTTTAAAAATAGACTGCAAGTATAGCTGAAGTATTTATTATTATTTATTTCTTTTGCAAGAAGAAATAAAGTGTAAAGAGAGCAATATGTTAACTAGGATCTATTAAATCGTTTTTCATTTGTACTCTATTTTAAAATAATACATTTGCCCAATATTCAGAAAGCTTTTGAGTAACTTCTTCAAGTGGCACCTTTTCACTGTTAGCAACAACAAAAATATGCAAAGAAAATTGCCAATTTTCACAGCATTATGTGATAGTAAAAAAAAGTTGTAAAATATTTGTTATGTGCTTAGCTTATTCAAATACATTAAATGAAAAAAATTAAACACCCAGAAATTCCAGCCAAACTTGTAGCCCACTGCCGGAAAGAGCCAGGCAGCCAGCCGGGCACCATTTGCTATATTGCCTGCTGGCTGCCCAGACAGTTTTCTGTTGATATTTTTGATGCAGTCTGACAAGTCATAAATATGCCAACCAGATGGAGACTTGGTGCAGCTTTGCCCCACGCTATCGCCATCGCCATCGCCATCGAAGTGGGCGTTGTTGACACGTGTGGCTGCAGCACAAAATGATTATAGAATTCCTGCATTTAAATACGATTTGGAGCGTGCTCAAAAGGGGGTAGCCCACTAACAGGAAACTAACAACTTTGCCTAACACACATTGGACACATTTCTTACGGTCGGTCACAGTCAGGAAATCCATTTGATAAGCTTTCCATTGGAATTCCCGTTACGCTCCGGTTAGCAGATCTAAGGTGTAAAAATTAGCGCAGTTCACAGGTCTCAGTTGCAAGTTCGTATTTTATTTTTATAGGTAAGACCATAAGTTTTTCAAATCGCCGTGGTTCCTTTTTTACGAGTTTAAGCGAGATGCAGTCCATACATTGCTGCACATTGAAAGCTAGAGTTACCAATATTTGGCATTATACAGCCGACTATATCTTTCAAAGGTGAAATCAAAAGTATTCCCGGGGCTTTCACACACAGTCCTTTGTAAATAAAAATAAAATATCTCTTGGAATTATTGTAACAATTTGATAGCAATAACTATTTTCCATGTTTTGTCTCAATTTTTGGGGAAACTCGGTTTATCGATCCTTTAAAAGATTACCAATCTTGGAAAAAACGTTCTTATTTTGAGAATTATATCCTTTCCTTAAGCAAAAGCTTGAAATTTTAAAACTACTTTGCTGAAATGTATGTCAAATTAACTTTAATTATAGCTAGAAATTATTTTATATTCCGGAACAGTATCTGATCTTGATACTTGATGCTTCCTTAAGCTTTAACTCCTTATATAATTAAAATATTTCACAACTAGTCCTTATTAGATATTCCAGCGGAATGCCGCTGGTATTCATGCCACTCCCCCCAAAATCTATAACATATACACGTCATACTTTTCCAATACATGCATACATAATAAATACATTTATATATATAATTTTTAATTTGCATTTGCTCTTTTAAGCTTATATCTCATATTGGAAAATCCAGATTAATACTCACAAAACCCAAGAAAGTTGTGTCTCCAGGAAAAGGGGTAGACCCGCTAGTATATGAAATCTCGTCTGATATCTGACTACTCATTTCAATTAATCCAACCAAGGTTCGTTTTAGGTACGAAAGTGATATTTAGGTATTCAAAACATGAACTCTTAATAACTTTATATCTTGTAAATATTATGGCTTTATAAATATATAGATATAGATTTACGCCCAGCTGTAAAAATGTTCGACTTTTCATTCTTGTTTCTTCGGGATTTGCATTTTTGCGCACAGGTGTTCGCTTTTGATTGGCCCTTGTTTTAGTTTGGCACGTGCAATTTTCATTCAATAGCTATATAGTCGATATTATCTAGCCCAGCTGTCAACTGAAGCTGTTGAACTGTTGAATACGCAACATGATCCATTTCTACTTAATCGTTTTAAGGTCGACAAACTCAGCCCTCGGATATAGGCATATATTCTGGGTGGTGATGATAGTAAGCTCATTGTAATTTATTAACCTAAACAATATACATATAGAATTGCTATAAATATTAGCAAAAATGCTGCCTCAATCGATTGTGAAGTTCATAAGTTGTGAGTTAAAGAGGCTGAGAAGAAATTTAACCATGTTTTTAATATTCTTGTGGATTCTATGGTGTTCACAAATCATAGTCATATCGACTGTGTTCATGAGGTGAGATTCCCTATATTATATTATTATTTAGCTATACATATGTATCTTTGTGTATTTGTATTAAATATTTATTATTTATGTTCGATTGCAGCCTGCCCAAGATCATTCCGGAGTTGCCCGCCGTAACTGTAACGACTGAGTTGCCGGTTGAGGTTGAGCAGGTCAAGGATCGCTTGGAATCGGTCATCTTACCCAATGCGCCGCCTGCACACGATTCAAGCAACCAAAGCGAGAATCAACAGGCGAGTAAAGCTCTTGAGAGTGCCGAGCAAGTAGCTCAAAAGGGTGAGTAATGTTTAAATTAAAGCTGATCCAAAATGAAGCTAATAATCTAATTCAATTAGCTGAGCCAAAGGTGAACGATCCGGGCGGAGGGTCAGAGCTGGGCACCAGTGAAATGAATACCACCTCTGATGCGAGTGTGGCTGGTGACGGTGGAGGACCGGTCGCGTTAGGTGCGGCCAGTAATGCCAGTGCCGAGGAGGTGCCGATGCCCGTCTTCTCGGAGTGGGCGCAAAAGCAAAGGGAGGCCGAGGCCAGTCGGGAGCAGGCCATGGAGCTGGAGCAACAGGTGGTCAACAATTCGGCCCAGCGTCGCAACGCAACGGGATCGGGCAGTGGAAAACCGCCATCGTTAAAGACGCGTGCAAAGAATTACGCCTCGCCGGATTGCGGTGCCAAGATAATTGCCTCGAATGGCGATGCCACCAATACGGGAGCAGTTCTTAGCCACTCCAGCGATGAATATATGCTGAGTACCTGCGGCAGTCGCATCTGGTTTGTCGTCGAGCTGTGCGAAGCTGTCCAGGCCCAAAAAGTCGAGTTGGCCAACTTCGAGCTTTTCAGTTCGTCGCCGAAAAATTTTACGGTTGCCGTTTCGAAACGGTTTCCCACTCGAGACTGGAGCAATGTGGGTCGCTTTACCGCAGAGGATAAGCGGACGGTGCAGACGTTCGAGCTGCATCCGCATCTATTTGGCAAATTCGTGCGAGTTGATATTCATTCTCACTACTCCAAGGAGCACTTTTGCCCCATTTCGCTCTTTCGCGTCTTTGGCACATCGGAGTTTGAGGCATTTGAAACGGAGATTCGACACAGCGATGAAGTGGATGATTTTGACGACGACTTTGCCGGACAGGAGCAGCCGCACAAGCAACTACAGGGCAATGCCAACATTTTTCAAAGTGCCTCCGATGCCGTCATTCAGATGGTGAAAAAAGCCGCCCAGGTGCTGGTGAAGCCAACGAAAGCGTTACGTTCGCCAGAGTCGCTGCACTGTTTCACACCCACTGCTGGCAATTACAGCTGCAAAAGCTGCAACTCTACTGTTGTGGAGCGCATTAACAATCTGCTCTCGTGTCAGTCGGAGCAGTTGCAGCAGCTGCTCCAGCTGCCACAGCTGCGAGCACAGCTGCTACGTACGCGTATCTGCCATACAGAATATAAAATCAGCTTCGGCTCGGCAAGTATCAAAGAGAAGCAGGCAACGTGCAGTGGAATGGACAAGCGACAAAGTTTCTACCTAAGCATGCTGCCGGCGGAGCATGTGGGCGCAATGTGCATGCTTCTGCAGGCCGAGTACAACAGTATAACGGCAGAACAATCGGTGAAGTTGCCTCAGGCGGCGACCAAGCAACAGCAGCAGCATTTTAATGTGGCCGAGCAACTGAATGAGAATGTGACCACAGCTGATCCGGCCAAGGAATCGGAAGCTGTAAAAACGACTACGCCGAAAGAGTCTTTGCCAGCAACTGACACGCCCAGCCCGGAAATAGTAACCGCCGAAATATCTGAAGCGCCAAAGATCACAATCCCAACTGAAGCCGATTTTGAAGTAGTATCCACAATCGAGGCACCACCATCGGATGTGAATATATTTAATGTACCCACGGACGCTCAGAAAGAAGAAGAGCCCACAACAACAACAGGCTCAGCAGCGTCCATTGTGCGAGACGAGGAGGCGACGCCAACGCCAGCAGCAATACCCGTTGTCAAAGAGGTGGAATTGGCCATAAATGCTGAGAGTCCAGTGACGACCAGTGAGCAATCACCAGCAGCAGCTACCACAGTCGAGTCAGACGGCGGCGATTTGGTGGGAAGTGGAAGTGGATTGGATGACAGCAATCTCGCCAACTGGGAGAGCATTGATAGTCTGCTAACCACAACGGTGGCATCGATAACTGCAGGTGGCGGCGCCGCTGCAGCTGCTGCGGCTGTGGTGAATGGCAATGCCCACATCGGAGGCACAGCCAGTGCAGCAGGAACAGCAGGCAGTGTAGTGTCAGCTGGTGGTGCAGGTGGCATCAATTTGCAACCAAAACTAACGAATGGAGCACAATCGGAGAGCGTCTTCATAAGGCTGTCAAATCGCATTAAGGTGACTATCGATTAACCAAACACACTTTGTACACTCGACTAGAATTCGTTTTTGTTCTTGGCCTGGCTAAAAGCACTAATAATGAGAAGGCATTACTCGGCTATGACCGACTGAAAGATACCTCATACTGTAGGCAAAGTATTTGAGGCACTTCTTTCTTCACACTAACGACAAATTACGGAACGATTTGGAATTTAAAAATTATTCAATATTCGTAGGATTGACTTAAAAACTCATTTTTCAATTCACAACATTAAAACTGATTAATTAATTAATTTAACATCTTTTCAAAATACACTTCATCAAAAGTTCAATGTACTTAACAATTTGTATGCAATTCCTTTGATTTTAATCAGACTAGCCTTAAACTCTTTTTCAAGTTAGAGCTTTGCATGCGGATGTGACCGACTTTCTAATACTCTACACTGCGTAATGAACGCAATCAGTAATCGAATTATGATATATTTTTTCATGGCTCTAAAATGCTAGCCAGGGGATCAATGTTAAACACCTACAAAGTATCATTTTACTGTAGAATATTTGTTTAAATTGAAATTGACTTTTGAATTGGATTGTATTTGTTCTTATATTGTGTTTTTGTTATTGTGTTTCAAGAGATCCCTGCTGAGGTTTCTGTACTTAGCTAGGGACATTTTTTTTAACCACTAATAGTGTAAATTTATTGCCGATCAAGGAAGCCTTCTGCAAAGGATATTAGTAAGAATATACAAAGGTCGCATTGTGTCCTGTCCATTTCTACATCGTGTACCTTGCGTGTTTCATACATATTAAGGGTAGCTTGGGTGGGCTTGGCGCACCTACGCTATCGTTGAAATTGTTTTGTGATTTGAGCTTCTTGCTTTTTCGCAAGGGTGGCCTTGTCTTTGCCATTGTTAGGGGCAACATCATTGTGAGGAGCTAGTAGCCAAGCAGCCAAGCCAATCGTTATTTAATGTTTTTCACTGCTCTCTTCTGTTCACAGGCACTCGAACGCAATATGTCGCTGTCTGGCCAGTATCTGGAGGAGCTGTCACGTCGCTATAAGAAGCAGGTGGAGGAGTTGCAGCAGACGCTTACGCAACAGACTCTAACCGTGCGTACGCTCGAGGAGCAGAGTCGTCGTTACATTGAGCAGGAGCAACTGTATCAGCAGCAGAGCGCCGAGCTGGCTGGCGATGTTCGCGCGCTCACGTACCAGGTGCAGGCCTGCATCCTTGTCATCATCATAGTGGGCACTTGCATCTTTCTGATGCTTGTCGTCGGCACTGTCTACTATCGCAAGTTGCGCCACCAGAACCAGCAACTTCAGCCGCTGGTGGCAACAACGACGACGGGATTAGCCAAGCAAAAGTTGAGTCGTCGCAAATCGTACGAGCAGATGTTGCAACAGTCACCCGGCAAGCAGCGGCGTCCCAGTGAGGAGGCCATGCTTATACTGAATGGGTGCGGCGATGTGACTGTGGTGGAACCCTCTGATATTGCCAATAGCAATGGCAGGCAACGTAAGATATCCGTTTGCTATGGCAGCAACAACAACATTGACGGCAACGTGTTTAACACCAGACCATCGCTGCACAAGCGGAAGGGCGCCAAGCACTCGTTTCACGCAAGCCTGGACTCGGCACATGTTGCGTACTCTGAACATCCGGATAAGTTCTTCGATTTTGGTAAGTATTGAGTGTGGCAATAACAATAACGATCTCAACGTCAATTTGTGTCATATTCGATATTTTGCAGATACTTTGAAAAATAGCAATAAGTTGCCGCCCAAGGCGGCCAAAAAGAAGTCGCAGCAGCTGTATCAACAGGAGCTGAAGCGTCAGGAGTCGGCGCCCGCCAACTGCACACAGAGTAGCCTCGCGGAGGAGGAGCCAACACAAAGCGATTTCGATGAAAGTCTCATTCTAGATGACGAAGATCTGTGCAATTTTATACCCAACAGCGATTTGGCCTACAACGAATTTATGCCAGATGGCCCATCCGGCTATCAGATTGTGGACACTGTTGACGGCAAGTCGGAGAAGTCAACAAAGAAATCGCGACGCGTTTCTTCGCCCGCGTTCTTCAAGTCGCCGTTTAGCAAGAGCAAGAACAAAAGCGGCAATTTGAATGGCATGGGCGGCGTAAAGGGCAGCCAATCCGCGCATGAGGCCACATCCTGGGAATGGTATCGCCTCAAGCGCAACGAGAAGCACTCCAAACAGTTGTCAGTGCCGAGCGTATCGCTGACACCCAATGCCAGTCTGGACAGCTCATCCCTGTCGGAGATCAATTTTCCGTTTAATTCAACGCAAAATTCATTTCGCATACTTGGCGAGGCCATAACAAAGACCACGGGCAAGACAGCAGGCAGTAGTAGTAGTAGTGGCGCCAGCACCACCTCATCCACAACGAAGAAGAAGCAGCGGGCTTTCAATAACATTTTCAGAAAGGTCTTCTGATGAGAACTCGTTTCGCTTGTGGGGTTTTTTAATGGCATGTTTTACTAATTTCCTGAGTAGTTTTCTTCTCAATTGAGTACTGCAACATCAATTAGAGTGTTATTTTCGTAGATAATAAACAAAAACAAAACATAAAAATTGTAAATGAAACACACCAGTTTTCGTAACAAAAAGATAATCGAGCAAAAAGATTCATTTCGTTTCTCTCAAGAGTTCCTTAGTGCTGCAGTAATATGCAAATGACTGTAAAACAAATTAATTATACCTTCATGATTTTTAGAACTAATTCATATGCTCGCTGCTTACATATATATAAAAGCATCAATTAATGAATGCGATTATTTCACGATAGGCATGTAAGTTAACTTAATATTCCAAGCCTTGTAAGTTATAAAGAAATCGGCTGCATAACTTTGCCACATTATTTTGTTATTAGCAATTAGCAAACATATTAAATTAGTAATTAATTTAACTATTATTTAAGTTCAAAGCAAATAACATTTATTTAAAAGCAAATTTACAAACTGATTATTATATTTTTAATTCGCTCAAAAATTCCGTAACATCAACCGAATCCTTGTTGGACAATTTCTGATCCCTTACAGCACTGTTCAGGTAACGTCCAGCCGAGCCCAAATGTTTCTGCCATTGCTCCACTGTTTTGTACTCAGCATTGGTACAGTAAACAACCTCATTGATGTCCTCGTCCAATTTATAGCTACACACCGATGAAAACACTCGCTGCAAATTGCTTATAGCCTCCGAACGCAAAGTTTCATCACGACACACCAGATTTAACATGAACAGACCCTGGGGTCCAATGATCTCCTTGATGTGCAGCAATATGTTATTGGCCAGGAAACTGCGGGGCGGACAACTCATGCCGAGCGTAAGATCTTTGCTGTCAACATCGAAAAGCACAGCGCCAAAATGTATATCTGCAAAGTTAAAAGCAGCATAAGAAAAGATTCAATCGGCTGACAATTTCTCAGTCATCCACCTTCATTGCGGCAACGCTCGACAAAAGCGAGACCATCGTCGATAACAACATGCAAGCGATCGTCCTGTTTCAGTTCAAAATATTGCTCAGCAACTTCCAGCATAATGGGATCTATTTCTACGGCCGTAACACGAGTCTGACTATAAGGGAAGCAATGTCTGAGATGGGGCAACAAATGAAACCGATTTTTAAGCTTACGGAAATGCGGAATGCAGGAAACTACACAGGCCACCGCCACCGAGTCCAATCACCAGCACATCGTTGTGCACATCCTTCTTCAGACTCTGCATCGTGGCCGCCAGCTGGACGCCCACGGACATGAAGCGATGATGTTGGCACGCCAAGTAGCCAAAATCTATTTTTTTGCGATCTTTCTTGGCCTTGATTTTAACTGAAATACAAAAAGTTCATAATTATAAAAATAAAGAAAATATTTATTCAAGTTACCTGTTTTGACTAACGCCTCTGACTGCACCACAAACTGATTGCTGAGGAATATCAGGCGGCGTAGTGTTTTATCAGCGACTTCCACTTCTTCAATACGAAAATCGCCAGATATTTTGGAGCAACCAGAAATTAGCGTCTCTCGCTTTCCCACTTCGGAGCCGAGCGATAGATAAGGTATCTTCTCCTTGAGGCCTGCGGGTGCTAGGTTCGTGATGCTGTAGCCCAGCTCACTTTTCACCTCGTCCAGTGTGCTATAAACCTGATCGCGATGCAATGTGACAACAGCCAATCTCTGATACTTGGCCGATGCCTGAAGTTTTCTACGACCCGCCGGGGTCGCAAAGAGCCACTCAATCTCCCGTCCCTGGGGGACAATAAATGCCGCATATTTGCCAAGACCGCGTGCTGGCGGTTGATCCAGAATATGCACTGTGTAGCGAGGTGTTTGGTCTGCGGCCTGATGCAAGTCCATTGTGATCTCATTGTGGCCCACAATGCTGGATCGAGCTAATCCATTGCAGACCAGCGCCGCTTTCTGCACCGAAGCCACAGCATTAACAAGTTCCGTTGCGCTGCTAAAGCGTTGCATTTTATCACTGCCCAGTCCAAATTCAAGGATCTATCGATGTATATGTTATGGAGTCAAGGGTTATTCCAAAGTAAGCGGATGCAGTTACTCACCGGCATGGGCAAGTTCTTGAACTTGGTGGCAATTATGACAAATACAGGCAGTGTTAGGGCATCCTCGCTTCGTTCCTTGTTCGCACGCTCCACATCCAGACAGTGCACAATGCGCAACATGCAGTTGTGGCGCGGCAGAAATTCCAACAAATAGTTAATAATGTGCTCCTGCAGCATGGATATACCAACGTAACGACCACCATTGCTGGAATTAGAAAAGAAAAATATCAATTTGAATTGCATATAGGTGGTCAGTGTATAAAACTAACCGCATTGTGCGCAATATTTCCGTGAAATATAGTTCCACAGTTGCCTTAGTGTCCTCGTCGTCATTCACAAATATCGCATCCAGTGTGCCCTTGTCCAAGGCCACTGAGAAACTCTCATCCGAAAAGGACATCGCCGTCGCATCCATCTGAATGAACTTCATATCGGGACGCGTTCGTGCGTTTATTTCAATCATTTTCTTGACAGCAACCGGTGAAATGTCAATGTTTGTAATATCCCTTTATAATTATATAAATATATTTATATATATATAAATGATCTTCGTTTAAAAAGGTGAAGGGTTTCAAACACACCTGAATCCCTTGTCATACATGTCCATGCTGAGCTTTGAATTACCGCAACCAAGCATCAGGATTTTTTCGGCGGGCTTTATATACTTGTGTATCTGATCGCATAGCTCCAAGTATTCGCCATACCTATAAAAGTTATTAATATTAAATATAATCAGCAACATTTTTTGGCATCTCTGATTTGGTAAACGTGCTCAGCCGGCAATCGGCACATGTAGCATATTTATTTATGTGACTACAAACCATTCGAAAGCCTTTTCGCCGCGTTTCTTAAAGAACTCATTCCAGTAGTCCGCTTGGCCAAACTCTTCTCGCGTTCTTGGCAGCAAATTCATTGTTTAATAATCCGAAAACAAATATGAACTTTGTTTTAAATCGCGCCTGATGCTGTTTCAATGTTATTGAAAAATGTACTAAATATTGCCAGGTAATTGTGACGTCAGACTGTTACAGAGCTAAGAAAGAAAAGGTGGTATCCATAATTTCGATAAGCAAATTATGTGTAAATTGACTTGCCAACTATCTTTGAGTATCAAATAAAATTCGAAGAGAAGCCTAGAAAATTGGTATTAGGTATTTCAATATTATGGCGTCTAATCTGCCATCGGTGGCGTCATTAGACCTCTACTAACCAGGCTGGTATCGATAGTGTTGACAGCGAGCAGTGTTACCAGCTTTCTATTTTCCAGCTAAACATTCTACAAAACGACTTTCAAATCATATTTTTATAAACACATTTGATATATGTATATTTTTTAAATAGCCTTGCAAATAAAATATGCATTTGTGTGGCTGAATTTATGTAACTTTATGTTACATAAGGAACATCAAATATATATATTAGAAATTGTCATGCCCCGAATTTGCATTTAAGGAACTGTCTCCCAATCCGTCGATGAAATAAATACGCAAGGCGGTTGGAGTATTTGATTGCTATAAAAATAAATATAAAACGCATTTGACATTTTTCCTATAAGACTTAATGCTTAACTCACCTTTGAACCTGTTTTATTGGAATTCTCTTCAATAGAACAATATCCATTAAAAAAAAAAACAATTTTTCCATCGCTCACGAAATAAATTCAATGGAAAGCAGATTTCCAAATGTCTTTTAAGTAAATCCTTGTTGCACATCAGAAGCGTCCACAACCCCGTTGTTGGCAGAATTGTATATCCAAGGCAATCAATTGATCATCATCCTGCTTTTTAAATATATGTGTCCTTAAATACGGTTCTTAATCTTAAATATATTAATTACTTGCATTCACATTGCTTGTCTGCTCCTCTGTTTGTTGCGTACCATAAAGCTTTGCTATTTTGGTCAAGAAGTTGTGGAATCGGTCCTGATAATTGGGGTAATGCGCCTTAAACACAAAGCACGCCAAGTAGCTGAGATCTTTACGTGCATATTTTGAGATATTATCGACTTGTTTTGTGTGTCCCTTTACAAAGCAAAGTGAATGGTTCACCTCAAAGAGCCGAAAGTCTTCATCCTCGAGGCAACTGTAAGATGAGAAAACGGTAGTACCATCCTCAAGTTTATCCTGTATTATTCCCAAAAGATCTTTTGTTTTATTCTCGATGGGTTGAATATAGAGCTTCTTGGCATCTCGCTCAAAGGCAGCAAGCACCCATTGACCATCCTTTAATATCCCTCGATTTATTTTACGCTTGCTGACCATGAACTCATAAATTTCGACAGTTTTTCCCGGTCCTCCCAGCTTGCCGCAATTGAATTCGACTGCCCACTCGACGAACACCTCACGTAAATAGTGTCTCCAGTTAATGACGGTGTCCGTGCTACAATTGAATTCCTGCTTCAGGAACTCCGTTATGGGACTGATCTCAATCATCTCGTAATGCATAAATAGGCATATGTCCCGTATCGACAATTGGGAGCCAGAGAAATAAGTGTTATTCCTTACACTCTGCATGAAATCACAGGTTTCTTTCTTTCGCTTCTTATTTTTTGCAACGATGCGCGTTCTGCGGCAACGATAAACAAAATTGTCCTTCACCTTAACAAGGCGGCAAGGCTCGCTGCAAATTTCGCATAATTTTTCTACACAGATAAGACCGTGTCTTTTTAGAAACTCTATTAACTTCTCATCATCTAATAGAATTTCCATAAAATCATGTGCTAATATTTGACAACCAGTGCATTTTTTTATTTGATCACTCATATTTCGTAACTTTCTTTATAGTTTATACGCTCATTCTAATTTCATTTATTTGTTTACGTTTGAAATTAGTGATGGGAACTGCTCCATTTCACTAACGATAATATCGATGTTTTTGCTGTTGAGACTCAATTTTATATTTAATTCTATTCAACATTCATAAGTCTATATTTTAATAAATTGCTTTTGAAAATTGGTTAAATTTTAATCAAATTATAGCAGTAGAAATTTTTTAACAATTTGATTTTATTGGGATATAATATAGAAATTAACTCTTAACGAATATCATGCCATCAAATTTAAATGCCATTTTAATTAATATGCTCAGCCAAATTGGAAAATAATTAAAATTGTATTCACTTCGTTTGCAATTTTAAAATAAGTAAATTAGTAGGGTGCTTCAAAATATTTTCCTTCCCATTGATAAGTAATATGTATATTTTTACAAAAGCCACCTTTATTTATTATATTCATAAAAAACAAGCCTGACCTACTAAGTATTTACATGCAATAAAAAATAAATATCTAAGAACGGAGTGCGCTTATCGCTTATGCTGAATGTTATTAACAGGATTCTGTTAATGGAAGCCATTCGCATGAACTTTGTGATTTTGCCATTCACTGCGAGTGGCAGCAGCTGAGCACTGATTTCTTTCTTATAAAATTTAACTTGCGTTTGGTTTCTGTTGGTTTTGTGGTATTTACATAATTGATTGCCGTATTCTTGCATACACATGTCACATTAGGCACCCCACAGACGCAAGTGCATGTCCACGACTGTGAAAGCAGGTGAACAGTGAAAATAGGCAGCATCAGTGAAATAATAAAAAAAGGGGAGGCGATTCGATGTTATCGCATTGTGCTTCATTTCCCATAACTAAATGCGAAACAATAGCACTTAATTGAGGTACACATATCGATGTCAACGCCAGTGACAAATCATAGCAGCACCGGCACGAAGAACACTAAACTTTAGTAGAAATGTGGAGTCAGAGTACCTAGAACGGAAACAGTGGAACAGGGGGCAAAAACAGTGAAGTCTCTAAATGCGTGCCGTATCGGGACCAGGAGCGTCCAATGCTGGCGTGGATCCAATTATGTCGCGGATGGACTATGAGCAGAATGCCCTGCATCATAGCTGCCTGCTGGTGCTGCTGCGCGGCGTGGGCCCATCCCGCGCCCGCATTTTACAGCGGGCCTTCGAGAAGGTGCGACGTGTCAATAATATCAAAGTAACGGGTAAGACACACTTTGAATTAGTATTCCACTTATGATGATGATTCAATTCTTGTCTAGATTCCAGCGGCAATGTGCGCAACGTTTATTTTCGGTTCATTCACGACCATCCCGTGGAGCACAACGATTGGGGGGATTTTCAGACGCATCGCCGTCTGCTGGGCCTCGTCACAATTGGCAAGTTTGAGAACCAAACGGAACTCAACGAGCTGTGCCGCCACCACGAATCCCTGAAGGTGCGCTACGGCAGCACACTATACGAGTCACGTGCCATTTTCTTTGGACCCGATGCCGACAGCAATTCCATCACAAATCATCAGATGAAGGATGGTCTTAGCGTCGTGGACAATACTCATCCGGTGCTTCAGACAATTGGTGAACACGGCGTGCGTCCAGATACGGGAACCAAGGAATATCAGCCAGGTCGCATCCAGGATGAGTATACCACGCCATCCAATTTCAAGTCGCAGGCATTTTTCTATCGCGAGCAGGACACTTGCGTTGATCTGGAGGCGCGAGTTGGTGATTTTTTAAATGCATTATTTTGGGTGCTGGAGTCACGGCGCCTGGAACGTTCGCGAGAGAAGGCGGAGAAACTCAGTCTGCTGTTGGCGCCCTTCGAGAAACGGGACTTTGTGGGCCTGGACATGGAGTCGCGAAACAATCGCAAACGCTGTGTGGGCCGTGTGATGAAGAATCTGGCGGATCTTTCCTTGCAAGCTGGTCTCTTAGACGATGCCTTAAGTCTGTACCACAATGCCAATGAGACGTTGCGCTCGGTGGGCGACTCCCTGTGGGTGGGCGCTTGCGAGGAAGGATTGTGTGCAGCGTCGGCTGTTATCCTATATCCACAAATGCGTGAGATTGAAACGCTGCACAGGAATGCATCGCTGCAGGAAACGGGCAAGTTGTAATTGCAATTGATAAATTTGATTTCAATTCTAACTACCCACTTGGGTGATCTTTTAGGCACTTCACCATTGCGAAAAACGCCGGAAAAATGGCGGGCCAGCGATGCAACAAAGAAAGTAAATGTCACCGCTGGAACAATCACAGATGCGCTCACCTCACATTCATCTTCCTGCTCGTCGGTATCATCCATATTGACAAACAATTCCTCAGCGTCGGGCACGCCCACAACGTCAACATCCTCATCCTCGACATCGACAATATCGGCGGTAGCGCCAATGTGTCATCGCAACGGCGAGCTTCCCGGCAACATACTCAAGCCGGAGGAGATACCCAATTATTATCGCAAGGCGATAATAAATTATAGCAAATACCGACACGCAGCCACAATTGAGACGGAGGCGGCACTGAAGGCAACCCGAATTTGTATTGAACAGAACCGTCCTCTGGATGTGGCGATGTTCCTACAAAATATACTTTACATTAATCTCAACATGAGTGAGCCAGAGCGTGTCAAACAATTTGAAATTATCACGGAACTATATCAGCAGATCGGATACCAGCGAAAGGCAGCATTTTTTCAGCGCCTGGCCGCGCTAAAGCATGTCCATCAGGGCAGTCAGGCGCCGGACTGGACGCAGAGTTATCGCCTATTGTTAGGCAGCTTTACTGGCTATCTGCTATCGCTGGATTCTCTGGAAGTGCTTGAGAATGCAGCTGGTTGGCCGGCACTGCAAATAGATCTGGTGCAGAGTCTCATAACTGCAGCGAGACGGCTGGGACACTCTGCGCTTGCCACCCGCCATATGACGTTTCTGCTTCAGACCCAATGGGACAATATGACTGCAACGGAGCAAAGTGAAATGGCTGTCCAGTTGCAGGTGTGGCTTTGAAAACTTGTTGCATTTATTATTAAGTTTACTCTTATTAATAATATAATATGAAATCTTTTGATTTCATGCAGAATCTGAGCGCACAGTGCGAAGGCTCGCCCGTGCCTCTGGTGCTGGAAAATGGGACTGTGATACCGCCCGCCAATCTCACCGATCTGCCCTACTGCATAAAGGTGGCGGTGAAGGATCTGTCTGCGCACTTGCGTCCGCAACGGATCAAGATTGCCAAAGCCGATAGCGGGCCATTTCTATTTACGCCAATTCATTTTAATTCGGTCGATAGCCGGGACAAGAAGAAGAACAAAAATAAAATAGGTAAACTAATCACAAAAAGCCTACAAGCTAAAGAAAATGACTAATTTGAGTTTTATCCAGCATTTCTGTGGGTGCAAAACGATCTGTGCGAGGTTTGTGTGACCCTTCGCAATCCGTTGCCGTTTGAGCTGCCCGTGACCGATATGCGTTTACTTACCAATGGTGTCGTCTTTGAGTCGCTGCCCCAAACCATTATCTTGCAACCGCATGTGCCCACCCACATCTCGTTGCATGGAACGCCCATTGAGACTGGCCAACTAGATCTGCAGGGCTACAGCACACATATGTTGGGCGTCAAGTCCAACTGCCGGCTGAAGCACATGCGAGGACGCAACTTGCCCCCAAACTACCTGGTAGAGGTAATACCTGCGCTGCCACGTATCGCCATTAAGACATCGCTGCCACAGACGGCCACGTTTAGCAATATGAGCAGGGCGGACATTGTGGTCACATCTGCCAGCATAACCTTATACAATGGTGAATCCTCGAGTTGCACCATTACAGTCAGGAATGAGAGCGAAACATTGCAGTTGGAGCATCTTGAAGTGAGCATCAATTCAAATGTGGAACAGGAACTACAAAAGAAAATGTTTCGAATTGATGATAAGGCACTGCAGGTATGTTAATTCCATCAATTGTGCCAATTGTCCACTAATAATAACAATTATTTACACGTTGCAGGCTCAGCTGCCAGTTGCTCCGTTGAGCACTATTGAATTTGTACTACATATTTATGCGGATGCTGATTTTGTTTGTCCCCTGCCCCCGGCAGCCGGCTCTGTACATACTAACTCTAGTGGCGCTTCCATTGAACATGGAGCCTCATCGCTATCCCCCTATTCCAACATGTCCGGGCATGCCAGTCTGCCCATGCGTGTCAGTTCACCGGATCATCGTCGCCAGCAGGAATCGCAAAATATAAATGTTCGTTCAACCTTATCTGGCGCGCAACATTCGCTGGCTTCGTTGAATGTTCAGCCGGGCGGAGTAGGTGGGTTGTCCAATCTACGGCCCGCACAGAGCAGCCAACACATCGAGGCTCAGTTGCGTCTCAAATACTCTGGCGGAGAGGGCTTGGTCGCCGGCTATTGTCGACAGTGTGCCGTGTCCTTTAACCTGGAGCTACTTCCTAGTGCCCAGATTACCAGCTGGGATGTGCTGCCCGCTGAGATGTACATAAGTAAACAGGATTTTCAATCATTCTTATCACTAACTGTCAACTGCCTTCCAGCGCTTCCCAGTTCTACCTAGTTTTGGACATATCTAATCTAACCGCTCAAGAAATGTCGCTCAATTATACTGATAACAAGAATATTCTCATTGAGGCCAAAGAAAGCTGTCGCGTACCCATTCCAGTGGATCGCTGCTCCTTGGAGCAGGTTTGCATAGCACGCGCAGCGGAAGTTGCTGAGAATCTGGAGCGCGGTAATCTTAAATCTTTATCATTAGCGTATCAATGGTAAAGCTATTCTTAAATTTACAGAACTGTGTTTCCGAACGCAACTTCTATCCTTCAGCGATGCCCTCAGCAAGCTTTGCTCAACTCACATTGCTGAGCGAGTGAAGATTAATTGGCTGTTGACAGGCACAGACATTAAAGGTGTTGCCTCATTGCGCGGCATTGTCCTATCGCACGAAATGGTTGATTTGACTACCGTGTCTCCTATTCAGTGGTGTAAGTATTTATTCGCGATTCATATAAACCTATCTAAATGTGCGTTTTTTTGCTATTTAGCCATAAGCTTCCAGGATGCGCCTGTGCAGCCACACAGCGAGATGACTTGCACCGTTGGACAGAGTGCACACCTGACCATCAGTCTCGTCAATCAATCATTGCAGCCGCTCAAGAATTTGGTACTGACGATTAAATTTTATCAGGACTACTTAAATGGAATGGAGAATTACAATCTAGAGACACGTGTAGCAATTTCTGGACCTAACCGGTACAAACATAATACCTTCAGATTATAACAATAAAAAAAAAAATGTTATTTTTATCTCCATTAGAATCGCAATCCCTGTTTTGGAGAAGTCCGCGCAATCGCAGCACAATTGCTCTGTGATATTCTTTACGCCTGGTCGCTTCAAGGCCAGCATTGAGTGCGCCACTAGGCCGCAGCAGCAGAGCAGCGGAATTTTGACTCGTTCCTGTCCAGAAGCTACCAAATTAAGTCAATTAGAATCGTTATCTCCATCAGCCAATTTAAACACACTTTCGGCATCTAGCCTAGACGAGCAGCAGGCGCATGTATGGAAATTCATACCGCCTATTGAGGTGACTGTTATTGAGCCGTAATTGAGTATATCCATATTTGTAGTTGAATTTCGTTATATCTGTACTTGTATTTGTTACGTTCCGTATTATGTATCCCGAGTACTGAGTGTGTACCCGATCCGTTTAGGTCTATGCGATAGCGCTGATAATCTGTGTATACAAATATATATACCTACATTATATATATATATATATATATATATAGCTTAGCCTTGTTGTAACATGAAAAGCAATTGTTTATAAATGAATAAGCATTACATGTATATATATTTAAGCTCAAACTACTCACTATGCTTCATAGCGAAAAAGGCCATAATGTATGTATGTAAATCGCATGCTCTATATAATCAACAATATATGTGACATGAAAGTGAAATATATATATAAATAGCTAGCAAGTGTTTCGCTCACTAAACTCTCAAAAACAATACAAAATTTTATAACATGTATGTATTTACAATATTTTTATACAATAAACAAATGCAGAGTTCTCACGGCAGTTTTTTCAAGTTCAATAAAACGTTACATATTTAATTAGCCCAAACGACGTATATCGTCCATTGTGTAGCCCCGGCGACGCATGAGAATACACGACAGAATGTAGAAGTAATATCCGCCTGGTATTATCGTCAGTGCACCAATTATTATTAGCGCCCATATGCGATCCGAGCGATTCTGATTCACGTCCGCTAACCAATCCAAAGCCGCACAGAAAATACAGGTCTGGACCACAGATAGGCAAAATTGATTAATCTGGCTGTATTGAAATAGCAGAGCATACGTACGGTTCCACCGATGAACAGTGTGATTATGACTGCAATTGTCTTCCACGGCGTTGACTCATCCACATTCGGCGTTGTCCATTGCTCATTTATGAAGCCGTCCGTGGTGTCGGCAGCAGGCTTGCTGCTGTCGACATTTGAGTAAGTGGCGGCATTAAAGCGACGTCGGGAATCCGTTTTTGTGGGAAACATATTTGGCAACTTGCGTCTAGCTTATTCAGCTCAAGCACTTCACGATTTATTGAGTCAATGCTTATTTGTTATTATATTTGGCTTCTGTTATTCTCATTGTGACATTCTGATGAATGGGAGTGAGAGGAACATCTGGCAATCAGCTGAGCAGTAATAGAGTTGCAGGTGCACAGCTGACAGTTCAAAAAATATTGGCGCCAACATTTTCGGATACTTTCCAACACTTACAGAAATGTATTTAGTTTTTTTATACAATTATTTCTTGGCAATGAGAGGAACATCTGGCAATCAGCTGAGCAGTAATAGAGTTGCAGGTGCACAGTTGACAGCTCAAAAAATAATGGCGCCAACATTTTCTGACACTCTCCAACATTCACAGAAATGTATTTAGTTTTTTTATACGCCAATTATTTCCTAGCTAGCTGTTCATTATGTTATCAATAACAATTAAACAAAAGCTATTGATCCCAGAAAACTCGTCCAATATGTCTTTTATTATTTTAGTGCAGTTTTAAAACGCACTAATTTTTTATTTATTCGTATAATCAAGCATTGTCTTTCAATTTCATTGCACAAAATTTGATCACGATGGTTATTTGGGTAAATTAGCCCACAAATTGATGGCAGTGATTGTCGGTCCCTCGAAGGAAAATGTATCTGTAAAATCATTAAATAGTGTTGAGTAATATGAATGTTAAAGACTGGTTATTAATAACCAATAATATAATCAGTAAAGTGATAAATCGATCATGATTGATTTCAGAAGTCCCTATCTAAGATATCATCATTCTGGTGACGTTAAGCCATACTAATGTGATAATTAACAACTATTAACTTCTTACTTCATCATCTCTAGTAACCCTGTATTCTAGGTACTCCAACGGACATCCATTTCGCAGGTTTTTTTTGTTGCTATTTAGCTGTCACGTTCAAATGGAAAATCATTACCTGAAATAAATGAAATAGTGTGTTACTAACAATTGTAGTGAATTGAGAATGATATATAAATTATTTTTTAAATCAGTGCTTATTATTTATATGATAAATCAATCACATAATTCAGATGTCCCTATCAATAAGTATCATCACAAGAAATTTTTAATTAATTATATATAATTTATACCTACAATTCTCTGTATATTTCAGTTGTGCCACAAGGCTATAACCAACTAATATTTGATGGATTCATAATCCAAACGCGGTTTAATTTCAGCAACATTTCCTCGTTAGTTCCAACATCGTTGTGAATGACTTCCACGTGCACACATAATAGCTTCAAATTATAATAATCACATAAAAAATGTGTTTTTTATCTCCATTAAAATTACAGTCCCTGTTTTGGAGAAGCCCGCGCAATCGCGGCACAATTGCATTATCTGAAATAAATGAAATATTGTGTTACTAACAATTGTAGTGAATTGAGAACGAAATATAAATTATTTTTTAAATCAGTGCTTATTACAAATATGATAAATCAATCACATAATTCAGATGTCCCTATCAATAAGTATCATCACAAGAAATGTTTAATTAATTATATATAATTTATACTTACAATTTTCTATATGTTTCAGTTGTGTCACAAGGCTATAACTAACCAATTTTTGATGGATTCATAAATCAACCGCAGTTTAATTTCTGCAACATTTCCTCGTTAGTTCCAACCTCGTTCTGAAAGACTTCCACGTGGTATTTGCTGGCATTAATAATAACACTGGTAAATTTGGTGTACTTTAAAATACTGTGTTGTGTGGCATTATCCAATACTACTTCAGTAATTTTTAGTTCCAGATTATGTTATGGAAACAAACAACACTGTTCGTTTTTTTGCTATTGACTAAGATTTTTGTTTTTATTATATAAATAGAAATTGCTAATTGGACACTGCTTGTTGATTGTTGATATAACTCGATTTAAACCTCTCGCAGCTAATTAATGCTCTCAATTTTTAACTGGCTTACAATTTAGATTGCTTTCAGATACATACAGTCTGCGTATGGTCAACATTTGGAAGTAACGTGCCTGTCTTCATCGACCCGCCTCGTCTCGCATTGATTAACTTTGATTATAACAAAACATTCGTACACACATACATAATATACATATATATATATCCTATAACTATTTCCACACAACAGATCGATTTGCTTATTGCTCTTCATGCTCCTGTTCCTGCTCCTGTTGCTGCAGTTGTAGTTTTAAGCGCTTCTTGGCCTGTATATCGGCCAGAGTCTGCTCGATGGATCGCATATCCTTCTTGTTCTTGCTGGGCACAAAGCCGTAGCTCTGATTTGTTTCCGTTTTGCGTGCCGCTTGCAGAGCCGCTGATTCGCCAATGAGGTGAGCATATTTTGCTTTGTAATTGCTGGTCGGTTTTACATCGGCGGCAAGGGCTGGATCTGTGCTGCTGCACGAGGCGCTGCAGTCAGACTCGGTGGTTGTCGCGGATTGCGATTGCTCCTGGGCGAGGCGTTCTTGCCGGCGTTCGGAGTACTCTTTGGCTATGTCCTTGCTCCATCCGTCGCCGTTGCGGCGCGCTGTAATCTCGTCCTCGTTGGGTGGGTGCTCCTTTTTGTAGACGACCGTGTGACGGTCCTCGTCCTCGCGACCAAAGCTCATCGCAATGAAACCGCCATTCTCGGCTATCTCGTGGATGACGGAGCGATGCACCTTGTCAAGCGGCTGGAACTCGATACATGTGCGATCGTCCTTGGCAAAGCGACCCATTCTCTCCTCAACGTACTTGCGGAAGCGCAGCAGCTCCTCCTTCTGTTTGTTCTGCATGCGCTCCATCATCTCCCGCTGCTTCTTGATCAGCGTTTTCTGCTGTTCGTTTGTCGCTGGCGGGGCATCCATTGAGTTTAATATGGAGTTTAGCAAATCCATTCTAATTGCTGATTGCGCACAGACGCACTGCTCTCGTATATCTTATCGTATTTAGTGCGCACTTTTCTGGATAGCTAGGTGCTAACTTGGTAAATTATTGCAAACATTTGGATTATTTATATATATTTCTAATGTGTATTGTATAAAAAAAGATTATTACCGGTGCTTGTGCACCAAAATACCAGAATACTCAATTTTAAATACCAAATGCCAATTGGTATTTTTTCAAAGCTGCACACGAGTTGGCAGCCCCACTAAAGAACTGGCGCAATTTGCTTTTCTAAATCAACAAGAAGGTGGAAAGGATTTGGAGTTGGGAGTTCCAAATGACAGCACAACGTCGCACCCTGGTGCACTGGTTCCGCAAGGGACTCCGCGTCCACGACAATCCAGCGCTGTTTCAAATATTTGAAGTAGCCCGAGCAGCACCAGAGAAGTTCTATGTGCGACCCATCTTTATCCTGGATCCTGGCATCTTGGATTGGATGCAGGTGGGTGCGAACCGTTGGCGCTTTCTCCAGCAATCGCTCTCTGATTTGGACCAGCAACTCAGGGCGCTAAATACACGGCTGTATGTTGTGCGCGGCAAGCCTGTTGATGTTTTCCCCGTGATCTTCGAGCGTTGGCAAGTGCAGCTCCTAACCTACGAAATGGATATTGAGCCCTACGCCGTTTCGCGTGATGCAACTGTACAGCAATTGGCGTCGTCTCAGGGTGTAAAAGTGGATACTCATTGTTCGCACACCATCTATAATCCCGAATTGGTCATAGTCAGGAATCTGGGTAAAGCTCCGATTACTTATCAAAAATTCTTAGGCATTGTAGAGAAGTTGAAGTTGCCAAAAGTCCTGGATAAGCCAGAGAAGCTGCCTGATGGAATGCAACCGTTGGCAGACGCGGATATCTACAACTGTCCTACATTGGAGCAGTTGGTCAAGCGACCTGGTGATTTAGGTATCAATAAGTTTCCGGGTGGTAAGTGAGAAGGGTTTACTTTCACCTTACAGCAGTATTTGAAAAAATATTTAACAGGTGAATCCGAGGCACTGCGTCGCATGGAGGCATCTCTAGCAGACGAGCATTGGGTAGCCAAATTTGAGAAGCCAAAAACGCCGCCAAATTCACTGGAGCCCAGCACAACGGTGCTCAGTCCGTATTTAAAATTCGGTTGCCTAAGCGCACGATTATTCCATGAGCGGCTCGTAGAGATTCTGGCACGGCAACCGAAGCACTCAAAGCCACCAGTTTCCCTTGTGGGTCAGTTACTGTGGCGGGAGTTTTACTACACAGTTGCCGCAGCTGATCCAAATTTCGATCGGATGCTGGGCAATGCATACTGCCTGCAAATACCGTGGCAGGAGCAGCCGGAGCATTTGGAGGCTTGGACGCACGGACGCACTGGATATCCGTTTATCGATGCAATTATGCGACAATTGCGCCAAGAGGGCTGGATCCATCATTTGGCGCGACATGCGGTTGCCTGTTTCCTGACACGCGGCGATCTCTGGATCAGCTGGGAGGAGGGTCAGCGTGTCTTCGAGCAGCTACTCCTGGACCAGGACTGGGCCCTAAACGCCGGCAACTGGATGTGGCTGTCGGCCTCTGCGTTCTTTCATCAGTATTTTCGCGTCTATAGCCCCGTCGCGTTCGGCAAGAAAACCGATCCCAAAGGTGACTACATAAGGAAATATGTACCCGAACTGTCCAAATATCCAGCCAAATGCATCTTTGAGCCCTGGATGGCAACGCTTGATGAACAGAGAGATTATGGCTGTGTGCTGGGCATCGATTATCCGCACCGCATTGTCAATCACGATGTCGTCCACAAGAATAACATTAAACGCATGAGCGCCGCCTACAAAGTGAATCGGGAAGTGCGAACGGGCAAACAGGAGCAGGAGCAGGATGAGGAGATGGAGGAGGAATATGAAAAGCAATCAACTGGAAAGCGCAAAGCTAGCTCAAAAGTCACAGGGCCAAAACTCAAACGCAAACCTTAAAACTTTTAAAATGAGATTTGTAAGTAAATATTCTGAAAGCTAAACAAAAAAAGCCAAAATGTGAAATTATTTAATTGAAATATGACCTGCTGCAATTATAAAATATATGTTGTATATAATAAAACAGCAGTCTGATTATGTTTGAATATTTGTCAGTTATTTAAGTAAGTGTAGATGCTTATTTGAGTTTGAGTTTCGAAATAATATTGGAAATCATTGTATTCAGAGGTATTTTAAAGTGCCCTAGAATTAGCCAGTCTTAAAGCCAAAGACAATTCCATGTGCAAGATATTTAGAGCCAGATTGGAACTTAGATGATAACTTTGATAGGGACAGATTAAATGCATAACTGATTTATCATTTTAATATTACTGAATACATAGTTATGTGTTTTTAGTGACCAGTTGCTATTATTTGCTACTAAAAACATTTATTATTTTTACAGATTACAAGTGACTAAGTTCAAGGCCACCAAAATGAATGTTAAGTTTCCAAACTTTCATCTCGATCAATTTAAAGTGGATTTCTGATGAACAAGGAAGCACAAATTGCCATAATATTTATGAATATTATATATATCTTAGGTCTTTGATTTTAAAATTTTCGATTTTCCACTTTTACTTGGCTTAAATTCATGCATAATGAAGCTTTAATTTATCCTGAAATTTTTTATTAACGTTAAGAAAATACCTTGTCTTCGATTTTTTATTAATTGAATAAAAACAATTTTATTTAATTTCTTTCCAGTTATTAAAATACGTGAGCGTAATGAGTGGGTTTTAAATTATAATACATAACTTGCCTTAATGAAATAAATTTAGTTTAGAAATTCAAGTAGTCGATGAAATTGACATCACTTCGTTTGGAGAGTTACGTGTCTAAAATAATTTTCTCATACCACACATTGGAATCGGCATATTATTAACTCGAATTTTGAAAAAAAAAAATTGTAATCAATATATTTTCTTGGAATTCTTGGCGTTTTTCAGACAGAAGAAAATATTTAAAATGTTCCGGAGCTTAGCTAGGCTGCGCAATCATATTCAAATTCCCCGTTTTAATACCTCGGGGTACATTTTGAAAGACAATTTCGTAACCTGTTTAAGGCTGATGTCTAGGCCAACAGATGCGGCGAATAACGACATATCTGTCAGCGACATTAACATATATGATCTGGCCAAAGAAGATCAAGAATTTGCACGCAACTTTCTAACAACGATGCCGAATATGTTGTCATCCTCAACGCCCGCTGGCGCTGTGAATGCAAAAGTTGACCCTGAATCTGGCGAGGCAGCCACAGAGCCAGACAGTTCAGTATCCAGTGAGGCAAACATAGGCGGAGGAGCTACTTCACAAGTGCTCGACAGAGATGGCAACCCAGTTGTGCCAATTGAAATCGACGGCTGGAAGGACTTTGATGAGGATGACTCGGGTCCGACTGTGCACACAAATTCGCAACACATCGAAATTGGCAATGACAATGAGTACAAACGCCAGAAGGAGCTAGAGGTGCCCGAGAAACGAGAGGGAAGCTTCGAGTACAAGGGCATCAAAACTAGGCTACCGGAAAAGGCCAGCAAGGACATTGGCACCTATCGCTTCCGTCGCGACATGGAGGACTTGAAAACGGTTGCCGATGATATGCGTGTGGTCAAATTTGATATAAAGTAATGCGTGTTTCAGTATATTAAATTTAATAACGTTATACTTTGAAATACATTTGCCAGCACCAAAATAGCACTCAATTTTGAACTATGTTAACCAGCGCCCAGAAATTGCAAACGCAGAATCGAGGCACATGTGCACTCCAAATACAAACAAGAAACCAAATTCGAGCTAATTACGTCTATTTCCATGTCCATTTGTATACATTGTGTGTGTGAGTGTGTTTGGGCCAAAAAACAACAAACAGTTACCAAATAATTTGCTAAATTAAGCAATTTCAATTCAACAAACGAGCGCAAATAAGCAAATCTGAAGATAATTCCGAATCCAAATCGGAAGCCTTATTGCTGTTGTGTGAGCGTTTTTATATGTGCTCAGCAAAATACTCAAATTACCCTCTTTATGCCACACACACATACACTAAGCCATGCTTGTGTGTGTGTGTGTGTGTGTGTAGGTGAAGTGTGCCAATTGGTTGTTAAGTATGTTTACCATAATGACCGCTGTGTGTGTGGGCCAAGAGAGAGAGACAGAAAACGATTTTCGTCCTCGCAAGTACTTATTTTCCAGCCATCAAGTCTCAAAGGTTTTAAAGCTTATCAAGCGCTGCCACTTTAATAACTTGTAGAATAAAAATTGCTACTTGAAAATAGAACAATAAAGTTGGCACTTTAAGTGTCAAGACAACAGATTTCAATTGAAAGTCAATCAGTTTGCTTTTCTATTGAACAAAGGAATTGCGCAAATATTTGATTGGAGCTGTTCAAGTGGATGCATTTATAAATATATATGCTATATAAATACACAGTATTTGACATACATTGTATGGAGACAGAGGCCACTCTTTTGTCTCATTGTGTTTGATTGCCAGCTTTAAGTTATTTGAATTTGTACATGATATGCACAGACAAAAGGAAATTGTGCGCAAATAATGAGTATTGAAAATGAAAGGGGTTTATTTGCCCCCTCCTGTGTCATGCAAACAATTATCCAGATAAACGTGATTGATTATTGTGCCTAAGTGCAGACATCGCCAGCTGGCAAAATCGTTTTTGCAATAGTTTTTATTCAGGAAGCGAAGTGTTCCTTTCGTCCTTTCGTCGACACTCAGTCAACTCGTTTTCAATCAATGCAATAATTAGATGTCCTTCCTCCGAGTTACATGGGGCGTCAGCAATTCCAATCAACAATCCCATCCACAGCAACCTCCTCCTCCCCCTCCTCATCAGCGTCCACGCCCACGTCGTGCTCCCCGCAAAGTTTGCTACCAAATAAAAATACTATAACGCTTTGGCAGTAGAAAATCTACTTAACCAAATTGATGACAATGCGATAAGTCAGTCGGCCAGTTAAGCCGCTTAAATGCTCATAAGCTGACATCCTCGAGCCAACAACAAAAAGCACATTTGAAAAGTCCACTTTGCCATACTCTGATGCTCACAGGACTACCGATGAATGCGTTACTAGCCCAGAACAAAATCGTCGTGAGAGTTAGAAAATCAAGCTTAGGATTTTAATAATTTTTAAATAATTTTTTCACAATAAACAAACCTAAGAAATGAAGCATTTCAAAACATGGTTTTTAGAAAGACATAAACCTGTATATTTGAAACAGAATATCTGAATAATATATATAGTTACCGTTTGATACAAATATTATAGCAGTTTTCTAAAATTCAGCTCAATTTTTTACCTAAATGTTAAGGACCCTTCCAGCTAAAGAATCATACTTAAAACATAAACGAAGTCAACATTTTTGTAAAATATATTATTTACACAAATTTAATATATATGTATTTCAGCCATTCAAAATTTGTGTTGCCAAAAAGGAATACGCTCGCTTTCCTTATGCAAACAGGGTGTAAATATGATTCCCTATTAAACCTGACCGGCAACTAATCGGAGTCCTTTTTGGCTAGATATGCGAATTTTGTATATATATTTATGCATACGTGTATGTATGAATGTATGTATATATGAACATTGCATATGATGGCAAGCAGCCGATTGGTGGCGGCATAAATTGTTGTCATGCCAAGGAGGGCATATTAAATTCAGTAAAGGCACGTGCAACAGCCACAATTGGAGGCACTTATCCTTTGGCAGGACTCTATGCAGGTACCAAGAATAGAGAGAGAGATAGTGAAATTATGTTGTAAACAAATGTACATATGTATATCAAAGATTCGTTCGTGCCATAAATCAGCAAATGCGTGCACTTCTAGCCATAATTGGCAATTTGCGTTCGCCTCTCGGTTTTCTCTGTTCTCGTTAATTTTTCGAACAGAATCTGCTACAATTTTCCCTTTTCACCATTTTGAGCCATGTGTCATGTGGCTTATTGTGTGCCTTTGAATTATGTGCGCTGATTATAGCCGCAAACCTATTAGCTACTACAAGTGTCATCTACAAAATACTTTATGTATTTTCCACTATATGTTAAGATGGCTTGGAGTGAGACTGTTTTTTTCTATATTATTTTTAACCTATTTAGTTTGCATTTTACCTGGCAATAAGTTAAGTAATAATTTATAATATTTATGCTATAATTAAACCTACATAAGTTTCAGTTTCTACCAAAAGAGTTTTTGCAAACACTCACCAGACTTGATCCGAGTACGGCTTACCAAAACACCTCAAATTTGCAGACAAAAAATCTGTAGTCTTAGGTAATCCCATTCTCGGAACGGATATGCTGATGCTGATGCTGATGATTTCCGCACACAAATATTTCGGTTGTTGTGCCAACATACGCGATACAAAAACGAAGGAGTGAAAACCCATTCGACAAGATGAGTTGCAATATTAGGGCGCAAACGTGTGTTCTATGTTTGCCCGGTTAACTCCTGCACAAATTTACACATGACCATCCGCGTTCACATTCGCATCCGCGTTCACATCCTTGTTCCCCTCTTTAGCCATCCCCTGCTTTCCGCACCCATTGAATTTTGCGCTACAGGTCTCATTGTTAGCATTTGTTTGCTTGTGTTTTGTGTGTTGTGGTTCTGTTTTTGCTGGCGGGAAATGAGCTCAGTGGGTTAAATGGAAACATCGTGCTCCGTTTTAGTTATGCAAATGTACATAAATGGTTTAGGCGCGTTGGCGTCCACAACAAATGTGGCTAAAAAGTAAAAGACAAAAAAGAAAAACAGACCAAAAGAATTAAGCTCACAAAACATGTTTTTATATATGCGAAAGCACTCGCACAAAAGGTGTTTGCAGCTGCCACGTCGCTCTGCATAATGGTTCCGCTGCCGTGCCTCTGACACTCGCTGATTTAGATCTTTATTTGCCACTAGCAGCTGTAACTAGCAGCTGCAACTCGCAGCGTGTGTGTAAGGATGGGGCAAGCATACAGGATGTCGACAAGTGCATTCAAATTTGTGCTCATTTCGCAAATGCTATTCAAATAAATAAGTCTAAATTAATAATTCATTTCGATGGCGATCTTTAAATCAATCTTTTAGAAAGTTTAGCAAAGCGATTCAAATAACCGAATAATTTTTAAACATGAACACTAAATTCTGCATTATTTTTTTTACTTTGAAAAAAAATTCTTATTCCAAAATTGCATCTACATTTCTTTTGAGTTCAGGTTGAGCTCTAGAAACAACATATTAAATAAGAAAAAAGTTAAATCTT
Source organism: Drosophila nr. medialis 2 BK-2023a (assembly GCA_035044325.1). Classification (NCBI taxonomy): domain Eukaryota; kingdom Metazoa; phylum Arthropoda; class Insecta; order Diptera; family Drosophilidae; genus Drosophila; species Drosophila nr. medialis 2 BK-2023a. The sequence continues at coordinate 1,418,452 of JAWNMH010000410.1, read as the reverse complement.
ATACTTGGAAAATCTTATGTTGCTCTATAAACACGATATTGCAATGATTCTTGCAACATGCCAATTATAGTCATTTTGAAAATATTTAATTTGTCTTTCGTGTGGCATGGAATGCCAAATCTGCAATGTGTTTCACGTGCAGTGGCAATATAATGGTCAAATATGCCATTTAAATGACTCAACACGCCACAACAGCATCTCTCTCATTGCCCATCCCAACCGGAACAGACAAAAAATGAGTCTTAGTTTGTGTTTGCTTTGTTTGTGTGAGTAGCTGATTTATGCCACAAAAATGAACCTCGAATTGGCTCTTTAAATTTTTTAGTTTATGGCGAATTTCGTCTGGAATTTCTCCTTGTACGAAAAATGAAACTGTGGTTAATAATTCTTTCATTTTTTTTCCTAATAGATTTTGAGGTAATGTAAATGTTGAAGTTCATATGAAATTTTATATTTTTATTTTCCTTAAGAGTCATTTAACGTACTTAAGTCTGTACTCGAATTTCGGTCCTTTTTTGTACCTTAACCCAATTTAACCACATATGGTTGTCTTTACTCCCAGCTTGTTGCTTGGATTTGAAGCGTGTCCAAAAAATCTGACTTTTTTTGTTAATGTTTGGCTAGGCCATAAATAAGGACAAACATATGTATATGCATTTGTTCATTTTTTTTATATGTCAGCAGTGGAGTTGCTTCAGCCTTGTGTTGCATTGAATTTATGCTTCTGCCACAAATAGCCGAATTTATCTTGCCGAGATTGACAATTTTTTGACATTGACGACAGCGCAGCAAATAAAACTGTTGCCTGCTCTAAATTCACTTTTTGGTTAAATAATTGGCACTCTGTGTTTTTTCTTTATTTGTTCGCACTTTTACTACGCCATTGTTATAAAGAAGATATGCAAATATTACGAATTTCATTGCTGAGAATCCGAACACTCGTTTTCGGAATTCATATGGGTTTACTCATACCAGCGAACATATTAATTTCTAAAAGCAACAACAGCACTGTTGGCAATTTCAAAAGTAACGACACGCACAAATATCCTTCTGTAAAAAACACAGCAGTCGCTTAACAGCAGTATATTCACAGTCACTTCGCAGTACAGAGGGAACAAAATAGCGCATTAACATAGTGTTATTCGCGATAACACTGCACGCAACTGCAGAATAGCATGAGCTAAATTTGACAGCATGCAGGATATTTTAAGAGTCCTTGCACAAGCCTGGGTAATTTGTGCGTTAACACTAACAGTAAAAGATACCCCTTCGCATTAACAGAGCGGCAATGGAGTAATTTTTCGGAGTCGCGGCGAATTGACAACGGCGCTTTCCAAGCTTTTGCTTAGCTTGTTGCTGCTGGCGTTCTTTGGCAGACGTTTGTTCAACGCCTAGTTGTCGTTCGTCGTCAATTGACAGTGGGTGCTAACGCAGCAAAGTGTTTCCTCATTCAGATCCCGACGCTTCGGAAGTGCGACACGTGTTCAACGGTTCTATATATGTATATGTCTCGCCAGTGTCTGAAATCGCGTAATGATAAAAATTCAATTGAGGCAGGCCCGATTGCCACGCGGCCGTGTTTAATAACGGGCAAATATGCATTAACCCAAAATAGACGGTTCAAAAATGCATGAACATGCCTCAAACTGTCAACGGCAGAACCACAAACTTGTGTCAAACATCGACAAGCATCACTGGACTCGCCACTGCACTTGTCAACTCAATCAAGAAACACTTTAAACGCGAACCAACGACTGCAATTAGCAATACAAATTTAGTGCTCAGGGGAATTGAGCCAAGCGCAACAAGAATTGACAGCTGACATTTGTATCCGGATAAGATATAAGCAACCAGGAGTGAGTGACGACAACTTCAACTGTCATTATGTGAATTATGTGCGGAGAACAGAAAGGGAAAGTGGCGAGAAATTCTCCTTTGCTTCACTTCTGCTGTGGAATTTGTACAAACACATACATTTATAGACACACCTTCCTTTGCCACAACGGTCAAACACACAAATTACATTATGTATACATATATATATTGAGTGTGTGGCAAGTAATATGTTTGTGTTTTGGGTTAGAAAAAACTTCCCGATTGACCATCTAATTGTGTCTGAGCTCGGCTGTGTTGCATGCGAGGATACCTTGAGAAAGTTTTAGATACTTTACAGATAACAGTTAACAGTGATTGTGGATTTTAAAGGATTACTTGAAAGACTATATATATTAGTATTACACATATATGTACATATGTCTATAGTCGCTGCTTTTAGCTAATTCAAATGATGCTTCAGCTGGCATAAGTTTAAATGTTTTTAGTGCTATTAGATATAGATAACAGTTACATTTGTCAATGGAAAAGCCTATGCAAAAATATGTCCAAACAGAAATTATTATGTTTATCTAACTATTTATCATGTTTGATGACATTAAACAATAAAAGGAATTAGACGATTAAACAGTTCTGGATTGTCAGACAGGCTAGGCAACTAATTGATTGTTTCAATTTTAATTTAATGTTTCATTTCAAATTTAATTTGAAATTTTATATGTTTTACTTAATTTAAAGAAATTAAAAGAAGAATCAAAATACATATGATTTAAATTTAATTTGAAATTTTATTTAATTTCAGTAAATTAGTGGAACTTCAAATACATTTAATTTGAATTGAGCTGTTTTTGAGTAAATGAGAAGAAATAAAACGGAAATATTTTGTTTTTAATTGAATTGTTAATTGTGTTAGTTTTTTTTAATGGACAGAAGCTTATATGCAAATATATAACAGACACACACGCACACCCCTTGGGCAACTAGAATCGACTTATTGACCATTCTAATTCCACAGTCAGTAAAGTTACGACAATGAATAATTTAATTGCATTCACAATGCCTTAATGCGCTTTGGCTAATTATTTGCCTAATCGTTGGCGAAGTTAGTTCAGCACTTAAGATGCAATCGTATTAATAATGCTCAAAGTGCACCCGATTTTCGACTAATAATTCATACCCACGCACGCCTCGCAATGTAAACACCAATGTAAACACACACACACACACTACACGCACACATGCTTACATGACAGGCCTGAGCATACATCTTAACATGCATATACATATATGCTGCTTAGCATGTGAGAGATCCTCATTGGTTGCTTGATTTGCTTGATTTCTGCCAGCACAATGTCTTTGTGCTTACAATGCCCATGCACACACACATACACACACACCCACATCTGAGATTATGCGAAGCTGAGCGGCGAGTGACGGAGAGTGCCTAGCGAAGTAATACTTTACGGTGATCCCGCCGGGACTGGGCGTGTGTGTGCGTGGCGGTGAGTATGGTGCGTATGCACTGACGTCCTCAGTGCATGCAGTTGACCCGAACCTTCTGTATCTCCAGGAGATTCTCACCTCCAGTCCGTAACCAAAAAAAAAAATAAAAACACACACACACACAAGAGTAGTTATTTAGTAGGATAGAGGTGTATAAGATGCACCGTATACTTTGTTACTATACTTTTTTACTGTGGGCATGAGTGTGAATGCGAGTGTGAGTTTGGGCGTGTGTATAAGTATGATGTATAAGTATGATGTATAAGTATGACATATAAATATGAATATGAATATGAATATGTATATGAATATGAACATAAATATGAATATGAATATGAATATAAATATGTATATGAATATGAATATAAATATGAATATGAATATGAATATAAATATGAAAATGAATGAATATGAAAATGCCAAGGTATCAACAAAGTGAAAGTGTTGGATAATTAATTATCTTTTTGTTGTGACTTTTGCACAGTGTCATAATGATTAGAAAGAAATCACTTTTGAACAGAGCAGATTATTAAACCGAGATAAGTGTACAAAACAATAGCAACATTGGCGTCACATGCTGCCGTTTGCCAATAGCGGCAGCGACATAGCCAAATGAGTAATGTTATTGGATCACCTGAAACACCGGCAACAATTGCATAAAGCCAAAAACTCAACTAAAAGCAGAAACAATTTACATATTTCCGCTGAATGCCTGCAGCAAAAGTGATTGTTAAACATCAACAGCAACAACAGCATACGACAAAGCGTGTTTTCAATAAATGCCCGCGGATGCGTTGCAGCGACGTCGTCGCCGACGTAGCCGCTAAATCGACCACAAGCAATGCGGTCGACGTTGGCGTCGCAGCACGCGCACCAAAAAGGAGGCACAGCGAAGAGCGCAGCGCCAAAGCGGCACGAGGAATTGCAATAATAATGGCGTTATTTTTTAACATAATGCAACCACAACAAATTTTGCACTGGCCATTTTGTAACGGTAAGTACATTCTTGGCCAACACTTTTCCTTTCTACCTTTCGCCTCTTTGATTTTCTTCCAGTGGCTAATATAATACATTTTGTGCCGTTAGTTCTGCATCAATGAAAATTAGTATTGCACACTTTTGGGTGCTTTCATAATACTTTACAGCAAATGCAAATTATATTTACGTGCGAGACGATTCAGGCAGCAGCTGGCAGGTTCACACAAATGTTGAATACTCAACTATATGGAAACCCATCTTAAAAGTAAAATAAAATGCAATATTGCAGAGTATATAAAGTATGTAAAACACTCAAGGTTTTGTATAATTTATAGTCAATAAATGGTTGAGCTACGAACTTTTGAATAAACGAACTTCTTGTTCTTCTTTACGCCCAAGTAAAAGTGTACAAAACATTGCGTGTGTAATGAAATTTAATCTTGAAAAATTCTTTGCTAATGACCACCAAACCAGCATAAACATTTCTTCAAAATGCTTGTGCATAAAAAAATGTCCACTAATTAATGAAATTTATGTCGGTCAACTTTAGTCCGGTCGACAGAATGCTAAATCGCAATTCAGAAGGAAATAAGGCCAACCCAAAAACAAAAACTACTACATCCCAAGACGTCCTAATTAAATATGCTAAAATGCAGTGGAACTTAAGAAATTCAATTTACAGCTTGCACTTTTGAGTTTTGTTTGCTGCTTAAGGTCACAAAATGGGCGTTTAAATTACGTATTGGAAAATCAAATATATTCGATGGCTCCTCATCAAATTTGGGAAGCATACAAATATACTAAGTTTATCAATTTGAATTGCTTAAGCTGCTGAATGAGACACAATTTTTTTAATATCATACGTATGTACATATTTATATATCCATGGAGAAGGCTTGCCGTATTACATGTCTTATAAAAAGTGTGAATATTACAATGAATAAATGTAAAGTTTGCTGAAAAAAATGTGTGTGTGTGTGAGAGAGAGACAGAGCGAGAAAGAGAGAGAGAGAGACACACAAGGTGATCTGTGATGTATCCTCGTCCCTGTCCCCGTCCTCATGCCCATCCTCGTCCACGTCCTCATCATCGTCCGATTTATTCTTGCTTTTCTTCCTTTTTTTTCATTGGGGAAAGCTGCTGTTGCTGCTGCTGTTGCAATAATTCTTGCTGCTGCTGCTTTTGCTGCCGACGTTTCACCTTCTCGAGCTCGTCCCACACCTCGTGATTGAGGGTGGAGTGCAGCATCAGTCCAAGCAAATTGGCACGCGAGCTGATCTGCTGGCTCAACAGTCGCTCCTCCTCCGTCAAATCATCCATTTTGTGCCATTGACGCACACGCTCCAAGTCGATCTCGGCCCGTCGTATCTTATCCCATGCATAGTGCTTTAAGCAATTCTTTTTGGGTGCTCGACAAAATTCACTGGTTTGATTGAACACATATTGATCGAGCGGCGAACCGCATACATCCGTATCGCTCACCTTGGGATCCTTACTGTGCTCCGGGCAAAGGACACGCAAGCGCATGCAATACGTCTTGCTCGGCGGATTGTAAAAGTCACAAAACATATTGTTGCCCTCCATGCCCGTCTGGAAGACGGAACTGCCGAAACTGGCCTGTGACTCGTATTTGTTGAAGCATTTCTCCATATGCTTGATGGCTGTGCGCGAGTGTATCTCATGGCCGCATGTGATGCAGTACATGCTCTGCTCATCTTCGACATTGCCATTATCCTGTGGCCGCTGTGTATCGATTACGCTGCTCTTGGCACGCTCCACAATCATGTTGAGCTCCTCGGCGAGATTCTCGAGATGGGCGAGTGCGTTGCGCACAAGCGTCTGCTTCTGTCGTATTACCACGAGCTGTTCGCGACTCTCCTCGGTCGCGTGGCACGGCGTCAGATTCCATTCCTGCAGACGCTGCGGCAGCACCTCAAATATACGATTCGTGGCTAGATTGAAACCGCACTTGTCGCTGCAGTATTTACTTTGCGGTCGCGCTTGACAACGGCAGCTGGGCCCTTGACACTGTCGCAGCCCCACCAGCTCCGGATGCACAAATATTTCCGGACTGGCCTCGCGCTCCACTTTCGCTTTACGCTGTTGCTGCTGCTGCAACATACTTTTCCTTTCGCGATTGCGGGCCGCCGCTGTTGTCGTTGTGGTTGCCGATTGATTTTGGATAGCTGTCTGGATCACACAATTCCGATGGATGCATCGCGGGTTGTGGCCGACACGTTGGCGGCACTCGTCACACTTATTGCAGTTGCGACGCCGGCAGCCCACGCAGGTGCCACAGCGTCTGATCCATTTTGCTGTTGATTCCTTGGCCGTTGTATTCTTTCGGCCACTGGCGCTACTCGAGCCACCCGCCACTGCGCCCAAATTGGCATTGCTTGCGGACGCTGGGCTAGCGACGGCGGCAGCAGCCGTGGCCGCAGCACGCTCCGTGGCAACCAAGCGAAATACGATCTTCAGTTCGGGATTCTCAATCTTGCAGCGCTGGCAAAAATACTGCTTGATGTGTTTGGCCTCCTTTTCGGTGATGCCAATGCAATTGCCATGATACCATTCCTCGCAGCCATCGCAGCCGATCATGAATCGGGAGCAGGCGGATGTGCGGCATATGCAGTAGGCCTGATCTTCCTGCTTGAGTAGTGTTGCTATTTTTGATTTTCGTTCGGGCAAGTCGAATTCCCGTGCAATCTCCTCTTTCGATCTTTTGTAACTGCGTTTTTCCGTCATGTTGCTGCAGGCCACTAAGTAAACCTCACTATCCACAAAACAACAATAGCTATCGGTATCGATAAATCAGTACGTCGATTCTTCATATTTAATCGATTTGTATAAAAAATGAATTAAATTATATTAATTATATAGTTAATAACCAAAAAAAAAATAAATATATATATATATAATATATATATATATATATGTATGAGTTTTATGGAATTTGTGACGTTGCCAAGCGAAGTTTACTCATCCTGCAACGTAACCTGCCACAGTTTGGTGCTGAACCGTAGCTAAACGGAAACCATTAGTAAGCGGGTAGTTGGAGTAGTATCCACACTAACACACACACACACTCACACGCACTTACACGTCGAAAATTAGGTCAATCGTTCATAGGACACGTTGCGAATCTTTCCATCCTCTGTGGTAGAGTATTGCCATGCTTTTTGTATTTGCCCTTTCGCTGGCTTCACGCGCCCCGTGTCAGCGTTAAGCACAATATATATACATATGTTTATATGCATGAATAAAATAAAACTATAAAAAATCCGGTGCGATAAATTAAAGTGAGTTTCAGTCGCAAGAATCCCAACTGTCGACCAAAGTTTGCCAGCTCCAAAGTTTCGCATATTATTTACAAACGCACAATGAGAAAGCCAACCGACCAGCGGCAATGGGTTCAGTTGGCCAAAAGTTTCAGCTGAGACGGCCTAAGACTAGAACAAGCGCTATTAAATTGAGCAAACGCTTTGCAACAACAACAAATATAATATCATTTTTGGTGCCTGGACAATTTAAAAATAAAAATTTGCACTTGTTACGTGAAACTTTATTAATTTGCCGCCGAGAACTGCAAATTTTTGCAGCAAACTAATTTGGATAATTTGGTTTATAGCAATTTTCTCTTTGCTCCGACTGTGTTTTTTTCGTTGAGTTTTGCTTTTAGCCCCGCCATCTGTCGCTTTTGGACCAAACTTTTTTTTTAACCCTTTCTTTGTTATTACTCCATTTTTGTAATTGCCTCTTTGCATATTTTTGCAGTCCGAAACGCCGACGCATTGCATTAATTAAATTGTAATTTTAGTTGCATTTTCAACTCTTTCATTTTTTATTTATTTTTTTTTTTTTGCCCCACGGCTTTTCATTATTGCCATGTTAATATTATACTTTATCTGGATATTTTTTGCCATTGCCACCGGATTCTATCAACTTAATACAATATAAATTTAAAATAATTAAATGCGTTGCAAGCTTCCAAATGTTCAATGACAAATAACCTTTTTACACAAAAGTGACTTACCAAGTATTTTGAAGGTGATGAAGGAAAAGCTACACGAGAATCTACATATCCACTTTTCTGCTTCTCCACTTCTTATATATATATATATATATATATATTTTGTTTATTATTTGTATATACATGTGAGTTTCTGGCAGACTTAATACTTTGATTGAGAGTCTGAGGTTGTGTTGTAATGTGAATTATTTTCCTTGTGAGAGGCAACATTATCAAAAAAGAAAAAACCAAACGGAGCTAAGCATACAATAATCTCTCCTGTCGCAGATTCTCTGCTTAGGTTAAGGGTTTCAAATGTTAAACTTGCCATGTAATATGTAAATTATAATCAATTTATTTCAATACGAAAAAGTTCGCTGGCTCGACGGTGACCTTTTTTTTTGTACCATGTTGATAAAACTTTAAGTCTTAGCCACATATTAGCATACTTTTTTGTTATTCAAAATTAAACATTATTCAGCACAGCTTTAACTTGCGGATATTTTCAGTTTGTTATTATTTTTAGATTAGGTTGTTGTTTGACATAACTGTTGAATGATTTACATGCATAGTGATTTGGACAGAGAGCGACAGATGCCGAATAAAATTAATTATAATTAATTGTTATGTTATTGTGAGCCGTAACCATTTGTACTTTTCAATAATTGTATAGATAAAACTAATTAGATAATAGTTTTCAATAAATGTATAAACAAACTAATGAATATTAAATGTAATTAGATGCTCATGTTAACAAACGAATATAATTGTTTAGCAAGCAAATTTGACCGTAATCCACAAATGCTGTTAAGTCAACTTTCAGCTATTTGAGCGTTCAATAGTTTCGCGATTATCCAAATGCACTTAAGGTATAGGACAAGGGTTGGCGGCCGATTTGCCAGTAGCTAAGTGCTGCTGCAGTTGACACCCTCTTGTAAAAATTACTTTCATTCAAACAGACATTATTTTACATCGCTGATGGCACTCGACAGGCATTCCATTCCATCCCATCCCTGCTGGCTGTCTTTCTCTATCCCTACTGCAACCTAAAAATGAAAATGACTGAAAAGGGTATTATGGTGTTTTGCAAAAGTACACATATTTATTATAATTATATATTATTATTTTATAATTTCTATACACCATAATAATATAGCCAACTTCGAAATGAAATCTAACTGACAGCAGATTAATCTCGACTTGCAAGCGTATATAACCTTCGGTGTGCACAAGATATTATACTTTCTTGCTTTTCGTGTACGTACTGCCAGGCAGGGCCATCGGCATGGGCCAAGACGGTGGCCAAGGCGGGGTTAAACCAAATGCAAGGGCAATGGAGACGGCAAACATCAACAAAAGCCAACTTGTTTTGAGTAGCACATAAATTCTGGCTGACTACTGTGCCCGTCAGTTGGCGAGCAAAGCATGTTTACTTGACCCAGGAACTAAAAGTTGGCGCGATAAGACCAACTTTAAGCTAATATATATATATATATATATATATATATATATATATATATATTCATATATATATAAGTTTAACTGTGTCAAACAAGTGGCTGAAAGCAAAATTAGCTATCTCTAAAATATATTTTTAATATTAGACTTGGGTAAATAACTTTTCGACTGCGATATATTGCAATAAGTTATCAGAAGTACAATGTAAGATACAAAGAAACAAGCATTAATACAACCGGTCAAATGAGCAATTTAATAATGCCAACCAGTAGTTGCTGTTGTTATTGTTGCATGATAAATATGCAGCGAATGCAATGATAAACAGAAATGCAGTTAGTGGCAAATCCATGTGTACATATACTTTTATAATATAATTATTTAAATATTAAAACTGGTATTCCCATTTTTTGGTTACTTTCCTGGATGTATGCCCGAGCAGCGGATCATAATTCTCCTTGGCGTTGTCCCTGATCTGCCGATTGTTTCTTGGCGCCATCTGCAGCGTCTCAGTTGAGTGGAGTTTCGGCTCGGAAGCAATGGGCGACACAGGTATTGGGTGGCTCCCCGCGGCGGTCTTCAGCCTCTCCATGAGTAAATCATGATCATCCGGCAGTGACTTCGGCTGCATTCGCTGTGAGCCTGTGGCTAGGCACACCTGAGACCCTTTGGGAATGCTTTCAATAGCCTTTGGCATTTTGTTGGTCACAGTCAGCGGCACAACGTCAGCCAGGAGTTCGGCATCTTTGGGATCCAATTCAGTTGGCCCCCTTGCATTCTGTTTGTAGCCATTCAGGCTGAGCAGATCGATGTCTAGCAGCATGTGAAGACCCTTAAACTGCTGACGATATTCCGACTCCACCTCTGGAAAAGATATTGGCGTTTCAGTATAGTCCAATAAAGTTTTTGCACAAGGCAAAAACTTGCAGCCAATTTCAGTAGAGGGACCCTGAGTGCTGTACTTAATGGGGCAGATAAGCGGGGTGCTTGGGAATAGAAAATTATGGATAATTGATTGAATGGATAAGGATGGTTTTTCAAAAATCACATCTGCTTACAGTTTTGCATCCAATTTATTCGATTCGCCACTAGCTTTACTTGCAGCCATATTGCCTTTAATTAAAATGAATCAGACTGAATGCTTTGTCACGTTGTTTGACAATTACTTACTGAGCAACTAGAACAGTGATGTATATCAGATTTTGAGTGTTTGAGTGTTGTAAGTGACGGCAATAAAAGGTACCAACACACTACAATTTGTAGTTTATTTGTTTCACTTCATTTAACTAATCCATATATATATATAATAAGCCAACGATTTGCATGACCAAATAAAAACACAAAGAACGGCCACAGACAAGATACCCTTTCGATGCTTACCACAGTCCTTGGTGAGATTGAAGCCACGTGGCGCAACCAAATTTCCAAACTGCAGCTGCACCATCTCATCCACAGTTAGATAAGGATATATATAATCGTTGATGTACGGATTTTCCAATTGCTTGTCCATTGCCACAATTTGTTGATCCACAATCAGTTCCTGTTGCGATTCCAGCTGTGGCTCTGGCTGCATCGGAGAGGCGCCAACAAGCGGCTTGCTAAATAATATAAATATATAAAAATTAGATAAGATGGTTGAGCCCTTCAACTATCAGCTTAAACAAATTTGCTCACACTTTGTCATCGTCCTTAAGCGATGCTCCATTCAATTTATTTGATGACATCTCAATAATAATCAAATCAGGCTGATTTAGTGTTGGGTACCTTATTTTATATAGTGCTGTAAAATCCAACAATTATCGAGCAATACATACACATATACACATCAATACCGGGGAAATCTGAATCTAATTGCCTACTCACACAACTGCTGCTGTTCTCCTCCTTCAAATTGTCAGCTGGTAGGCAACGGTAAAAGTTTTAAATCACACATGCATACAAACAAAAATACACACACCTACATACACATAGATATATGTATGAAGGTTACAACTCTTTGTTCTGCGCATGACGTCATAGCTTGAGGGCTTTTGCTCGCAGTATATCAATCAATTTACTGACAAAAAAAAACTGTTTGCATAAATTAGGCTTTATTTTAGTCATTGATTTTAGTGTTATCAAATTCGAACTTTGACAACCAATTGTAAAGAACCCTAATTTAAGGGGCGTATTGAAAATAAGTTGCTTAACAAGAATTGCTGTTATTGTGTTGATGACTTATGATTTCTGCAACAGTTGAGCAAAAGCTAAAAAAGGAAAAGTACTATCTCATTGTGCAACCTTTAACAATAGAGTAAGCAATTGTAGTTGTGCAGGACAACAGTGACGTCCTCCTGCCCACGAATAGCACTCTATATGCCGAGTTAATGGAGCCCAATAAACGTCTTAGCTAGAGTGAGAACTGATGAGCTGACTATCGCTGAGTGCGGGACGGCGAAGAAGGTGCCACGGAGTGCGGCAGAGTCAGCCAAGTAATTATGACTTATGCCACCCGGGGAGGTGGCGCCTAATTGTCTGGCCATAGGCGGGTACCGGCCGTGCGGACATACAATCATGTCCTGGTAGCCACCCGAAATTGGTTGTCATTCATCTACATCTAACATTCCATAGAACTCACTCCATCGTGGGTATGTTGGGGGAATGTCACACGTACCTTAATTATGATGTGCCTGGCTAGCGTGAACAGTTTCCTAATGCCAATGCCTGCACATACGGTTGGTTCGTCCAACGATAGCTTCAGTTGTAGCTCAGTTAAAACCACTTAAAGAAATTTACTTAATTTTCGAGATGCTGTAGTTGAGTGCCCGTATTTGCAATTGAATATATAAAGTCTTCGAAATAGGAATGCAGATTTTTCATCACTTTCAAAAGTAAACACAAGTCAACAGACTATAAGAGCTAGAGACTTCAAGCTTGCATTGTCTTATGGATAACTGACACCGTTTCAGGAATATCGATACATTTCGATTTCCGATAGCGATTAATGCTGCAATTTTAAAGACAGAATCTAATCATATGTAATACATAATATACATTTGCATATTATTGATCAACTGCCCAAATTTTATCAAGATCGGATAAGAAACACCCAAGTTATAGTCGAAATTATATTCTCATATTGATCTCATTTCTATCAGCAGCCGCAAGCATTTTCTGTATGTATAAATATGCCAGCGCATGTGTGAGAAAGAGATGGCACGATAATCGGTGCGAGCGTTAATATGTTTTTGTGTGTTGCTGCAGAACCCCGTTACCGACAATTGTGTGTACGTATGTATGTATGTGCACGTGTTTGTAGCCAGTCAGTTCGAGCTTGCCTTTGCATGCCATAAGAAAAGAGTGCGCTTGAAGGCCTTCTCACATTTGAGTGCAAGACTTTTTAAAGGTAAATTTGTCAACATATTTAACAACTGGGTTGAGGGTATATCGTAGTCGATCTCACTCGACTAGAGCTATCTTACTTGTTTAATATTATTTGTTGGTATTTTTCTTTTCCAGTGCTAGTTTCAGCACTAGTTCTTCATTTTATTTAATATAAGATTGCAAAAATAATCTATCTATTTTAAATGATATTCAAATGGACTCTTCTCTGAAATCAGATTCCAAGTCTTTCGTTTCTTTTGCTACGTTGCTCGCAAGGTAAGCTTAATTTTGCCAACGATTTAAGACTGGAATCTGCATTTGCCGCTTTTGTTTATGTTTGCGGTTTCCCCTCATGTTGGCATTGGTACGAAACTTAGGCATTACATTGTCGAGTGTCGCACATTTTTCACTTAGAACTGCCTTTTTGTTCTTCGACTTGGCTCTGGAGCTGGCCTCATTTGCAGCTTCGCCCTTTTTGCCACGTAACATATTCACTTGTTTTGCTCTTATGCTAACCTTGTACATTTGATACCCTGTATACATTGGCTACATTATTTATTTACTTATTTAATGTCAACTAAAATTGAAAACAAAATTCAATTAAAAATTAAAATTACAAAAATATTGCTGAATGCAGCGGGCATTTAAAAAAAACTTATTTATATATTAATTTTTAAAAACTATAAGAAATTAGGATATCGATTAATGCAATAAGTTTTTATTGTTGTTCTGTTAAAATGATCGATATTTAAATATTAAATATGTAAGATGCTGAATTTGGTATGTAGATTTTAGTTCAGCATACAAACATGGGCAAAGCGTATTTTAAGAGGTATTTGTTTAAATGCTGTGTGAGTACACAGCTAGATGCCATCTTTATTGAAATAAAAGCTATCTGCAGGGTATTGCCAAGTCGCACAATCTCGACAAGAGTACGTTTTCTTGATCCACAATGTGCCGAGTGCTTGTTTCTTACCTGCTGCCAGCTACCCCATTTATTTTTTGTTTAAATGCCATCGCTCTTATGCTTTTATTGCATGTTTTATGGAAATGTTTCAAACATTCGACGCACTGTGCACAGTTAAAGCCTACCACTCAGGAGGCTAATGTGCACACATCAACACACACCACCCACACAGGTACCTGGATGCTTGCTGAGATAACCTGCCATGCAACTTGACTGCTCAACGCAGCTGAGCATAAGCGTAGCTATGCGTCCGGGTGTCAGTCTGTCAGTCAGCTAGTCAATCTTGAATCTTGTTTGTGGCACGCAGAACGAAATACGAATTTTTGCTTTGCCAGAAACGGCTAATTTCGTTTGATTTGCTGCCCCAGGGACATCCATCACCAGTTCTTAGCAACAACTAAGACTGACGCTTAGCCTCCTTGACAATGGGTTCTTTGGCACAATATTGATTATTTGCAACTGGTTCGATACGTTTGTCTTCAACCACAATTGTCTATTTTGATCAAGTAATTTTCTGGTTCATCACATTATTTTCAGCTCGGATTTAGAAAATGTGTGATTTACTATGATTGGCATTAATTAAATGGTTTGAGAGCATTTTATTTATCCTCATTGTATTATATTTATATTTATTTATATGGCAACTAAATGCCATGCTTGCCTTAAATAGTATTGAAGTCGTATTATACTTGCAAAAAATAAAAAAAGGGCATCTTCAAAAATATTTTAGTTACTTATATATATACTAAATTTGAACAATTAAAATAAATAATAAAATAAACAACAAAATCGCAATTAATGTTGTGTCATGTGACGATAATGTTGCCTATTGGCAACAATGATCCTAAACGGTAAATGTTATTTAAAAAATGGTATAATAATGATTTTTTGAATGCCAGAATGTAAACGTACCAATAATATGCTCATATATCTTTTTAATGTCGAACAGATAGGCAAACAGGCGCTTAAAAACTTTGTATTGTATATATAAATAAACTGTTTGTAGTAGAAGCCAAGCCAAGCACATTTATAAATAAACATACATGCACACATACATATAATTAAACTGTGTATGTCCACACGCGGTAGAAAAGTACGCCATAAATACATTAATAACGTTGACGCAGACAGCACTGACTGTTGGATGGACAAATCCACTTTCGCTTGACACATAAATTGAGCTTAAAGAAATGTCAAATTGAATTGAATTTGTGTCCACCTGCTTGGCTCAAAGATTTCCGCTCGACTTCACACATCACACAATAACAGCCACGAAATGCCAGCAACAAGCATAACAAAAATACACCTGAACGGAAAGGTTACACAAAAACACATTCACAAATTGAAATTTGCAGACAACTCTCAACAAATAAAAGTTGGTACTATGCTATGTTGAATACTACCCACTCCTCGGCGGCATCTTCAAATTAAAGACATGCAAAAATAGTCCTTGACTTTAAATTGAATTATGTAAATGAGTCAGCGACAATAGGCGTTATCCATTTAATTAGAAAGAACCGCAGACATCAGCGTGTAATTAAATATATGCGTGTATAAGTTTCCAAACATATATGATGTTTTTGTAGTTATTTTAAACAAAGACTTGACTTCACATGAGTTTTTCTAAAACAACAGCAAACTTTTAATTAGTTGATTTTAAATACATGAGTACGCGTTACCGCAGCAAATTCGCCGAAATAAATTAACTATTTTTTTTTATAACATTTTTGAAAAATACATAAATCCGCTACTAAAAGCTAGCATTAAAATTTGTTGAATGGTATTTTTTTGAGTAATCTCCTCATCCTCGACAAAAACGATGGCCTGCTTATCGAAGCGATAATCTGTGTGTTTCCGACATAGGTGTAGGTGATGGCCAGGATAGTGCCAACTCCCAGACAGCGTTGACCTGTTATTGAGAATGTTACAATCATTACGATGTGGATTACCAGGTCAAGGCCCACAGCCAGTGCAAAGGGAAAGTGTTCACCCAAACAAATTGGTGATGACAAACAGGCCAGTAAGGAACTGGAAACCCAGGGATATGAGAAACACCTTTCATAATTCAAATTTATGTGACTTAATTTCATCAGCTTGGATTAGCATTAAAGCCATTTCCAAGCTTGTTCAGCAAGCAAAGTGCCAGAAGGATGCTAATGAAACGCAAAACGCTTTACAAACAGATTTTGGATTACTTTTAAAGTACTGTGCTATTCCTTATCATCCAACTTAGGAACACTGAGCGCAATTTTAGGTGTATATTAAAAAAAAATACATACAAAATACCTTTTAAAAACTCTACTCTATAAAGTTAAATAAAATTGATTTAGGCATATGGATAAACTGTTTTCAACTTGATTTCATTCAGTTTAATATTATATATACCGCAGACAAGGTTATCTCAATTCACAACATTAACATTAACAATTTCAATTCAACTGAATTATGGTCTGATTCGTTGTTCCTGTTGCTGTTTAGATAGATAAGTTCACCTTTTACTGCTGTGTGACCTTTCTGCTTGTTGGACTATCGACTGTTGACCCCTGACCGCTGACCACATGCTCTAAGTTGGTTTGTGGCAACATCTGTGTTCACGTATTTGTAAAGCTCGCGTTTTAGGTTTGTTCTATATCAGGCTCATGTGGTGTTTGTTATTAAAACAAAACTTTTAATTTGTTTTGAATTAGTCTGTGTCCAAGATTAAAGGGGTTCCCATATATCCGTATATATGTGGCAAAGGAAGCTCGCTTGGGAAAGGGGTTAGGTGATTTAATAATGAATGCTATAATGATTTTCTTCTTCGAGGCTTGTACAATTTGAGACGCTTATTAGAATATTAATCAGTTGCATTTACCAACTATCTGTCAGCGTGTCTAATTTTGTGCAGTTGGCCACCAGAACAAATCAAAAGGCAAACAAAATGAGTGCCTGTCGCACAAGCCAGACAACTTGGACAGAGTAATAAATTCATTTGAAAAATGCCTGGTACGCGAACAGAAAAAAGTGCGAAATTCCGTTGAAATTATGAAAAATGAGATGGATAAAGATGCGCCTCCACTCCTCCCATTTTGTGTTTGCAGGTCCTTTTGCAGAGGCGAACACATACAACAGCAACAACAACAACAACAACAACAACAACGACGACGACCACAACAATAACAACAGCAGCAACAGTTACAACAATGTTGACTTGAACGGATTCAGTGGCAATGTCCTGGCGTCATTGTCGTCCTCTGTGGCCGCAATGCTGCCACAAGCGGAAGCCACGAATAACACTTTCCAGAGCTTAGCATTCCTAGCCAGTGAAGATAATTCTTTTGCCTATTCCCTGAACCCGGATGGCTTTGCGGAAACCGAGCTGGCACATTCCTTGCCAATATTCGACTTTGGCATGCCGCGCAACATTACAGGACGCACAGGACACACGGAGGCCATAATTAAGTGCAGAGTGGATATGCTGCATGATAAGTCTGTAAGTCAAAGTAATGAAAACAAAACTTAATCTGAAAAATACGTTAATTAAACTTGAATTTACCATTTTAGAAACAATATGAAAATGCAATAAGTGATTATTTTACATAATTATGTTAATACTTTTACGCATGAAACTAATTGTTTTATTTGTTGCTATTTTTTTTATTAATATTTCCAAACTATAATATTCTATTTATTTCCCCATTCAATCCACGAGTCTATTTTATTCTAGGTATCCTGGATACGCAAACGTGATCTGCACATACTGACAGTCGGAACAGCCACGTATACATCCGATAAGCGATTTCAGGCAAGTGCTAGCTATATACCTGCTTAAATATATACACATATCTTTGTTGCAGAGTGTTACGTACGTGCTTAACATAAGTAGAGCTTATTTTTGTACAATTATTTCACTATTATTTTAATATATTATGGAAATTTTGAGCATGTTGATTCAAGGAATTCTTGAATTGACGCAGGATATGCTCCCCTGCGGAAATACAGTATTAATAAGCAAAGATGTACAATTAAGCTGACATTCCAAATGAGTTAGCGCAATTGACACTGAGTAATGCAGGTGACCGAGTCGAAGGATACGCGCGAATGGGCGCTGCACGTGAAATCACCAAAGGCCAAGGACAGCGGCATCTACGAATGCCAGGTCAACACAGAGCCAAAAATATCCATGGCATTTCAACTTAATATCGTTGGTGAGTGACTAATTATAATTTTCCATTTACACTGATCCCTCATGCCATAAGGAGTATGCTGTGTGCCTGGCTGCCTGAGCGATGCTATTGAAATTAGAGAATCACAGCTTGAGCTATAACTGGAGTCAAAGATCTTCTGACTCTATTCAATTTTAAAGTAATTGTTAAATTTATTACGCTTGTGCAATTACATAGAATAGAGTACTGCAAGGTCGTTCTTGTCCGTCAATACAATTTAACTTGCTGCTGTTGTTGACTGTGTTCAACAATTGCTGACTACGCATTTGTTGCTCTAAAATTGCTGATTACTGTTTTTAATTCAGTTTACATCGCCAACAGCTCTCAATGATGATTATTTTATTTGTTTGTGCTCCCGTCGGATATAAATTGAGCGTGCTGCAACATTTTGTTGCAAATGTATGCAGTCATACATTTTTAATTTCTCATTTTTCATTATAAATAAATAACAATGTGCCAAGGAACAGGCACCTTCAATTTATGAATTTTGGTGGAGACCAACAAATTATATAAATTCTTGACAGCTCACATTTTGTCCAGGGAGTTAATTAGCAAGTAAACCCGAGGGATCGAAAAGAGTTAAGCTGCTTGATTGGTTTGGAACTGTAATAAGGGTTTTCATTAATGGCTTAGTAATGGAGTGTGCATATCTTATATGCTATGAGAACATATTAAAAAGTTGCAAGAGCTAAGAAGAAACCCTTCATAACAACCTGATGTCTCTTAAAGTCCTCATTATTCGAAACAAAGCAGTCAATTAAATCGATGGCTAAAAAGAATGTGAATATGCTTTAATTAAAAGCAGAATAAAGCTGCCGGAAAATATACCATTTTCGACGAGTGTCAGCTGCTCCTTTCATCCACTTATGCAAATAAGTTTGCAATCCTGTTTTCTACTGGGACACCAAAAAGAACACAGGAGTATATTGGATCTCGAATTGAAAGACTTTAATCCTGGAATATATGTGCGCAATATAAGCGCAAGCTTCAAGATAAGAGTTGTTTGGCTACCAGCTGCAACTTTACACTTCATGAGTCATTAAATTCACTATTAAAAGTTCCCAATTGGCAACAGAGTATTTTGCAGTCGGATTACGAACATCTTCGGCTTGCACAGCAATTGTTCTTTTAAAATGCCAACTTCCTTTTTGGTGTTTTTCACAAACGAATTTCCGATTACATTTTCTTCACCATCATATGCATTTTAAATTGCGTTAATGAAACAATTGCATTTCGACGCACTGCCGGATGCTGCAGCAAGTTGCAAGTGGCGAGCTGCTCGCTGCATGCTGGACACTGTGGCCTTATTCTTAATGACATTATCGGTATACGAATCGTATGAGTAACTTTTGAAGTAGCTTCTGCGAGACGCTTAACTCTTCTCGCATTGCATTTGATTAATGTGATAATGCAAATTTATGCAACCGACCCTCGGTTTTTTTCCCCATGAGATTTATGGTACACATTAATTCAGCTTGGTCGTTGGCAATAAGTATCTGCGTGCTGAAAAATTCGAAGCAATGCTGTACATGGATGCATTTTTAAATTTCAAAGTGACAATCATAATAACTGCACGCGTGAAATATTCTGTTCAGATTTAAGCAAATTCCCTTGTTTTTAACGCACTTTGAAAACTCATTACTGCTCGTAGCTCCTGATACGTGAAGTTGTCAAAATATCGTCTTTTAATCTATAAATAAGTGATAAAAGTTAGGTATTTAATTTAAGCCCTCTCAAAATTGCTACTTTTTTTCCCCCCATGAGTGACCTCGCCTGGGGCAGGTTATATATTGAGTTGGAACTTTGAACACTCGGTCATATTCTGGCAAACCGGATTCGCACATTTCGAGCCCAAGTAATAACACCGTTTGAGATAGCTGAACATTTCATTTTATCCCTGTTGGTGCAGGACACACTTTTCCGGCATATTGTTATACTCTGCTTCCATAGGAAAGAGGGTATATTTTTTTTGCTGAATATTGTCCCTTTATCTGTGCATTCGCCACGTACAGAGAAAGGCATTAACCTTAACTTTAGTTTTTCTTCGTTTTAGAAATCATTTCTAAGAAAAAAAATATGTCTTTTATATATTTGAGAAATATATTTCTTAATTCTGAATCTTTATTGTAGACCGTCGAAATTCCACCAGTTCACAAAGTTTTTTTTTACAGAGTACTGTGTAGTCGGTCAGACCAGACGTTCCCACTCTTTTAATTATGATTGTTTGCACGAGCCAACGCACAATAAATAATATTATTAACCCAGTTTTACCAATATCCACACATTTTCAGTATGCCACAAACATATATGTGGAATGTCTGCGATTTCATTTTGGTCGTTTTCCTTGTGCAGCTAAAATTTAGGGTAGATTAAAACATTTGTCATTTTGCTATAAAAAAGTTTATGCTTTCAATTGAGCAAATAGTTTGGAAAAGTTTTGTAAATGAAATGAATATGTTATCCTTAAAGAATTCACTTTTTGTCTGTAGAAATCTCACCTGATGCCAAGGCCATCATCAATGGACCGCCCGATCTGCATTTCAAGGCAGGTAGTGCCATTATACTCAGCTGTGTGGTCAAGCAACCTTCGGTTAAGGACATTGGACCCATCTATTGGTATCGGGGAGAGCAGTTAATCACTCCCTTGGAGGAGGACGAAAACGAGGTCGAGATGCCAAAGGAGCTGCAACCGGGTGAATTAAATCAATCACTTAACGAAGTCCTGAGCACAGACTTGCAAAAGGAATTCGTCACTCGTATTGCCATGGAGTCCCAGTTGGGAGACACCCTCAAGTCGCGGTAGTGTATGAAATTGGAAATGAAACAAGATTTTAAATATTTAACTAACCATTTTCCAAAAGGCTGCGCATCTCCAATGCCCAAATTACGGACACCGGCATCTACACGTGTCAGCCAACGACTGCGAACAGTGCCAGCGTAGTTGTCCATGTCATAAATGGTGAGTAATCCCCATTGATCCTTCTCAGATTTGTCGCTGCATGGAAGAAGCCAAATAGATCCCAACAAATTTATTTTTTGAAAATGGACCCTTTTTACACAACAATTATATACCAATTGAATTGAAACTCACATAGCTAAAAAATTTGTGAGTTTCCAAAAACGGAAACGGAACCATAAGGAGCAAGCAGGAAATTCTAAATTTCAAATTAAATTTCATATATGTGTGAATCGGCCTTAATCATTAACATACGAACCTCTTGTACTTATGGCTTCGGTTTTTAATTGTTGATCTAACTCGAAGTACTATTTTCATGGGATAATATAATATGGAAACAGGGATCAAGCTCTCAATAACTGCGCTATTTATTAACAAGAGCAGGAATAAATGATATGCTTAGTATATGCTCTGCCTGTATCTGTCTGGCAGTCGAAGCTCATAAAAAGTAGAGGCATAAAAATGGGCTCTCGAATAACTTAAGCAGATCGAGTGTGTCATACTTTCTTTTTAAGTTTTGTAAACAAGTCAGCGGTTTGGTATTTCGCTTTGCATATTTCAAGCATAAATTTAAAGGAATTGTGAGATTAAGATGTGGAGAACTACACACTTCCATACTAAACACTGGCACTGGTCATCGTAAACTTGACGCGTTCCAAGTCCTTTCTGGCTTTATGGCACGCACTTGAAGCAAATTGAAGTGCGTTAATTTGATGGCATATCAAGTGTTATATTAAATGCCCGACATCCAAGCAGTTAAGTTGAACCCAAATTGTATTGTACAAGGAGTAAAAGCTAAGCAATTTAAGGAATTTACATTTTAAAGAGTCAAACAAACGACCTTAACGTGGGTGGTTGTATCCACACAATAATAAATATGATAATATGTCACAAATAACTGGCAAAAAACAGTTAATCATAGTCGTATTCCTCAGCGTGCCACATGTGGCATTCAGAATCACATACGTGAATGGGACAGGCATAAGGAAATGAGTGCGACGCTGCCACATGCCTATGCATAAATACAGATAATAAATCAAAAACAATACCAATTTTAATAGGATGAAAAGAAAGGAGGCAATAATTTCATATATAACCGACAACTTTATACTCTTATCAGTTTGTATTATCTTTGAAAATCTACATCAAGTATAAAAATAAAAACTTACTAGTACAAAAAAAAAAATGATTTAACTGCTTACTGAATCGGTTTACGCATGTGCTGTGTGTTTTAAAGAGCACAAAATATTCGCAGTATGCGCTGGGGTTTTTCCGCCCCTTTTACTTTGGTTTTCTTAATCAGACATATGAGTTATTTATCTAGCTCAGTCCGAAGGCGTGGCTATCTCCTTGGGGCATAGAAAAACAAAGCAAAATAATCCCACAATTAGGTTATCTTATTTGTCGCACAGGAAATGGCCTCGACTGTCCTTAATTTAAATATAAAGACTTACATTTGGTTGGGAGGACTCACTAAGTTGTCATTTATTTTCCGACCTTTGCAGATGAAAGCCCCGCGGCGATGCAAAAGAGCGCTGCGACATCTTGTTTCCGCATGGATCCACAGCAGCTCCTAGGTCGAATAGTCTATTCTATGCTGGCAATACATTCGACCAAGTACTGGCATCCAAAATGCAGCAGCTCCAACTAAAAGTAGTAGCTAGTATTTGTGGCAGCCCAGCAGCACCCAGCATCTTTGCACCGAAAGATGACAAACATAATTATAAGCATTTGTTATACTCTGATTTTTTCTTAGCTGCTTGTAATGTTTTTTAAAAAATGGCTCAAGGAAAGCAAAAACAAGAAACCGTCAACAATGCGTTTCTTTTTGTTGTTTCCGTGTTCCTCTCTATATTTACATTTCATAGTGTAATAATAAGAACGAGTAGAGCACTGCTCAAAGCAATGTTAGAACATTGCATACAGCCAGAAGCTGTGGCGATGATGAGGCTTCAGCGACAAGGAATTCAGCTCATAAAATGTATGAGATATTCACAAGGGGATGACGACAGTCTGTCTCAAAAGTTTGTACACGCGACATAGAATACAAATTGTAATATAGTATTTTTCAACAGAAAACGAAAAATTTGGCAGTAAACTTGAATTGAAACCACATCCAATAAATATGTATGTCATTTAACTAAAGAAAATAAATAGTAGTCTATAACATACATTTTAATTTTAGCCATGAATTTAATACTTGTAAGAAGATTAACAGATTTTAATGAATATATGCATGTAGGTGATGTGTGTATGTGATGGTAAAAATAAAGTAAATCTTTAATAAATAAAATAATAAAGCAAAAAACAGATTAAGTTGACCGATAATATACAAGTATATATTGTAGAAATGGATGAAGGTAAGAGAAACAACTAAATACATATTTATTTATATATATAAATTCCTCGATTGGCCAAATATTTATGTTTATGTTTGTACTCTTCGGAATTTCATCTCATATCATATCATTTTACACATTACTTTTGTCAACATTATATTGATATAAATTACAATTGCAAAGCGCGGAAAAATGAGAATGCCACTCGCGTGTTGTGCCACTTGTTGCGCGTAAGCTTTATGTATTCGACGGCAAGGCAGAAGGCGCACAAAAGGGACGACAAACAAGGACAATGATTCGCACTAGCAGCCGCATCCTCATATCAATCATACGCCTGGTAAGCTTACAAAAACGTCTTCAGCAGCGTGATATATGAGCCGGCTGTGCGAAGTATCTGAAAGTGATACAGAAACAAAACACAATAAAAATTAAAAAAATAGTCAACAATTTTAGCATTCATAATCATAATTTAGGCATACCGAACTGAAGACAGGCAGCGATGGTGTAAAAAACGGCACTGCAATTGTTGTTGCCCGTTGGGAGCGGCGCAAAATCATTAAAACAATTTTCCTAGTCCTCGCATCGCATTTGTACCACTCAATGTCGTACACTGTGGCAGCCACATCCAAGCTCTGCGGGTGGGGAGATTGTCAAGTGGTGAGGCTACAACATTTGCCAACATCTTTGTTGTGTAATTATAATTTTAGCACAAGTGCAATTTGTGTCTGTCACATTATTTCTTGTGGAGTGAAATTGATATTACAGAAATGATGGCACAGCACAACAAAACAAGAAGAAAACAAAAACCAACACACAAAACCAAATCCAAAATTAAAACTAACACTTTCGCTGACATTATTGCCGCCGTAGCAGTAGAGGAAGAGCTGCGACAGGGCGGCAGCGATGTAGCAAATGTAGGTTAAGCCGCTCAGCGATGAGAAGTTCTGCCCATGGTTGAATCCGTTGCCGTTGGTCCAGTTTTCATAGAACGTTGAGGAGTTGCATGTTGCACGTTGCACATTGCCAGCAAAGGAGAGTGTGATAAGAGCTGTCATTAATTGGATTCAAATGGCTGCTAACAAAGTAATGAGTTTTTATCTCTAATTGCAGCATTTTAGTTGCTTACAATTAATTTTTCCAAAGCATAATTAAAAAAAATAAGTAGTTAATAGATAAATAAATCATTTAAATTTTTTAAATAAAGTCTAATATATATTCGCTGCTTTTCCAAAACACATTTCCCTCGATATTGACAGCTTACCAACATTATGTCCAAAATGGCCGAACAGACCACAAAAGCGGCTGAAATGAAATGCATTAGGACAAAACCGGTACTGTGGCGCGTCAGATCCGAGCACAAATCAAAAATCGCATTGTGGCGGTCAACAATACGACCAAGCTTAACTCTTATGTCAGCATTCATCGAAGGCGTACAATACTCCACTGCATGTGTGTGTGTGTGTGAAAAGGGAGAATTATCAAGCTGGCTTTGAAACCATGGAGAACTTTTGTTCATACCTCCATCCAGATTTGCAAAAACGGAACGAATATCATGTTGCACAACTCGAAGTAAGCCGGTAATGTACATGCAGCTGCACAGAAAGAAAGCATCCACAAAGCCAAAGGTGCACATGGTCCAGAAGCTGGCAAGAGTCAGCACTAAATAGGTTAGTGGAAACCATGGATGCTCTGTGGCAAAGTCGGGAAGTCTATACATGAGAAATAAAATATATGTTAACTGTTTAGTAAAAGATTCAAATTAAGAATTGTTTACTTTAGTATTTAAATTACACAAGTTTAAAAAAAAAATTAGTTGGTCAAAGTGCTTTTTATTTTTCCAGTTTTATTTATGTAACAAAAGCGTTCGATTTAAGATTCAACAATCAATAATATTTATTTAAGAATATTTAAAATCGATTTCAACTGGAAAATTGATGAACAAAACTGCTAGTCTGATCGGTCAATCAATCAATCACATTTAAAAGACTATCACCACTTACTTGGTTGTAAAGGGCAGCTGCATATCAATTGGTTGATCGCAATACCATCGATAAATACCCATGATCAAGGGTTGCGCAACGAAGGCTGTGCTAGTTGCTGATGCAGTTGTGACCAGAAATAAACTGAATCGATTTGCAACCGTCGAGATATCAACGAGTATTTTTTGAGATTCATCATCTTGGCTGGCACACAACTTCTTACGTAATCTCTGCACAAATTCGAACCACTGACGATGGTATATAAAGAATATGCTCAACTTGATCACACAGATGGCTTGCGTGGTGCCGGGACAGAATCCCTCGAGTGCCTTTACTAAGTTATCCAGATTGAGGATGCCGTAGAGAATCTCGCCGCCTGCTCCAATGAGCAATGAAATCAAATTAAGCGCACAGAGCAGATTGTTGACCCAGGTACGTTTCTCCAGCGGCCAAATGCCCGCCCACAGTCCAACGATCCGTGGAATCCAATAGAAGCTCTTCACAATAGGTGGCTCAGTGCTGCCAATCATTATTCAAAGTTGCTATTGATTCAAAACGATTACACTTCTGCGCTGCAAGCAGTGTTTAAGCCAAAAGTTGACAATTGTTAGCTTGCCTTGCTTTTTATATGCTTGGAAACTATTGAAGTCCACTTGAAACTACACTTAAACAAAAATGTGCCCTTAAAAGAAATATGCCACTTTTTCAGAAAGTAATGCGCAAGTTTTCTTTAGAAAATATTTTGTATAATCATAGAAATTACTTAAATATATTATTATTTTTTGAGTGTACTTTACCAAAAGTTTTAATTATTGCTCTGCTTACATTTGTGTTTGCACTTTTAAGTTCAGTATTTGAACAAAAGTCACGCCATCTGTTCGTCTGTTCAGTTGTGTGGCATCTTACTTTCATTATAACAGTTGCCGCAACTAATTATGGTCATCAATGGAGGTTCTTTTAATTTCTTTTGACCAAGAACATGCACGTTTAAGTTAATAAACGCTTGCAATGCAAAGTTTTTATTTAAATTGTAGTGCCGCATTGTTGATTATACAAGCTGCTAATAAATAGATGTAAAAGTCATTACAATTATTTATTTAAAATCAACAAACATTTAATTTCTTTAAGCTTTTCCTGACTACATTTTGTTGTTGTTTTTTCACTTTTCTTACATTTTCTCAGTGGATTTTGCTTCAAAGTTTATTTTTTGTCAATGTCACTGTCAAATTACACTGAACAAATACAATTTGCATATATACAAGAAGTTGTGCTCTAACCAAAATTAATTAGACTTAACTTACATTTTATTCACTGACGCATTTCCTACTTGAGTGCAGCATGCTGCCTGTCGTATGTGGGGCATTTTGAGGCCTAATTCCGTAATGGCCAAATGCTGCCGTCCCCGCATAGACATAATTAAGCGTTTGCAAAACTAGTGCCACATAAGCTCCTGTCAAGTGTCCCATTTACCAGACTCTTAATCTCCTCAGTCTCTATTTCTAGCTGCCACTGCCCCATTGCTTTGCGACTCTTATTAAATCTTAATCTTAGTGCAATATTTTTGGTTACATTTAAAATAAATAGTGCAAGTGTATGTAACACGTTGAAGGAAGTATCTCGGTGCAAATAAAGTGTATGTATTCTTGGTGAGTCGATTTAGCCATGCCCGTCTGTCCGTCCGTCTGTATAAGTATGCGGATTTTAGCCACTATAAGAGCTAGAGACTTGGAATTTGGAATACAAGTTCTCGCATAGTCCGCGCTTAAGAAGTTAAAGCCAGAGGCTTCAAATTAATCTATTATAATTAAATATTTATTTAATATAGACTAAAATCAGTCGACAAAATACAAGTGGTAAAAAAAAGTTAATTAAAAATGGAATTTAATATTTTAGTTTAAAATTAAAAAATGAGGAAAATTTGTAAGACCACTTTAACTAAAAATATAAATAATAATACAAATTTTGTACATATACATAAATATATATATAAAATAAATAAATAAATATGTATATACACATAGTTATGTAAGCATGTGCAGGCAGGAAATAGTTCTGGCTTATTCTGGCCATACATTTACTTACTGTTTAAATATAAGTTTATCAGTATAAATAAAATATAATATTTTATAGCTGAGTACATGGTATCACTCAGTCGGGCTCGAATATAGCATTTTGCACGTATTTAATATGGTTTCGTCATTGTTTCGTTGACACAATGATTTTATCGGCTACTCAAGCATCAGAGCGGCTTTGCTGCACAAAGCAGCTGCCCTGACGTCGACAGCCGGAATGCCTCGGACGGCCCATTCTGTGTAAGGCCTAGTTGTATAATTGCCCAGTTGACCAGCTGTCCAGTTGTCCACTTTTCCAGCTGTAGGCTGCCCTTTGGGCCTAGCATTTATCAGCTGAAATAGACACTTCATCCACGAGAATGATGACGAGGACCAATTTGCCTTGATTATTTCAAGCATTTTTTTTGTGGCTGTGTGAGTGCGAATTGCATTTTGAGCATTTTCAATTCGATGTTGCTCAAGTTGTGTTTGTCCTTGTCTTGTCTTTATGGGGAACTAGCATAATTTCATACTCATTCTCTACCCCTGCCATAAATTGTTACTTGAATGCATCCATTCACATATTGGTTGAGTTATGCGACAATCAATTTCAGTCACAGCAGCTGCTATTTGTTGCAGCTTGCGTGTTTATCTAGCTATTTAACAAACTATTAGATACCCCGCAGATAACCGAGCTATTCTGTGCGTGAGTGTGTGTTTGTGAGAATCGGTCCAACAGGACACAAGATACAATTGCGGGCAGCAGTGCGTATGATTAACACGAAATTTCAACGTGCTCAATGTGCATAATTGTTGAACGCATTGCCTATGGTTCCGTATATGTATGATTATTTTGTAAATTACCATTGCATCTGCAGATTATGCTTATTATGCGTGAAGGAATCAGTTTGATCAGTTTGCCTCTGGATGATTATAAAATTCGATTTTAAAATATAGGTTATCCATAGTTACGAAGAAAGAAATGGTTTCTAAATTTAAATATTGTCATGTTGTAACTTTCTAAAGATTGACAGAATATGATCGATTGCTTTGTTATTGCATATATATTTATACAAATATGTAATGTATAACAAAATCATAATTATTTCTATCTATTAGACTTATATACGATAAATATGTATGTCATGAAATTGAAAATTGGGCTTAGCACCGTCTGTCTAATATTCACATGCTGATGAAATAGGACATAGAACGCCTGCTGGGATAGTGTTTATTGTTTTTTTAATGGAACGTGTGATTGAAATGGTTAACATTTAGGTTGGGGCTGCAACAACTACTAAAACCACCCACGTGAAAGTTATCACTTGGCAGTAAATGCGCAAAACGAAGCGTGCATCCGGATATCCATGAATTCGCACACATCTGAGCATAAACAGACGCACACACACTCACACACACAAACACACAAACACACGCATACACCCATGTGCGACAATAAAATGCAGTTGAAGCTCGTGCAGAGAAACTGCAGATATTTGTCCGGTTTTCTGGTCCCATTCCCACGTGCCCCTTGCTCCCGCAAACTGCTCAGCGGCATACCTACTCAAAAAGATTGCAGTCAAAAAAAAAATTAAGTTGTGTAATCAAATCAAGGAGAAATTTTGAGAACACTTGGACAAGATTTACTGAGGTAAAATTAGAGGTTGCTCTCGAAATCCAAGCGATATAACTTCTTAGCTAATTAACATAATAGAGCTTTTCTCTGAGTGTATAGCAGTCGAGGGAGGTCGACGGATTTCGTAAACAAACAACGCAAGGGGAAAAACAAGCGCGGCAATGTGTTGCACATTTGAAAGCAAAGTTGCGCAAACGTGTGAAAATTCTGCGGCACACATTTCCACAAACATGACCAGCAACGTGAAGGAAGCAAACTGGAGCAACAGCAGCAACCGTGGCAGGACCTGCAGGACGCGTGGAAAAGCAATTGAAAAATGCCACAGTTTTACATAAATCAGCAGAAAAGCGCCACATTCACATTGGTGTACAAACACACAACCAACATCACACACACAATGCACAACAAGCGGGTAAACACGGCGTAAGGGCCACCAACGAGCTCTGGCAAATATAATTTACTGATACTACAATTGGCGATCAAGTAACGCACAAGGGGACACCTGGAGCAGCTGACGCAAGAGCGTGCAGCATCATCATAAAAAGGAAACTGCTGTTGCCAAATTGTCAGGCATCGTCAAGACGCACTTGCATCAACATTACACATGTTGAGACAACAGGACTCTGCCAGACATCGCTGATGCTGCTCCATTGTGGTAGTCTGCCAGTTGATGATGACGACCAGGTCAGCACTTTGGTGGTTGGCAGAAATCGGATTTGTTTTGGCTGCAAGTGCAGCACTGTTTACTTGTATCTTTATCCTGACTTGCACTTAAAATAAAAGCAAATATATTTATAAGACATATTTTATTTATTTCTCTGGTGATTTCCTAATACTCGCTTTCCAGATCTAGCGCCATTTAAGTTTCTGAGTTTAAGGAGTTATTTTTTGCGTTAAAGCGGCTTTTCAATTCTTTCAGCTGCTCGCTTTTGCGCAATATTTCAATGCACTGCTGACCCATTATCTGATCAAGTTCTGAATGCTTCAGGCTAATAGCATGTAACTGTTGCTGACACTCATTTAGATTGACTTCTTCTTGTAAAATTTGGCGATCGTTCGCTACTAAATTACTGTTCACATTATTTAGCTTTACGGAGCAGGAGTCAAACTCCTGCTTTGATATAGCATTAAATAAGTCACCACGTAACTCACTTTGAGCGTCACGCCATATCTTGTATTCCTCGCTTTAAAATTTGAAATCCTTAAACAAGCACTCGTCTCCTGCCGGTGCAAAGTCCAGAAGAAAATCAAATATCCGGATCACAGAACGGAAAGATAAACTTGGTGTTCTTAAGACTGATTTGTTTATCTTATATGGATACTTTAGCCGTTTCATCGCGCCAATCGTTTGCTCAATGTAATTATCCTTGTTCAACTTAAGCTGAATACCAGCGAATGGCAGCAAATGATTTGTAATGGCCACAATATCATCCACATTCATTGTATGCACGCCTCGCTTTAAGATCACACGGAAAGCAGGTATTTGTTTGAGGTAGTTCAGAAAGCGTTCTTCATCTTTGCGCATATTTTTCTTGTCGAAATCTAATTTGCGACTAGTTTTCAATGTGGAGGGAACTGAGGCCATGTGCAGAGAGGACTTAAGCATTTCCTCTGTTCGTCGCGGTTCCCCACGAATGTTCTTCGACATTGATTCCAATAAGTTGAAATCTTCGGTAAAGTTTATTGTTGTTGGCGGTCTTAGTTGATATTTGCTGGTTGCGGAAATCGTCTTTTTTTTCGTTTGCATTTGCGACTGACGCAGTTCATCAGTGTAGCGAGGTTCTATGGGCGATCTGAACATTGATTTTGCAATTATTTTAAGCTGTAATCTGATAAAAAAAAAAATGCATACCTTAGAAATGTGCGAACTCTTACGACATCGTCACTCTGAATTGCTGACGTCGGAAGGCTTTCCAATTTGTGTATATTTGTATCCATTTGATTGCATGGCGATGGACGCAATAAATTCGCTTTTGACTTTGAAGCATGTATAGATGGAAATTTGGATGTGGATGAAATGGTACAGTGCAGTGGAGACTTAAGAATTTCCTCTGTTCTTCGCGGCTCGCCGCGGCTGTTATTCGCCATTGATTCAAATAAGTTGAAGTCTTTGGAAGTTGTTTTTGTTGGAGGCGGCATTGGCAGTCTTAGCTGATTTTTTTTGAGTGTGGAACTCGGGTTAATTGGGACATTCCCTTCCTCAATGCTGCGAGATTGTGTGGGGGATCTAAACATTGACTTTGCAATTAAATTCATCTGCAATCCAACTGATTTACCTACCGTAAATATGTGGGACCTTTCAGAACATCCTTACTTTGACTTGCTGGTGGTGGAACATTTTCAATTTTGTGTATATTTTGTTTGTTGAAATCGAATTGACGTCCGAAGCTCGCATTCGAATTTGAAGAATGTGTAAAGAGTGTGGCGGAAACTGAAGGAGTGTGTTTATTGGCACAGAGCAGTGGGGACTTCAACATAACCTCTATGCGTCGTGGCACCCCCTGCATGTTCTTCGACATTGATTCTATTATTGATGATCTTAACTGTTTTTTAACGCGTTCTGGCGACTTCAGCACTTTCTTAGCACTGGGAAACCTTTTGAGAATTCGAATGGCAACTGAGTTCAGTTGTTGACAAATATATTGTATAAGCAACAATTTTACATACCGGTAATATGTGGGATATCTGTTGACATCCTCATTTTGCCTTGCTGGCGACACAGAATCTATGTGTTCCATTGTTATCCTTATTATTAACTAAATTTTGTAGTATTATTTAAGTTGATAATATTGAATAGCGCAGAATACTCCCAAATATAAGCGCAACATCGAATGGAAAATATGCTGGACAAATGCCGCTTTGATTACTAGGCACAAATGGCAGAGAGCGTTGCCATGTCGTCAAAACTGGATCCTTTACTTTCGTTCTGATTATTATTTTGCGATTGGATCTTTTTTATGATTACTTTGTTACGGTTCGCTTAAGGAAACAAATATACTATTCGGTTATTTCTAATGAAATATATTATTTTTATTTATTTTTGGTGCGTTTGACAAGTGGCAACCTTGGTTGTCATTATGTAAAATACGTACTCGATAATATTTGCCTTAATGATCGATCCTTTGTATATGTTCGTTAAGGAGTTATCGATTTTTAAATTTTAACATTGTAATTCGAAATTGCAAATAAGTGATAACAAAAATTGCGATAAATCTTTTGATTTTAATTTTAATATAAAAAAAATGAAATCAATTTGCTTAATACAATATTATATAATAAATGGTTTCCTGGTTCCTTGATAAAGTGCTTGAGTTGGTAGAAGTTATAATTTTTATCATTATCTCTGGTTTACTGTGGATATTCATATGCAGGAGAGAAGGAACCATGCCAAATAATTTTACTGCAGAGTTTCCGAAACTGAATTGGAAATTGAAAGTATTGTATGATTGTTTTACCATGAACTTGGCCTCCGCTTACCTGCACAAATTGTCTGAGAGTAATGTTATCACTGGCCATGCAAAAGCTAGAAACAATATCGACTATATCGATTTGTAGAAACTTGAAAGCACTTTTAAGTTGAATGCTGTTGCAACAGTGGTCGGTAGTCTATTTCGCATATCACTAAATAATTTTGCATTTATTTTATATAATACAGTACACGTTGCATTAAACTAATTTAATATATAATTGTGTATATATATAATCATACAATTTATAATCTTTATACGCTTCACCTACACAATTTTCGATTGCATAACTACGCACACATTCAACATTATATGTAGTAGTTCTCAGATTGCCTTTAGTTTGCATACATACCCAAGTTACGGCCCAATTTGTTTGCTATATATATTGTTAACAATAATTATTGCTATTTTAATGATAAGTTATTGATTTAAGTGTCTTGTTACAATTGATTTGCAATATTTTGTATAACTTGTTTAACTTTAGCGGTGTTAAGAGTTATCATATTTTCTTTAATTTTTTCATTATTTTTTTTTGTGTGTACATGTGTGCTAAACAATTGCTTAACAGATTAAAACTTTTATTTTCGCATTGCATTCACAGTTGCACTTTCAACTTATGTTGAAGATAGTTGTTTCATTTATGACAACGGTATTTTAATTTGAATTATTTACAACTTTGTATAAAACTATAAAATAACATAAAATTTTTCATTCATTCTTCATTATTTATTGCTTACGTTGCTTCGTTATTTTTGTCTTGCTTCTGTTGTTTATCAATATTTATATTGGTTTATTTGTGGACCGTTTGAGTGACTAACAAGTTAAAATTTCGATTATTTAAAAACACTACGCAAAGCGTTTATAGCTCGGTTCTTGTGTGTAAGTGCGAGGGTGTACTTCAGTATTATTGATGATTGAATAGAGCGTATGACCAAAACTGATGGATGAAGTGGTGCAAAGATTGAGCCAAAGATGCATAGAAACAATTGTGTATTTTTGGGTAAGGTGTTTATGCGAACGTAGGAATATAGGATGCGTCCCGCACAAGCAAGGGTAACCTGAACATATAGTGTCTACACAATAGTGATACGGGATACATACGTATATGTAATATGTATGTAATGTACATATATATGTAGGCTATGTAATAATAACAGTAACTATCAACGTAACGGACGACAACGGGACGTTCAATTGGAATTAAACATTAATCAACAAACTGACCACAAATCGACTACCACTCATTCCTGGCAGAAGCCCTCAGTCTCCTCAATGGCAAAGGTCAATTTCTCCACCAGCTGATCGTAGCTCTTATACGGCGGCAAGTCCAAGCGATTAAAGCACGTATGCGAGCGTGGCAGCCACGTCTCCTTGCCCACCTTCTCTATGCAGAAACGCTGCGGCCCATTCGAGCCCATCAGCTCGGCAAAACCCCCGACCGGCACGCGACAAGTGCCCGTCACAAACTGCAACAGACGAGCCCGCTTCTCATTGTCCGTTTCGCGTACAAACTGCAAGCAACAAGTTCGTGGTAGAGAAATGGAGAGTAAAGTAAGTAAAATTATTATATCTCACCTGCCAGAACCAGACGACCTGCTTGGAGTTCCGATTGTAGTGCCTATATATTGTGTTGCGCTGCCAGTCTTCGACATCCACGTCCTGCATGCCGCACAGGATCAACTCCAGCTCGCGCTCGTCAAAATACTTGAGCCACTCCAGAGGTACAACTTCGTTGAAGCCCTCGAGGAACGTCTTCGTTTGTTGCTCAATACCGCTGAATAATAAATATATATATATATATATTAAACTCTGAAAAACTATTGATTGTACCAATCAAATTACCGGGTCATGCGCCATTCTGTCATTAGGGTTATGTACTCCTCCTTATTTTCCTCTATGACGCGCTCCTTCTCGCCATTCTCCTTCAGCTCATGGTGTATTATCTGGCCAAGCACTTCGAAGTCGACGCTGAACCACAGTTCGAGGCCGCACTCGTCAATATTATTGTCACGCACCCAGATAAGCGAGTTGTAGAACTCGGGATCAATCGTTTCAATGTCCTTAATGGTCAGCTTCTTGTTCAGCATGCGCTTGTAGAAGGGCATGGTGAAGCCACTGTATATGAAGCGACCATGGTACAGTGCCATGGCAATAAATCGTCCAATAAACTTGAAATACTGCAAATGGTCCGGATTCACATACGATGCGGGATTGATTTGCAGGCTATAATTGTTCTTGTTCGCGTACTCGAACAGACAGTACATGGGATTGAGCACTTCGTGCGACAACAAGAAGAACCACTCGCGCGATACGCCCCCGTAGTCGAGGCCCTCCTCCCCACGGAAGATTATGTACAGTCGACGACGCAGCTCATAGGCGGGCAGACGCATGATCTGGTGATACGAGTCCTCAAATAGGGTCTGCCGTGTGACGGTGATCTTGATATGCGAGGGCAGCGCATTGCTCTGGCACAGGTAGCGGAATTGGGACAGCTTCCAGCGGAAGCTGCGCTCATAGGCGCGCGGCACACCATAAACACCCTTGGCACCCTTGGGCGCACCAGGGCGCGGATCCTCGAAGGTTGTGCGCCGCGTATTGTGATCGACGAAGAAGCGTTCGCCGGCAGCCGTATAGCGTATTTCCCAGCCCGCCGGCAGCGGACCCTCATTTATGAGACTCACCTCCTGGCCCTGTGTGCGCGGATCCTCCCATTGGGTG
Organism: Drosophila nr. medialis 2 BK-2023a; assembly: GCA_035044325.1. Taxonomy (NCBI): domain Eukaryota; kingdom Metazoa; phylum Arthropoda; class Insecta; order Diptera; family Drosophilidae; genus Drosophila; species Drosophila nr. medialis 2 BK-2023a. The sequence continues at coordinate 1,382,993 of JAWNMH010000410.1, read as the reverse complement.
GTGCGATTCTTGTGGTTCACAAAGTAGACACGATTGTCTGATTGCACCTTCTTCTCCCAGCCATCGGGTAATACACCGAGCGCATCCTCGTCGTCCTGTGTCACGGGCGCCGTCACAGCCGTCGGCTGTTGTTGCTGCTGTGAATAAAGGAACCGCTGGTTGCCCTGGGCAACGACATGAGCTCTCTGGCCCTGCCAGTGCTGGAAGTGCATCAGGCGCTCGCTGTTTGGCCGCTGCCAAGTGGTCTTTCGAGTATTGTGGTCCACATAGTAGACGCGACCGCGCACATCCTTGCGAATCTCCCAGCCGGGCGGCAGCGGCGTCGGCTTTTCCCAATAGGTGGAGCGTGTGTTATGATCGACGTAATAGCGCCGCCCATACTGATCCAATCGTATCTCCCATCCAGCCGGCAGGAGCTCATCCTCCGCCTGCTGGGTCTGCAGCTGCTGATCTGTTCCATTGACTACGGGTATTCCGGCGCCACAGCCCGGCTGCTCCAGCGCTCCACCCGCCGCCATGTAGGTTGCCTGGGCTCCATTCTCCATCGGTCCATTCGCGTACAGTTGCGCCTGGCTAACGGGACGATGCTGCACCTGCACCGGTGCCGGTGGTGGTGGTTGCTGTGGATAGGATGCTGTTTGCGGCACAGCCGCTGCACTGCCATTGACCAGGCGCAGCGGTTGCTGAGGCTGTGCCACCTGTTGCTGTTGCTCCCAAACGGGCGGTGCGGCCGAGCGTCGTTGTTCCGAGGGTAGGCCATTGGGTAAGGGTGAGTGGGTGACCGCCTGCGGCTCCGCATTGTTGGAGCGGAGTCGCATCCGCGCACGCACTCCTCCATAGATCATACAGCTACGTCCCGAGGCGGCGGCATCGCTCACAACTGGATTGACCGACTGAACGGCAGCGCCACCATTCTGCTGTAGCTGGACCACCTTGCTCATATCCAGCTTAAGGCCATTGAGAATGGCAACCAGCTCACCGCTTTTGGTCTGCCGATTGTCCGACTTGGAGGTGACAAACAAATCGATTGTCAGTTCGAGGAACTCGCATTGCCCGTTATAATGATGCAGTACGTGCGACAGTTGAATGACACGCTCCCCGAGCATCGCATCCTTGCGAAAACTGGAATGGTCCAGCACCTTGAAGTGCAGCGTCGAATTCGGCGTAATCTAAACACGGTTGTAAATTGAGTTAAATGTAAATTGAAGAGTGTTTCAATTCACTTACCAGCACTGTGAACTCTTCGTTCCATTTGGGCAGATAGCTGTTCTTCACCAAGTCCGTTTTGCGCTTGCTCTTGCTGTCCACCAAGAGCTCCACGTAGGGATTTGGTTTGAGGAAGCCATTGTTACGCAGCGAGGCCTCCTCAACTGTAAAATAACTTCAATGAAACACTTTTTAAAAATTAAAAAACCAAAGCTATACTCACTTGACACGCTCAATTGATAGTAACCCTGATTATTATTCCCACTGCTGCTGCTGCTGTTTCCACCACTTGGAGTACTACACGAAGAGGAGCCGCTGGCGTTTATTGCTGCTGCTCCTGCTGCTGCTGCGCCTACTGCTGCTGTGACACCAGTAGCTCCGGCTTGATTTGGATTATTGTCGTCGAGGCCACCGTTGACAGCACGAGAAGGTGCACCTGCTGCCTGACTATTACCATCAGCCATTTAATCGCTGCTCCTAGCTGCTAGCTAGCTAGTTCACGCCTAGTATTCTTGCCCGACGTTGGGGCCTATGTATAGATAAAGGCCGAGAGAGAGAGAGAGGGAGCAGCGTTCAATCATTAATTATGTACTTCATAAAAGTTAACTAAACAAAGAGATTGCCACAGCAGTCGTGGTAAGATTGACAGCTCAATGATCCACACCAAGCAAAGGAAGTTAATGTCCACATGTATATAATAAATAATTGTGGACGTCAGCACCAGGTGCGACCAGTTCTCAGAGATAGCGACCGAGAGAGAAATGTTTGTAAAAAAAAAACACTTCATACTCTGCTATATATATGTATATATATATTTATTATATGCCACAATTATAGCACGATTCTAGTATGCTGGTTGCTATCGCCTTTGCTGATAAGAATAATAAGGTTGAAGCTAGAGTAGGATTCTTGAAATCCTCTCAGTGTACTCCACAAATGAAATAAAGTTTTTAACACTTGCAACTATTCATCCAAGCAAACTCAATCCAAAAACATTTAGTCAGGTGCTTATGGAAGATCAATAAAAAACACATGCATACTCAATATTCTAATAATACAACTTGGCACTGGCAAAGTGGTTTTTTTATTTTTAATTTTTGATAATAAAAAACCACATACAGTTGCAGAGAAACGGTAAATGTAGGATAAAGTAATCGAGTCTGGACATCGCCAAGGTCTTATCAAACAGTAAAAATCGTATTTAGTAATCAATAACATAATGGTTTATTTTGATAGAGTCTATATCGATCCGTTTGCTCGAAAATGTCGTTGTTCATAATGGGTACCATTAATTAAGACTCACGTTGGGTAGAGAAATGTTGCCGGAAACTTTATCCAACGGTCGCTTGGAAATTAAAATATAAGGATCTATTTGACATCACATCGAATTGGAATAATCGAACCCCTAATTAGTCATAATCATAATCATAATATGAAATCTGGGAATTAATTAAATGTTTAAGTAGACTTTTTATTTTGTTGTGTCATTTTGTTAAACACTTTCGACTTCGTGACGCCTTCTTTCCACATTCCGAGTACAGGAGAATATTATGTCTTCTTATTTCAAGCTAACGTTTGTATATTTTTCCCCGTCAGCGTTCACCTAACTACATATGTAGATATGTATATATATATATATGCACATGTACGTATATATTGTTAAATAATTTGATATCACGCATTTGTAGGCTGCCTTTCCTACGACGATGAACACAACTACAACTACATGCCAGCCAGAATGAAATTTATAATCGCCGCAATGAGTCACATACAGAAAGTAAGTCTGGTGTTATTTTTTTGCGGTTCATTTTCTACACATTCTATATACTAATAGATTTCTAAATATGTATACAGATTCAGATGCATATGTGTGAACGTAGTGCACTTTGCATTTGTTGCTGTTGCCCAATCATCGTCGTCATTGATGCAGTACATATTAATTATAGTTTTTTATTTCAGCAATTGATTCTTACTAATTATTCTTTTGATTGTGTAAAACGGAACTATTTATATGAAAAAAAAAAAACATATTGATATTTCCAATATATTGACAGTTTTGCTGATTTAGAACACAAATTACTCCTAGGGGGCATAAGCATGTGTGCATTTTTCTAATCTTGAATTTCAAATAAGAGCGCAAAACAATTGAAGATTTATTTTTATATACATGTGTACGTATGTTCTAAGTACTGGTTAAGTACATATTGCTGACGTCGAGACTGAAATAATAATCTGATACTCTTATCATGCTCCAATGTGTATTGTATTTTCATACCGAAATGTATGTACATCAAATGTGGGAGAAGGAAACTCACAATAAATGCATAAACATAAAATACATACATATATACGCAAGCAGCGAGGCGAAACAACAGCTGCGTCTTTAGGTAGTTCATTTTATATGTGTGTACATATAAAAGGACTTCTATTGCATGCATGTATTTGTGTATGTAAGCACCTTTACCTATTTATATATATGCAGACGTCAATAAATCAGACGGTATAAAAATACCTAAAAATGCATTGACATACACACAAACAGTAACCAGTTACGGGGTGGGTTGGGGATTCGAAGAGACACCTGAAGAGTAAGCACTTACAGGCAAACATATCGGGCTTATACGTTTATTCTACACCCGCACACTATCACACTCGCACTCATGTAACGCACACCTACAATTCAATAAGTTGAGTGTGTGTGTGGGTAAGTCTTTCACGATATGCATGGGTATGTGTGTCACTGTTTGTTTGCAATTGAGGCAAAGGTCGCGCGGACAGTGCTGACACTGATTCTTGCCTAGCGCCCAAACTGACTGCTGCTGGCAAACTATCAAAAAATGCGAAGCATATTCTACATTCCTCTGCACAAATGTGCATTTGACTACTGGGAGTAATGCGAGGGGGGGGAGTTATTTAGCTTTACCTGCTTCGCTTACCTCCTGTTCTTGTTTTCCTACAATTTATACACTTTCGGGCAGTGTGTCTGTGTGTGTGTGTATTTACGGTTTTAACGATAAAACAATTAACTCCCGATATGTTTGGTTTAATTATTATTACGCGCACGTAGCACTCGAAACACAAATAATGCTTAGCATTTTGTTTTTATTTGGTAATGTTTAAAAGAAGCAGAATCAATGCATTGGCAAAAAATTAGTTTTCGTTTCCACTAAGTGTTACCGCGTCCGGAAAAACAAAAAATACTTACGACTCAATGCAAAATTACTAGAAAATACCAAAACTTTGCATACATATAAATAAAATTGGCACATAAATTTGAGCCTGTCGATTGACACTGTTAAAACTTCGCTTAAATGCACTTGTGTCTTTAAAGTTCAAAGAAACTACGAAATAAATCTGAATTAAACTTTAAAGCTTTTTAGTTATATAGTATATTTATAATGAGTTCTTTTTCCTGAATGTAAATCGCAACTTATATGCTAACAGTGCCAACTGAGTGCAGATAGTCATGGAGTTCAAAGTTTATAGACAATCGATAACACTCAGAGAGGTGTATCGTATTTCGATAAGTTGGCAATCAACGAACTTACGTTATTTCAAAAACTTCAGTTGGAACTAATTTATTATTCAAGCCAATTAAATCAATGGATTGACTACAATGCACACTCGTTAATAACAGAAACTAGTATGAATAATTATTACGATACCAATTAAGCGGCTCATTACCATTGGCGAAACAGTTAAGCTGAAATATTAAATCTGTCATACAAAATTCGATTTATCTCCTGCTTGTTAACACAAGACATGAACATCATTCTTAATTGCGATATCTCAGCCTAATGTAAAAGTGAAATTATTTCAACATTGCCTTTTCTTAATTCGTCTTCCACAACAAGTTGAATATTTGTTTAAACAATTAGTACCTTACACTTTGAATGGATCAAGAGTTTGTTTATTAGCCGCCTTAAATTTGATGATGAGAGTGCCAACATGCTTTTTCACGCTTTGCTCTATATTCGAGTCGCATTTTAAAGTCCGTCGCTCACATTTCTCTGCGCTGCGGCTCTACGCGCTAACGACGCAAGCGCAAAGTGAAAATTATTAAAATTTAACGCTGAAAAAATCATGAATGTGCAGCCATTCGTATCGCGCGCTTCGCTTGAAACGGAAGTTTACTTTCGAGCCGGGTCTTGTCAACTCTCAAGAGATCTTAATAATACATAAGCGGTAGCAAGGATATCAATAATCGAAATCAAAAAGCGATATGCATGGACGTGTCATATATTTGTGTCTTCTCATTAGCATCTTTCACTTTTCGGAAGGTAAAGTGATAATACAGAATAAATTGGATAAATAACTAAGAAAACAATCTGTGGAGATTTGGAATATTTTAAAAGAAGTCAATAATTAACTAAAATAAGTGCTTAAATGAATACTGACTACATTGTTTCTTCTCTTATTATGCTGCACATTAGGAAAACCATGCCCCGAAAAATCACGTCCACACAAGACACGATGCGATGCTTTCTACAAATGCCGCGAACTGCCTTCCAACTCGCACGTCTGGGTGCCGACCAAGTGCAATGAAGGACTCGTCTACGAGCACATTGTGGGCACCTGCGTCCTACCCGATGAGGATTGGGAGTGCATCACACCCAGTGAGCTGAGGAGCACTCCCACTAGCAAGGATGACGACATAATTATTGTAAGCAACGAAGATGAAGCGACTCTGTTGCTCAAGGAGGATAGCGATAACGATGTGGAGATAGTCCTAGATGGCCAGCTGAGCAGTGAAGAGGAGGATGAGCAGCTCAACGGAATTTCAATAAAAGTAAATCATGTTGCGTCCACACCAAATACCACCGAATTGGAGAATTCCTCATCCGTCAGTCAATTCGATTCCAGTGGCGATGGAGAGCTGGTCGATTTGGAAAGTTTCCCGCTGCAGACAGAGAATCGGGAGGGCGAGGTCAACATTAGTAATGCAAATAATAAACATATCACTCACTCAACTGAGGCACCTAATAAGCAAACAGGTTCAGGATCCAACATTGATCCCAATTTGACGGCGCATCTGCAGCGCCTGTCACAGCTGATTGATGGACTGCAGCAGACGTATCAGAAGACGGAAAAGCCACAGTTGGAAATGCGTCCGGATCAGCTAAATGCCTTCCTAGCCCATTTTGACCTTAAAAATCGTTACGACATGATGAATCTCTCTGGGAACCTCCAGAGCACATCAATTACAACAGCTACAACAACAACAACAGTGCCACCAGCAACGACTCCGATGATCAAAACATCCTCTGTTGTTTCAGTGCCTCACGTGGTGGTGAATAAAACCCGCCTGCAGGAGCATTTAACAAATTATCGTATGCAGCCGAAGACGGAACTGCGGCTGTCCAATGCACAGCCGGGCTATAGCAACTCCCAAATTGTGGTCAACCGCCCCGAGGGATCGGTCACGTTCACTTTACCTCAGTATGGTTCCAGTCACGAGCAGACTCCAACTAAAAATGTGCAAGCTCAGAGTCATGAGTACACCGAACATGAACCAAAGGTTTCGGAGGAAACATTGAAAACCGTGCTGGAGCTGTCCAAGCAGATGATTGCCGCCCAGAGTCTACCCAAAGTACTGTCAAGTCCTGGTTTTAATGGTGCCTATTACGCCCAGCCTATTCTTCAACCGCTCATCCTCTCGCCGCACAACAATCCCTTTCAACAGTACTTTCCCATGCCGAATTATGAGTCTGCGGCGCCTCCAAGGACCCATTATGTGCATCACAAAAAGACTGGTGGATACAACAAAAAGCAACCGGGTACCACGATCATACACAACAATGTGATACCCGTTCATCTGTCCAGCTCCAGTTCCGGCGAGAAGGAAGTTATCGATGCCTATGGCAACAGTTTGGGCCGCTTTCCCAATCTGGATAAATACAATAATAACAACATCAACAATAACAATCAGGTTGATAACAACAACAACTACTACAACAAGTTTATGGCCACAATGACAACAGCTCGTCCGAGTTCCATCACAACAATAAGCAACCAATATACTGGACAATATGCAGCTCCCTTCGCCGGCGAGTTTACCCCAACAACTCCGCGTCCCTTCGTGCAGCAACCGTCGCCGGCAACTGTGGCCACCTACTACACGGCTAGTCCCCATCTCAGCGAGAACAATGTGAATCAAGTCTTCAACTCGGAGAGCTATCTCACAGCCAACAGCTTGAATATGCCCCGACCAATGAGTGCACAGAATCTATATCCCACCCACCTCGACGCTGGTCAAGTGAAAATACGACCCAATTCACAGAAAATCGAGAGCATGGAACTAGAGGCTGACGATGCGAATAATCCGAGCTATGTCAACATTAATGGAAATGTTAACAACAACAACAACAATCTACACAGCTCTAATCTGCTGACCTACAGCAATGCCGGCCAACCAGAAAGATTGGCCATGAGCCATCAATTAGCACCTGTCTCGTATATGGAGCAGAGCTATGGGGCGTCCCAGAATGTTGCCAACGACCAGCAGCAGCAGCAGCCGCAGCAGCATCACCAGCAGCAGCAGCATCAATATCACTTTAAGCTACCTACATATGTGCCCAAGCCAACACCTAGCATGAGCAGCAGCGTCTATAGCGATGCAGATGGTAATTTGGAGTTGAACATGTTCAGCACCGGCATGGGCAATGTTAATCTCAATAATAATGGTAATGGTATTCACCTCATGTCCGGCAAGTATCCATCAACAGTTGGTCAACTGGTCAACTTCAATGGGAACTTCATCAGCTTGGATGTGTTCCGGAAATCAATCTTGCCACTGATGACACAATCCCCGTCGGCCATCTCGGAGCTGAGCAACGTTGAGGTAATCACCTGCCAAACCGGCGTACGTCAGCCCAACCAGACGGACTGCACCCGCTATTTTGTGTGTAGCAAGAAGGATGGCAAGGTCCTATCCTACTCCTGTCCACCCTACACGGGCTTCAATAAGCAGACACGCATCTGCGATGCGACGACTTATGCGCAGTGCGGGAATGTGCCCATCTTCAATGGATATACCATTGATGAGAATAGGCGACTGCAGATGGAGACGCTGAAGGTACTGGCGGAGGCGAAGAGGCGACAGGAGGCGGCACTCAAAAGTCAAAATCTTGCGAATCTTCTACAGCAATACAGCAGTAAGCCGGAAATGACTGCACCAGCAATAGCGCCCGGAATAACTTCGAGTATGGAGCAAGGCATGCTAGACTCGTACATGGTTAGTTTTCCGGAGCCGAGCACCACACCACGACCACAGATGGTGATACCAACGCCACCGCCCATTAGTAACAGCAGCGCACCCGTCAAGAAGCGAAAATATTACTGCAAGGAGGGGGACAAGATTCCCGACCAGACATCCATCAGCAGCTACTTTGTGTGCTACAAGAACGCACAGGGCAATATGAAGGGACACAAGATGACTTGCTCCAAGGCACTGGTCTTCTGTCCACGAACCCTACTGTGCACGTTAGCCAGTAAGTGCACGGGCTAGTCTAGCATTCTAGATCTTAAACTGTTTGCCTTTTTGTGTAGTTTTGTAAGTTATTTATTTTAATTTTAGCAAGCGAACGGCGAATTTTCTCCATTAAACAGTGTGAAACGAAAAAGTCGACAAGTCGAAAAAATTGAAAAGAATAAAAGTTTGTTTTTATTTTTAAGAGGGGTTTTTTCAGCGGTTCAAGGGGTCAACGTGAAAGTTATGTTGTATTCCCTACCCATCCATAGTATGTTAAAGAGCTTGTGTCACAGTTTCTCTCTCTCATGACACTCCTCCTGCCCCCCGGATCTTAATACCAGTTCTTAATTGGCGCACAGTCGACCTTCTCATAAAGCACAACACACTCGAGACTCTGCAGTACCCCTAGTACATCTGAACTTATGCTCGTAATTGGTTTTTAAAATGTATGCCAGACCACTTTGTTTTTCGGCACTTGTTATGGTTGAAAATTTCACTAGTTTATTGTGCTCGTAATGTGCTTTAGTCTGCCGCATTTAGTAGGTTATTACTTGTGTACTTTTTGAAGCATATTTCATTTGTACTTTGGTAAATAACAACTGCACTAGACAATGTTTGACTTAAGGATACTCTGTACTCCGATTTTGAAACATCAAAAATGGAAATTGAACAATATCGTTCAATATTAATTGACAAGTTAAAATCCACTTTCTCCTTCAATTTAAATGAGGTGAAAAACGTGGTCGGCTTCGTTGGCATTTGTTTTCTTTCTCGAATTAGTATCTAATAATTGTTTAAATTAATACGCATACAAAGTTAAAAATTTCTACTCCACGTTTATTTGTCAGCTGTCCATTTAATTTGTCACTCACGCATGAGCCTCTATTGGAGAAATGATCACTACCAAAAATACATAGTAGTAACTTTTTGTAACTTTTCACTTGACTCAATGAATGATGATGAATTATTGTGCCTGCAATGGGTTTATTAACACCAATGAGCAAAATTTGAATATGGCATTAGCGAGGAGTACACTGCACGGAATCCTGTTTTAGTTATGGCCCAAGACATGAAAGAAGAAAGTGGTTGGTCACTTATTACACCAGTTTTTTTAATTTGAAATTGTCGCCAGAAGATATTGTTATTTTTATAGAGCGATAAACCGGTTCCAGCCTGCTCAAGGTAATCTATAATAACTTCAAGCCTGCTTTGTGCTGCTGAATAAGAATGTAAATTAATTAATTAAATATAAATAAGATAATTACGGCATTATTAATTGTCGATGCTACTCGTATTAAAGTTTACTGTTTATTTGATTATTTAGTTGAACTTATTCTTCACATCACACATAAGAGATCTTTACATTCAATAACGATTTGCTTTCTCAACGACTACGTATTAGTTTTATTTTTATTTTTGTACTATTACTAATTATTTGTAATGTATTTATTTGAATTTGTATGTAGCACACAGATTGCAACACTTTAAAACTGGTATTCATTCATTTTTGATATACTATATCTGACCATTTAGATCTTTAAGAACTCTACTTAAGAACGCGGCTTTCCCATCCAAGCGAAACTTAGTTGAAATGCATAGTAACATTGCTTTTAGTATTATTTCATTCTTTCTCACAATAAATTCTCTATTTTAATTTGAATTTTAAATACATACTATGATCTACGAAATATGTTTTAAATTATTTGTCTGCTGTTGTGGGCCCTCTGCATTGGTATTCAGAAATGATTTCTACACAATACGACTGGCATTTAACTATAGTACACAAATCATGCTTCCATTGGTTTTACAACAATAAAGTTGTTTCATTTTGGTTTGGGGCAGATTTCAAAAATGTTTTACGATTAACTTGCATCAGTTTATAATACAATTATCACATTCTTTTTGATGATGATATATGTAGATTCATTTTTCATTTTCAATTCGATTCATTTAACAACTATTTTTGCATTAGGATCTAATTTAAATATTGCTTAAGATTTCTTCTCTTTTTATTCTTTTAAGCTATTTAACACAGAAGGCATATAAAGCGCGTAGAAAAACTATTTCGCTTTTAAATTTAATAATCACGCAAACATAGTAAAAATCGCACCTAGCAATATGACATATAAAGCGTAGGAACATATATAGTTGCAGACTCTAGCAAAATAACGATTGAATTCTACAAGTTTCACACCTTAGACCATTCCAAAGCCCTCGCTGCCCTCGCTGATGGCCAGGAGCAGTGATTTCTCGAATTGCTCATAGCTCTCATAGTCGGGCAGGCACAGTTGATTGAAACTGCAAGAATAATCATAAATTAGAATTTAAGAAAAAAAATATAAATTGATTATGAAGGATTTACGCACCATGTGTGGGCCGTTGGCAGGTTTCCAAATGTGGGTGCCGCTGTTATTTGAAATTGTGGATTGAGCTCCTGAAAGCCACCAGGTGGCAGCTGGGAGCAGCCTGTGGTGAATTGCAGCAGACGCGCCATTTCCGTCTGACTGAAATTACTGACGCCCGCCCAGAACCAGGCAAGGACACGACGAAACTCCGAGGAATTCCCATTGGCAATGTGATGTGACTTGAAATCACTGATGGAATACTCGCCAGTGCCACACATCAGTAGCTACAATGGGTTGATAGGAAAGATATAATCTACATGTATACTAATATAGAAAAACATTATGATCTACCTCCAGTTCGTTCTCATCGAAAATGCTTAATAAATTGTCGGGTATGATTGCATTGAGGCCCTTCAGAAAACTGTCTACCTCATCCTTAACGCTATTGCAGAGCCGCTGCTGGGCTAAAGCATCTAGATATTGATTTTTGCTGGCATTTGTGACGCGTGTCTTGGCACCATTTGGAATGAGTTCTATGGTCTTGCTCAGCTGTCCGCTGGCATCGTACAGATCTTCCACAAAATATAGCTCCAGCGTATCCGTTGCATCTAGATCAGTGTCGAGTATGTACTTAATTTTGGACAGATACAGATCCGGATCGTCTTGCTCAAAGTACTGCAAGAGAAAAGACAGTTCAATCAGTAAAGAGCAAATGTGAAACTGAGAAATTGTATTATTAACCTTATAGTGCACTCTTAGCCCAATTAGTTGAGCGAGAAATGAGCGACTAAATCGTGCTCGCACCAACTGCCGATAGCTGCCGCCTAGAGCACTCTCAAAGAGGCATTTGCCCACCATTTTGCCAGCAAATTCAAAGTACTTGAGTTTGAGGTGCGCCGGCCTTGTTGGATTGGGATGAACTAGCGCCTGGTGCTTGTCATGAAACGTACAGAAGAGGCCTCCACGCGAATCGAACAGAGAGCTGCAAACCAACTCGAACCACTCGCGACGCAGACCACCCCAGTCGATTCCCTGCTCCCCCTGGAAGGTGACCTCGAAGTTGCCGCACCAGTCCGAAACGGAGAAGCCCTTGGTGGACTTCATGCTGCTCTCCAGTATCTTTTCGCGGTTCACCTTAAGGGCCATCTTTTCGTGATAGTAGCTGGCATGAAATTTGCGCACTTCGTGATAGAAGAAATCCTGTTTGTCCTTAAACGTCTCGGAGCCACCAATGTTCTTTAGCAGAAAGTGTGTGAACGTCGCTGCAATAATGTTACGATCCTTGGAAGCCAGCTCGATGCGCGGCTGCGCCCCATCATCTATAATGAATACAGGGCCATGCACCTGTGGCATCAGCTGTGGCAAAAAATGGAACTTGGTCGAGGGACACAGTCGAAAAGTCGCAATACGCTTGGGTATAAACTTCAATATCATTTCCTTGATGGTTACCTGAAATATCAACGAATTCTGAGCCTGAACATTTCGCACAATTAATTACACGGTATTCGATGATACTCACCTGTTTTGGGCCAACATAGCACATCACCTTGCGCGGCTTGCTCCGCGCCGAACCAAAAACACTCAGCAGCTTTGCTTCATAGCAAATGTTGTGCTTCCGCGAGGCAATGTTCTTGTGCACAAGTGTGGTGTCGCTACCTTTGAAAGTACAGAAGAAATAGATTACCTTATTAGAGTGTTTTGAAGTGGACAGAGTTCTCTCCAGTTAATCAGTCAATAGAAGAATTATGAGCCAAAAAGCTAAATTGATCTTTAAAAGAACATTTTCATTTTTAATCCTCAGTCCTGCAATGACTTGTTGACTAGCTACAACTGAGGAGCCCAATACTCACTGCTTAGCACGATGATGTCAAAGTCACCGTTGGGCAACTGTTGTTCCCGATAGCTGATAACGGCACGTAGACATGTTGGTTCCGGGAAAAGAGCCGTGACGGAAACACGTGAGTTAACGCGATCGTAGCTGAAGGCAATCGCATGCTGGAGCTTCTCCACGGAAATACCATGCAGATCATAGATGGCCACCTGGTAACCCTGAAATAAGAAATACAAGTTATAAACTCAGAAATCTGATTGCCAACTAAATGATAGTTCACCTGCAGTGCTTCATCGGACTGTTCGGAGAGGCAGGCATTGCCAAACTCGTCCCTGGGCTCGATATGCATCAGAGTGGGTGTACTGGCGCAGCAGATGACGGTGCTGGCCGGGCGAATGAATCGGGATCTGCGTGGATCGATGGCGCCGGGCAGAAAGTTGCGTACAAACGGTGAGCCAGCAATGTGACTGGCGCCGATGAGCACGGAGATCTTGTATTGGCCCGCTGTGCGGACCGTAAACTTGACTTTGGCAATGTTGGCATTATTGGGATCTGTGGATGAGCCGAGCTCACTGATTGTGACTACTTTGCGGGTGCCCTCGGTGACCTCCACGAAGAACTGGTCCGTATCACAGATGGGATAGGGCTGGCCATTGCGCTGAAAGAAGCGCACAATGAAGCACATGGTGCCACCGACACGGGCCGGATCCTTCCAGTCCCACTGCACCCGACAATTCGCTGGCAGCAGATATTTTCCAGTTACATACTGGAGCAGCGAGTGGCGCGCCTCGGGCGCCAACGATGGCTGTGTCATGGCGGCGAGTGTGACCAGGCCGGCAACGGAAACGGACACCACCAGCATACCGCCCCATGTCCAGGCGTCCTGATGCTGACTCGACTTGACAACTGTTGACCACAGCTGCGCCTTTAGTGCGTCTAACTGTGCCTTCGACGTGGGCAAACCCTGACGCGCCGTCGACCACAGCTGCCAGTCCTTGCCCAGTAGCTTGCTCGCTCGCGAATCCTCCAGCCAGTACACGTCCTCCAACGAGGCCACTTCAACGGCCAGCAGACGTTGATAATGATGTTGCATACGATACTCCCGCAGCCATTCGCGCAGTATGAGCTTCTGTTGCAAGAGCAATGCGGCACGTTGCAGACGCTGTTCGTCCCCTGGCGGCAGTTCCGGCAACCGTTCCGGATCACCGGAGCTGGACAACGATGAGATGCCTATGCGAAAGAGACACAGAGAGAAAGGGAGACAATTGATAAGCATGATTGCATAATTACTGTGACAAATGAGCAACTTTTGGCGTCGCATTTTATTGAGTTAACTGATCCAAGTTTATGTGCAACTCATAACTTTTGCAGTCAAATTGTCATAAGGACGAGCTCAGCGCTCAACGTTCAACGCTCAACCAACCGAACATCCAAATTGGAAATGAAATCAGCCAAATGGTGTCTCAAAATAAGAAGCCAACTAATTTAGCCAGGTGACTACGTCAATGGCATTTAAGCAGAACTTTGACGACGACAACAACGCCAATCAATTATATTTCAATTTTTATGACTTAACCAAGCTGCAGGAGGGGAAAGCAACGCGAATCCAAACTCTGCCCCCCTCGAATATGTCACAAGCTAACGCTTATCGCTGACTGCCATCACATAAAAATGTTTCTTATGCCTCCCTAGCCACTCTCCAAGTACTACTTCAAGCCAATGAGTTTTGGCCCCGACTTTTGTAATGTCGCATGGCCAGCAAAACGACATTCAAGTTTTCCGCAGTTTTCGCAGTTATTATATAAATATATTTGTATATGTAAGAAGTGCTGAAGAAAAAACTAGTGTTGGAAAGTGAACTAAAATTTGTTTCAAAGTGTGGCTTCTTCGGATAAGTTGGACAAATTCATTTAAGCTAGATACGCTAATATTAACTATCTTGTCAAATTTAATAAAGAAAGAATCAAAAGCTTCTTAAATAGATTGATTATTTGTTTTTATTTTTTATGGAAATAACCTTTAAATTTACCCGCTACATTTTTGTTCGACTCAACTCGACTCTACTTCTCACCTCTCTATTTTTCGCAGTTTCTTTCCCCTCTCTCCTCTCTCTCTTTCTCTTTCTCTCTCTTTTTCTCTTATTTTCCCTTCTCCAAACTAACAAACTATAGTATTCAGACAAATACTGAAACACACAGCCCACCTCAAGGCACACCGAGTAAAGTAAAAGGCTTGCGGTCTGGGGGCGACCAGAAAAATGTAAAAATAATACTCGACGAGCATTCAGCCGTTATTTACTTCCGACTTGGTACAACCAACGTCAGGTTTGCGTGCCTGACATTCGAAAACCATTTCATTTCGTTACCAATTTCGTCCATTTCTAACACTCGTCCCTCACACTCACTACTATAGTGCTTCCTATGCTACTATTATACCCTGTACCCATTATTAATGGGCAAACAAGTTATAATGAAGTCGTTACATACACAATGCGACATTTCCGACTAAAGAATGGCATATATATATATATATATATATATATATACCAATCAGGACGACTGATATTGACAAACAGATTATTCACTCGTTCTCCCAAACATGGACGTATTTTGAGGAATTTGTATGTTATAAGATCAGATAACCAGGGAACTTAGGCGGTTATTTAAGAAACTTTCTTATCTTTATAAGTGAGAATGTATTTAACAAGGTATCTTTTAGTCGGAAGCGCTTCTATTTGCTTTTCTACAATTCGTGCGAAACGAGCAACTTCCGTTTGATTTCGTTGATTCTGTAACCGCGTTTAAAAGGCCGAAGAATCTAAAGAGCAAACAATGAAAGGCAACTTTTGATGTGCAAAAAGTTTGTATGTGTATGTGTGTAAGTGTATCAATTTGTGTGTGCAATTATAATGTTAGTGTTGCATATTTAATAGCGTTACGTACAAGAGCACCGAGTGCGCTTTACGTCAATTGTTCAACGGGAATAACGAACTAATCCTTTTAATAGAAAGTAGTAAAAACATTGGATTCGGATTTATTGATTTTTATAATTGAAATGGAAACAGTAGAAAATATACAAAGCGAAAGAATCTCTGGGTTCATATGGACAACAGATATAGTGCCTGAGTTAAATGTAGGTAGATAAACAATGTTCATTAAATTTAACATCTATAGCTAACTCGCATAACTATGTAAGAATTTGTTGTGTTAAAACCCATGAGCCAAACTAATTTATAGACTTACCATTCGCAGGATTAAAGCCCAGTTTGAAACTGATGCGTGGCAACATCTTTCGCGTGGAAATAGAGAATGGCCATCGGAGTTTCATGTCATAAAACAGTAGTGCCACATCATAATTTTTGGTAAGCGGATTGAAAAGTCCCCTGAACATCGCGTAACCCCAGAGCATCAGACGTTCGTTACTCATCGCTGAGTCCTCAAGCGCCAACTCAAATTGAGTCATATGTGTAGCGACAAATTGTCGAAAATTCAATTATTACTTTGGAAATTTTAGGCATTTAAATCAACTCTCAAAAATTTGACAATAAATGTGAGATTTAACACAGTCCGAAGCACAGTACAAGCATTGCTTAGCTTAAATCTATTCTTTAGTTAAGAGACCCATAATGCGCTGCTAAGCGACTTTTTTTGTTTGCTCATTAGCCGAGCCACTTGGCCAAGGGCTAGGCAAATGACGGCTGGGCAAAAGGGGGCAGGAAACAACTTGGCCTAATAGCAGGGCTTTATTAGAGCTCCTCTTTGTCATCAGTTTGCGATTAATTTTTAATCAGTTTTCGCTCGAGGTGCGCGAGGAAAGTTGCGAGAGCAGCAAACCTGATAATGAGATGGGTAAACAAGAGGGTTTTAGTTAGTGCTCGACTAATAGAAACCCGTACATAGCTCAGCTAGTATATTCGTAGTATTCGAATAGTATCGAATAGATCTATGCACGAAGCCCCATACCATATTTTAAGAAGAGTATGTTCATGTTATATAACCATTGAATACATACAAATGTCTTTTGCGTAGTCATGAATATATATATATGTACAGATAATATATTACTCATTTCCAACTTCCTTTAACTTTGCGGTCAGTGTAAGATGTCGGTTGACTGTTTACATTGGGACTTGTCCTTAAATAAACCTTCAGTCATTAATTAGGCTTTTTTTGGTTGTGTTTGCTTTATCGATTGAGGGTGCTTGAAGATGGAAAACAGGCAACGTGGCTGGAAATCGCAATTTAAATTATGTTTGAACGTCACCTCAAAGGGAACAAGACGTAGCCAAAGGAAGCCAAGTGAAAAGGGTCGATTAAAAGCCAAAATGTTCATACTTTCATTTTCGCACTGCCGGCTACCACTTTGGGTATTGTGTTATTTTTTATTGTCAAAGCAAAAAATTATGAAATTGGCAGCTTCAAGGTCATTGTCTGTGTGTATTTTAGTGCCATCAGGGGAGCTTAGGCTTCCCATAAAAACAGTTCATGCCTTGAGGTACAGCAACTAGCTAAGGACCTTGCTGATGTTGCAAGTTCACACTATTTTAACTGTAAAAAATGCTGTAAATAAATCAATTTTACAACTTTACAATTCAAGCATGTTTGCACTTATATCCTCGTGCCTGTTTATAATTATTTATGTTGGCCGTCTGCAGCAAAAGCAAAAGCAAAAGCTAAACAAAAACACCAACAGAGGCAACAGCAGCAGCACCAGCAAATACTAGCGTAAAATATTTGAATATTTAATTTGAAATAATAAAAAGTGCTCTTCAGCTCGACGCTACGATTCTGGCCGCACTTGCCCCAAGTGGCGGCATAATTTCAAATGCCACTTTGGCAACAGCCTCTGCAAATTACGTATACGCAAGATGGGCCGCACAAATGAAAATTTTGCACAGCGCTCTCATCGCGACAGCCACACAAACACACACACACACTCACTTATACACCCGTGGACATACATACATATATATATAAAGTGCTTAAGGCTCCCAAGTGCTCTCTAGCCAGCCAGTGAGTAAACTGCTTCCCGGTTCCCCTCCTTCTCTTGATGATGCTGCTGCTGGTGATGCCTGCGCTTGCAAAGCTTTATATTTAAAATAAATCTGTAGCTAAAATATGAATAACGAACATCAGACGTATGCATATGTATCGATGTACGTACGTAAATGTATATATGTATATATATCTATATATAGAGATATATGTATATGTACGACTGACAAGTCAGGTAAAAGGATGCGCAGAGAAAACCAGATAAAAACGCTAAGATGCGACACAAGCAGATCAGCATTGTTTACGTGACAGTGGAATAAATGTATGTATATAAATACATGTATGTGTATTCACTTATGTATTATTGATTCAATACTTTAAATACTAAGCAAACTGCTGCTGTCAACAAACAAACAAACAAACAAACAAACAAACAAACAGACGAACAGACAAATATTGTACTCTCACTGATTTAATGGAAAATCAATTTGGCTTTATTGTCGCATCAACTTGCGAATCAACGTTGTCAACGCTATTTGGACCAATGCCAAAATGTTGTTAGATTCGGTGCCCAAAAGCACCTCAGATCTGGCTTAGCCATTGTCGTTGCCGTTGCAGCCGCAGAGCTTATATGAAACAAGTGAGTCAATAGAATTTTAAACAGTCACACCTGACCTGACTGCAGCGACAGTCGTGAACAAAGATGTTGCCAACTTGCCGCCAATGATTCAAAAGCCAAACCCCCATGGTGATAATGATAATGATAATGATGATGACGACGACAATGTATCGCTCTAAGCACAGAATGTCATCAGTGGCGGGTTACGGAGCGAGGGAAGCGAGCAGACACATTTGTGGCTTACACAATCTCATTCTGGTAAGTGTCGGTATGGGTGGTTGTGTGCGGGTGTGTGTGTGGGTGTAGAATGCAAAGACTCTAAACTTTTTGCGCAAGCAGTTCACCCTCTCTCTTATATAACTGCAGCTCCCCTTATGTTTTATGTGGTGCTCTTTTACCAATGTTTAGTCATGTGTGCACTTATGCAACCGCAAGCCAACTTTAGTGGCAAATTGTAGCATGTAGTTGCACAGCTACACCCAACCACCCAACCACTCACCCACTCACACACACCCACCCAACAAGGTCGCCAAATGTCGCCAAGCATGCTTCGATTTTCATCAATAAATAGCACAACAAGAGAAATAGATATTTCCAATTTACTTATCAATATTTGTAAGATTTAATTTCTCAACTTAAGTTTTTATAAAAGATTGTCTCCTCCTAATTCCATCTAATTTGTTCCTTTCAAATTAGTCTTAGACAAGACATTTTCACTTTCCAATATATCTTGAGTTATAATAGTACAACAGAATAGCAGGGATATATCAATTAGTAATATCTTAGTTCTTACCTTGGTACAGTTGTTAGCAATTATCAGCAGATCTTAAGTTATATAAAGGATTTTCCATGAAGGATTTTCTCTTTTCAGTAAGTATTGAGATAATATTTAAAAGCAAACTGAATGATGATTAGTAACTGGGCTACTTAACCAAGTTTTACTGATTATCAAATATACAGATCAAATTAGAATTGAACACTTTAAATGAAGTGCTTTAATAATTAAATGTGTTAAATTTGAACTTAAAAGTTGAATATGCAAATTTTCACACGAAATGTGTGCTTAAGTTTACTTTCTACTACTTATGTGCTTATATAATTATCTATTACCTCTAATTTAATCTTTATACATATGCAAACTGACTGCAAATTTGTCAGCCTGTTTAATTTCTGCAATGGCGACAATATTTGACCTACTTGCAATGAGGATACTCATTATATATTCATTGCACTTAATGCTTTCAACAAATATATATTATTTCAATTTTTTTAAACATAAAATGGCAATTTATGTGGATATATCCATATGCAAACGTAAAACTACAAAGGCCATTAGCGCATAAAACCTGACCGCGAGCTATCAAAGAGGTAGAGCCCTTAATTGGGTTAAAACTATAACTATAAACTATACAAACATAGCTCGGCTCTTGTTTGCCGTTTCCCTAATGCGAGTATCAAATTGTGTATGCCCAGAAATGGCAACCTGGCCAAGTTAGTTTAAGCCGTTTGCCAATTGGATGCAACGGCAGCGATTAATAAAACATATGTGTATGTGTGTGGCCTACATTAAATGCGGTTTTCCACTGCACACATGCGAGCGGAGCTGCAAAAGTTCAAGATTTGAAGTTCAAGTTGTGTGTATGAATTTCTAAGCTTAATTGGCTTAGTTGCCAGTTCAAACTGAGAAACAATTTTTTCAATTTGTGTTCAGTTACGAACAAGACTTCAAATTTGTTTGTGCTATGATATTTCTAGACACTTTTCTGCTCAGCGCACAAATAAATGGGGTCAGTGGCAAAAAACAAAAACAAAACAAAACTTAGAAACGAGAACAAAAAGTATATTGCGCATACGCCACGTTTTAGCCACGCATTGACATGGAATTTACATTTTGTAGTTGAAAGCTTTGAGCTTTGGTATTTAATTGCCCCAGCGAATTGTGTGTGTGTTGCACATTGGTACCCAACTGCAACTGCACCTAGACTGACTCACCTGAGGACGCGGACTGCGAGTGCCGCATTGTGGCCATGGCAATGGAATTTATCTCCGATTCTGGTGACCACATTGTTAAATTCCTGAACAGTCAATGGATATGGATATACCTTGTGTTATATTTGATGTAATTGAGTTATTGAACGCGACGTTGTCTCAAGTTGTTCACTTTAAACTGATTAGTTTAATAGTCATTTTGCACTCTGTTTTTATTTAGATTTGAAAGTGTGTTTTTTGTTATACGTTTTTAAATTTATTGAAAAAGTTGCAGCATAAACTTTAGACATATTTCATGCAAAACGACGTCTTGCTGTTGGTTACAACGGTTTTCAGTTGGTTTCGCAAAAGTTTCGCATTGCATGTTAACAAAAATAAAAAATAAAAGGAAAAGCAGTAAAACAAACTGAAAAGCCAAGTTGCAAATATAATGTTGTAGGCGTTGTGGCAAGGATCAAAGTAAGTAAAATAAGTAGGCGTGAAACGACTCGACAGCCTTGACTGGCGAGGGAGGGGGCTCGAGGTCGATCAAAACTTGCTGCCAAAAAGTGCAAATCAGAATTGAGAGAAGCAACCACTTTTCGTTGCCAAGAAATCGCAATGTAAAATTAGTGGCCAAGAAAATGGCGCACAAGTCATCTTAAATATTTTCTTTGCTTTCTTTTTATAAAAGCCATTTAAGAGCCACTTTCTCATACAACAAATGCCATTTTGTTTAGTATTGGTCGAGAGAAGTAAAGAAAATTTTGGCAGCTGCAGCAGCTTGAGGACCCTTCACGATGCAAGTGCTTAATGCCTCTTGTGTGCTTCTGCAGAAACTGCAACTATGGAACAATATTGGCAATATTGATCTAATGGGACAGCATCTATCATGTGCGACAGTTATATATGGTGTGAGTGAAGAGCAACAAAAGCACAGATTAATCGATTTGAAGTTGCTTTCGCATCTAGACGACTTTCAAAAATGTATATTTTCTACTACCTAGCTCATAAGCTTTTATACTCAAAGATACCAAAGATAAACCTCAAAATCGATATAGCTGAAAGTGTAAAGTGTTAAACACGCATAATTCCAACAATTTTACGTTTTCAGAATCTTTTTCAGAAATTTGCCTCTTTTATCAGCTGGTATTATATAGATATAAGAGTATTTAGAAGTCGCCTAAGCGCGACTACAACTTGTTTTTTGTAGTAACTCTTTCCCTAACATGTTGGCCATTGAGCTATGAAAAGAACTTGCTATTCCAGCAATATATATATATATAGATATATAAAGAGTATACACTTCATGTGCAACCATACAATCCTCAATATTCTTCATTTTAGTGTTTAATAACGTAATCTTTTAAATGCTGTTGCTAAACTATCGAAATTGAAGGCTTAAATCATAATTATTGCTTTTCCAAAACAGTTTTCAAAATTTTGCTACATTTAAGAGTCAGATTGTTACATTTTCTGCAAGTCGACAAATTATAAATACCAATTGCAAGATAGAAATGTGATTTTGTTTGTATCTTATAGTAGCACTCTTAAAAACAATCACAATTTGTTTGATGTGGACAAGCGCAACGTAAGCAAAAAATGTGGTGTCCATTGAGCGTACCGCTCTCTCCTTTGAGCAAGTGTGATTCAATAATTTCAGAAAAAGTCACAACAGCAGATTCTTTTCTTCTTTGTCGTCTTCTTCTTCCACTTCAGCCTCCATATCGTGGTGCACATCATCATTGGCATTGATGGCGCCATTTTTGTTTTTCCCGCACATTTGTTTGCTTAGCTAGCCAATCTGAGTGTACGTGTGTGAGTGCGCGTGTGTGAGTGTGTGAGTTTGTTTATGAATGTGTGCGAGTATCCTGTTCCCGTCGGCGCTCGTAATCCAACCTGACAAACTTTGTCTGCAGTTATAAGCACTTGTCTGTGTGAGAGTGTGCGTGTGTTTTGTTTTTTTTTGTTTTTTCTTTTTGTTTATGAGTGCCATCTGTGTGAATCGATCTGTGTGTGTCTGTGTGCTGATGTGTGTTTGTTTGTGTTTCTGTGTGTGTTTACCGTCGGAATTTGTAATGAAAGTGAGCTGTTCATTTGCTTTAAGGTCGCCAAGTGGCAGACGTCTATTTGGGTTTCACTTCTGTTTCTCCTTTTCCATTTATTAGTGTGTATGTGTGTATGAAAAGATAAGTTAAAGCTTCACTTTTATTTACTTTATCTACACATACACACAGACAGTCGAAGCCATTCCATAACTTGTCATAATGCGGAGCTATGATTAAAATAGACTGTTTGGGCACATTATTGTCGATTTTATGAATACGAAATCGCAACAGGACAACAAAGTGTTTTGATAGAGACGACTAAAAGACTGCAGTTTGTCGAATATCCTAATAACGAGTAGCAACTAGAACAGAGTAGCTATTAGTCGAACATTTTCTCATGAATTCTTGCTTACTATTTTTGTCGCCATACAAGTGGAAATTAATTTTGCGTTTAAATGCGCAAATGTTTTCATGCTCTTTGTTTTCGATTCAAGGATACCCACAAAAGGCACAATATGATAATTTGCGAGAGCAGCAGAGCCTTCAACAACAATGGCGCTCATAACTGAGACAGAGAGAGATAGCAGCAACATCATCAGCAGCAGCAGCAGCAGCAGCAGTTTCCGTCCGGCGTCTGTTGTCTTGGCCTACATAACAAAAACAGTTGCAGCTCACGGGAAGGCAAGGGAAGGCAGGGGTTAAGAGACAAAAGAGAGAAGAGGCATTAAAGGGCTTTTTGTTGTGGACACACACTCTCTCAGACACACACACACATATTTCTTTTACAGTTTTGTTGTAATTTTCTTGTTGCTTTTTATTTGACACTCGAGTCATTGTTAACGATTGCCTGGAGTTACAATCTTTTTAATTTTATGTTTCATCATACACAAATATATCCCCAGTCAGGAAAACAAGTGCAATTTCCTTTAACAACACCAACAAATTGGCTTAGTAGGCGCCTAATGGAAATTTCAATGTGGTCAATGCTTACCAACACAACTATTTCCTCTTTTTGTTCCGCAAAACTAAAACGTTTCCACCGGAAAAGGGCTTTAACTGAATACCTTCCGACTCACCTAGTCGAGTGGTCTTTGCGGGACCTACTTTGGAAGAATGTCTTACTTGTCTCGATTGTTGATAAACTGTTGCCATATTCAACCGTTCAGCTAGTTTATTTAAAATACCTTTTGAATTTGTTTACCTCAGCATTTAAAGAATATATTTTATTTTAATGCAAAGTTGTATAATTTTGCTAGTTTGCTGACGATTCTCGATCGCTGAGGTTCCATGGTGTAATGGTTAGCACTCAGGACTCTGAATCCTGCGATCCGAGTTCAAATCTCGGTGGAACCTGATTTAACTCGATTATTTTTGTATTTTTTTAAACAATTTTATTTAAAAAGTACAATATTATTATTTTGACCTATTTTTAAATTTATTTTGGGCTTATTTGTGCCTTGAATGTGAAAACAACTTCTCCGCTCTTTATTCATATATTATTTACATATTTAAAGGTATTTCTGTATGCTGTGCATTATGAAAGTTTCATTGTTCAAGCTGGTATACCAATTAAAAATCATATTTACTAAGCCCCTTCATAAATAATGATGTTCAATTAATAATCAGGTCAATCCAAACACCTTAATATTATTGAGGCCACAAAACAAGGAGTGCTGTAAGCCGAAGCTCCAACAGCCAACAATCTTAATTGATTTACGGTGATTTGAAGTTACTGCGACATTTAACAAATATGATTATGCCAACAATTCTTGGCGGGAATTTTATTGCATTGTGATTAAAAAGTGTATAAAGGTGGTGACCTCTCCGGCACGTGCACGAATCTGGTATATAGGCTGGGGATGGAAAAAGTTATTTGCCACGAAATGGTTGCCACAACGGTTAATGACGAAGGCAAATCAACAAAAACAAACATGGTAAACAAATAAACAAATGCAAAGCGTTTTAGTTCATTTTCTTTTTTTATTACATATTTGTGTTTGCATTGTTGCTGCTTTTTTTTTTGGATGCCAACAAAAAAAATAACCGAGACGCGGCACGTCCTGACCAACAATCAACCAGCGGCCTCCGAAGTAAAACCAAAACTGAGCATTTAAGGACATTTACGATTGATTTTATACCGAAAACACGACTCAACACTCTCTCTCTCTGCTGCCATTTTATTGCCATTGGCCATTGGCCATGTTTGTGCTGTTTGTGACACAGAAAACTTCGTTTTGTGTACAAGCCGAACGAAGCGAACGAAGCATCCAACACCCGAACGCTAATTCGGAGTAAAAGCTTCCAGGCCGTTGCCACAGCGGAGCGCTTTTATATTCCAGCAGGTTGTTTTTTGTTTAGCCCGCCAATTAAAATGCTGGCAGCAACACGATGTGCTTTCACTTAATTAGCCTATGCATACAATATGGACCATACATATGGACCATGTATGCGTATAAGGTAAATCAATCATATTAAAAGTATTTACTTTACTTATAAAAACGTATTTGTGTTAAAATGTATTTCATAAAATAGGGCATAAGGTAAATGCTTTAATATTTATAAAATCTAATTATTAAATATTGAATTATGTGGAAAGTCTCAGCTTTCAAAACATTGTTAGGTAGTTCCCTTGTATTTAAATGTCTTTTCTGATTGGAAATAAATAAAGCAAACAGAAAAGTTTTCAGCAAATATTCTACATCATTTCGTTAAATTTTACATAATTTGGGTTTGTGTTTTATTTGACTGATACTGAAGCTTTATAACAGCTTGATGAAATACGGTGAGTTTGGCGGAGAACTTGGAGTAAAGTAAAAATAAATATGTATATATATCCAAGGTCTTAATTTTAATATATAGAGATCCGTGTCAAGTGATTTGCATACAGTTAAAATAGGGATATGTTTTTTCCCATCCCATAAAATATACATATTAAGTAAATATAAACTATATAATATCAAAAATCTCTTGCCTCACATATTTCGTAACAAAAACACTTTTCTTGAATGCTAACTTGGTACGAAGTCAGACATACTTGTAGAAAGTTTTCAGGGGCTTCGGCAGATGCCAGATTTTTGGTGATCAGTTTATTGCTGGCAGATAGAAAACCAATTTGGTGCCAGAATCACAACGCGGTTCCATGGTGTAATGGTTAGCACTCAGGACTCTGAATCCTGCGATCCGAGTTCAAATCTCGGTGGAACCTAGTCAAATATTTTTTTTTTCAGTTTATCTATTTGAATTGTGTATCGAAAATTTTCAAACTAAAATGATATAAAATAGATTATACAAGGTAATGAGCTCTTTTTATCTATGTCACCATACATTTGTATTATCTATTTTTTATTGCGAGATCATGTGGGTTCCATGGTGTAATGGTTAGCACTCAGGACTCTGAATCCTGCGATCCGAGTTCAAATCTCGGTGGAACCTCAGCTGAACATTAATTCTTTTTTATAAAAGTTACGAGTTTCTCGAAATTTATTTACACATCGCTTGTAAGTGCATGGATATTTGTTGAAGAGCTTTCGAACTGCATATGCAGCGCACAGACGCACTTACACACACACACACACACGCACATTTGCACAGTGCACACTGCGTCAACAATGCATACACACTAAAAATAGACTTGAAAGCTCAATGAACCGCATTTTTGCAGACTATATTGTTGTTGTTTGAATTCTTACCTTGATCACGGAACAGTCGCTTGTACGCGAGCCATTCGTCGGCAGTTAGGCTGAATGGATGCTCCTCGTTGCTGTGGGTGTAACGATGCAACCAGTCTGGATACGATGACCAAATCAATAAAACAATCTTCACCAATGAGACGGTAAACATTAAACTCAATACGATTGCAATCAGCACTTTCAGCGAGCGTTTCCACATAATAAATAAATACGCATAGTACGCACACACAAAATTCTTTAAGTAAATGCAATCAAATCAAATCGCGTATTTGGCTAGTTAAACTTAACGCACGCAATTCATTTTGATAAATATTTAATAAACTGCCCATTAACTGCTCCGACGCTAGCAGCGCAGCGCGTCCATTTTGAGTTTTTGCAACACTTGTTTTCATGTGCATTTCTTTATGACAGAACAAAGCGTATCAAATAATTTTACTGTTATTATTGGCAACTCAACCGTTCATATTTGTTTATAGACACACACAGCAACATAAAACCGTACAGAATTGCGCAGGCGAATGTTTGTGTTGGTCTGATTGCGTTTTCTCTAACAGCTGACTGGCAAGTTGCCATATAGTCATGGCCCAACGATCTGGCAGCACAGATTGCATATCCGATGCACGAACCACTCGACCCATTTACGTACACATATTTTTAATTATCTCGTATATGTTTACTAATATAGATTTTTAAGAAAAATGACACGGCGTGTTAATAAAAGCAAGGGTATTTAAAAAAAAATAAATAAAAAATAACAAGGAGAAAAAGTACTAGGTTCCACCGAGATTTGAACTCGGATCGCAGGATTCAGAGTCCTGAGTGCTAACCATTACACCATGGAACCTCTTTCGTTTTCGACGGCAAAAGTAGTAAAGTATTCACGCTTTTACACTGTAATACAAATAATACCGAATCAGCGAATTAAATATATTTAAAATTATTTTCAAATAAATTTCAAAGAAAATTTTAAATTGAAAAAAGTAATCGTATCTCAGGTTCCACCGAGATTTGAACTCGGATCGCAGGATTCAGAGTCCTGAGTGCTAACCATTACACCATGGAACCGCTTGTCAGTTGGGTGTCAAAAGTCTAACAAATAAATAAGCATATTTTCTTATGCGTTTTGCAGCTCCAAAGAATCAAATTCATTTTTCGACAATCTTTTGATTTTGATATTTTTAAAATATTTTTTATTTATTTTTTTTGTGTTTTTTATGAGCATTTATAAGTATGAAAAATCTAATTAGAATTAGCGCGCGCTTATCCATTTCCATTATCACAAGTCCATGGTCGGGATGGTATTAATCGTCAAAATATGCGTAATAGTTAGCCGTAGTAGGCATAAGGAGAGGCATATCCAGAGTAGGCGGAGTAGCCATAGGGACTGCCGCCATAATAGAACTGTGGAGCCGGCTCCGGACTGGCAATTGGCACTGGGAAAGGTGCAGCACGTGGAGCGGGCGCTGGCACAGCCAAGGAAACGGCGAACAGGGCAGCGAACAGAAGAGCGAACTGAAAAAAGAGATTTTGAATATTATATGAAAATATAAGCACAATATATACTTAAGTCTGTATTAATCTAGTTACCAGCTTGAACATTTTGAGTTTTATTTTTGAGGATTGCTTGTTGTGTTTGAAACAATTTCACTTTGTGTTTTGATGCTGTCTGCTTGAAATCGGTCTCTATTTATACCCCCAAAAGCGAATCTCATGATTTATTTATGATGACAAGAACAATGTTTTTTTTTAGGTTTTACTTTTATTTTGCATTTATGGCACTTTTGTTTTCTTCTTTGATTCGCTTTGCTCACGTTATTCTCCAAAGTTGTTGATAGTTTTGTCAGCAATCAAAGTTGCTTTGAATTCTAATTCCCTCTTAACGCCTGCTCTTTATTCGGGAACTATATATATATACTATAGATAGTACTTAGACATGTGTATTCTTACCTGTATTGCGTGGCTGGCCTTGAATCCGATTGGTATTCGCATGTTTGATGTTTGAGCCCGCCGTACAAATTCTGTGCAATGCATCGGGCATATTAATTCGCATTTCTTTGGCCAAAACTCATTCGACAGCAATTAAAGTGATTAATGATTTAATTGGCTAAATAAAAGTCGCGAATGACAGAAGTCAAATGGGTTCCTCTCATTCTTATAATGTAAATCGAAGATGAATCAAAATAGCGCAATTAGTTTAGGTAGCTGTCATAATCTAAAAAAATATTCTTATCAAATAAGTGGCAATTATATCTAGAATACTAAATCCAAAATGAAAGACCATGAATAAAAATATCGCTATTATTTAAAGTAGCTGTCAAAATTTATTTATTTTTCTAAACAGAAGTTTCGGAATTATTTTTATAATATAAATCGAAGACTGGAATGGAAAATGAATCGAATTAGCGCAATTAATTGGAGTAACTGTCAAAATCTTGAAAAACGAAAGCGAGAATGCATTTATTGGACACGATTTACTCAATTTACATAAACATTAAATTATTTGTTGGCTGTTGCAAAGCAAGTAAGCAACATCATGATACCATTGCTTTAATATGTTGAACAACTTTTAATTAATTTTTTACACATTTGCTAAGTAGATTTGTAGATAATTCGAAATGAGTTGACACAAAATTTGGAAAAATACTGTCGTCGCTCCATATTCAATGTCTTATGAAAGCGGATCCAGAAACCATTAGAAGTACTTAGCACTTTACTTGTTCTTTTTTTATTTATTTTTCTTATTTTTGTCAACGAGTTCTGTGTGTCATTAGGCTGTCGTTAAAGCCAGAAATTGATACAATAAGCTCATCTAACGAGACATGCAAGTTGAATTCAAAATCACTGCAGCCATGGTGACAACACAGAGTCTAAATTAACAGACACAGATAATGGGAGGAACAGGGCTTGAGAGGGGTGGATAAGCTACTTATGGACTATGATGTCAAAATGCCAAACAAAGTGTTTGTCGACACACATTCTCGAATATAAAAGGCCGAATTGAAAACAATTTCAATCGCAGTCTGTTTCTGTTTGCATTAAAGTCGAAAGCTAAGAAATAATCTTTCATCATGTTGAAGCTGGTAAATAAAAGATTTGTTAATTGAGATTGTAGGACGTGTGATGAGTATTTTCTCTGTTGCAGGTGTTCTTGTTGCTTGCAGCCATTTTCGCTCTTGTTGTGGCTGTGCCCGCTCCCGAGCCTGGACCGAATCCTGCACCCAGCCCACAATTCTACTATTCGGCCGGGTATCCAGCGGTGGCATATGCATCTCCCTATGTTTACTATGGATAATTTCTATTATAAATGATACATGACAATAAAGAGTATTTACACGGACATCTAAAAAATAATGATAAATTCTACTCTGATGAGCTTTAGTTTTGTCAGCCTCAAAGTATGCAGTGAAAAGTTTTCGTATCAAGACAGAAATTACAGCACGATAACCGGCATCTATCGGTCGTATATGACAACACAGACTAAAGACAAGGAGCCATCTATGAGCCAGTCTTAAAATGATTTTGTATGAAGCGCCATCTATGGGTTTTAAATAACTTCTGTATAATTGAACATGTTATGATTTCAGCCCCATCCATTGTGTTCTAAAATTATTTTGGATGAAGCGCCATCTATTGGATTTAAATAACTTCAGTATACTTGAACATGATGCGACTTCAGCCCCATCTATTGTGTTCTAAAATAACTAAGGATGAAGCGCCATCTATGGGGTCTTAATAACTTCTGTATACTTGAATCTGAGATTAAATCAACCCCATCTATGGTTCTTAAATTTATGGATACCCAAACTTGGTGTTATACGCCAACGTGTGGTGAATAATTTAACTCTACACATTTCTGTTCTAATTATAGAGACAGAATATGATGCAAATCTATTATGTCCTGTATAACAACCCCAAAAAAAAAGCACACCACTACCCCAACGTCCCAAAGCCGAAAGCTTAAAAAGCTTAAGCGGCTTTCATTTCCCCTGTGAACATTTCGAATGTTTGGCAACATGTTACCAACATGTTGCGCCAAGAATCCTTTTCAATATGAATGAAGTTGTATGTTCCCTATTTGGGATGACGACATGTTGTCTATGACGAGGTGACGAAAATAAAGGATTGCAGAAGAGGCGAAAGGACCTTCAGTACAATTTCTGATTTCGCACCGATTTGAGCAAGGCAGCAAGCTGTAAGTTGAAATCGCTCACTGTAAAGTCGTCGACGTCATCGTCGTGCGCCCGACGAGCAGCGCTTATCACGCATCCTGTTTCTGTTTCGTTCTACGCGTGTTGGTCTCAGTTCAATTTTGGCGCTCGCTTGCAATGGATCACGAATCGCGAAATGCGCAAAGGATATCATCATCATCGATGGCAACTGAATCGCGGCCATCAAACATAATTTTTGCGAGTGTCTAAGGACAAAAGGCACTAACCACAAAAAAAAAAACAGTTGTGGTGAGGCTAACGATATGTTGCCGGAAATGTCATCTCGAATGTGTGCGACTTCCCGGCCTAGTGTTAGTGTCTAACAAAAAATTGCCAAAAAGAAATACCAAAAAAAAGAAGAAAAAAAACGAGAACTTGGCCAAAAAAAAAAAATATTATTATGATGATGGTGGCATCGCCTGGTTTATTGCCTTGGCGATGATGTCATGCCACTGTGTCCACCAAAGTGAAAGTGCCGTTGTTTCTGTTGCTGTTGCTATCGCTGTTGCTGTTGCTGTCATGCTCGTTCCGTCTCCTGGCGGCACATGAGTAATCATTTTGGGCCACTCTACCGCCTACTCGAGAAATACTTACAGCCTGTGCAAGTCTAACCTCGAACGGATTACAAATCACAGACAACTCGTCGACAGGACTATAAATTAAAACTAAACCCACACACACACACACACACACACACATTTATGCAATGGATATTTTCATTTTATTTTATTGCCTGCTGCAGTTGGCAAGAAATTGTAAGTACCAAAATATATAAAACACATTTAAAGCTCAATGTTGCAACAACAACATCATTTTTTATGACTGGCATTTCAATTAGTCGCAAGTATATAAGAGCCAAAATTATGGTAATCTGGTCCCAAAAGAAATCAAGTGTTCTTCGCTTAATGGTCGTTTGACACAGGTGGGCGGGGTAATTATATTTTTCACAACATTTTAATTACCAAGTTTAAAAATAAATAGCGTGGACCCTTACTAGTTTTAATTATGTTTGAGCTAAATTTGTATTAAATCGCTCCTCAACCATTGGCTAAGATATGGCATCAGCCTTACTATGGACCATATCTTTAATTCATGCCACATCTATAAACATTTCTGGTTGCAGTTACAGTAAAACCGAAAGGAAAACCGCGTAAATTTAGTTGGCCAAAGAGCTTCTCTGTTTGGATATGCAAAACGTTTTTTTTTTGTTTGGGAATGTGCACAAAGGAGAGAATGTGGGCCAATTCCGAATTTAATTCAAACTGCAACCACGTTGAAAATGCTAGAAAAAATAAACTTTGAATTTGCCATTCTAAATCCAGTTTATTTTTTTTTAAATAATAAATTCTTCTTATTCGAATATTTACCATTTTTGGACAAGCACATTGTGGCCAATTTGAATTCCATTAAAACAGCGAAACAAACATTATTTGCGGTTTAATAATGAGCCTTAAATAACAAAATATTATTACGTAATTTGGCAACATTGTTTTGCTTTTGTTAATAAGAGTCCGGCCCGAAAGATACCGCGAGGCCAGCCAGGCCTAAAGCACTCTAACGCATTTTCCCACTTGATTCAGGCTATTTGCATATCAATTTATGCAAATACATACACATACGTTACACACACTCCCACACACACTCCCACACACACTCACACACACACAAATAAGATGCTGAGAAGGAATAATTTCTTCTTATCGTTGAACAAAGCTTCTGCAGAGAAAATGTTGCAAAAGAACAATAAAATCGGAATTCGGAATTAATAACGAAACAATTAAAAAAAGTTTTTCAAAGGGATGAAAACGATTTTTGCTTTTTTTTCTTAGGTATCGGAAAAGCTATAAATCAAAAGAAAATTTATTTAATTTTAATTATGTGTCTCAGTCCGATAATTTGAAATCTCGCCAGATTTTTAATTTGTCAACAAACTTTAATTATATAATATTACAATCAAGTCTAATGATCCACTTAATTATATTATTAATGATATTACTGTATATAGTATACAAAACAAAGATACACAAAATCGGAGATCGATGGTTTTATATACATAGATAGTTGGATAGTTAAGCCACATTCAATTAGAGATGCTCTCTTTTGAATGTTGCATATGTTGCATGTCTTCATCAATTTCAAATGGATGCATGAGATTCAAATGGTATTATAAAAATGTTACAGCTTATGTCTTTAGCATCATGTGTGTAGATCCAATTATGCAAATGCTAATGTGGTGCCACATTTGACTTCAAGTGTTCGTTGCTGCAGTTATTTCAAATTTGAAGCATATGCAACATATTCACTATTCACCTTTTTTACTGGCCAACAGTCGCCATATTACAATTTCAAATTGTATTTTATTCCAGCTTAAGTTCGGAAACGGTTAAGAAGAAGAAGAGATCTTCATATTCTTAACAACATTTTATAATTTACGTTTAAAATGTGAAGATCCTAAATTAAGCAGAGACAGAAGATTTTCGCTTAAACAAATTGTATGCTTTCTCAAATCCTGAACATATTCAAAATGGAAAGCAAGTTATGATGAAGTTGTGGAAAAGTGTGTAACAGAAAGGAAGAAGCATCTTCCGAATGAACTATATGTATATATATATGCTTAGATCAGCATCAAAATCCGAGTCGATATAGCCATATGCGGTCGACCGTCTGTCCATTTGTATAATCAAGACTTGAAATTTGAAATACGACCCTCATTTTCACAGTCTGCATGAAACCTGAACATATTTGATATGATATTACAGTTAATTCACTTTCCAAAAAGTATGAACTTTTATGTGTAGCCATGCCCTAAAAATGCTTAAGGTGCGAATTAATAGTGGGTTGAATTCTTCAAGATCTTACAAACTATACTGCATCTATTTCGCGAATATATTTCGCAAATATCAGTTTTGTTAACCAAAACGTATTTTTATATAGAACTAATATCTCTCAATTTACTGGGAGATATAAAGTATATATATATATATATATATATATATATATATATTATGCTCCAGCAGGCACATAGTGTCTACTAATCGAGCTGTCTGGACTTGGTAATTCAGTAGTTTGAGGCTAAGCCCCTTTTGACCTGTTAGTCATGTACCATAATTTAATTAGCGGAAATAATTTGATGCAGCCAATTGAAAAATGTAATTTTTGTTAGCCATAATTTATAATTTAATTTGATGTGCACAAAAACACTAAGTTACGTAATGGGCCAGCATTTTGGTGAGGCAATAAAGGGCGCTGCTGGACTTCATTTTTTATGACTTTGCATTTTTACAGCAGCTGCAGTTCTTGCAGTTGGGCAGCCAGAGAGCTACTCCACCGGGGGGTTGGGCGACATCCTGTCGCAGTCCCCACTCACGCTAACGCCATCGACGCCATCAATAACGCATTTTGTGAATGACTCCTTCATCATCTTCTGCAAAACAGTACAAAAGGATGCTGACACCAAGTGGCGTGATCCCAGGGGCCAGCCCCGTGAGAACACCAAAGGACGCGTCCACATCGAAAAGAAAACGGGTGAGTGAAAGTGCCGATGTGTGAAAGACTTTCGCTGCAATCTCCAGACAGCCCATAAGTGCCAAGAGTCAAGCTGCTGTATATCCAACGTCCAATCCATATTACATCAATTTCCTTTCACTTCCAACTTTTACTTAGGTTCACTTGCCCTGGTTTTTGAACACATCTCGCTGGAGGATAAGGGTAACTGGACCTGCGAAGTCGATTCGGCTGCAGTGCGAGAGGCTAAAAGATCCTTTGAGCTGCTTGTAAATCGTAAGTTGACTAAGTTTGACTAGGAAAAATGCTTGACTGATGGTTTCCATAAAGATAACCTCAAAAACAATCAATCAATATTTCTATACTTTTGTATATTTATGCAAAGAAATACACTCAGAGAAAAAATAGCACTGAATTTTAAGCGTAAGCTTAAATAAATTGAAAATATGTATCCAGGACTTAAGGAAACAAAAAGAAAGACACATCCGTTTTAGAAATATACTCTCTGATGATATTATGAAATTCAGTCCGATTTTTGTTCTAAATGTATGCTATGATTTGTGTGCATGTGCAGAAGCAAACTGTTATCATGTGTTATGTATAGTAATAGAAAATAAAACACTCCATAAAATCCTTGTGCTTCCTGCTATGTTATATTAACTCCATTGGCAAACAGAGAAAATCTCATTCGACAAGACGGAGCAGGTGCAATCGGTGCGCGAGGGACGCGATGCGATGGTCAACTGCTTTGTGAAGGGTCAGCCCGTACCGGAAGTCTCCTGGATGCTAAACGGCGAACACATAAACAGTTAGTAGCACACACTACACACACACACACAAACACACACTATACAACCAAACTCATGCCTCCTCCTCCTGCCCCCTTGCAGCTGTGAACTCGACGAAACACAAACGCCTGTCGGACGGACTGTTCATCAGGAATGTGACGCAATCAGATGCCGGCGAGTATACATGTCGTGCCATGCGAATAACACCCACTTTTTCGGATTCCGATCAAATAACGATACTCCTACGGATACAACGTAAGTGGCAAAATAAGGAAAATAATTTGAATGTATGTGCAAAACTCCTTCCTCCCCATCTCTGCTTGTATTGTCATCGGTTCACACTCAAGTCCTTTTTCTTTCTACTGTATTCAAGTATTCTATTCATATCTGCCTGTTGTTGCATTACACACAACTTTATCCATTCCCTTCTTATGATATTTGTAGAATGTAGATGCGATTGTGTGGCAAGCAGCATTAAAGGTATTTGAGCATGCTTCGTTGGCTTTAATGAGTTCCTCCCTCGCTTCAAGTGCGCCATGGAAATATTGAGTAGTTATGGCATTAATGGAATTTGATTATAACCCAACACATTTTGTCAATAAGCCCCTGAGCACATGCAATTAATCGAAGATATCCAATTATTGCGAAGAGCTTACAGCTTATAGCTCAAAATCTGTCCAAATTGTAATTAAAATTGTGTGCTCAACTATTTTTGCCTAATACCAAATAGGGCATTTTCAAATAAACCTTCTCACATAAGGAACCTCTTCACAACTTAAACAGTTGCACTAGCAAGCGGCTTAAGGATGATGGCCAATAGACCAACGTTGGCTTCATGAGTAAGCCATCAATCATCTGCTTCCAAGGGATTTCCAACTGCTGCATTGCCGTCTAAAATTCAACTAATGACTGCCGACCATTGATGAAACTTAACCGCTTACCACCCTGCCTGGCATCCTGGTATGCCCATTGGCTTGCAGCTGGGTAAGCTTCAAGCCTACCCCCTGAAAAGCAAATAGCAGTCAATGGAATGCCAAACTAATTTGTAGCCCAGTTGAAATGCTGAAATGTTGCAATGCTGCTGCAATATATATGTTTATGTATGTTTGCGTTTCCTGAGCAATAAACTTCATTGAGTCCTAGTGTGGACAATAGCAAGGACAGCGGCAAAATGCTAAAATGTGTCATCAGCGTACGCTTGAATGGAGCCGTTGGCGGGTTTTGCTTTGGGCTACGCTTAAATAGTGGATGCAAGCTGAACAAACTGTAACTGATGTCCCGTGAGCGGCTTCAGTTGACAAACTGCATACGAGGCTTAACCAAGCCCCAATTCTTACCATTCCTCCCCTCATGTGTGCACTGTGCAAATATATGCATTCTCTAGTACTGATCAAATCACACTTCTAAAAACCAGAATTCGATTTATTTTTAGTAATATTTTCTTAATTGTTGGACTTAATTTTGGACTAAAAGTGGAAACTAAAAATAGAAGCCAATTATTTTGTAATATCCACTTCTTCAGAATAAACATAATGTATTTCAAACTGTTGATCACATTTTGAAAAAAATTCTATTTTTTAATATTAAAATATTCGTTTTTTTTCAAAAATACTTTCTTAAATTTAGAAATATGTTGTTAACTTTTTTGGTAATTTTGTAAAACCGGATTTCGTTAAAATATCTTTGGTTACTAAGAATGGCATGCTAAAAATCAAATATCAAATTACAAACTGCTTCTGCGGCATATTTTTCGCTGAGTGTAGTCAAACGCAACCGGCTGAACTATTATGCAGGCTTAGGTGCAAACTGAACCCAATATTCCGCTTAAAAACATCCCTTGACCATCGTTGCAGACAAACCTTACTGGTTATACAATGAAACTCTCCCGCTTGAGTACGCCTATGTGGGCGGCTCCGTCAATCTTAGTTGCGATGCGATGGGAGAGCCGCCCCCATCATTTACATGGTTGCACAATGGCAAAGGAATTGTCGGTTTCAATCATCGCATCTTCATGGCCGACTATGGGGCAACGTTGCAGCTGCACATTCGCAATGCTACCCAGTTTGGGGACTACAAGTGCAAGGTGGCTAATCCGCTGGGCATGCTCGAGCGTGTCATCAAGCTGCATCTGGGGGCGAAGCCCATTGGACCAACCCGTTTCCAGCTTAAGCGTCTCTATTCGGATGCTTTCGAGCTGGACCTGCGTACGCCCCGAATGCTCAACGTTTCCGATGAGATGCAAATCTTTGGCTATCGCGTTGCATACATGAGCGACACCGATTTCAAGTACAGCGCCGGAAACTGGAGTCATGCCAAGCAGCGCGACTTTTCCTTTCATCGTGGTAAGTTTTCCACAACTGGATTCAGCCTAACTCGTAGTCGAGCTCACTCGGATTCTCGCATTCTTAATTGTTGTAATTGATAAATAAATCTTCGTTGCAGGACATCGTTTCATTATACCACATCTGGAGGGTAATACGACCTATTTGATGCGGGCTGCGTCTCGCAATTTGGCTGGACTTAGCGAGTGGAGTAACGTGAAGATATTTGCCACTGCTGGCAGCGAAAGTTGGAAGCCGCATTCGTGGTGCTTCCACATCCTGATGGCGATCATTGGACTCGCTTTGATTTGGCGTTAGGTTCTCAGAGTCTACTCTAGCCTTAGTTAGTTTTATACTATTAATATTATTGTTGCTGATTTGTGTACCTTGTTTTTATGTATATCTTCTGTGATAGATGTTTTTGTGCAATTTACTTATCCAATTATGGAAAATGCTTAACTAAGTTCACCCATTGCCAATTACGCTGCCAATATTCTGTGTTTCGTAATCATCTAGTTTGGTTTCTTTTTTATGAAGCGACGAAGAAGAAGTATAAATAT
The DNA here is from genome assembly GCA_035044325.1 of Drosophila nr. medialis 2 BK-2023a. Lineage (NCBI taxonomy): Eukaryota > Metazoa > Arthropoda > Insecta > Diptera > Drosophilidae > Drosophila > Drosophila nr. medialis 2 BK-2023a. The sequence continues at coordinate 1,345,441 of JAWNMH010000410.1, read as the reverse complement.
ATATATACATATATAAGTACATATTCATTGTCAACTCTACATTATACTAGTTGAATGTAATTAAAGCTTGACTCTACATCAATGTTGTTCATGCAAAATAAATTAATTTATAGAATAAGATCTATGCATAAAAAAAAGACGGAAAAAAAACCAAACTCACTTTGATGAATTTTACAACAGTCCAAATTAGTGAAACGAAATAAAGCCATTCAAATGAAAGGTGTAAAGAGAATTTGTGTAATGCAAAGAATAATTAACAATAAATGTGCATTCACATAAGCTTCATTTAAATGAAAGGAAAATTAAATGCGAAATATAGCTGATAAGCTGATAAGTGTATGAATAATATGGAAATAAAAACAGTTGAATGTGCAAAGACGTTTTTTACATTTTAGAATTTTTTTTTTTGCTTTGCTTTTACAGGTATCTTGAGCAATCCCACAAGTGTTGAGCTGGCCTTTAACATGTTTGAATTAAATAGATTCAAATTCGATGAAAAAAGTGCACAAAAAGTTATTCAATGATTTCCGGTGGTCCTTTTCAAGATGAGCGGTTAAGCGGCAATAAGGCTGATTACTTGTCTCGGTGATAATTGAAAAGAAATCGCTTTTTGTAAATAGCAACTGATCCACTGCAAGAGGATTTCGTAATTATAAAAGTCAATGTTATGTTCCCGTAGAGCACGTCCATCCGAGCAGCGTTCATCTTCCATTATTCATGATTACCAGATGTGCATCACATCCTCCTGTGCACTCTTTGCGCTGTCGTTAATGCTTTTTACTGATAATACCCGCACACACACACACACACACACACACATACACGATATTTGTTGGCACTCGTCTTCGTCGTACCGTCACATGGAAAAAAATAAAGTTAAAAAAAATGATTACTCAGCCATCGAGCTGCATTCAGTGGCGAATCGTGTACATGGCCAACTCATATCACTTTGGGGCTGGCCACCGTAAGCGTTAAAGTTTATTTTAATTAAAATTTACAAGTAATATTTAATGAGCCAGTAGAATGAAATCAGGACACATGTGCCACGCGCTTCAGCCGCCAATCAATACATTCATAAATAAAAAACAAAAAAATACAAATAATTTTAAGCCGACCGAAAGTGGCTTATTATCAGAAAGATACAAAGTATCTTTCACATAGTTTAAGTGTGCAGCCAATTACTACAAGCAAAAGCTCTCGATTACCCATTAGCGAACTGGTGAATGATCCTTGATTACCGAATGCATTCTGTATGCACACAATGTATATATGTATACATATGTATGTATTGCTTTATATGTATTGCTTTATATGTATTGCTTTATATGTATTGCTTTATATGTATTGCTTTTTTATCTTTTTTACTATCTATTTTAATAACTGCTTCACTTACTCTAGTTTCGACAGACGCATTGTAATTTGCTTCTTTTATCGGTTACGCAATGTGATGACATATAAAACATAAGCGCATGAAAAAGCTTTTGGTAACGCATACATTTTGCATTCACTCGTACCATGTTTGGAAATGGGGTCTTTTCGCGGCTGAGTGTTGTCTGTTTAGTGTCCAGAAGAGCGATCATCAGGTCCAGTCTCTCAGTTTTTGTATGCACTTAGATTTAAGTCTGTTTGACACCACTATATGTTGTCCCTTGAGTGAAACCAGCCAGAATAATAATTGAAAACATTGTGAAGCTCATCATAGGCAGTTCAGTAAACATTAATTAATTAAACTGAAAGTCGACGGCAAGCCATTCAACTGTCAATTAGCCGACTTTGACGATTAGTTGCATAAATGCGCAATAACTTATTTAAGAGACGCTAAACCAATAAGCCCAAACATGTAAATTGCAAATTGATTGCGGCTTTCCGTTTTGCAGGATGATTCCTTTGAGTGCGCATAAGTACAAATGCAATAAACTGTGACTTTTGTTAGATTCTTGTATCCATAGCATATCCTTATCCATATTCCTACTCCAAAAGTAAAGTAAATACTTTATTTTATCACCTTACCAGTTTCTAAGCACTGAATCTAATAAATTGCCTTGTAGAGTACTTGTTGAGAGGCGTAAGAAAAAAGTCGTTATTCGTCAAAGTCAGCTTGGATTTTGCTGCTATATTCAGCTGTCTTTTCAGGCTTTTTCCCTTCCATAAAGCCTTTGGTTCTCCCGGCTCTCAAAACTTTTGTACCTTGACGACTTTTTAAGTGGCAAAATATGTAAAACAGATTGAAAAGTGTTATGAAGAGCAAACGAAAGCGAATCTCCTGCAAATGTGAAATATGCCAAATTCAGCACGTGTTTGTGGGGTTGAAAGGGCATTTAAATATGTCAGTGGGTCTGAAAGGCATTCATTGAAAAGTATTACATTTTCGTAAATGGAAATTCCCCTGCTCTTTTTGTCATAAGTAAAAGAGCGGCTCAAGGGCGTAGCCAGCGTATCCTCTTGAGTGACAACAGTGAAAACTCTATCCAATAAGTCAATCAGTCAGCTACAAGAAAACCAAATGTTGTTAAATTATAATTAATCGATTTTTAATCATGGACATTTTACAGCCAGTGGTTTGCTCAACTTTTTTGCACCATTTTCATTCATACGCAAATAAAGCCACATTAAAAATTGAAATGTAATTTGTTATAATTACACAGAGATACCAGCTGTTTGGACCAGAGCGCCGTAATGTCAAACATGTTTCCTCATTTGATTAATTTCAATAAAATTACATATGTGTTTGCGCCATGCAACCCAATCAGATAATCCGCAGAATATGGTCACGGTGGTAATGGTAATGTTATCCTTTTGACATATTTTTTCAAAAGCGATTCATAATTGTCAGCGTCAGCGTCAGCCTGTTGGTGGTGTGGCTGATACCAAACAAAAAAACTGGTATAATTTAATTTTATCATCATTCAATGCCACAACTGCGTAGCGCAAAAAACACAAATAATGTAAATAAGAGGCATAATTCAGCCTTTGAAATCAAGTAAAACATAATTTGAAGGAATTTATGTAAATAGCACAATTAAAAAAAAAAATTACGTAAATGACGCCATTTAGGTCTCTGCTAAACGCCCGCCAGCTGCTATTCCAATCTACAATACAGAGAAGGCCCAAAGAGAACCAAATATAAGAGATTCTCTTTGTAAGCATAATGGTTTTCTTTTGCTTTACGAAAGCTAAAAAGCAAAACAAGTGTTTTTGCCGCGTGACAGTCAGTTGAGACTGATAACGATCGCGAAGGCGTTCTCATATACCGAATAGCGGAATTTCAAACCAAAGAGTGAAACACTATCTCTTTAGTGCAATTATAAATGTGTACGCCGAGTTTCAGTTGATATCTGCCCGCATGTTTTATAAGAGTGTTTTTGGGGGATTTAGGGACTGATAAGTTCTCTTATTTATTTCAAATTGAGTAATTAAGAGAAATTCAAAATTAATATATTAAAAAAAAAGTTCAAGAATCCTTTCAAACTCAATTAAGCTCAAATATTGTCTAAATAAAAATTTTGGAAATTAAAATTCTGGATCGATATGTTTTACTACTAAATGTAAACTTTCTGAGAACATCATAGTCAAACGACCCTTATTAAATCATGAAATATATATAAAAATGGCTTCTGATTTCACTGTAAAGCATTTTATTTATTACACATTTAGATTACAGTTATACACACATACATGCGATAAGGAACTGATCGAAAACAGTCATGAAAGAACGGTATATAATGATTTTTACTGTTGCGTATCTCTATTATCTATATATAAGTACGTACATACTTATATTTGCCGCTTGATTGTGCACTACTTCGCGACTTTGCCTATCAGAGCATTTGTGACATCACAAGTAAATATGTTTTTTGCTCAAATCGCATCGGCTGCTAGCCTTAGTAAACAAAGAAGGTTGTCAACAACCAGTGGTCTGATAAAGCAATTTCAGACAATTTAAATTCACAATTCAATTTTATTGTAAATATTGCTTGATCATCGATTTATAGTAATAAGAGAAGTGGAATCCAATACTTAAAATGTTCTTACAGCTATTATTGCAACATGAGCAAGTTGCGACGCTGTAAAATAAGATTGGTCGGTTTCTTCACTTTTTCATCTTTTTTCATCACACATTTGCATAAAGCGGAAAAAGCAATAAAATGCAAACAAGGCGAATCATTGATGATGTGAGCAGGCCTACAAACAAACAGCTCGCCCTCGGCAAGCCACACATAGTCATTTAAGTTAATTTTTTTTCCTCTTTATTTTAAATGAGATTACAATAAGAGTCATGCAAATTTAACAGTTTCAAGGGAACATTTCAACAATCATCGTTTATTGTATCTTGGCGGGTATTTCGACGCAGACAATATCCTCACTGTTCTGGTCCTGCAGTTCCCATTTGACGCGCACAGAGACTTTGGGATAGCTCTTCAGCACGGGCAGCCTGGCCGTATATCGATACGTCTCATTCTTTTCCAACGGACATTTCAAGCCGCTGTTGACGCACGCATCGGGATTGCTGAGAGGAAAGGGCATCTCGATGCCCAATATCTTGCCATGTACCACCGTTTTGACGGCTGAGGCCACTTCGGCCAGAGCGAAATCTATCGATATTGAGACATTCGTATTTCTTTGCAGAACACACTCAGCTTTAGTTGTATCACAGCCTTCTATCGTGATTTGCGTGAATTTCCCAGTTTTTGAGCCGCAGTCGTGAAATTCAAGTGCTGCTCCCAGCTGCAGTACCAAGAGCAATGACACGATAAGCACGCACAACTTAAACATGATTCTAATTTCGCTTAATTAAATTACAAGTACACAAGATGATTTAATTAAATTATCTGACTCATATATATTCTTCTCTGCGAGGGCTGAGCAACAACTGAATTAAGAAATGCAAGGCGACACAGGCAAAAGCCAAAATCAGTAGCGCGCCTCACGCAAATGTGAGCTTTGTATCGATAGGCAAATCGATATCGGACAGTCTCTGTTAATTTAACAGACATGAGCTTTCAAAAAAATAATATTTTAATTGATAAAGTTGACATTTGTAATTCATAACTCCTACTAAATTACAAATATGCAAAATAATAGATTTGTGTGCATTTTTTTAATTCTAATAGTTACAGTTTACATTTGCTTTAACAGATTGCTGATGTCGGCCCGATGTATTGTTTATTTTCCCATCACTATCGGAAAGCTCCTGCTATTGATTCCAGTTGGCATCTGGTTAGGTTTACTTTTGCCGCAGTAGTAGCAGCATTTTACTGGCATTTAAAGCGGTTCTCGATTTATTGCTTAAATATTATTTACATCCATACTAATTAAAAAATGGCACAGATATGTAAACGAAGCTTGTTGGCAGCAAACCGAATTGCACTCAACGCACCAGCTGCTGTTATCCGTTGCAAGTAAGTCTTAATGTTTGTTGCATTCACTAGCGTTGTACTTGTTTAATGTAACACGTTGCAATGTAGTGTCATTTGCCAAGGTCATTGCAAATGCCGGTATATTTATGCATTACAACTGTATGTGTGTGAGCTTATAAATGCATGTATTTGTGTCTAACGCTGGATAATTTGTTGCTTTTGTTTTTCCTCTAATTGGCTGAGTTTTTTCATTATGTCAGCCGGTTATGCATGAGTTGTAATCAAAATAGACTCGTGCGATTTTGTATACTTGTACTTGTTTACTATATGGAGCATCTATATATGTATGTTATATGCCTATGAACAGATGCAAATCTATTAATATTGCAATATCTTCTGCAACTTTTTTTTTATATCTTATTTGCGATAAGGAATGACCACAAATGTATAAATGTATCACATACATATACATATTAAAGTGGAGTGTCAGTTTTTTACTGGGGTAAAATAAATGTGGCACAATTGCAAGTGTATCATACTATGACGGTAAAATTATATACATTTGTGATATCTATTTATATTTTATTCTATATTAATTTATAGTAAATTTCTCAGAAAATGATTGTTTAATTTCATTTTTGTTTAATTGCTTTCATTCACTCGACCCTCACTTGATATCATATCATAACTCTGTTTCCTGTTTGTTTAATTGAATTCATGCAGAAACTTTTTAAGTAATTTCTGATGGAAAAAACCTTCTAGTTCATTAACAAAAAATATATATAATAAGAGCCAACTTAGTCTGAAGTCCGAGACATTAATTTATTTTTTTATGTGTTAGTTATATGGTCAACGCCTATCTCGATCCCAGATTTAACTATATGCATACATATTATATCTTAATAAAAATAATGACAAAGTGAGTATTAAAGAAGGAAATCAGAATCTTATCTCCAGTCGCGATTGGCTCTTGTCAGTCTCATTGAACTGAATTAAATGAATCGAGGATTGTTTACAGAAGCAGATTGCGATAAGCGGTCTATTTACAAACAACAACCCCCCGCTGAAATAACCCGTCAGTATTGTGGTGTCATAAGTTTGACTTTTACCTGTACTTGACTTTCAGACTAATGTATTCCAACGTATCACGTGATATTCTTAACTAATCTAGTTATTGAAGTGATTAACGAATAGAAAATTAGCAAGTTCTTAGATAAGTTCCGAAAACAATCGTCTGAAGAAGAAAAGAAGAGAGATCAAAAATAAACTCAGTGGAAAGAACAGTCAAAGATAATCACAAGCGGTTGTAAAAATAGTTTTTAGCACTCTTAAGTATTAATCAGAATAATTAATTTCGCGACAAAAGACTGTAAATCGCTGGCAATCTAGTCTTTTAAATGGTTTGAGATTTGTTGCTTAGATTTGGGGAGCAATGATGAACAAAAATCTTAACGTTTTAAATCTAAAACAAAAAAAATAATGTCAGACAAATTTGGAAGACCCTAAGTGGACTTGAATACAATTTAAACCAAATAATAATTCTCTTCATACTTTTAATTTAAGTTATTTATTAATATATTTGTTTGAGATGATGTTTGAGCATTATTTTCAGAAAATTCACATGGCATCAAACCAGGTACTGATTTGACTTTATTTTTATTTCAGATCCACATGGTTTTCCGATGTGGAAATGGGTCCCCCGGATGCCATTCTGGGTGTTACCGAGGCCTTCAAGAAGGATCAAAATCCAAAGAAGATCAACCTTGGAGCCGGTGCCTATCGTGATGACAACACCAAACCCTTTGTGCTGCCCAGCGTGCTTGAGGTGAGTGATTCCCACCTTTAAGATTATCCACTAAGCTGTTCTTTCTTTCAGGCTGAGAAACGTATAGTGGGTCGTGGTATGGATAAGGAGTATGCAACCATTATTGGTGTGCCAGAGTTCTACAACAAGGCAATAGAGTTGGCTCTGGGTGCGGAGTCGAAACGATTGCAGGCGAAACTCAATTGTACCACACAGGCTATCAGTGGCACTGGAGCACTGCGCATTGGCGCCGCCTTTTTGAGCAAGTTCTGGAAGGGTAATCGCGAAATTTACCTGCCATCCCCGTCGTGGGGCAATCATGTGCCCATTTTCGAGCATGCTGGCATGCCTGTGAAGCGTCATCGCTACTACAATCCAAAGAATTGCAATCTGGACTTCAATGGCATGGTCGATGATCTGAAGGTAAGCGAAACAATCACATAGAGATTGTGTCCTAATTGTGTTATTCTTTTTACACAGAAAATCCCTGAAACATCTGTGGTACTGTTGCATGCCTGCGCCCACAATCCAACAGGTGTGGATCCCAGTGCCGAACAGTGGCGTGAACTTTCTCAGGTTTTCAAGCAGCGTAAGCTGTATCCGTTCTTCGATATGGCTTATCAGGGCTTTGCCACTGGTAACGTTGACGGCGATGCTCAGGCTGTGCGCATCTTTGAGGCCGATGGTCATGATTTCTGTTTGGCGCAAAGTTTCGCCAAAAATATGGGTTTATATGGCGAGCGCGCGGGCGCCTTCTCCATAATCTGTGCCGATGTCCAGGAGACGGCACGCTGCTTATCACAGATCAAGATTCTCATTCGTGCCCTCTACTCGAATCCACCAATTCATGGAGCGCGCATCGCTTCCGAGATTCTCAATAGTGCCGATTTGCGCAGCCAGTGGCTAAAGGATGTGAAATTGATGGCCGATCGCATTATTGATGTGCGCGCCAAGCTCAAGGCAAATCTTGAGAAACTCGGCTCCACGCACAATTGGGAGCACATTGTCAATCAGATCGGCATGTTTTGCTTCACGGGCCTGACGCCGGAGCAGGTCGATAGCCTGATCAAGAATCACAGCGTTTACCTGACCAAAGATGGTCGCATTTCCATGGCTGGTGTAACCAGCAAGAATGTCGAGTACCTGGCCGAGAGCATGCACAAGGTGACAAAATAAATCCAGGTAGCAGTAGCGTATGGAAATGGTAAGAAACCACTTAGCGATATCTGACCAACAATTATTTTTGATAGCGTTCTACGACGATAGAAAATTGTATTTACTTAAGACTCACACTTTCTCTCTGTAAATACGCGCTATAGATCTGCCTTGAAGAAAATAAAGCATTTTTAATGATACATATTGAACAATATAAAATACATATGTGTGATGTTTTCAAATTCACTTAGCATATCAATAACTGCTCAATAAAATATATAAACTCATAAGCACACAGTACATCAGCTATGCGAATTTTCCTTTATTCTAACTAACATAAATAGAAAGACAATTTTTAATTATACAGACAAATTGTTGGTCCGTATATCATATCCATATCTCTGATATTTATTCTTAAAAACTCATTTGGTTTAAAGTTACTTTCTGCTAGCTTCTTCTGTCTGTCTGTCCAATTGGAGTATACTTATGTAATTTGTTATATTTGTTATTTTTTGTATTATATAGAACTAGAATCACGGTTTGTTATAACGATATCTTAACTTATCGCTTGGCTCACAGTACTCCTTGATAATGAGCTTGCACAGGAATATATGGAATACTACTATTATTGCACACACTGACACCCAGAAAAGGGCGGGCAGTCCGCCCAGTTGATGGCCATGCTTATGGAGGGCAATCACATGCTGCTCGTGCGCCGGAGCTGCAATTTGCAATTTATGATTAAGATGCAATTTTTGTTAAGAATGTAGCAGCTTACCCTCGACTACTTCCTTGACGTGTATGGCATGATGAATGTCCTCCATGTGTTGTTTATCCTCGGTTATATATAATATTGCTGTAAGTGGTTCAGTCAATTTCACAGGGAAGTCTCGGCGACTTTGACTACAGCAAAGAGATGCAGATAAGTTAAGAATTAAATTTAGCTTATGCTCGATATTTACGTCAACTGGATTGGATCGTCCAGACAGCCGCCATCGCAAGCATAGTAACTGCGATCGGAACGATCTAGGGCCACATTGATCACCGCCTTATTGTCGTCCTTAACAATGATGGTGACATTGACGTGAGTCTTGTTGCCATAGTTGAGGCGTCTAAAATGAAAGTCGCGATGCAGGAATTTCGGATGCATATTGCATTCCAAATGCTGATTGCTGAACCGAAAGCTGCCGAAGCTGAGTGTCATCGCCTGAATGACACCAGAGGCGCCGGCACGGATTAGATTGTGGCAGCCTTGCTTCTCCAATGTCAGCATCCAGGAGGACACCAGCGAATTGAGTTGAGTCAGCGTGGACATGTCACGCCACAGATTCTCTGCTTGCAGCGTGTGATATGAATCATAGCAGCCCTCCGCATATGTCAACGCCTTGGCAATGTCCTCACGCATTCCCGCAGTGCCTGATCCGGAGACTGCGCCCACTTCTTCGAATTCGAAACTGCGTACTTGTGAGAGCACCGCATACATGGTTGCATTAATGCGATCACCATTTAAGCTATTGTCCGCCTTGGAAGTGCTTATCGTGAAACCGGTTGCCCAAAGATCCGTCCACACATTAATGTGCTCCTGCCGATACGAATTGATGCTGTACTGCGAACCGGATCCGGATGCCTTGGCGCTGAGTTTCTGTAGTAGCTTTGTCATGGCCTGAATTGAATGCTGTTCAATGGTTTCAGATGTAGCTTTTAGCTGAGCCTCCGTCACTGGCTTGGAATACTCGATGACTAGTGGATAGATGATGCGCACAGTGCCCCGTTTGCGCAGCTGTACTTTTGGTTCGAGTTGTGGCTTAACAATACTAATTACAATCAATTTACTGGGGTCATCAGCTGACGGCTGAACCGTGCCCGTAATAACTTCTAGGGCATTATAAGTGAACATGCCTATCTGTGCTTCATCGCTGTAATTGAACATGGTTAAAACGTGTGGAGATCTCTGTGTGGAATTGGCCAGTTACCTGAGCGGAATGCTGCGTATTGTGGACTTGGGCAGTCGATTGCGCGGCAATATAAGATCAATGCTCTCAACCACGTTGCGTGTGTTTGTGATTTGCAGCTCTTGCATCAGCACATTGGGCTGTGTGCGATGCGCGTACATTGTGTACGACACAAAGTAGCCGGCAAAGCATTGAAATCGATGCACCATTCCCGTCAGATACTCCACTACGGTGGCCTCCTTCTCACCACCCGTTGCACTCGCCTGTGATACGGATACCAATGGCTGGAAACGTATGAGTAACTGCATCGCCCGGCCATGCTTGATATTCAGTGCAGCGTCGGCGGCCACCTCCAGGCCAATGTAACCGTTGCCCACGTAGGGCGTGTAGTCCCGCTCACCTTCCAGCAGCGGCGACACGTGACGAATGTTGGCGTCATACTCGTAGTTTAGCAAAATGTAGGGCGTTAGACGGTCGTCCATGCACATGCTGTGCGGATCTAGTAATGTAATTTGCATAAAATCGAGTTGTGGCATGGAGTAGGAATATGATAACTTCACCTTTCTGCTCTGTTGGGCTTAAAAATAAATAACGAAAGATTGGTGGCAGCATATAGAAAACAATGCACACGCACAACAAAAGCAGAAACAAACGCCGGTATGATGTTAGGGTGCCTTCGGCTAAACGCTTTAGTCTTCGCACAACATCCACTGTCTCGAATTTGTTTTTGGCTGATCGGAAGAACATATTGATTGCGATTTAACCATTTAATTTGCATTGGAGCACACTTTTAGAATTTATAGTGCTTGGCCGTAAGCTGTGGCCAAACACTGAAATATCAAACTCCCATTCGTTATCGATATATCGATACACCTTTATTGAATATTTTTACACAATCTAGTATTTCCAAACAACGGTTTTTATACAAACTTAAAAAAGATATATATTTGCTCTGTAATTTCGGAGTTAATTTTATGACGAATACTTGCTCTTATTAGATAATTGAGCTTTCTTACCAATATAAGCAATGCCACTATTAATTTTTATCGTTCAACTTCCTGAATCATCGATCGATAAATTAAGATCTCGTTGATATCCCAATGATCACCTCTAGATTACTGACTTGTTTTTGTTAATTGTGAAGAAACATGTCCAACAAAGCATCGAATTCGTGCGCTAAAAAGTACAGGAAAAAGAGATATCTCTTTTTGTTGCCATTGTTTGGTTTGCTGCTGATTTTAATTACAAAATACTCGACTGAATCTGGAAACGATCTCGATGATCAGTCGATATCCGAATGTGTATTTTGTAAGATTGCCAAGGGCAGGTTCCCAACCACAAAACTAGAATTTGAAGACGATGAATACGTAATTTTTAAGGATAAAAACCCAGCGGCCAAGAACCATTATTTGGCTGTTCCCAAACAACACTATGATAGCATTAAGGTCTTGAATAAATCCCACATAGGCCTAAGTAAGTTTGGGTAAGCTTATTAACATATTTAATTTATGTATAATTAATCCACATTTATTCCAATGTTACAGTTGAGCGCATGCAGAATGGAATGATAAATTTTTTGAAATCAAAAGATGTGGATTTTTCAGATGTAGTTATCGGTTATCATGTTCCTCCGTTTATCTCACAAAAGCATCTGCATCTACATGGAATATCGCCCGTTTCTGAAATGAGCTTTTTAAATCGGATTAGCTTTTTTACGCGATCGTTTTGGTTTAAGTCGGTAAGCTGGATATACAAATTCCTAATTTTGCACTTAACCTTTATTTTGATTGTGTGTAGAGCCAAGACGTTCTCAGATCCTTACAACGTTCTGACCTTAAGTGATGATTGGAAGATTGACTCGTTTCTCCACGGCAGCAGAGATGGGTCTTCAACTGACAGATAAACAGATAAAGAATATACATGTGTATATATATATATACACTCAATAGATCTCCCCATTAAACATTCCTGAACAAAATGAATTAAACAAATACTAATGATTACAGTAATCCATTCCCTCAAAAACAAAAATGATTACAAATTGAAAAGTGATTTTTGCTTAAAACATCTGAGAGGGGTATGTGAATAAGGTATGTACATATGCAAGTGATTACAGACTCATATTAATAGACAACAAAAGGTTTTTAGAAATATATGTAGCTATGATTAAAATTTAACGTCGTGGCAGTCGTACGTAAAAATATTTCATAGTGGGATAATAGATAAATTTGGCAACAGTTCAAGCAGTGCTCAAGCGATACTAATATCGTAGCCATGCACACAATGTATCGATAGTTTGATCGATTGTTTTGCAGCACTAAAAGCCAGCAGCAGCACCAGCAAACGCTGAGTTTTGGTTTGTTTTAGTTACAAGATTCGCAAAAACTATTTGGGAAATCAGCTCAATTAAGTTGCAACTGAACGGATTGGAGCGCTTCAAACGCAGTGCGTTCAAAACAATCGCAGCATGTGGCCGCAAACGCTGGAAATGTCCCGCGACGAGTGTCGGGGTATGCTGCGTCGACTTGGTATGTGAAATGCTGCTCCCGCCAGCGCCAGGAGCATACTCTCCTTTTCCACTTTATCCAACTGCAGCCTAATTGCCCATGTGCATCTCCAACTAATGCCAAATGCTCTCCATTCATTTGTATTCATCGTGCAGAACTCGAATCGTATTCGCATCTCGTAAGCGTTTTTCGCGCCCAAGGCTCGCTCTGCGAACCAAAAGCCAAACTGCTTGAGGAGTTGCGCCAAATGTTTCACATAACCCAGGAGCGTCATCGCGCCGAGGTGCGACGTGCCACCAACGACGAGCAACTTTGCACCATTGCCGAAAAGTATATATTTTATATGCTAGGTTATCATATATATATATGTGTGTAACCCTATATCCACATTTGCAGTGTCTGCGGACCGAACACATGGCAGGAATGGTCACGGGAAGGTCGCCGTCCATATCCCCTGCTGCCGCGCATAAGTCCCCAAACCGCATTGGCGATTGTGGCCAACGATTTGGCGGCGAAAGCCTATGCGGAAAATGTTAAACTTGCAGCACCGGGCGAAACTGGCGCTAATTATAGCGATGCTCTATTGGACCAGGCCACCTATTCGCATCTGAGGCATGGCATGAACAAACGGCAGGAGCCATATGTGGTCATGGATGAGCCGGTGAGTCTGTCTAGCATTATATAACTAGCCTCAGCCCATTTGATGAACCTGCCCAATATGTCTACATCTACTGTACATACGTGTGTATGTAGTGAAAGTACAGTCTGCGCCTGGGTCGCATGCTCTACTCACTGACTGACTGACGGGGGGCTGATTGTCCCAGTGTGCAGCTCAAGTGAGTTTTTAGTGAGTTCAATTTGTGTTCGAAGGATCTACCTACACACACACACGCACACACACATGCATATATATATATATTTACAGTCATACAAATTGGTATTCAGATATTCCAATTGGAATATGCTAGGCGCTTAACAGAGCCAGAGCACAAGATATTTGGTGTCCTCTAAGAAATTCCTGTTCCCCATGTGGCAGATACTCTGATAATTCTTACTAATTTTTTTTTTTTTTGCGCAATTAGTGCCAAATATCGCTTATTGTTTTGTTGTGTGCATTTAATTAAATTTGATTGAACTCCGCATCGCTAGCAAATAACCAGCGCCAGTTAACAGCATCAGTGTGATGTTAAGTAAAATTAACCATACAGTTACAGTTCGATATGCTATAATCCAGTTATCGATATCGATAAGAATGTTAAAGCGTTCGACATGTTAAAATTGATTTAAAAAAAAACACGAATTATTAATAATTATTAATTATGCGTACTACGAGGATATGTTGTTGATATTTAATAAATACTTTAACTTACTGAAAATTTTAAAATTGTACGATTATTGTTAACAGTTCAAGGTGCCCGATTTGCCCAGCGAAATAAAGAAGGCGACCCTAAAGCGAAGAGAAAACGAGACGGGCGAAGTGAAACAGAACAAAAGGCGCAGCACACCTCATGATAAACAGCACGGCCAGGCGCAGCAGTTGTCGTCGTCACAGCTAAGTGCTGTTGGCAAGGATGAAGACGGTAAGATGGGGCCGCTGGAACAGCGCCCAAGCGCCCGTACGCTGCAGCAGCGCTATTTCTATCAACAACAGCAGAAATACAAGCAGCGAATGGCAAGCAAAAAGGGGCCCAGCAATAGATTGGGCGCAAATAGCGGCGTCGCTGGTGTCGGCGCCAACACGAAGCCTGCAAAGAGCGGCAGGCGACGGGCACAGAAACAGCTGCAACAGCAGATGCAACAAAAACAGCAACAACAGCAGCAGCAACACCAGCAGCAAGAACAACATCAGCAACAGTTGCCACATCAGCAACATAAAGTATTATTGCCGTTGGGGCCACCACCGCCAGCAGCGGAATCCCCAGCGTCAGCGAATGCGAACGCCAATCATCTGGTGCAGGCGCACGTGGAATACATAATCGACGAGGCACTCAAATCGGTGGCTGCCACCAAGCTGAAGACGATACCCACCGCACGCGTTGTCTACGGACCGCCCGAGGTCCTTTCGCCAACATCGACGCGTGCGTTTATAAACTCACCCATTGTCTTCAAGGAGAAGTTGTCGCCAACACCGCAAACAATTGCCGTACCCCTTTCCGTGCCCGTGCCCGTGTTGCAGCAACAGTTGAGCACTCCGGTTAAAAAATACATTGTTGAGGAACGTCATTCGATTGTCGTTGGTAGCAGTCAGCCAATTACTGCTGCTGCTACAACTGCACCTGCCAATGTGTCAACGGCCAATCTGCCACTGGCACCACAAATAATAAGCGTGCAACAGATTGCGGCGCCCCCAAAAATGCGTACAACATCAACAGCAAGCGGCAGCGGCACAAACACCACCACCACCATACTGCCAACGGGCACAAAGCTGACGCCCAAGAAAATCAATCTGCTCGACAAACATCAGCTGCCCTCCATGCCCAATACGGCATCGGTGCGCATTCTGCCCATCGATCAGCAGCAGACGGCTCCAGTTCCCATCCCAGCGCCATCCATCAGCAATCTCGCGAGCAGCAAATCGTCATCAATGGTGGCAACGGTGCAAAAGTACATTGTGGACGATCGTGTGCCTAGCCAGGGACAGAGCATTACGACGCCGTTGAGCAGTAGCGCCTCTGCTGTGAACATTATTAAGAATATACCGGCCAGCAGCTTGAACAATACGCTGATTACACCACTCAGCAGCGGAGCGGTGACGCTGCCAGTAGCGGCGCCTCTATTTCGCAAGGCACCTGCGACAACATTAACCACAGCAACGACAGCAACCGGAGGAGGAGCAGGTGGAGGCGGCAGTGGATCATTGTCGACGCCACAGATACTGGGCAACATAAAGCTGACGAGCGGCAGCGCCATCAAACATGTGCCCAGCAGTGCGCTGCGCAACATTAAGATCTGTTCTCAAAATGGCAAGGTATTCCTACAGCCCGCCAAGCTGCACGCCGGCAGCATAATACACAAACTGAACACGACGAATGTGGGAGCAGCGGGCAGTGGAGGTGTCACTGTGAGCAGTGCCAATCTGTCGCCGACGGGCAGTGTGACGCCCACATCGCCACAATCGTCGCCGCAGCGAATAACGATACAGAAGATGCAATTGCTGACGCCCACGCAAATGATATCGAGTGCTGGTGGCAGCGTTGTCTCCAGCTCCGGCATTGCGAGTGGCCCAGGTGCCAAGGTCAAACCCACCACACTGACCCTGAGTTCAACTGGTGTTGGCAAAAATAATTTGGTATTTCTGCCCACGAGCGGCATGCGAGCAGTGACGCTGGCCTCCAGCAAGCCCAAGTCTGGCGCCGAGCTGCTCACAGCCAAGCCCAATGTGCTCGTCATAGGTCCATCCTCGTCCGCCAATGTGGCCAGTAATGCACCACAGGTTACAACGGCAACGTCCGTCTTGGGCAAGACGAAGGCCAATCAGCTCATCACGGAGGACACACCCATCGATATCATCAACATGCCCATCATTGTGGCCGACAATGGGACAACGGAAACGACGAAGACGACAGTTAAAGCGGCGCCGATGATGGTGCTAAATGCAACCGACTGGGAAATGGAACTGGATCAGGCATCCAAGGCGACTGCCGTTACGACAACAACACCCACAACAACAATTAGTAACGATTCGAAGGGGAAGCAGTCGCTGGATGATGCCATCATGGAGCACATAGTGGAGGAATTAAAAGATTCCAACACGCAGCTCAAACATCGAAGTAAGTAGCAATGGAGTGTATGATTTTTTAATCCTGCTAAATATTTTGTGTAATCTTTCAGTAATTGAACTGCATGACGATGCCGATGGTGCCATTGAGTATATGGACATGGAATTAGAGCAGCCCATTGAAATCGAGTGCACCAGCAACTTATCACCGGATTCAATGTCCGGTAATGCAACAACAAGAACAACAACAACCACATCGCTCAAGGCAACCATTGTGCCACCTCTGGTGCAGGAGCAGAAGAATCGGGTTGCGGCAACAAAAACAACAACACCAGCAGCAGCAACAAAAGGCGCAGCAGCCGCAGCAGGAGAATCGACAACGATGAAGACGACAACGTTTTAGTGTTCATTTCTGTCATTTCGCGAATAGTTTTTGAATTTGACATTTTGGTTGCTCATTGACGGATCAGTTTTAGGAAAGCACAAAAGCAACAAAAGCATATGCATACACAGACCCGGTTTAATTTAGATTTAGTTAAGATTAGTGCCGTGCAACATTATCATTATATTATATATCTATATCTTCATGGAAATATTTGTGAGAACCGCTTGAAGAATATCGATCATAAGCTTTGGCTTTGGCTTGGCTTCAAATTAAATTATCGGACTCGGACCTTGTTTAGCGCAGTTTTTTGTATCGCCCAACAAAATGATATTTTGTTGACATCTCCAAGCTGCCACCATCGAAATACCTTAATATTTGTGTACATTGTAAATATCATTTAGTTTAGCGTTTTAAAACAAACAAAACAAAAAAACAGGAGAAAAGTCATAAGTGAAAGTGTGTTTTTAATGAGATTATAGTATTTAGTTATTTCTTACGTATGGCCGCTAAAATAACAATCAATGTAAATATTAAACACAAAAGAAAACTTGTTGAAGAATTTCAATAAATGCTTAGAGTCAGTCATAACAATTGGTATGTAAATTATACACTGTAAAGAAGAGTAATAGTTGAAATAAATTAAACGGAACAAATTGTTAGAGCTGTAAAACTTGTATACAAACATCCCCCATCAGCATCCACATCCAAACTTGCGCATAAATATATATTTACATTTCTCACTACCACTAACTGGCAATTTAGGTGTTAAGTATTTTGTGCATGGATTTTGTAAATTAAAATCATCAAGAATGTTGTAATATTTTAGAGAAAAATTAAGAAGCGCAATCGAAGCGAACCACCCGGAGGTAAACAAAATGTAATGTGAAATACAAAATATTGTTAAACAATGCGTGCAGCTGTAAAACTTTTAACATACAAATTGTAAATGAAATAAATATAAATGTAAACAAAATGACAAATCTATCGAATTAATATTTACTGCAGTTTATCCTCTTTGTTTGTTGTTGTTTTTTTTATTTTTTGGCAAAGCCCAACAAATAAAGAATTTTTATTTAAGGAAATTCAATTGAAAAAATGTACAATTTTTATGTATAAGTTAACTAAATTAGATTATACTGAATTTACGATCGTTCCCCTGGCAACCTTTTACTAAAGTTGAAGATAATCGAAAACCTATTTACAATCATTTATTGTTCGTGTATATTTGTAGAAATATCAATTTTTTTATACCATTTTCGACCATCCCCGCCGCTTAACATGTTTTTTGTTTTTACAATTGGATTAAGGTACTAAACACATAAGGATAAAAGGATAATGAGTTGCTGTTGTAATGGTTAAGAGTTGGAAATTCAGTACAGTTAACAATTAGTTTAGTGTAACCACAATTTGGTTATGTAGATAGACTAAACTTAATGATTACAATAATTCATTCAATTGCGTCCCAGGGCCGTGCCGTGTCCCCAGGCCGAGTTGGCCGACTGGCGGGCTGGCGGTGCTCTGCTCTCGGGTGGCACACCAAATCCACTGATGCCGCCGGACACGTCGGGAGCGATGCGTTTCCTGCAATGCGAATAGATAATCTTTTAAAGAGAAATCCCGGCAACTAAAATTGGAGAGTTGCAACTTACAAGAACTGTGGCGTCTCGAGGAAAGCGTTGCCACCCAGCTCTTGTGGGTATTGGAATTTCAAGAAGTAGTAGACGTGTCCATTGAAAATGCCCACCAGTGAGGCCAGAGAACCGTGGAAGATCAACTCAATGCCCGCCAGCACCCACGGCAAATACATGGCCTTAAAGCGACTGCCGAACCAAAAGTTGACGATGACCTCCTTGTTAAGTTGGCACCAAATGTAAGTTATGGCCACGACAAGCATATCCATGAGGAAGTAGACATTGAAGACCAAACCACCAAGATTGGCCAGGATCGCTGTGATGATCAACAGATACATGTAATCCGACGGACTTCTCCCATATTGATCCTTTTCCAAGCGTGCGCTATACTGTGTGATGAAGTAGCAGTTGATGAGAAAATGGAAACCGGTGGCGCCGTTCAGCGGGAACACAAACAACGAGGTTATGCAGCGCCACAGCTGGAGGCGGGTGAAGACCAGCTCCCGGGAGAGATACATGTGTTCCATGGGCAGCAGGCCGAATCTGCAGAGCAGGCTCAGGCTAACGGTTGCGGTTAGCCAGTAGCGAGTGAAGCGGGGCAGCGATTTGTACCATGTCCCAGCGTCCATCCTGTCCAATGAATTGTTGTTTTTTTTGGTTTTTTATCGGTAATTCTGGCAAATCGTTCTTACTTTTCCAATTGTTGATTTACGTGTCTTTAATCTGAAGTGTAACCCCACATGAGCGAGACAAAATGTTGAAAGTGATTTGACAAAATACCAAAAGGTATTTTTTAAGTAATTTGTATGGCAAATAATACTAAGGTCAAACTATTTCTACTGGTCTGGTTGCCTGCTTTATGAATCGTGCGCCCAGCAAAGTAAATTATAGCTAAACAATATTAACATAACAAAATTAAAGTTGTACAGTATCATGAAAAATAAATAAAGTTCTTGTGCTTGCTAATACGGGTACATAAATTAAATAACTAACTAGCTTACATAATAAAATGCTCTACAAATTGCGAGAATAAAATCTTCTTTAATTCAACCATGTGGCAACCTCCGACGGTATTACGAAATCGATAATTCGATTATCAGCGCGCATACCAAGAATTCGAATTACAGAATTTAACAAAACTATGTGTGTTACTGCTAAGCATTGAAATAAATCGTTCACAACGATCACGACGTAAATAAAGCTCGAACATGAATGAGTGTTTTGTTCTATAATATGTTTCTGATTTTAATATTATTTTTAAATTGGGTCAAAGCTAACCAGCTCTTTTACATTATTTGGACATTTGCCACAGCAGATAGTCAAGCCACACATAACAATGGAAAACGAACGCAACTCACTGGTGCGAAAATAATGCACAGAGGAACACTAAAAAACACCACTTGAAAATGTGCGCTTTTCCAACTAGCTGCACCCGTAAGTGGCAAGTGCCGAATTAATTTTACCAACGATGTCAAATTAAAATAATTGACAATTCCATATCTGGGCAGTTGATTTTATTTCTGCATCAATTTTTGGCATATAATCAATGTTGTAAAATATGTTTACGAAATCACAAAATAAACTAACAAATTTCATCTAATTATACTCTATTTTATTATACTCAGAATATGATATTTGAACATGCTACATGGGTAATACAATAAACATTTTGTTTTAAAAAATCGTTTAGTTAAAAATGCTTTAATTGTATTGATAAGACATAAATATAAACACATATATAAACCTTAAGAACATTTATAAGTTATAATTGCCGTGAATTTAATGTTATGCTTTTGCGACAATTTCAAAATTAAAAGTAAAAGTTGAGAGCGTTAAAACCATAAATCACATCAAGACAAAATGGAGTTTTAACTCTAAGAAACGCAAAATTGCAAAGGAAAAATGAAATGAAAAATAAACGAACTGCGCAAGTTTTTGCCTGTTGAATTTTAATATTTTTTGCATAATGTATAAGGATGCATGTGAGATGGAAAGAGATGGCGCTACAAGGATGAGAGTGAGAACACAGAAATGTGCAAAAAAAAACGGGCTAATCGAGTGGTTTTTCTACCGGTTCAATGTGTGCGTGTGGGTGTCTTGTGTGTAGACATGCCCAAATGTCTGCATGTGTATGTGTGTAAGTGAGCAAAGACCACACCCACCGTTTAAATGCAAAATGGGTGCTTGGCTGCGAGTGTGCGACAGACAGAGATAGAGACGCATGCGCTGCCTGCCTCTTGCCTCCCTTGCCAGGTCAAAGGCAAGAGCAGCGCGACAACACGCCCACATGGCCATTGCTCATTATGAAGTTGTGCTGCTGCTGTTTTAGTAGCTGTTGACGAACGCATCGTAGATGTTTTATTTATTTACGCGTTGAGCTTTTACAGCGCCTTGCACTCACTCACCTTGCCCGATGTCATTTTGTCGTTTGCCGTTTGCCGTTTTGCTCGTTCACTTCGTAGCTATATGTATGTGTGAATTATATGCACAATTCTATGTACATAAGTACATAGCATCATGCTACAAAAGCAACTCAAATATTATATAAATGTGTATAAATTAAGTAGGTTCAGTTATAAATTTTTGTACATTTATATTTTTGTTTTCTTTATATATTTCTTGCTTACTTCAATTCGAAAACAAGATCATGGGTCATTTATCAAAGCTCTCGGCAAATGTTCTCAATATTTTGAAATGTATTGTACATATTTTTCGCTGCAACTGCTTTTCTGTATTATTACTTTTTAATTTAGAGTTTTGTTTTTTTGATACTACTGAAGCATTTGATTGTAAAGAACTGCTCCATCAAAATTAAACTTGTATTTGAAAGATTTTAAAATGGTCTTTATTTAGAATGGGTTCATTTAATGAAATTCAAAAAGATTAAGTTAATCAGAATAGCCTTAACATGTATTAAGATTTGTTGCATTTAACTTCAGTATATAGTAGTACTATATACTACATTAAGAATTATTTTGTAGGATTTAATTTTAGTTATTTTATTTTCTCCAGTTATTATAATCTATACTGGTTCCATCTCTTGACTTTTTTAGTTCAATCTTATTTATTTTATGCCACTTTCAATTTTGCTAAGGTAAAAGTTACTACAAGTCTTTAAAGTACCAATAAAAGTTAAAAGATGCTTGGAAATTATATTTTCAGGATATATTTCGAATTCAATGAATATCAATTAATTTCTTATCTACTGTTATTTCCATGGGAATTTTTATATAAATAAATACCTATGTGTGTGTGTGTATCACGCATTGCCTTGCTGCTTAATTACAGTAATTACTTGATTATAAAATCTCCCAGGGAGCACAACAATTCATCGCCTTTTTTATGCTATGCACAACATCTTCATTACACACAACACACACACACATGCAAACATACATACACACACACATACATACATATTTCAAATAGTTCGTACGGCATACGAAAGAATTTTTCGCATACATGCAAACACTTATACACACATACATATATACATATATACATCTATTCGTTTACGTATTTATGCATATGCATATGTATTTCACATACCTTGAGCAAACTCACAAACAACGAGCATTTTTTCCTAATAAAGGCGCAGCGGGGGAAAGGTTATCGTTACAGGGGGTAGGAGGGGGGCACCCAAAAAAAAAACTCACTTGTGTAAATGAGAAGTGAAAAAGAGGCAAATCATAAGAGGAGCGTGCGCCGCCAAATTGCAGTACAAATATGTACTCTCATCAAGGGTGTGGGCAGACAGAGGACACACAGACAGACAGACGTAGGGACTAACGCACTGCTTAGAAAAAGGACAGTCTGCAGATACAGCAGCTGTCACACACACACACGCATAGCAAAGACGACTTCTCCCTCCCAAACATAGTTGATAGCCCTGCGATGGCGTTATTACTAAACACACACACACACACATCAATATAGAGAGATACGCTCTCACACACAAACTCACTTAATGTATAGCAGACATATTGCGCCTCGCTCAGCCTTGCTCATTGGTGCTAACGAGAAAGAGAGAGAGAGGGAGAGAACAAGAGAGAGAAAGCAAAGCGTAATGATGTTGCTAAATGATAATGACGTTTTGCCACCGCTTTCGTGTTTGTTTCATTTTTCGTCATAACGGTAGTTGGTCGTCACGTAAGAGTGAGAGAGCATGAAAGCGCATTATATTCATTCGACGTTTGGCGTTGACGTTTGATGCCGTCGGCAAACTGAATATATATGTGCATGTATGTGTAAAAAGTGGCGAACGCGTGGGAGAAAACAACGGTACGCGAACACACACTAACAAACAAACAAACGTAGCCAAGTTTATTGGTACGCTGAGAGAATTTAGCAAAATCTGAAATTTATCACTTGGCAGTGTTGCATAAATGATAAAGCAGTTGATCTAAGAAGTAACATTTGAGTGACAAATAAAAAACATATAATATAATTAATAGATAGAATGCATATTAAACAAAAACATTAATAAATAAGTTAAAAGTTTGCTTTCACTGTAAAGCTTGACTTGTGAAATATAATTATTTTGTTTGCAAATGAGAAGTTTAAGAAGACTTGTAAGCTGAGCAAAAACAAATACGTACATAAATACATTCATATTTCTGTATCCTATTTGCGTCTTGCCGTAACTTACTTTGACTCATAAATAAAATATTTACATTACGAAATTGACGTCTTGAACGAGCGCGGTCTCAATTTGAATGGTTCCTTCGAGGGTTATTCTCGTGCAAATTAAACGGACAGCTTTCACTGTGTGTGTGTGTATGAGCATCTGTGTGTGTGTGAGCACCTGTGTGTGTGTGTGTGCGTCTCTCTCTGTGTGTGAGAGTGCAGTTTATAGAGGACTCACGTAAGAAATATGGACTACGAAGTTAACACACACACAAATGTCGGCGACATGACCTGCAGCATTTGCTGGCTTGATTAGTCTAGGACCGATTTGGCGAAGTCAGTAAACGCTTTGAAGTACTTAAGCACAAAGTCTGTCTTATATTAAATTTAAATATTAACTCAAGCAACGAGGGAAAGACATCAAACCCGGATTTTAATTAACCAAACAAATACCAACCGAATATTTGTTGAAGATCTCGCTGTGAGTTCCATTTTTGTTTGCTTATCATAATTGTTGTTTAACCAAGTTTAAATGAATTGATTTCATAATAAATACAAGCAAATTTGAACTCTATTAATCAGATACACGGAAGTTAATGTATATAATTAATATATATGTACGTTAACTATGCCTTAACTGCAGACAATGTACATAAGGAAAACAGACAAAAGCGTATGTCGAAGATTAAATATCCTTGTAGACCGAAGTCCGTTTTTTTGTTTTTGTTAATTGTTCCACATCTTTGATGCAATATAACTGCATCAGAAATTATGATATATTTGTCGATATTTGGGTTCCACAACTTTCATATAGATTGTTTCTATAGAGCTATATGATAAGGTAGTCCAATGATGGTGATTTTTTTACTATTCGGATATATGCCAAATTTCAGCCTGTTTATAATAATATAAGTGTATTTAAAGGCCGATAGGCAAATAGGTAGATAACAAGCTTATGGATATGTATTTAAGTCTTTCTACTCTGTAAAATGCAGCTTAATTAATATATGTATATTATTTAAATCGTTAATAGTACTTCCGAGATTCTTTTTAATTTATTAAACTTGCCGGAAGCATCATGCAACTAAATGCATTCGAATTCGATGATTTGCATAAATCTACTAATTGAATTAAGTAAATAATTGCAGCTGCAATATGAACATAGTTGTTGCCCTTTCTTGCTAAATGATTGCTGTATACTAAATTTTATTTTTGATAGTTTTAACACAACTTTTGTATCATTTATTATAGAAGTAAATAAAATGAAAGCATGTGTGCATGATAAAATGTTGTGTCTAGTTAATAAATAAATCTTGGGAAGTGTTCAAAATATGGACCTTCGAAATCGGAGAGGAGCTGTGACAAAAATAAATAATCAAGTCACACTTTCAAAGGGTATTATGATGTTGTGAAGTTTCTACAGAAGGAGGAATGTATCTATATATATGTATATGTATTTTCTATCAGGCTTATTAGCCGACTCGATATACATATATCCCATATCGTTTCTAAGCGAAATCGACTGCCACTTTTGAAGATATTTTGATGAAACTTGTAAGATATTTGACTTTTTGCTGTCGGCAGGTTGATTCGGTTCTGCAAGGGTATCTAATCTGCGACGCACCCAAAATGAGCTCATGCATTATTGGCGATATCATCCTTAAGCTACTTTTGCTACTTTTTGTTATCCTGCTATGCATTTTAATAACAAATGTTTGCCTAATCGACTTTTAACTAAATGAATACTAAATCGCCAGTATGAATTTCAGATGTATGAAAACTATGAAGTTGTAGTTTATTTCTTGGCATGACACACACATTCAACATTTTGGCTGATTACCCACTCGAATTCTTCCCACTTGCCCCAGAGGCCACTTTTGGGCTGTCGCATCAAAAAAATAAAACCCGTCGACAGCACTACTTGACGAGAAGCCTGTGGAGACTCGAGTCCTGTCTATGTGTGTGTGTGTGTGTGTGTGTGTGTGAGTGTGTGAAATGAAATGAAAAGTGTCTAAGCTCGTAGCTGAGCTGAGCGCAACAATCTGTGCAGAGTTCAGTCGTCGTCCATCAATTGTTAATGTCACAGACGCACAGCGTGCATGGCCAGAAAGTGGAGGACGTAGATGGTGGGTAGAGGATGGAAGAGGGAGGTTGAAGGATGAGCACAAGTTGTACACTCAGCATGGTTGCCACAACTTGGAGTCTTTTCTGCTATTTAAATGTCGTTTTCTTCACGCGCTTTTCAATTTTTAATTGGGATTTCCGTTGCTGCTGCCTTCGCTGATGTTGCCGTTGCTATTGTTGAGTTGTTGTTTGTGCAACGCCTTAGCAGGGACTAGCTTGCCACATGCTACTGCGACAGCAAAAGCAAAAGCAGTCTCCCTCGCAAATTGCTTGGCTTGCTTACCCGGTTCGCTTGAGTGGTTAAAATGTCTTACGGTTAGTCGCCGTCATCGCCACGTGGTTGTAAAATGCGCTTTTCAAAATACTCCGCTGCTCGACAATGAGTAAATAAAATGCTTGGCTGTGTGTGTGTGCTGCTTTTTAGGGTTCAACATATTTACCGATTTTTCGTGGTTTTTTGATTTCCTGACACGGGTACGACGGCAACCATTGTGACATTTTAATTGTTTATTTGCGCTGTTTGCGCATGCGGCTGCTACGAATCCAGGGACCACGGCCAGGACCAGGACCAGGACCAGGACCAGGACCGCGACCAGGACCGCGACAGGAGCAGGACTACTGCAACTACTCCTGCTTCCAGTGATGTATGTGTATATGCATACATGTGTACTATGTACTCAAGTGCTTGCCAGTTTTGTCGGGCTGGCAGAGGTAATTGTTTTGAAGTTTCATATTTTGACAAAAGATTTGCGGGTGAGGAGTTTCTGGTTTGGTTTCCTAGTACTTATCCCAATGCAAACGAGCTCTCTATTTCCCTCGCCCTCTCTCTCTCTCTCTTTCCTTTTGGCAATACTCAGTTGTTTGTTGTGTTGGTTAATGTAAATATTTGTTTTTTATTGTCATTTGAAGTACGCTTCTGTACTGTTCATTATTATTTTTTCTTCTTATCCACATGTGACTTCAAACATTTGTGAAGAGCGAACTCGATTGCCAGCATTACTTTAAGTTTAAAAAACTCTTTAGCCAAACACGTAAGTGACATCTTTAGCAAGTTCTTACATATCTATATGACAGATTTGGGTATATAAATAGTACACAAAGTACGACAGATAAGAAATTAATTTTTTACTTCATAATAATTACACGGAACGTAACATTTGCAGTATTTCTTATCATATTTAGTTAATCAACTAAGACAGAAAACTTATAGCAAATAAGTTGAAAAGAAGATTTGGATTTGAATTGAAAATACATCTTATATAAAATGTGGCTTATATTCTAAGTTTTGAATAGCTTCTCCACATTTTCGACTCATACTCTTCAAGAGCTGTTAGCATTCATAGTTTAAATTGAAGGTTTTCAATATTTTTGGGTTCCCACTCACAGAACATCTAGATAAATAATATAATAATAATATAATGAACAAATTCAATTAAAGAGAAAGTATATATATTCGCTTCGACTTCTCAAAATAGTAAACTAGTCTTCTTTGATTATGTCAATACAATATCGCAATTGATTGATTGTTGTTGTTGTTGAATAATTTTATATTTGAATACCACCACATTTTGTACATGCTTTATTTTATTTATTGATTTTAAAAATTTAGTTCTATTTATCTCTTTGTATTTTAAATAATTTTTTTATCTTAAATGTAGTTTAAAAATTGTTAAACTTACTGAAACAAATATTCGAAAGAGTTAAGTTAATTTGAGAACTATAAATGTATGGCCTAAAATATAAGCTGGTGTGATTAAAAGAGCTTATGAAAAGTATCCATATTCAATAAAGTACAACGAAATCTGTTGAGCACCACTTGAGCCACTGTCGAAATTTGGAAAAAAATCAACAAGCAAATGAATTGTAACAATTTCGAATTAGAATCGGAATCAGCATAACTACCACCAGCAAGCAGCAGGCAGCAAGCAGCAACCAGCAGCAACACCATCCATTTACACATTCACACAATGTGATGGGGCATGCACCCTCATTTTAAAGAAGCAACAACACAATCAAACATTTATGCCTAATAAGGGACGGGGGCAGCAGCAGGGCAAGACTGCACATATGGAACTTTATTAGATACAAATTCTTTGGATTTGCCTTTCGGCTTTGTTGGCTGTTAAATGCTACCCATCTCTCCCTCCCTCTCTCTCTCTCTCTCTTTCTCTTTCTCTCTTTCCCTCTCTCGCTATCTCTGTCTCTCTGTATTGTCGATGCTCATGTAATAAACGGAATAAAAAAATACGAGACGTCAACCATTTTTGGATAGTTGCTCTGTTTTTTTTTTGTATTCTTTGGGTGCAACAAAGGGGTTGATGTGGCAACGGCATAATGTAGCAGCGCCCGCTGAGGGCCCTGAACGATTTGTTGCAATTTTATATGGATCGCTGTGTGTAGCCATTTTTGGTCCCGATCCCGTTGAGCTCTGACTACCCTTAAAGCGCACTCGCCGCCGTTTCAAGTGCGCAAAAGGTTTTGAACTTCTACACAACTATTAGCGTGACTTGCAGCGGGGTTCGTTCGTTTGAAAAACCCGCAATTAAGTATGCGTTTTTTTCTTTTACTTTTGCTGTTGTTGCTGCTGTTGTTGCACACATTCAGCGTCCGCCCCTGTTTTTTGCTGTGCTGCATGTTGCTGTTGTTGTCGATCCGTGTAACTTTTGTTTATTACGCGTAATTGCAGTTACTCTTACTCCAACTCCAGCTCTCCATGTGTGTGTGCCTTTTGTGCGCTCCTTTTGCAGCTGCTTTCATTTCCAGCCGGCTCTGCTCTTTTCCACGCACGCATGTTCCATGGGGCGAATGCTTAATGTAGTTTTTGCAGCTCGTGCTTCTTCTTCTAGACAAGGGGTCAGATAATGGTTTAAGCAAACATTGGAGAGATTCTTTGAGCGCATCGAATTCAATGAGCAAATATGTTAAATTAATAAAAAACATATTCAGAAATCGTTTGAAATTTATATTTATTTTCTTTGTTTATAAATTAATGCACTATTCAGTTGCAATGCGATTTTTTACTACTTGTCAGTTTGTAAACAAAAGTATAGACAAACTTAATGAAAATTTTTACAGGCGAAACTAAACTCAACAACTTTATTTAGTAAGCTTGAAGGAAATAATTCGAGATTGATAATCATTTTCCTTTTTGTAAAATATTGAAACCAAGCTGGATAGATCCGCATGTTAAGTATTGACAAAAATATTTCAACACTATCTACTCTATTTATCAGTTTTTCTAAGGAATAATAGCCCATAATTCGTGAAATATATTTTTCTTTTTTAAATTATTGTAATCGAACTCGCTAGATAAGATTGTTTCAGTATTACAATTTTGGCTTCAACACCATTCCAATAATTCTAATAAAAGCTGTTCTTTTTGTGTTTTATATATTATAAGTATGCAAAGCTTATATTCAATATGCTTCAGTGCCTTGAAAATCATTTAGAGAAGCTTGCCAACATGCTAACTTCAATAAGCCGTCGACAGACAACCAGTTGAAATGTAAATTACAAAATGCCAGGGCGGAAAGTGGGTTAGGCCCGCCTGTCGGCAAATTACAGCAAAATAAATGGGAATTTATTTTAAGCACAACAACAACAACAACAACAACAACTAGAACTGGAATAACAAAACAAGTTGCAATCGTAAATTGCAGAGTAGTCCTTTTCTTGCTGAATTGCACATTTGAAGTCAAACAAAATGGCGTCGGCTCATTTGAATTGTGATTTGTGTGGCGTGTTAGTTGGTTGTGTGGAACTCGCGTGCTGGGCTGATAATTTGAAGAGCCACAGCAACAACAACAAATTGCTACCTTAAGTCCATCGATGACTATCATCTGTATATGTATGTATATGTATACAGATCAGATTGGTATTCCCTGCAATAAGGGAAACAACCCCTTTGTTGGTGTTATCTATGTGCTATGCGTTATGGAGCGCATCTTTTGTCAATATTTGAGCTGGGCATGTAAACAATTTAATAGGCTGTTAGTTGCTATTGCTGTGTACTTAACAGATATGGAAAAACCGCCGTTCAGCCACTTGACAGCTGTTGCAATTTACGCTTGATCTAAGCCAGCTATAGATACATATATATATATATATGTATACGACTCTTGTATTTGAGTCTGAGCCTCGGGGGATTGTTGTGCGCTCTGATTTTGTATCTTGTACATTATCAATTCAAGTTATTTGTGCCAGGCAAATAGTTTATTTAGCGCTTTCTAAGTACGGGGGAGAGTGAACACTTTGGGCATCTGTAACGTAATAATGTTGCCCATCAGGGTTTTAAATTGAAAATCACATCTTGAAATATGCGCATTCTTGTTGTTTGGTGTTTGCTTAATCTAATGAGCCATGCACTTTTTGTTTGGTTTCGAAATTGATTGCTTAACTAGAGTAAATTACATGATTTTACAGTGTAGTATTAATTATAATGTTTATACGCTTTTGCTTTTTGGACTTATGTTTTACACCCATGTTTAGAATTTTTAGTGAAACATAAGTTCTTCAAAATTTTGTGTGTGTACAATGCAACAGTACAGTAGTCTAAACACCTAAATATAAGTCCTTTTTTAACAATAAAAAAATAAACATTGTTTTACGAAAAAGAAAACTATTTGAGCACAAAACATTTTTCACCAACATATTTTAGGCTCAAGCTAAGAGTATTTTTGATTAAAAAAATATATATTAATAGTAATAAAAAAAACAAACGATAATAATATTTCATCCTCCGGAGAAACATTCAGATATCAGCAGATTAACTTCGGTCTACAAGGGTTTCAAATCTTTTTCGTGTCTAAGTTAACCGTTATTTATCTTTTCACTTTCATTTTTGAGCTTGTGATCAAGTATCTTTTTCAAAATATTTCTAAAAAATACATTACACTATTACAACCCTTGCGGGGATCGAACCCGCGACCTTTGGATTAGAAGTCCAACGCGCTATCCGCTGCGCCAAAGGGTCTAATTTCCCGATAGTGTCTTAGCACCTATCCATTTGCTGCAACACCGGCATATTTCTGGTAATTATTCAATTGCAAATAGAACCAATTTAACTATATTGTTGTCGATATTGGAGTAGCCGCCTCCAAAAGCAAGTCTCGCACCGTTTCGCTTGTAAACAAAACCATTTCAAACACAAAACCGAGAAACAGCTATTTAAACATGCGTACAACAAGTTCTTTATTTATAGAATCGAAATTTTGCTGCGCCGTACAGATAGAACGATATATACAGATATATCTGCAAGACATAAGTATGTATGCATGCCACGCATTGAACTTGAACACTTTTCTGTTGCAGCTTACTGCACCTAAAATCAACGCAATATGAGCATATAGTTTCGTTGCAAGTGGCTTTCATTAAAGGATATTCATTTGTGCCGACCCTTGGGTCTATCTGGAGTTCGTCGGGGCATTCAAGTGCTCAATTTGCCCGCTTCTAATTTTCATTTTCATTTTCATTTGCATTTCTCGCTCGGGGCTCCGTGTTGCTTTTATCGCCCACTGTGATCTTCATGCGCTTTTGGCTAATAAGTATCATAGCCGGGCACTCACACATACACACTCACAGACCGGGGCAGACAGATACACATACACACATTTTAGGTGTGAGTTTGGAGAGCATTCAGGGTTGTTCACCGAAAAATATTTGGTGACGTGACTGGTTGCAATTACTCAAGGCTTGTGGTTGTGTTGTGGCTGTTGCTACTTTCAGTTTGTTAACAAATTAATCAAATCGAACACCAGACCCGGGTCTAATAGAGTAATCGTCCAAATGTGGCAATCCCCCACCCCCTCTAGGCTAAAAGTCCAAGTTCTTATCTCATGCCTGCATTTTTTTCCTCTTTTTTAGCAGTGTCCCCTTTTTGGGGAGTTTTCTCACATTGCGCCGCGTGATTTATCTGCTCCTTCCGACGTTTTTAGCATATTGGACTTTGGACTCCTTTCACGCTGCTCCCCGAAGTCCCCGGCCAGATTATGTAAACGTTTTTTTTACGCAAATCGCACACTCGAAACGGATATTAAATTTTATTGCTCTTGTTGCCATGACTTTGACTTGGGTTGGGTGTTTCGGGCTTCGCTTGGCCCATTGTTGTGCTCATTGAGCATTGAAGTAGTCGCATTGTCAATTAGCTCGGACTAATCGGAATGCCAGGTATGTGCATTTGGCTTCTGCCAGTGGCAGTTGCTCTCAAATGGGGTTAAGGCAAGCTAGATTTATGTGGTGTGGAGTGGGAGACGGTATATACCAGCTTGCATTAGCCGACTTTACTCAGTTTACTGTCAATTGTATCTATCAGCGTTTCAGAATTTCAAAAATCCGCATGCCACGTATTTATTACGGTTTTTTTTATGTTAAACTGGTCCTTGAGTTCATATTCTTATTATGTACTCCTCAAACCAAACATCCTTGAAACGGTATATTATTAAATATGAATCGGACAACTGCAGCTGCCGTTGTTCTAAACAATCCAATAAGATGGGGTGACTGCAAATTCTTGGGCAAATGTTATGCAGCAGTCGCAACGCCCCGTAAACGACGCCTATTCCTTACGGAGCACACTCTCTTAATTTCAATCTCGGCACGCGCTTGACAAGGACATTTGGTGCTGAGATTTGCACATGTTCCATCATCAGAGATTTTAATTGCTACATATGCGACACACACGCTGCCTACGCCTCCAAAAAAAGAGCGTTTCTGAGGCACGAGATTTGGAGGTACCCTCGAACTCCTGCTTGTACATCTCCTTCTGCTGCTGCTGCTGCTGCTGTTGTTGATCCTTCCGGTGGCGGGGCACACAATACGCCGGCTGAGCATCAAGACAGGAAGCAATGTGCGCGGATGAACAATTGTTGGCTGAGATTGTTGTTGGGCACTGGCGCAGCTGCCTTAAGTGGGCAAGGATAATCAAATGGTGGCTTACACAGAGTGTACTTGCTTACTCCTCTCTCTCCCTCTTAATGCTAGCCGATGATCATGATTTGATTGTTGAAAACCGGTTGCGTCTTTTGGGCGTTACCTAGACCTTGTGTCCTCGTCTGACATTTGATTTCGCTTGCCTTGCTTTGCTTTTCAATTTCGATTTCGCTTTCGGCAGCGGAAACGCTTTTTCTTTTTCTTGCTCGCGTTATTTCTACGGTTGTTGACACGCGATCTTTGCCAAAGATACTCCTCGCTTCAGTCTTTGACTGGATTCGGCGGTTGCGTCTGGCGCGTGTGCCTGCTTCCTGTTAATTATATTCACGTAAACTGTCAAAATGTGCAAAAGCGACCTCGCCGCTCCTCCACCCCCTAACTATACCCCTACCCCAACCTATTCTGCGAGCGTCTCATGTAATTGAAAGCGAAATTTTATGCTTTCATTTGTTTGCCTTGTCGTTCAACATTAAATTAAATGCATATGCTTTAGGTTTTGGCTTTGGCATTGGCATTGGCATTGGCTTTAACTTACTGCATTGTATTCTCTGGCATTCTCTTTTGTGCTGTCAGTTGCTCTTGTTGTTGCCCCACTGCTCCTTTGCTCTCTCTGGGTGTGTGTGTCTGTGCGTGTGTCTTTGTTTCGTGCTCTTACAAACTAAGCAACTGCTCATTACTTGTCGGCTCCTGTGTGTCTTACTCTCGTTTTGTCGTTTTGTCGCCGACATCAGATTACAATTTGGCTCGTGCTAGATTTGGCATCGGCATCATCATCAGCATCAACTCCAGCTTCCGTTTCCAACCTGGAAAAACACTTCCATTGGATATGCAAAAGTAAGAGGTTCGAGTAGAATGCTTTGATACGAGTCACAAATAGACTTTTGGCATGGGACGTTTGCGTTCCTTTGTGATGGAATGTACTCGATATGTATTTAACATCTTATCGATGTATATTTAATATCCTATCGATGTTTATGTCGAAAGGGTATGGGAAAAATGTAAACTAAGAAAAATAAACCAGAAAAATGTTCTTATTTTTAGAAAAAAACTTCTAAATATAAAAAAAGTTATAAATATATTATAAATTGGAAAGATTTCTATTCTGTTTCAGAAGTATATTTTTTAACAATAGAAAATATTTATAAAAAATATAAATGCAAACCCTTACTTTTAGAAAAAAATTATTTTTGAAATTCAGAAAATAGAATTGAAATTTGCTCACCTTAGAGTTTGGCTGCTTAGAAAACTACTCTCTGGATTTAAGAGAACATTTCTGGTTTTTAGAATAATGCAAAGCTTCCGTTTTACAAATAAACTAACTGAATAAAAGGTAAAGTTACCCTTGTGTAAATTTTCTAGAATTCATCGATTTCTTTTATGAGTATTCAAATATCCATTATAAATCGGATATCAAATATCCATCATATATTACATATATTCAAAAGAACAATCTCATAGAATTACATATAATTCAAAAGAGATTTTTGTAAATAAAATTAAAATACACCGAGTACTTCTGGGAAACACCATACTTCGGAAGGATACGAGCTGTGGCTCACTTATATTTAAGTAACCAGATTTCCCGTACCCCTTTCAATCTAAATATATTTGTGTGTGCTATTGTTTGCTATCTAATTGCTTACATATACACTCCTTTTTATATAGGCAAATTAGCTGGCGTCACGCGTCCCAGCATTATTTGCCCTCTTCCTAGTCCACAAATATTTAGCTACTTATCGTGTTCAACGAATTTCCCTATACTATTTTCTCGCACATTTGAAAAGAACTCACACACTTTCCATAAATGTTTGACGCCGGCCAGCTCAAAAATACGGAGCGGAAAAAATGTACTTCCTGTAATAAAAAGCAACAACAGCATGAACAACACTAACACCAACACTTCCGCGTGACAAATGCCTCTTGCCACTTTCGCAAGGGTGGAGAGTCCTTAACAACCTGCAAACAGGACAAGTCAAACGGTTCAAGCCCAAAGCGCGTGTCCGCATTTTGTCGGAGCCCGGGGACATTATTATCATGTTCATGTTTATGGTGCTCAGTTCCCAGACCAAGTTGCAGTCGACCCCAGTAAAGAACTGTGGTTAAGCGCATTATGCAACATTATGACATTCACCTCCAACAAATATGCGACACGCGGCTGAGGCCCAAAAGCAGCCAATACAATTATAATTGCAACAAATTGAACGACGCTGCCGGCACGCGTTCTATTAGCTCATCTTCCGGTAGCCAGTCTCAGAGTCTCACTCCAAATCAAAGGGGGAGGGGTGGGGTGAAACGAGCAATGGGCGACGCCCCTGATGTACGTTGGTTGGGAGTACAAGGTCCAGCTCGGTAGTGTTTGCTGTTTGTTTGGTTTAGTCCTTGAAATACGTTTTTTTGCGTCTCTAGTTTGCATTCGCTGTGTGTTTTCTATACCCTGCTCCCAAAATTCGAAGAGGAGTTTAACATATTGTTGTATTCTAAAACTAGCCCGGATAATTTATACATTTTTCATAAACCTTTTTTTTATTTTATTTTCAAGCTTCAAATAGTTTCGATTTCCGATTTGTTAACATACATTTTTTACAGAGTATTTAATAGTGCATAATTCACTTCAAATATGCTTACACAGTTTTTTTTTTAAGATTTTATCATTTTGCCTTATTTTTTCTGTGGGTGATTTATTGGCTTTTACTTATTTCCGGTCTTTTATCTACGAGGGCATGGGAAGGACATCATTGACCGCAATGATGTCTAAGTAGTTATTATAAGCGTGTTTTGTTTATGACACATTTTGATGGCTTATTGACATCCACTTCAGTTTGGGCGTGAACAGTACATAATCGGGAAAGTTGCGAGTGTTTATACCTCAATCCAAATAGACAGGATTTCTACAAGCGACACTTCATTACATGTTTTCTTTTGTATATAGTATATCATAGCATATTGGGTTTGTGCAATGTCCGTCATGCTGTCTGTCGGTGTGTCAGTCCGTCTATCCGTCTGTATAAACTCAACTTTTTTCGACACTTTTAAAGATAGAGACTTGAAACTTGGAACATATATTGGTCTGCGCCCGCGTCAAACAAAGTGTAAAAATTGGAGTGCTACGTCCATTTGGTGGCTAGAAAATCGATAAAATCGATAATCGCAAATCGATAAAGATCACAATTTTGGTTGGTGGGTTGTTGGCGATGTCCCTCAAAGATCGGGATATGTCACGGCTACCTCCGCCGCCCCAGGCTCCCAGACACTAAAAATTTTAAATGGCTATATATAGCCTTCAAATCTGGTAGGTATATTACTGGTAGCCGCCTTTAAGAACCGATAATACATTTGTATGGCACGCCCACACCTGCGCCCATAATCGGCAATGCCGATATTTCAGAAAGTGTAAATCCCCTCCCACAATTTTAAAGATAGGGTCACCAAACCTAGAAGGTATCTTGCTGGTAATCTTCTCCAAGGATGGGCATATATATTTTTAGACCACGTCCACACCCGCCCATAATTTAAGAGCTACAGTTACCAAACTTCGAAGGAAGGTAACTAGTTTACATCTACCGCAGACAAGACAAACATGAACATTATTTCTTGGCACCCACCCTGTTTTTTGCTACCTGTTATCAGGTGGCATTTCCGACTGAAATGTTCTCTCTTGCTTTGATAATGCATCCCTGATTGAAATGTATTTTCATATTTGTTGGGTAATGTTGCAACAGAGATTTGCTGAAGCGCAAACCACAGCTGCTGGTGAAACAGAGCAATTAGCTGCAATTAGCAACCTATCATCAAATCAAATCGATTGGATTGCACAATGTGCAAATATTTGTAAATTGCAGGCAGATTTGTGAACCACAATCGCTTGGAGCAATTTTGAGATGCCGACATAGTTTTTAATAATTTTTGATCCGCATTTGGCACAATGCCTTGAGAATTTTTTCATGTCTGTCCAAATACTGTCGGCACATTTTCTTTCGCCAAGTGAAAGGTGTTTTTTCAGCTTTGAACCTGGCCGACATCTCGGCTGCTACCTAAATGTGGGTGCAGGACTATTGTGATGATGGTCTTAGTTCCTAAGTTGGCCATTGTGTTGGTTAGTAGGGTAATTATTGGCTTGGGTCTGCGTACACAAAAGGATTAGACATGTAGTTTGACATGATTAGTTGCTTAATTGAGCCCAAATGCATGCACAGCATATAAAATATTTGCCATAAATATTTTGGCTAAATTATGAAAGGGTACACGTTCAGCCGTTTAGCCGCGAGCAGAAAGAATGAGAGCAGGACAAAATGCGTGAACGCTGAACCCTACCACAAAATATGAAATAAGGAAGAAAGAGACTAATTCAAAAGAATGCTAAACATAAATATTTGAGCCAAAGAAAATGCCTGCGAGCAAAAATTGAAAACTAGACAAGAGATCGATTATTGATTTTGACATTGGTTGGGGCAAAGATTGCCTTATTGACACAGATACATAATTTTACAAATCAAATATTTGCTCCGACCTAAATCCTTTTTGCTTGGGGCTCAAGCTGAGAGCGTAGCTCGTTTAAGGTCGACAGTCATTAAGGGTTGCTCTAAAAGTAATCCATAATAATATATATATTTATGTTAAGTAAGCAGTTTAAATGAAACTGATTTGTGCTTAACGGAGATAATTGGTGATTCCGTCTAAGCTCCGTAAGCTTCTTATGCATAGTACGACCCATGAGACCACTTAAGAGCCTCCATCCAATTTCGTTAATCAATAAGTTTGCCAACACAGCAGCAATGCGATGTCAAGCGATTAATTTTGCTCGCTAAACCACAATTTCCGGTAACACCTACCCAGAACAAAAAAAAAACAAAAAAAAAACCAGGAGAACGCCCCCAATGTGGGCTGCAGGACGACTGTCGCGACAGTCAACACATCAAATCTGGAGTTGCTGTCAAAACGTATGCACTGAAATATGACAGGAGGTGGGAAAATAAATGCCCAAATACGCATGGAAAGCCAATTAGGAAGAAATAAATCATGCGGCATGTGTGCGATTTCTTGTGGGGAACGCCTCGTCCATTGACTCGAGGACATCACAGAGAGTGTGGCAAACAAAGCAGCAACCACAGCCAGATCCAGATGCACATATATACTACTCCAGAAGTAAAGACAACCCCGCATCACAGTTCACAGCCAGCGTGAAGAATCTGAACAAGTGCCAAAAGCTGATTTCACTGTAATTACAATTCACACTCTCCTCACCCAGCAGCAGCAGCAGCAGCAACAGCAGCGGGGAAAAGTGAAGTTGAATATTCCCGTAAATGTGTTCTTTTTGTTTGGCAGCACTTAAGCAACGCCCCCTCATACCAACCACCAACCAACCCCCTCCCCCCACATCCCAAAAAGGACAGACGATAACAGCAGAAACTTTTTGTGTGCCAGGCAGTGAGGATTGTGATGGTGATGAGCAGGAAAACCCACAAACAGACACACCTACTAACCGACAATAAGCTGAAAACTCTTTCAGTATTTGGCTGGCTGGCTGGCTGAGCTCTTTTGGGTGTGCGTGTGTGTGTGTGTTGGGTGGGGTTGGGTTGGGCTGGGTTGAACGCGTTGAGCGCGTGTCAGGCCTACCACTAAGCAAACAAAGACCAAGCAAAAACCCAGTCACATGGCAGGGGCAGCAATAGAAATGTCACAAACAAACCGATTAAACAAGTACTTTCAAACAAAACATCGGGCTTAAAAAAACGCCATCCACCCACTGCATCTAAAAAATAAGTTGAGCTAAGAAATGACCGAGGGTTGACAGGGCAGGTTTTACACTTCGAGCAACCCTTTGGGCCGTGTTGAGATCAATAAATTGGGTGATTCAATTTGCCAAATGCGGTCGACTCTTCAGTGTGGGGATTTGAAAATTGTTGTGATATTTCCATAAGTTTCTGGTCACGCGACTCCTTTGTCCCAATGCCCAATTTCTCACAAATTATGTTAATGCGCATTAAGCCTATTAGTGTCAATTAAAAACATATTTCGCTTATCTATCTGGGTGTGAAGGTCTTATCTCTGGCCTGACGACGAGTCCACTTCCCATCTACTGTTTGCCTCAACATTTCTTTTTCATTTTTCGCAAATGTCAGATGCATTGAGCTTTGAGTTTGTAATGCGATTAGTTAGGGAACTGGTTGACATATATTTTTAACCAGTTGTCCATGACAATTCTTTGGGAGTCTTAATTCGAAACCATGCGAATCTGTCCCGCACAAATTGTGCTCTTGAATTCTCATGCGACAAAATATTTACATAAATTATTTACTGTTTGGTGACCTCTTTTTTTAATTTAAATATTCTTTTTGTCTAGCTGAAGTGTTTGACTATTTTTATTTCTTAATCTCAGAGTTTGCTCAAAATTCCACATCTGAGAGAATGAAAAAAAAACAACCTTGACCTGGAGCCAGCGAAATACATGTTTAAATTGTAATAAATATTCTAATAGAGTCAAATCGAAAACAGCAAACTGAAACAAAATATCTACTATTTCAACTAATTAAAAGTTGCTGGCTCAAAACATTAGAAACAAATATTTTTCTTAATTATCCTGTATGATATTATTTTATTTTGAATGTATTTTTGCCTCTGAAATGAATGTTCCTTGATTTAAAATCAAAGCTAAGCCACAGATTTTTCACGGCTCGACGTTCAGTATAATTCCAAATCACTCGCTCCACTAAGCCACTCAAGCAATTTATGATTCGCACCTTAGGCGAACGTGTCACCTGCTCCGGGACATCAGAAATTAATCTCAAAATTAAAATCCAGTTCGGCATATTTGCAATTTCCAATGAAAAATCAGATCAAAGCGAAGCTAAACAATAATGCAAATTTACATGAACACAGTCGTCCAGTTACTTGCATAATCTGCAGTAAGCCACAGCGATTACAAGGCATTGTGTAAGAGCAGGCCACGTATCCATGGTATACATTTGCGGCCATGTGTGACTGACCCATGTGAGCTACTGACCCAACAAACCAAACACACAATGCTTATAGGGTCCATGACCACAAAGGCGTCTCGAACTCTACTCGAGGGAATCTCAACAGCTGCTGTCCGGGACAGCTCGATGGGTGGACACATATATGTACATATACATATATAAGTGGCGTGGGTGTATCTATATCTATATCTGTATCTGTGTCCGGGCAACAAATATCCGTTTTGTAAATGAAACAATTGCGGTGTTTGACCAATTTCACAATTGATGTAATCCTGCAAATCGCTATATTAGCGACGACGATGGGAAGGAGCAGGAGCTGCTGCTATTGTAAATACTGCTTGGCATTACGATTGTGATATTGAAATGTTGTGAGTTCATTCAAGAGTAAACAGCACATGAAATAACTGTGTGTGTGTGTGTGTGTGTGTGTGCAAGAGTGTAAGAGTGTGTTGTGTAGGTTGCGGGCCCGAAGAAGGTTTATAATAATATTTTGCTAACCTTCTTTTCGCTTGTAAAAGTTCAAAAAGATTTCGCCCGCTCTTTGTAGGCATTTGGCGATTACCGACACAGATTAAGGGATGTTCGGCAGCATCAGCCGCCTCTCCTCTTAGTCCTGGCTGAGATTCCCCGGCTTGCGAGCATGCGCGGCAGGTTCTGTGTTGCCCTGTGGTCCTCACATTGCCAATTCATACGAGCTCAATTAGACGAGTTTACGCTTTTGTTTCCCATTGCCCGTAGACGAATTTCGTCCATTCGGTTCTTTGATCCTCTCTATCCTTAAATCTGTGCACTCGACCATGCTCGTCTCCTTTAGGCCCGATTCTCAACCGATTTGCCCATTGTGTCGCGGGTATTTGGCGCGTTTAAATAGATTAACCGCCTTGCAATTTGCTTGGATCTTATCTCAGATCGTAGCAACAGCTACCTACGACTCCGTATATCCTGTCCAGGCGTTGAGTCAGGTTTGCGTGCCCGTGGATTGGTCTACACGCTTACATACATTCAAATACGTACTGCTACTGTTTCTCCTCTTGCTTCGCTCTTTACTGCTTTTGCCTGATGCACAATTAGCTGTGGTCGCCTTTGTTTGCTGTCCTAATCTTTAGTAAATTAGTTCATTAAGAGGTTAATTCCTCACAACACCCACAAATTATTTCCTCATTGAATGGGCTCACGTGTACACGACTCCTTCTCACCGTTACTTTGTAGATGCCAATACTTGCATTGATTGCTATTAATCACAATAAAGGAAATCTGTCGAAAGTTTTAAACATAGTTTTCGTTGCCTCCATTCCGTAGGTTGAGTAAAGTTTAAATTTAACAAGACCAGGGAAATTACTTGAATTAAAACAACAACATTTTAATTTTTGCTGTCCTGGAATTTATTTTCATCTATGTCCTCAAGGGGCTATATAATCAATAACATCGATCATTTCAAATCAATAAGCCCATATGTATCCCACAAATTTCGGATGGCATTATCAGTAACCTTCAAAAATCCATTAGCCACTTTTCCAAAGTCGGATACGACCGAGTGCAACCTTCTCACTTGTTTAACAATAAGAAAAAGTTTTCCATATATATGAATATACAATCATTAATTTTTTAATCAAGGGTCAAATTTGTTGTTATATGTTTTGACATCTGATATTTGATCTCAATCTATAAATCAGATGGATTTACATTTATGCAACCCGTTTTTTGACTATAAGCAAATGTGTACATGCGGTTTTTACCACATTTTTCTTGTAATTCATATTAATAAAGTATTATTGTCAAAGGCGAACCCAGCTTTATTTGGTGGGGCCAAATTTTGTAATTCATTTGCGAATTATAATTTCTCACAAATTTTAATTTTAACCCCTTTGTGTCTGTGCCAAGTTGCCTCCTGTCGCTCCCTGCATACGCCCTTGGTTGCTTTACTAAGTACATGCAGCAACTCCTAAAAAAACCAACTCGAAAGCCGCACTATAAAATGACGAGTCAGTTTTTGGCAGCAACAACAACAACAACTGGACTTGCACATAAAGCATCAGCAAACAGCCGAAACAGGCAGCACTGAAAAGCTGGCTGCTGACTTCTGGCTACCGACTGCTGTCTATTGCCTGCTGATTCCTCCAGGGCTTCGACATCGTCCTGAGTCCTGGTCGTGCACCTAGACTCTCTCAGTAATGGCCTGTGCCAGGTCACAAAAGCCGTGCAAACATGCCAAGCCCCCCCCCCCCCCCACACACACACACACATACACACAAAAAGCCAAATGGGCGGTTAGCTTTCGAGTATGAATGCAGAGCAGTCACAGGACACGCTGCAGTTGCACATAAAGAATGAATTGGTGCAGGGAAAGCAATGAGTAAATTGCAAACACAAATGCAAAACTTGAAAATTGCTGCAAAATGTGCAAAAATAAAATATGAAATGTGCAAACGTGATACGTAGCGAAGGAGAGAGAGGGAGAGATGGACAGTAGGAAACCGGAGTCTTTTGTACAGCCTCCACCCAGAAAGTGGCCATTTCGACAGGATTATTTGTTTATCCTTTAGTATGGTCGATGTGTGGAGTTTCTTTTTGTTGCTAACTTTATTTAATTTAACTTCATTCTTTTATTGTGCTAAAAGCTAAGATACTCCAAATTATGGATCCATTTGTATATCCTTGCAGAGGGTATTATCATTCGGTGTATGTTTCTGAAAATGTTAAAGGTGCCATAGGAACCGTCGGTCAGGATTATTATTATGATTGGGGAACCAGCACAGCGACCTATAAGGTCTATTGGGTCACCTTCTGCGCCTATAGCTCCTCCATCAACCCCAGATCCTACAAGAATTCTGGAATCTTTGGTGGGTTAAGGGCTGCTATGTTCTGAGATTTCATAACATGCATCCCTAGGATGCTGCATCTTTTCCTAGTTAAGGCGACACACTCTGCTAGTATGTGCAACGTCGGTCGGATTTATAAATTACTGATGAAATTCAGACGTAACCACACCGGTATGCGGTTTGCACGGGTATTTGAACGACGTTCAAATTTTTATTTGTTTGTTTGTATTTTTTAATTTAAGCACATTTGTCATATTATAATCAATTCAAATATTTTATTTATAAAATAGATTTTTATTTAACTGGGGTTTCAGTTCAATTTGTCTAATGTATCAAGTGTAAGGGCCAACTTCAGTCGCTTCGTCTGTTTGCCAATGTACTTCGCCAACGTTTAAGTAATAATGCATCAAAATGGAGTTGGTAACACTGGCTGTCTATCAGCCATGTCGCCCTTGTCCCGCCCATTCTGTCTATTTCCTGGCCTTTCTGTGTCACCGTGAAGAGTTGTGCTTTTGGGTGTAGAACCAGCTGCTCAACTAACTGCAGCGGCATTTCAGCCTTGACAGTGGAAGCAACGAAGGAATCGAGGAACCGCAACGCACTCCTTCGCTGCCTTTTCGACGTGGACGTGGACGGGAAACTCCAAGAGCAAACAAAATGAAGAAATTCACATTGCCGCTGTGCGATATCATCAAATGAATATAAGATTATATTTACCAAGGCGGGTAGAAAGTGAGCGAGCACATTTTTAATGTGGGTACAAAGCTGGTGCTGGAAAACTTGCATGGAGGAGGAGGTGTAGGTGGTGGTGGAGGTGGTGGACGCGGACGCCATTGCCATTATACTCATAGGGCACCGGGTGTAGAGGTGAGTGGTGAGAGATGTGCAAACAAAGACACTGATAAAACGAAATGCCAAACGGCAATTGAAATGCATAACAAAGACATTGCACACTGGAGGATCGGATGGAGGAGAAGACGCAGACGCAGACATCGACGTCCACGAAGACGGGAATGGGCATGGGTATTGGCTCTGGCTCTGGCTCTGGCTCTAGCTCAGGCTGAGGGTTAGGGCACTGGCACGTTTGGGCAAGTGAAGGAGGCGACGTCAACTCTTTTGAGTGGGCGACCAGAGGCGC
Organism: Drosophila nr. medialis 2 BK-2023a; assembly: GCA_035044325.1. NCBI lineage: Eukaryota > Metazoa > Arthropoda > Insecta > Diptera > Drosophilidae > Drosophila > Drosophila nr. medialis 2 BK-2023a. The sequence goes on along the minus strand of JAWNMH010000410.1, from coordinate 1,302,324 downwards.
TGCCATTTCGGTGTCTGGCTGCGCATCTTGCTTGAATGCTTGGCTGAATGTGCTAGGGGGCGAAAGGGAGCTCAAATCAAGTGTGAACAGAATACGGCCAAGTTTTTTGGATGCCACTTTTGCGTGGGCACCCGCTTGACAAGGGCCACGGCGCACCCCTGTCGCGGCGGATACGTTTCGTTTCCTCGGGCAACACTCGGTCACTCTCCGCCACTCGCCCGTAAGGAGACAGCCAGCCTCTTCTATTTAGCCATCTCTTTCTCGGTCTTGTTCTCGCTCTAGCTCTCCCTCTCTCTCGCACTCACTCACTCGCTTGCACTCCTGCGCATCGGGTATATAAATATTTTAGGGGCGGGCTCAACGCTGGCTGCTCTCAGTAGTAATTCTCGTATAATATTCCAATTCGACATTTTGTGTGTGAAATTCATAAAGCGGTTGACGTCGCTGCCTACGCCGACGCCGCTGCCGGCAACAGTAACGTCAAACGTTGTTGTACCATCCAATCTGAACTTCATTATGATGTTGCCGTAGTCCTTTTGCCTGCTATACGTCCTGGCCACATCATGCTATCTCTCTCTCTCGCATGCGCACAGACCAAATGGCAGTCCACCAAATAGTATATGTGTATATTAGGGGTGGTTTTCCGCACCCCTTTGTGAAGTGACGACGAGTTTGCTCAGTTAACAGGCCCAGTCAGACTCGGAGTGGCACAGTGAGTCCTGCGACGACAACAGTCCTTTTCACAATTCTTAAGGCCACACTGCGTCGTGTTTGCTTTCATTCCGCTTCGGTCGCTGAGTCTGTGCGGAACGTCGTTGCCACAAATAAACGGATATCTCTGCACCAAATACATACGCACATCGTTATATATGTGAAATACCTCTCGGTACTAACAAAGTTCAAACAAGTTTTTAAGTGAACTGAGCAACTGAAAAACAGAACGAGATCTTCGATATATTTGTGTGTGCACTTGTGTTGAGTTCAAAGTGAAGAAATATAACTTGTTCCGTTCGAAGCAGAGCAAACAAATTGGATACTTCTAGGCAGCGCCTAAATATGGTTTACTTTGTACGTATCTTAACAGTATTTGTGGGTGATTAAGTATTTATAAGAATATATCACTATTTAAATCGTGTGACAACTTTGACAAACATGCTTCAATTTCGGTGGCATATATTTTTATGAATATTGTTTTCGCTGTTGCAATGCAATTATTCCTCAGATTTATTCATTTATATATATCTATTAAGTGCAGAGCTTGGCTTGAATAAAATTTATTAAGAAATTAATTAAAGTATCTTTCGATTATGTTTAAAAAAGAAGTAAGCGATGTTTAACTTGAAGTTTGCAATTTTGTATTTATTAACTGAATAGAATTAATCGACTGAATATTAAAAGCTAACTTTAAGTAGGCAACTATTTTTTGAACACCATGATTGTCCGTTGTAGTATTCATTAATATTAATATTCATTACTCATGTGGAAAGACCTTGTTGAAGTCACTTTCTGCTTGAACTTACAAGTGGCCAATGGAACACTTGTATTATTTGAATATACCCCAACTTAGCGTGCATATATGTTTAACAAACCAAGTGTCAAGAACCAATTGAACGCAGATCAGGGTTAAAATTAGTCCGCCCTCATAAGGCGAAACTTAATAGAATTAAAAGCACTTGGAGTGAGGCAGGCCAGAAAACTATTCCCAGCTCCGGAGCCATTGAGCAGCTACTTACTGAGGCGTCAAATCAAGTTAATTAAAAACGGCAGTCGCATGCATCGTCGCCTGGTAAACAGTGGTTATAAACCCACAGTCAGTGGCAAAATTGAAGACCAACCTCAAGCGCAAACCAGCCGAAAACGGATGTCGTCCATTATTAACACTTGAGGAAGCAAGCATTGAGATGGAGATGGAGATGGCAGCCGAGTAGAGATGGAGTCGGAGTCGGTGATGGTAGACTTTACACTTGCAGCCAAGTGTAAACAATTCGATGAGGTGCAAATAAAAGCAATGCAAGACCCGCGCTAAAAATATGTTCGACCTTAGAATGCTTGTCGTGTGTTATGATTGATTTAAACTGCAATGATTTTTGGCAATATGCTGTGAAAGAGTTGACCTGGTGCCTGGTGACTTGGCCTGGTCTCCGGTCCATTGTTCGGGGTTAGTCGAGCGTGGGGCAAGCAACGCACGGGTTAAGAATCAAAACCGCAAACGCAATCAATAAGCGAATTTATACAAATAAAAATTCAAATTCTTTGGTTGTATTTTACATAATTTTTACATGAGCTTTGGATTTGTTTTAATTGCAACCCGCTGACTGGGCATCCACAAAGCGAGTGCAGAGTGCAGTGTGTGGCGTGTAGTTGAGTGCTGAGTGTGTCCTCCCGTTGAGCTTTGCCAAATATACCTATGAAAAAAGGATATATTTGAATTGGGAATGGGAATGGGAATTTAAGTCATGGCACGCCCCTGCGGCAATTGCTGCGTTTGTTTGTATACCAGTCGATTAGTTCTACTTGAGTGGATCAGCTTAGAAGGCGGCTGCCAACAATGGGGCGTATGCTGAATATTAATTGATAACCCGTTGCTTATTTGCATACACACCAACGAGCTGCTGTGACTAACCGTATGCCTTTGTTTTTCTTTTCTCCTTTTATTGCAGAGTCCGCGTGGCATGCAACCGTGTAGTCCATCGGGAGTTGTCGCTATGATGCCGCCGTCGAAGAGTCCCATCATGGAAACCGCCGCCAGTGATAGCAATCAAGCCAACAGCAATCAAACGAATACAGCAAGCAGCGATGCCAAGCGCTCCTGTCCCTTAAAGTTCTCCATTGCCAAGATCATGGAGCCGGACAATAAGCCACCAACTATATCCACCCAACAGCAGCCGCAGCAGCATCAGCAACAGCAGCAGCAACAGCAGCAGCAGCAACAACTGCAGGAGGAGGATCAACCCAATCCGGATATGTATGCCGATTCCGAGCGCTCCTGCAGTCCCATTGAGGTCACAGGCGATGACGATGACGAACCAGCTGTAATGGCTGCCATCAACTACGATTCGGCTTTCAAGAAATATGTGCCCGGCTCCAGCTGCAGCTCTAGTTCAGCCACAATCTCAGCCTCAGCATCGGCTTCAGCTTCCGCGGTGCAACAGTTTGTCAGCACACGGCACCAGGAGTTGCTCTCGCAGTACCCGCTGCTGTACTACGCACCCAATCAGCTGATGTGTGCCGCTGCTGCTGCCCAATATGCCGCACTGACTGCCCAGCAGCAGACGTTGGCGAGTGCTGCGCACATTAGCAGCTTCACTGCCTCCCTCAATGCCAGCCTGCATCATTCACAGTCGCTGCGTCGCAATTTGGGACATCCGTTGGCCGCCGCAGCCGCTGCTGCTGCAGTTGCTCAATCGCAGTCGCATCAGCAGCAACAGCCAGCAGCAGCACAACTGCCACAACAGAGTCTTGAGAAGTCGCCGATTCGTATGCCACATGCCCCGCAACATGCTAGCCTCAAGCGCAAGCGTTCACCACAAGCTGATCTTACAACGCCGCCATTAAGCTTGCCGCTGGCTTTGCCATTGCCACCACCAGTTGCAAGGCCACCGCGCTCGCGTTCACCATCGCCGCATGGATCGCTGGAGGACAACAGCAGCCCGGGCTCGGCCAATGGTAGCAAGCCGAAGACCTTCTCGTGCCTGGAGTGCGGCAAGGTGTTCAATGCCCATTATAATCTAACGCGCCACATGCCGGTGCATACGGGCGCCCGACCGTTTGTGTGCAAGGTGTGCGGCAAGGGTTTCAGGCAGGCATCGACGCTGTGCCGCCACAAGATCATACACACCTCGGAGAAGCCGCACAAGTGCCAGACCTGTGGCAAGGCCTTCAATCGCAGCTCGACGCTCAACACCCACGCTCGCATCCATGCCGGCTACAAGCCGTTCGTCTGCGAGTATTGTGGCAAGGGCTTTCACCAGAAGGGCAACTACAAGAACCACAAGCTGACGCATAGCGGTGAGAAGGCATACAAGTGCAGCATCTGCAACAAGGCCTTCCATCAGATCTACAATCTCACCTTCCACATGCACACGCACAACGATAAAAAGCCCTACACTTGCCGGGTGTGCGCCAAGGGCTTCTGTCGCAACTTCGACCTGAAGAAGCACATGAGGAAGCTGCACGAGATTGGCGGCGATTGCCTCGACGACGATTTGCCGCCGGCCTACGAGCGCCGACGGGCCTATACCCGACGGGAGCCGCTCTCCAACTACAGTCAGACCAGCCAGTTGACACCGGATTCCTCGTCGGGCAGTATGTCGCCGCCGATTAATGTGACCACCCCACCACTTTCCAGCGGCGAGGCCAGCAATCCGGCCTGGACGCATACACCCTACCAGGAGACAACTACCGCAGCACCGCCATCCACTAACTTTCATCATCATCTGCAACATTTGCATGCGCCGCCTGCCGGGTTGCATGCGGAATATGCTGCCAGTTCCCCGTTCCTTCAACTAGCGCATCCCACACAACAGCAGCATCAACAACAACAGCAGCAGCAGCAACAGCATCAGCATCAGCAGCAACATCATCAGCAGCAGCAACGCTTGACAGCAGCTGCTCTGGAGAATGTGCCGTTCATAGCCAAGGTATTTTGACAGAGATACTATGCGGAAAATCTGGCCAGTTGTACGGCAACAGCAGCTTCTGCTGCTTCAGCGGCTGCCGCCGTCTCGAAAACATTGTCGACAAAGACCGCAACGAGTTTGAGTAGCGCTGATCTGTTGATCGATTGACTGCAGTTTGTTTCGAATGCTGCAACAATGCCACAGGAAGCTACAAACACTTCAGTCGCGCAAGAACATGAGGCTGCCTCAATGGAGCTCAGTTGCACTACTCTCGGTAGTGCTGTGCGTGCCCTGAATGGACTCTTCTAGAATGCAGCCGGAGTAGAGCCACTTACTTGTCTACTTGTCAACCAGCAACCCACCAATTGGTTTCAACAATAACCTGTGCAATATATATTTACATGAATATTCAGTACCAATCCACTTAGTAAGGATATCCCCGTTTCGAGAGATCTATGTTTGCAGCACCTAGGCTTCGAAAATATACTTAGTATGTGTGATTTTTTGAGCGAATTTATGTCAATTTTATTTATACAAGTGTAAATATTAACACATATACATACATATATATTAAATTGTTTGATGACTAAATGTTAGACCTTTAAGATGCACATTATATCAATCTATTAGGTGTATCTATATTACAGCTAGATAGTACCAAATGTGTAGCCCAGATTCGCACAGCACAGATTCGCTAGGTGCGCATATAGCAAATTGAACCTGCATTGCGAATTGTGAATGTGTCAGTTGGATTTGTAGGATTGATAAATTAAAATACCACAGATTCATATATATATATATATATATATACATATATCGGACAACATACTAAGTATATGTATTTTGATGTGTTTATGGATTGGTTAAAATGGCATCAGATTTTATCAAACTCATTAAAATTGTTTAGTACCTAAGTGATATTATTGATAATGTGTAAGCAATAAATCAATTCTTCAATATAACTAAAACTGTAAAAATTGTTTTGCTGAATTTTTTAGTGATTTTGAAGTTATTTATTCCCAACAGCCTTAAAATAAATACTCCGGTTCGTCGGAACACATTATTCAAGGGCAATAGTTACAAATTCCCAGAGTTCGATCACAGGTCTGTAATGAATGGAAAAATATAGCTTACTCTCGATCAATGGGCTTCCACTAAATTATGAGGACATCTCTTATGGCAAGGAAATCAAAATTTATGAAAGAATCGTCTTGGAGAATCAGATTGTAACTCTCCCAACAGAATTTCAAAAATGAAGTTTAATTAAGAACGACAATACCTAAATTATATATTTATCGGCATAAACCGAAAATTTAAATATGCATCCGATTTAATATTTTATTTTGAACAGCTCGATTTGAAACCAACTTTGAAAATTGATTGTATCATTGCAAGGAAATCTTTGTATCAGGTATTATGCAATATTGCCCGGACAAGCAGAAATTATTCATGGCTCAAACAGCTTTCTTTAACCTTTCAGACTTGCTCTTATCGTTAAAGCCGCTGAGATTAAGCCAGCCATGACGACGCGGTGTCTCCAATTTTAAAATGCAAATGAAATGCGTTGCTTTTTAATGAAAACAATTATTGTGGCATTTGCGTAAGAGGCGCTTTAATGGGCTCTAAACTGTCTGCTGCCAAATCAGGAGACGGAAGCAGTCGCAACTTAATTATTGGCGAGCTGGTTGCTCACTCAATTGGTGCTCCAACGCAGCACACGCCCCGCCCATTTGAATTTTCTTTTGATCTTTGGGGCAAGAATGAAAATGGCGACGTTGTCTGTGACTAAGAGTTTCTCTAAGACTCGAGCTCTTGAGGTTGCTCATAAAAATGCAGCAGAAGTGTGTACAGAGTGCGGCATCCACACCTGTTCTACTTTCACCCAAGGTGGATGAATGCCCGACATGGGATTCGCCTACCGAAATCTGAAAAAACCCCTAAAAACTCAGCTCAGATGGAAATAATTAGATAAGGTAGTCTAAGTTTTAGTTGAAGTTTTAGAATTTATCTTAATTTTTGCAATATATATAATATATATATATAAATAATATCTTCCCATTTTTCAAAAATAATAAAATTGTTACTGAGTATTGTTTGAGTACTGCTAAAATATGGATATGACTCCATTCATAGCTCTGCAGATGAAGTAAAATTATATTTGATTAATTCGAGATGCTTGTTAAACTACATTTGTGCAGCCCTATTTAACAGGGTATAAATAGAGAAGTATGCGCATGTGTTGCCACTTCAGTTGACATATCACTCCACAAGCTGCCCCTGCATGCAACGGCTGCTGCATATGAATAATTCAAACGAAATCAAATCAAATGGGAGCGAAAAGCGAAATCAAAAGGCATTACTTTATGCAAATCCAAATATGGATGCGAATACGATTCCAAATACGATTCCGATTCTGATTCCGAATACGAGTGCGGGTGCGAGTACGAGTGCGAATGCTCTCTACCTGCGTGCATACGCCTAAGTACACCGCCCACTGTCAGACTCTGCTCATCCCTCACTCCACGCCAGCTCAGCTTGGCTAACAGTTTTGTATACAAATGAGATCAACCCACTGAATGGCACGCATGACAAATGGCGTAAAGCTTGTGCCAAAATAATAAAAAGGAATTGAGATGACTTTTGACACCGCCTCGCGGCATTCTTTTGAATCTAGTTGGTTGAGATGATTTGTATCACCGGCATATCCATCAGGCTTGATGAGTCTAAGGCCAACCCCCAATTTTGACGTCAATGGTCCTTCACTTGTTGTCATGTTGTCCGCGCACTGATTTGATTCCTTTTGATGTTTGCTTTATACATGCCCAAACGACAATTTGAGTGGCCTTTCGCCACAGGTTCATTTCATCTACAGCAACCATCCGTTAGCCATTAGACATCCGCAATCACATTGACACAAAACCGCCTTATTTGGCTAATTGAAGTCTGTGCTTTTAGCTCGCTGGCTGCCCACCAGCCCACCAGCCCACCTACCCCTAACTGTGCAGATCTTACGCAGATAATTCTCCACTTTCCGATGCGCTTAAGCATGACATCCTTGACACTTCCTTGGCCCAAATGACTTGTTACCCTGCCAGTCGGTGGCTTTCATTAGGCTAATTAATTGATATGTGGTAGCTGCCAAAATTGATTGTTTAAGTAGGTAATTTATATATTTTGTAAATGCTTTATAAAAAAGGAGGGGATATGTGAAGTCAGATCTGCGTTTGCTCTAAGTAGCGATCACAAAGTCAATGCCGTTCTGCCTGCACAACATCAGATCTCGGAGACAATGTAAATAAATATATTAAATAAACAATATAGTTTTCTTTTGTTGTAGCTGCCAATGTTTTACTTTCTCTTTCAACTGATTGATCAGAAATCTTGACTCAGGATTTATTCGCATTGCATTGAAAACATAAAGATATTTATTGCAATATAGATTTTCAAGTAGAGTTAAAGTACGGCTTAACTCGGCTCTTATGTATCTATGCTACTCGATTGTTTAATGTAATTATAATCGCAATATAATCAAGTTGTTGGTATAATTATCAAGTTGGATGAGGTAATTATGAATCCATTGAAAATATAATTGCATCTCATACTTCATGTTTCGCACTTCATTTTTATTGTCATCGCAAGGCTTGTTTATGTCCCCCAAATTGTTTACACCGCATAAACAATTCCGAAGGCGCCATTGCTGTAAATTTGCTCCAAATGTCTAGCGTTTTTTCCATATTAATAATTTTTATCGGTGCACAATCTGCGCCACGCCTGCCATGATAAAGAACGAAACAAAAAGAAAAGCGAATAGAAATTGTATCAAAACAACTCGAACACGAGACAATGGAGACGACAACATGTCTCTCGTTCGGCGGCGGCGGTTAAGCACTTTGCCATCGACAATAAAAAAAGATGAAATATATATGTATATGTATAATCCAATTCCATTGTTTAGCATGAACCGCAACGGGAAGAAGCAGAATGATGAAAAATTGCATAGCGCTGTTAATGTCGACTGCGCTTATCACCTACAACAATGAGAGCAGAGAGTCCTCCTGCAAGGACAATAAAGTGAGGTCGGGGGGCCCCAGCTCAACCCCTCAAGAGTGCGGCGCATTCGAGCGTAAATTGCAGCATAATCTCTTCCGGATATGATTACGTTCTTAAGTGATCTGAGTCAGACAGCTGGACAGGACAGGAGGAGCATTGTTGCCTCGCTGCTGTCAGCTTTCTCTCTCTCTCTCTCTCTGAGTGTCTGTCGCATCTTGGCTAAATGCTGTGACCTATCAGCTTTGTATCTTTATCGCTTCGGCGAGTGCACGAGTACATCATACTTGTATTGTGCAATATGTTGTGATTACAATTTTTTAAAAAGCTAAAGCTGCATTTTCCTTTGAATTACAAGGGCTGTTGCGTCTTGCAACTATAGGTATTGGGGCGGGGGAAGAGGGGAACTGGGGACGCAAAACTCACGCGCTATGATTATGGGCATGGAAAAAGTAAGTGTATCATTTGCTGCGCCAACAATGTGCTGGCAAAAACACTTAACGCTGCACGGGCGTGGTTCAGCGTTGTCAACAACATGTTGGCATTGTTGGTAATTGTGCCGTTAATTGTCGAGGTGACACTATCCCTCACCTATGACACAACATCCCCCCTATCTACTGAATGTGAGGGTGCGACAGCTCGACGATGTAGAGCAGACAGAAAAGTATTCGGAACATATTACTTCCAGCTATAAGGTATAAGTGACAAAAGTCCTTGTTTGGTGGCGAGCAGGACTCAAAAGCGTCCCTTAATCCCACATGTCTATAGCAAATGGGGTTGAAGTTTGTTTGTATCACTTCCAAATCACAAAAAAAGTGTGAATTTATCAATATGCTTCAAATAACATGATACCTCCTAACACCTTACAATTGTAATGTTTTCCTTGACCAGCCAACCATTATAACGTTATTCTTGATGGCAAATCACTTGTTGTTTAGGTATCGAATGATTTATTTTTATTCCCTTAAAATTATATGTTCTGGAGTTTATCACCTCATTAATTATTCCAGATCTAAAACATTGGGAAAATTACAGCTTATTGTTTTTAACAAGAAGAATAATAATAACAATAATCACAGGGAATATTTATTAAAAAATCAACTTTTTGACTTCGATGTTGATGAAGAAATGTTGTTATCCAAATGGGATCAGTGTGAAACTCAAATGCGAGAATATATAATTAAAAAAATACATATATTTATATATAGTTGAAGTGCTCTCACATGTTTTCTTCACACTATTCCACATACTCGTAAAGTTGCAAAGCTTTATTGTATGTGGAACTAAGTTACAGCACTTATACAGCTTGAAGACAGTTTTCATTTGAATGCTCTACGTTGTGTATGTTTTTGTTTATTAACTAATTAATAAAATAATGAACCTGTGAAACGGCATCAGCACACATTTGCACTCAATGCGTCATGAATGTGGTACTTCACCTAAAACTAGAGGTGGATACTTAAAGACCAGACCAGGCCATACTTATATAATATGTACTTATCTAGAACATATTCATAACTCGTCAGGCAGCACAAATGGGCAGCAAGGCGACTGACTGACTGTTTTTATGACTGGGCGTGTCCTTTTATGTGTCCTGGGTGTGAAAAAGCGTATAAGAAGTTGACACAAAGCTGACTGACAACGACTGCGTTGGGCGACAATGGCGACGGTGCTGGATGGTATCCCGGATCGCTGGAAATCTGCATTGGAAGCTGCTGAACCGAACTAATTGAGCCGCGTTACATTAAGTTGAATGCATTTCAATGTGTTGCCAAGCATCAATGGAACATCATCACATTTACACACACACACGCACATATATATATATATATATTTATATATTATATATATTTATTCATTGCCATAACTTGTATTTTGTCTGGGAAATGGAACAACTGCCTCTGCCTTTGGCTCTTCATTCCCCAGCCACACTTGGTCGCTTGTGAAAGAATACTTACCAACTGCACACAAATACCAAGTGAGAATGCTTTGGACGACTATAGTGAATGTGCGGTAACCAGCTCTATCTAACCCCAGTTGAGAAATACTACCTACTTGCTTACATGTTGTATTACTATGAATAACTTGTATAAAATTTTTTTAATTAAAAGTTTATAGTTGAAGATACAAGTACACCCTCTGATATAGGAAGTTGAAGTGCTCTAGTGCAAATTCTTCTATCATGCTCTGAAATATTTATTCTTGATCAAGTTCAGTATTTAACTATTTGTTCTTTGCTTTTACCACGCTTTTTCTGGTATAATTATGAATAAACATTTATCAACTACAATTGCTCAAATATTGATTATTTGAATTTACAGTTTATGTACAGATTTAAAATTTTTTTTTCATACAAAAAAAAAGCTAAACTGAAAAGCAAATCATTTTTGAAGTCTCCGAGAAAATCAGGATTTTATGATTGTTACCCCAAAATTCTTTGAGAATGGATATAGCCGAGTTAGATTTAGCGTAAATTTTTAGCTCAGCTTATGTTTACGGATCTCAAAAGAATGCACTTTTTTAACATTATAGGAAAAACGAAGGTTCAAAGATATACATGATTTGTCAAAGAAACCTTACTAAAAATTACAAATGAGCAAATAGATATTACTTAAACAAGTAAAGGTATAGACAAGGAAAGAAGTTGAGGTGCCACAGCTGAAAATGAAAAAAGCTGAAAAAATATATAGTTATATATATATATATTCTTGTTCATGTCGTATATATTTCTACACAAGTAAGTCATGCAAGATTCTAAGCGATAATTGTGTTTTGAAATTTCAATGCAGTATTATCCGGCGGTCAAAACTGGATCATAATAATAATAACAATGAGTTTCCACATTTAAATCCATTGTCAATGTTGATGCCAAACCTTGATGATAATGGCAATGCTTTCAGTTTAGTTTGGATAAAGTTCTGGCTGCGGAATGTCTTCCGACACACACTTCACTACAAAATTAGAATACTATATTATGTTTAATAAAGACAAGGTGTGCACAACCTTCTCCGGTTCGAACCCTCCACCAATTAAGAGCGAACAGGAGTTCAGGCTGTTGCTTAGTTCAATATTGACACAAGTTAATTAAACCCCAATGCGAATGGGAAAGTATCAATGGCAATCGACGTATGTATTCGCTTTGGCTTTGGCATTGGGTCAACAATGAACTAACTGAACAACCAAAGAGGCACTTTTGCCAGCTGAAAAGGACAGGAACACTGATGGGAACAGGACTCGAGCACTTGCTGGGCCAAAGTTACGCAACAATTTGAAAAGCGAGGAAGCACAACAGATCCATTTGAGTTTTGAGTATCACGGAGGGTGGTGCATTTGCCACCTGCTGCGATGGTCAGCTCTTCGATGTGGTTTTAATACGGTTTTATTGCTTCCGTATATGTATGTGTGATTGGCAGGTATTCTCATATCAATTAATCTAACCAGAGTGCTTCGGCATACGTACTAGATTTTTATTTAGTATCAGAATCAATTTAGTCGTCCAGCAAGCCAAATATGGTCAAAATATAAATAAAGATGTGTATTACATCGATATAAATGCTTAGCGCAGCAATAATGTAATCGTCCTCGCTATACTGATTTCTACGCTTGCCGACCATCAATTGTATGTCATAGACAAGGTACAATGAAAATAGGAGTAGTCCCAAGCCAACATAAATCCAAACTAATATTTTTGATTGGATGAAAAACATAAGCAATCCCAAAAGTACTAATATTATCATTAGCACGCACAGGTAAGGTCCACATCCAGTAAAATCGCATGGCGCAAAAATGGCAAATAGAGCAAGTCCCACGCAAACGGCAATCGTGATGCCCAGCGCATAAAATATCTGAAAAATCGTAAATTGTAATAAGACACAAAGGATGCTAAGGGACTAGCTGATCGCATGTACAACTTACCCTATCTGTACTATAGAAAATGCAGAGACAGCTGACTATGATGGACTGACATAACGTAAACGCTAATAGCAAAACGTAATTGACGGGAACTTTTCGGGCCACAGATTTATAACAAAATAGCACAAAAGATATTATGGCAGCCCCTATAGCTCCCACAAAAAATATATATATGTGATCGTACAACCAAAATTTGGCATCTTCATTGAAAATAAATACGGACGTAATTGCTGCAGTAACTGCCAGTTGAAACTGTCAAGAAAGTATGAATTCAAACAATCTATTGATATTATTTGCATATACAGTGGGTCACAGTTCAAAGCAAGCAGTGTGAAAGAAAAAACGTAACTGCCTGCCATAAGCTAATCATTCATTATTTTTCAAAAATTCCAAAGACCGATGGTAGGTATATATATTAACCACCAAAATTAATATATGACCCCAATAAATTGGGGTTTCCATACCTGCTAGGTAGGATTATGTAAAAAAGTTGCCTATTTTTTTTCACACTGCTTGCTTTGAACTGTGACCCACTGTATATGTGTGTGTGTCTGTACTTACGGCAAGGATGCTACACACTTTACTGATAAAGTGACGCCGCGTCGGTTCGTCATCCCAGTCGGTGTCGAATGCAATATCCTCACTTTCCTGGCGGCCCCAGGCTTGCATATCGTAAAGTGTTTATTTAATATATTTAATATTTATTTGTTTTCATTTGCCAAGTGTTAACTAACTAGATCATGAAAACAAAAAGTGCTCCAGTGGAGAAATCTGATTCCAAGCTGAGCGACTCATTTTGATTGAAACTGCGATTTTTCAAGTCACTGCCAAATATCAAGTTATTTATTTTTGTATAGTCTCACAATTAATAATTTGCTTTAATGCATAATTGGTTTTAGTTCGAGTATATTGTAACGTAATTTGATATTATTTGGTTTTGCCACTACCCATCGTAAAAAATACACATTACACATTAGTATGTATGTATGTGTGCATACATATTATGTATATACCATTTTTATTGCATAGGTCGGAGTCGTCTTGCTGGCCAGTCAAACACCTAAGCAACTTGAGAGATAAATCGAGTTTAGCATAAAGTTGCATTGAGTTTGATGCGATTTTAGTAGTTAATTGAAAAAGTGATCAAAATTCAAAGCGTTCTTATTATTTTCAAAAATTATTCATTTTGTATTACTTGCGATCGAGTTAGTAATCTTTAGTTTTAGAATAAGTAGCATAAGTGACATAAGACATAAATAATTTGAATTATCGTTTGTTCTAGATTAAGTTAGTTTTAATAAATTGTATTTAGTTTTACATTATTTTATTGTTTATTGTTTATGTTTAAGTCTAATACATTTTAAACGAGTTTTAGTTGCAAGTTTAGATATAAGTGTAGTAAATACAATTAAATAATTAACTATTAATGTACAGAACAGAGTGCTTTGAAGTAGTTTAATGTAAATTGTAATTGTTTTCTTATAAAAAAAAACCAGTATATTATTGGAAGTCATCGGCGATTATTCAAATGCACGTCTCTATATAAGCACTTAATAATTCAAAATCATATTTGTCTGAATTTGTTGCCTGCTTTTCGCACGTTTGATGCAACAAGTTCTTGTTTGATTATCTGATTGAGTTTGCATCTATTACATGGAATATGCATGACAAATTCAGTAACAAAAAAAAGAAGAAAAAAAACAAGCAAACGTAGATAGAACGAGCAAAAATCTGGGCGTCCTTTTGCAGTTCTGTTTGCAGGCTCAGCTTTCGCTTTCTTGTACGCCCTTAACTAAAATAACACTTAACATATATGAATTGCTTATTGACCCTAACACGTAAAGAATTGAACTCACACTAAACAGAAGTGATTCTTATATAAACAAGGGTCCAAACAAAAAATGCACACGCACAAATAAACAAATACTTAAGCGATACAAACTTGACTAAAAACGAATTAAATCTTTACATTATCTATTAATGAATATTAATTACAAATTAGTAGTAGGTGCTGTATTTAGTTGTTGTTGGCTTCTTGTTGTTTGCCATTTTCCAGTTAAATGGATGAGTTTTTTTTGTTTGTTTTTGTTTTTTGTTTGTTTTAAATAAATATTAGTTAGTTTTAACCCATTTAGTTGACATTAGTTAATTAACCTAATATAGTCGCTACACACTAGGAGGTATTCTCAAACTCATCGGGTTTGTGCTTGACTCGCAAATTGCTCAACAAATCGGCACAGTTGTTGACCATCATCAAATAGTCGCCATTATTAAGATTGCCGGTTCCTGATTGCTGTTCACGATTGTTTCCACCTCCGATTTCACCACCTCCTCCACCACTATGATTGTTGTTCGGGAGAGTTTTGTCGTTTTGCCTGCAATTTGATAGTTATATAGTATGATGATGGTGTTCAATGATGGCGAATGCCTAAGCATTACCGATTGTGAGTTATATTTCCAAGCATATCACGAGACATAATCACAGCCTTTTCCAATTCCTGTAATAGCAACGAGTTCTTCAGATTCGCGTGCAGCTTCATCGCCGCCTGCGTGGTCGTATAAAGCTTATTGATCACATTGTGCACCTGGGCCTCAGCTGTGTTAAGAGAAAAAAAGGAAGATTAATTTGGTGGACGGGAGAATAAAAAAGAGTGATGTAGTCGAAAGTATATTTGCTAGTCTAGCTCTCACGCGATTCGATGACCTCGACTACATCATTCTCATATTGGTTCAAGTTCGGCCACTCACACTCTGCAACCTCGTAGTCCTCAACGCTGCCGACTCGCTGCTTAGTCGTATTATTGGGAGTATTGCTGTTCATTTTGTTCTTGTGATCGAAACCCAAATTGCGAGGCCTGGGTGGCACAATGGGTTTATTGCTGGCTGCAATACTGGGCGTCTCCTCCGAACTGGAGTCGTCTGGCATTGCTATATTTATGCAAAAATATAAATTATACTTATGATTTTTCGATAATCATCTAATCATTATAATTACCACTGCTGAATGGCGTCTTGCGTCGATTGCTGTTGACGTTGTTGATCTTGCTGCTGTACTGTCGATTGGCAGCTAAAATAGAGCAGAACATGAAAGCTTAGAGCGGTTCCAGGTATAAACAGTCGTGTTTTATGCTTATGTTTGTGATAACAATAAGGAATTGCCAGCACTCAGTATGTTTGATACCTACCCGTGGGTCCATTGCTGCGACTCTGTCCATTTGACGCACTGCGCATTCGATTGCTGTCCTCTGGCTCCGAGTCACTCTATATGGAGAAAGATTGGGTTTCATTTAAGTTTGGCTTGAAAACATTAAGGGTTTTGCTGTACTACTCACAACCTGATTGAGCACATTCATTGAGTTGCTGGAGGCGCCCAGTCCAGATTTTCCTTGCAGACTATTCCGTTTGCTGGCGGATCTGGTGATGTTACTGCTACGATGCTGAGCTGTGGGCTTCTGTGGTGTTCCATTGGACTTGCTTGCTGCTTTGCGGAAGAGAAATATACAGATAGAGAGAGAAATAAAGAGGTGATTAGTGCTAGCAAATGGGAGCAGTGATTGGTTATTTTTTGTGGCCCTTACGCTTGCCAAAGTTGCCCATATGCAGATCACTCAGGGAGCAGGCGCGACGAATTGACGACTCCTCAATGGGTATGGGATTGAGCACTTTGGGATTACCTGTAAGTAGGTGTAGACAGTTATTAGTTGCGGGTCGAGCATGCTGGTCAAAGGTGCAACGTAAATGTTCTTTCGTGTGGGTAGCAAAAATGAGAACGTCAACCAAAAAGCTCTAAGAAAGATGGGTGCGCAAATATCAAGGATATTCCCGAGTACAAAATGATGATGAGTGGTGGAACGTAAAAAAAAAAACAATAATCTTTGTGCTTGTTCTGTAGTATTTTGTAGTACAACATCGAGGCTCAAACGTTCAAACCTTTTAGGCGCTCAACGCTCAACTCCTGATGATCATCACCTTCAGCGCCATTAGCTTTCACGTTTTCATTGCGCTCATGGTAAATACATCTTTGGTTGCTTGCGTTATCATCGTCATCATCATCATCATCATCATCTGCATCGTCTTCATCATCGGCAACCACTTCCTTGGCTAGTTCGACATCGTTGCTGCCATTATTATGGTAGTTAAAGTCAGCGCTCTCAAGCACATCCGGCAAGCTGCAGTTCCGGCGAATATGTCGGGCATATGCACAGAGATCCGCATCGCTGGAGGGCAGCAGCTGCTCCGCAAATTGCTGCTGATCCTGGGCCCGAGCCAGCATATCAAAGTTCATAGTCAGACTCTTCACGTAACCCTTCTGCTTCGAGTTGCAGGCAAAGGGACGCAAGCGTGTCTCCGTCGCCATGCGTATCTGCTCCATTTTGCGCTCCTCCATGCCAATTAGCTTCTCAATGATGTCAATCTTCTTGGCAATGTTTTGGCACTGGTGGCTGGTGGAGTTGCCGGCACCCGTGCAACGCTCCACATTGTCCATATTCTTTTTGTGCTTGGCTCGCTCCAGCTGCACTTCATCCACCACTGCCTGCAGCTGTGGCTTTGTGTACAGCTTCAGGCTGTGCATATGCTCAAGATTCTCGTGCGCATTCCCATTCTCGGCAAAGAACATTTCAAAACTCCGCTCGGCTCCATAGTTACTTGGCAAACTGCCCACGACGGGTGCATCCATCATTGCCTGCTGTTCATCTATCGCTGCTTCTAGCTCCGACTCCATTTCGTTGTTGCTATTGCTATTGCTGTCCGCATCATCGTTGAGATTGGCTTGCTCCCGCTTTGCACTGGGCGTATACTTGATTTGCGAGACGGTATTAAAGCGAACACTGATCTTGGGACGCGCTTTCTGCCTCACACTCGAAGCTCGCCAGTTGTTGCTGTCCTTGGTGTCGAAGCGCGAAACTTTCTTCAGGCAGCTGTGCGTGGCAAGGGCGCCACTACTCACGCTACTCCTCATCGCAGCCACCGGGCGCTGCTGGGCCCGCTGCTTTTCGCGCTCAAACTTGAGCAGATTATGTTCGAATTGACGCACCACGCTGGCCGTCCTCGAGCTACCCACACAGGACGACTGCTTCTTCTCCACGTTGCAGGTCAGAGTCGAAACCAGATTGTGCGGCTTAGCGGGTATTGGCGGTTTTGGCATTTGCTTTCGCACAAACATCAGCTGGCCATTGGAAGGGGATTGGGATTGGGATTGAGATGGAGATTGAGAGTGCGAATGGGCATGAGAACGGGCGTGGGAATGGGCTTGGCTATATGAGTGGGCGTGGGACTGTGAGATGGGATTGGAATTGCGCTGTTGACGCTGCTGTGCAAAGTCCGTGCTGAGACTTTTATTTACTCCGGAATTGTACTGCTTGTTCTTGGATCGCATTGTGGGAATGTGCTCCACGCCAGCAGGGGCTGCTTGCGGCTGTGGGACTGAGGCTAGACGTGGATAAGTCTTGGAGTTGGGCAATGGTTTTAGGGGCTGCAGATTGTAGCCGGTCACATCGAAACTGTCGAAGGCAGCGGCCGCTCTAGCCGAAGTCTCCTGGCGCATATAGTAGTCAAAGCTGCCATAGGCATTGGGACTGCTCCCGTACGACTTGGAGACCGGGCCATGGATTATGAAGTTGCGTATGCCGGCATGACATTGCATTGCCTGGAGTGGTGGCTCCAGTGGGGCACTCTTGCAGTCGCTCTCGTCGGAGAGGACGCTCTCCAGGCTGTTGCAGTAGCTGCCGCCGTCGGACAGCAGCGACTCCTGGCTGAGCTCGTGCGGCAGCTGGCCGGAGCTGCTGAGGAAGAAGCTGGCGCTGGAATGACGCTGCGTCTCCAGAAATCGTGCCTCCTCGAGGCGCTGCTGCTGCTGCAGTTGTTGCTGCTGCGTGGCAACAAACTGATCGGGCTTAAGGATATCCGAGAGGGAGACCTTCCGCTCACACTGATAGATTTCGCGGTAAACATAATACTGGGTGCGTCCACCTTGCGGCGGCGTCGCCGTTGGCGTCGTGTCACCTGTGGAGCCATCCAGGGCACGCAAATTGGCCGGCATTGAGGCTGATGAGGGCAGTGCCGCATATCTGGATGGTTCATCCAGATCACCGTATTTGCGAGTTATCTCGTCGATCATTTTCTCGGTGTCCGCATGAATCATGTCCAGAATTGTACGGGCATCGTCTGCATAGACCGAGTGTCGCTTTGGCTCTGTGGGTATGGAACGCTCCGACTCCACCGACCACTCCACTTCCTCGTGCACAGGCGAAACCGGACAGGATTTGTAATGCTTAAGAATGCTTGGGGTACGACGATTGTTGCCAGCAGGATTACGCTTGGCGGCGCTTAGCCGGGGCGCAGTTTGTGCCATGTACTTCGGTTTTTGCCTGGAGGTGTTCGAGGAGGTGACGTAGGAGGTGTTGCCGTGAACAAAGGGCACACCAGGTGGTGGGTGGATCTGATGCACGCCCACATGATGCGGATAGGGTGGATAATGCTGCTGCACTTGGCGCATTGTTTGAAAGTTCTGTTGCAGCTTCGATTTGGATGCGGCACAGTTGAAGAATTGCTGAACAGAGACTTGTGGCTGATGTTGTTGTTGTTGTTTTGATGGAAGTTGAGGAAGATACTGTTGTTGTTGTTGCGTTACAGATGGGTTAGTGGACCTACTAATATACTGTGAAGTATCATGGGAATCAACTGGTTGGGTTATTCAACATAATCAGCAGTAAGTGTTACAAATAAGTGTTTTACGATTTTGCGATTGATTGTTTTTTACCGACATTATTTTTACCAACATAGTGAGCGCAAGGGAGAGCAATCAGTAAAAAGAGACAAAGAAATTGAAAGAGAGAGAGAGAGAGAGAGTGGACGAGGAGAGCAAAATATGTGTCGCAAAATTGACGGATTAGCCTACAGTTATCAAGGAATCGATCCATATGGGGTTGTATTCTTGGAATCACTTTGAGCCTTACCTGACTTCTGATAGCGTGCTGGCCCCGAGCTGCGAGACCCATCCAGATTGCCAGCCAGACTCAGATCCGAAATGCTATGGCTGCCTCGCAGCGGTCTATGGCCGACCTGTGAAGAATATAGGTTAACAAGAACTAATCAGTGAACAGCGACAAATTATCAGGTGTCAGGCATTAATTAATGAATGAGTCAACAAGTGGACTGCAGCTATTTCAGCAGTTTTCCAGTTTTGCGCAGTATTTTCGTTTCTTTGAGTTTGTTTTTTTGTTAGCAAGTGAATAACAAGGTAGTTTTTTTGTGTCAACGTGATAAAGAATATATTGCCGTTAAAAATAGATACAATATGTATTTATATAAAACCTTTTTTAATCATTTATCACGCTAATCGAGGCTGCTAAGCCAGCTTGCCAGTGTATCTGTTTAAATTATTTGTTTCATTTTATTTTTTAGTGAAACGCAACTTAACATTATATTTGTAACATTGTAGTCACTGTTTAGTATGGAATGGAACTTAGTATTAGTTGTCGTTAAATGGAGTCCAAACGTGTTTTGGCCTTGCGTATTTAACAAGCGTTATGAGAAGCAAATCAGTCGTTAAAGCATCAACAATAACTCGTAGGTAACTCGGTTTCTCACCTCGGCAATTACATTTAACTTTTTACTGTCGTTTTTGCGCGTACCCTAAAATGCGGAGGAAGGGGTTTGAATTTGATTTGATTTTGCACCCGGATGTGTGTTGGTTGTGTGCGGAACGTGACAGACACCGAAGCAATACGCAACAAAAATATATTCATATATAGGGGAAAACGAAAACGAAAATAAAATGTAGACATAGAGAACAGAAATTAAATAAAAACAGAAAAAATAGAAATATATATAGATATATATATATATGTAAGATGACCATCTAGTTAGCTATCTGTCTATCTACTCACGTTCTCCAGCTGCTGTTTGACCTTGTTGATGACCTGTAGCAACTCCTCCTTCTTGGTGCTTGTGTATGACTTTGTGATGGTAGGCGGCGCTGGGACAACCTTTCCATTTTCAGTATTGTGTTTGGCACTAATGCTGCGACGACCTGAAAGCAACAAGCCAGTGATTACGAACATGCGAAATGAACCCAATGAGATATCCGTACTGCTTGTGCCACGCTCCAGCAACGTTCCGGGTCCTTCCGGCAATGCCGCATGCAGAAAACTATTCGTGGTCTGGGGTAAGTTTTCGGAGCTACCGCCCAACGTTGAGGCCAGCGACCGCTCCGCATTCTCCGCACTGGGCGTGGAGCCCTCATCCTCTGTGTCCGATGTGCCCGTGCCAGTACCGGTGCTTGCCGTGTGCGAGCTGCCGTTGCCAGCGGTGGCCAATTGAAGGCCGGATTTTTCGAACTTTTGGCGACGCACCGATTTTCGCAGCTCATCCTCATTCATGGCCGTCACCTTGAAGTCCCTGCAAAGCAAATGGTTTAATTAACTTAAATCAAGACAAAATGTGATCTGATCTTACGTTGGCGTGCTGGGCAACATGTTGTTGTAGAACATGCCATGATCTGAGCTGGTGCGTTCGCCATCCGATATGTCCTCCACATCGCCGTCGTGGTCGTGACTGTGTGTGTCGAAGCGGAGTCCAACCTTGCGTTTATCGGGCAGCAGACGCTGCTGACCAACACCAACGGTAGCTGGGGCACCATTGCTGGATGCCGTGGCAGCTGAGACGGTGGAGATGGTGCCATTGTTGTTGCTGCCAATGAACATGAGATCGCGCCGCGTCTCCATGCCCGAGTCAATGGACGAGTCCTCGCTCAGATATGTCTGATTGAACATGATGTCCTTGGAGGAGGCGCTATTGTAATCAGAGGTTTGTATATTGGTCGCGCTGTGACCACCCACAGAGGAGACGGTGCCCAACGGACTCTCCGAATTCGAGCGCATATCCTCCGTATCCAGCTGGCTGCGCTGCGACCAGCGTCCACGTGGCCGGGGCGCTTTCACGCCCAAGTGTGGACTGGATGCCGAACTCAGGTTGCCCATGGACGAGGCCGTGTGCAGCGTGGCAGACGACAAACCGCTGACAATTGGCGTGGGTATGGAAAGGGCGCCGCTCTCTGAGTTGGCCGCCGCCGCCGCCTTACGCATGGCCCACTGTGGCAGCTGGCCAACGTCAGAGAGCCGATAGGTATTGCGATTCGATTGCGGCTCCTCGTGCACTATGAACTTGGGCGATAGCTGGTGGTGCTCTAGTTCGCTGGTGGGCGACTCCACCACAATGGCATCCGGTGGCGAGATGGGCGCCACTTGACGTGGCAACGGTGCAATGCCGGAGCGCAGCCGCTGCTGGGACATGCGTGCCTGCATTGTGACAATCATGTCGTGCGGCACCTGCCAGATGAATATGCAGCCATCGCCACTGGCCGAGATGAGGTGGCGACAATCGTTGGTGAACTTGAGACCCGTCACCAGCTCACTGTGGCCATACATGCGTGCCATGCACTCGCTGGAGTAGTAATCGTACACGGCGAGTGTCTTATCCGTGCAGGAGGTGGCCACATAAATGCCGCTCGGATCCAGACTCAACTTGATCAAACTGCCCTCCTCTGAATGCGAGCCCTTAAAGGTTTTTGTTTGCTTCGCATTCTGAGTGCCATAGACGCGAACATTGCGATCTTGGCAAGCGGTCAAAATATGCTTGGCATTCGAGTCTACCTCCATGTCGTAGAGCGTTGTCTTTCCCGATGTGTTCGTGCCGCGCATAAAAATGTTACCCTGCAACAAATCAATGATGTAAGATGGAATCTATAGATAAAGGCACACACACACACACACAGCTTACCTGAAAACTGCGAAACATAATTGACTTGTCTGCCCCGCAGCTGATCATCTGAAAGTTGAGGCCAGCGCCCACAAATTTGATAGACGTGATCGAGGAGCTGTGATCATCCAAGGTCTGCAGCAGCAGATAATTCTGCGACACATCGAACACATGGATGAGACGATCGCGACTGGCGCTGGCGAGTAGCTTTCGTTCAATCTTATCATTGGAGTACTCCAGACACAGCACCTCTGACTCGTGCGCCTCGATGGTTGTCAGCAGCTTGAGATTGGTGAGGCTGTAGACACGTATGTTGCCACAGCGATCGCCGCTGGCCAAGTGCTGTAGCTCGGGACTGATTTTGATGCAGCGCACACCGTTGCGTCCATCGTAGCTGGAGCTGCCTGTCTTGTCGAAGAGCGAGGAGCCCTGATCCTTGATGTACTGCAACTCATCGTCGCTGTAGATGATCTTGAGTAGGTCTTTGGAGTAGATATTCTTGCGATATATCTCATTGTTGGCACAACTGTCTAAGCCCCACACGCGTATCGTATCATCCGACGAGCATGTCACAAAACAGTCCTCGGGCAACGTCTGCGATGGCTCCCGCTCTACGTTATATGGCACAGTCTCCACGCCCCAAATGCACGTGGAGTGGTACAGGAATGAGTGCGACTTGCCCACACGCGACACATCGCGCATGTCCCAAATGTACAGCGAGTGATCGTTGTAGACGCAGCTCACCTGCAAATGCATCAAACAAAAGTTGGTTTTAGAAGTGTTGAGATGGTTTCTTAATATTAGTTTATTATTATTATTGGCGGCTTCATGTACTGCGATCTGGTATATGAATTGTGCCCCTTCTCAACTTACAGCTCTGCAATGCACTCTAATTCTTTGCCGGGTTAAGAGCTTCAATGTTCATCAGGGTGATAACATGTCTCTCTGGTATATTAAGTCCCTTTCTTGCTAAGCCCTGACATTCTGCTATAATGTGTCTTGGGAACTTTATTTATGGTTGAGTCTGCCAATTTAAGAATGAGACTTGATAATAAAGGTACGTATATCGGTATACATGAGATACTTTATTGAGGAGTTAATAAAGTGTTTGCTTTAATTTATAACTGGAAGTTAACCACAAATTTCGCCCATCGGTTAAAATACTTGTTATTTAACCGATGGGCGAAAATTGAGTGAACTAAAGTAAAACATTTGATTAACTTCCAGTTATAAATAAATGCAAACACTATATTAGCTCCTGGATAAAGTATCTCACTTGAGGTTTACGTCTTAAGAGCCACTCAGTCTAAGATAGGATTTAAATAACTTTGGCCTTTGCAGTCAGTTCAATTTGTTAATGTAAGCTAGATTTTCGATTGATTTATAATATTGCTGTATATATATATCTACATATCTATATATAAAACTTCTTGATTTTGTTCCACAAACAGTTTGTGTGAAAGATTTTGTACCTTGGACCGCTGCTCGTCAAAAACCATGGCAATACAGTCGGGAAACTTGGCTTGCTGGGGCACAGACATAATGTGATTGATCTGTATACCCTGGGCGACATCGACGCCCAGGTAATGTGTTCGAGGCAGGGTTGTTACGTATTCCAGAGTGGCTGCATTAAATATGCGAATGATGGACTCGGCACAGCCAACTAGAATAAATTGCTCGTTGACGCAAATGCAGCTGGCGTTGCTGGTGCGGCACTGCACCCACTTGTCGAGCAGCCGCCTAGAGCTGAACTCCACCAGGTGACCCTGCCGGGTGATGGCGTATGTGCTCTCCGAACAGATGCCCTTGCCGCAGGCCACAGCACAGAAGTCATTGTCGCGAAGATCGCCCAGAATGGCGCTGCGGCCCATTAGCGGCACCGGATCTTTGTACTGCAAAAATTGAATTCATTATCAAGCAATTGTATCGATGCTCAAAGTTAAAAGTTTGCTCACCTTACGTGCACCCTCCAAGTACCAGTATTTGACGTGACGCATGCCCACGGTGACAAAGTAGCTGCCATCCTCAGCGAAACAAACGGCGGACACTTTGGTGCTGATTTTGTTGGAAGCCATTTTCAGATGGGCACGCCAATCGTACACATTGACAATCATGTCGTGCTGCGAACCCACAGAGACCAGGTACTTGCCGTTGGGCGAAAATGCCTATTGAGGACAACAAAAATACAATTGGAGAGGAGCGTTAAGAATGTTTATATTTTGTATGTGCTTACCACACATGTGGCGGCATATTTGTGATCCACAAACTCGGCGACAACGTTACCGCCACTGCAGTTATCCAGATTGCCATTGGGCGTCTCCAGTTCCCAGACTTTGATGGCAGGATTGATGCCACACTCGCCTGTGGCTACATAACGGCCGCAGCGCGAGAAGGCCACGCATGTGAATCCCTTGCGGGAGGTATTGACCAGATAAGCCTGTGTATTCCGCTTGGCATTGAACAGCACCACTGTGCATCTGTTGATGGGAAGCGAATAAAAGCACAAAATATAGTACTACTGCAAGACAATATCAAAAATGACAAAAATGACATTCTGCAATTTGCCAAGTTGGCATTTGAATGCGCCCTTGGCGAAACTGAAAAGGATAACACAGCGTGCATGTCATCTCAAATGTTCTCAGCTGGGCACGAATCTCGTTTGTCCCCAATTCGTGCTATTGACTTCAATTGCAGAGTTGGCTGACTGTAACCTACAACCTACAGCAAAAGATAGACAGAATCACGCTAAGGAAATGCATGCTTTTACCACCCAATCCCCTATCGAATGTGTTTCTAATACTAACATTTTCACTGTCTTTATTTTATATAATATTTGGTAGTTAAAAAACATTAACAAATAGTTTAAGCTTGTAGGCAGCCACAAGACGAATGATTAGTTGTTTGGGTTGTAAACGAATCCTTTTAGTTAACCCTAAAATACATAATAAATACAGGTGCTTTTTAATGTATTTCACTGCATATTCTAGCAGACAGACAGTAATAATAATAATAATTAAAATAAAATTTTAAAAATTTCGTATTGCAGAAGCTTTTACGATGAAACTTGAATCTGAAAATGTTAGTAAAAATAAATGCTGCTGACGAGTTATCAAAGAAATATCAGCGTCATTATATATATATTTTCAATTTAGAAAATTATTCTCTTCAGCTGCCTTAGATTAGTTAGTTCGAGAATGTTTTTGAAATAACTTACCCCGCTGGGTAGGCCAGCAGGCCGCTGACAGGCGACACATCCAATGCCGCATTGCTGCAAACAGTTAGGCCCAAGACTTTTTTGAGTTTTATCTGAAAGAAGATACAAATAATGAGAATCATTAGATTGGCATTACATCACTCGCCAGTGTTTGGCCAAGGTAAGTTAAGCCTAAAAACATTAACGAACGCTAACACTTGCAGCACATTCAGCAATCCAATTGAATGTATTCAATGCGAGATTTGAGCGTGAAGTGCGAATTATTTACGCAAATAATACTCACATTTGTCTACCGAGCTTGTATGGGTTTATGTGCGTGTGTATGTGTGTGTGTGTGTAAATGTGTAAACAACCATCGAGCAAAAAGTGTTAACTTGATTTTCCAATAAGTCGTTGGGTTGGGTTAAAAGTTGCGTAAACATAAATAAAAATGTACTTTTAACGAGTTTGTAAGTTTTGTTGTCAGATTATTTTTGGCTTGAAAACAAAAGAGAAAGATGATGCCAGCCTAGGTATGTTGAGAAATAGATGGGTATAGTATAGGACTGGTTCCATTTGTATTTGTCTTTAATGATAATTGTACATGCAGAAGTCTGTAATGCACTTAGTTGAGAAGCGTAGGTTAATATTTTAAGTAGAGGAAACACGAATCAAGTGTTTCAGCTGTCATAAAACAGACTGACGGACCGGGTTTTGGTATGATATATGCCTGTAGCTGAGTGCTCGCCCACATATAGCGATCAATTAAATACAAAGTTAAATATTGGCTGGCATGCAAAAAAGAGTATCAGAATGTTACTCATTAAACACCCGCAGCTGCCGCAGCTGAATGAATGCTTTTGCGTCGCAGACACACAACGAACACCAAGCTGAGATCATCTGGCAGGCAGTGTATTTATACACACATCATTTACATATAGGATATAGTGTGTTAGGAATGTGCTGTTTGTTTTGCTTGGAACTACACGCGAATTCACTTTAACGTCCGCGCTTTAAGAAGCATATTCTGTGTTTGCCTATTTCACTCTAAAACTACCACCAACGCAGCCTCCAAATATGTCTCAATGCGAAAGGTCGTTGTGAACCGGTTTATTCTTTATTCATAGTTATCTTATGATATTTGCATTCATAATGAGTATAATATGCCGTGAAATTGTAAACACTCTGAGCGTGGCGAGAAAATAGGCATGCGAAAAAAACCAAATAACGTAAAAAACCAAAACAAAATACAAATATTCAATCAGGCAGACAATAGTCAGCAGGAATGTCTGCAAGATACCCCGTACCAGACTCTGAAAACTGAATTTAAATTATTATACTATTTCAGATTTACAGCTACTTTTTTAATTAACGAATATGATTTAGGTATGCTGAATTTTATTTATTCTACTTTTTACTGTTTACAGCAATGTTTTCAATTTATTGAATTTGTTTTTACTATTTTGTTTATTGTCTGCAGCAAATATTTTAGTTAACGAGAAACTACTCAAATCTACTAAATTTAATTTATTATATTGTTTACTGTTTACTTTTGTAATTCAATAACATCGAGGAATTCCGTCGTCTTAGATTTGCTCAGTCGACAACCGGAAGACAACGCACGTCATTTATTAAATCAATTTTATGGTAACCAAATAACTTTGTTACAAATTTGGACAAACAGCGAAAATAGTTTATGCAAATACGGAAAGTTGCTTCAAGTGGTCTTACAGACGAGACGATGGGCCGAATGCAAAGCTACAAACAGCTATAGATGAAAAGTGCTTTGTATTTTGCCAGGATAACAGGGCGTATTCAAACAAAAGGCATGCGGAGGAAGCTACAGATCGTAGGACTTATTTCAATTCGATGCGCACCTTTAGCTTTTTAATGTTTTGTTTTATTATTCAAACATGTTCTCGGGTGAATGAAATGCACATACGCAAAGCTCTTATATAATATCAGATTTATAAAAACTGTTTGCATTTATTTATTGCCTTGTCGGTCAGCACGTTTTGAGAATTTCTAATTTGCTCTCATCAGCTTCGATTTGTATGTATTTGTCTAGCAACATTGTATACATATGTACTTGTACATATATATGTATATATAAAGAGACAAACAATAGTATCATTGCAGCTACGTAGTAGACTACGCGAGCTTGCTGTGGAACGTGATCGAAATGTTTATGGTAAAGGTTCGTTTTTGGCAGCGATTCGCTAAGGCGAATTTATTGAAATTACGATAGATTGTTTGCAGAGAGTTGGTATCAAATATTTTGAGCTAAAGAACTTTTGCTGGTACGCCGGCAAAGTGAGCAATGCCTGATTCTGTGACATTGTCTCAGCATTCCTCTAAGCCTTTGAAGCTGCCGCTTCAACAATGAGCAATCGGCAGAAGGCAATCGGCAGTCGGCTAATTGTCTATAATTACTTGTGGCAGCCAACAGTTCAGTCAGATGGCCAAACAAATTCTATATGAATAAGCTCAGCCTGGCCACAATCACACAACCCAGCTGGCTTGTCTATGGTACAATGGAATAAAATAGAGAGAAAACCACAAAAACTCATTACGAACGGGGAGACAAAACTTTTGGCCAAATGAATCATGCCACAGAGCATATTGTGCCATTCGACAAAGGGGAGACACCAACTTGGCACCACAGCAGAATGCGAGACAAGTGTATATATATAATGTATTTGTATCAAAAAAAGACACAATTATCAAGACAAAAGTGACCTTTACCTCATAGGCAGCTATATCCTCCTTGCTGTATATGGCAACTGGCGATGAATTTCGTGGCGCGAACATTTTTTTTCTTTGCGCCTTGTCTGACAGCACATAACAGCAACAATTTCTTGGAGCACTTTAATCTCTACTTAATTATTATTTTGTATGGCACCGCAGAGAGTGAAAAGCAGACACAGAGAGAGAGAGAGAGAGAGGGAGAATAATAACGCCCACAATTTGTCAGTTACACATATGATTTGTATTTTTTATGTCTAGATTATAAATTCGGTTGTTTCAAGGGGCGTTTTCAATACGTTCCAATAAATATTACACATTAAATAATACTTTTTCGGTTATTTTACACTGTTTTTAACTGTGTTTCGTTTTTGATGTTGTTTTTGTTGTTGTTGATGACTAGTCTATACTATATTTTGTGACTTTTTCAAGGTCGTTTTTAGGCATGCTATTCAATTTATTTATTTCTTTTGCTTTTGGTCGTTGTTGGTTTTATTTGTCCGGTTCGTTTCAATGCCGTGTTGAGAGTTCGATGCTGTCAAAGTTCGTGTAATTTTCAAGATTTCATATTTTCTTGGGGCGAGTTTTGTGTAATTTTGTTTGGTGCCTAATCAACTCAACAAAAGCACATATTAAACTTTAATTATTGCATATTCGTTTCACGTTTTTCGGTTTGTTTGATTTAACTCATTCATTTGTATTGCGATTTTTACAATAAATTGTAGTCAGCAATATTATAATCGATTGCTTTATTGCTGTTGTTCATATTGCTTTGGTGCTGATTTGTAATTGTCGTTGTCAGCCGTCGTTGCGTATCTATTGGATACGTTTCGTTTTTAGCGCGGCTCAAATGAAACTGTCGAGATTTCTACACTGCCAAGCAAACAACGTCGTCATCGAGATACAGAGAGAGAGAGAGAGAGAGAGAGAGACAGATACCAATATTGGTAGGCCACCTTCTCAGTCTTCTCGACGATTGGGTTTTCGAGAGAAGGCATTTGAAAGCTCTTTGCGTATCTGGCAAATACTTGGCTCACTTTCCGCCTCAGCGTCGCAGCTCAAAGTCTCGCGCTTTAATTTGCATATTTTGAAAACAAGTTTGCGGCGGGCGTGGACGGGAGTCAAAAGCGAAAGACACACACAACACATGAGGCTCGATCGCTTGACCGATGGAAGGCGTTGTCGTTATTGATTAGTTACTCTTGTTGCAGCCATCGACTCACGTTTGGCTTTGTGACACGCGATTACATTTACAAATGACAATTGAGAAAGCACAACAAGTCGCAAATCGCATTCAACAATGCATTGAAAAGCGGACGAGCTTTGCACCAGTAGTCATTAATCATTTGTTGATGCACCCACTCAACAGTTAATTGTGCACCTAATGTGCAACAAATGGCCGAGGGGCAAGTGGTATCACAAAGTTATGCGAACGAATCAGTCAATCCACACATATATGTATATATGGAAGACAATGTAAATTCATGAATCTGTATTATTTTTATAGTCTAGCAATAGTCAGGTCTAAAAGTAGTCAGGCTTAGGTATTTAAGGCCTGATTATAAGTAGTTGCACATTTGTGTTTGTATTGACATATCTGTATTTGTATTTGTTTTTTTGGTTCTCTTTCTGACTGTCTGCACTGCCCACAAAATGCAATAAATTATGAACAAGCAATACATATTGAATTGTAGGCGTACATGTTGGAGCCAAAGTTGTAAACAATCGCAAAATTAGGCAAACCAACAGCAGCAACAATAATAACAACAACAACAACAACAACGCCAACAAATCATCAGTCAACAGAGGAAGCCAACCAGATCATCGGCAGCCGGCCAAGCAAGTGGAACAGAACCATCACCATAACGAAAAATAACACCCTAAAGCCAGTTGTATAGGCAGTTACATATATATATATATATATAAATATATATATAAGAGATAAAGCAGTACAGGTGCTTAATAGATATAGTGCGAGCAAACTATATTTATTTATTTAATGTCGCCTAATACAACGACGAAGAAAAAAATAAACAAATCAAAAGAAAATCAAATTAAATTCAAAATAAAAAATTAAAACTGCAACTTAAAATTAAATCACAAAATTATTTAAATTATTACAATAATTTTTTCCAGACATTGGGGAACATGAGAAAAGACCCAATCCAAAAATTAAAATAAAAATGAATATGTATAAATTTGAGAACTAAATTGGAAAATTATGTAAATTAATCGATTTTATTACAATACATGGATTGGGGAAATCCGAGAAAGATCCGAAATGTTATTCACTAGACAAAAAGTCTAAAATGGAGTTTTTAATTATAGAAACAGAGGACTCTGCATTGACTACATGATACAATCTATTGTTATCTATGCAAAGAACTGTACATCGCTATTGGTAAGCATAATTAGTTGAGAGAAAGGGTGAACAAGTAACGGGTCTGAAGGGCACAGAAAAATTCATTTATCTCATCAGCGCAGTGGAATCGATTTCATCATGTATAATTTTAACAACAATAAAGGTAGTTTCGATATTATTTATCGAAATGATTTATAAAAATGTATAAGGATACCTAAAATGTGCAAAGCCAAGTTGAGCTCTCAACTAGGAGCTTAACTGGGTATAAACATATTCATGCGTTCAAACACAGTTTACTCTTATCGACAAAATGAAATAAACTTGATATGCGTAGGGTAAAAATGAGAACTAATATTCCAAATTCGGGGTCTCACGCTCTTTTAGATTCTGAGATCAGCTTATCAATAAAAATGGATTGACAGACGGACAGATATGGGCAAATCGACTAAGTTATTATTAGTTGATCTAGCAAAGATATTAGGGGGCTGTACATACCTTTGCACAACTACATTATGTGTGTTTTCTCATTTATAGTGGATGTAAACTATACCATTTGACAACACATTTTTCAAGTTCAATTTATAAGCCATTTAGCCTAGATTCAGGTATGCAAATCGATGTACATTTGATGAGAGGCGAAATGCAATCACAATGCCAATTTACAATGCACTTGTAGACACACACAAATGAAAATGTTGTCCAACTTTATGAATTTCTTTCTTAGACATATGTACATTTATTTTCCCGTTGACGAAATCTGTAAAAGGAAAATCACTTTGCATAATAAATAAAATCAAGTGCAAAAATCAACAACATCTGCAGGCCGAAACCAAGGCAAACAAACACACACAGACACACACACACACACACACAGAGAGTGCAGTGCAACTGATTGACAAACAAAATGCATTGTTAAAATTCCACATTCGGCTCCCCATGTCCCCTAATAAAAAGAAAAACGGCAGCAGCAACATCAAAAACAAAGACAACAGAAAAGAGTCAAACGCACTTGAAAGCATCGCCAACAAGAGCATAAGAAAAAACACAAAACACGAGGCCAAGTCTGAGACCAGGGCACATATAGAGATAGATCTCCAATGTTGCAGTCAATTTTTGTAGTGTTGTGTGTGTGTGTGAGTGTGTGAGTGAGTGTGTGAGTCTTCGTTGTTGTTTATGGGGGAAAGTTACAAGCGACGGCTCTGACAGATGCTAGGCAGATAGATAGATAGATAGATAGATTAGTCTTGCGACTACATGCGGCGCATATTCAAATGAATGCAGCTTGTTGTTGCTCATGTTGTTGTTGTTGTTGTTATTGTTGCCACTTGGCCGCCTTTTTCCTTTGATTTGTGCCGTAAAATGTGGCCGGCCTGTTATAGCTATATGTATAGGCAGCATTTACGTGGATTGCGGATCGCGGATCGCAGTTGGTCTTACAATTAAATTGCATTTGCCTTATCGTCATTGTTTTATGACGTCATTTGTCATATATTTTTCTTATTACTTTGTTATATATATAAATCAATTATAATTCAATGGCATTGTTTAAGGTTTCTGGCTTGTCAATTTGCCCACTGTATGGGTATTTATACCAATATTAATTATTAATAAATCCATATTTGTGTCTTGGAGAAAAGACCTGATTTGTCTAGTATATAAATAAATACTATTTCAGCAACTTGCGAATGATTTAACCTTCAAATGAAATAAACCCACTGTTGACTGTTGACAAATGTAGAAACTTATTTAATTTGTACAAAATCATCATACTGCAGTTTGTCGAAAGAAGCACCGCAATCAATACACATTTCAATCCATTTTAATGGGTACAAGGTATAACAGCAAAAACAAATTCATTAAAAAAGACAATTAATCACTGGACTTGAGTTTAACCCAGTCAAGAGGCAAGCAACACAACGACATTTGGACAGTCGATCAATGGGTATAGTGGAGTGGATTGTGTGAAATGTGCATGCGCATTTGTCAGTCAATTAAATGAAAAGCGCTTCGCTGCGATGAGGTAAGCCTAGTCGACTTTAAACATCAACTTTCAAAAATAGGGTATTTTATGTGCGGCAAACACAGTGATAATTGACATCTTTGGTGTATTGCTCAATAAAGCGATAATTTTGAGGCACTAATGTATATTATCTCGTCTCGTATCTTGCACAATTAATGGGATTGCATTACAATCAGAGTGCCTCCTCAATGATCCGATTGACATATTGATTACATAATGACAAACATTTTCGTTTTTCGTGTGGTCGGAATCGGTTATGTTATGGCCACGTTGTATGATATAATTATTGACGTGTTTTTCATGAACATTTTTATGTGCTGCTAAATGCTGCAGAGGAGTTGTCTTTATGTCAGTCCAGACGTTGTGGCAACCACTTGAGAATGCAATCAAAACTAAGCCGCTATACAAAATGGGACGCCCACGATATAAAAAATAAAATAACTGACAAAAAGACTGACAGACAGAAAGCCGGCAGGACGGACAGCGTACAGTTTGAGTGAAAAATGCGCATAAATTTGTTTTAAAAATCAATCGCGCTGCATGCAGCATGCAGCAGCAACGCACTAAGGAGATTAGCTACAATTCGAACAGTTGCAGAGTCTAATAACAGGTGTCAGTTAGCCAACCCCAAAGCTGCCCACTGTTCGCAAGCATTAATTATGCCCTGTTTTCAAATAGGAATAGGGTATTATCAACTGCTAGTAATCAATTGACTTAACTGTACAGCTTTAGCTTCTAGTTATTAAAGATTACACAGTATCAACTAGTCGATCATCGGTCAGTGCAAACATTCTTACATGTTTTCAGTTGCGATGTTTTCAACGTGTTCTTTGGCACAGATTTTCCGTAGTAATAAATTTAAAGTACTTAGTTGTTATGTATTTAAAGATATTAAATTGATTAGTAGTCGGTGCCTTGAATTGTTTCCGGCATTTAAATAAATGTTTTTATGACAAAAAAAACATTAATGAATGTTTAGTTTACAGTTTTTGCAGTTTTTATTAGTTTTTGCACTGAGTTGCGTTTAGAGTAACAACTTGAGTGCAATTCAAATATGCTACAAACTATTTGGAAAATGTTCAAAGCAATAAGTATAAATAATAAAGTAACTTAATTAATGCTTAATTAGATTAAAGCGAGTCTTGTCACACGTTTTTAATCACTTGTGTTTGCTGCCCATGGTCACAAGCTCATTAAATATTTGCAAGCAGTTAATTAAAAGTTGTAAAACGTGTTGAAATGGGTCAAAATCTTAAATGAACAATAAGCAATTTAATTAAGTCCCTTAAACAATTCTCAATGGATGAAGAGAATTATTTATTTACATATAAATATTAACTTTAATACATTTATACACAAAAACTAATACAAATAATTCTTGTGAACATTGAAAATAGCTGGAACGACTTAAGGCAGTTCCTGGAATATGATCAGATGTCAAAATAAATATTCATATTGCATTCTGCGACGCTAAAATGCAAAGTGATGCTGAAGCAGAATTTAAGCTGAAAGTGGCTAGGGAGATATAATAGAGATGACTTCATCTTCTGACATCACTGGCAGAGCTTATTAGAATCGACGACTAAAGCCGCAATCTGTTCATACCTCATTAACAATGCATTTGTAATACGCGAAGCCTGTTAGAAACTTGAAACTTTGATTTGATTTTTTGTTTTTTGCCAATGTTTGTCGTGTGTACTAATTAATAAATCAGCAAAGTCATTGAAGGAATAAGCATAACAAAAATAGCTGAAAACAGGCAGAGAAATAAGCAAAACAAGCAAATAAATTG
Organism: Drosophila nr. medialis 2 BK-2023a; assembly: GCA_035044325.1. NCBI lineage: Eukaryota > Metazoa > Arthropoda > Insecta > Diptera > Drosophilidae > Drosophila > Drosophila nr. medialis 2 BK-2023a. The sequence goes on along the minus strand of JAWNMH010000410.1, from coordinate 1,267,875 downwards.
TCAACTTGTCGGCTAAAGACGGAATTAACAAAGACGGAAAAAACAAATTAAATGTTAACTTTGGGATGCTGACGACTCAATGATTTCAGCCAACATCCTTTGGCTGGTATCTTGTAAGAGCCAACGTGGGTTGTACTTTTTTTTATAAGCCGAGTGTGAAGAAAGTGAAACGCTTTTGTGGGCACGATTTGTGGGCGTTGTCAGATAATCGATTTAAAAACAATCGATCTATCAGACGCGTTGCGGCATTTAAAAGGCAAATTAGTTCGAGTCTCATCGCCACTTAACTTCCAACACACTTTAACGAGTTTCTTTGAAGCAGATGTTGCCTAAAGCGTATTAAATAACCAACAACCAAATTTTGTTAAAAGGCAACCTGTCAATGCGGCCAACAAGCAAGTGTGTCAAATTGATTATTGTTGTGCCGCAAGCGTAGATTCTTGAGCGTCAATCCGAGTGGTGTACACTGTACAGTAGCCACATTCCACGACGTACATCTTACAGCATACACACTGCCTGCACACACCCCTTCAGGTAACAAAACATTTATAACGAAACGATATGGTTGTGAGTGCCCGTTCATCAATCAAGTGTTTGTTAATCATGTGGGTTCAATTCGAAAACAAAATGTTTGCAAATATACAACAAAAAAAAAACCAGTTCGAAAGATCTAGGCGTGGGTAACCGACTGGGTAATACCCTGTATTTGGTAGCTACTTACTTATATCCGTATTAAAGATACTATATTTGGTTTAGCTTTATTCGAAGCAGTTTCGAAATGTGTGTACCTTTTTTTCTAAATGTATATTGAACCATGACTATCTTAAAGGGAATGCAACAAATGATGGTTGCATTTCGAAACGCCTTCTCCCGAAACTGATATGAATGATGTAACATTAGAAAAGAAAGCAAACCAAACAAAATGAAAAACCAACGCTGATTACCAAAGCAAAAAGAGGCATGAAAATAGCAACAAAAACAGTATAAGCTGCAATTTTGTTATATGTTTAAAAGTTAACTAAAGCCATCGGCTGGAAAACCGCTAATAGTGGCACCACTCTCTAGTATTAAGTATTCTCCTAATTCCATGCTTTCAGCTTTTAAATTGCATAAAACTTAAAAGCCGATTTGCGCTCAAAGCTGCAGGAAAAACAGTTTGCAAGTGTCAGTCAAATTGCTGGGAAAAACGAGGCAAGTCTTTGTCCATTATTTTTACAATTTTGGTTAAGCTGCAGTTACTAACAAATAATTATGCCCGAGCTGAGAGTACTCTCGAGAATAAATAGATGTGAAACCAGACATGTCACAAATACATTCACAAAAATCCTTGGTAAGTGTTTCACAGTTGTAGCCAAGTGCATCCAGCTGGAGGAGGTAAGGGAAACGTAACTTAATGGAAAATACTGTTACCTGTCAAAGTCAGTCATACATTTTTCAGTAGAATTTGCAGTTATTATTTGCAAAGTGCCAAACTATTGCTTTCAATGTAACAATTAGTTTGTGCCATCAACTAGGAAAGCAAAGCTTAATGAAGCTATGAAAATCGACAATACAGCTGCGACTGACACCGGATAAAACGCGTTTTGTGTGCCGGATTAGATGGCGGGCAAAAAAATGCAGAGCATTTCGGTCAAGGATAGTGGGGATTATCTAGCCAAGTGCCAAGTGTTTTTCAATGAGAACCGCGAACGCTTGAATGCAGACGTCAGAGTCAGAAAAAAATTGCATTAAAAACTAGAAAAAAATGTATTGTTTTTTAATTCTATTTTTGAACCATTTCCTTCTTAATAAAAGAATATTTCTAAAGAGAAGAAATGTATGCCGTTATTTTTAGAAAAAAATCCTCTCTGAAACCAAGAAAATTGTAATAAATTATTCCCTCTTTAGTGCAATGTTAAAGTTCAGCAAAAAATCGTGGATTTCAACATTCCGTTTTTGAAATTTACTTACTGAACAATGAGGTGAGTTAGAGATGTGTGGTTGAGTGTAGGAGGAGGTGGAATCGGGCAGAACGGGGCAGACATCGTGCTGCTAACCATATAATATCTAAGCATATATAAAAAGTTGGCACAATTTAAATACCGGTCACGCTTTTCTTGGGCTTAATGCGAAAATAGAAATGATGTAAATGGACGGGTGGCTCAAAAAGAGTTAAGGAATTTCCTTGCACGATTTGGTGGCACGGACGGAAGCTTAAAGTAATAAATTAAACATTTTGCATCTAGACAGATATTGAAATTAGTTTCTAGACAAATAATGCATTTAGAATTAGTAAACACAATTTTAAATCAAAGATCATGTTAAAATTCGATCATTTTTTATTAGTTATTCGCCAAGTTAGTTTTTTTCAGTGATGAATTTGATTTTCCCAGCAGTGATAGCAGAATGAACTCTAGTTTGTAAATACAATTTAGCTGTACATAATAATAATATATTATAATAATAAAATAAAAATTCTGCTTATACTATATAGTATGTTCATTCAACTTTATTAGTTACTTGCATTATCACTAGCGGGTCCCGTTCTTTTATTTTTATTATTATTTAAATTTTATTTCTGGTGTTGTGTTTTTTGGCTCAACAGTTCATTGACATTTTGGGCTATGCTTTGTTTTTGCTTTCTGTCCAGCTGTTTATAATTTAATGTATGTATGTGTGTACGTGATTTGTACACGATGCGTATATGTCTGTATGTATGTATGTATGTTTTATGCATGTGTATTTCTTATGGCTGTGTTGTCACACTGTTATTTGCAGCTAACTCTAACTGTTTTGCATTGTTTTATGGGCAGAGTTGCTTTTTGTCGTGCCTGGCTGTGAGAACATGGGAAACAACACCATGGAAAACCACCAACAACCAACAAACAAAAGTAACAACAACAGTAATGTGGTGCAACACTTTACATTTAATGGGGTCCGGGGCGTTAAGGTTGGCGTTTCCGGGGCGAGAGGTGGGAGGCGACACCCTTAGGGAAGATGAATGTGTTAGAACTAACGCTTACCGTTGCCCATTTAAAAGTCACGCATTTTGTTGATCAACTAAAGCTCACATGTATGCGTGCAACATGAATGTGGCAAGTGAGCGAGTGTGGAAATTTATGTGGCCTACTTAATGTAATTGTAATTACCTAAAAGGTGAGCATGCTTTTTAAACTATGACTTTAAGCCAATAAATATTTAGTTTAGAAAATAAATTCAATATTGACTAAAATTTAGCATAGTGTCTGCAACCTTTTGTTGAAAGCGGCAGCCTTGAAACCCTGCATCGTCAATCTATGGTGCGCTAATTGGGCTTAATGGCCTCGTTAATGCCTGAAAGATGACTGCAACTCACAATTGTGGCAACAACCAACAACCATGCCCCAAAACATTAATCATGCTAATGGGCCCCAACACTTCTTCTCTTACTTGGAAAACCTACAGTCCAGAAAATAAGTAACTAAAGTCTCTGCAACATGGGTGACTGCGTCCGAGGCGGCAACGGAAAATGAAAAAAAAAAAGGGAAAACAATTTTGAGGCGGCAGGCGGCCAAGCGAACAGCGGCGTTTTCCACATCGACGCACAAAAATTAGCAACGAGATCAACCTAATAAAATTTCAATACAAAAAAAAGGCATCTGGCCGAAATTTAAATTTCGGAGAGAGAACGCGCGCGCGCGAGAGAGAGAGAGAGAGAGAAAAAGTGCGAGATATGCAAAAATGTAACTAAAAGCGACATGCAAAAGTTGAAAGTAAAAGAAAAGCATTTTCATACGGTTCAACAGCGAGAGACGACTTTCCCAGAAAGTCAACTGCACAAATGCAATCAAGGCAACTGCTTATGGACCAGACCGGTCTGTTCCGGGTCTCAATTTTTGCGTGGGAGTGCCCCCCCCAGAGAGAGATAGATACAAAGAGAGAGTGAGAGCGAGAGAGAGAGGGAGGAGAACTAAAATGGTGGCCAAGCTGTCGCCTGACATAAGCCAAATGACTAACAAAAATATCGCTCTGAACCGTTGCAACTTTTGACTTCTTGCCTGTCAGACATAAATTAGCAAGCGTGCACTAGTCGAAAGTGACAGACTAGAAAATACCCTACACTTTGTACAGGAACCTGTACACATTAATACGAGATAAATACCAAAAATGAAAGAACTTGACGCACAGTTAGACTGGACAAATTCGACATGGCCAGTGGCAAGCTTGGTAATGTTGCAAGAGTCATTCTCACTCGCACATGTAGGGAATGTGGGGTGGAGGGGCGATTCAGCAGTTTAAAGTTGCTTTTGTCGCATGCCCAAAAGCCTTTTAAATTAAACAACCGCACGTTTTCATGCTGCCAGCAGCTGTAGCAATAGTTTCCAATTCGGTTGCAACCCAGACAACACTCTACACATAACAAAGTTGGGCAACACCGACAAATATGCAAAAGGGAGCACAAGCTGTATAAATATATCAACTTGAGCAAATAGTCAAATAATAAACTCAAACTTAAGCAGACACTCAATAATTAATAATTCCTTGAAATTATGTAAATTTAAATATTCAATAACTAAAACAAAAGTTAATGAGATATGTATTATGATATTTAGGTGAGGCTAGACTGGTTGCTGCTTGGCTTGCTGGTTGTGCTCGACCTTGTCTGATTCGAGTTTATAAGACTTCTGTCGGCTTTCCTTATATTTTCATAAATCATTGAAAATTAGTTTAAAGCCAATCCGCATTTAAAAAGTATTCAATATTATATGCATGTATATATAAGTCAAATTGCCAATAATCAAGTTCATTCTTGTGCAAAAACTGAGTTCGTTATAGCCAAGTTCGACAGAGTGCAACAGATTGAGGTCAAATTGGGTTGGGGATAGGCCTAGCGGCTGATTCTGAGTCATGAAATGCCCGCATATTGATATCATTTTTTATTATTTGACTGCAATATCTCTCCCTATATATATATCGCTTATATATATAAAATCTGAATGAATGCTGTGAATGCATATGCCACTTTTTGATATATGACTTTGTTGGACAGCGGCTGGGGTCGTTTGGTCGTGGGCAAATTAGTTGCAGAAGTGGTTGTTGTTGTTGCTTGTTTTTTGTTTGTGGCTGGCTGTGGCTGCCCACAATATTCAGGCGAAACCCAAAGCTCGTGAGTGGCCAAAATCGATTTTTTTTTACTTGCCGTTTTAATTAACCAAACCAAATAAGCAGCGGAAAAAGTCTGCGACACTATGCAATTTGCACATACTTATATATATATATATGTGTATTTATATATATATAAATTTATATTAATCGTTTAATTGGCAATTCTTGCAGCACTAAATGAAAGTGGAAAGTGTGGCGAGAAAAACTCGGAGAGAGGGAGAGAAAGATGGAGAGGGTGAGAGGAAGGCAAAGCAAAAGGAGCATGTTTCCTTTTGCAAAGTAAAAACCAGCGACAACTTTTAACTTGACTGTGGAAAAGTAAAAGATCGCAACCAGTTTCGGGCACCCGCCAGATCTTAAGTTGCTGTTAAGAGCCTACATTCAATCTCTAGCATTAGTTTTTTTTTCTCCAAAGTTTAATGAGTTGAGAAAACCAGTGAATAGCAGAAGAAAAACCCAGCACGATTGCAACTACCCCATGTTATTAAATAGGGGCACATGAAGCAGGCCGCGTGATTAGCGCCTCCCCCTGTCTGTTGCCTAAGTGCTCATTAAACGCGCATTTTCCAAAATAATTACATGATGTCAGCCATTAATCAAACAACTTCTTTTAGATAAGAATACACACAAACACACACATTAGGGATTTGGTGTGATTTCAGCAACGCTTGCCATTCATATCTACCGCACACTATTAGAAAGCCTTAAATTTAAACATAAATAGATAATTGAAAAGTGTGAATGTTCATTCGCTTTTCTTTTCTTAAGAATATTATGTGTAAAAAAAGAGAGAACTGTTGTCATAGGTACGCCGAAGATTACCTACACTCACAGAGCGAAGTCATCTAACAGAAGAGTCCGATCTTGATGATTTGTAATGCTAAAAACACAAATAATACTCACAACTAGTGAGAAGCACTGAGTAAGTAGGTAAGTTGTCATATTATGACTAAACGATTCTATGACAGCTTTAAGGTAAAGTATTCCACGATTGTAATAATACGCATATTAGGTTAGTTTGGTTCGGTGTTTGGGTAAACAAAAAGTTAATCATACAAGAACTCATCTTTTCGACCATGCGATTTGACCGATTCCGATATAAGTACTGCATGCAGTAAATATATGTATTTGCTTTAAGTTTCGTCATGATGCCTTTAAAACTGAGGGGAAGAATTCCAAAATATGTAGATTGCAGCAATTCGCCCTTGCAATGCCTTTTTGCACTCACTGTAATCAATTGCAGTGTTGATGCGGTTTCCTTATGTCTGTGAGCGGAGCTCAAGAGCTATTATTAGTGATAGGCCTAACTTAAGGCAAACCGCTAGAGACAAAGTAGAAAAATGAGCTGTGATCAGCGGTTGCCATATTTATAGCCCGAAGCATTTAACAACGTTTTAGCATCTCTGATTTGAAGGCTGTTAGAAAGTCGCGAGACCAATGACAAATAACGTAAACGACATACACACACTAGGCATACAAACCAGATAGATGAATAGCACTTTCCCAACACACACACACACACAGAGAGAGAAGCAACGGTCATTAGAAGCAACCATGGCCTTAGACACAACGCCGCAAATAGAGTTGAGTGCGACAACTGGGCAAAAAGTAGAACAAAACAAAAGGAAATCTTAGCCACACACACACAACTCGAATTTCTTTCCAGTAAAAGCAAGAAATGAGAAGAGTTGCAGATGGTAGGTGGGTGGGGCTTGTGGGGGTTGGGGGAGTGACTGGCCATTTACATTGCAATTTACTTTCGATGCATTTACAGCACGAAGATAACGTGGCGTATGCGCAATGTGTAGTTAGATGAGGCCCCCTTACAAATACATACATACATACATACATACATACATACATACACACATATCCACTCAAATGGGCCACAACAATTACGCCTGCAAATTAATTGTTTGTTGTTGTTGTTGTTGCTTTGTTACATTAGTGCTTGTGCGTGGGGGAGTTGGGCGTCACAGCTGAGCAAGGCAATTATGTCCATCGTTCGTGTAGAAAAAACTAACAGCTCTATGCATGCGGGCTGCGGGTGGCCCAAGGAGGAAGTGCGGGGCAAAAGTAGTAGGTATCTGCATAAACATTTTCATCATATATATCTATACACATACTGGTTGTGAAAATGTTGTCTGCCTGCGCTGCGCAGGAAAACCCCAATGAATGCATTTTTTTTCATCTTCTTAATGTTTTCTGCTCCAAAAAGCGCAAAGCGACTGGAAAATGATTATTTCTTCAATAGCAAAAAAGAAGAAGCCGGCGAGTTGGCCACACAAAAAAAATGCTGTCCAAAAATAAAAATGAAAGTAGAAAATTGTTTTGCATAAATCTGCCCAGTCAAATGAACCGACGGAAAATTGCATGTGAATTTGCCATTTGATGTTGTCATCCCAGCTTAAACCTTGAACTTGGCTTGGAAGCCCAAAAAACAGTTGGCAAATCAAATATTAGAATCGCTGTTGCTGTTCTTCTCTAATTAATTATAGCGCATTACGCAATTTATACGCTAAATCGGAAAAGGCTAGCAACAAATTATATAATTGCTCCACTAAATTGCGACGCTGACATTTGAAAAAGTTTGAGCAAATTGCATGAGCGAAATAAAAAAAAAGTGAACTTGGAGGGATAATAACTGAGTTAACTAGTTAGTCAGTTAGTTAGTAAGTTAGTTAGTGGCATTTACCGGAATTTTTAAAGGTCACACAATAATGGAGGGAAAACTATGTGTATGAAACGGAAGGGATTAGGCCTTATTTGGGTATATTAAATACAGCTCTTTTTAAGGGAAGTATCAGCATAAATAAAATAAGATCTCTTATGGGATTTTTGTTATTTATCGTTGCAATTCTCAACGGCTTTAAACTTTACACACACCAGAAGAAGATAACAAAGTTAATTAATCAGCAGGTGCGCGAAATAGATATGCAAAACACATGTTTACTTTTTGTTGTATGTTATTGATAAAAATAAATAGCCAACATTGAACTTAAGCCAGCAAGCTTTTGGTTAACCCCTAAAAATAGCCACTGAGACCACTCGTTATATATTAAATTAAATTTAATCAATATTTGCAAAACTCAAGTTGATAAGAAATATAAAAATAGGCTTAAGTTTTAGTATCTTCCAAATTGAATATGGTAGCCAAATATAAAGTCCAATAAAATAATATAAGATGAACAGAAATGACATCTAACATTGCTTCCACTTAGTTTAACAAATTGTCTAGCAAATCACAAATGGAAATATAAGAGACAAAAAGAGATGTTCAATTGCAAGAGTTATTTATAACGCTGCTAAATTTTTAACTGGGATCTGTTATGATATTGTGATCTTCGTAATCAAAAGAGCTTTCAGATTTAAGCACATTTCGTGACGTACCCTAAGAGAATATGAGCTTTTGATTTAATTAATGCAAAGCAATTAACTCAATGCTCGACCTCTGTTGAGCGTCAATTCATTCATAATTCACAGTTGTCAAAAGTTCAGCACACACACATAAAGCATGAGCTCGCACACACATTATGGTTAAAGTCAAAGTTGGAGGTGGAGGTGGATTGGCATAAACTCACTTTTTCGCTGCGCTGATAGTTTGCTGGAAATTGTGGGGAGTTGGGCACGCCAAAAAATGATGGCGATGCCGAATGCGGCGTTAACGGCGACGGCGTTTGTGACTGCAGCGTCAGCTGCGACTGTGACTGCGACATGCGCTGATGATGCAGCGACGACAGCGTTGGCGTTGACATCGACAGCGACGTTGGGGTCATGATTAAATGGCGCATTGTTGTGGTTGTTTTTGTTGTTGCTGTTTGTGTTGATTTAAACAATAAACTAATTTTGCACTCTCTTTTGGTTGCTGTTGTTGTTGTTGTTGTGTATTTAACACTTGACGATTTACAGTTGCCACAGCTGAGCGGCACCGTTACATTGTTTGCTGCTGCTGCTCTTGTTGTTGTTGTTTGACTTTCATTCGATGTGCGAGTTTATGTAAATGTCAATTGTCTTTGTGGGTTTTTGGACCTATCGGTGCATGCCACATCAGCCAAATTATAGATATAAGCATATATATTTTAACACTTGAGGCGTGTAATTTTTGGGGTTCTGTGTGATACGTTCCAATTACGACGAATAATAATAGTAATAAATTAGAGACCACTCGCCGATTGCCTCATTCTATTTACAATGCTTTACTTCTGTATACCAATTGAGATCAAGCTTAGTTTATCCATTAAGCTAACACTGGAATAGTATAACAGCCTTAACATAATACATATTTATTTATTTACTTTATTTTGTTGTTTCTGTTTAGCTCTTTAGTTTCTTTAGAATTAACATATTGCTGGGTGTGAAGCAATTCGCCGTTCTCTTTGGTTCGCTTTGTTCTCATTTTGCCTGCTCTTATTGTTCGCTGTTTGCCGTTATCTCTTATCAGCTTATTTAAGTGTCTTTTTGATAGTGTTTTTTTAACTTATTATGCACTGCTGTTTTTCCCACCTTTCCCTCTCACTTTCTAACCGACACCTCTTCTGAGTTTCGTTATCAGCGGATAGCCCAAAAAAAAAATAAAAAATAGCGACAATTGTGTGAACTTTATTTTTATTTTATACCCTGTTGACATGGGGAAAAGACTATATATGAGTTAAAGCATACATTTTGAATAAATATAATTAAAGATTTCAATTAAAGATCAATCCACATATATGACTTTTTTCCCACAGATGTAAGTTGCCTGTCTCACAGTCGCAGCTTTCTCATTATTTCTTTTTTTCCCCTTCCATAGATTGGTGTTTTAGTCACAGTTTTAAATTCATTGACTCAGGCTTTAGAGTCACGAACTTTATAGCTCTTTCTCCCTTTTTCCTATTCACACATATAGCATGGCTTACAGTTGCGAGGAGATTGTCTCCCATTCACAGCTTTAAAGACATAAACTCTAACATCAACTTAAATTCTTTCTCTTTCCTCCTTTTTAAGCATATGGAAAAGCTGAAGTTTTAGAATGATTGTCCCACAGTTACAGCTTTTTTATTTAAAGTCAACAAATCTGTTTCGTTCCTTGCTCAATTTTCCTTAAAGCAGTTACATCTTCTGGGACACAAACTCTATATAACTCTGTAAGCAACTATGTCTCTCTCTTTCTTTTTCCACTTTACACAGTTTTATTTTTCACCTGCTTTCATCTGTTATCGATTACGGAGAGTACTGCGTAGTCGGTTACATCAATCATCAATATTCAGTCTTTTTTCTTATTTCTTATTAATGAGCATTTATCTGCATGATTTGGAGTCCCTTTTCCATTCTCTATTTAAATTGTCAAGGGAATTCTAATTGCACTTTGTTTTGTTTTTGTCGTTTTGCTTTGCATATTTCGTTATAACGTTTGCCCCTTTACGTGATCTAATCATTTCATTTGATTAACAAAAACAAGGGCAAACAACAAAATCGGCTGCAGAATAATTTACAAAATATACTATGTTCATTTTGGGGTTGAGGGTTTTGGGGTTGGGGATTGGCAGTGTTCCCATCGCAAATTTGCTCTTGTTGCTGTTGATACACAAAATAATTTACGTCATTTTAGTCATTTCAACTGGGCGAGAGAATCTCGTCTCGTCTCGTTTCGACTAATTATTTGTGAGCACGCTGCAGTCACAGTCTCAGTCGCAGTCAGCGTCAGCAGCGACAGCAACGACTGCCAAGACGACGACGACCGAATTACACGCACCGAATATGTCCGAAGGCCGCTTGAAAAGCGCAGTGTTTATTTTTTTGTTTTTTATTTTGGGCAGATAATAATGAAAAGCGGGTCGCGGTTCATTTGGAGATTTCTGTTGCGATTTTTGAACACAAAAAATTCCTTTTGCACTGAGCTGCCCGCTTGCCTATTACAAATTGCAAAAATTGCACGAGAAAATTGCGAATGCAACAACGAAAACGAAATGCAAGCGCAGCAACCCACAAAACAGTGGGGCGGGCGGGCGGCCGGTCGTGCGGTGGGTGGATGTGATCCGATGAACGAGCAGCGCGGCGAGAAAAACCGCGCACCAAGTGAAATACAAATTGTAACTGAAACAGCGCAGCGGCTGACAAACGGTGCAGAGCCAATGGCGCAGCGGCTGTGCGAGAGAGCGAAGCTAAGCAAGTAAAAGGCACTAACAGCAGCAAACCTTTTAGCACAGCTCAGAGAGTGCTAAAGAGATATATAGAGAGATAGAGAGCGAGCGAGCCAAGATCGTGCCTCTCAAACTTCGCTTGTTGTTTTGGTGGAGTGGCGGCGTGCCAGCTGTTTGCTGCGGCAGCTGTGGTGAAGTTGGCTTTCGGTTAAAAGGTCACACAACACGGTGAAGCTTTTGCTTTCTGCTTTGGAGTGTGCTTTTCAAAGAGGGAGAAAGTCTCTCGGGCGCTGTTTCTACCTCGCTCTCACGCTCAGTTACTTGTGTTGCTTGTGATTTGGATTATTATTTAATAGTATTTTGCACATTTGATGTTATTGAGGAGCTTTTCATAAAAGCGTGGGTGGTGGTATCGTCTGGCGACTGCGTGCATTGAACTTGACATAAAACCAACTAATTGTTGCTATTGTTCAAAGCGGAGCATTGTTATTATCATTTTTGTTTTTTTAATTGCGTGAAATTTGATGCGCGATAATTGTGAGTTATACAGCCTGAAAACGAGACGGCGACGTTGGGTGTGGTGAGTTTTTGGATTTTCATTACATGTTAATGAACTTGTCAGCTGATCAACAATGTTAAACGATGATAGTATGCAGCGATTGTAAGGTACTCGTGTAAGGTTGGGAAACTGGGTCAGCGGCAATATCAAGAGAAATTTCTCTTCTAATATCGAGCATGATCTATACAAATTGAAAGAAAATCCACAGTTAATCAATCAAATCGAAGCAACGCTCACAAAAAATGTTATACAAATGGTATTTTTTTTTGGAGCGGGCGTTTTTGAATGCGACAATATAACTTTCATTTTTGTGGATATAACATGTAGAGTTTTCTGTGTGCGGGAAACTTGCTGTGTGTATGTGTGTGTGTGTGTGTGTGCGAGTGTGTGTGTAACTGGAAACTGGATCGTACGCTGCAGGCGGACCATAAATAGATCGTGGTCGAGTTCAATGAAACGTCAAAAAGAGAAGCGAAAAAAAAATAGATAAACTGAAAAACTGAGATTTGAATGATTCGACAAAGTGGAAAAGTTGTCAGCTCGAGTGAAGCGCTAATGTGGAAAAACTTCAAAGTGACCCAGTAAGCGTATTGGGGCAAAACGGGGAGTTTTACGATCCATTCAAATTTAGACTCGACTCACCCTGTCCATCAGCTGTTCATCGTTGCGTTTGCGTCGAGCAGGCGCACGGATTATGCGTCCAGCATCTGTTGCATCCATTGTGGCCAAAGGTGCCTCCTCGCTTGCGGAAAATGCAGTGTTGCAAAACTAGTCAAAAGCAAAAATGCTAGAAGAAATTTATCTATAAATTAGTTATGGCAAATTAAAATATAACTAAATATTTATACGTATTTTTCATTACTTATTTTTAGAAACAAACATACAATGCTGTCCACATAATTAGTAACAGCGTATAAAAATCCAAATGTTGACCAGATTTTCTTTTTGAGAAAACATAACACAACTAATAAGCTCGACAATTGCATAGATTATGTCCAACTAATTTGTATTAACCGGCATTGCTCGGACCAGGAAGTTTAAAAATGGGTTTATGCATGCAAGTCTGTTTTTTATTTGTATTTATTTTTCAAGTACTTACAACAAAAAAATCACATTAAAATTTATATTGTTTTGCTGACGTTTTATTTGTCGGCTCTCGCTTCATTCTCTTGAGAAGCGAGTAGTGAATAACAAAGAAAACTAATTCATTTCTACGCTGAGGCTTGCAACTAATTTTCCACATTAAGTTGCATTACCAGAGATATATCTTTATGTATAAATTTACTACATACATACGTATAAATACCGCAGCATCAGCGCTGCGCAATAATGTTAGTGCAGCGGTTCTAAGCAATATGTTCGCATTAACTTAATTTCAACCGGAAGGAATTGTAGTTAAAGTCGCAAATTAAAAAAAAAAATGCCTCTTGAATGAAAATCTTACTCTTACTCTTATACGGCGCTCTAGCTCACTCTCGCATACCTATAAGACTGTGTGCATATCAGTGGAGACTTGAACCCTGATGCTACTCTTATACGCGTTCAATTGCTGCTCGTTGGTGAGGATTGAGTATTGGCTGAGCGTTTGGTGTCACGACTATACGTTCCACATGCGGTTCGTTGGGAACTTGACTAACACGCGATACACAATTGAATAGCCAAACTTTTGACTAGTTTAAGAAGCAATATTTAATATATATTAACATAAAAAGAAAACAAATCTTCCGAGCTACTCACCTTTATTTTAATATCTAAAAGTTCCGCATTTTATTAAGCGCTTGTATCGTCGCTAGCTTGGAGTCTGAAATTCCTTTCAGTGTAGTTGAGTGCTTATTTGGCGATTTGTAATTAATTTTATATGGAAGCAATAGTTGCGCAGGAGTTGTAAAAGAACTGCAAAGGATAAAATGTAGAAAAGCCCTATTAGTGGATATTATATATAATTTGACTATATTCGATATTGGATACTATCGCCATTTATTAAAGTAAATTTCATTAATTTGTATGGTTTTGTATAAATTTATATGCATATACATTTTGGAAAGTGAATATTTGATATTTAAAATAGATTTCAATTCCAATCTGAAGATTTCACAGAAATTCAATTCAGAGGCCAAGCCGGCAAACAAGCTTGAATATTTAAAACCAATCAACTGGATTTTTCAAAACAAATCTAATATAAAATTTATTCTCTCCCCACATCCGTTCTGTGTGGCCTTCAGCCTTTCAGGATGGCAAACACGAAATTTTGTGGCAAAAAACTTTTGCGTTGCAGTTATCGAGATAAAGCCAAAGTTTCCCAGTGACAACAATGCCAATTTCGCATTCAATAATCAGCCACAGACAGTGAAAGTTTCGTGATGTGAGAATGGCTAAGGATAAAATGCGACTTCAACTCAGATTCGTCTGCAGATTATGTATACGCAATTGGGATTAACTTAGCCGTGCAAAGGACATTATAATTTTGTCGGCAGCATCACTAACATCACTAGTAATACCTAAATGTTAAGGCTATATTGATAAAACTTCGAATGCTATAGCTGGCATATATATATGTCGGAGCCGGCCTACATTGGAGTTAGAGTTTTTGTATGAATAACTAATAATCCTAAAATAAAAACCTAACCAAACATTTGGACTACAAATTATCTAGATTAAACTACTATATCTTAAACTGACAATACGAAAAATTGATCGAAAGATGAGTTTTTGTATGAAAATCAATTTTGGTTGCACAGTTATCCTGATTAAACTCACCTGCCGTGTGACTCCTCTAACTTTCTTTGATTCCCTAATACAAATTATCAACATCGGATCACATAGGTCTCATAGGAACAATTGGTTAACTTTTTAACTTCTGATGACAGCAGTTTGGATGTGGTCTGCATGGGCGTACCGATATAGTCGTTGACTAAACAAATTTCAATCTGTGATTTATCACAAATATAAACATAAATATAACTGTCAGCAGCTGAGCTTTGGTCTTGTTGAAGCTTTGTTTACTGTTTTTAATACTGTCCGACTGCAAATCAGTTGCTCCCAAGTGAAATGCAACAAATCAACAGAGCTGTTTAACATGCAGACAGTTGCCTCTGGGGGGAACAACGTGACGTCACGCAGCGCATCTAAATGAGACAGCACTCGACTCTGACGCAGTTATCGACTCAGAGGCATAAACTTACATCCCAAGTTGGTCATACACTAAAAAACTCAAGCCCAAAACTGCGATGAGTCTAATTGTGAATTAAACAACTCTGTTGTTGAGTGTGAGTAATTCGCTTATGGGGCTGTGAAAAACGAGGAAATACATACGCGTAATTCATGCACTCAAGGTGCAAGACAATAGTTGCAGTTGCAATGGCAACAGAATAGGCAACACCAATGACAATGTGTAACAACAACAACCACAACAACACAATAATGGAGTGATTACAGACACAAAGCAAACACCTGAATGAAGAGACAGAGCCCAACAAACAAATCCACAATTGCATGATCTAGTCTTGAGTGATTGACTCAGAAATACCCTGTACCGTTTTATGCTGCACAAACATCTGATACTAAACACAATGTTGCAAGTACGAGTACCAAAATAAGTTTTGTAACTATTATTTTTCAATCTATGGCGAAAATACATAATGTAATGTCCATAATAGCTGTAAAAGTGAAATTTTAATAATGCTATTCATTTTGATAGAGTATCCAAGGCATTGGCTGCACAAACACAGTTGGCAAAAGTTTGAAGAAACTTTTGCAACAAGCAACAAGAAGCAACGACCAAAAATTTGTGGGTGATTTGTATACTCTGATAACACGACAGAAAGAGTATATTAGTTTTGTGCAATGTCTCGTCTGTTGCACGCTGGGCAGCTATGAAATCGATAATGATATATATATTCCACAATTTAAGGTTAGCAAACTTGGAGATCGACATTTGCTGTTAATAATTGGCGACCTCTTTTAATAATTAAAGTATGATTTTTGGTGCCCGGAGCCACGCACATATAATAAATAAAATATACCACATAATATATAAATATTTATTCAAAATATATATATATCTGTATCTATATCTTCAACACTTCAATGCACAGTCTAACATTGCCATCAGAGTGTTACTCAGTCGGTTACGCCCGACTGTAATGTTCTTACGTGTTTTTCTTCTGTTTTCTTCTCGCTCTTGTGTTGAACGATTGCGGCATTTTCTTTGCATAACTGCAGAAGTGCAGAAATGCAGATGAGTCGAGGACGACGAATAGCGGCAAGTGTGAAAAAATGTTGTTGCAACTGAATAGAAGATAAAATCGAATAGTAAAATAGTAAGGCATTGTCTTGGGATTACTACATGAGAGAGGTTAATAACAATAGCGAAATGGAAACGGCTACTTTAAGCGGAGCAAAACTTTTTAAGCTGAAAATGAATCAAATCATAAATTAAATTGTTTTCTGCTGATCGATCGATGATCGATGTGAGAGTTGCACAATCCATATCTTCAGTTTGATTAAGCTCGTTAAGATACATAGTTCAACAAGCAGCCTCAAAGATGAACAGCCGTTCTCGATTTGTGTGCGATTTTCATTGTGATGCATAATTGCTCTTGTGTTTAGCAAAGTTCAAGCGGATTTGTGTGTTGTTTGTAAGTGCGACCCACTAAAAAAGAACAGCAAAAACGACACGTCTACTACAAAAGCCAAGGCAGACCAGGCAGACCAGGCAGGCCAGGCAGACCAGAGATATCAGGCGAGTCTCTGAAGCTGGGGCCGAGACCAGACACAAAGACCGAGAGCTGAGTAATTTGGGTCAATTGACTCACACAATGCGAAACTTGTTCTGAAAGCGCGCTGACAATAATAACCGCAAGATACTTCTACAAATACTACAACAGACGACAGGCCATAATAATAATACCCCCTCTCGAGATAGATAGACTCAAAGCCCCAAAAGCATAATATTTAAATTGTGTGAGATTTTGTTGGCCAATGTTAAAGATTGTCTAGATGCGCATATATTGCTAAAAAGCATACACAAAAGAATGAACTGAATTTTGGCGCCGAGGCTAGCTCTCCTTATTATTCAGAGCGGAAGGTTGTACCTTTCAAAAAGCTAGGGCCTCTCTTTTCTTACATTTTTTTATATATTCAGTAAATATTTGTCTGATTGCATTTTTTTTGTTACTTATATTTTCTATTTTAGATAGTCTATCAAATTAATTTAGTTTATTTTAAAAAACTTTTTGAACCTGTAACCCTTTGTCCGCAAATTGGGTAACTTCCAATACTCGAATCTCTATTATAGCAGTCGAGTGCAAGTTTTACGTATATTTAGAAATTAATTCATCTCAGAAAGGTTTTCTAAATTTTAAGGAGTCTTTTTTTTAGTGTATTAGCATTCTACGACTTATCAAAATCAAAAAAGAAAAGTCATGCCAGCTGCCATTTTGAAACGCTTTTCTCATTAATATATATTTTAATAGCTTAATTGCATGGATACTACAGAATAATCAACTATATTATTGATGATTGATGCAAATGGCAAAAAAGTTCCCGCAAAGTGCATTGAGTTAATAGATAACTGAACGATAAATAAATGAATGAAATGGCCATAAAAATGTCATTTTTATCGTCGGCTGCAACTTTATATTCAACACTTTATAATGCTAATTTTGATATTTATATTAGTTAATATTTTTCTTTTCCAGTTCAAAAAGCTAAGCTTACCTTTTAGGGCTCTAGACACTGATTTTATACTTTATTGTATCGTTTACTACACATCTTAAGAAATAGGGTTGTAATTTTGAAAACCGATTAGATTTGGAAGTTGGAACCTAATCGGCTGAAAAAATAATTAGTTTTCATAGAACAATTATCCGCTCGCTTGCCCGACTTGGGGTGGGTTTTCCAAAAGCCCAACCAAGTGTTAAGTAATCCTCTTCCTTGTTTTGGACTGTGCGTAGTGCCTTGTGTACGGTTTTAACTAAACTGATTTGAGTTATTGCCTCAGACTGAGCAGATGCTTGCTCAAAAGTGCTTTCCACACCCTCAATTTTTATCGGTTATGCTTAGCTGGCTGCTTACGCAACTTTTAGCAATCCTTAATTTTGAAAAACTTAATTATACGCAGTTTTCGACTTCCGTTAGATAAAAGAGCAATAGGCACATTTATTAAATGTAGCAGAATGATGACTAAAGCATCTACCCTATAGACTATAGAAAAACTTGCATCTCATATTTATGTTTACAATATTCAAGTATAAAACTTCAATACTTTTCAATCCATTGTCTTTCACTTTAACTTGTACCAACAGAGGAAGATCTCATCTTACAAACTGCATCGCAAAATCATTATACCCGTTTACACTGCTATAAAGACGTAGCAGGTAATTGCTTAGATCGTAATTTTTTGCAAGACTAGAAAGGCAATCAGAATGGCTTCTGCAATATTCATGGATGATTTAACAAACAGGGGCACAGATCGGCAGCATTTAATTGCTTATCACACAGAATTTTAGTTCGACTGCGACATTTATGGTGGGCCTTTGACTTTTGAATGCGAAACGAGTTCAATGCATTTTTGTGTCAACAGTTTCTCAACGTTTTTCTTTTTTTTGACTGAACAATTCCAAAACATATGTACGTACATACATACATACTCAGGCATACCTAATTAAATGGGCGGAATGTTTTACTCACTAGTTCATGCTCATTTAAATAAGACATTTTAGTGGCGCTGGTAGACAGGAAGCGAATCTTAACGCTTCGCTAATTACTTCAAATGAGATCAAAACCATTGCGGGGATCAGACTTAATGCATTTCATCTAACAAATTAAAATGGAGCCACAGACTTGCAAAATGATATGCAGATCCCTAAGCGGATCAAGTTTGTTTTCGATTTGGAAAAACTGCAAGCTAAAATGTTTTATTTATGAACATCTATATTTAAACATTCGGTTTAACAACCTCAGCTGATTCAAGGCTACCCCAAAACCACAGAACAGTTGTTAAAATGCAAGTGGAATGGATTCGAATCGTAAGGAACTGTAAATACTAAGTTAAATTAAGTATATATACATATATACATATATATACATATAGAAATAAGTATAGATTTATATATAGATATAGATTTAGCTATAGATATAGATATAAGTGGACATTGATATATATATAGAGATTAATATTGTTATGGACATTGATATAGACAAATATATAGATAAGGATATGGATATATAGATACATATCTATATGTAATAGAGTATTATTAGCCTCATCTACGACTGATAACGCATTAATCAATCCTGTCCAAATTATTTCCATCTTACAATTTTATTATTAATTTTTCCCGGCGTTGCACAAACCTTGCAACAATTGTTGGAGCATTTTACACTTGCGTACAACTAGATATTTGATATTTGAAATTAATTGTTACATTGTAGATTTTAACTAAAATGCAATTTTAATTTTAAAGCAATTATTTTTAATTAATTTAATTTTCTCAACTCATTTTCTACATTTAATTATTTTTATTATTTTATTTTATTATTATTTTATTTTATTATTATTTTATTTTATTATTATTTTATTTTATTATTATTTTATTTTATTATTTTATTTTATTATTTTAGTCTGCAGATATATATTGATATAGATTTAGATATAGATCGTCTATAGCAAAATAAGTAGCTAACTGATTTATTGTAAGCTGCCGATTGGGCTTAAAATGCCTGATTTAATTGCCATTTTGTTGTTTTGAGTGTAATTAAGAAAAGCCAATAAAAAGATGCTCATATCCAGTTGCAGCAGATGCAGCAGCAGCAACAGTTGGGAGTAAGCTCATCAATTCAAATGCCTAGCGAGGCAAAGTGGCCAAAAGCAATCAAAAGACGGCACGAAATGAAAGACGGTTGTGACAACCACATAGGTGAAGGCAGTGGTAGACGAGCAGGAGAGGAGGAGCGGAGGAGAGGCGGAAGGGAGGGAGACAGGCCAAGTTACCGTTGAACGTTGCACGAATTTGGCGGCGTCTCAAGTGTTAATAAAATATTGCAGTTAACTTGCCGCAATACCAGCGGACATTAGGCGTGCCAAACGGAGGAGTAGTGGGTAAAGGGGAGAGGGGAGAAGGGCGGAGGGTGAAAGGCAAGGCACATTACACATTTTTTTGCAGCAAACATTTGCAAATTGAATGCGAAATGAATTGCAACCAAATGTGTTTCGGGCGCTGAGTAAGATGATTGCATTTCTTTTCGAATGATTGCCAATGCTGCCCCAAAGCAGCATCCAACTGCAGCAGCAACAACAACAACAGCTGCAGTAACAACAAGTTGCTACACTATATGAAACGGTTTGCGTTTACTTTCAGACTGAAAGTGCTGCGAGGCTTTTTAACAGCACGTCGCTTCCTCTAATGACGCAAGTTCGGCTTTTGGTAATTGCATACATTCAAAGTAATTTTCGATTTAATGAATGAAGACGTGCCTTAACTTTTTTGATTTTGATTTTTACATCAACCACCTTATTTGTAGCTTCACAGTTGTATGGGAATGTTTTGCATTCGCCGGACTCGGAGCAAATGCAAATATTCCGTGGCAAGTTAAATAGTGAAACAGCTCCAGCCACGCGCAGTGAAAACAGATTCAAACTGCAAAAGGCACATGCAACAAAAAACAAAAAAAAAAAAAAAACATTGTAATGGAATGCATCATGTGTGCACCATATGCAACTAGTTGCAATACACTGAGCGAAACCGAAATAGAGCAATTATCACCACGATATATAGTTAGGCAGGAAACTAGTATACGGAATATGCATTCATCTTGCTCAATTTATGATTAGTTCATTTACGATAAAATATTGTCGCGCTTTTTTACATTTTAATTTTCGTATTTTAATTGCGTACAATACATATATAACTAGAATATTTCGCTCAGTACTCGCCTTATGTAAATGTAGTTCCCATTGGAACTTAGGAAGAAAATAAATATAATAAAAAGAAAAAAATATAATAGGCAACCGTCTCCGACCACTTAGGGTATATATGTTCTTAACACGCACTAAAAACCCAGTCGTACAAATGATATATATAAAATAATCGATAAATATAGATAAACAAAACTTATTTTATTACCATAAAAGTTAAGGATAACAAATGATTAATGTTGACACTAGTACCGCATAAGCAGGGTATATTCTAGTGGGGTATTCTCGGCTGTGGATATTCTCCACTGTTTAAAAATAAAATTGCGAAAACTACAAATTTCACAATTACAAAAATGAGGTTCAAACTCATCTTTCGACCGATTTGATGATATAGTGACTCGATCCGGACAACTTCAGCATATGTTTCAAGTTCAAGTTTCATCACGATAGCTTCAAAGCTGAGGAAGTAGTTTGCATAGCCAGACGAACGGACACGGCTATATTGACTCGGCTAATGTTGAATATCAAGAATATATATATATATATATATATATATATATATACTTTAGAAGTCTACATCAATGCCTTACAGACTCTATGATATAACTGTAATACCCTCAGCAAGGGCATCCAAAAATAAGCCTTAAAGAGGAGAAGCATGACAACAGCAGAAAAACCATCGCGTTTGAGAGTACAGAAATCGAAAAATAAGATATAAGATGTCTTATATGTACATATCTACATTATCTATATATGTGTATAACTGATATGTGCTTACAAATTTTTGCGGAAGCTTCAAGGTGTTTAGACGGAATGACGGCGTAACTGCATTGAAATAATGCAGAGACCCACGGATTGCGAAAGTGCAACAAGCTGAACTTAAGCGTGAAATTGCCAAATTGTTGGCACCTCCGCAAAGAGCCAAGTGATATGAATATCATTAGCGAAATGTTAAATACTACCGGTTATTATGCCATGCATTGGAAAATGGTAAAAGTTGTGCAACAGCCAGCATAATTAATAAGTTATGTATATTTTCTTGATCAGATGGGTAAAATATAATGATGGGTAAAAATGTAATATTAATTGTGCACAAGAATATAACAGGCAGAAGGAAGCATGTTATATCCCGTAAAGTATATAGGTAGCCTAGTCGATTTACCTATTTCCGTCTACCTGTCAGTATGAACAAACTGATCTAGAGACTATAAGAGCTGGACCCTTAAAATTGTTCATATAAGTAAAAAGTTAAATCTTTATAAGTAATAAATTCCGCAATTTTGTTGATCAACTGTAAAATAAGTTATATATAATATATATACATAAAATATATATAATAAATACAATATGAGATTTTAGTATCATCTCAATAAGCTTCTCTCAATAAGCCTGCCGCATTTGATTGCAAAAGCGATTTAAAGGGAGATTTGGGAATAAAACCAGTGCTTAATATAAAACAGGGTATCTCCCAGTCTGGCTCGCTCGACTAGAGTATTCTACTCATTTTTGGAGATATCACACCTGTGCTTACTGCGCTTATACAGGGTATTTTCAAGTTTCTTGTTATAGCGGTTGTTTTTTTCATTAGTATTATTATTCTTTAGAGTTCAACGACCTGTTCAAATCCACACATCAGACAAAAGCCGAATACAGCAAGTTCAGATGTCTCTTTCTCTCTCTCTCTCTCTTGCTCTGCAGCTCTCTCACTTTCTCTGTCTGTCTCTGTCTCATTCTCTGACTGTTGAGGAAAATCTGCAAAATTGACGCATTTTTTCTTGCGCACGTTCCCGCAAAACAAAAGCCAAAGAGAAGCTGCGAGAAATACGTACAACGAGACACGACAGAAACAGAGAAAAACAATAACTGCGCAAAGTTCCATAATAGAAATGGTAACCATTAAAAGAAAAGAAAACCCAAAAGCCGCAAGAAGCCTTGGGGGCAGCATGACGTCATGGTGACGCCTTCGGTTTCAGTTATCAGAGTTGCAAATTCCACTTTTTATATGGCATTAACTCATTCGCCATTTATAATTGGCCTTAACTTATCAAGAGGCGTCGGCGATAGCAGCTAGAGAAACAACATTCAAACAGAAAGGGCTAACCGACTCGACGATACTCTGCCTAAACAAAAGAACTATGCGTAACTCTGGGATTGAGGGTATATTGTTGGAATCATATGTCACAGTCACTGCCGTGGTTGAGTTGTTTCCAATTGGTTTCACTTAAGATAAGCCCGGCGCCTTTTCATTATCTATGCTGACTGAATGAATGATTGCTTATCGTTCAAAACTTGAACTTACGTACTGAAAACTATTCGATTCAAAAACAAATCATTGGAAATGAGCGCATATCAGATTGGACGAGGCTTAGGTTTTGTTGAAAATACATCTACTGCATAAGGCTTAAGTTTTCAATGTTAATTAAAAATGTTGAGGAACTGACAAAGCTCAACGGACTGCAAACATTGCCGGCATAGTTCTCAATGTAATTAATATGCGGCTGTTAGCACCCCGCTGACAAAAGCCAAGTTTCTTTATACGCCGCTTCTCGTTGGCTTGCAGCCTGTGTCTGTCGCACGTCAATGGGAGTTACTGATTGAGCTTGCCCACAATGCTAGAGCAAATATCACAATAAAACAGAACAGAACAGAAGCTGAAGCTGAAGCAGAAGCAGAAGCAGAACTCAGCTGCTGCCGTCTGCCCGCTTGCCTGCTGACTGCTCATATCAAATAACCTTCAAGTGTACAAGCAAACATACAAAAACAATCAAACTGGCATCCAACCGGTTAGATGCATGCTTACATAAATACTAATTACACATACACATCGTGATGTATAAATATACACATATGTATTTGAGTATACCCTTGCGATGGGTATCACAATTTTGTAATGAAGAACATATTTTCGAACTTGCTCAAATTATACAAATGAATTAAATACTTTAAATTATAATTTTAATTTAATAATGCTTCTTTAGCTACTCGCGAATGTAATCAATGCGGATAGTGGAATTAGGCTATTAATTTAGTCAGTGGTAAGTACTAAATGATATAGCTGGCATAGGTTCTTGTTCAGGCAAGTTATCTTAACAACAATATCATCAGATATGATCTTAATCTGGCAAAAGTTATCTTGACCAGACTAATCACTTAAGCATATTAAAATGTTTGTCTTGCTGACATTGGGAATACTATATCATCTGGAAATCAGATTCAAATTCAATTGATAAAGGTATGTTTAGGGTATGTTAACTTCGGCGTGCCAAAGACCAGATGTTCTTTCTTTTGTTGTTTCAAATCAGCGAGTATAATGAATGCAACACAAAACACTTGCCCGGGGGGATTGCTGCGCATAAAGCCCACTTTAAGCCACATAGCCACATGCAACACCCGCGGAACTGTGGCACCCAAGCGGAAACTACTCGGCATGCCCGTGTTGAGACTCGAGCTGGCTAATCTAAATCTAAATTACTAACCATTCTATACAAATCTAAACTAGCTATTGACACCTACACTAATGACAAAGTCAACCCTAATCCAAACAAGTACATGTCCATATTAACAGGTCTTTAGTTTTCTTAACTTAACTAATTATTAAATATTGAAATAAATTTGTTATCAATTCAGTAAAATAATTCTTTTTTTGCACTCCACTCAACTTAAAAAGTTGACTCTTCTCTGAGTAATGTCAGCTCAAGTGACGCATTTAAAAACAAAATCCAAGAAACAAAATGTGAGCTTAAAATAATTTAATGAAACAGTAAAAATTGAAAATTAAAATTACGAATTAAATGACATAAAATTTAAAGGGAGATATAATATGAACCAAGTTTCATAAAGTATGTGCACATATAAACAAAACCAAAATCGGACAGTCTGACTCGACTTATGATGCTCATCAGGTTTATATATACATCTTTCATCTAATCGGCTCCTTAATGTGTCACATATTTCATGAGAAACTCATAATAGCCTCTTAAAGGGTATGCAAATACAAATGATAAGACACCAAGTCGAAGTGCCAGATCAGAAGCCGAAAGAGTGACTCGAGCGTTAAGTGGTTGAGGTTTTGGGTTTATTCACAGCATCTTTGGAGTTTGATGATGGTTGATGGATTTCTTCTCCCGCGACCTCATCATGGCCTGGCTGACTGAATGACTTACTGACAGACAGAGTGACTGACACTTGCGTGTGGGCAGCCAAATAAATAGGCTTAAACGCGTACACCATTATTATCAATATTAGTTTCGGTCCGATGCCGTCACTCAAAAAGGCCGCTGATCTTTACTGGCTTAAAAAACGACAATAACAAAAAACTGTGCCTCAAGTTTAAGTGATTTTCGGCAGAGATTTGAACCGTGGTTTATTGAAGGTCATTGGCGTTTGCATTTCATGGCTTTTGGGTCAGGGCAAGCGTGCAGAAAATAAGTAAATGTAATGCCAGTCAACCTTCAGAACTAAAGTAAAAATCAATTATGATTCTGTGCTAAAAAACACTTTTGAAATTAAGGTCATATTTCTACCAATATTCGTTTATATTCGCAATGAGACAAAAGTTGCCACGCAAAGCTACTACACGTGGCAAGAGATTTGTATATAGAGATTGAAAATATTTGAAGAAATAAGTGAAACCTTAAGAACCAAGAAAATGTCGTTCCTTTCAATTACACAGTACAGTAAACACTACATAATAAGTTTCCTTATTTGTGTTTTAAGAGATATGTCACTAGGTAAGTGAAAGCCACAAAATTGGTAAACTCATTTGAATTATATTAAATGTCTTAGTGACTTTAACAGAATTGTGCGAATTGTCACTCGAAATTGGGCCTAAACCCTCATGTATACATGGTCAAAATGGTCGTCGAAATAGCACAGAACTTTTTCTGGGGCTTAACCTCGTTTCCAGCTCGGTGCACAAGCCAAGCGCTGAAAACTCCATAGCCAACATATTTTGTATACCTACGAATTTCGACATATGTAAAGAGAAAATATGCCGCATAGATCGTGGTATTTAAATTTGCACGTTTAAGCCAAAAAAATATTTACGAAAAAAATCAAATAAAAAAGAGACCAAAGTCAGCGTCAGCTTGTTGTTGTTGTTGCTGTCGTATTTTAGCAAGAATCATTCTTTTGATGATTCGATTAAGTCCAGGAAACGGACAAACACACATGAATAATGGCAACCCACAGAATTCATGCAAAATTTGAGTCATTAACTTGCCTCAATTGGTGTCGGTTGCCAGCGACAAAGGGAAACAGCAAACGTATAACGGGAAGGTCGAACATCTGACGGATGCGAACTTAGCGAAAGATGAGTCGCAAATTGTACAAATAAGCGCAAAATACAGGCTGCAACTTAAGGCGAATCGTTCTTAGATTCTGACAGACGGACTTACTGAGATTAAGATTAAACTGAAGTAAATCATAAATATTCTTATTTGAAATAATATTAATGCTAAATAAATAAGAGTATATACATGCTTTACGCATGATATACAACAAAAGCTGAAATTTGAACTTACTTTGTTATCTGCTCTAAAAGTGTATGGCGTCTGACTTCTCTATATGTATATGTATATGTATGTATTTGCTTGTTTACCAGTGCAGCCAAGACAGGAAGTATATTCCGTCAGACAAAAGTTTCGCTAAGGAGCCAGACAACTAACTAACCCACCCGTTGGTCGCCAGGGAAGCCCAGCAACCGGCAACCTGTGGGCGTTGTCACAATAGAATGTCAGGAAAACTAACAAAAGAAAAACAGAACAGGAAAAACCGTCTATCTTGGGCAAGCCAAAGGTGTCATGCCCTTCTAGACTGGAGGTAAATTGAAATTGGTAAAATTTAAAAAAAATGGACTGATTATTTTTATGAATACTATTTGATATAGTAATACTATCTCGTTGAATTTTAATCCAAATAAGCACAAATTTGTGGTAATAGTAATAGTAATACCAGAAGCATAGCAATAGTCATCTTAGCGCATGTCAGGCAAACAAAAAGTTTCTTATACAATAACTCAACTTTTGTCCGATTGCTATACGATATAGTGGTCCGATCCAGCCTGCTGTGATATATGTAATACCTACAGTAAGCATCATTTAGATAGCTCCAAAACAGAGCAAGTTGTTTGCATAGAAACAGACAAACAGACGTCTCTATCAATTCAGCTAGTAATGCTGATCATCAATATACATACGTTATGGGTTTGGAGACGGGTTCTTCAATCCGTTACAAACTTCACAACAAAGTTTTATTAGCCGCTACAACAGTGTTAGAGTAGCAGTGACAAAGTTTAGGTCGTTGCATGTCAATTTAGTTGGCACTAGACAAACTGAGGATTGTCTAGGAAGTCATGAAACTACTCGCAGACAACTTCTCCAACCAGGAACTAGCAGCAGGACATTGAATAAGGGTTGCTAAATAATGTCTGCGACTATTTGTATGTTTACAAATGCGAGCATTAAGAATGTTTATGGCTCAATCGACTTGCTTGTTGACCAACAATTTGAATATAAATACAACTATGATACTACCCTCTTTTGGGTTATTTTGATAGCAAATATTATGCATATTTTAATATGTACAGAGTATTATTATTATCATTAAAATAAAGTTCAGATATGTGTCTGACAGACAAAATCGTGCTGGTCTCCGCATTCCTAAACGGTAAATGTAAATTACCACAGAGCTAGGTAGACAGATATGTAGGCGGTAAGTGGAACAAATAAGAGTGATCCCAGTGACTGCGTGATACCCTGTATTTGTTGTCGGGAAAAGAGCACTAACCTTACAGACATAGATCGCACAGAAGTTGTTAGATTTAAAGCATTTTAACATTAGCAGCACCAGACAAGAGGATTGGGGCCAGCAATAAATGGGCGCGTCGACGCACTGAAGAAAAACCACAACTCTGGAGAAAGAGGAGTGGCTTTCCCAAAATGACTATTCTGAGCTTTGGTCGAAATATCAACCCCATTTTATGGACGTGTATTATTTATAAAGTTGCATGTCCGGCAGACACAAGACTCCAGTCTATCTACCCTGCCACCCCCACTGAATATTTTTATGGGTGCGCTTGGAACGGGAGTTACAAAAAAAGAGCATATCGGTATTCAGTGTATATATTTGTTGTTTTTATAAGTGCAGCCACAGTTTCCTGAGGAAGGTGCGCCCACATATGTGTGTAAATAACAGACAAGCTTAACATGTGTGTATATATAACAAGTCCGAACACCTGTGTATATATATAATAAATGCGGCTCGAGGAACTCGTTGTATGGGAAACGCTCTCGAAAAAAATGCAGCATGAAACTAGTTGTACAGCTTGTGGGGGGTGTGGGGGTTGTGGGGTTTTGGGGGTGTCAGCAGTCGACAGCAGTGGACATTACAGAGTCAAAGTAATTGAATAGCTTTTGCGTTGGCACCAGAGCCAAAAAATCACTTTATTTGATTTGATGCCCAAGTATTTAGGTTTTTACTGAAAGCTGTGTAATGATAACAAAATTGAATTGCACCGATTTGCCTAGATTAAGAGACATCCTTTTCAACGAGGGGTTTGTGTGGCACCTGAACACCAATAAAGTACTCAAATCTCACGGCCTTAAGTTTTTTGCAGATTACATAATTTTTACTTGCCTTATTCGAATTTGTATATAAATCAAACCATTTTTACCTGCAAAGATATAAATAGATTCAAGGAATTAATAAACCAGTTAAATTTTTAGTATTTTATAATTATATATTGCGAATAATGACTGCATTATAACGGCACAACTGATAAACATATTAGCAAGTAAATTAACATTTCTTGCGCACTCACCCACATCAGCTCCCCTTTGCCTCTTTGCCACCCAACCCCATTATCTCTGCTCAGTTTGTACAAGTTTTGCAAATCGATCTCTCTCTCTCTGCCTCTCTCCTACACTCTACCTCTGTCATCGTTCACATAAATTAACCTACTTTTAATACCGCTTACAGCATTACCAGTCATCACAACAAGTTAATTTGGTTATGAAATTCAGACTATTTATTATTATTTAATTTGAGTCCATTTGCTTAACTGTTTCCACAAACCAATCGAGTTTAAAACTTGATTGCTCTACTCGACAACATTTTGTTCACAATAATAAATGTTTTATTTAATATAAATAAATGTATATAATATATATTTTTTTATGTAAATATTTGCATAGATTACAATACAATATTGTCTTTTCAATTTTTCAAGTGGTTTACTCGGAAGGCCGTGAATGTTATCTATTTACCAATATTTGTTCCAAGTATATATTTTTATTATTCGATTTTATTTTATATTTATTTATATTTATTATATTTATTATCTATTTATTTTTATTTTTATACTCAATAACTGTGCATTTTAGAAATTAAATAATATCTCATCGTTTTCGTTTTCGTCTTCTTCTTTTCATAAAGGAAATAGTTTTTCAACTTTCACAACAATTGAATAATATTTTTACCCCACGATATTTTGTAGGTGTGCAAAATCATTATCTTTTTCTTTTAATAATCACCCGAAATGCCTTATAGAACCTGGAAACTGATTCTGATTGTGAGTTCATAAATTGTGCAATTTCCCACCACCTTCGATTTCCTCTCGGAACTCGTTCACCTTTTGACATCGCAATCGTTTGCGGAATTAACCTTCCACTGTGCCAAATTTGGCAGTTTTGCGCTTTTCAATTTCATTGAGCCTCCGGTCTGACTTTCTATGGTGATTTTACAGTTTATGGCTGGAAAGTTAATAAAAAATTCATAAGCAGAAGCAAACAACAATCTCGTTTTGTAGCCACCACTCAGCGGGCGAGCAACATTTTGTGAACTCTGATTGGCGAATTTACTTCAATGCACGTGTGTGCTAAAGTGTGTGTATGTGTGTGTGTGTGTGTGTGTGTGTGTGTGTGTGTGTGTGTGTGTGTGTGTGTGTGTGTGTGTGTGTGTGTGTGTGTGTGTGTGTGTGAGTTTCGCGTTTCTTCATCTGTATAAGGCAACAATGTAATTAAAGTTCATTATTAAAGCATTAGACATTTGCAAGTGGCGCTCCTGACCATGTTAAGAAGCCGTACAAAATAGTTGGCGAATTGAAAGTAGTTCCAAAGTGACACAAAATAGTAGTTGTGTCCACTCCAAAGAGGAGTCGCGACTAAGTCATTATAGAAATTTGAAATTCGGCTTAATCGCCTGCTAAATTTCAAAAGTTTTCAATTCATCAACTCCAAAATCGAGGTGTCTCATTTCCATAGGGTATTTCGCAGGCATTTCCGGTCAACTTTAACGTTTTTACTTGTTTCAGTCATTAAGACACGTTCAAAAAATCCCTAATCTGTTATATATTAATGCGATTTGCAACCAGCAACAGTTTTCAAAAGTCACGAATATATAAGAGCAAATATTACACGTAAATCTAACAAATTTCTGATTAACTGCTAATTTCTGCCTGCCTCAAACTGATTTAAGGTCGACTTTAATTTCTTCTAGTTTTCACAGACGTTTCAAACAGCGCCACAAAAATACACACAAATGGCCAAACGATTTTGCACTAATTAATGAAACAATGTTGCGAAACAGTAATATTTGCTTTGTGACCTATTTAGCGCCCCTAAACAAATTCATTAACAACAAAAAAAAACTTGAGAAACAAACAGAAAAAAAAAACGAAGAAACAAATGGCAATTATGCACAAAACGAATTGGAGACGAAGGCAAAGTAATTGACAGAAGCGGAAACCTTTTGGTTGGCCATGTAAATAACAGTTTTGTATTTGGTAAATGAAATGACATACTATAGATATTGAATTAATGCCAATTGGACACGCAACAAACTATTAGTTAGATTAAGCCGGGTGTTTGACTGCTCGAATGTCTGAAATATGGTTGCTTTTTTGCTAGCCAAATGTTCGCATTTCAAGGCAACCAATGTGCCATA
This sequence comes from Drosophila nr. medialis 2 BK-2023a, assembly GCA_035044325.1. Taxonomy (NCBI): domain Eukaryota; kingdom Metazoa; phylum Arthropoda; class Insecta; order Diptera; family Drosophilidae; genus Drosophila; species Drosophila nr. medialis 2 BK-2023a. The sequence goes on along the minus strand of JAWNMH010000410.1, from coordinate 1,237,214 downwards.
GTTTGTATGAATATTGCGTAAGATCTTTTGGCATAGCTTAAGCTCTTTTACAAACAATCAGCTTGATACCTATCACTTAGGTAATTAAGCTACCAAAATTTACCAAGATAGTGTACAATATCTTATATCTTAGGCAATATAATACCAAAGCAAATCCAGATATATATATTTATTTACAGAAAATAATAATACTTGAATACTGTTGGAATATTATGTATAAATAGAGTAATTATATTATGATAGTGATTACTATCTAACACAAGGAAATATAAAGCATTTAGTAAAGTAGCGATCGTCAAATTGTGTCGACTAGTGGCAGAAGCAAATCTTGTCAAACTTAAGCTTGGGATCTTAAAATATCAACACATTCAATACGATCAAGTGGTTTGCCATGAGTTAAATATATATTATAATAATATATATATAATATAATACATATAATGTTGATAAATGCCATTATTATTAACATTATATTGAATTGTTAGTTGTTACCCTTGTTATCAAATTGTAACGAAAGCAAATCACCTTTTTAAGTAAATGCCAAAGCGAGACCTCTTCTCTTGTCATGCCACGCCCAACTCACTGGCCATATCCCTAATTAGCTGTGAAAAGTGTGGAAAAACTTTCGCTAGTTGTGCGAGACGCTTAGCGCATTTGGAAAGTGCAATATATATATATACGAGTATATATATATATATATATATGTGATAACGTGAACCGCAATCAGTCGAGACCCGCTCAAAGTTAACAACGATCAAACAAACTGGGCACATTTCTCAACCGTCGCCAGTCAAATCAATTGAACTGATCGTTTGTCACGTTTGCCCACTTTAAATTGGAATGTAACCTAAGCGTATAACGATCAGCGTTTTAACTTATGATGATGATGATGATGATGATCTTGATGCTGATGATGATGATGTGGTTGGAAGTTGACATTTTATACTAACTGGCTAGGCCAGGCTAACGCATAAATAACATGAACAGTGTACGACGTGCGGCGATGACAATGACAAACCGCTAATCATAACTTAAGCATAACACAGCACAAAGCGCCGAGCTAAATTGACTAAACGTGTGCAGCACCTCACAAGTGAAAACTCAAAACAATAATGTACAAAATCAGCAACAAAAAAATTGGAAAAAAAAACACCATTCAAACTGGTAAAAGTTAGTTGTTGTCGGGCTTAATGAGCCGCAGCGAACGCCCCTTTTTGTTGATTTGTGACCAGACAAAAGCCTATCAATATAAAAGCGTTAACTTTCAGTCGACAGATATCTATCTACACATATCAATATATATATATATATGTATGACTGATTAATTTATGTAGATAACGCAACAGCGACTATGTCAACCCACGGGGAATTCCAGTAACTAAATTTAAAAATGCGTGCATCATCCATATATTAATGACCGTTCAAATATTATGTGCTGACAACTGGATTGAATTATTTTTATTTCCCACAAGATAAATACTCTAATGTATTTCCCGTTTAGGTCTGGTCTGCATAAGCTAAACGACTTTCTTTTGGGATTGGAAATCTGCCGAGCGAATCAGTAAAAGTTGTTGAACGTGGAAGGAGTTAAGTCTAATTGCTGCTAATTTTCCATTGTTGGCAGCTCTAAGGTTAAAGGTGTGCCAATTAGCTGATAGTTAGTGCAATGCGATTGCTTTTTGATTTGGGTAAAACTTCGCGTGCCATTCTCTCTCTTAGCCCAAGCAATTCATTATAGCATCAGCCCATTAAAAAATGTGTAAAAGGGCGTTTTTTTTAAGGTAATTAAAGTGCGCCAAAGTATGCAAAAACAGAAGAGAGCATTTCCAACCCTATAAAGTATATGTATTCTTGATCAGCGTCAAAGATACATTTGTAAAGATACAAACTTCCAATTTAATTGTATCTAAAAGCGTTGTGCAAAATGTTTCTCGAGAATGTAGTTATTTCGACTAGAACATTCTAACGTGATTATTATTTTTTATTGTAAAATTAGAGAGGCAGTTCAAAGGTTTAGTTCCCATGTGCAGAGCATCGGAGTCTATTTTAATAAATGATTAAACTGTGAGATAAATTCATTTCTATATACTTTACAATTTCCTGCATTTTATTTAAAGAAAACTATTCACGCTGAGTTTCTTATTGTAATCCACAATTCTTAGCCAGATATTCTAAATTTTCTAAGCAGCAAACAACACAATTAAGATAGCACACACGTCGAAATTAACAATGTACATAAATTGAGTGATCTTCAAGCAGCCAAGTTCAATAAACTCTAGCAAACTGCGGAGTCAAAGTTGAACAATATTTTTTTTATTTCCGCTTTTCTCGTATTCTATGGATATGTGTTTTGTCCAAAATGCTGTATGGCATAACTAAACAGCAAAAGTCAACAATAAAATAAACGATGATTGCCACAAGCTAGAAGGAAAGAGTTAGCATAACAACAGCAACAAGAGTTTCAACAATAGCTTTATTTTTGCTAGGGGTCAGACAAATTAATGGACAATGAACAAGGCAGCCGAGAGACATCACACAACAAAAGCCACTAAAAAATAGTTGAGAGGGGAGTGTGGAATAGAGAGAGGGTAGGTGGATAAAAAAATAGTGACCCATTGGTTTCATTTCATTTGGCAGCAACAAAAAAGAAACGAAACAGTCAAAAACTACAGTAAATCATTCAATGAGCTCGAAATTTTGTACCGTTTAATGTTCTCTGTAGGATTTCCAGTTCAATTCAGACAACTACTCATTTTGCTCCATTTAATTGCCATTTCCCGTTACCCCATCCCTTATTTATATATTTCTTAGAAAAAAAATCATCAACTTTTGTACACCCTATTCGCAAGAGAAATAAAGAGACAGAGCATCAGGTTGGATCAGAGAACAATTGAGAGCACGATTCTTACAAATTAGTCGCTTTTGAATTAGAGTTTTTTTTACTTCTTTGCTTTGAGTTGTGTTCGCTTGGCGAAACACGTGTGTGATCAAGAATAAGAGGCAAAAGAGAAACATGAAAGAACCCCGAGATTACATACCCTAGCAAATTGAAGATCACTTGCTTACTTCTAAATTTGATTTACCTAAGAAAATCATACAATTTATGCTATGGCAGCTATATAATATTGTAGGCAAGGCCATATCGAGATGACTACTGATGCGAATTAAGAATATACATAAAGCATTTACCTTACACTTCAGTGCGTTTCGTATTCACTGGCTAAACTAGAATACCCTGTGCAAGCGTTTAAAAATTAAAGAATGACGCAAGTGCGGCAAGCAAAGAAAATAAACCTAATTAGACGAAAAGCATTTAAATAGAAATAACACAGGCGGCAAGCGAACAAAAAGCAAATGCGATAAAAAACCAAAAGAAATGAAGAACAAAAACAAAACAAAATCGGCAATAGCGATATGTATAGGAATCAGTATTTAGTACGCACCGCAAAGATGCAAACCTGTTTGAGGTTCAGGCATTATAATCTATAATCGAGCGCATTATTACCTTGATCATTGCACACAACTATTGATTGATTGATTGATTGATGTATTGATTGGTTGGAGCACGACACATTGAGCTTGCGCTATTGTTTGTGCATTATGTAAGACGTTGACAGATAAGATAACAAATGACCAGGATAACAAACAAAGTTTATTATGGCAACATAAGCTTTGCAACTTGAATAAAGATTGCAATAAAACTGGCTAAGTTTAATTCTATCAAATTAATTATGGACTTTGAAATTGAAAGAAGTCACTGAAAAAAATCAAGAATTCGCGAGCATCTGCAACAATAAATCGGACTCATAAATTATAATTATGTTATGTTGGTAAAGCGATTTTTTTGTTTTGGCAGTTTGCCAGCCGCTGAACAACAGCAGAACCAAAAAGTTATCGTCAAGTTGCACATTTTTGTACAACTGTGGGCAAGCAAATGAAAAACGAAAAGTTTATGGCTAGTTTTGCGACACTTTCAACAAAAAGAAAGGAAAAGAAAAAACAACAGCACATTTTTTCCACGCGTCACCGACTGTGATATACTCTAACTACAGTAATACCAGCAGATAATAAGTGTAGGAGATATGGGCGTTTCTGATTTTTATCGATTTGCATTTATGAATGTTATCGATTTCACGTAGAACCACAATTTTAACTCTTGGTTACAGACGGATAGACGTACACTGCACAAAAGCAATATACTCTTTCTGCCTATGGAATCAGTATATTATATATACATATATATACATTATAATATATAAGTTGAAATGAACAATCATCATGATAGAGTCGCATTTTTATTGCTCAAACATGCAGCTGCAAAATAAATGTCGACATTAGAGGCACAGCGACCACTTTCTCAAGATAAGTACAATGTATGTGTATATTTTATTTAAATAATTAATTATGTATTTAAGTATGTGCACTTCCCATTGTCTTTTAGAGACACAAATGACTTCCTCCAAAGCATTACTAGTTCATTGCCTTAGAAATCTTGGCAACTAGCCTGAGTTGTCTAATTGTCGATGGAGCCCTCTAGAGTAATATCCAAATGGCTTCCGACACAGCGCATAACTATTGCCCTTTATACTATATGAATTTGGCAAATCATCATATGTTAAATTTGCAACAAAAGTTGCTCAATGATGGAGGCAGAAACTTTTCACAGCTGGTTCAGAACTAAGCCACAGCACGATTGAGCTGATGAATGCTTCGTTAGTTATGTAAATAAGATGGATCATACAAGCATGTGTAAGTACAAAGGAAATAGAACACCATTTAAAATCAACAAGTAAACAAATCAAATGCAATTAGGAAACTTAATTCTCTAAAACTAATAGCCAAAGAATTTGGGAACTTGGCAGAAATGGGCTGTTTAAATAATTTTTAAATATCAACAAGTTCCACATAGGTAATTTTATCTGAATGTAGCTAAAAAAATTCCATTGGAATAAACATTATTTAGTCTATAATGAACTAAAAATATTTCACGCTATGCTTTTTTAGTTTTTTGTTCAACATTCCTAGAACTAAAGTTTCAGTTGTTTGTTGTTAGACTTTTGACCTTGCCACTCACTGCTCAGTGCAACATTCTCAAGTGTGAGCTTTTCGTGCTCCCACATAAATCCAAATGCAAATCGAGAAGTCGTAGTAAAGCAGCAAAGTAAAATGTAAGCCATAGAAGCAGCAAACAATGTTCGACCAAATTCCAATTAAAATAGCATGCGAGAAAAGGCAGCTCATTAAAAACGACCTCAGAGCGTAAAAAGCTACTTGCAAAAAAAACAACACACACACACACAACTTGCATGGAAAACAATTGAAAAGAAAGCTGTGAACAGGAGCGACCACAGTTAAATCGAAACGGACAGACTGGCAGATGGGGTGGAGGTTGGGGGAGGGGAGATTCAGTTCTTGGATGTTATTTATTTATCCACATGCAGACATAAACATGTGTTTCGTCCACAGAGAAAACCAGGTGGCGAGAGAGAAGAGGGAAATGAGAGTGCAGAGTAGACAGCAGTCACATCTTATGTTGTCTAGCTTCACTTCTTCTACTTCTTCTATTTTACTGCATTCACACGTGTGTTTGCTCATGGGTACTTTTTGTCTAAGCTGCATTCTGCAAGAACTTCATGTGTGCGTGCGAGTGTGTGTGTGTGTGTAAACAGCTTGAGAGAGCGTCAAGTTACAAGATATCAATAAAAGTGCACATCCAGCGAAGTTAAGGCTTGTCATTTTATTTTGTGAGAGTTTTCTTTGTTATATTTTGCTTGGTGATAAGTTGACAATAAAATACGACAGTAATAATATATTTATACTCAGCTAAGTACTTTTAATAGTAACTATTAAATTATTATTTATTGTTCAGCTGCGTAGCTACAATACAAAATATTAAGCCAAATCACATATTAGAATATTACTGCGGCAACCCTCGCTTGACTTATATGCTGTGTCTCGTAAAAGATAAGTAGGCGCTAAAGCAGCAGCAGCAGCAACAGCGACAGTAAAAGGTATGGTATATATATATACATATATGTATATATATATGGGCAGACACAATACGAAGTAGACGCAGTAAAAGCTATACAGAGCTAGAGTGTGTGAGAGAGAGATAGAGTGAAGAAGAATGTGGAGTCTCTCAAGAATGTTGCACCTTATTTGCCGGCACAAAACAGCCACAACTTCTCCTTGCACTTCTCACGTTGTGGCAGCTTAATGGAGCTGCATCCCAGCAAATTGCCAAAAACAGAAACATCTGCAAGAGAAGATAGGAGAGGAGAGGAGGTGTGTGCATTGAATTTATCTGTCTGTCCTTTCAAGTCTCAAAAGAGTCGCAACATGCATAAGACAGTGAGTACAATTTGCCATTACCATTTGTGAGCACAGCTTCAATTTCGCGAACAATTTAGCAGATGCTCTTTGAGATTTATTGAACTTGTACATAAAGACAACTGCTTCATCTGACTTTAGTTCACATAAAAAGGAATTTTTGAAATGCATTTTGTTAATAATTCCGTATTTAAGAATTCCACTATTTGCCCATAAATAACTTTCTCTGATAATTTAATATCAATTGAAATGGCTACAAATCTTTATTGCTCGTAATGCTTAAATCGCATTCGCCTCACTTCAATGCTGGTCGGCAAATCATTAAGAGGCTAAAGTTATTATCGAGTCACGTCATACTGAGAAAGAGAAGAAGAGGATCGAAAGACGAGAAATCTTTACGATAAATCTAATGAGTTGTTCAATTATAATTTGAACATTCCAAACAAATACTTAAAGACAAGAACAATCTATTGATGGAGCAAGATGTATCCTTATGTTGTACGTAGACAGACAGAATGAACAGGAAGAGAGATAGAGAATGAAAAAGCAGAATCTGACTCCACCTGCAGCAGGTAACCGCGGTCTTAGCGACAAAGCAATGCAAATAGAAGACGCGAAGAAACCCCAACAACAGACACACACAACAACCAGGTAGCAGAAGAGAGAGCAAGAGCAAAAAACAGTGGAAAGAAAAACGGAGAAGATAGAACACTGATTGCCAAGTTGCCGAACTTTAAATACTCTTGCAGACAAACTGATGACTGATGAGCGAATACAGTAAACTGATCTCAACTTAACATCAACCGAGGAAGAGCAAACAACAAAAATACGTAAGAGAGAATATCAAGAAAATCTCTTGTCCAAATATTGTCTAAGCACATTCGATGACAAAATTATAATGCTCACAGTGCAAGTTTATTAAAAATAAACAAACAACAAAAGCAGTGAATGAAGAAGAAATCTGTGCAGAGCAGAACAAAACAAAGACGAGAACAGAAACCACACCAAAATCCACCTGTCAGAAGCAGTCTCTCTCTCTCTTTCCTCGCTCTCCCTCACTCTCCTCACACTTTCCATGGGAACGGTGGACTTCTTTTTAGATCGCATTACGATTTGCTCTGAACAATGAAGTCGGCATTTGTTAGCGAAATACAACACTGGGAGGAGTGCTGAGTGCTCGCTAAAAGATACACTGTTAGCAGCATGAATTAAAACCTTAATTTTTATTTCTTAAAATTTTTTTAATATATATATAATTTTGGAAAAAAACTTTTTAATTTAATTTGTCTAGCTTATGGAAATTATCCATTCCCTTTTTAAGAAATTGCCTTTATAATTTAATAGTAATGCTTTTTGTTTGCACTACGCTCCACATTTTTAATCGGCTTAGAAATCATCGTCTATTTTTAGTGAGCTTAAGCTGACCGACACTGTCAGCTTGGAAGCTCTTAAAAAATTAACCATTTACAAAATAGTCATGGTGATTAATGAGCAAGTTTCCAAGCTATGCTGCTTAACTTCAATTCACATGTAAGCATTGGAGACATACAAGAATTGGAGATTTCGTGTGGGATCTCATTGAAAGGTCACATTTTGGGTCAAGTGCAACACACACAAAAATGATTTACTTAAACATTTTACTGATTACTTTGAGATGTAAACTGACACGTGTGGGTGTCTTTAGCCCTAATACGCAAATGTCGCTTTATTTCATTTATAGCAAGTCTCTCTTTTAACGGTTGTTGCTTGCGCAGAAACGCATAGCAGAAAAAAAACAAGAAGAAAATGCCGGAATTGGCCTTCAAAGCAAAAAGTTCGCACTCAAAGTCACCCAGCTTCGACACACGCACACATAGACACACACACATAAATAGATTAGTACATGTTGGTATACACACACACACACATGCGTCAGCTGAGCAATAACAAAAACCACCCCAAACTGAGTGGCCCCCTCCTTTACATCCTCCTGCAATAACAGAGAAATTACAGCACATAGAACACATAGAGCATAAATAGGCCTTAGCATCAACATCAGCATCCAAAGGAATTCCAACCCCAAAAAATTGAATGGAAATCTGTGTCACACAGCAACGGGATTAAAAAAACTCACCTCTTCTCAGAAAACAAAATTAATAACTGGACGCATTTAAATTGAGTGTTGTTCCTGCTGCTCTCTTTGATATGCAATGCAATAAGAAAGAACAGCACGACGGATGGATCAAAAGGAATGCTCTTCAACGCACTCTCTTCTCTCTCTCTCTCTTTCTGACTCTCTTCTCTCTTTGTGTTGTTTTATTTCACTTTTTTTTTACTTTTTGCAGGACAGCGCGCGTTCGCCGATTTTATCTTTATCTAAATTGCGACGTCAGCGTCGCCACTGACAATGACATTTTCGCACACACACAAACACACTCACGCGGCGGCGGTCAGTGAAATTTCTTGTTGATGTTGTAGTCAGTTCTCCAAGGCAGGCAGGCAGACAGGTGCAATCACACACACATATGCACATGTACATAAAACTACTATCAAACACTCACACACACACAGCGCAGACACATGCAAAGAGTGGGAGGTGGGGGGACGCTGGCACCTGGCACTGAACTTCTCTCAGCTCTTCTTTACATATATATGTATTTTTTTATTTTTTTTGCTTTATTTTTTTGCACGCGGCTGTTTGGCTTCAGTTGCAGCTTTTCACTGACTATGATTTTGATTTTCTCGGTATCTAATCTCGGTTTGCTGGCTTGCTTGCAACGCTTGATAATGCTTAATGGGGGCTCTTATCTTGCGCTTTGTCGCCTTTTGTATACACTTCACTTTTTTTTTTAATTATTTTAATTTTTGCAACTGCCGCGTCGCGACATGCTTGTACTTCGGCGTCAAAACAACAACGAATTCGAAAACAAACCAAATATGCCCTCGCTGAGGAAACTACAAAATACCACAAAGGAGAATTGTAATATATTAGGTATTTTTGCTTTGTAGGTATTTTTTCAGCAATTATTACATTCGCAAGCCAAGTGTGACCTTATTAACAGAAAGACCAGCTGCTATTTGAAATATGTTGACGATCAATGTTGGTGGCGCTTGCAAGATGCTTAATTTCAACATACTACTAATTAGCAATTTATTTGCCATAAATATGATGCTTACATGTGTAAAAACATACGAGATGCTATTAACTTGAAATTGCATGCTGACAGAAGCTATCCGCTCTGATATTAGGCTGGATTTGTTACGATCAGTGACAAAAGCTACGAGATACGAAAAGCTACTGCGTTTCCAGAATCAAGCGCTAGTCCAAGGAAAGATGTTATTGTTTTGAAACCATAGATGTCGCTTTAGAATTATCTATGATTTGCTCAAACGCAAGAGCTGAATGCTATAAGCGCAACTATTATTATGGTAACCAAATTTGTAAGACTTGACATATAGATGGCTCTTTTGACCACTGTTGATTACCTCGCTGTTAAATACTATATTTACGGATATATAAACAAATATAATAAATCATATTATTTTTGTGCTCATTAGTTGCACATTATTCATATTCTTATGGATTCCGAACTGGGTTCACCCCGATTTCTCACTTTGTCGAGAAATGTTTGACAAGAAGATCTTTTGAAGCCCAACAATAAATTCAATCTGCGATTTCCTGGTGAATTTTTACACTTTTTTGCGTAACACTTTCTTAACTCAAGTTGCGATCTTTCTGGCCTTATCTGCGAGATAGCGGCAAAGATAACGCGCATTATCAGTCTGAAGTCAAATTTATATACGTATATTTATTTTACAGCGTTCACTTCTCGCATATATAGTATTTTATACTCCACATATATATCATATAGCTCCGATAAGAAACGGACTGACAGTGTTGGAAACTGCCTGTAATAAAGCTGTGCAAATGTATTTAAAATCCCATAAGGTATATATATTTTCGATCAGCATTAATAGCCATGTCAATGAATGCATATTAAAATTAAAATTTGAAATTTTCTGCTGATTGAAGACAAAATCCAATCAGATGAAATATAAAGAATAAAAAGAGTTAGTAAGGATTAGTTGCGAAGCGAGCAACGTAAATGTGGCAAGTAGCTTAAAATGGAATTCTTACTTATAGAAAAGGAGTAAAGGAGGAATTACCAACATGACAAAGTCTAATGTAACTCCTACTGAGTGATACAAAAAGTTAATGCAACGATTAGGTTAAGAGAAGTGGTAGAGAAGAGGGTGGGAAGAAGCATCGAGTGGGTCTGGAGGGAACTCAAAAATTGAGGAGGGAACTAGAAAATTGAGGAGGGAAAGGAGGGAACTTAAAAATTGAGGAGGGAACTCAAAAATTGAGGAGGGAACTAAAAAGTTGGGGAGGGAAAGGAGGGAACTCAAAAATTGAGGAGGGAACTCAAAAATTGAGGAGGAAACTCAAAAATTGAGGAGGGAACTCAAAAATTGAGGAGGGAACTCAAAAATTGGGGAGGGAACTCAACAATTGAGGAGGGAACTCAACAATTGAGGAGGGAACACAAAAATTGAGGAGGGAACTAGAAAATTGAGAAGGAAACTCAAAAATTGAGGAGGAAACTCAAAAATTGAGGAGGGAACTCAAAAATTGATGAGGGAACTAGAAAATTGAGGAGGGAACTAGAAAATTGAGGAGGGAACTCAAAAATTGAGGAGGGAACTCAAAAATTGAGAAGTCATCTTAATAATTTAGCTAACAACATAAAAAATAGCAAACGTCGACGATTTGCTGGGGGGAGGAAAGGTCGCCAGGAAGTGGCGCAGGATAATACACTCCAATAACAGCGATGAGCAAATAATACACATTTCATTTGTACTGATTCCAAGCTGACTTTCCAAATCGAACATTCTGAGAACCCCACACAATATGCCTATGCCACAAATAGACTCTCGAGAGAGAGAGATAAAACAAAACCAATTCGCAGTGCATTTAATATGATTATCAAACTGAAATCGATGTTGCATAACTCATAAAATAATAAAATCATTTATTTCGCTCAATCAATTTGGGCAACTCAACTCATTATCCTAATTAGTATTTTGAATTAATGTAATTATGCAAAATTAACGTGTGGAGCGTATGCGACTTTCAGGCTATTCATGAAATATGTTTACGCAATTAAATGCAGGCACAGGTGGCCGAATAGCTGTTACCAAGCCATTTATTTGGCCAAAAGCAATCTGGTTCGAATATCAATCAATGCAACTTATCAGCTAATTGGCATTTTTGCTGTTTTATCCACATGTGATTGGCATTATGAAGGGCTCCCCATACATTATATATACATATATATATTTATATATATCTAGTTTCGCTTACAATTGCCAACAGTTCGCGGCGTGTTTTACTTGTGAATAGTTCTTGCAACGAAATGTGTACAACTTTTTTGGTTGTGTGTGAAAATCCTTTCGAAAGTCGATCGCTTGTGCAAATCACAATTTTGGAATCCTTCGAGGCTACCGAAACGGCCTATGAATATGGCTGATAAGCATTGCCACTGAATGTAAAAACAGGACAAGTGAAACAAAAATTAAGTCACAATATGACGAGCCCAAAGTGGCCGCATTTAGTATGCCTCCTTTTGATCAGTTGCTAAGAGTATATATGAATTTTGTGTTAAAATCATGTTTCCAAGCATAAATGCAGTATGGATCTTGAGGTCAATCAGAAAAGATATATTAGATATTATTTTTGAAAATCGTTTCAGTTTTGTAGAACTTATGATTGCGGAAAAGTTCGACTTGTGTTATTTGTAACATTAAACAAGTAAAAACAGGACATGCCTTAAGTTGAAACTATTCCTATGATCCTGTATATATGATTAGTTCCTTCACACATATTCTTATGACAAATTTGGTATATTAACTTATTTATTTAGTGATGCTTTTCAATGAGTTACTGACTAAAGCTCCACATATAATCTGTCAAACTACGATTATTAGCCCTCTCGTATCAGTTTAGACACAGTTATGGCCATGGAACATGTTAAGCCGTTCACACGACTTTTCAAGGTGTATATGCCAAAATCGTATAATATATCAACACTTAAACACTGTTGACATAATCATATAAAAATCAAGGAAAGAGATTTTGGAGCTCATCTCAGCTCAACTCACCTCATCTTAGCTGAACTCACCTTATCACACCTCACTCCGACCCACCTGATCCCAACTGATCTGATCTCACACCTTTGGGGTAAACCTTGGCCTATCCTCTCAGTCGGGGCTGCTGTCAGTCAGAGTGACATTTTTGCGCGTCAGATTTGCCTTATCTGTTATCTTCATTCAAGAAACACAGACTAACGACATTATCTTGGGCATCTCAACTGTCGTCGTCGTCGTCGTCTGCCATCAAAAAAAACCAACAACATCAACAGATGGCAGTCAGGCAGTCAGGCAGCCAGGCAGGCAGGCAAGCAGGCAGGCAGGCAGGCAGCAGGGGAGAGCGGCTGTCAGTAGCGATACACGATACGGTAACTGGTCCAATTTATGAGTTAGAATATCATAATCATGATGAATGATCATCATCTTTGTCGTTCATCATGATCATCATCAGCTTAGTGGAAGTGAGCAACGTTTGACTGCACAGATTAGCGGCTATTTGTGTGTGCCTGTGTCTGTGTCTGTGTCTCCGATCTGGAGATTGCAAAAGATATAGTTAGCATACTTGTATGCACAAATCGTTTTTGGGGTTTGCTCGGATAACAGATTTCTCAGTCTCGGTGCGAACGGCGACTGTGAAAGTTTAAAACGCGCAGCCCCCAAAAAATAAAAAAATAAAAAACAAGCAAAAAGCAATTTAGCGACACTCCCCAATTCCCGACACTCCCCAAATAAATATAGAATAAAAAGAAAGAAAAAGAAAAGGCAAAAACCCGAGCAAAATGAATAAGAATATTGAAATTACGTATACGCAATGCAGGCAAAAGATGTGATTAGAGTGCAAAGTGAAGTGCAACGTGCAACACACAAAGCGCAAACCTTGAAAATTCCAAAGCAACCAAAGCAAACAAAATAAGCAAATAGCAAAGAAGTTGAGCAAATAACAAACGACGCATGAGAAATGTTAATGGTTTAATATATATATATATATATATACATATATGTGTATGTATATAGTGCATATATACGACGATATTCTCAACAACAACAACGACAACAAGCGATTTTTGTGCGCCGTTTATTATCACAAGTTTCAATTGGATTTAATCAAAGCCAAAAGAAAAAGTCAGTCGCAACCCTGTAGATGCAAACACACACCCACACCCACACCCGCACACACACATGCATACAAGCACTTCGAGTGGGTGTGTGCTCAAGTGTGCTCTAGTAACTGTACCTGTGTGTGTGTGCGTCTCCCTCTCTCTCTTGCACATGTGTGTGTGTGCGTGTGCGTGTGTGCCGTCTGACCGAGAAACTCAAAACTAAGCCAGCCACGTCGGCTGCATTTCATTGAAACGAACTTCAAACTGTCACAGCCACAACAATAACAACAACAACAACAACAATAACAACAACAAATACGTGTTGCGCGTGTGTGTGTGATATGGTCAAAATGGCCAGCGAGGAGACGGTCACGGAGACCGTCCACACCGATAGAACCGAATTGTCCCGATTTGGTGAATTCTGCCAGCGACGAGGCATAAATCCAAATTTGATTATGCTCAAGATAACGCTCTTTGTGATGTACGGAGGTGAGTAGTCGTTTACCGTTAAGACCAACGCATTAAAATCCAATTATAAATGGGCAATGGGTGGGCCAAGCGGCAAGTGGCAAGTGGGTGCGCTGATGGGGCATAAAAACGTGACGTGCAATTAGCTTGTTGTCGAATCGAGACAGTGTCTGTCGTAAGCCTTTTATGCTGATAACACACAATTCAAATGTCGGTTATGGTTACTAGGTTACTACGGCTTAACCCAATTATGACGGGGCTTATAATGTTGTTTATGATGGGAGCATATAAAAAAGAAAAAACAAATACATAATTGTAGTAGTAGTATAAGCTGAAGTAGTGAGATTTGAGGTAGCGTAATATTGGGTACACTCGGAAAAATAATCACACTGAATTTTAGAAAGTGGCGCCAAGGATAACAGACAGTACTATTCCGAAAGTATATTTCTAAGAACAGGGGTTTTTCTTTAGTTAATTGCAGTGTATTTAAAGGAAATTGGATATATATCTAATATCTAATATCAAAGAACTCTAGCATTACAATTAGGTATTTATAGTAGCGATGTATGCATCGAGGAGGAATCCTCAGTGCCCATCCTAGCAGAATGTGTCGCCTTAACTAGGAAAAGGTGCAGCATCCTAGCGAAGTCCAAGGACATAGAAGCCCTCAACCATTCGTGCAGGAGCCGGGGTTGATGGAGCAGCTGTAGGATTAGAAGGGGCACAATAGACCTTATAGGTCGCAGTGCTGGTTCCCCAATTATATTTATAATAATAATTATAATATATAGACATTAGAGTCTTCATATTTGACATATATATAGTTTAAAATAACTTACGATCTGACGACGATTCAAGGTCAATATATTTACCAACTATTTTTGAAAACAAGAACATTTATTTTAGGTTTCAACTGAAATTTTCTTAAATTTAACACGAATTTTTTTCTGAGTATATAAGGGCAAGAAAATATGAAATTCGTTTTTGAGTTTAAAGTGCATAGCATGAATGTTAAACTTTTACCACCTAAGGGTTAATATTTTACAATATTTCTAATATTATTTATAATATTCCACATTTGCATATTTGGTTTTACTTTTTTACAGTTATTTTAAACTGAAAACACAGTTTCCATCATTAGCTTAATGCTAACTTTTTCCACATGTTTTTTAAGCCAACTAATTGTTTAGGTATTAAATGTGCTTAGCTACACAATTTGGTAATTTGCTCAATCGTATTAACTGTTTTTCACTTCTACATATGTATACACATTTAACACACACATAGTTCCAAAATGAAAGTTTAGCCTGTTGCAACTGAGCTGTGCCTTCGTTATTACAACTATTATTTTTGGCAACTTTTAAATATTGATATCAAAACCCAATTTCTGTTTAGAGTACGAATAATTTAGCGCACGTGTTGACCAACACTGGGCGCCAGTGTGTCCAACTATGAAAATTTAATGTTTGCGTTGTTTTTTGTTTGTGCTTCAATCACATAAAAGATGAACGTGGATAAAAGTTTCTGTGTCAAAGTTCATCTTTTTGTTTACCTATCGAAAGCTGTAAAAATATGGAAACCATAAATATTGATAAGTAGATATGCAAACAAATATTGCATTTTGTGTGCATATTTATTTATTTATTTAATGTGGACAAATTTATAATGTCACTCTGAAATAAAAGGAATTTTAAATATTTCTCGAGAATTTAAGGAAACCCCAAAAATGTAGCTAGTGTGAATTGGCTAAGATGCTTAGCCGCAAGTGAATGAGTAGTCACTCTATGCTTAAATATTTCTCATTTCTCAACTAGTTCTTCGACTCAGGGAATTAAGGCAAAGTCAATGCTTTATTTGGTTTGTAATCAGTTAATTGTTGTATCTTGATTGTCAAAACCAAAACATCAAATAAAATGAAATGCAAAACTAAGCTGAATACAACACCGACGCAATTAAATTTAGACACGACAGCACAAATACACCCACACACACACACCCACACACACTCTTACACACATTCTTAAACACACACACACACACACACACACACAGCAGTCTCGCAATTCTATCCACAATGAGATGCGAGTTAAGCTGGCAGTGAATCTTTGAATTCATTATCACAACGCATTGCCACCCGCCACAGCCCCTCGATCCAAGTAGGCATCTAATATCTATTTGTGCGTGTGACGATCTGGAACTATATAACTGTAGAAGTATGGAACTGTGGAACTGTGGAACTGGGGGACTAGGCTGGTCGGAAATTATCAATTAGGCACAAAATGTGTTACACATTTGTATAAATTTAGTTACACAAACACTACCCCCAAGAGTGCGACAGAGAGAGAGAGATGAGAAATAATGCATCTTTTGATATGAGTTGCACAGCTTTTCTCAGCATGTGGCAATTAAGACACACATCCATTTGACTGAATGTGCGTGTGTGTGTGTGTGTGTGCGGCTTTTGTAAATAAATCTATCTTATGTACTTTATGGCTTGAGAAAGGTTTAGTTTCATTCGCCTTGTAGTTTGCCTTCAAGTGTCTATGTATCTATCTGTCTAGCTATGTATGTGTGTGTGTGTGTGTGTGTATCTTAAACTTAAATCAACTCAAGTCAAGTCAAGTCATCTGACCGTGCGCCGTTTTTCTTCTTTTTTTTGCTGCTAGCGGTCAATGACAAAAACATTTTGCGATTGCTTGCTGCTCTCTCTCTCTCTCTCTCACTGTCTCTCTCTCTCTCACCGTCTCTCTGTCGGCTTTTCTTTATGTGACCTCTGTTTGGCAGTTTGGTCTCATTTTGTCTTATGCCATTAAAGTCAAATTGCCGCAAATATTAGTATTAATGTGTTTTTTATTTGGTCTAATATTCATGCCTTTGTTCGAGATTTTTATTTTAGCTGTCCAGCGGTTAACATTTTCTTGATTTTATACATACATATGTACATACATATACCCTGTATATGTGTACTTTGCGCAGAGCCAAGGACAATAAGTCATTGACTTGTTCAAGTAACCAGAGTCGAGTTAGCATTTGGACTTTTATATACCATTTACCAATCAACATTTCTAAATGCGAATGGGCTATTACAATTAATTAGATCATTTTATATGTGTGCTTATGCTTGAGCAGTGCGGCAATCGATTAAATTAATAAATAATGTATGTTAACTCAAAATAAATCTAAGTCAGCTTGAATCAAGACTTTAATGTTCAACTTTGAAGTCAGTCATGTAAATCTTATTCCAAGTGCCCATGTAAATATGTCATCAGAATTCGGTCAGTAGGAGTGGCAGGGCATTTGTAGCGGACGTTGGCTGAAAATTAATTATAAATGCACACCGCGGAACCACAAAGCGAGGCGATGACGAAAATGTCCGACGATTCATACAGCCCCGAAATTAATGTATTTCCGTTTCCGTCAGCTGTGTCAACTACCAAACAAACACGCACGCAGACATAAAGCAATTAATTGTTATAACATTAAGGATACATTCACACACAGACACAGACACACACACAAACACACACACACACACACACACATACACACACACACACACACAGTTGCAGTAATTGCGCTGATGCTGTTTACCATTAAACATTTAAAATAATCCACATGGGATGGACATTCAGAACATTATCCCAAATTTGCTCACTGGATGATCGAAGTTGACTACATTTATGGAGCAGCTAATTGAAGATCTACCCAGGTCAATTATTCAGTTGAACTTGTATTTAAGGAATATACTTTATACATATTTGTTTCTTCTCTGAATCTCAGATATTCCACATACTTTCGGCATCAAGAGCAGCTCACCTTAGTATTCAGAAAGTATATTTTCTTTGTTTTTCCAAAAACCAGCGTTTTTCTAATGTCTAACAACAAATTTTCCGGGCGCTTTATTATATATACAGTACTCTAACTAAATACATATACAAACGCTTAAGATATTAAAAATTTAATTTGAGAAAACTTTTCATTTTACGGCGCCTCGAACTCGAGACCCTCGGAGAGCATATTTCATTACTAGATTCTGTATTCAAGAATAGATTTGTAAGCTTCGAAATTGGATCTATAGAATATTCGACATGGGAAAATTATACAGTTTTTCCTACAGTGATTGCTTCCATTCTGCACATATGCCACTTAATGAAGCATGCAATCGTTGTTAATTATCTGAGGCATTGCAAAAGCGAGTGAAATTTAAGCAGCATGACGAAAAGTTGGGAAAGCTTTTTAAAGAGCAATTTACATTCATGACACGAAGCACAATCCACAGTCCAATTGCGTGCAACTGAATTGTGTTTGCATTGAAATTGGTCAAGGCTCTCTCTGATTCTCTCGCTCTATCTGTGTGTCTTTCTTTCTCTTTCTCTCAGCACTGTCTGTCGAGGGCCATCTGCAGTCCTCGAGCGGAGGGAGTTTTCAGTTTATCCACGCCCAATTTGACGTCATTATTTGCCGTTGTTCTCCTCTGGTTGCACCTGGACGCATTCCGCTTGTTTTGTATGTCTATCATTTATTAATGAAATGTGCTCGAGGAGGTGGGGAGGAGGCGGTGCAAGCACAGAATGTTGCGCCCGGCTCGGGGTCCTTGAGCTATCTTGATGCAACTTTAGCTCTTTTTTTTGGCTAAGTTTATTTATGAAATGTCTTTATATAATGCAGCTGCCTCAGCTGCCTCAGCTGCCACTCCAAGCGCATAATTTTTGAACAGAATCCAAATGATAATTTGGTAAACGAAGCAAATGAAATTATTTTAAATCAATTTGTAATCAAACATGTATTGTGCGAGAAAAACTGATTAACAATTTGTTGTATATCAAGCAGAGCATAAAAAGTCATTTAAATATGCGCAAACATACACCAGACATTAATGTTAAACCTCTCAAAAGGCCGCAATGTGAACAGTTAGAGCACAGCTTTGGATTATGTACGAGAGTATTATGCATAAATATTTAACTTGTCTGTGAATGATTACTCATGCGTTCTATTTTTTATAGCCACTTCATCACTGCTACCCTACTTGACGATACACATGCAGTCGATTGGTTTGACGGTGGAGGAGATTGCGATTATCTATTTGGCGTTGCCGTTTACAACGTTCCTCAGTCCACCGATAACAGGTGAGTGAAGCGGCAGAGTGAAGCAGTACATGATAAAATGGATAAAACGGAAATACAGGAAGCAAAAGAAAACTGTGCCACAACCATATCGTATGTGACTTGGCCAGAAGTATTGAATTTCTCTTCAGCCAAAGCTAAAGTGTGGAAATGCCAAGTTTGCAAGAAAATAAAATAAAAACGCTGAACAAAAACCAGATTGTTCCACGCGCATCTCCAAGTTGGCAGGCATCTCCAATGCAGTCTAGGCAAAAGAAACTTAATCAATATTTAACTGCACTCAAGCTCAATTTTCTCAAATTTTCATTTATTTTTTTTATCTACCTTTAGCTGTTTATCTGACAACAGAGAATCGAGCAGTCGATGACTTGGCTAGTAGCTGTTTATCATAAATTTTTTATTGCTGCACAGTTCTTATTGCGGACCAATTCGATTTTTCATAGATACATTTTTTGCAACGCAGGGCTGTGAAAAATAAGAAAAACCAATAAATTTATGTTCATCATTGCATTTCGGATTTAAAGTACAATATTTTATTTAAAATAAATACAATAAAAAAAATAAAAATTAAAAAAATTCCGTTGCATACTTTGCTGGGCATGTAAAATTTATTTATATTGATTTATTGAGAATATTTTGAAACAAAAGTCTGCTCAAATGATATGCTTGAATGCAACTTGAACGCAGAGCTTAAGTATTGTCACTCAATCTTCCCAGTAGTATTTCCAATTACAGTTAGAAAATGGTTTATTTTATGCTGACCAAATCTATTCATCTCAATCTATGAATAAATTGTGACTTACTTTGTAAACGGTGAGGGCCATCTTGTAGTCAGCATACTTACTTGATAAAGCTGAAGCACTTAAGCCAACACTTTGCTCGCTTACAAATACATATACACAAACAGACAAGCACACACACACACACACACACACATACTCGTCGCTCACTCGCATGGTTCATTCCATTTCAACTTCTGTATTTTTCTCTCTGTCAATCTTTGTCAGGTTTTCTCGTTGACAAATTTGGCAAATATAAACCGGTCGTTGTGATGAGTCTTCTGCTGAATGCAATTTTCCATCATTCGCTGCTCTTCATTCCGCAGCAGGAGATACCAGGAGTGGTGCCATCAGCATTCGTATTACGGCATCCGGACAGCGGCGACATCGAGGTAAGCATGCACTTCACAACAACAACAACTGCAACACCTACAACAACAACAACAACCACACTAAAAGTTTGCCTTGTTGAAATATTCTCTTTAATTACTTTCATTGCTCTAATCGTAATGGATAAACGTGCTTTGAAAACGAAAATTGGATTTGCAACAGCTACACAAAATATTCTTTCTATTTAGCATGAAGATACTGTCTTTGGGATTAAACAGCAACTAGCTCAAATGCTTAAGAGCTGGCAACTTAGAATATGTTGAAAGTTGAAAGCAATAACGTTGCCACAACAAGCGATGTGACTCTGCTCTTATGCAGTCTGCACAGTCTGCTCTATAAGTATAAGTATAAGTACACACTAACTGTCACAAAAATACACACCCACAAAGCACACATACACACGCGTACATAAAACCACACAGGTACAGATACACAAGGCCACCGCAGGTATTAAATGTAGCGCACATAGTTGCAAACATGAACTACATGCTGCATGAAGCGGCCTCTCATGTTGCATGCAGCTGTTGCACGGTAGATTTAATGCGGTTGCTTTACGGTTTCTTGTTGTCGTCGTCGTCTTCGTTGATGTTGCTGTTGCTGCTGTTTGTCAGTGTCGCACCACAGCATAATGATGACTACGACAACAGAGTCGGTAAAGCTAAGTAGCCCGAAGACACTGAGTGTCGAAGGTGGTTAACTCTCACGTGTGTGCTGGCGTTGGAGTTTAATAGCTGACCGGAGCAAATATGATTTTTATTAGATTTTAGCACTCACGTTTCGCCCATAAACATCAAGTATAATTAAGCCATCAATATTCGGTAGATGTGTTGTCCCAGTAAACCAGGCAACTGAACGAGAATCTGTTTTAAAGCCACATGCTAGTGTTTGGATGTCGTCATAATCAATGGCTATAATATTCGGCTTAAATACACACTCAGTCCTCAGTCCAAATTAAATTTTGACAGTCATGACAGTTTCTGGAACGACATAAAAATCCCAGGCGCCTAGAACTATAATATCATCTGGATTATATTTTTATCACCAGTGAAATAAACTTGTCCTCACACACAAATCATAACATATAAAACTGGTAGAATTTTAATATGATTTTTATTCGAAATATATATAGCAGTTTTAGTACTGAGGAAATTGGTTCAAAGCACTTATAGTTGTGGCACTAGAATATTTGAACACGTTCGATTTTGGGAATTGTAACATAAGCTTTACAGAGAATCGTGTCATCGGATTTGATTCAATCAGCTCACTTCAAATCCAATTTGTACAGGTATCACAGATGCCAGAGTGGCTACACCATTTACAATATATTTTTGCATTTCAATAACCAGTAAAAAAAAAACCAACTTGGCTCAGCTCAAGAAATAATTTAACATCAGAGTTGTAGAACTTTAGGTGGACTATGATAAAGTAATGTGTTTTCAAACTAAAGAGTAATTGAAATCCAGTGAAAATTGGTTCAAGGCTTTCAATTTGTTGGCACCAGAATTTTTGGACATGAGCCAACATTCAGTAATTTTAGCTTAAACTTTGACAGAGAGTGGAGCTTCCAAATTTGAAAATGTGTTCGTTGCTCTGATTTTTATTTTGTTTCTTCAAAGCTTACTCAAATAAAAGATTGTATTTGCTTGTTGAACATGTAAGTTTAACATAATTAAGCAATGCTTAATGAAAGCAGTGTTCAAGCCGTTATTGGCTTTGGCCATCATTCGTCTATCAATGTCACTTTTAGTTAAGTTAGTTCAGCATGTCGCAAAAGCAAATGGCTATGCTTGAATACCAGCATGTACAACATGTGATGCCAAGAGAATGTTTTACTTATCTTAAACTACTGCAACGAACACGTATTCAATTGCGCCACACGCATCTCTTATGTGGGTTAGTGTGTGTGCGTGTGAGTGAGTGTTTACGTATGCTCTGCGGCGCTATACGGTTGCACATCTCCATTTTGGGCAAAAAGGCAAGCAGCAGTAGCAGTAGAAGAAGCAGCATAGCAGAAGCAGCACACATAAATGCCGGCTGTTATTTGAGGCGCCATAACGCTGTCACATGCAACACAGACATATACACTAAGAAACACGCCCATTGCCACACGGAGCCATAAAACGCACACAAGGCTAACAAGTGAGGTTATAAATGTCTCTCTATCTCTTTCAACGTGTCATTGTGTGTGTGCGTGTGTATGTGTGTGTGTGAGTACGTCTGTGTGTGTGTGAGAGTGTGTGTGATTCCACGCCAAAAGTAAAGCACAGCACATAAAGAAACAGAGAAGGAGAACATATTTGAACCGACTACGGATTGCTGCGAGCCCATCATTGTGAAACACGTTGGCGAACACACAAACGCAGCTTTTAGCTCACACACACGGCACACACAACACTCTCACACACACACACCACTCTCACACACAGACTCCCAAAAATAAGCCACACGCATTGTGTGTGCGTGTCGGGAGTGGCTGTCAATGTATGGGTGGGGGTCACCCAGTTAGCATTATTGGACTGCATCTGTCGATGAGCCCAACAGTTTGTCTTTTTCGCCTGAATATTTTGTGTTTGTGTGGCAAAGTTGCAGGCTGCTTAAATTGCCCCGTTTCGGTTTTTTTTTTTGTCGACATTTGCATGCGCATAAATTTGTGTCATGTATAACCATTCAAATATAGCAAATATCTGTGCAAGTGTGCCGATTGTGTGGGCTGTCTGGCACTGGACCTTATAAATGCTGATGCTCGACATCGATGGTCCAAAAAGGCATTGAGCGAATTTGTAAGCCCGACATATTTATTCATACCCTTGCAATGAGTAGTATCCTTTTGGCGTGTGGAATGTGTGCAGTGCATTGAAGCAGAGATCTATGACCAAAGATGGTATATGCATATGTCAACAGTCGAGTCGAGGTGTTTGTCAATTTCTCTCTCTCTCTCTTCTTGAAATCCGTTTTGCGCAAAGTGTGGCTGCATTGCTCCCTTCTTGCTGTATGCAATTTTCAGGATATCTTAATCAAACTCAACAATTTTGCCTCTTATAATTCTGTGCAGATTTTTGCCATGTAGCAAAATGAGCGGACGTGTTAGAGTAAGAAATATAATTTTGTTTTGACAGCTTCAGTATCTAGTAGCCATATCGTATTTGGTTGTCCGAAGTATTTTAACCAAACTCTAATTATTTTAACTAATTTTTAAAAGAAATATTTGGATATATATCAATTATGTTTGGTTTTTCCAAAGTTTTTTAACCAAACTCATTATTTTCTTATTTTCTGAGTTGTCGAAGTATTTTTGTCAAACTAATTATTTGAAAGAATTTCGAAAGTATTCAAAACATTTCAGACAAACTCATTATTCTAACAAGTTTTTAAATCAGTAATTTGTATGAAAAGTGTCAATTTTCACTGCGGCAGGGTTATATAGTTGTCGGCGTGCCAAAGATAGACTTTCCTTCTTGATTTTATGGATTCTGTGTATTTTATGTTTATGTATATAGTTTGAGTTATTGTTGCTGCTGTCATTATTGCTTTTGTTGTTTGTCCGGCTGGTGCTGGTGGTGCTTTTGCTGCTGCCACTGTTATAATAAAAATTTTAGTACTGAATTGTCATTGAAATGCCGGAAAAGCGCTTTCCTTGCTAATATATGTAACAGCAGTGCAGAGAAGGGCAGAGTTGAACACAAAGGGCTTCCCGAAGGTCGGCGGCGAAGCGTCGAAGATAGATGGGCTCAAGCCTGCAACGGCTGGGAACGTTGGCCTCTCACAATTGCGAATATTAAGAAACATTAAATTCAAATAAAAGAAAGGCTCTGAATGAAATAAACCAACTGTGCTTTGTATTTTATGCACTACCACAAATTTTCAATACATTCGCATAGAGTACATTTACATTTTAATTGTAACCATAAGTCTTGACCGACTATTTGTACTACGTTTAAGCACAGTTTTCCGTTTATAAAAGTTGTAAGTTCTTGTTAACATTTGCACGAAACAATGAGAGAGAGTGCAGATCATCTGCAGACTTGCTGACTTGACTGGCATCAGTTAGGTGTACTAAATCACTCAAGTGTCTTTTGCAGTCGGGAAACCTATTAGCAGATAACCAACTACAACACAACTACTCAGCAGTAGAAGCAAATAGTACACGAAAAACAGGTAAAACTGCAGAGCTGAAGAACTGGAGAACTCATAAGGCCAAAACACGAGCCGAAAAATACACTTAAATTGGAGTGCACGCTGGCTTCGAATGTGTGTGTGTGTAGCACGTACTCTTATCTATGTGTCTTTTTGTAGCACTTAAGACACACTAACAGCACACACACACATACACGTTCTACTTATGTGTGTGTGTGTGTGTGTGTGTACAGTGCAATACGGTAAGTGTAACTTCCCCCATTGCCGTTAGTCGTAATGAAACGCAATGGTCCTGCGTGTGAAGGGCCTCGATGTGGTTTTGGACCATTGCTAGTCGCACGCATTGCGCACATTAAATGAGAATTTGCGCAAAGTATCTTGTATCTTTGAGATACGCACTCGCATTACCAAAACACACTCACAATCGTCGTTGAATGTGAAGCCACATATCTAGCAACCCACCCACCCACACCCGCACCCACACCCACTCTGGAATATTGAATTTGTATTTATGATGATGATGATTACAATAACATCATTATTAACATAGCTGCAACTTTAAGCTGCACTTAGTGGCAAATACAAATTTCGCGCTCGGCATTCAATGCTGTGTTTTATTTAAATATTTAAATTATTTGCAGAATTTCAATTTGTTTGTGAATTGAATATTTTTGTTATATTATTATTTACCAAGCATACAATTTTTCTATTTGATAACGATTTAAAATTATTCTAACAACAAATTCCACATTTTCGGAGAATGTTATGAATAAATCTGGAATAATTCGCAATTTTATTTTGTATATACCACAATATATTTCGCGGTGGAGTTTCACTTTGGGCGGTCAGCAACAAGCATATTTAAATTATAAAAAGAGTTCATCAATTATACCAAAATACAATTTTTGAATTTATAACTTAATCGAATACAATTAAAAGTGAATAATAAAATTTCAACTTCAAATTTAAACAATATGGAACGTTGCAGTCGGACTGCGAAATACTTTGATACCATACGTAATGGCTGCTGGTAACAGGCAGCAAGGAACAGGGTGGGTGTAGCCAAGAAATATTGTCCAAGTTTGTCTTTCAAATTGAGGTAGATATAAGCTAGTTACCTTCCTTTGAAGTTTGGTAACTGTAGCCCTTAAATTATGGGAAATATGGGATCTTGGAAATTAAACAAATTATGGGCGCAGGTGTGGGCGTGGTCATAAAAACTTGTTATCGGCTACCAGTAATTTACCTACCAAATTTGACGGCTGTAATTCAAAAACTGTGGAAGATATAGCCATTTAAAATTTTTAGGGTCTGGGGGCTTAAAGACATCGCCAACAACCTACCAACCAAATTAGGGGACTGTAGCTTGAGGATTGTGGCTTTATCAATTTGCGAATATCGATTTTATCAATTTCCTAGCCAGCAAGTGGACATAGCACTCCAGTTCTGACGCGGGCAAAGACCAATGTATGTTCAAAGTTTCAAGTCTCTATCTCTAAGGGTGTCGAAAAAAATTGCGTTCATACAAACAGACAGACAGACAGCATGACGGAAATTGCACAAAACCTTCGGTATCAAAGTATATTGAAAAAGCAAACTAAAGAAATATAAAAGAGAAATAATCCACAAAATAAAATTAATATAGTAAATTTGAGGGTATTGAAATGAAAAGATTGGGGAAACCCAGATAAACTACATTTGACGCTCCTTTTTGTACGTATTTTATGCAAAAAAAATGAAAAGGATATATACAGATCAACTTCAATAAATAATATAACATAAAATATAAATCCTGTAAATTGATTTGTACAACTTTACGTTCCCTTAATTCTATTGGATTTTAACATATATTAAGAATATATATAGACATGAGCGAACTATTAGAAGATGCAGTATCTGATTAAAAGTAATTTTAACCTTACATAATTTTAGGCTTTATTATGCCTTCAGCTATCATTTCACTTAGAACATAACCTGCAACGCCTGAGATAAACTGGATCTGATTGATCTTTGACTAATGTGTATTACACACACATGTTTCGTACTTTATACTCCTGAATTAGTAGGATAGCAATAAGAAATGTCCGAGCACAACTTTACCGCAAACCATGACAACTTTTATGTGTAGGTTTTTGGCCACCTCCTGTGGCCCTTGCTTTGCGGTTTGTTATTTAATGGCATTATGGACGAGTTTGCCGTATGGCAGCAAATTTATATGCAATTGCCGTTGTCGATGCCGGGCAGCAACGGAAATTACCATTTTATTATTGCAGGCGTTGCTGCCGGACAACGGTGCCCCTCCCACTCTCTCGCTGCCGACCTTATTGAATTCGCATTAAAATCTAAAATGGATGCATGCAATGCATGTACAAGAACTTAATGCATGTCCACAACAGGGCCAACATGGCCTGCACATGTGCGGATAAACCGTTATTTATTTATGTTTTAGTATCAGGCTGGGGCCTCAAGTAATGATGGTGTGTGTGTCTCAGTTAACTGGATATTATCTCAAATTGTATCTTCTTCAACCCGGTTAAGGAGAGATTCATCAACATCTTTTGCAACGTAAGTGCAAGCCGCAGCCTCCAATTCATCGCCAAAGCCATCTAAAAGGGTTATTTCTTCGTCGGATAGCATTTCATCGGAGTCAAAAATTTCGTTGGTTACCAAAATGCCAGCCTCATAGAAATGATCTTCGAGCATTGCTTTCCATGAATTCAAATAGGTGTCGAAGTCGTTGGACAAAATTGGAGCCATATCCTCAATGAACCCCATGATATCGGTGCCCGAGAGCATCTTGTATTTGCCTTTCGGTCCAAAATCTTGTGGGGCCGACGACACATCGTAGATAATTCCCAGCAGAGCCACCAAGTACGTGCTCTCGGCATTTTTGTAATCGTACTCTTTCAGGTCATCCATAGTCAGTTTGAGATTGTGCAAGGGCTTCGCTATCTGAACGTGCCCCTCATTCTCGTAGTCCTCGTCATCGTACGTGGGATATTCCCGACGCATTTTTGTATAGGCCAGATATGCCACAAAGCTAACCATCAATACAATCGCACATGGGGAACTAATCCAATCACGCAGTTCCGAACTCCAAGTGTCTGGCAATGGCGACATTTTTAAATAAAATGTATTTTCTTTGTCAATTTATAGATTTTTTTTTTTTAGAAATTTCTTGTTGCTTACTCTCAGCTGTAGGCTAGACAACTGAAAGCACTTCCATTTTCAAAGCCCTTAGCCCTTTTCGGCACAAAAAGCCTACTGTTCTGAACTACAAACTCGTCTCAAAGGCAGTTCAATTTGTAAATCAATTTTAAATTTCTTGAAAATGGTTGAAAAGCATTCGAATGCAACTGGACCAACAAATATTTTGCGAAGATGCTTCACAATTTAAGGCATTTTTTTGAGCATTTGTGTAAAGGTAAAATGTTTACTTTTTCGCTGCACCTACCTTAAAAATTTCGATATGAGATGCTGTGGTTATTTAAGATGCAAAGAACGGTGAACAGTTGTAGATAACTTTCAAACGGACATATTGATGGCTGTAAATTAAAGTTTACAAAATGAACGTGAATCTTTCTGAAGGGGGAAATTTGAAAAGTTTTGCAGCAACACAATAAGCTAATATTTTTAATGTTTTTACTGTTGTGCAGGTCTGGTGGTCGCCTTGCCCCAGCAGAGAGTGCCCCGAGGAGCCCGAACTGGATTTGGCTGTCCATGAATGCGTCGACTACTGTCTAATGCAGGAGCAAGTTAATCCACAACTTTACACCGAATTGCCGGATCCAGACAAGTTCATCGCAAGGACTACAACACCAAAAACAACAACAACAATGGCAACTTCAACTACAAAAACAACTACGATTAGGACATTGTCCAATGCGGGCATCGAAACGAGAGTGCCAACAATGCTGACCACTGTGCCACCGTCGACGACATATTCGCCCGCATCCTCGTTGCCAGCACTATTTGCAACGCAAACGAGAAGCAGATACCAAGATGCACTTAATATGTCATCGACCATGTTCCCTTCAATGGAGAACATTTCTGCAATGTCCTTGCTGCAATCGCCCTCGACATCGTTATCATCAGCTGAATTGTCCACCATGTCCATGCAGGGATTGAATCGTAAGTGACACTCTCACATTATTATCCCAGGCCCCTGCCTCTTCCCCGTCCCGGCTCTCTCTTGTCAACTTTCATTTGTCCATGTCAGCCATATTATTAGTACAGCTGCTCTCGTGGTCGCTTGTTAGTTGCTGGCTATAATCCTGTCAACGGTGTCATTGACTTTTGAGCACAAGTCGACCTGGCCATATCCACATCCGCATTGTTTTTATTTCTTATACTTTGATTACTTTGTTTTGGCCGGGAAAAACTTGCTCCATTATAGCGTAAGAACAAGTTAGCGTGTTCGACAGCAAATCCGAAAACAAATTTACCAAAGTAAAATGCAACCTTAGTTCGGCATGTAGAGCAGACAGCAAACAGCAGACTGAAGACAGCAGACAGCCTGTCATCATTAGAGGTTTCCGACCTTCGAGAACTTTGAAACTTCTTCTGCTTCCAGAAAGTTGTGAACGGTTTTTCTTTATTAGATTATAGTAAATATGAACGTGTACTAGCTGGATAAATGTAAACAACTACATAAGCATGATGCCAAACTATTATATTTTCTGACTTCGTTAAAAAAAAACTGTTTTTTAGCTGAAGTGAACTTTTAATTAAAGCCCGTTTCGGCACAGTGCCAGTTGTTGAGATTATTTCACTGTGCTTTGGGCAAATTTCGCTGCATGTCCGTTAAAATTAAAAGTAAATTTAAAGATACTTAACATAAGGGTCCTTGCAGCTTCCACTGGCAGTGTCAACAACAGCAGCTGGGTGCATTCGGAAAATGAGGGTGCCACATACTTTATGCTGCAAATGCATCCTGATTTGGCGGATCCCACGGAGCAGTTGGGCATGGAAATCGAGCAGGATGACAACGAGACGGTCACCGATATTAGGCAACGATTTGGAGAGGATAGACTCGTCAAAATGCAAATCAATCTCACCGATATGGACGACCTGGACTTGCGCTGTGGTGGCTTGGTAAGGCGCACAAATATATCCTATGTAAACGCCGGAGCCGTAAATTGCATGATGCAACGCTGCACGTTCACAATGAATGCACCAGAGATTTGTCCACCGGACTACAAGGAAACTGATGATACAATATTCTGGATATACTTTCTGCTGCGGTAAGTGAAAGTTACACACATTATCTTATTTATGTTTTTGTTAATCATTATAAATGTTATTTGTCTGGTAGATTCCTTGCAACAACCATGTTGTCCGCTGGTGTCACCATTATGGATCCCATAGCACTCACAATGATTGAGAAATATGGCGGAGACTTTGGTCGCGAGCGCTTGTTCTCCAGCATTGGCATGGCCATCTTTTCGCCCATCACCGGCATTATGATTGACTATTCATCCCGTGGATTGGGCTACACAGACTACTCGGCTGCATTTTATACATATGATGTGCTGCTTGTCATATCGACAATGTCCGTTCTAATGATGCCTTTGGGCGAGAAGTTGCCGGCGGATAATGTCTTTCGGGATTTGTGGAATCTATTGAAAATGCCGCACGTGATAGCATTCATCTGTTTTCTGTTTGTCCTCGGCAATTTCTGGGGCTTTATCGAGAGCTTTCTATTTCTGTATCTCAAGGAGCTGGGCGCCCCCAACTACTTGTTAGGTTAGTGGTTGACACACACAACAAAAAATGCCCTATACATACATATATGTGACCTAAAAAAAAATCTATATTTTAATTTGTGAAATGAAAATCCCCCACAGAAAATTCACATTCTGGAAGCAAGAACAAGCTGTCTGATTTAGTGTGATAATTTTCGAAATTGGAGGGCATCTTTTTTTCTGCGTGTATCAGCGAAAATCTCATGTGGCTTCGTTTGTGGTTTATTCCAGGCATTACAATTACTGTGGGCACCGTGAGCAGCATACCATTTTTGTATGGGGCTGAGAAAATCACACGGATCTTTGGGCACGTTAATTTGATTATCATTGCGTTCTTTTCGCACGCCGGACGCCTCGTGGGATATTCGTTTATCGAGTAAGTGAGCTGCTGCCGTAGACATGTGCGTGCAATGTAATTTGATGGCGGCCTCTTGCTTCGTTCCTCGTTCTAGGAACGCCTGGTGGTGCTTCCCGTTCGAGGCCATGGAGTCGCTCTCCTGCCACTTGATGTGGGTGGCAGCTGCCACCTATTGCTCCATATTGGCGCCGAAAAGTCTGTTGGCCACACTGATTGGAGTACTGGGCATGGCTCACTTTAGCTTGGGCAAGTATTCAAAGTAGCAGTAGCTATCAAATCACTAATAATGCACCATTCGTCTAATGAAAAACTTGCGTATTTCACACACATAGGGCGCGGCAGTGGCAGCTTTACGGGTGGCCTGCTCATTGGACAGTTTGGTACACGTGATGCCTTCCGCTACATGGGACTACTGGCCGTTGTGGGTGGCATTGCGTATGGGCTGCTACATTTGATTTGGCTGCGCAAATTCGATCACACTATGGAGGATTCTGAGGAGGATGCCGAGGCCGTAGAGGCGGGCGAAACTGAAAAGCTTACAGAGCCGGCCACCAAGGAGCAGGGCACCTCAATGTCGCTAGAGCGCTTGAGTCTGATGATCAAATACAATCAGATTGGCAGTTTGTCATCGCTGCCGCGCGGCTCTCGGGTTAGTTTTCCAACTTGGCTGACATACGAAAGTTTTTAATTGAAAAATGCAATCCCCCGTTTCGCCCGGTCAAAACATACAGGCGGATATACACGACCATTTGTCGGTGCGTCGCAGCAGCTACAATGTGGAATCGCTGAGGGGAGTGCCGAGGCATGGCAACATTGGCAGCAGCGCCTCCAAGGTGGATATTTTGCGTTCGGCGCTCGAAATTAATCACAAGTCCTCGAACAATTCGATGCTGAGCAAAGCCGATAACAAAACGTCAAATCAATCACTGGGTCGCAATCGTGCCGACAGTGCGCCCAAATTGAATCACAGCAATCTAAAGAACATTTCACAACCCGCCCTCGAGGGTGTCGTTCTGGAGGTGAGTTTCGCGTTCTACTTGTCTTAAACATCCTATACCCAATTCCACTCGCAAATCTCGCCGTGTGTTTGTATTTGTATGTGTCTGTGTGTGTGTTATATATATATATATAAATATATATATTTTTTTTTTTTTTGTCTGTGTCGATGATTGCCGTCAATTGTTTTGATTTGTG
The DNA here is from genome assembly GCA_035044325.1 of Drosophila nr. medialis 2 BK-2023a. Lineage (NCBI taxonomy): Eukaryota > Metazoa > Arthropoda > Insecta > Diptera > Drosophilidae > Drosophila > Drosophila nr. medialis 2 BK-2023a. The sequence goes on along the minus strand of JAWNMH010000410.1, from coordinate 1,205,465 downwards.
TTTTGAACGGCGCCTTCTGCTCTCGGTTAGGGTTCGTGAGTTTTAAAAATGTTCAGCAGCTGTTGCCTCAATAAGTTTTTAGCATACCCAGGAGTTTGTCCTGCCGTATTCTTTGTGCCCTGTGTTTTTTTGCTGTCTTGGCAACCGGATGCTCTGCACCAATGCATTTCCTTGCCGTTTATTGCCGTCTATTGTTCATTTTCCAGTTTATTCGTGTGCTTTTGGCATTTGTTGCCCTGGCTGGCTTTTGGCTGCCGCTTGAATGGCTTTGAAATCGATTCTGCAGCCAGATCCAAGTTGATTCCAATATTATTGGATTTTGTTTTGAACACTAACAGCTAAAAGTCGTCATTTTGTTGACTTTGTTAAACAGTAGCTTTAGTGTTACTGCCAAAAACATCCGCATAGCTCTATCAAGATCAACAAACTGCTAATTTCTTATTGCAAACTAAATTAAAAATATTGCAAAGAGTAACAAAGCTAAAAAAGTAACGAGGCTGGAAGACATAACCTTGTTCAGTTGGTCTTGGCTTGATTTAATTAAAAAGGCCTTAATGATATATGCCACAATCGTTTAGACTCACCATGGTATGCTTGCCGCAGTTAATTTCAAAATTAATTAGCAAAGCTTTCCAGCGTACTTTTATGGCTGCCTGGCATTCATAATTCAATAAATCAAATGTGGTTGCAACAAATGCGCAACACAAGAACACAAAAACAGCAACAACAACACAGCACCAACAGCAACAGCAACAAATTAATGTATTTATGAACATGCCAAACTTTGCCTTGGCATTTCCAGGCTACAAACAACACTCTCCAGTGGATATTGCTGGACGAGTGGACCAACTGACTAACTGGCAAATTGACAAACTGACTGTCGAGCTGGGCTGGCCTGGCCTGGTCTGGGCTGCACATCACTGAGCAGGAAACAAAAGCCAGCAAAGCCAGCACTAAAACAGCAGGGAGTTCTCGGCTCTTAGAAGCAGCCAACGTTTGCAAATTGCAAGCGAATTCCAGAGGCCAAACCTCGATTTGGGTGGTTTTTTTTGCCGTTTGCTAGTGCAACATAAGTTTGTCCAAACCAAGAGAGCTGCATGTGTATGTGTGTGTGTGTGTGTGTGTGTGTGTGTGTGCGAGTTGGTATGCGAGTGCATCTCTATCATAAGTATGTAACTGTACGATTCTATGCTACAACAACAAATGCCATTCACATACAAAACAGGGCGTGGAATCAACATTTTTTCCGAGCCGCATGAAAAAGTATCCAAGTGTTTTGTTAACTACCATACCCGCTGTCGATTTATCCGTAATACCCAGCTCTATGCTAATGGTAATGTACAATCTCAAAGAGACGAAATAAAAACACTTAAAGCTAGAAAGTTACGGCATGCCGACTATTAGATACCCCTGCAGATAGACAAAAATGAGCAAACAGATATGAAATCTTAGAATCAACTTTTAAAAATCCTTGCAAAACAGAATAGAAAGAAAAAACCAAAACAGAAGAGATTTTAGGAAAATATCTTATTTGTAAAAAAACTACGCGTCACTCTCTTATGGAGAAAAGAAAAAATAATGCATACTTATTAACCAAAAAGAAAAAAAGTAAAGTCAACTTTTAAAGATTTAAAGTTAAGAAATTTAATAAAATTATATTTTTGGATGTTCGAATCGATATACCTTATCTATTGGCTAAACACTGATTAACAAGAATAATTTATTCAGCCAAAGTTCTCTCTGCAAGCGTATTGAATTATAAAACATAAATATTTATGCACACATACATATACACATAACTGCATGGTACATGGTGCTGGCATGCGCCCGAATCCATGCAGCATGGAATCCAGAGGATTCACATCAGCAAACATGGAATTGCATGACAAATACGAGTAGCAAGCTAGCTAGAGGATAGTGCATATCGGGTTCGTACTCGTTCCTGTTGTTGTTGGTCTTGTTAAAGTGGTAGTTGTAGTTGTTGATGCTGGTTTTACGTTTGCCAAAACCACTCGGGTATTTAGTTATTTCGTTGAATTAGTGCCTGCACTCGCACCATTTGCCTCTTTGGCTTTTTTCTCCACTTGGTCCGACAGACACCACTGTCGCTCAGTCAGTAGAGGTATTTCACTTTAACTGCCACTACCACTGCCACTACCATGAAATGCATGCACAGTTTACCCTCGTTTAATTTGAAGCATTTCTTGTTTATTTTCATATGTTCCCACAACGCAATCCATATTTAAATACTAAAATAAATATATATGTATATGTATTTTTTGGGGTTTTCATTTTTTGTTTTAGGTTGCCAGGGCAAAAGTAGCAACAAAAAAATACGTTGAAAATGTCGGCTTTGCAATTTCTTCTTTGGCTCCGATTTTGTTTGCGCTTTAAGCCAAATGATTTGTTGTTCAACTTAGCACAAGTTGACAAAAAATAACAATGCCAGCTGTTGCAAAAGCAACAATGAATCGTTGGGTGAGCACCGACTATATATGTATATGCAGGAGTACTTGGTAAATGGCAACGAATGCGAGTGCTGCATGGTGGAAAAAGAAACATTGCCCTAACATAAACAAACAAAGAAGCGCAAAATGTGAAGCGATGGCAACCGATTCGGCAGCTCTCTCTACTGCTACTGGGCTAAAATAGAATCTGCTGATGAACAATTGACACACAAATAATATGGATACTGACATTTTCAGTGAAATTTTCACTCATGCTGCTCAAGAATATTTACCACACTATTTCTTAAATTATAAAATTAAGAGAAACCGAAAAATTGAATATGTTAGCTATTGTGAATATTTCACTTCTCGTTTTTATTCAGCACAACAGAAATGTCATTTTGGGACACTGTATTCTGTATTCATTCCAATGCCGATTCCATACCAATATTTTACAATTTTTAATGGCACGTACGAAGTTTCTTCCATTTCCTGTTAGCTTTCCTCCTCTTCGAACAGAGCTTTTTTTTACCACACACATTTTTTTTTTTTTTGTTATTTTTGCTGTACTTCTTGTGGTGCAAATAAAACGATTTATCGATGGAAGGCAAAGACGGCCAAAAATATAAATTGGGGAAGAGATTTCATTTTAGCTGGCGATTACTTATACACCCTAATAGGTGTAAATTGTCAATAGCAATACGAAATTGCATCTGTTACGACCTTAATAAACAAAGCTTTTGGAAGAAGGAAAACATTTGAAGGGAAAAAACCAAGCTAACAGGCTTTAGTTATCAACTCAGCTTTTCGGTGTTTATTAGGTCAAAAAATGTGTCCTTCAATGAGCACAGCACAGATTGTGAGAAAATTGACAACCAAACTGCAAATGACTGCCATCTAATTTGTTGCCGTTGATTGGCCGGACAATGTTTATCAATGTTGACTTTGGTCGACAACAGCTCAATTTGGTGAAAAACATTAATGCCAATTTGCACTGCATAATGTACCAGAAGTGGGTACGAAATTGCGCGTAAATAATTTTTATTGTTAGGCGGAAAAACAAAAAGCAAACGAATTAAAAATGCGAATTTATGGGCAACAACGTTTGAGAACTACCCAAGCATTTGGGTTTTTGAGGGGGCTCTTCAAAATCGTATGCATGTGCTTTGCAGAAATGGTGCAATCAGGTGCATTGCTTTCAAGTGCACTCAGTTTTTCCATAAAACCCAATAAACAAATAACTGCGAATTGTTTTGATGCATTTGGATTTATGCCAAAAGCTTAATGGCCCGGTAATGCAATAAGACCAGAAATGCAAAATACCAAAAATCGATAAATTGCTCGCCAGTTTTTAATAACCAACGTGAATATACTCGTACCTCAAACCAAATGTGTGAGTTGCCAAATAAATTCTCTCGCCACAAATTGAACATCAAACGCTGTAGATATAAAGTCATCTGATGTTTGTGTGGCATAAATATTTTTGTCCTGTGCAAATATTTAACACACCCAACAGTCTTTTAAATTCTGGAGCAGCTTATACGGACGGTTGGACGGACATTGTGCAAAATATAAACGCATCAGCACAGATATTCAAAACAAGGGTATTATACCTTATGATTCCTTTTGGTTACGAATATTCAACGAAAACTGCGGCTTATTCGAGCATATTTGTTGCATGGCAGCCCTCAGAAGCAAACAAAAAAAGTTGCATCAGTTAGCATTCGATGCAAAACTCGATTTGTTTGATACTGAACTGTGTGTGAGTTAATTTAACCATGCAAGTTTAAAGTTTTCGAATTTCAATAAAATAAACTGGAAACAAAAAACAAAAATATTTCACACAATGCTATTCGATTGGATTTTACTCTATATTCCGAGGGGAAAAAGAGTATATGGGTCTTGTCGAAAGTTCGTTTCATGAAAAATCTACATATTCGGGTTTTATTCATATAAATTTCACTGTGTGATTTTAAATTTAAAATGGCAACTGGATTAGATTAGATTTAATTAAGAAGGCTCTTTCCAATCGGATGCCAATCAACTATAAAAATAATATAATGCTAGAGTAATAAATAGTTGTCACAACCGCAAGTGGTCCAACTAAATATTTTTCATTCAACTCAATTTCAATATCTAGCATGTCCCTTGGGCATTTTGCAAATAATTGGCAGACAAAAAAGTATGGTTGCTATGAAATTGACCTTTTATTTATTTTAGATTTTAATTGGCAATGAAACAGTTCATATTTTGATACTGGGCAACAAAACAAAATCTGATAAAATATGGACAACGCAAATAAAATTGCTTTGCTAATTGTGTCACGAAATATGCAAGGATGCATATCTGACGCTATAGAAATTCTTGTTGAGGATAACGAATAATGCTTTAGCCGAAAATTATAATGCAATATATATTTATCATCCATTGTTTCGATTGCAAATATAATATGCTACTAACAAATATATTTATCCACACATCTTGTAAATAAGTATATGTATATATCAATATCCAGCATTTTGCATTCGGCATGCGTTTAGCATACACTTTTTACATAAACCCTCTTACTAACTAACATTTTTTGTACTGACACACAGGATCAGGAGGGACCGAAGGTAATACCCGAAGAAACGGAGTTGAATTCGTCCAAACAAATTGTGGCAGGCTCTGCGGAGGAGCCGGTCTCAACATCTCAGTCTATTGGAAATGGTAATGGGAGTGGAAATGTGAATGGGAAGGGTTTCCAGGATGATGACAATTGATGAGAGTGCATACAGTGCGTATGAGTGACATCAAAAGAATCAAAATGAAATTAAACAAAACAATATGAATAATGTTTTTGTGTGCATAAAATGGTAATCTTATTATTGTTAGCTGTACATGTGTTACGAGTATGTTAAATAAATGTTGCAAATAAATCAAATATAGTTGTTGAGCAGAATTTGCTACATCATTCAATTGAGATTGAAAAGTCCAAAATTTTATTTGCTTGAAACTGTTTTTATTCTCAATTGCTTAAAATAAGTTGTTATTATAACAAAAAACCAATATCCTTCATTAAATGTACATATATAATTTATATTTTTATTTATTATTATTTTGTTTGCTTATCATATAAAAATTGTTTAATTAATTTCGCATTTTCACTGCAGACCAGATTTGTCCAAATGTTCTTTCTTTTAGGCTAAAGCTTGCTCAGTGTAAGTTATTGTTGTTATTATAATAATAATTATTATTTTGTCGACCCCTTTGATCGGCACATTTCCTTAATTAACGTAGCATTTTAATTACAAACTTATTTTCGTTATTATTTGTATTATTTTTAAATTTGCATTCGTTATTAGGCTTTATAAAATGATTTTCCAATTACGGCCAGTTAATATTTGGGTTTTGGCTTATGAGCTCATTTGTGTGCAGTTCTCGTTGCATCCACACCGAAATCAATGAATACCCATCAACACACACAGTTGTTATCTAGCATATTATGCAAACGGATATTAAGTACACATACATGAAAAGCAGCGAAAACCATTTCCACTTTATGTTAATTATTTAATTAATAATTAATGAATGTTTAATAACAGATTCTGTTTGCATCAACGGCTTTAACGCACTGCATCAAAATTAGCGACAGTAATCCTTGGGTATATGCCACAAATTAATTTATAACAGCTTCCGGCACATACATGTATATGTTCAATCCAAAAAAAGTCAATTTATTAATGCAGTAAAATTAATTATAACTAGTTTAGTATTGATTTATACCAGACCTACAGCACGAACATACAATTTGAGCCAAGTTATGCAAATGAAATTGGTAGCAAATTATTGCTGCTGTTGTCGAACATATATATTTTTAAACAAATTATTGCAAATATTTATTATATAAATAAATGCACTCACTCTCAGATAAAACCAAATGAAATACAAAAAAAATACGATTATCTTGCGTAATATTTGTTTGCGGTTTCATTAAAGCAAGCAACAATATGTGTAAAATATTATCAACTAGATAAAAGTCTGTCGCTCCTGAAATAAATTGCACTTCTTGCACATTAAGCCATTAAATTGAATCATGTAAATGAGCCAATGGCATACGTTGCCATTACGTAATATGCACTTTACTCTATGCATTTACATAACTTTGAAGCATTATCCGTGTTGTGTAACCTCAGTTGCACAAGCAACGTATACTTAATATCAACGTTGTGGAGTGTGCGTGTGTTTGTGTCCGTGTGCGTGTGTGTTTGATTGACTCAACTTAAGTAGGTACACAAAATGTTAAGCCTATTAATTATGCTATACTCGTCATAAACATGCATTTAGAGTAATCATAAAGTTCATTTGCTGACCACTTTAAATATGTGTGTTTAAGTTAATAATAACAATACTGTTTTTGCTTGACAATCTTTGAATTATTGCAAGAGTAGCACAAAGAATTATTATTATTATTGTTATTATTATTATTATTATTATTATTATACGAAATGAATGAGCACCTATTAGTAGTAGAGTTTGACTACTGCTGCGAAAGGCGCTCCTTCGTAAATTTAACTAACCAGCCATCATCGTTAGTCGCAACTGCAACCGTGGATCCGTCGACAGCCAAGTCTCACTGAATAAGCGGCGAGTTTTGCGAGTTCTCAGCAAAGTCCACCGTATAATACATATCATTCTCAAAATTCATGGCCAAATGTCGCTGAAATGGTCGCTCCTGCAGCTGTCCACCGAGCGTTGTTTGTGTCTGGGAGCTGCTGCCATTTGGCTTGGATGGCAAATGACGCGTCGACTGCACCGTTTGTGGATGGCTGCCTGCTGCTGCTGTTGCTGCCGCAGATGTTGCGTCACGCTGCGAAGTTGCTGCAGTGGGCGCATTAAGACCCTTGCCACTTAGCCAATGTTTATTGAGTGCACCTTGCAGCTTGGGTCGCCGACTGAAACCCAAAATGGGTATAAACGAAGTTGAACGCGTCGAGAACTTGCGGTATGTCTGATTCACGTTGCAATGACAAATGGTGACCTGGTGGTAACCGTTGGATAAAATGAGAAAAAAAAATCGTCAATTTTGGCATTAAAAATGCGTTTAATGTTCACTTTGAAGAGATTGCAATAAAGATAAGTTTACGCAAAGTCGTTTCGGCAAAGTTAATTGCTTAGTTTAACACTGCAAAAGGAGAATTAATTATTTAAGCATCAATCAAAACTACAGTGTGCAAATATTATGAAGTAAATTGCCTTACAATCACTTTAAATCGACTTGAAAACTAATTGCGAGCATTTAAGTGCTCGTTTGTTTAAGAATTTATCTAGCAAGATATTCTGCGCATACATTTGCATATTTCTGCAAGCTTGCTGCTCGATTAAACTTTGTTGAAGAGTTCGGTTGCCGTTGTTACACAAAAATAATAATAATAAAAAAAACAAGCAGAAACTCAAAAACATGGAAATGAATATGCAATGGCATCTTGTGCTCTTTCGGAAAGCCGCAATGTACAATTTTGCTGTTGGTCAGCCCTTGTACTACATGTAGTCTCCTGATAAAGGGTAAATGTAAATTGTGTGTGCGTGTTGAACACTTACCACAACGGCAACGATGAAAATTGCGGCCGCCAGAACACCAGCCGCAAAATATGCATTATGCAATTCAATGGGACTCTTAAGCACAGCCGATGAACCGAAAGTTTTGTCATTAAAATTTCTGGCGTTCACATCGTCGACAATAAATTCACTGGAGCTCACGACAGTCTCCACCACAAACTCATCTGCAGGCACAAAATGAATATAAATGGTTAGTTCATTTGGGTACCATTTGGGGAATCGCGACTGGTCTGCATGGCTTAGATACGTCGCTCGGGAGCTTTGCATACATCATGTCCCGGTTGCACGGGAATATGTGGATAGGTGGCGTGTGAGGCTAGCGTGTTAATCAGCACAGAATGGACACTTACTTACCTTCGCACATTGTGCCCGTATATCCGGGACGACAGGCACAGTAGAAGCTATCCCCACTCGACCAGCAGGTGCCGCCATGAGTGCACGGATTCACGCTACACTGCTGAAAGTACTGAGAAAGTTATCGCTTTTGCTAACTATTATCATTTACACACTCTGAGAGAAATGCAAATAAGAATGCAATAGTCGAGTGAGCTCGACCAGCTGAAATCCTGCTCCCACATGTGTAACATCAAATTTGTATACTGCAATACGATTATACGATTTTCTCCCATATTCATTGTGAAGCCCAACCCAAAAAAAAACAGCCACACCTGAATGTTCTTTCTCATCTGTAATCAGCTGTTATCACACTGGTGTCAGAGTATTCCACAGTCGGTTACGTCCGATGTCAACGATCTCTCATTTGGTTAACCGTTCTTAGTGAAACTTTCAATAAATTCAAAAGTTATATATATAAAATTTTAAATTGTGTTGTTATCGTTAATCGATTTTCATCTATATTCCGTTTAGGGTGGAAGTTATCGATAAAAACTAAACTTAGTCTACTAACACTTAAGTTTTAGTCCGGCGTTCGAAATAGTATTGTGTTTTTGTACGCTTTAAACAAACTTTATATGCGATCAAAACTCAAAGAATGATATATAACTAATAAACTTGATCTGTGTATGATATGCGATAATTTATATTTAAAAATTTGAAGTATCAACACAGACGGACATGGGTAAATTGAATCGACCATTGATGCTGATCCAGGATGTATAAACTTTATTAGGCTGTTACTTTTGCACGACTTTGTTATAGCATTTTTATGTATTTGGGTTTAGGGTAAACGAAATACGCGATAATCTTATGTACAAATCAAATGTCGTTAACAGCGGCTTTTCTCTCAGTGCAGACACGTACGAATATTTTGCGCTATGCCAACTGACAATTAATTTGTGGATCTCTGGGCGTGAGTGTGAGTGCGAAGCAGGGATGTTAAATATTAACGCGCACTCATAATTCTGCGCTATGGTAAAATGTAATTAATTTGCTGGAGCCTGGCCACACCGCCAACGGAGGCATCTCATCAGTCCAAACAGTAACCAGACATCCGACATCAAGCGGCATCATCACCTCTGCCTCCACTGGAAGACACAACTCCTAACTATAGACTAACTACTCCCACACTGGGTCTCTGTTGCTGACACTGACGTCCTGTCTGTCTGTCTGTCTGTCTGTCTGCCTGTCTGTATGCCTGTCGTTGGCAATTTTCTGGGCTCAAAAAACCGCTCCGGAGATGGATTTGCTGAGCAGCCTCGACTTGCGGTTAGAGGACATGTCCATCATCCTGCAAAGCTTTAATTATAGTGCTCTGACACTAAATTTATGTACATTTTGTTAAGTTCTATTTGCTACCACAAATTATCAAGTCATAGAGTGTTCATTATGTGTTATGAAGTGGCTTGTTTGTTAACTATTAAGGACTTCGAGGTAGCTGCTTAATTAAGCTCTATTGCAGTCATTCCTTCGTTCGCCGGCATACAGCTTTTCAGAGAGTAATTTTAGCTAATTAGTGAACAAAGCTTCAACTCCTGCTTAAAGCAGAGGCAGACAAACTTTTTAATTAAAGACGGTTAGTCAGATTTTGGCAATCTCATTTCAAAGAGCGACCAGAAATTGAGGTTTGAATAAGCATAAAAGTCTTAAGAAGAATATTGAGCGGAATGCGTGTGGCGTTAGTCTAGATGACAAAACATGACCAACATAAAAATTTTGTTTTGAAAATTGGTTCAGTTTTGACATAATTTAGAAAAATGTTTGTCTATTTGTCTAATTGGGTTCTTTCTGGGTTTCCCCAACTCTGCGCTAATCCATTTTACATTTTAATAAATTTTGTATACTTTAACTCGTAACTTTATTTTAAATTTAAATACATATAATAATGGCTGACCCAATTCCATTTTTGTTTATTGAAGTATTATGTTTGTCCCATTCAATAAATACGATATGTTTCAAATGCCTTCAAGCCAAGCTCATTTGGATTGTTTGACTTTGCCAAATTGGGAAATTGCATCATTTAATTTATATTTTAATACCAATGATACTTTTCTTTGTCCCGATAGGGACTTAAGCTGAGAACACATTAACTGATTGCAGCTTGTAGAACATGGAAAACACTCTAAGGCCGTAAATCAGCTTAAAATGCATAGAACACGAATGCAAGCCAACAACATTTAACAATAGCCAGCGAAACGGACTACAATTACAAAGTGGCATTGAGCAGAACCTTATACCATTACATTCAACACATGTACACACACATACACACACATTGTACATGCATGTATTACATAACTGTGTCAATATGTTTGTGTATATTAAGATTTTAGTTCGATGCCAGCAAATTGTGTGTGTTTTGGGCTTTTTGTTATGCACCTAGAGTTGGCATGTCCAGTACCCCCCAACCCCAACCCCAAACCACCTACTCCCATAAACCACCTCCTCCATCCACTGTGTGTACAGTAGAACGCCCGGTCTTAACAGGAAGCCATTTGGGCCGAAGAGCGCAAGCTTTCAGTGCATAAATCATGACTTACCGTTCGTGGCATTTGATTACAATCCGGTCCGTTGCGACCGTCTGGGCATTCGCAGCTGAAGTCATTTCCATGATCAATACAGCGATGTCCTTCGGGGCACGGCTTATTGGCGCAGAAATCAACCTAAAACAAACGGATAGCAATTGCAAGCGAAAAACTCAAAGCATACGGCAAGAGTCAGTCGCCATTAAATATTCCAAATATGTACTTCCCCCCCTCTCAGAACGTATGTGTGTATCTCTCTGTCATATTGACATATGCATATATGTGATATGCAAATATCAGCGACAGGAAAGTTAATGAACAAGCGTCCTCTGCCTCGACAGATAACTTCTCTTCCGAGGAATACCCTTGCTGAAGATAGTCTTTTTTCTAAGATATTTCCAAGTATTCGGCATTTATATCTTGAAGCAAGCAAATTTCTGTATAAATCATCCAGAAATCTAATGCACTGGTCTAGAGATACACACTGAACACAGCCATACGACATTTGTCACAAATTGTAAGGGTATTTTACCTTCTGCACAACTCAGACAGATGGCATGTTGCTCCATTTTCAATTATACATATTTACACAATGGTGTTAAGTATCTCTGGGGAAAAGTGACTGGCTTTTGAGAAATGACTCCTTGATAAGATAAGATAAATTGTTAATTATGATTGGAACATTATGACGCTGTCTGAATACGGAATTGTGCGAAAGCATTACTCAACTGTGAGCTTTGTTTATGCTTGCATTAGATAATTGTTTTGTTTAATTTCATTGAGTATACCGTAAAATACTCTCGGTTTTCAACTTATATAAGATGCACATTTTTTATTCTGTGGTTTATCGATTCGCATATACTCAGGAATAAATTGAGATTGTGTGGCCTTGCTTTGAGTCAGACTTTTGTATTTGGCACTCACCTTCATTTGGCAACGGTTGCCCAAATAGCCTTTGGTGCAGCGGCACTCATAGCTCCCAATGTGATCGATACATTCGCCGCTGTTTTGACATGGATTCGATTCACATTCATTATACTCGAAGTTGCACAGCTCGCCGGCAAAGCCTGCAAGAATTGAAAATGGTTGTAGAAATGGGGGTGTTAAGTGTGTAGTTGGGCGTAATGTAAATGGGCAAAGTAAATGAAATGGAAATTTCAACGAGAACTGGCTGGGTGTGACACTCAAGAGTTGGCAACTTAGAGTTTAGGGCCTCCATTCGATGCCTTTTCTTTTCCTTTTCCTTTTGCTTTTTCTTTTATTTTCATTGTGATTGAGGGCGATTTATGCAAATTGTGTTTGTGTCAATGAAATAATTTATGAGCCTTAGTGCCGACTATATTGCCACATTTCGTTCAAAATTTGTGGATGCCCATTGAAATTAACATAGAAATCGACAATCGACAATCGACAGTTGACAATCGCCAGTTGACAATTGACATTTGACAATTGGCAGACATTGATTTCCGTATTTCAAATAATTGAAATATTCATCAACGTTTCAAATTTACTTTCACTTGATGAATTTGAATAAGGTTATTTAAATTAAACGAAATGGGTACACAAAACTGTATGACTTACCTGGCTGACAGAAGCAGCGGAAACCATCTTCTTGGTCCACGCAAATGCCATGGACACAGGGCGATGACTCGCATTCGTTCAGACTGTGCTGGCAGACTGGACCCGTATATCCAGGCGTACAATCGCACCTGTCAAATACATATATATTTTTGTATGCATATTATTAAACGAGTCTTAGTGGTATTTGCACGTCCAGTTCCTTTGATTGAAGGAGCCTTAACTTCGATTGCATAAAATATGAGATGAGGCAGAGTTTGTCTTAGCTTTAGGACTGGACAGCCCTTACTTACCGAAAATGTGTTGAGTTGCCCACGCAGCTGCCGCCATTCATACACTCAGCCGGATTGCATGGATCCGATTCATATTGACAATTTTTGCCCGCATAGCCTGTGTCGGAAACAAAAGATGTATGGACCCAAATGGGGATTTAAGCGGATTTACACAATTAGCTTACAACGTGGGTAATGGACGGGCACGGGTGAGCCCCTATCACTAATGACCTTACCATATGGACACAAGCACTGATACGAGTTGCCCTCATGTCCTTGCGAGAGGTCCACACAAATGCCATTGTTGGTACAGGGACTGGGGTTGCAGGCATCGATCTCCTCGCAATGGGGACCCGCAAAACCGCTGCAGCACTGACACTCGTACTCCTCCATGATGCCGTTCGAATAGCATATACCCTTGCCAGAGCAGTCGGCGTTCTCGCCACAATTGTCGGTTTTTGTGGTCACCTTTAGGCGTACACATTGCGCTCCCCACAGCTCGGACACCACTATTGAAGCAAATACAAAAAAATAAGGGTTGTGAAATTAATTAAAGTCGCTCGGTCTAGGCTAAAAACTGCCGTAAAAGGAAATGAAAAACACAAGGAATTTAATTTGGCATAGTCAAGTCGAAGCACTGATGCTCTAACAATATTGATTGATGAGCTGTGAAATATGTTGTTATATTCAGAATATTTAGCCATTTATGAACAAAATTATAAAATATTATCATAATATATAAATTTTTTTGTTTGCTGATGTCTTTTTATAAAAAATATATATATTTTTTTTTGCTGGCAGCTCAAGTGTTTTTCATTCCGTAGAGACTCGATTTATATCAGAGTATTTAAAAAATAAAATGTGAGATTTTACAGCTCAATTAGATGCTGATTTTAATCAAAGAAAAACTAACATAATAAAGTTGAGCAAGCTCAGCAAGAGTATCAGCTGTGCAAACACGTTAATGAACGTTTTGAGGCGGGGTCTACTTACCAATTAACAAGTTAACTCCCTCTGTGAGGTCCTTATCATACAGCGTAACCAGTTTCTTTCCATCGACCACCAGCGGCGTTATGTCCAGGAGCACACCTTCGGTAACATCACAATGCTCGTGTCCCGACCGCGTCACTTGGTAGACCTGGGCGGCATGGGCGGCGCTTTGGCTACAGTTAAATTGGTTGAAGTTATGTTCAATGTACGCCGGGGAGCAGAATGGAGCATGAAGAATGCGGGTTAGAGAACGAGAAGGGCAAAGAGAAAGAGCAAGAGAAAGAGGGAGGTTAAGTAAGTTATAAATATGATGGTGCACTCAGACATTTTCTTGTCTTTCATCTTGCTGTGAACGTAATTAATTGAAATTTATTTATAAGCATTGCTGGCCCACTTTGTTGGCGGAAATGAAATAGCGCAAGACGGAAATTAAATTAGCTGGCAACTATTTATGAGCATCCTCTTAATATTCGGGCCTTGAAAGTTACTCACGACCACCATTGGAATAACTAACCAACTTTCAACTGCCTCTAAATATATATACAATAATTGCTCTTTAATGTGCAACTCAATTCTGCAGCCAAAGTAAACAAGTACTCTTAACCAATAGATATAGGTATAGGTATAGGTATTGTATTTTTGATTTAGCATAGAAAATAATTAAAGTAATCCTGTTTGGAATTTTATTTTCATGCCATTAAATTGTTGAAAGCTCTAAGCAAACAACAACAGGATGCGAAAAGTTTTGCACCTTTCGAATATCACACCTCACACCCTAACATCCCAGCACAGTGTCCCAAAAACAAAATGTCACGAACAGAAATAAAAACTTTTCTCGCAAACAGCATGCTGCCAATAACTAAATGCTATTTGCTATTGTGTGTGGTTTGCAACCATTTATTGGACATATATATACGTTGAAATAGTAAAGAAAACGAAGTCCCCTCAAAACTCGTCTCATTTTGGACCCTTCTTTTATGCACATAAACCAATTGATTTCATATTAAAAGTAAGTGGATAATGACAATAAAACTCAATTTGGTAATAGCAATACAACATTTCAAATATTTGCCCCAAAAATAAAGGTCAACGGAATTGTCAATGTACTTTGTGTCACTGTCAGAGGGTATAACAAAGAACGGGCGAAGATTGAAAAGTGAGACCTCAAAACTTTTCACTTCCAGCACTTTGCAATCTATTTGCAATCTCACTTGCTTCACGTTCACGTTCACAATTTTGAATTTTTCTTTTTTTGTTTGCTATTTTTTTGGTGGCACACATTTGTTAGCTGTGCTCCTTCTCTCTCCCTGTCCCTGGCCTGTCCCCTATCTTTGACGCCGACACACACTCACACACACACACACATATATTAAATCGATAATAAAAACTTTTTTGACATCTCATTTTCATAGTTGGCAACTTTTCATTTTACTTAACTTTTTATTTTGCTCACGCTCAATTGTGTGCCACGTTTTTTGTTCCCTTGCTTCACTCTACAACTTGCACAATTCTCACACGTAACCAAATTGTTGTGTGGTCCTGGTGGAATACACAACAACAGCCAGCAGCCTTTGTGACGGACGGTTCGTCTTTTGGCCCCAAGCAACTTAAATTGAACTTATGCGCTGAATTATGGAGCCTTCAGGCTAATTTGCGCCAACGCACAAAGTTCAACACAGAGTTCAAAGAGCAGCGCCTATCTCTTTTGACGAGCTTGCAATTTGCTTCTTTTTTTTATTTTTTTATTTTTTTTTTATTTTTTCAACTTAAAAGTTTATTTGTGTACATGTGTGTGTAGCGTGGACCATGATAAAGATAAGTGTAACAGGAGACACCAGCAAAAAAGAAAAGAGAAATGTGATAATTGCCACAACCTTTTAACAGCAAAGGGTCCAGCAGCTGAGCTCCACATTTTTTTGTATTTTTTTATGAGACTCTTGATACCCGTTCTCTGACCCGCAAAATGACTAATGGTCAGCGGAAAGTTTGTCCGTAGGTGGGTGGGTTGAGCGGGACTAAAAAAGCAACCGACTAGCATTAATTCAAGCAGTTTGTAAGAGATTTACCAGAGGAATAACGTAAACAAAAAATACGCAAAAATATACATAAATGAAAGAAAGCAAACAAAAATATACAAAACACACATACTAGAACACACACACAAACAGACACACTCACACACACATATATATATATACATCGAGCAGTAATGGGAAATGCGCGTGTAAGGAGAACGACCAGATATAAAGGAAGGACAAAAAAATAAAAAAACAATTTAATAAACTGTAAAAAGGGCATGGTAATGGCGAAACGTGTCGAAGCCACACCGAATAGCGACCTGTGGAACTGTGAGGTGGACTCTATGCACCAAACCCACCAGTCAACTAAGGGCACACACACACACGCACACATACACACATACACACACACACTATTAGGTCGCCCCTGCGCAAACGTGCTAAAGTAAAATCAATAAAACGTCCCTAATGGATGTTTTTTATATAATAAGCCGAAGAACACACACGTCTCAATGGGCATTAAAGCACACTTCAAATAGACACATAAATAATAAAGTCAGCAGAGGCGTAAAGCCTACATCTGCATTATATAGCTGTCATAGGAACGATCGATGGACAATTTGGCTGTTAACAGCACATAATAGCGAGGAATTCCCTATATGTACACTTAGCAAAACAAACAACAACAAAACAAAGTCGCACTGAAAACTAAACAATGTTTCTGGAATGTCTGAAAGTATGAAATGCTTTCAATTATTTTTTATAAATATATTTCATAAAAACATAAAATATTTTTATAAAGTATAAATGCAAAATGTTGTTTTAAATAAACTGCTTTGGGGTAAATATCTTCTGAATAATAAGGAGAACTAAAGCGATTTTCTAAAATTCAAAGCGATATTTTTCTGAGTGTACATTCATACACGCACGCATGTGTTCGCCTGGCAATAATATGTGAAAAAGGTTTCAATTGAAATTTTAATAAAAATTAATTCATTCTTGCTTGCGAATAATAGAAGGAAATTGCATCTCGACAAATGAGAGAATAAAATACATTCAGAAGCTTAAGGTTGATTGCAGTTTTTATGCTCGGTTCCCGAAGGAAATGAAACTGTATTTTGGTTTAGAGCAATACTTATGACTTTAATCTTTTAAAGCTTAATAGCCGCTTGTATGCTCTTTTCCACTTGAATACAGAGTACAGCTTAATTGGTTCCATGTTACGACCACAACGTTCTAACTTGTTTGCATCACGTTGCGCCAACATGTGTTACAGCATCAATTCCCCCAAGGTTTACGGTCCAAAAAACTGTGTTCAGATTACGCACTTAGCGATAATTACTCCTGCTACAAACATGTGGAAGCAAAAAACATTAATGTTTGCATTAATTTAAATTCAACATGGAAAATATGCATATTTTAATGACTTTAAATTACGCGTCTCATTAATGTTATGACTATGAAACGGAAGCTATTAGAACAATATAAGCAGTCAGTTTTTAGCTGTTGATCTACCATTACTCAATTAGTCAATATACAAATAAAGATACATCCTTAGCTACTAGCCCTCACATCACATTTACCTGTTAGTGTTGTTCTCTTTTTTTGCCGTGTTCAGCATGGCATCATTGATTTCGACAATCAAAATATCACCAGATTGGATTTCGGCTTCACCCTCCCACGTGAGAAAGTTGGGAGCACACTGTTCACCGGGTTTGCAATGTTCGGTTGTCTGTGAAAGAAGAGAATGCTGGAATTACTAGTTAAATATTATCAGCAATGAAATAAGTAAGGGGTTTGGAACTAAAGCCGCAAATGTGTTTTATTCTGAAAGTTAACAGTCAGAGAGGACGAAAAGGTCTGCTGTCGCTTTTTTCGGTCGGTTTTTGTTGTGGTTTGCTTACCGCAAAAGCCCAGCAGTCCAAGGCAAAATGGCAAATGTAAAAACTGAAAACGGTTAACTGAATAATTTAACAACTTTTCTAATTTTAGTTTCATGTCCTTCTCTAATGCAGCGTTGTCTCATGTCCCCTTTTAATTTTTGTTTTTTTTTTCTATCTAAGCCTAACAAATTTCCATACTAACCACGTAGAACCTAATAAACTTTGTCCAAGGTTCATTTCGTTTTGTGTGCCGGTGTCAGGATTTATGTTTATTTCCTGGGACAAAATCCGGCTAAGGCGCCTTATATGAGGCAGCCATTTAATCCGAACCATATGCATAGATCCACTGAATGATTATACTTTTTATTAGTTTGGGTCAAACCACACACAAGCTGCCTATGAGCACTGAACATCCGTTACAATAACAATAAAGCACAGTTATCTCCGGGTTGCCGAAAAATAAACACCCTAGCCTTGGCCTACATACAGCAACCACTCATTTATTGGGCGATTGCATATTTAGTTCATAAATATTTATATTTAATCTGTAGCAGGCCTAACAGACTACTAGTGATGTGATACAAAGACTGTAACATAACTTCTGTAACCTAACATGCAAATATGTACTTAACATTGATATCGATCGACATCGATATCAATTGTGTGATCACCAACTTGCAGAAGAAGAAGAAGAAGAAGAACGGACTTGTTTTAGAAAGAGAGATAATTTATTTTTGTCTGCCACAATTCATTACATTACACATTTAGTGACAAGTTCAGAATGCCTTCTGCAAGGGTATACAATTGTGTGTTTGTGGCCATCTTTTAGGGTCTCTTTTGTAAATTCACAAATTTCTTGCTCAATTTGAAGCGGTTTAGTTTTTATTTGCTCCGAGGATTTGTCAGTGCTGAAATTTATGTCATTTTAATGGCTTGTATCGGATATAAAATGTATGTTGCCTTATATTGTTCTGTATGCAAAGAAAAATATGTAAAAAAAAAGAAAGGACAGCTTTAACATACTTCTGTATATACAGAAACAAAGCTTTGATTGGTTATCCCTGATGTCCCATAGGAGGATATTCTCGACAAAAGCTCTCTTATTATTAATACCTTGGCTAATTTCAGCCGTCACAGCTTACCATACCATTTAATCCGACATAACAAGCAATATGAAGGACTTTTGTTAACGGGTAAACAACCAATAATAGCACAGTCAATCACTCACACAGAAAGCAAACATTTGGGATTCTTGGATCAACCCAAAACAAAAAGGAAACAAAAAAGGTAATCGTTTCTTGAGTTATCCAGTCAGCAAGCTGATTTGCTTGCCAAGAGAAATTATTGATTGGCATTTTATTTGGCCATATTCATGTGACATGTGTTCAAGGAAGCAGCCCAAACAAGTTAACGGAAATACCAAGGGATCCCTTCTATTTGAATATAAAAATGAAATGTGAAAATAAAATGTGAAGCAAATAATGTAGTTTCAGCTGTTCTTGAGAAACTACAAAAAGTAAAAGGGCCATTCAATGCTTGGTCCCAGCTGCCTGTGTAACAGCCATGTTTTGTGCATATGTCCTTTGCATGTCCTGTTTATTTTGCAATAAATCAAGCCATTCACCATGTCCATATCAGAGAGTACAGCCTTTTGAAAATCGACCCAAACACAATGGCATTCCCAAGGCAATGTTTAACTGGACTTTGATATTGCCTTTTAGGTGTGTTCAAAAGCCATTTAATTAACGACATCTGAAAGCCGTCCTCTGTTTTTTACAGCCCGCATTCATCTGCTTCGTTAATAAAAAAAACAACCAAATTGATTTTCTGTTTACCTTTGATCGGTAAAAGTGGGCAAAGCTTTTTCTGCTTCTCATGCATTTAATTAAAATGTGCCAGAATTATGTTAACTTCAACAAAATACTTACACAAAAAAAGGTAAAACGGCAAGAAGCGAGTTAATTCGACTAATAGATGACCTTTACTCAAGCGCTTAGAGCTTAGGGACTTGTAAATGCAATTTATATTTGTATTTATTGTTAATAACTTTAATACTCGCCGAAGCTAACATGGAGACATATTAACCTTATACTTTATAGAGCTGACTTTAAGTCAGCAAATTTACGTGCTCAAAGCTGTATATTCCCTTTTTAACGCATTTTATAGGTAGAGAGTATAAAAAGGTTCAACGTGTGCCTTGCATAACATTAATGCTGACTTTTTATTCCCTCGAGCAAATAAAAGTGGGTACAAAGGGTGGCCTGAAATTGTGTAAATGCTGGTAAGAGCCAAAACGAGGTATATCCGACCTCATAAATTATGTATACTCTTGATTAGGTTGACGAGCTCAGTCATGCATTTCTGTCAGACTGTCTGTCTGTCCATCATACTCGGAAACCATAAGAGGCAGGAACTGGAGAGTCTTAAGCGTATGTCAGTATCTGCATATAGGATAACTTATAGCCGAACACACTCGACTGGACCACCTTAGTCAAGAACCTGAACTTGTTTGCCTAGGAACTTACCACAATGGGTAGAAGGAGCTCGTGCGTCTCGTTGCCTCGCCACAGATGCGAGTCCTGCGGCACATTTTGAATGTCACATTCAAGCGAATTGATTTTCTCCTGCAGGCGACTTAAAATACGCGGCCGAGCAATTGGCTTTGAAGCCGATTTGGTAAGATTAGTGGCCTGATGAGCTCTTTCCATGTTTGTTGGGGCAGTCGCTGTTATTTTGACTTTGGCTGCCACCACTTCCAGTTTCTCAAACTGCTGCTGCTGTTGCTGTTGCTGCTGCTGCTTATCGACAACTGGTGGCGTTAGAGCCTTAAGCAATAATTTAGCTCGCTTAAGCTCCTTCTCGTATTTTCTTGGCTTCACTGTAGTGCTAGTCAAAGTACTTGCTGTTGTTCCGCTGTCAAAACTTTCCACAGTGGACGTCAAAGTCACGCGTCGCGTCGGCTTAGGGGTTGTCGAGCTGCTGCTCCCACCCAACTTTGTGGCTTCGCTTGCTCTAATGAGTTCACGTTGACGCAGTTGCTCCGAACTTTGCCGTAACCCTTCGCTCGTCGCTGTGGTCCTTAATGACTTTATAATGCCGATGTTGCTGGTGGTGCTGCTGCTTGGAGTCGCCTCTGTCGTTGGAAGACTTCCGTACAAAAACTTGCGTATATTATTTGTAGACAACATTTCGTTGTACAGCTCTTTGCTGTTGTAGAACTTGGTTGTGGAGAATTCAGGATGCGACGCAGAAGCGGCTGAAGCGGATGCTGCTATCGAGGATATCCTGGCATTGGGGCTATCATTTGCATCCGTATTAAACTTGGTGTTGGCAAAGTCAATGTGTGGCAGTGCCATAACATCGCTAGCCCGATGCTGCATTGGGAACTCGAAGCTCTTCTTCACACGCCGATCAATGAAGCTATCGCCAGGTGCCAATTTGGGAAATGCATCCGTAGTTGCTCCTGCTGTTGTTGGTGGTGTTGAAGATGTTTCAGTGGAACCTGCAGCTGTGGTTATTTTCAATTGAAATTTACGCTCGATTTCCGTTATTAAATCATCCTGCTCAGCCAGCAATTTGCCGGTAAAATAGCTTGACGTAGTAGTTATCAATGGGGCTGCCATAGTTGTTGTTGCTATTGCTGCTCGGGTTGGTGTTGGGTTCCTTGTCGTTAGCTGATTGACAACTGCTTGCATTTCCACCTCATTGGGCATTAGATTCTGTCGATACTCCTCGGCATTATCGGGCCGTGTAAAAACGGTGTGCTGCTGCTCGTCATCATTGGTATTGCCACGCAATATAGGCTGAAAATCTTGCAGTTGCAACGGATACAAATCGACAATGTTCAGCTTACTTGCCACCGGCTGTTGGGCCAAGAGGACACCATAGCGCTTCCGTTCATCCTCATTAAGATCGGCGAGGGTTTCGGCCACCTGATATGATTCCGCTGCCTGCATTTGTATTTGTAAACGCGCTGCTGAAGTGTCAGCATCGTGTTCAATATCCGACTCCGAATCGGAGTCCGGTTCAGAGTTATCCGGCTCTGGCTCCGGCTCTGGCTCTGGCTCTGGCTCCGGCTCTGGCTGGCTCAGCTTGATGCGATACAGCCTGTCAAAAACGCTGCCCAGCGATGCAAGTGGCGGCACGTTTGTCGTCATTAACTTATCCGTCGTTGTGGTTGCTGCATCCGACGTT
This sequence comes from Drosophila nr. medialis 2 BK-2023a, assembly GCA_035044325.1. Classification (NCBI taxonomy): domain Eukaryota; kingdom Metazoa; phylum Arthropoda; class Insecta; order Diptera; family Drosophilidae; genus Drosophila; species Drosophila nr. medialis 2 BK-2023a. Next base: position 1,183,564 of record JAWNMH010000410.1, on the reverse strand, counting down.
GCCTCACTTTCCGGCATGGTTGTTGTTGCTGCTACTGTTGTTTCGGTGGCTGCAGCTGCAGCTTCCGTTATGGTTGTTGCTCCTGTTCCTGCTGTTGCTGTTGCAGCAGCTATCTCGCCATAGCTTATTTGACTGCCGGCTTCATTTCCGTTAACGATGGACGCTGCTGCTGTTGTTGCTGCTGCTGTTGCTGCTGTTGTCGTTGTGCTGGTTGTGGCTGTTGTTGTGGGCGTGGCCGTTGACGTGGACGTAGAAGTGGTGAGTGTTGCACCCACAAACCCAATCTGTATTTCCTCTAAAACTTTGTAGGCGTGGCTGCTATGCGAGTCATTAGTTACGGTTGGTGTTGCTGCTGTTGTTGTTGTTGTTGTAATTAATGGTGTTGTTGTTTCCGCCGATGTTGCGCCAACAACATTCACAATTACCAAAGTTAAAATGCATATTTTAGCCACTAGTATTTTCATAGTTAGCATTTTGGTGTATTTTGCGCCTGGTTCTGGCTCTGGTTGCTGTGTGAAAGTTGCAAGTTGTGTTGTTATTAAAGATGCTGTCTGTTGAGTGGGTGCTGTTGTTGTTCTTTAAGCTCCTTCATCTGCTCCAGCTTATGCGGACGCTTCAATAACTGCAACAAATCAAGCATATCAATGCAAAAGTATTATTTTAATGAAGTTTTTGTCGCGCAATCAATTTGCAAATAAATTTCCTACTTATTTCCATTTGCCAGATCTCGACCAGTTTTTCCAACTGAAATGTTTATTTACTGACATTTTTTCATTTGTTTTTAACTGCACTTATACGCCCCATTAGCCCGCATTACGGAATAAGTTTTTATTTTAAACATGGCTTATTTGAAATTGAGCGTCAGTTAAACAATACAACGATGACCTGAATATGTGTTTTCGAATCAAAATGCATCCTTATGCATTCAGAAAAAAAGGGCCAACAATTATAAATATTCAGATATTCAGATACTTAAACAGAGTGCATAATAAACGGGTCGAATATATTATTGCATAATGGGGACAGGATATAATAAGATAGCCTCAAGAGCCACACTCAATTGACAATTTGAACATGCAATTGCGTTTTGATTCACAATTAAATAATTGCCAAAGCCGTTAACAATCATAGGAGGAGGCGGACTTATGGGCCATTTGCACATGCTGGGACATCAAGTCATCCAAAAATTTACTTATTGCCAACATTTATTTGCAGATGCCCTGCAGCCTGTCTTCTTCTACTTCATCTTCTGGCCTTTGTGGGCAGTTTTCAGTTGATTGCACAGTGGCCAGTGACTAGATGGTTTACACCCATATAAGCCAGCATTTTGCTGAGCGATTCATTCATTCGGTTCAGTTGCGCTCATTCATTTTGCGCTCGTTCTTATCTATGGGCACATTGTATATTGTGTGTGTAGTTTGCCAGGCGAAAAGCGAACACCGAAAAGCGATGTTCGCCTCATGAATTACTCACATGTGTGGGCGTAGTCCGGAAAGGCGTACACTAAGATGAACACTCTAGCTCTGGTCTTGGCTAGTCCAATACCCTACCCTACCCTGCACTACCCTACCCTACTTGAGGGTGAGAGTGTGCCAGTTTTATCCGCCAAGTCGTAATCCAGACATGAATCAAGAACATTCATCCTACTTTTGGGGTGGGCTCATTCAGACATGTGTTGGCTTCCATGGGTAATCAATGCTCTACTTGTATGTTGGCTCACAAACAGCAAGTAACTATGTTGTCTGTTTACCATTTGAATTCATTTAAAAATTCTCTTTTGCATGTTAAAGCCATCAGATCTTATTTGTGTATTCAAAAGAAAAGAGCCTAGAGTGCTTGACTGGGTTAGACGGTGTCCTAATTGCACATACTCGTAACCAGCTTAGCTGCTGTGGGTCCTTTGAAAACCCTTAAAACAATTACCATTTTTGTAGGTCGCTTTTCTATTTGAGGTCCTATGATTTGCATACGCTTATTAAAATGTAATTTATATATACAAAAGAGTGCAGTTGCATAACAAATTTCCATTTAGGGCTGGCGACAAACAATAAGTCACACAACGCCCCAGTGAGTATATATGATGCAGCTGGGCTTTCATTCTGGACCACAATTAATTATTGTTATGGAATTTGTGCCTGTGACTGCTTTAAAATAACAGTGGCTTTAAATTATTTCTTTCCGGCATCAAACGAAAATAATTTTCCGCACAAAAATATATATTTAGATGTTTGACTGACGCAGCTGAAATTGAATATGGAGCATTTGAAAGCTGGCGGCACAAATCGCTAAAACACATTTCAAGCTCTGCTGATCTGGCATGTTTAAAAGCATTCAAAGCTTATGCCATAAGAAAATTTAAAGGCAAATAATGAAGCATGAGAGCCAACTCAAGCAACTCAAGCAAAAGCAAACGAAATCTTCTTAGTTTCAAATCAGAGAAGCAGCCACCCCGGCACTCTAAAGCTGTAAGAGATGCACGTCTCAAAGCAAACAAAAGCAGCTGTCTGAATCCCCGTCGGCCATTAATAAACAAGTAAGAGTACTCTAATCGGCATAAGCCGACTTTAAGGTGCCCTATACTCTTAAAATATGATGGGAGAAGGAGAGAAACATACTTATAAAGCTGAAACTATACAAATGCTTAAGCACTAAAGTAAATTAAAGTCAGCAGTTCAAGTAGTCAGTGAGACAGTCTTACGGATGTGACTTTGTCTCTTCCTACTATACATATATATTGACTTCTTCTGATTGGTTACATTTCTTGCTGTCAAGTTTATTATACCCCATATTTAAATTTTCATCTGTCACAGGGAAAGATAACTTAACTCTTAATAAAAAGAAAAGGAAAAATAACTCAACTTTCTTTAGGAATGAAAACAAATGTGCATCACTTGGCCTTTGTGCCTCTTTTATGGTTTTGATGAAGCTTGCAATAAAAAGAGTTTTTAACAGAAGTCATATTTTCTCAAGCAGTATTTAAATGTATTTTTTTTGTTTTTGTCCACTTCTACCAACTTTTTAACGAAGCATTTACGGTTTTTACTTCTGTGTCCGGAATTTTGTTATTTGCGTGCATTGCCAAATGTTATTGGGCTCCCAAGTCGAATTCACAAATGAAACATAGACCTCACTTAAATTTGCCTATTTACCATAAAAAAAAGATATATACATACTTATGAAAAATGCTTCAGCAGGAAAACGTAAAATTGCTTAGCTTTACAAAAAGAAAAAGACAAAAAAAAATGAAAAAAGAAAAAGCTGAATAAGACAAATAAAAGATAATTCAAACATTTTACTTAGCTGTGAGCCAAAACGTAATGGAAAACAAAAGCAACAAAGGAAAACCAAATATTCTAAAGAAATATTAACGTTAAGAATGAAAATGAACAAGTAAATGTTTTAGTCTTTGTGTATGTGTGTACACACACCCACACACTCACACACACACAACGAGTCTGAGAACTGCTTAAATGTTTTTGAACAATTGATTACGTTTTTTTTAGACATTTATATTTGTTTCAAGTGAGTTTATGCCAAAAGTCAGCGTCGCAGCGCTTAAAAATGAGTTGTATATATCAATTTTACACATTACTTGGGCTATGGCATATATATACTTTATGAGTGAGGAAGTGTGTACTTCTGCCTCTGGCTGTCGCATATATTTGCGAAATTTTATTATACCCTTTTTAGCTACTTTAAATGCTTGCAGAGTATAACGAAGCTTAATTTAAAATGCGACAAAGCATGGTATTCACTCGCACACTCAACCAAGCAAGCAAGCACTAATATCTATGTTTGCACACATACACACAACCACACACACACACATGAGTGGTCTTTGGAGGGGGGGTGGGTGGAGATAGGAGTAAAACCAGCGATAGAATACTGGAGATAAACCTGTGTCGACGACGAAATCGTGTTTCTCTATATGCAAAGCTCCTCGTTTTATTAGAAATGTTTATGTTTGGGGCCGCATTTTTTGGTGTAACGCAGAAAAATACGAAAAGTACCTCGAAATAATATACTCGCAACCACAAGGCGCTCATAAGTTGAAGGGGTCTGCCCCATGCCGCAGCCAACTAATATGGGTACGACAAGGATGACGGTGACGACGCGGTTCTATTCAGTTTTTGAGCTAGAAAAATGCCATGGCAAAGTGCTTTTGGCTCCTTTTAGCTGTTTGCTGTTTGTGGTCGCTCTGTTTTATAAAAAACGATTCCTATTCGAGTCAGACCATAAACAAGGTGTGCCAAACCGTGGTGTAAACACTAACTAAAAATGGTAAAATATTGAACATGCCATGGATGATATAATCAAAAATGTCGATAAACTGAAATTGCAATATTTTATTAATCAAAATCCAAGAGTGATTAACATTCTTGACATTTAATTCAATTCGAGTTCAAAAACGAACTTTACAGCGATGCATTCTGTCGATCAAAAAATTTCGTATTCAATTTCGTACCACTGTAACTTTGACACGATTGTAGTATAGAGTGTGCTACTTTGTGAAGAACTCACATTTATTTTTATGCCACAAAGAAGCTGAATCGTGAAGAGAGTCGGGCAGAGAGTGGAGTGGGAAAGTGGGCACGTTCCCAGTTCTAGTCCAAGACGTATGCTTCTCCACCAAAGTGGAGGCTGGCGGCGAGCAGACGTCACAGCGTTCCGACGCCGACGAGGCAGTGTCACGTCACCAGCACCGCACCCTGAAGCCAGCATTAGCCAAGGCATGTTGATGGCGGTAACGTCAATGGTGGCAACGCATACAAATCACGGAGCTTCTCTACACAACTATTCCCTATAGAAGAGCAAACAAGAGAGACAAAGTGCGGGAGAGGGAGAGAGAGAGAGAGAGAGAGAGAGAGGGAGGGTGTGTGTCAGATGGGTAGATATGGGGCCGCTGGGCATTATTCGTCTACAATCTTATAGTTTTGGGCATGTAAAACGAGGCGCCTGAGGTGGCTTCGATTGCTGTCTTACGCTTCTGCCTGCCGGGGTAAATAACATAATCCCACAAATACCAACAAATGCACCCCGCCTTTCGCACTCTCCACCCCTACACACATCCACACACACACATTGGCACTGGTAGCCAGCGATCTGTGGCATTGACAAGTCTAAGAAATATTGGCTAGAACTCACTGGCTGCGCTGTCTCAACTGCTCGGATCGAAATCTACCGCTTGGCCCAAGGCAAATGTTCGACTTTAAGTCAAAGTTTATATTTTCGGCCATTTTGAGTAAATATTTTAAGTTCTGTAAATCGAAAAAATGTTTTCGAATATTAAGATAATTATTCATTTTTACAGCTTTCCATATTGAAATTCAAAATTAAATGTTGAGTTTTTCAATTTTATCTTTAAGCAACCGTTTTTTGGAGTATTTTATATCTCATTAAGCAACCGCCTAATTTTGTTAACTATTTTCAACAATTATATTTTGTGTTCAATACAACAAACTCTGACATTGTTGAGATTTTCTGCCGTGACTTGCCTGCGACACAGCGCCTTTATCAAACCACAAAAAAATTTGTGACAATTTTCGTGAAACTTCGAGACTACAGTTTAAGGCAACAGACAGAGGATGTCCGCTTCTCACTTGCTTCACAGTTTCTGCCTTATCATCTATCTTGTATTTGTAGTTGTTTTATGATGTTTGTGTTTTTCTTTTTTTATAATTTACTATAGAATTCATTTTAAGTTATTTGTTTGGGACACTTTGTTTACACTTGCCAACACTCAGGATGGATTTTTATTTTATAAGCATGCTCTGCTTGTGTACGAATAACGTTTATTTGTCTTGAGAAGTTCTCTCTGACTGTCCAAAATTCGAATATATTTGAATATTTTAAAGTCACAGTTTGAAACCACTCAATGTACTTTCCCAAAGTAATAGTGGAATCAGAATATTCCGCGACTTCAACATTTGTACTTGTAAGTGTTTACAATTTTGAAATTTTTTCAGCCGGTATTTTATTTAGTAATTTCAGCCAATTAAAATTTTGGCTTTCATAAAGAATTAAAACTTTTATGTATATTTATATATACATTTTTTTTGTCCTGCAGAGGAATCTGGTAGGTAACATATGTGTTTATTTTTTTGTTATTCCTTTCAGTTAGATAGTTAGTTAATCAGTTAATTGGTTAAGTTTTAACAGCTATTTAGAAATTTACTTTCACATACACAAGCTCCTCAAGTTCAGTTGAACTTCTCCAAATGCCAGACAAAACAGAGAAAACTATCGTGATTACTTTTTATTTGTTATTTTTTGGGAAATGTCAAACAATTTAAACTTTGCGAACACACAATTAGAGATTAGATGGCCCGTTGTTCTCAAGGCGCTGCTTGCCTTCTGCTAGGTATCCAACTTTGAGGTCTTAGGCCAACCGTGACGATTGAAATCTGCTCCGCTACTGAAGCCGCATCGCCTTCAACGCAATGGATGCTGTGTGCTCTAGATAAAAGCTTTGGACTCCTATAAAACGAGAGAGCGAGACAGACAGAGAGAGAGAGAGAGAGTGAGAGTAAGTGAGAGTGCCTGCTCTGAAACGGTCCATTTTCTCTACATGCGCACAGCAACCAAATTTCTGTTTTGGGCTCTGGACCTTTTTTTGAAAAGTTCTCAAGAAATTTATGAAAATTACCCAAAACATTGACATACAGCTGTTTTGGGAACAGCTGTTCGATCAGGGGTGGCGGGAGTATCCGCCCTTACTCTCCCGCCAACTTGCCATAATTTTTCCAACCGTGTGGCGGCCATTTTCATTTTGTTTTGCCCGCACAGCGTTTTATTTGTGAATGCTTACCATATTTCGTCCTGTTTTGTGGCAACCCGCATCCGTCACCTCTCTGCTCCTGCCCGGGTTATCGCTTTGCTGGGGCTCACATGGCTCACACGGCTCACAGAGCTCAGGCGAAGCAAGGCAAAGCAAAGCTTTTCATTATGCGCCGTAATGTCTGTGTGTAATGTGTGCGAAAGGACTCTATGCCACTATGACTGTGTGATGCGTGAGAGGATTGACGTCTGCCCTGTTTTGGTTTGTTTGCCGTTTGTTTTGGTTTGTTTTTGGTTTGTTTTTCAGGTCTGCGCGAACATAATTTTTATTGTTCCTATCAACATTAATGTTGGTAATTTATTGAAATGCTTTTGGGCAAAGAGAGCGTCGTTAGAGCATTATGCTTAACACTTGAATTTTTTGGTAAAAGTACAAGTAAATGCGCAATATGCTGCGTATGTGTAATTAGTGCATAAGGGCTCACACCTCATTTAAAGTTCTGTTTAGTTTGCCAAAAGTTGCCCACACATTTGAATGCACTCCAGCATTTGCTCCACAATTATAACATATAAGCAAAATCGAATCGAAATGAGTAATTCAAGCAGCATCTTGCATCACAAGCAAGTTTTCCGAGTGCTCGGGGCAACTTTTGAGACGTGCCCAAAAGTGTAAGTTGTTGCCACTGCTCATTAATTGCAATCATTTGGAGCTCTGTAACGTTCACATAATTATATATGGATGCTGTCAGCCAGCAACGAAAATAAATGAAATGTCTTCCGCTTCACCTCCTCGCACCGCATTTTCGAGTTCATTAATTTTGACGCTGCTCGTAATTATGTAGTGCAATCGGAAATACAGGTTGACACTTTGAAAATTGCCTGGTTGCCCATGCTGGCTTTACTTTCAAATATGTCTATAGATTAAAATGAACTTAAAGAATAATAAATGCATAATATTGTACATACATTGTAACCAAATTGTTTAACTTACGTTATGTTCAGAACTGCTCAATTATTAAAAATTATTAAAAGCAAATATTTGCTCATTTGAACTTGAAAGTCCTATTTAATAATCGGTCAACATTCGATGGGTAAAGTGTGGGCCGCATCGCAAAATGTTTAAAGTTCACTTTTAATGTGTTCATAAATCGCGTGTGACCTAACATTAAATATGCAATTGCTGAGTGAACTTGTTGCTAATTACAATTTGCCTGGCCATAATAAAATAATGGAAAAAGGACATAAACTGAGCTGAAAAGTGTAAAGCAATTGCAAAGAAAACAGCAAATAAAATTGTTGTGATGGAAGCTAGTTAGACGCTGATAAATTTAATAAAAACTTATTCGAATACTTGTTCTGCTTCCAATATCACAAAATAGTCATGTAATTGATATACAAGTGTTTTCTGCCCAAGGTGGGACAAATTCACGGCGCATTTCGGAAGCTTCTTTTTCGTAATTTATTTGGCGAAGTCAAATAAATTTAATGTGTCAGCGCTGCTTCCGGAGTAACGAATTAATGCAAAGCCATAAAATCTACAGAAAGGATGACCTGTTTTTTATGTTATTTACAATTATTGCCCATGTTTTGCTAAGAAGGCTATCGATTTTTATAAATAAAAAGGGAATAACTACCAGTCGCAAAGTCCATTAAGCCTTTTTAATCCATTTTATGGGAACAGGGTCTAATCGTTGAGTTTTCAGTTACTGAAATCCTTTGAAACTTGCTTTAATTAACTCAATATTTAATAAGCTGCAATTTTTAAATGGCTTTCTCGCTTCTGGGAATATTTTTCGTCTGCTTTTTTGGCATGCGAGTTTGAGCTTTGAGATTTTTTTTGTCAGCAATAGAGAATTGCGGCGAACGAAGCTAATGGAAGCACCAAAAACATAATATACAAGGACTCCGAGCAAAAGTTAATGTGAACAGCTGTCCCGCTGTTCGCTGAAAATTGAAAAGTTTATTAATAACAAAAATGTGCCGACGAAGGGAGGGCCAACATTTTGCGGGTCACATTAAACAAAGTCATTTATACATACATACATATATACACAAACAATTATATATATATATATATATATATATATATATATATATTTTTGCTTTTTTTTAATTAAAAGGCGAGGAGTAGAGCACTCAGAGCGAGTGTAATTATATTTGAACAGCAGGCAAATGATGTTTATATTTTTGAAATTAAAATAAAGCACACATTATTTTGCCAAACCAAAATCCCAGGCCCAGCAAGCAGGCAGCCAAGGGCTACACATGATCGCCGTCATCTGCATCGTATTTGTAATGAATAATTTTATGAAGCTGACACGGCTACAAAAGCAACATTATGCAAATTCAAATTCCAGCAGAAGGCATGAGGGAAGCTCTTTTCTTTTTCCTTCTTCTTTTTCTTTTTTTTTGTTTGAGCATTTCCACATCCTTGCCGCAATATTGTCATATACATACACACATGTATGTTTTTTTTTTGGCTACACACATAAATATACATACAACTTAAGCCAAACGAAACAATATTTGTAATGAGCTTATTAAGTCATATTAAAGTCCAAGTACAACCAATTTAATAAAACAGCAACTGACGGCAAACGCACATGAAAATGTTTTTTAAGCCCCCTCACATAAAGTTAATAGCAAATGGCTGGCAGAATGTTCATATTATAAATGAGCCTGACAGATGGCTTAACAGCATCCCAATTGAGCAGTCTGGCTGTGAGTTAACAAGCTTATATTAAGCTCTGTCAGCCCCAGAGGACCACTGTGGATTAAAGACACGCCAAACACAATGTGCACACAAATGCGCTCCCCAGATAGACGTGCATATATGGATAAACATATGTGCATATCCATAAAATAACGTTCATTGCATTTTTTTTTGTGGGTTTGTGCAACTTTTAGAACAATAGAGCCAATTGCGCGAATGTGGAGCTTATGCTTGCATAGCTTTTAATACCCTAAATAAAAATGGTACAAGGAAGTTCAACCCTATAAGGATACATATTCTTGATCAGCATTAGCAAAATTAGACAACTCAAGTTGTGCAACAGCATGAAACCAGCTGAAGGACGCATATTCAGCCATATAAAAATAATGTGAGAACATTCCTATCTAGCGTAACTGACTGTGGAATACTCTGCTACCATTTCCAATTGATCAGCTTAAAGCACGATTGGTTTTTATTAAATTATAATGAATTTGGGGTGTCTACAGGTGAGCATAGGACAGCAAGGACATAGAACTTATTAAAAATGGTTCAAAATGCGGACGCATAACGTATATTTGTTCTTGAACAGCATCAAAAGCCGAGTCGATCAGGACACGTCCGTCTGTGTCTCCATAACGGATATCAGAGACTGCGAAAGTTAGAAACTTCAAATTTGAATGAAAAATACTTTTACTAAAGAAACGGTATCGATGATTATGATAAGGTATTTCGGGGCAAATAATATCAGTTCCGTTATTGGAATGTTAGATTTAGCTTCAGATGCCAATTCCGATTCTGATTTTCGAATGATGCGGTTCCGATTCCAATTTCGGCTTGACAACCAGCTCTAATTTATATAAATTATGGATTAGCAACAATAGGCATATCTATGTACATGTGTATGTCTCAGAGACTGTAATGGGAGGTAAGTTCTCCTATGTCGAGTTGATTTAATTTTATCGATAATTCGCCCGTTTCGCAAATCTAAATACAAATTTACAAATTTAAATTCAATGCAAATTTTTCTTAAAGTGTTGGTTTGAATTATTCGATTCATAGATAACGACTTGTGTTTATTTTAAATTTAAAACGCGTAGCATCTATGTACAGTTGAGATGATAATCCTTGGCTATGCCCAGGGGTTCAGTTTATCTCCAGGCGAGTTCTTTTGCGCATTTTTACTTGCTTAATATTTTAAGGAGCTAAATTGTTGTACTTAAACGTATTTACTAATGCCACCAATGCGATTCCAATTTCTTTACAAATGTAGCACGCTTTCATTGAGCTAAACACAAAATTGTCAAAATTATATGTATGTCAAAAAATTGTTGCTCTTCATAATACGAATACAACTGCTCGACAATACAAATAATCAAAAGTGCAGAAAATATATTTCAAAATGTCGCTAGTTAAATATTTTTCTATTACAAGTGAGTTCCCTGTTGAGATATATATATCGTATAATTTCTTGCTGGTGCAATGTAGGAGAGAATCCCAATATATTGGCGGCCACAAGACTGATAAGTCCGCTGCTCAACAGTCCCATTATCCAGGTGGTCATATCGTTTGTGGTGGGCTATTATGCGACTACAAAGATATCCAAAATCTATGCACTCATTCGAGAGGGCACAAATAAAAGGCGCTCCAAATTAGAGTGCCAAGCGCAGCTCACTGCTGGCCAAGACAGTTCGGGTGAGCTGCCAAGGGCACCTGAATCTCTGCGTCTGACCCACCAGCAGCTGAGGCAATACGATGGAGCACATGACACCGCACACATATATACGGCGCTCAATGGAAACATTTATGACCTGACTGCGTCACGGGACACATTCATGCAACAGGGTCTCCACTCTCTGCTCGCTGGCTGCAATGCCAATGAAGTGCTCAACATTGCATGCTGCTCGATGGGCGTCTCCGCCACAGATGCCATTCAAAGGTGGGAGCGAAGCTTCAATGCTGAGTTCAATATTATTGGCCACTTAATCGAAAGCGATGCATCTGAAACGGATGAAAATCGAAATGACTACGAAACTTTGGAGTGATTAAGGTGATGGCAGCAGTCATCGAATGTTTGAAATGTTTCAATTTACTTATTAATACGACTCTTCAGATTTATGTTGTTATTGACTACACAGATAGATATATATATATAACTTTATTGTGAATATTCTTTAAATATAGCATTTCAATATATTGAGAGAGAAATAACATGTCATTAATTTTGAACTAAAATGTAATATATAATTTACAAATCTGCATTGTGCAACTTAAGTACTGAGTTCTAGTAGGTCGCAGCGCAGATATCCCAAATTTGCCGTCAATATTATAATAATAATAAAGTTGAAACAACTAAATACAAAACAAATACAAAATTACCGTTAACAGAGCTTTTCTCACTTTATTTTCATTTGTTTTCAGTTTTTTTGTAATATAATATAAGAGCATTAATACATAAGCAATGAATATTAAAGAGAAAATCTGATTGAGCACATTTGTGATTTTCAGGCCCTTTTTGTAATAACAATTAAAAGCCTAAAAAACCAAATGTTATTAAAATTTGAATATTACTTTTATATAATAATAGGAAAATCAGTTTAAAATGCTGGTTTCGGTTGAGCTTTCTGTGGAAATACCCAAATGGAACAAAGATTTCTCATGTTAAAGTACTGAGAGTCAAATCTGGAAAACGAACGAAGTTAAATAAAATTAGTGTCTGGCAATATCAAGCTTAAATCTGAACACGTTAATGCATCTGCAAGTGAAGCAAGTGCAATCTCAAAAGTACAACTAAAGGGTATTTAAATGACACATGCTTTCCGCTAATCCGCTTGAGCTCTATGTCTGAATCAATTCACTTGTAGAACAGGGCGAGGTCTCTTGAGAGGATTCGACTGAAAGCGGACTTAAAAGAAATATGCTTCCAGATAAATTCCGTTTAGCCATTGTCAGCAACGATTGGCTGACTGCCTGGCATCTGGCTTAAATGTTTTCGCCGAAGACATCGACGGCGATAACAACAAATTGTTAGCTTTGTATTTTTTTTTTTTACTATTATTGGCAAACTTTTCAGTGTTGTGTTAAATTCGCAAAAGTGGGAAATTGAATTGGTGAAAAGGTGCAGGTGATACGAGATTAAGGACCCATCAAAGCCATCAGGTGCTACACAGCTAATAAAATCAAAATTACTTTTGCCAAACAACAATACGGGCAACGTGTCTCTGGAATTTAAAAAAGTTGTCAAAAAGTTGGAGCACACTCTTCAAAATCAGTCACATGTACAAAACTCAACACTTAACACAGAGCGAACAACTTTTGGGCCCAAGTTGCAAGATGCCAGCGATAAGCGACAAGCAACAAATGCTATTCGATTTGTAAAGTTCGATCACGTTCAGGGGTGCCAAAATGGCCAACTGAAATAGGTGAAATTAATTAAAGTGCACAAAAAACACAGGAAGGGTGAAATATTTGTAGCTCTATTGCGTATTTACTAGAACAAATTTGGAAATATGTTCAAATAATGGCAAAGCAACGATTCTGTTTTTTGCAAATGTTTATTAAATACTTCGTATCTCTTGTGAACAAGATGCTTAAAAAACACACACAAACACACGAATGCATGGCAATGCTTCCCTCCGGAGTGTTCCTAATTAATGTAACCAAAAAAACACATACAAATCTAAGCTGCTCCAGTCTAGAGAGAGCTCGACTAAAAGATACCCTCAACCACTAAGCCGAAAAAAACCATTCGCAAATAGATCTTTGTCTACAGTCAGTTTGGTCAGTCGATTGGACTGCCTGAAGACGTTCTTATTATCGTATGCCTATTCTCGATCGGTCAAAAATTCTTCAAGAAATGAAATAACTAAATAATTATAATTTTTATACGTGTAAACAAGGTATTAATCAATCCAATCGGAAATCAAATGTGTGTCTCTTATTGCTATCGATAATCGATATGTCTCTGAAATCGGAAAGTTCATTCAAACAGACAGACAGACGGATATGCCTAAATCGACTAAGAATATACCTTGTGAGATCAAAGATGACATCTTCTGTCTGTCACATACTTGAGCACATCCCCATGAAACCATTGCCACACATTTTTAATGGGGCAGGGTATGATAATGTCGCAAGCAAAGCACTAATTAAGGTTTAAATATGGCGCAATATGACACAGACGAAGCTCACTTGAAGCACAGAGGACATTGGGGAATTTTGGTCGCTTGAATTACATTTGTTTTTGCGTATTTTTGTCAGTGTACTGTTCCAATGGGAGCTATTTGCTATAAATATAAATCCGTTGTGCAGCATTTTGCACATTATAAGGCGAATGGTAAAATTCCTATAAATTGAGTTTTGGTGGAAAGCCAGACGAAGTTCTTTTTGAAAGAGGTTAGACTACTTTAACTTTTTACTCACATGTGAGTTATATGATATAATAAACCGATGTCTGCAAGAAAACGACGAATACAAACAAAGTTTCCTTAAGATAGGCCTTAAAAGTGAAATCACACAACTTTATGATACATTTGTGTGCCCGTACTTATGGGTGCAGGGTATAAAAAGACAAATTAGCAATGTTCCACATCAAAGTACACATTAAATTTAAGACGATTGTCACACACACACACACACATACAGGCACACACAGACACACCCTTACATACAGCCAGGAGGTCAAATGCTTGCCGACGAAGCATTTTGCTATGCGTTGAGCATACAAAAAACGTAATTAACCGCGAACTGGCGACGCCGACAGCCAAAAAGCCCACACAGCCAGCTAAGCCAACCAACCCACCCCTGTCACCCTACAGCAGGCAACCACCCCTGCCACCATACAGCAGGCAACCAACCACCCGACCCCAAGTCAACCCCACTTGCCATATTAGGTTAATGTGACAGAAGCAGCTGTTGCCTTTATCCTCGGTGTTCGTCCTGGTTCGACTTTTGCAATTACACACTTTTGAATACAAAGTACTCAAATGACAAACATATATACATAAACATATATATGTACATATATATATATCCACATACATGAAACCTAAAGTCAGGAGACATTTAAATGTTAACTCTGTTTGTTAGAATTTATAACTTGGCTTCTTTAAGCCTGGCCAAATAAAAGCTACTCGAAGTTATTAACCGCTGAAGTTTTAAACAAGATTTCTGATTTTCTCCTCCATTCGTGTGTCGAAGTTTTGTGTTATTTAAAACTTTTGGCCTAAAGTCAGTCAAGACAAACTATGGCATTCTGCATGACTATTCTTCATTTTTAATATAAAGTCCTTCATAAAAAAAAAATAGAAAATTTCTTTGAGCAGTCGAAATTAGGCTTAAACCGCAGCGCGGTGAAAAGTTTTCTCATCATTCTGTGTAATTGTGCGGTGCAAGTTTGAGAATTTCTGTCGACGGTTCCGACCGCCCGAATTTTAGTTTGGCATTTATTCGCATAATTCAGAACTTGCCCAAAGTGAATAAAATAAAATGGCTGTTGGCCAAAAGCTAATACGTTGACAATCTGACAAGGTGAGTGTCACTGAGAGTCCGTAATCACTTTCCGGCATCTTGTGGATTACAAATTAGGATTTCAGCTTTTAATAAGTTTAAGTGCTCCAAATTTTACAAAATTAACTGAAGTTGCTCTTGAGTCTAACGATATTAAACTGGGTCAGGAAAAAGCTTCCTAAGCCTTGTTATTGTTGTTGTTGTTGTTGCATGCATAGTTAAGCAACGGTAATGAATAGCTATTTGTATAATTATTGTAATTAAAATGAACCTATGCTTAATTCAACAACTCGACATGTCATAGACAGCACATGTTCAAAAGATATATATGTATTGAGTACCTTAGTGTCTTATAATCTTATAAATTATAAAATAGCAATATTCATCTGGTTAATTGCATATGATTTATGCAGTCTCCTATCATGCACTTTCAACTTGTAGGTATGGAAACTGTCAACTCAATTTCACAACTATTTTAATACAAAATTATTAATAGCTGATTAACATATCATATAGCAATTGGTCTCTTTGTTAAAAGTATAGTATAATTTACATAACTGTAATTTGATTCCGGTCTACATGGATATTTAATCGGCAGTGTGTCTAAGGTTACCGACAGAGTTGGCAAGTATACAAGATAGATCCTATTAAGCCCCCGTCTAAAATTTGTACTAGCACAACCGGCAGCGCACACTTCCGTCCCTCAAGTTGCTAAAATAGATTCCACCAGATATCGGCTGGAATTAGTGTAATCCGCAGTCGGTTATGTCCGACTGAAATTTTCCCCTTTGTGAGTGCATTTTATGATGCAATACTAACATAGAAATGAACTTATTTAACTTCTGGCATCATTCCATTCATATTTCAATTTATTTCAAGTTTTAAGCCAAATGTCAACAATGTCAATGTTATTGAGTTTGTTTTTACAATTTGCCATCCTTTAATTTGGATAAACTTTCCAATTTACTTCAATGCAAATAAAACATGGCACAGACCCAACTTCACGTTGCCCGGCCAATGCCAATAATAATGTCAGTTTATGCAATTTTAAACATGCTAAATTTGTAGCCCGCAGCCAAAGGCAGGCAAAGGACACGAACTTTATGAGAAACAAAGGACAAAGACAAAACACAGCCAGAAGGCTGTTGTTGTTGTTGTGTGCAGCCTGCACTAACCTGCACAACTTTATTGAACTTGTCTTGTCAATTTTTAATGTGTACAGGGTATACAGATGCGTGGCACGGAAATTGAAGATGCTGTGTTGCCGATGGAACTTTGTTGGACGGTGTCTTCCATTAGTTAGCTATTCCCGAAGATGTTTGTGGACAATAAATTATGGTGCCTTGAGTTCAGCTAGTCTCCAATAACGCCTTCTGCAAAAGTTCTACGTTAAATTCTCATTTTGTTTCTCCTGACACCTTTTTAAGACACTAAAAAGCAAGAACTCTGCTTTCAGCTGAATCGAAACTTACATACTCTAACAAATAGACATAATTAGTGGCAACAGTACATAAAGTAAAAGTAGCTAATAAGACTTCTGTCAAGTTGGGTGTCAACCAAGGTATTTCATTTTGAACCACGCGCATCTAAGTAATATTGAGCTGAGAGACTTGTTGGCATCGAAGGGCAACGCGACCAGTTTGTTTCACAGACTTTGACAGTGCTTTGCTGTTGCACTCACACCAGGTTACCACGCTGTGATGAAGTATGCAACACATGCAACTGAAAGTTGCCACATAAACTTTTCGTTCGCTTGGGGCACATGCCGTGCAGCCATTACCATAATAAGTTAAGCGTCACCCATAGAATGCGCTTTTGCTCTTATATCCTTTTTCGACTTGCAACTAATTTTGCAGCAGGCGAAACTTTTCAGTTGATTCAAAATATTAAAGAGTTCTTAATGTGTGAATTTATCTGTTTGTATCCCGTAAAAGTAGTCTGGAATGCTGGGAAAACTGACATCTTGTTGCATTCATCGACTGTTTTGCTAACGTGTGTTAATTTGAGGCAGATACAAAAAACAAATATGGTATCAGGGCAGGTGAAAGATTCACCGCAACTGTATATGATCTGGAGTACTGAAACACTAATTGTTATCAGAATTTAGCACAGCGAGAAAATGTTCGCCTATAAACAGCGTTCATGATTGTGAAGGCCCTGGATATGAGTCAAATTAGTGAGCCTCTGAATGGAAAAATGACCCAATCAACTAGCGTGCCAGGACGCGTCCCGTCCAGAAATGAGGACTATGATTACAGTGCTGACAATTTGTAGCGCACCGCTGGCCCAAATTGCTGCGTACACCTTTGTCGTTGTAGCGGTAACACAGCCGAGACCTGCCAAGTTCCACAGCCATCCCCTGCCTTTCAGCCAGGCCTTTCAATGCGTGTCGTGGAATTTAAAACGGCTGACATAGCCAGCCAACTCCACCCTTCGTTGGACGTGTGCAAATGTGGGAGAAGAGGTTCTGGGTTTCATTCGCCTCCAGCAATTTGACCTGCATTCTCTCATTAATTTTTAGCCAGGTCAGCGAAATTCTGTATCGAAAAAAAAAAACCAAACAGAAAACAGGTCGACAATCGATTGAATCATCAAAGGGATATTTCGCTTCATACTTTGCATTTTTTGTAAGCACCTAATGGCAAAAACATTTCAAGACCTTGCAACTACAATAATACTTGGCACCTAAAAGGCCATAAGCATTCCTTTGAAGTTGCTCGTTTCAAGTGCGCTGACATACAACCTGAAGAGCATATTTTAGGTTACCCCCCAACATTCTGGCATATTTGTGCCAAAAACAATATTCATTCTAAATGGAAATAATCATGTTTGATCTGGATATATGTACATATATTTTTGGGATGTTATATTTTTTACTTTTTTATTTAAGGACTAATTGCTGCGTTATTTATTATTCTTTTATTTATTTTTTCTATTTGAAAGAGTGGTTCACTTAGGACATAATCTTGATCCTTAACAGCGGACAGAAGATGACTCTTCAAATTGCCAGGCGAGAAATCAATATGTGTACTTTGCTGTCTTTGCCAGGCGGCAACATCAAACAGCTGCGCTGTGGCAACAAGCTGCTGCCAGCTGGCAACATTTATGGCTCTCTCAGATAAACTTGTGTAAAGCTTTGCCCATCATTGGAGGCATACTTCTGTGAGCCCAGAATGATTGCAATTGCTATAAATTCGTACGGCGTCTTTGAGTTGGCCAACAGTCGCATTTGATGGACATGTGAGGAAGGTCAGAAACTGTCAACTATTTGAAATATGTGTTGACACTATGTTACTCAAGGCATCATAGAAACAAGGCGATAACTTCGCATCAAACTTGTTTGCTATCCTAAGTAAAATAATCAACTTTATTTAACTAACTAACTAACAACCAATTTGCATAAGATATTTAATAGTTATGCACACCATTCACTTATATGGCTAAACGTCTATATGCCCCAAACTTTAAAAGCCAGAGCCACCGAATGTAAGTCGAGAGATTAGGACTTTTGGGAAAGCCGGATTTGTTGGCAAAGGTTTGCAAACAAGTTTGTAATGTTGGGCTTACTCATGTTTTTAGTTAGTCACTACTGCAATATTTATACATAATGTAGCTAGTTTGTAAAAATGTTGTCAAACAGTTTCCAGTTGGTGAACTCGCATTTATTTAAGCGTCAAGCACACCAAGAGCATATCGCTGATGCTGCCGAGATACTATCAAACTAATCCAATAACTTGAACTTGCACATCCAAATGAGAATTTTCATTTGCTTGGCGTCTGCAGCAGAGCAGAGCACGTCCTGTGTATTGTGGAGTCAAATTTAATGGGACGCAGGTTCCGAGTGGGAAAAGTTACTTTTAATGAAGCATTTAAGCCGCCCCAGAACTAACAGTCGGCAATCCTGTAATCCGCTCTGCAGCCTGTTCGCTGAAAATGTTGCATGTCGCCCAATTAGGCGAAAAGTTAAATTGCTTGTCTATGTTATAAATTTGTGCGAAAATTGACTCGAGTGAGTGGAATTTATGCGGTGGCATAAAAATATTTTAAGCTGCTTTGAATTTAAATTGCACATTAAGTGTCGCAACTCCTTGAGCTGGTGTAAAAGCGCTGAGCATACAAAGATTATGAAATCTCGTTAAATCCCAAATGACATATGATGAGTTGGAGCACAGCACAAACCGCAGACTAATGCGAAATGCGACATACGCCAAAAAAAAAACAAGAGGGAAAAATACAGCGGAAGCAGCCAGTTAGCCTGTCCAGAAAGGACTCCCAACTTTCGTTGGTCACACGGTCTTAATTTCCCGCTTAGCCGCAGCAACCTAATGCCTTTTTCATTATAGTTGCAGTTGCATTAAAATTATGTTTATGAAACAAAAAGGTTTGCAAAACAACACAAAAAACCACAAACCGGAAAAGTTTAGCAGCATTTTCTGTAACTAACACAAGTTGACTTTTTGTACTCCAGCGGCAAGAGGTTTAAAGCGTAAGGCTTCAGCTGGAAGGGTGGGATGGGGGCGGGGTCTATTTCTAAGCTACAGCTACAACTGTGTGTGTTGAGTTAAAGCTTAAACTTAATTTGTGCAACATGTCACACACAATGCCACATCAAGTCTTTTTCAGCTAAGCCTTTGCTGACATTTTAAATTGTAGGCCTTGCAACGGCTAAGCCAGCCAAATCCTTACCTAAAGGGAAAACTATGTTTGACACCGAGTTATAAGTATAAAAAAAGAGTTTTTTTAGTTAAATTTCTTGTAGAGTACGGTGGACTAAAAGCAGTTAATAACATTTTTAAAATTAAATATTTAAGGTTACGAATTAAATAATACAAAGTGGAGAAACTAAATTCAAATTTAAAACAAAACATAAAATAAGTTAAAGGATATAATAAATGAATCTGGGGACATTCTAATGTAAAATGGTCCAATAACCCAATGAGACCAACAAGTTGTTAAGCGTTAATCTTTGATCCTGTGGAATAAGATAAATATACCCCACATAGGGCATATATATTCTTGATCTGCATCGGTCTGTTTCTATTCCATCAGTTCTAAAGCTATCTTACTGAAACTTGCCATATATCCATATTTTTGGCGCAATATTCACATATATCGGATCACTATATCATTTAGCTCCGATATGCACAATCGGTTGAAAGATGAGTTCTAGGATGGCAAAGTTTTTTGTTTAACAAGCTATCTAGATTAAATTCACCAGATATGCGCCTCACATTAAACAAAAAAAAACTTATCAACATTGGTCTACAATTTCATATAGCTTTCAAAGGACAAATGAACAAATTGTATTACATTAAATTCGTAGCCAAATACAGATGTCCCGGTTGGTGGAGTATTTTATCAAACCCTTCTTACTTATTACTTTTTCCAAGGGTACGTAAGGTTTTGTAATGCAAATAAATAGTTTCTTTTCAGTTTTGTTATATCTTAATCTTAAGCACAACACATTTGTAATATACATATGTATAAGAAAACATATAACTTAAGGATATATTTATACCTGTCAGGTGGACATTTATCCGGTTGTATTTTAATAAGTGCACTGCAAGTGGGGGCTCAGCATTCCGAATACAACTGAGACTGAGACTGAGAATGAGACTGCGACGCTCGACGCATTCATTACTCATATTTTTGTTCCGGCCGCCATGTAAACCATTTGATTAATCGCATTTAAGCAGAATTAATATCTTAAACACACATACATGCTGTGCCAGCCGGGACAGGACTTGAGCCGAAATATGATGGCAAATAACATTTAATAAGCCAAACCAGGGCACGTTGACACCATTGTGTATGTGTGTGTTTAGTACGTGACCTCATCTTGGGGCGTCCGACTCACCAATGAATCAGACCGCACATAGATCTCTGTCATGGGCATTAGCATTGCGACAGGCGAAAGATAGTTCATCAAAACTGACAAGCTCATTGGGGCAGCAGAAGGAGGACCAGAGGAGCAGAGAAGCAGGAGCCGGCTCAACTAGGACAGCGCGGATATTCACGTTTTAGAAAATCTGCATCACAACAACGGGAACAACAACAACTGCGCTGTTAGCTCAAAACGTTCCTTCTTCCCCCTCCCCTCCGCTCCGCTCTATCTTTATATTTTACACTTCTGGTGGATTCCACACTGCTGAGAAGACGTATTCATCAGTATTTCCGTCACGCAGTGCGCAAAAGCTTTTGCTGCGGGTGCGGTAGACGTGCTGGGAACGGGCGGTGGGAACGGGGTAGGGTTGGTTGGGGAGCAAGCTGTCAGTAGTTGTATGTTGACATTTCAATGACAGTTGTGGAAATTGTGAATAGCTTTCGGCTGCCATTTTGTGTTGTGGTTTTTGCCAGCAGGTTGCGCCTCGCTTTTGTTCAATTCACGCAATTTTATTATCACGGACAGCTTGCGCTGGTTAGTTACTCAAATGCTGCCGTGTGTCGGCGAATAACACACATCCATACACACCCACACACACAGATTCACACACACTTCACACAATCGGCAATTAGTCACGTTTGCTTTAGCTAGCAAGTGCTTAAATTTGCATGTTTGCTTATAATTGTTAAGCTTTTAGGGCTGTTAGCAACCTAATTGGGTGAGCCACAAGTTATTCTAATAAATCCTTTAGGTTTGAGGTGTCTGGCTGCTGCCGCAGTATTTCTAAGCTCAGACATGCCACAGATTCACGTATTACGCTATTTCAAGCAATAATCTAACCTTCGAGATCTTCCAGTTTGTATAATCTATTCTTACTTTTACACATTGAGAAACGCTTCACAACAAAATGTACACAGTCTCAATCACTTTTAGTAGGAGCTGCAAAAACTTTTAGATTCAGTTCAATAAATAAACACTAAGAAATATTTGAAAACTTTAAATCAAAATTTCGGAAACTATGAAGTCGCTATTCCAATGGCTCATCAGCTCGATGAACATTTGCAAGATAGCCAATGAAGAAAACGAATCTCAGCATGCAGCTGGAATGGAATCTTCGGCGATTCAGGAGGACTTGGAGCAACCCTTCATTATGGGATCCGAGCAGATAAGTGCAGTATTGCAGCAACTACTGAGCAGCGATGAGAACGGTCTGAGGACCATTGGCACTTTGCCCAACGCTATTAAGTCTGACTACATGCTCGGTTCCGAGTCATTGAATCGCATGCTGGAGAGTATGTTGGCGCATCCCTGTAACGACTCCGATAAGCTGCCTCTCTTTGAACCAGCCATACAGCTGTAAAAGCATACATAATGTTTATAACTTGTGAATACATTACTTTGTTTTTTTTTTAATATCATATCATTATGATCCATCGAATAACGAGCATATCCTTTAATACTCTGACGGAGGATAATCAACTTTGAAAAACTAATTCGTCTTCAACTCAAGCAATTCCCAAATCAGCAGTTTAAATATATGTAACCGCAGATTAGCGCAAAAAAAAGTTAAATTTTCTTAAAAAAATGTTTACAATAAAAATTACAAAATTATTATTAGTAATTTCGTAATGGTGCCGATTTTATTAACCGATTTTAAATGCCAACAATTAAAATTGCCAGCTGATTTTTGTTTACAAATATTCTAAGGTGTTGCCACATGTGCAAATGTAAGTAAAATCAATGCAGAGTGGCAGCACTATTCGTTGTATCGATAGTTTTGACGTAGTATCGTTTGCATTGGTCACACTGGCTGCATTTAATATAAACACAAAAACTAAAATGCTACCTGGCGTTGGCGTATTTGGAACTGGAGAAATAGCCAATGTGCTGGTGCCGCTGCTGCGCGAGAAGGGTTTCGAAGTCAAAGCCATATGGGGACGCACCCTGCGGGAGGCGAAGGAAACGGCCAATGCACTGGGCGTCACATTCTACACAAACGTCATTGACGAGGTGCTCCTGCGCAAAGATGTCGATCTGGTGTTCATTGTGTGCCAGCCGTTTCTGCACGCCGAGATCTCAGTCAAGGCGCTGGGCATTGGCAAGCATGTGGTGTGCGACAAGCCAGCTGGCCTGCATCAGATGGACTCCATGAAAATGGTGCGTGCCTCGCAATACTATCCCACGCTTATCTCTCTGGTGAATCATCCGCTGAGGTTTCTGCCCGCTTTTACACAAATGCGACGTTGCTTGCAGGATGAGCTCATCGGACCGATGGGCGAGGTAGTTCTAATGGATGTGCGTGTCCAAATGGGTACACTGTTTCCCGAGAAGTACAATTGGATGTGCGACGCACAGATGGGCGGCGGCGCCCTCAATCTGGTAGGCAGTGTCGTCGATCTAGTGAACTTCCTGCTCCAGCAGCAGGCGGTGCGTGTCCATGGCGTACTGCGTGCCCATACGAAAACTACAGCGGCCATCAATGGTATACGCCAGATAACGGCACCCGATTTCTGCAATTTCCAAATGGAGCTGGCGAGTGGAACGCTCGTCACAGTGGCCTTGCACAGTCACACAGTGCCAACGAGGACCTTCTCGCAAGAGGTGCTCGTCTATGGCAGCAAAGGTCATCTGGTTGTACGTGGCGGCGACCTCTTCGTGCTGAAGGAGTCCCAGCAGAAGGAAGAGGCAGTCTATGTGGATGTCCAGGATCTGCATTTCAACACAAACAACTCGCTGCTGCCACGTCCCTATATCAAGGGTATGTGCAAAATGGTCGGCGCTCTCAAGGAAGCCTTCAACAGCAAAGAGTCCAGCTGGATAAAGGCGCCCGTCTCCACCGCAGCCACCTTTGAGGATGGCCTCTACGTCCAAGCCGTGGTGGAGGCCATACGAAAATCGAACGAAACCCGCCAATGGCAGCGGGTCCAACTGAGCACAGATGCTCCACTCAACCACGACCAGATCATTCGCTACGGATATGCGCGAATGTCTACCATGTGAATATGTTGCGAATGTTTATATAAGTTACATATTTATTTATTGTATTGGCATTTATATTTTGCATTAAAAAAATATACTGTTAAGCTTGTAAGATAAATATAAATTGAAAGTTACTAATATACACGTTTGTTGCTCTTCAAGTGTGCTGGGATACGATAGTACTTACATCTCTTGCCTATATAGTAATCGTATATCGTATATTGGTCGAAGTTCAGGATAAATATAGACATTCAAATTCAATACAATCATTGCCATTTTATTACAAATTTACCATTTTATTTATAGATATTAAAATAAACAGCCATATTCTAGTTTTCCGTAGCAGGCTATAAATTCTTGAGATTAAATATTTATCTAACTTAAAAACTAAGACAGCAAACATTAAATATAGTACACAGTGTTTTTGTTGTATGATCTTCGCCATTGTGGATGAATATGGTATAAGTTTTGGCTTGACAATGTTGAAACCCCTTAACATTTATTTAATGGTATGATGAATCGAAAAGTATATAAACGGCAAGCATTTTTAGTGTTATTAATAATTTAAGTTAATTTAAGATTTGCTTGTTCCTTTGGTATCTCAGCCTTAGAAAACTAAACTAAACTCGATTTAAAAATTTAAAAAAAAATAATTAAAATTCATGAAAACTTTACCCTAAAGCCTGTTGTGTGCAATTTAGTGAAAGTTAAACAAATGATTTAAAATATTTAGTTAAATGTAAATAAATATTTAAGTTAAATATATTTTAAGTTGCTTGGAATATTTAAAACAATTCGAATAAAAAAACATAAGAAAGCTGCTCAATACTCTATTCCCAGAGTAATCACTGCTAGGAGATATATGTATTTAAATATTTTGATAGAAATGTGCATATTGGAATAGATTTGGAATGACTTTCTAAGAGGTTTTTCAGAAGTATAGACTCCAGGTCTCAAATATATAAATATATATGCGTTTACATTAAGACGGACAGACGGACCGACAGTTAGACAGACATTTAACAAAAAGCAATTTAGTCTCTTCCTCCTTTTTGGGAACAGGTTATGAAAACAAATAATAAGCACCAGCTAAATACATATAAATACATGTCGTAGTATACGACACTAACTAATCGTACGGAGAATATATATGCGTATCTCTCCTTATCGTTTATTTAGTTTGCGCCAGAGGGTAAGCACCGTGAGCAGATGCATCACGCCAATCACAATGGCCATCAACAGGATGCAGTCGGACATGTGCACGTCGGAGATCATCATGTACTTAAGAAACACTTTGGGACTACGAAAATGACAGTACATAACACCATCGGGGCACTCCAGAAACGGACGATCCATGCCGTAAATGGCGTTCAGAGCACCGTGGAAACCAGCACGGAAATAACTCAAATGCCACATCCAACGGAACAGCGGCGTTATATCAATATACCTGGTGCAGAAGCCAAACACTGAGAACATGACAGCCAATATCGGACCCAAGAAGACGGCAAGCTAAGTAAAAACAAATATCGATTAGTGATCAATAACCGACGTAAATGAATTTGAAGTACCTTAGTTGGCAGCGTGGCACCCACAAAGAAACCCCAAGCTTGTGCACTGAGCGACGCCAATATGGCCAGCAGCATGAAGTAATAGATCCGGAAAGCGTCGACGCTGTCATTGTCCGTCAGATGTACGCTGATCATTATGTACAGCGCCGTACATAAGCTCTGTTGTATAAATTAGAATAATGTTAACAAGGCTTTGTATTTGTTAATCGAAACCTACACTTGGAAAATGGATAAAAAGGGTATAATGATGTCGTGCCATGATATGTAACAAGCAGAAGGAACCATCTCCGACACCAGAAAATATTTATATATGCTTGATCTACATCAACAACTTTCTGTGTCTGCCTTTAACTCGATTTCAGAGAGCTCAAAATCTAGAGACTTTAAGTTTTGCATATAAGTTAAGTTAAGTTAATTACCTTTTACTTTACGAATCGAAAGAATTATTTACATATTTATATACATATGTACTCTTAGCACTATATACTATTGATGAACCGTACAAATTGCATCAAGATCGCACAAGAAGCACACAACGTATATTCATAATATTCAGCAAACATAAGCAATTTCTATATATATATGTATATATATATATGTATATATATATACATATTTATATGCATATTTATGATAATCGAAGCGGGCGGAATTGTAGACACGTGTTGTCGCAATCGGACTATTTTTATTTATTTTGTGGCCTTTCAGTGTCTGTGCAAGTCATATGCATTATAGAGCATGAACATCTTCAATTATATTTTTGCATTGAAGTGTGCAAAGTGATTTAAATGGAAATTTGGCCAATTTAAAAGCAGTGCTTAAATCGATTCAATATGCTTAACAGGGTTCAGGGTGCCTTTTAGTCAAGCTCTCTCGATTAGAGCGTTCTTATTTGTTTTAATTAAATACGTGATTACGGAACAATAAGAAGGCAAACACAAGTACGAATGGGTGCAGTCTCAACTGCGCAATACTCTGTTATTTATAGTGAAAGCACTAAAAAACAATTATTTGAATATACAATAATTATTTATTTTTCTACAGAACGGCAAACTTTACTAAAGAACTTTGTTCAGTTCATAATATCGAATAACCTATATACACGAAATATCTGTCTTTTAAGTTATGTATTTTTCCCAGTTTTAAATACTTCTACACAAGCTTATACCATATAATTAGAAACATGCCCTCGAGTGATGGGAATATAAGAGAAACATCATAATAATTGTAGTTGTTGAATGTGTCATGTAACGATCAAAGCAGTGAATCGTGCAACAAATGACTTTTTCATTACTACTCAGCTTTAATGTTAATAAGGCTCCCAGGTATAACTTGGATAGGTCACTGAAGTAGCTATAATGACTTTGTCATGCCAAGTTTGTATCCCATTCACACTACATTCTCATTTATTTATTTAAAATTAAAATTCTCCCACAACTTTAATGATTGATTTAATTTGATCATCAAATGGTAAGACTTACTTGAAAGGGTATTTCGAAGGAGATCAGCGATAGAAAGTAGGGTCCCAGCTTGTACCAACGATTAAAATGTTCTCGAGTCAACATATGAATGTGTAGCGGAACTGCAATCAGATAATTAAGACATTTATTAAACATTTGAAATCAACTCATCATAAACAATAAGGCTTAAATACGTAAACATAATTAAACAAAAAAGTGTAAGGCAGCTTTTGAAAGGAGTGCCCCACTTGAAGGCAGCATCATTTTCATGCAACTCTCGTTTTTACTTACATATATTAGTACACAACTTAAAATACCCACAAACACACCCACTGCAGCAAGCTGCGTGAGTCAACAGCGGCAGCAGCAGTGGAATCTGAAACGGGGCCAACTCGTTTGTTTCCCATGATTACATCAACTATTACCACTGAGTCAGTTTATAGGGGAAAAGCTAAGCTGAATAGTTTGTCCACATATATCTGAGGCGCTCTTGAATAAATTTATGCAGTTCATTAGTAGAATGGGAATAATTGTGATATATATACATATATATATATATATATATATATATCTAAAATTGTATGCGATAAAGTTAGGCTTCATCTGCAAATCAGCTTAAAGAATCGACAGACGATCATAGATAGGATCTATTTGGATGTTTACATAAATGTGATCCAGAGTGTCCCAGATCCATTCAAGTTTAAATTTGAAGACATTAGTTAAATTTCCAACATTAAAACAATATATAAACAACATAATGTGATTTTAAACTCCTGACTAAACGAGTTGTCATTTTAGAAACTAGAGCTTAAAACAATTAAGTTTAAATACATACTTGATGAGCTGGAAGATGCAGCATTCTGCTGCTTACGGACAACTTCATAGCTTCATTGTAGCCTTTTAAGCCAAGTTTTGTGGGACACAGGAAGACAAGCAACCATTACATAATAAAATTCGAAAATTACTGCTGCGAAGCTACTGCGAATTGTTGCCAGAATTACATAACTGCAAAGATACTTTGTTTGGTTTCTGGCTGCAGCTAAAGAGTTGACAAAGTTGGCTGCCTCAAGAACTGGTCTCAACAAAGGGGCGAGCACCGCAAAGAGAGATACTCAGTTTTCTCATTGAAAGCATTCATTGTGGATGCATTTACTTACAGGTCAATACCACTGCCATTTTGCCGGTGTAGACCAACAGCAGTGTGGATCCATACAGGTAGACATAGTTGCCGAGCACAGATGAGGCGCTGTTGCCCACATTCAAGTACAGGTAGCCGAAAATGACGCCGATGAAAATGTGCGAGAAGATGCGGGCCAACAACAGAAACTGTAAATAAAAATTAAAACAGGTATTACACACATATTGTAACTTAACCCACTTATACGGCGATTATGCATCCACCAAAGAGGCTGGACTGCTAAAAATGCCATTGCCATAATGTGCACCAAAGCAACACTTGGTGCATTAACTGTGTGAAGGTTGTCCCGTCGTTGAAATTTGTGTTTTTCATTATGGCCACAGTTGAGTGGTCAACACGAACTCAGAACTCAGCTTAGCTCAGCTCAGCTCAAGCCCACTCCCCTTATATGTATACACAAACATATTTATGTGTGAGCTCTGTCTAGCATGCACTTATCCGCAGATAGAACAACAAATCAATTTACAAGACACTAACTCAGGCACTCGGATTGAAAGGCAAACAAGCAAATGCGTTACCAATTGTGTGGCATGTAAATACAACAATATATGTGCAAGTAGTCATACATTTGCTGATTAGATTTGCTCGTTAGGCTGCCATGTCGAATCCGGAGTCCTACCTTAAAATGCGATTCAAGCCATCTTTCTACTCAATGAGCACGGCTTTGAGCTGTCAGGTAATTTAATTGCAATCTTCAATCATTTATCTGTTGAAAAGCAATCGATGTGGCAGCAGGCTTGCTTATCTTTAATTATCATTTTATTATAGACACTTGTACATTTTAATTTTATGCATCGTTGACCTTGACCTGATTTTTTGGCATGGCCAACTTTTTGTTGTTATTGCGATTGACAAGTTTCTCTGTACTCACATAGTTTCGTCTGGAGCATATCAAAATGAGCTTCATCAGCAGCAGATATTGCATAAGGAACGAAGCTGGAACGATGGCTTTAAGCTGCTCGGGCTGATTGGCAAGCCCTTTAACTGAAACTGTCTCATTGGCAAGTGGCTGCTCCACTGAATCAATTGGCGTATTCAGCGCCCTGATCTCATCCAGTGCCAGCTCTTGTTGGGCGGGTTTAAAGTAACTGTAGCTTGAGAACTGCTCCAGACTAACTTCAGGCAGCACCTCAGACGATGCACTTCGTTGTTTGCCACCAATTGCGTCTGTAAATGAATCAGATTTGCACTTAATAACTTCAATTTAAAGTCAAATATAAACCAATATAAACAAATATATTCCGTACCGTTTAAGGTTGTTATAATCTGCGACATGTCGTCGGTGTTCGGTTGCACTTTGGCATCCGCATAATACTTTGTATTCGCTGCTGCTATCAGATTATTAAGATCACATTGATGCTCTCCAACGGCCACTTCCAGCACTGTTTCGAATAAAATGCAATTTCAGGTTAGGCATATGGTACCTATAGAGGAAGGGGCGGGGCACACATACTGAAATCCGCCGGATTGTGATAGCTGGGACAAACGAGTTGCTGATCGGCAAGAAACGGCACCACTTCCTTCACTCTGCCTTGGTACATGCAGTGTCCATCCACCACCGTATACAGCTTGTCGAACATCTCGAAGATTAGCGCGCTGGGCTGGTGAATGGTGCAGACTATAGTGTGGCCCTGGGAAGCCAGCTTCTTTAGCAGTGATACGCACGAGCTGCACGAGGAGCTGTCCAAGCCACTGAAAATGACAAAGTTGATATTCAGTTTGTTGATTTGCTTGATAAACAAGAGTTGCCCAAAATGGTGAATGAATTTGTGTTGGGAGCAGACTAATGTCACATGCGCATCATACACGTGAGGTTCCCAATCTGTCAACACTGGAAAATTACCAAAAATCAAATTATATGTCAACCGGTCTAGCTGATACCACAGTGTCTTGATGTTACGATTATTTTTTAGCTATACACATTTAATTTATATGGGTCATAAAAGCATCAATTACTTTTTGCCTTTTTGCCCAACATTTTGATGTAGCATATATAATTATTTTAGTTAAGCTGTCTTAACTCAACCCTTTTTAAGTCAAGAAATTTCATCTAAAAGATATATAATTAAATTTATACACAAGAAATGAGTCTTGTATATTTTTAGTTTATCTTTCTTAACTTCATTTTATGCCTTCTTATGAGCTTATGAGCATGACTGGCTTTAATAAGATTTAATAAGCGTTTCAAAATGATTTTATAGCTGGGAACCTGCTTTATTTATTTGATGTCTGTCAATATTTTATATATCCAATATAAATGGCTACTCAAATTAAACTAATCGATTTGCTACTCCGTTTTGATGTTTGTTTTTTACTTTGCATTTTCAAGATTAATTATAATAAATATATATATTTATATAAATTTATACATATATATTTATATTAATAAAATATATTTGTTGGTTTATTATGAACGTAGCAATCATTCCATTTTCGATTTCCGTCTTGCTTAGACGATCGGTTATCTTATTTGTTATTCATTAGTTGTCACTTTGCATATCAGCTATCAACTTACGTTGTGGGCTCATCCAGATAGAGCACTGGCGGATTGCTTATCAATTCCAGGGCAATCGCGAGTCGCTTTTTCTGTCCGCCAGAAAGTTTGCCCGTCAGCACATTGTAGCGATGATCCAGACCCAAGAGCGACAAGATGTGCTTTATCTATAATAAAAATGCAAGTAAAAATGGCAAACAGATTTAGCAGGGTTTTGGGTAATCTATAAAATTGTGAACAACCTGTTGCAAATCTCTGGATTACTTACCAAAGACAGCTTCTTAGCTTTCTTCACGTCAAAGCCAAGTTTCAAGTGTGCCGCCATCAACATTATTTCGCTAACCATCAGCTGGGGACGCAGCAGATCATCCTGGTGAATATAACACGACAGCTGACGAAATCTGTCGGAGCTGGTGGCCATCGGATTGCCATTGACTCGAATGTTGCCCGTGACTCCGGTGGTGCTGCAGAGCGCAGAACGCAGAACGGAGAGAAGACCCGACAAACAAGTTGAAATCTCGTCAAATACAATTTATGTGTGTATGGGTAATCAACTCAAGTTATGTTGACGGATGCAATTACACACACACACAGGCACACACAGACACACGTACGCACACAGACAAGTTTCAAGTTCGTAGTTTAATGACCGATAAGCATAAATGGCAAGCTTGTAGCGACTGCCTGGCGAAGAGATACTCTGTATTTTTACATACCAAACCAGACAGAGAAACGATTGTCGATTTACTTTTCATTTGAAATTGATTTTTGATTTGATTTCATTTAGTAGCTTATTGAGTTGATATTTGAGATGTGTTCAGCAATTACGCTCAGTGGCAAATTATAATAATTCTCTGGGATTAACACTGTTAATTCCATCAACAGCTACAGAATTAATCTGATAAGTGGTTTGGACTTCGGCTGCGTTTCAGCAGCTCACCGCTAATTAGTTGCGATAACGTTTAGTAAGAAATCCGATTTGGATTATAGCATTTTCCAGCTGTCATAGCTGTCGACCGTATGTTAATAAATTACGCAAGATGAATCATTTGTTTTCGCCGATTAGCAAGAATGAGACACACAAATCTTACTTACCAGAATCCCGACATAACATTCAGCAGTGTGCTCTTGCCCGCTCCGGAGGGACCCATAATGGCCGTCAGCTCACCCGATCGAAAGTTACCCTGCAGACCATGCAGGATCTCCTTGTTAACTGCGGAATGATGGCAAGTTTAAGGACCCTAGAGAAATTAAGTTTTATTCAATAAGCACTTACCAAACTTGCGTTCAGGAAACGAGAATTTGCGTATCTCATAGCGCACGTTGGAGAACTCAATGTCCACCGGATCACACTGAGCGAAATTGACATGTGCAAACGCATCGTGATAATTGTGGTGTTGAAATGCGTTCAAATTGTTGACTTTGGCAACAGACGCGACCGAAACGGACATCCCGGATTCGCTTATCGATGTTTCCGAGCCGGCGCCCAAGCTGCAACAGTTAATTCCCAGGCAGCCAGTATGAGGCTCATTCAGACTGTCACCGCAGCTGCGGGCACTGCTGCTGGCATCGCCGCCTCCCCCACAGCAGGTGGCGGCATCTGTGGCTTTGATATCTGGCAAGAGTGTCATCTAAAGGCGTTAATTGTGGAACACAGTTCCGCTTTCAGTTCACGCGAATTTATTTCTTCTCCGGCCAACTGTAAAACGACAGCCAAAAAGTGTAAAAATATGACCAAGCGTACTTGAGTAAATATAATCATCGACCTGCAGGCCAGACGAATTATATTATAAACATTTAATTATCACATTTCCGCTGCGAGACTATTAAAAAACTGATCTTAAAATTTATTCGTCGTACGTCGAACTATGACTTTATTTACATAGTATTTTGCGACTCGTTCCTTGAAGGAGGTCATCAACAATATATATTAGAAGCTCTAAAACTGCTGAAAATGTATAGCTACATTTAACTTGAAGCTCATTAATAATTTTTTCGTTAAATGTTTCGCACATATTTGAATCATAATTTGACACTATTGTTAAAACTGGTTCAGTTGTGATATTTATTCACATCAAACATCAATCATATAGCACTCGCACGTTAATTGCAAGCAAAATAAAGAAAAAAATAACAAATGTTTAGCGAGTGTTCATTTGCATGTTGTTGTCACAGGTCAGTTACAGCTAAACATAAGTAAAGCAGCTTATTAATACATAAACAAGACATTCAAAAGACTGCTTTCCAGTTGTAGACCTAATTTCAGTATAATTAAATAATTTTTGTTATTACCCAATCAATTTAAATCGAAGAGGGAAGAAATATGTCTCATATGATTATGCAAATTTTATCACACAGCTTTGCTGTTTTGCTTTGCTAAAAATAACTATGTTTTGGGAGATTTAAATGTATATTATTATCATAATGATAATCGTTTTGGCGACTTGCCTTTGCTGCTTTAAATCTAAGCAATTCTCAAGACTGATATTGACTTTGGTGTCAATTCAAAATCAAAAAGTTGATAGCCGAAAACCAGTTTGAAAACGCCGTCGAAACTGGATAATAGTCGTGAAAAATTAAATTGTTTTTAATTACAGTAAAAGGCGTGTGCCAAACAATTGTCACCAGGCCAAAGCCAATGATAACCGTCTAGCCAACAATCTTGCATGAAATCGATTTCGAATGCGCCAACAATATGTCATTATTTACAGTGTGTGTACTTAAATTGCGTACTTAAATTACACATTTACGCACATTGTAAACTACGGTGCGAAAAACAACTAAGATCGCACGACTAACAGTTACCCTGCAGTCCCTAGGCCTATTTTACTTGGCATGTGAGAAATGACGACGACTTCAACTCTTGCCGCAAATACTACAGAAGCGAATCGATTGTGGCATGTTTGAGTACATTTGAAGTGCAGTTTGTTTTAGAAATCATTAATTGAATCAATGCCAATTGAACTTGACGCACGAATGTTAAGGTTTCGTGGCTGATCGTTGTGCCATACATTTATTTAAGGTATTTTTTAAAATCGATTCTAGAAGAAAACATTTCAGATAATTGCAAAATCGATGCTAGTGCTATAAGGAGTATTACATCATTTATTATTTATTTTAAAATCGATACAAGAAAAAAAGCATTTCAAATAAATATGAATTAGCACCTATAAAATTTTAAAATGTGAGTTCATTAGAGAGTTTGGTACACCTTAAAGTACAGCAGGATTAAGAAATACCCTGTACTCGCTGATGCCTCAGTCACAGAGAAATTTGTAAGCACGACCATTAAAGCATCTTTGGGGTCGTCAATCTCGGCATCTCGGCAGGTTCGTTAACCGAATAACTGAAAGGTGCCGACTTCTCACACCTTTTATGGGACCTATCAATCAATGAACTGAATCGTTGTGGTGATCATTGCTCCCTCGTTAATGTGCCAAATAATAATAATGAATACCATTTTCTGGATTTGTAATTTTCTAATTATGTAATACAAATGTTATGTATTTGA
The DNA here is from genome assembly GCA_035044325.1 of Drosophila nr. medialis 2 BK-2023a. Lineage (NCBI taxonomy): Eukaryota > Metazoa > Arthropoda > Insecta > Diptera > Drosophilidae > Drosophila > Drosophila nr. medialis 2 BK-2023a. The sequence goes on along the minus strand of JAWNMH010000410.1, from coordinate 1,149,475 downwards.
CCGGTAGAATCAAACTTGCGAATACAGAATAAATGACTTCGTCAAGGTCAGCACGTGGCGATCGAAATTAAAAACAAATGCTGAACGCGAACTTTTTCATGCGGAATCCAGAACCAATGCGGTGATCAAAATTGAGTATATATGTATATATAATACATATATATAATATATATATATATATGTATATAATATATATATATATTTTCACATACATACGCACTCACATATACAATAATATCACTGCTATTCATCAATTTTTATGCTTCCTAGCAAAATACTGTAGCAAGTAGCCGGTTTTGTATTCGAAATGAGGGTAAACAAAAACAAAATAATTAAAAATTGTATGTAACCGACAACGGAATACTTTGTAAAACAAGCTAACAAACATACGGTTGACTATTTAATTATGAGGTTAGTGATCCTTCAACACCTTAAGCTGTACAACTACGAGAGATCAGAGATTATCCCAGGTTAGCAACAAAAAGAATTCATTTTCCAGGCGACTCGGTACGAAATAATTTTTTCCCCAGTGGGAACAGAGTACATGTATCAGATCTTGGTATTCTAGGAACAATTTATGTTCCCTGACATGGCTTTTCACGAACGAAAATACAACTGCGCATAATCAGAGAACGACAGAGAAAGAAGAGTGGGAGCAATAGATAAACAGACAGACCGACAGACGGACAGACACGACTGGCCTACTTTGGAGTTATGTTGTGGGGAGCTACGTTAGAACAGATCATAGGCAACAGAATACAACTAAAATCTTCACTTCTCTCCTTTTCTCTCTGTCTCTCTCTCCCTCTCTCTCTCCCTCCCTCTCTCTCTCTCGCTCTCTTTCTCTCGCTGTCTGCCACAATTACGCTTCAGAGACCCCAAAGAGCTTACTTACTCTCTCTCTATTTATATATATATATATCTCCCTCTTTCACTTAGATATGTTCTGCGTGAATTTGGGTGTTGGAGCGGTCAAGTAAACGAACCTGTTGGCTTGGCTATCGTTGCTGTAGTCTGCTTCAGCTTATCGCTCGTTTCGACGGCTGCAGTGGTTATGTTTGTTTTGATTTTGGTTTTTGGTAGTAACAATGATGACAAAAAGGATTGTACGTTAAGTTAAAACGAAAAACAACGCAGAGACACAAACACTTAATTTATGAATAAAGCGCATGTAAAAATAGGCATGCAGACCTCCGTCTATTTTAAATAAGCACTGAGGATTTGCAGTTATAACACGCGATCGTCGGAGGCAGCATTTGTATAATTTAATATTGGACTCGTGTGAATTTCGTTTGTAATTTTGAGCGGCAATTCTTTTGTATTTGGCTGTCAGCCATCTCCGTTACACTTGAATTGCAGCAAATTCATTTATTTACACACGCACATAGCACATACACAGAGATATCGAGATTGTGTGCTTTTAACTAAAATTAACTTTAATATGGAAGGGAACAAAGGCTTATTATGAACCGAAGCTTCATAAGCTATATATTTACATATGTACGTGTGTATTTTTGCACATATAACAAATGCAATTGCCTCCTTTGATATTGTTGTCATTCGTTGTCGCTTTCTTCGCTTTGAGGCCCGTTCTTCGATGAACTTATGCAGATCGACGACGCGTAAATGAATTTTAATTGTGCACCCATACACTGTACATTATTTACTTTTACGCTTTTCACTTTGGCGCGCCTCGATCGGTTTAATGCACGTTCCACATCAGCCGCTTGCTGCCGTTGAACTAAAGAACCCGCTCCCAGCGGCTTATTATTATAGTACTGTCAGCTAACTCAGTCCAGATGCTCGCTCAGCTGTGCCGGCATACAATGGAGCCAAATTCTCTCTAGCGAGTGTAAAACAATCTCTGGTCGAGAGAGCTCAACAAGGAGATACGCTAGACCCATTCATTTGACCTCTTAGTATATACGATGAGACGTCTCAACTTAAGTTCAATACAAAACAAACAAAAAAAAATATTTTTTATAATATATTTTCTTTTCGTGCTCGAATCGTTTGTGTTTTTTTTCCTCTCTTTTTTGTGAAACCAAAACAATGTATGACACAAATTAAACAAGAATACCCACTGTGCAACGGAAGTGATCGAAATTTGTTGCTCTCTCTCTGCCTCTGCAGTTTGCCCACTCTCCCATTAGTTCTCTCCCGGTCCGGGTCTTGTTAAGTTTTACGTTATATTCGAGGTGTTCCGTTGTTTTGCAAATCATATTTTAAAATGTTAAATGTTTATGGTCTTAAAAAATGTGTGTAAACATATTTATGTACCTACATAACTTAAAATTTCACTGACTGTAATAGCAATGACCTCCATTTCTGTATCCATTAAAAACGAGCAAGAAGAGTTAGCACAATTAAGTAAGCAATTGCATAAAAATGTGCAATAGGACTAAATGTTTAACATATGTATATGTAATTGTATATGTATATGTATATGAATATGTATATGCATATGTATATGTATATGTATATGTATATGTATATGTAAATGTATATGTATATGTATATGTATATGTATATGTATATGTATATGTATATAAATATGTATATGTATATGTATATAAATATATATATGTATATAAATATATATATCTATATGCATATGAATATGTATATGCATTTGTATATGTATATGAATATGTCTATGTAGTGATCTATTACATATGTATAACATGTATGTAACACACAATGTATGTTTGCCAACGATATATAAATCATTGGGATTTTTTAACTGTATGCTGTGGTTTTTAATAACTAGCGACCTAGGGGCAATTAACGCGTCAGTTTTTACCGTGGTCGGCTAGACGCGTACACAGTGCAAAGTTTCCCCAGTGGCTTTTTTTACAGTTAAGCGTAATCTCCACTTGTATTAATACTTTTAAATGAGTACTGTTTGACCTACTAATTTACAAGAAGCGCACCACACCGTTGAAGCTATAGCCAAAATGAGGTAATCACAATGAAGGAAACAATTGGGGGAAACTGCGGATTATCCGATTAACTTAAAAGCTGCAACACACATTTCAAAAGTCCTTTATGGAAAGAAGATATGAAAACAGTCGGGCGTTACCGACTGCGAAATACTTTGATACCATACGTAACTCCAGGCCTGCTTGATGGTCGTAAGCGTTGAGTGTGCAAAAACTCATTTATATCGCTTACACGAAAAATCAAGTCGCGGGTTCGAATCCCGCTGCAGGCATGCTTGTTCGATGTTTGGTAGTTTAGTCTTCTTCTTATTCTTGTACTATCTCCATCTCCATCTCTATGTCTTATCACTCTTTCTGGGAGATCTACGGTATCACAACGGGCCAAAACTGGCTTAAGTGTGTCGGCAACCGTTAAAGCCTAATCTATATAATGACAAGAGGTAGCACAGATCAGGGTGTAGCCAAGAAATACTGTCCAAGTTTGGTTTTCAAATTGAGGACGATGTTAAGCTAGTTACCTTCCTTCGAAGCTTGCTAACTGTAGCTCTTAAATTATGGGAGATATGGGAAATATTGAAAATATTTCGGAACTAGCCATTTAAAATTTTTAGTGTCGGGGGCCTGGGGGCGACGGAGGTGGGCGAGGCATATCCCAATCTTTGAAGGACATCTCCAACAACCTACCCACCAAAAATTTTCTTTAGCCTTAAAATAGTGAGAGATATGTGGCCCCTCATCGATTTGCGAATATCGATTTTCACGATTTCCTAGCCACCTAGAGGACGTAGCACTCCAATTTTAACACCTTGTCTGCTCCAAGTTTCAAGTCTCTCAAATCTCAGACATAGGACAAGCATTGCACAGGACCAATTTACTCTGATACCTTCGGTATCAATGTATAAAAAAGGTATTGCAGAAGTTCACATTTAATTGTATTATATATATTTTTCTAGATTTAACGAAGATTAACATATTCAAGTTAAATAGCGAATTGGAAAAGCAGTAAGTACTATCTGGCCCATAGGAAAAACATTTCTTATTCAAGTGCATTCAAAACTATTAATTATTTAGTTACCTAAGCAGACTTTAAACAGATTATGTAACTCGCATCGAAGTAATATAGATCAAAGTTGATTAGGATCAATAATGTTAAATGTCATGATTTGTGGATAATTGAATAATTAAAGAACAGAAAATAAAGTTTAACATTTTTTTTACACAAAACACACTTGACTTACCAATTGCCTACTTGTCGTAAGTCTATTAGAGACGTCCAATCAATAACACTAGATAACAAATTATGAGTACTTATATGTATATACAAATAGACAGTGAACAACTAAATGCAGATTAGCTCATGTATTTAATGGAACGACATTTGTTGAATTTACTCTGCAACTTTATGCAACAAAAAATAATGGTTAATTGTTTGCACACTTTGTTAGCTAGTGTAATTTGAGCTATTTGCTTGTGTTGAGTTGTGCATAGCGTGTCAAACAGTTCTCTGATCTGTTGGCACATTGAACCAACGTATAAATAGCATTGGTCTAAGTGTCAATTAGATTACAATAAAGCCGGAGGCGATTTTATGAGAGCAATTTGAGCCCGCAATTAATTAAAATGCAAAACCCAACATTAACGCAAATAAAAACCGTCCTCTAATTTTGTTGTACAGTTTTTAATGCGCGTAAATATGGTTATTTACGTAACAGCTGGAAATACACAAGTTAATTATATTTTCTTATACTGAAACATTTAAAAGGGGTGTAATCAAGTTGAGGAAATGTTTCGAGCATCTTTGACCCCCTTTCAAGTTTAAATTGCACATGACAACAACAACTTCGTAATTTCTTTATATGCTTAAGCTGATAACACCTGACATGAGAAAGCAGCGTGACAAACCTAAATAATTTCTCATATTAATGTCACATAAGATTGTATATATGTATAAATACATACGTATATAAATATATATATATATAGGTATAGAAGTATGTACTGTACAAAGTCATTCTCACAAATGTTTGTTAATAGAATATAAGAGGTCAGTGGGTTCAACGCCTGTTATGAGTATGGACATAACTTTAAACTCATTTGCGAAAAGTGATCAAAAAGTTGCAAAAAAAGTAACTATATTTGCAAAAGATATACAAGGCAAAGCAGCATTTAATTCGTGCATTCCCACTTTAATTCGCAACAAAATACGCAAAACGCCAACTGTTTTTTAATAAGCTGTATATATATGTATATTATATATAATATATATAAATATATAAGTATACCTGTATACCTGTACCTGACGTGTATATATATGAAATACAGTCAGCCATTATCAATCGAGCGCAGCAGTGGGCAAAAATGGACAGATCATTTGGTCACTAATTAATCCATATGGCGAATCAATTGATATGCAAACAACATCATCGTTACTCTCAATGGACGCTACGAGAGGGAAGGGCTACACATACATGCATAAATATGTATATATAAACATATACGTATATAGACCTGACGTTGAATGAATTGAAATACGAGTACAATCAGCCTAAAAGTTTGTTGCAAGTAAACGATGAGCACAAGTGAAAATGTCAAATACACCTTAGGTTCAAATGATTAAGGTATCGGGAATCTTATTCCCTATATAACACAGAATGGCATAAAATTTACCCACCATTTAGCAATAAGATCAGGCTAATGTATTTGTTTGGTGTATATGCTAGAGTATCCAAACCTTAACCAATCAGCAGAGATTTCATTTGTATAACTACCTACCTTTATTGTAAATTGAATAAAGTGGGTAGAAGTAGTAGAACATTCTAGGGCACTTACAATATTTAAATGTGCAAATTAATTAACAAAATCGTGATCAATGAATACCTCGATAACGACAAATTGTTATTGGGTAAACAAATTACAAACAAATTCAATTTACATAATCATGTGGAAAATCAGTGATTATTGGCACCTTATAATCGGGCTGACTAATTTTGTGGCTCTACACTTGAAATTTGAATTTCTGAATTAATTTTATATCTTAATTTCATCATTGCTCTCTCAGCTGTTTCATGATTAATTCCTTAATATAATTTCTATTTATACCCAGCCTAATTTGTCTTGTTGCAAATTGTATTTTTGTACAATATTTGGGTATGTTGCAAACAAATACAATACAATGCAGACTTTAATCAAGAAGTGAATTTTATTTCTTACATTAAGCTGCGTGACTTTCATTGGCCCATAAACAAAGTCTCGAGTCAACGAAACGCGTCGGACCGGAAGCCAAGATACCTTTGACGTAAGTACGATTCAATCATTCAGTATTCAGCACAGGCGTGAGACTAGTCAATCCCCGGCTATTGAATAAGCAGCAGCAACTGCCAACGGTGAATCGTATGATCTGTAAAGTCCCAAAATATATACAACAGAAGATACAATTTACATACATATTATATTTTTATGCATATAAACGGGATACGACAATCGCAGGTATGAATTATAGTCGAAAATTTACGAAATCCTCCACTGGCTAATCAGAAATCCTTACTTTATTGTGTAGTAAATCGCCACACTCACAAAGCTAAGCATTAACTTTTGATTATCAACCCGTCATTGCAATAAAATGTGGTATCAAAGTTCTGGCCCCACAGCTTCAATCGTAATCAACAGCTGCACAATTTCCAGGGGCAACATCCATCGGGTGCGGAAAACAACAATAGGATCAAGTGCATGGCTTAGTAATATTAGCGTTATCATTAAACTAATACAGACAGTGAGTGCTCAGTCATAAACTTGACCAATATTGAAGAATTGAATACTGCGCAACAGAGCAAAAACAAAAACCGAAGTAATCACTTACGAGTTGGTGTTGGCATGATAAGCATTTTATCCCAAGCTAGTGGCAATTGCAAAAACCCACACATTTAATTAAATGACAGCTGGCAACAGTCATTTTATGAACAATGGGATGATTTATTAGAAAGGCGTTTACCAGCAGCGCTTTTATTAAATAAACTGCACACAGAATATATGTTAATACGCAAATTAGTTTATATTTGAGGGATCTGCTCTGGTTAAACTCACACAGTTGAGATCATACTGGAGATAAGGTATGGACGGACTTATGCACAAACAAAGCGATCTTACTATATTTGCCCAGTAGAAATAAAGAGATTTCACTATTATTAGCACACACCCGTAATTGTGATATCACTTTAATTAATAAAGCGCACAGAACGTACCCGATGTGCCTGCGGTAGCACTAAAAATATAACTAAGCCATACAAATAGAGAACAATAAACGAAAACACAGCACTATCGCAGAGGGTGAAAACTTGAAAGGTGGTTGAAATACGCACACTTCTTTATTTGCGTTTATGTCGCGCCACTTACTGAAATTTTCAAATGCCAGACTGTTAAGACTACTTGTGCGCAAGTTGGCAGTGTCGTCAGTGGCAGATGGCAGCTCTGGGGCAATAAGTGCTGATCGATATATCGATATAGTGCTATCGGGTTTTGTTATTAAATAGAAGCAACGTGATGAAAATTTCACGTTTCAAAAAGTCGCACAGAACTCTTGTGTTTTATGCCACAAACTTTGATTATCACGAGCCATACCAGGTGCTGATTGACGCCACCTTCTGCCAGGCCGCTCTACATGTGAGTAAGCATGTCCTTAAGTGTGTCAGCAAGGCACAATTATAAAGCGCACTTTTCGTACTTCAGCAAAAAATTTGCATTGAGGAGCAGATTAAGAAATACTTTCAAAGCAATGTTAAACTCCTGACTACCCAATGCGTCATTCTGGAGGCGGAGGCGCTTGGAGCTCCGCTGACGGGCGCCATAACAATTGTTAAGCAGTTCCATGTGCACAAGTGCGGCCATGAAGGCAAACCCGTATCGGCAGCGGAGTGCCTCAAATCAATGGTAAGCATGAGAGATTCACAGATTCATCCAACATCAAATGCTACCGAATCAAATTGCAGACAAAAGACAATCGTTATATAGTTGCCTCCCAGGATCGCATGCTGCAGGTAAGTCTGCGCAAGGTGCCCGGCCGCTGTCTGCTCTACCTGCACAAGGCGACACCCGTTCTTGAAGCGCCCTCGAATGCATCTAAGAAATGGGTGCAGAAGCGTGCCAAGAATCTGATGCTGGGCAAACAGGCGGACAAAATAGAGTATATGAAGGTGAAGCAAGGCCTAACGTCAAGGGAGCCAACAACAGTTAATCAAAAGAAACCCAAGGGATCCAAGAATCCAAATCCTCTGTCCTGTAAAAAGAGCAAAAAGCAGAAGCCCATCTTGCATGGCGTGGAGCAGTCAACACTGAGCAAAGTCAAACGGAAACGAGTCAAGATTGCGGCGCATGTTAAAGCCGCACTAGGCGCAAATCAATAGATTGATTATAAATAAACTTCAAGTCTTTATATTATTGTACATTTGTTTCAAGTGTTCAAAATGCATGTATTTGTATAGAGTGTTGACAGAAGGGGTGCGGGGACAGCTGCATCCTATCTTAAACAATTTAATCTGATGCGCAGATTAATAATTCTAAAAAATCTAATCTGTGTATGTATTTGTATAATGATTACATTTTACCCTCGCGAATATTGTTCAGCCTCTTTTCGGTCATGAAATGGCCAATGATTTTGGTAAGCGTCGGATTGCGGGCACAATAAGCCAACACATTGACGGGGAACAAGCCACACCAGGTGAAATCCATTTTGTTGGCCAAGGAGACGGCAAGGAGGTAGCCGCAACGCATCGCAGTCAGACGCTTCTGGTTGGCCGTGCTGCCGCCCACCTTGCTGCCAACGGTGCCCGTGAATGCCTCCTGCAGAAAATCGGTGGCAATCGGGCCCGGCGCAAAGATCGTCACATCCAGTTTGCGCTGCTCCACTTTCAGTGCGGTCAGGTAGGCATTCAGCGCATGCTTCGCCGCGCCATATGTGGCCGAGAATGGAACCGGCGAGAAGCCAGCGATACTGGACGTGGCTGCAATGTGGCCCCGTCCCCCATTCTGTTCCAGAAAGTAGCGAACAACGAGACGCGACAAGTGGATCGGGGCAAACACGTCCAGCTCGAAAAGATCACGATCCACCTGGATCTCGATTTCCGCCCAGTTGGCGCGCTGCGAACGACCAGCATTGTTGACCAGCACGTCCAGACGATCGAAGTGATTGAGCACCGTGTTCAGATGCGAATGATGCTCCCCCATCTGCAACACGTCCATGGGCAGTATGAGCACATCATACGTCGATAGAAGTCCGCGAGCCGCTTCCAGGCATTCGGCTTGCACCTCCTCCAGCTCCTTGACGCGTCGCGCACTCAGCACCAGACGCACTCCATGGCGTGCCAGATTGACCGCCAGAGCGCGTCCTATGCCGCTCGAGGCGCCCGTTATCCAAACCACCTGTCCTCGCATGGTGGACAACGAGACGCCAAAGCGTGATTTGTACCACAGTGCAACATTGCAATCGAGAAGGATCCAGAGCAGCACATAGCCAACATAATAGAGCACCAGCAGGATGAGTAAAAATTCTAGAAAAGTCATACTTTGCACCCTTGCACTTAGGCGTAACTTGACTGAATGTGAAAATGGAACAGTAAAAAAAAGTATCGTTTAAATGCAAACAAACCTAATCAGCTGAGTTACTCGCCCACCATCGATTAGAGATGCCTAAGAAGTCACGAGTGAGGAGAGCGAGTTAAGCGAAACAAGATCCGTAAAAATTATCGTCTGACAATAATATCGACTTCGCGAGATCGACCGACTAGCAGATACTCAGCAAATAGTTTTTAATACTCTGCGTATATTCAATTCAATAAATTCTGCTGTCAAAATTCGTTACAGCTTAAATTATTATCAGTGTATTCAGATTAAAACAAATGTGTTTGGCCAATTTTGTAGAATGTAAGTAATTAATTCCATGATTTGATCACGCTTGCAAAACGCTGCTCAGATTGCCGCAGATCTTGTCGATTTCCGCATAGCCCGCCAGCTCCAGAGTCATTATGGCATTGGCCAGGCCCACAGTCTCCCGGGGCGAGTGCGCCTTCACCCAGATACGTCCGTTGACGCCCACTGCTATTTCGTAGGGCAGTTCATCCTTGATCGCGTCCAGGGCTGGGCAGCTGTCGCGCAAAAGTAGTCGACCCAGATTCAGGCTGCACTTGAAGAAGAAGCCATCTTGCAGCACGCCCAACTTACCATGCTTCCCATTCGAATTAACGCACACCAGCTCCGGCTCAATGTCCGCATTGGCGTTGAGCACACGGGCGTAGAGCAGATCGCCCGGATTAAGATCGGGTCGATTCTTCTTGGTAGCCGCCTCGAATGCCAGATACGATATGGAGGCCGTGTCCGCTGCCCCAATATCCACGCGATACATGTCGCCGGCCCTGGCCTTCACGATGCCAATGATAAGGTCTCCACGCGCCGGGACGTAACGGCGCTGATAGCTGTCTACCCAAAAGGTGTTGGGCTCCTTGTGGCGCAGTGGACCCGCCTTGCTGGCCACAACTTTGTCGTCCACTCTCCGCAATCCCGGACCCAGTATGATTCGCCTGCTCTTGGCCACATCCTCCACAGATGTGACGCGCTCGCCGGGCATAATAATACTTGTATTTGCAGACATAATAACAAAACAAATATTGTGCCGGCCGCGTGCTTTCCGGTTTGTTGATATTCTATCGATGTATCGATACATTGATGAAATGCATGTCGGCAGTGCTGGTAAGCGTTAGCAAATTAGGAATGTTAAGAAATTTCTCTTTGCCTCCATTCAGTTTTATTTTGTTTATTTTTAACATGTGTAATGCAATCAGTTTTTCTCTCAAATGCTTTCCAGATTGTCAGCAAATGAGGACCATTTGTGGATGCCATTAAGTCTAACCTTGTTTGAAGGTCAATTCAAATACATATATCCCTACAGAGATACCGGTACGCAGCTTACGCTCACAACTTTCATCCACCAAAAGTGCGCCTGGAGAAGGCATACTCATTCGCTGAGGCAGTTTACGTCCCACAATCCACAACAACAATGGCAGCCATTTTAGTCCCGCGCGCTCTGCGTGCGTATTCCCCACTGTATTTGTGGTTGCCGACCGCCCAGCAATCAAATCAAAAAAATTCGCTCGGTTTCTCATCGCGTTGCGCGACAACTACTTTCAGTAGCAAATCAGCCAGCAAAGCCGGAAGCTCTACAGAGTCGCTCTCGTCTGGACTTCAATTTCTGAAATTTAAAAGTTCTTGGTATGTATAAGTGTGTGTGTATGAAATGGTGATTTACGGTTTAATATTCTATAATTCACTTTCGTTTTTATGTTTTTTTTTGCACTGATTAAAGTAGATGAACGCAGTAAATTCTAGAGTTATCTAACCAATTTTATTACGTGCTTATGTACATACTAGAAAAATATATATATATATATTTACCGATGTATTTGTATTTTATAAGATTTCATTGGTCGTTTGGTTAAATAACTACAAAAAAGTGCAATTATGTGCAATAATTGTGAAAATTTTGTTACTTCGCCCCTGTTTTGCATGTATTTCGTTATTATTTGTTCCTCATTTTCGCAATGACCTTTAAGCGCTGCGCAGAGGTCATACGTACAAACGCTGAGCGGCTGCTTTTCTCTCCTGCACTGCGATGGTAAAAATCTAATTCGGTTTTGGAAAGTTTCTATCCGATTAATGCTTTAATTAAAATTACTTACGGGAATAATAAAATATTAGTAATTGAATTATTAACTTTTTTTTATTTTTAACTTAAGCACACACTTCTAAGTCTAAAAAAAAACACTTTTTTTATACCTCTACATAACTCAATCTAAATATATATACATATTTAAAGACCGTTCTGGAGAGCAATCGGAAACATTCTATTTTAATAAATTTATATTTTTAATGCTTTATTTTTGATGCTTTGCATGCAGTTCAAACGGAATCAACATGACCATTAAGTCGATCAAAGCACGTCAGATCTACGATTCTCGTGGCAATCCCACCGTCGAGGTCGATTTGACCACTGAGTTGGGTCTGTTCCGTGCCGCAGTGCCCTCGGGTGCTTCGACCGGTGTGCATGAGGCGCTGGAGCTGCGCGATGGCGACAAGGCCAATTACCATGGCAAGTCCGTGCTGAAGGCTGTCGGCCATGTGAACGACACTCTCGCTCCAGAGGTGATCAAGGCCAATTTGGATGAGACCGATCAGGCTGCCATCGATAATTTCATGATCAAGTTGGATGGCACCGAAAACAAGAGCAAGTTCGGCGCTAATGCCATTCTTGGTGTTTCCCTGGCTGTGGCCAAGGCTGGCGCTGCCAAGAAGAATGTGCCCTTGTACAAACACATTGCTGATCTGGCTGGCAACAAGGAAATCATTTTGCCCGTGCCTGCCTTCAATGTGATCAATGGCGGCAGCCATGCTGGCAACAAGCTGGCCATGCAGGAGTTCATGATCCTGCCAACTGGTGCCACCAGCTTCACCGAAGCCATGAAAATGGGCTCCGAGGTGTACCACCATCTGAAGAACGTGATCAAGGCCAAGTTCGGTCTGGATGCTACCGCAGTGGGTGATGAGGGTGGCTTTGCCCCCAACATTCAGTCCAACAAGGAGGCTCTCTCCCTGATCAGCGATGCCATCGCCAAGGCTGGTTACACCGGCAAGGTGAGCGATTGGTCTTAAGCAGCTTGCAACTGTAGTTAAAATAACTAAAAATAACTTCATTTTGTATACTGATAGATTGAGATCGGCATGGATGTTGCCGCGTCGGAGTTCTTCAGGGATGGCCAGTACGATCTGGACTTCAAGAACCCACAGAGTGATAAGGCCCAATGGCTGTCGCCCGAGAAGCTGGCTAACTTGTACCAGGAGTTCATCAAGGATTTCCCCATTGTGTCCATTGAGGATCCCTTCGATCAGGACCATTGGGATGCCTGGACCAATCTGACCGGTAACACCAAGATCCAGATTGTTGGTGACGATTTGACCGTTACAAACCCCAAGCGCATTGCCACCGCTGTGGAGAAGAAGGCCTGCAACTGTCTGTTGCTGAAGGTAAACCAGATCGGCACAGTCACCGAGTCCATTCAGGCCCATCTACTGGCCAAGAAGAATGGCTGGGGCACCATGGTCTCTCATCGTTCGGGTGAAACCGAGGACTCCTTCATTGGTGATCTGGTTGTCGGTCTGTCCACTGGCCAGATCAAGACTGGCGCTCCATGCCGCTCGGAGCGTCTGGCCAAATACAACCAGATTCTGCGTATTGAGGAGGAGATTGGCAAGGGTGTCAAGTTCGCTGGCAGGAGCTTCAGGAATCCACAATAAACGTCGCTTCTTATAAATTCCAACAGCACCAAGCACCCTTTCGAATAAAAACCCACAGCTGCGTAAGCATGTGAAAGGTGTCAATTTGGTGTACGTGTTCGTCAACCCTTAGATATGTGTCTGGCGCACAAAAGCAACCCATTCATAATATTCAATAATATTGCTTCGTTATTTAGACTATGATTACTGTTACCATTTCTATGATCTATTCATTATTATAAACGCATGCATGATCTACTTGAAGTATATTTAACAGTTGAACTGCCTCTATAGATTGTATACCCAAATATCACAGCAATATTGTAACTTGGATTGACCCACACTACCCTCTCTGCCATTTGTAATCAAAATGAAGAGCGGGCAAAAACATTATGGAAATATCAAATTGTTCAACTCAATAAAGCAGCGAATATGAAATGCTCTAATACCCAACATAAAAACCGATCGCACCAAACTTTAATTCAAAGTGTTAATAGATGTGAAATAAATATTGTTGAATGTATTTAAATCAAATTGAAATTTCCCTTTAATGCTTTGGGTTCACATATGGGGAACGTTCGAAAAATTTAAAGCATACTTTTAGGGTGTGGTAAATTGCTGAAAACTATTTTCTGAAAATCAAAATTTTTAAAGCATACTTGTAGGTAGTCGTTCGACTAAGGCTGGTAAAATTATATTACTATTTATGCGGCCATGTCCGTGCAGATTTTCAAGGGTACGGTGCGTTAGTATCACCATCATCAATTCTATCACCTGGCATTCAAAGATTATCGTAGAACCCAAACACTTGTCAAAATTCTCGGAAACTATGAGGACGATTGGCCAGTTGGTAACTCTGGCAAAATCATACTTTTGATGCCGGACGTTCCAGGATTTGCAGGAAACTGACTGAGTTATGAGCGTGTTCTTTTTAAAAATAATCCTTTTATATCATTATTCGAATCTGAATGCCAATTTGGGGGTAGTCCTTGAAATGGTAAAGTTACGCTCGTTTCGAGACCCTTAACGATATAGCAGGATTACAGTTTAAAAACGCTTACTTTTTTGGATGTTAATATCAATGTTGCAGGAAAAGAACGAAGGTTAGTCGAACAGTGTATCAGCGTCAATTTATTGTTTCATAACGTTCAAACTAACTCCATTAAAATACTTATTCAACATTTAACAAAACTAAAAGCTTTTCCAATGTACTTAAAATCTATGTCTGTCATTATGAAGTGATGTTAAAAATGACACAGTAAAATGTGTTATTACAAATAATTTAGCACAAGTGAGAGCAATTGGAGATTGTTAAAAACCAAAAATTAAGGCACCGAATTGGTTGCGATCGCAATGGGCCAAGTCGTTGGTCCTTTGAGCAGGATATCCTCCAGGGCATGCTTGATTTTAATGAAACGACGCTTGAACTCTAAGCCGCATCCCTTGGACAGACGGAAGTCGACGAGTATCTTGCCATCCATTTCAATGGTGTGCGCCTTGAAGACCAAGCGTAGCTTTCGCCTATCAATCGTGGAGATAGTAACAACGCCCTCATCATTAACTTTGCACGTGTAGCCGCCCAGTCTCTCGATGGTGCCCACCAGCCTCTTAATCGTATCGTCCCAGCGAGTCGTCACAAAGAAGCGCGTCATGCGCCGCACCAGACGCTGGAAATAGTTCTGCGATGCGCTCTGGGTCGGATTCATTTGAGTGGCCAGCAGCAGATCATCCAGCATCGCCGGCTGCGAGAAGCAAAAGGTAAGACGTGCCTCCTGCGCCAGCGTCTGTCTGGCCTCATTCTCTTGCCCATCGTCGTCGCTGCGCATTGTGGGCATGGGTTGGGAGCAATAGTTGCGCGACACCGAATCATCCAGGTTATTGCAGAGATGAGCACTGGACTGCAGTCGCTGCCTCTTGGCCTTGGGCGAGCAAATCTCCATGGCGGCCGCTGAGTCAACCAAGTCATAGGAACGATCTGTAAGAGGGGTGAAAAACCATCGTTAACATCCAATAGGAATTGAAGACCCAATCAAAATCAAATGTTGCAAAACCAAAATACCGAAAACAAAATAACGAAAAAAAAGAAAGCAATGCAAAAACCATTTGGTTTTTGGTAATAAAGCTCTGTGGATTATGCGCACACCATAGAGCTAAAATCACCAAAGAGCAAATAATATGCAAACTCAAAAGGGCAAACAAACAGCAATAGCAAATAAACAGCATAAATCTTATATACTATTGCACACATATATAAATTGAATTAAAACGTTTGTTAAGCTGGCCACAGGCGCCGATGCTTTGGTAATCTAGCTTTATGAAGTATTCAAATCTATCATACAGCTAAAGCGCCAAAGCGACGGCAGTGTGGCAGAAAGGCACACTTTAGATTAACACATATCGACACTGGATGAACACAAATCACTCGGTGTGGATGCAACACGTGCAGCACAGGCACAGAGCGACCCTCAAAGGTGGTGCAATACAATGTTGAATTGAGAGTCACTAAGTACCTGAGCAGCAAGGTGTGCAGCGGATTGGAATTGGACACTTCACACTGATAATGAGTAACACAAGAACAAACCAACCGACAAACGAATCTGTCTCTCTCTATCTAGGCTTACCATGTTCTGCAAACTGCATGTTGGACCACTTGTGATCGAGGATCTTGTCGAGCGTCAAACGCCCGCCCGGACTGCTGGCGAGCACTTTGCGCAGCAGCGATATGGCCAGTGTGTCCAGTTTGCTCCACGGTGTCTGCGTTTGCCAGCGGTCGTTCTCCTTCCAGTTGGTGAATTCCAGGCAGCTAGCAGACGGCTGATCCCAAGGCAGCTCTTTGGAAATGGATGACATAGATAGAGAATTATTTAGATCATTTATTTACAGTCTGGCAGACATGGCTTGATGGCTTGAGTTTGGTCCGTGCAAATTAGAAGCTTTTATTATTTTGTTTTTGGTTTAGAAATGAGTTAAATCGTGCACAAAAATAGTAATGAATATGATTGTTGCTTTTTGACTGTTGTTGTTATTGTAGTTGCTGTTACGTTATCCATTGCAGCTAGTTTTGTTGTTGTTGTTGTTGGCGGGGTGCAGGCGGTGGCAAGCAATTTAAGCTGGAGCTTTGGTATAAAAGCTTTAGATGATACAAGATATAGAAACAATCTACAGCTAGAATACCAAAGAAACAGCAAAAATTAAAGAAATTGCAATTGTGTGTGGAACTAACTATATTTAAGACAAAACATACTGAAACATAGTGATGAGCAAAAACACATGACATATCCGAATAGCTTATCAACTAGCTGAGTGTGTGTGTGTGTGTGTAACTGGTGGTGCCGGTGTGTAGTTAAATACTTTTATGCATGTATATATACATATATATTAAATACATATACATATGTATACATATATCAAGAACGAGCGATGGAATGCGGACACAAAACAATACGAATGCGAATGCGATGAGATGCGAATTGCGGTTTCTCTTATTTATCTCATATTTTTATTCTTTCTGTTCTTTGTTATTAGTGTTGAAAGTGTGCATAAAATCAAATGTTGAATCAACAGAAATGTGTGCAGGACTAATGTGTGGCACTTACCACCCGCCAGCATTGTGACCAATATGACGCCACATGACCATATGTCCGCCGGCTGTGCGTGGTAGGGTTTCAACAGCACCTCCGGCGCCACATAAGGCAGAGTGCCGCAACGCTTGTCCAGCAGCCGCTCCCTGCCCTTGCATCTAGGAGCGAGCAAGTCGAAAAATTACAATTAGTTATCTGATTTAGAATTAAGATTGCTAGCATATAAATTGAGAAAATATTCAATTTGCTGGTACCTAATACCTAAACATAGTGGCCATTCCAAAGTCAGAGATTTTCACATTGTCATGCTCGTCCAGCAGCAGATTCTCCGGTTTCAAATCACGATGGGCGATGCCACGTTGATGCAAATAGTTCAAGCCGGAGAGTAGCTGTGTAAAATAGCGCTGCGCTTCATGCTGCGGCATTCCAACATCGGGTTCTATATGGTAAACAGAAATAGTTGGTTATTTTATCGATTCAACTTGCATAATTAGTGGACTTACCAATGCGATCGAACAACTCGCCGCCGGCAGCGTATTCGAGGAAAATGTACTCCACGTCTCCTTGCGAACGTTTGCCAAAGAAGCGCAGGATGTGCGTGTCCTGCAGCATCTTCTGTATGCATACCTCCTTGCGCACGGAGATCACCGCATCCGGATGCTTCTTCAGATCGACCATTTTCATGGCCACAGCTTCACCCGTCTGGCGGTTTATAAGCAACTTGACTCTGCGCACCACAAAGATAAACAACATTCGCTTGTATTTAGTAAGTGGAAAATTTTCACAGTGCTGCAGTTGCAGTAGCCACCACTGCGTTGCCGTCTTTGTCTGTGTATCGACTGGCTGTGGTTAGTTAGTCAGTGCAATCAGTTGGTGCTCAGTGCTCCTGTTACCAATTTCGTCGCATGCGCACTTCAAAAGCGAGCTGCGAACTGGGCTGCAGAGAGTGCAGAGCTGAGATGCAAGCAAATACGCCGGAAAAGTGCGTTTTTTCATATGCCTCGCAGCATTTCCGGTTTATTGACTTCAACACACACACACACGTACCCGTGAGAGTGAGTTAAGAGTGTGTGATGCATTGGAATTTTGGAGCACTGCACCTCCCCTCCCACAACACCCCTTCCATCCACTACTTACTCGCCGTATGCACCTTCGCCGAGGGTCTGCGCCAGGGTCCATCCTTCGACGAATTCACGGGTCGCCGACGTTGTTGCTGTTGTCATCGCCGCTGTTGCGTTGGTCGTCATGTGTTTGGATTTTTGGATTTTGGTTAAGGCGCTTCAATATCCTGTCAATGCATATCCTGTCACCATGCGCCGTTATCATCCGTTTGTCAAGTGAGCCAGCATAGCGCTGCAGAGCTGCAAGCAAACATAAAAATTAAATAAAATGTCAGAAAACTATGTTTCAATTCTGTTAACGCCTACGCTTAAATTCATAACTGAAATCGTAATTTCATTGGTACATTCACCTAGCTTAACTCTGGGGATTTTGCTGTTGAACTTCGTGCTGTATACACACACACACATACATCAAAGTACACACAAACATACTACGAATATATAAAAAAAGAAGCCAACGTTTCTCGTTATATATATTTTTTTTTTGCCGCTTTAACATTTCATCTTTTTGGCATGGTCATGGTTCGCCCAAAGTAATCAACCACAACGCGTCACAGGCAGGCACATGCGCTGTGGCAGCCACATCATCGTGGAATGAGTGCTCGATTTACAGCTCTCAATGTGCAGACGTACGTAACGTATACGTGCACAGATACCATACAAATATTTGAAATAGTTCATCTTGATTTATTCGATATAGATATTTGTTTAGTCTGTTTAGAAAAGTTGACATTGCTATTAAGCTAACAAGCGTATTGTTTTACTCCAAAAATATGATCAAATATCGACAGTTCAAACTCAGTCAAAATATTTCCATCATAATTTGTTAAATCAGCATCAGCAGCAGTTGCAGGCAAACGCAGTTGAAATGCTTCTGTCTGCAATTTTCAAAAATGAGCATAATGCGTACAATAAACTTGCGCTGCAAAGCTCATACCCTTCTCTCTCTCTCTCTCTCTTTCACACACACACTCTCTCGCGACTCTCCTTTTGAAATACACAGTTCACATGGATTAGACCGTTGTTGTTGTTGTCATCGTCCACATCGACTCGGCTTTTGTATTCGACAGGAAGGCAGGAAGACAGACCGACAGACAGACAGGCAGGCAGGCAGCGACAAATAAAGCATAAACTGCTGCTCGCTCCTCTTTCTTTCGTTGTTCTTCTCCTGCTGATGCTGTGCACTCTACTGTAGTGCTGCCTGCGACTTATTTCCTTTTGCTGCTCTGCTGAAAAGCTCATTTGCCAACTGGTGACGATGTCGTTGCTCGCACCCCTCTCTCCCCTGCTGTTGCGTTGTTGTCCTGCTGGATGGTTCAACAGGCCACTACTATTAAAAGTTTTCTATTTATTATTCTCGTTGTTGTATGTACTCCACTTCCATTAACAATCAACAGAGACGCACTTTTCACTCTCAGTCATTTGCATCCCCCTTAAAGTTGCCCTTAGAACCTACAGACTAAGCCTATGCCACAATCAATTTTCTGACCAGTCAGCACATCGACACACGTAACATAACATAAAGTGGACCAATCTGGTGATAATTTAGTTTTTATTTATTATTATTTAATTTAGCTTCAAGCTCTGAGGTTAGTGCAGCAAAAGGATAAGAAGAAGGTGAGATCTTCGCCATGCCTATCTATGTTCGCAAACACTTTATGGCTGTATTCTTCACCATTTTCTTTTGGGATTGCCATTAACTTAAACAACGTTAACAATTAAAAACGATTTGGTCGATAGAGCTCTTTAGCTAACGTACCCTATACACGTTTAGATACTCGTCCTTATTTGAAGTATCTAGTTTGTTTAGTCGCTGAGATCGGCTCGCATATAGAGTCAAATCGAAAGAAAAATGTACATAATTAAATCGAATATGCTTCTTTTTTTTAATTTTGCATATTACTTATGCAGAATTATATATATAGTTATTAGCTATATTTAATGAACTAAAATGTATTTAAAGCTTCACATCTAAATTAAGCAATTTATCAGACATTGTTTTTAATCGAGTTAATTAGCGCATTATTTTTAATAATACATATTTATCGCTATATTTACAGGTGTGTACAGCTGTGATTAACTAGGTGTGTTTCATACACAAATTCTAGATGAATTGAAAGCCAGATCAGTTGCTCAGCAGCTGGTTCCATTTTAGAAAAAAAGGTTAAAAGACTGCTCTCTAAGCTAGTTACACCGGGCTGCTTGCCCCGTTCCTTGCTTATCCCCGATACCCGCCACAGAGTCGGAGAGTCGAGACTAGCTCGAAAGTGGCTCCATAGCAACAGCATCAAAAACTCGTCGGGGCCTAGGACTGAGACCGTAATTGCCACAACGACTGACTGTAGATATTATCTGAGAGTGAGACTGCGACTGAGACTGAGACCAAGACACTTCCATCCGTTGCTTTTGCCTTTGCGAGTGGAGGAGACTGAGACTCTCTCTGCCCGCTGACTGCTGCCTGCTGACTGTCGATGGTCGACAGTCGATGGTCGGTAAGCTAAGGTAAGGTAAGTTAAGGCTAAGCAAATACGAGTTTCGTAAAGTATTTTTATTTGAGACCCGGTTTATTTTTTATGCGCTACTCCTGCCGCACTCTAGCTTCCCCCACCCCTTGCGCTGCAACTACAAATGCAGAAATGAAAAATATATATTGTATAGTTAGGATAAAAAAAAAATAAAAAAAAAACACTGTTGGCAGTCATCAAGGACGGTAGCGGATAAGAGATAGGCAAGACGCATGTATCAAGACTCTGGCCGGAATGGAGATGGACATAACAGGCTGGCTGGCAGATAGACAGACAGACAAGCGGCATGAAAAGACCAGACCAGACCAGCATAGCCAGTTATTTTTTGTCTTGTTTTTTATATTTTTGGCTTATGGCGGGAGCTGAAAGCCAGCCAAGTGTGCAGACATTTTTCGTAAATTAATTTGCAAGCCAAGTAAGATGTCTGTAATGACATAAACATTTGCAGGTTTACCTACACTGGTGCCAGTCACGGCACCAGGATAATTGTTATCCTTCAATTGCATCTTATTTTTATTTTTCCTTTTACGAAATTTTCTCGAACGCGTTTTAGTTCGGTTTGCTTATCGTATTTAATGTCGGCTATCGGATGAGAGGAGCCCATCTCCATCTCCATTTTCATAGCGAGCGAAGCGGCGTCAATCGACACGGTTAATGGAAAATATTTCGAAGAGCGCACAGAGCCTGAAAGAAAAAACTCACAGACTGTCATCAACTCGAGAATGCGGCGCGTAGTACACACACTCGCACACACACATGTACACACACATATACACAAAGCCCGGTATCGTTTTATTTGTATCTACACCTTCAAAAGTGCCAAAGTCGGTTCTCCGATTAAACATCTTTTGTGAGTGTTGTGGATTTGGATCTATTAAACAAAGCGCTATTTATGCTCCACTAACTTTAATAATTTAGTTTTTCTCCAGCTTAGCTTTACAGTCGCCATTTGTAAGTGATTAAAATAGAGCGGTGTTATCCTGTCACCAATAACGGTTCGTCCTGGGCCAGCGTTAAAACCAAACTGTTCAGAAAATGCGCCCGACTCATGAGCATTGAATAATCTCCGTGACATGGACCAGGCAACTCGAAACTTCCAGCGAAAGGCATCAAAGAGAGAGAGAGAGAGAGCTTACGCATGCGCGCGCCAAAAAAAAAAAGAAGTAAAATATATATATAATATATATGTGGAAGCAACAGAGTATGCAACTTTTCGGTGGTTGTTGATGTAACTCCTTCTCACTCTCTCACACGTTGCGAGCTCCAAACAGCTTCCAAGTTTAAATTGGCTCTCTTTAAGCAGCAGCAGCTGGCACGAAGCCGGCGATGGAGATAGCAATAGCCGGTGAGAGAGAGCAGGGCTGTTGCTTCGCAGACGATGGTCGCGATGAGAGAGCGAGCAGGGCTGTTGCTTCTTTTTGTTCCATTGCATCTTTGGCCATACATGAAAATGTTTATGTATTCATCATACACATACATGCACACATACACATACATGTGTATATGTAAATTTCATTATAGTGCAGTATTCTTTTACCCACATTTTTTCAAGCTTCATCGACGTGCCAACGTGTGTAAAATTGTTTCCATTCCTGAACCCAATATACATATTTATATAGATATATATGGATAGAATTGTCTATACATGTATACATACATTAAACTTGGCACGATTAAGAGCAAAGATTTGCTCTCTTAAAATTAAGACACAAGCACCCCAAATAACAAATAATACACATTCTATTCAGATATTTACGTTCGATTTTCCAATGACTTATTGAAGAAGCTACCAATGATGTATAATACAAAAGGTGAGGCGACTGCACCGTTCTTACTCTTAATACCCTGTACCAATGCAAAATGCAAAAGGGTCTAGTAAAGCTGTAATAGGACGAAATAAATAATAAATTAATATATCAATCTTTAGATACAATTTCTATATAATGATATAAATTTGTACATTACATTCAGTATTTAAGCCTCCCCACACGATGGCCGGTTTCTTTTTTTGTTTGCAGCTTTGACGCCATGACTCTTCCTGACAGTTATCGGGACTCGTTTACATACATATGCATGTGTGTGTGTGTATGTATGGTGCATATATACACTATAAATATCTATGAGTGTATGCGTATTGTTTACGCCAAAGCTTGTCTCTTATACAGACATGCGTGAAAACACATACACACAAACACGCATACAGTTATATATGCGTATGTATTTTGTGTACATACATAAATATCTGCGTAAGAGCAATCGTGGTACTCATGAATAAGACAGCACCATCCCGCAGCAACAGCGACGCTTGGCAACAACAATATAACAACAACAACAGCACAGGTAGGAGTACTCTAGTCGAGAGTGCTTAACTAACATACACTCTGTACCCAGACCCAAATTGCGCTTCTCCCTCTCATTTAGTACACAGTTTTCAAAAGCCAACGTTCCAAATTACAAGCTTCGCAGGAGTAAGAACTTAAACTATACCCATTTCCATTGTGCTTGTTACATGCACTTCAACATCGAAACACCCTATTTAAGAATCATTTATATATACAAGGTAGAAACACAAATTTATAAAAATAACGCAATTGGACAAGGAAAACAAGAGAGCAGTTGCCAAGGAAATCGAAAAGTTGAATCTGCCACATGATAATAGCATCACCACGTGTATGTGTGTGTATTTGCCTTTGCAGTTCGAGCTCCGTAGACTAGAGCTTTAATGGTTGAAACAGCATCTGTCACTGCGGGTAGCCCTCTCCCCTCCGCGCGTATGTCCTGTTGTCGGTGCAGCCATTTGTCTGCATGCAACTGGAACATTACGCATATTAAATTCAATTGGCTGTTACATTATATTTGGGAAACAAGTGCCGGACATTCGAAGGAAACGGAATCTCAAACGATGCCTCCTTTTGCATTTAAATATAGACAACACATTTGTGGACAAGTCAGAGCTAATTGCAGCCACTAATATTCTTACTCTATAATCACTCAAATATTACCCACTAATTGTTTAGACATAAGTTTAGCCTATTTATGTACAAATGAAAAAAAAAGTATTATCAAGCGGTCATTAACCGTACATGTTTGCACTGAAATAGTGCTTACATTTTTATGGATATTAATGGAAAGACAAAAGTTAATATGTTTTCGTACGTTTTATACCAATTATATTTATATCTTATCTTTTATTATCCTTATTTCACCTGTTTATTGAATTTTTCACATTTGTATAGATATGTTGTACCAGATCGATCTCAATCTCACAAGTTAAGACGCTACGATACTGATGTTTCGATTTGACTAATGGTGCTGATCAAGAATATGTATACCTTTTGGGTTCGGAGACGTCTCCTCAATGCGTTACAAACTTGAGATCAAAATTATAATAACGACCTCAAAAAGGAGCTTAATTCAAACATTCTTTACTTAGGTAAAATATCAATTAAAGGAATACCTTCATTGAGGATCAGTCTAATTCTTTTGCAACTTTTTTCTAAATAATTATTTTGTATTTCAAATTAATGTTTTTCAATATTTAAAGTATATTGTTATTTTGGCGTTGCATATTACAGTACATAATTATATTGTATTTCAAATTGTATGTTTGTAGATTTTTTAAGTACATTATTTTTTTGGCACTTAAAAAAAAATAAAAATGAATATTAGTTATATATTCTATCATCACATTTCTTCAGTTTCCATTTTATGGCCAACTCGTATATGGCTAGCGCACTTGAGATGTTAAAGAGTAATACGCATTACTCACGCCGCTAAACTTGCTACTGGCAACTCGATATCTTCTATTTCGTACTCCTCTTCCATCGATGTTGATTCTTCGAGCAATTCGTACGGGATCTCAACATACTTTTGTTCATCGTCTTGATTGTTATCGGTCTCGTCATCCAAATGCGAGTTGGCTGACATAAAGCTGCTCTCGGTGCTCGTATTGGACATACTAGTTTTGCGCATCCTGCCTGGCTCAAAGTAGTTCGGATCGAGGATCAATGGAAAGCAGTGGCGTCCATTGCGCATAATGTGTATTTTGTCCTGTGGCAAAGGCACAGGCGCAGTTCGTGGCGCTTCGAGTTTGCCATCCTCCATGGACATCATGCCAAAGTGTCGCATCATGGAGACCGCCTCCTTCTCTACGGTGCTCGTGTCATCCAAATCAGCCATTGTCGCGTGCTCGCCCATCGGCTTTGTGCCGCAAATTTCCTGGATGCGCTCCATCATTGCCAGACTGGCGCGAATCTCTTTCGACTTGGATGCATTCACTCTGTCGATCTCCGCGTTTCTCCGCTGCCGTTCCGCAAGATACTCGTACGTCGACTTTGGACGAGGAATAAATTCCTGCCTCCGTTTTACCTCGTACGCCAACTGGCCATGTATCAAATCGAATTCGGGCTGGAAATTAACCAAATCATCCTCAAAGCTTGTTGACGGAGCCCAGGCCATAATAACTCTAAATGTATTTTTGTTAAATTAAAGACACAAATATGTTTTGTTCTATGGGATGCAATGCGATGCAAATGGCGATGTCTTTGTTCGTCTTCTTCGCCCATCAACATAACCTTCTGCATACAGCTGCACACGCGCATACTAAATGTGTACATATGCAACCATGCATGTGTGTGCAAGCCGGCAAAACTGACAACAGTAAAACAGCAGACGGTGTGTTGATCGACAAGAAAACAGGCAAACAACAAACGACAAATCGATTGCAACTCAATTAAATTCACTTACCAAATCAGTTTGTAGTTTAAAACCACACTAATTTAACAATAAACTCAAAAGCAAATGAAAAACTGATTTTTTTCTTCGAATTCCGTTTTATACAGACAGAGTTACCAAAGCCTGTATATTCAAAACGCCTTTTTGGGCTTATTTAGTACTATAATCACGCAATATACGAATTTTCAAGTTTTGACATCGAGGGATTATATTAAACAAAGTTATTTTAATATTTAATATTATGTAAGGGTATACACTTTAATGATTATAGGATATAAATGGAGGTAAGCGTTTTAGCAGTAATAAAAAGACCTGCATTGGGCAGCCCTACAGCACAAAAATCTCAAAATATATTTGTCTCGCTCTAACGCCAGGAATTCCCATTCGCAATGCAATAAAATGCCGAAGGAATTGCGCCAAAACAGTCAAAGCGAATAGACACAAAAAGGTATGAAAGAAAATAGTTGCAGAGCTTGCTCTTTATCCAAAAATTTGGCGCACAGATCTCACAATAAGTGAATAATATAACAATGCGAGACTTACCGCTTTGAAAACACTTGCACTCGCAGCGGCGTTAGTTGCACACCTTTTGTTCTAGCCGCGATTGTTAGCGACAGCACGTCTAACCCACAGAACTGAATAAATCAATTGGTGAGCACAGTTTCCACCTACTATTAATTTTTTAAATTTGCAATAACATGAGAAAATTTAGTCAAAGGCCGACGTCGCCTTCTTTTGCACATTTGGCAAACTTTACGAGTGTGACAGTATATGCGAACATAGAAATGCGAATGTTAGTGATGGACTGTCGATATTTTCGTGGTGGTCAGACGATTATCCAGAAAAATACTAAAATGTATATTTAATTTAAAATATCGATTGGTAAAAGGGACTGCCACTGCAAACTTGGCGCTTAAATTTAAGATTAAAGTCTGCATTTGGAATTGAATATTGTAATTTTTAATAAAACCAAAAACTAATAAATATTCTCTAGTGCAGAGAGTGCATTTTGATGGGGAATTCATATTTTCTCCGTAATTATTGCAGTCGTTGCAACTCGCAGCGACACAGTTCATTGTCCTCATCGCCTTGTAGCCGTTTTTCTTTTCCTGTTTTTTTTTTTTTATTATTACTTTACACATGCGCGATTTGCGTTAATGAAATTCTAACACTTTTCGCCCTCAAACTCAAGGTTTGCCTTTCGCGAGTTCGCCCACGTTGCTGCATTCGGCTGGCATTCGCCCTGCTCCCAGTTGCAAATCGACAGCTGGATAAGACACACGAAAATACGGGAAGATTATTTACGAGAGAATCACAAACAACGAATCAATTAATAAAGTGAAACATTTGGCAACATTTCGCCTACAGAAAAGTTATTTTTAATTAAAAAAATTCTTCACAAGAAAATAGTCTCGCCTTTGTCTATGTGTGCGTGCTGGCGTGAAAATCATCAATAATATAATTAAGGAAAATTTTGATTAGGCTTCCCATTAATAAAGACATTAAATTCATAAGCAACAGCAGCAGCAGAAACAGCAACCCCAATGATTTTTATCGGCAAACCAACGACTCTAATGCGGCTGTGCATTAATTCATTTATAGGTCAAACACCCCCTTTAATCTTTCTGAATTGAAATTTGCACTTCAGCGGTGGCCCTATGTGTGTTTGTGTTCACTGTACTTCCGGTAACGGAAAGAGCCGGTGCAGGACATAAGTACCCCAATACAAATGAATTGGAATATGCTCAAAGGCTATAATTGTTAAGTTCTCCGCAATCAGCCCATTTTAATTGCGTAATTTTCAATATTTGTAGCCATATATAGTGTGAAAATATCAAACGGATATCCAATCAAAACGATCAAGACAAATATATGAAAAATTTTGTAAATTGCTTATACATAAACAAGAAATAATAAATTGAACGACTTGCTGCAAATACGAACGATACATCACGATCCCAAGCGATACTAAAAACAATCTATACACATAAACAAACGCTGAGTTCTCATTGACTGTCGAATTATTAGAATTATTATATTTGCTTTTGGTTTAGTTTTAGTTTTTATTTTCGTTTGATTTCGAAAATTTCCGTCTTGTTCCCGGTGGCAAAGGCAACGTGAACCAAGAAATCATACGCTGGAAGTGCTACGGCAACAAACGCGCTCGATTGCCTCACTCAAGAGAAAATCCCAACTCAAGGTAACTAAGGGATGGGACAAGCACCGGGGGGGCAATAGGGGAGGAAGGCATGGGCGCAGGAGTAATAGGCATGAGAAGCTGCCCCTAACCTCTAGTTTTGCATTGCATACACAAAAACTTATGTAGATCTACATTTTTGAGTAAAAATGTAAAGGCGTGCCCTTTACATAATTCACGCCCATGCAAGGGGCTGTACCATTATTACGAATAGTGAGCCAAGTATTTGGGTTTCCTAAAAACATTTCTATGAATTACGATATTAAATATTGAAATAGAGTGTTGAGGCAAGGAAAGAGAATTGCAGTTTCTTGTATACAGATCTTAAGTGTTTTATAAATAAATAAAGTGATAATCTGCAAGTGCCAAAGATGATCGCAACAGTACCTAATAAAAGTCTCTTACTTAGCAAAAAGAATAAAAAAATGTTAAAATTTTGAACTGAATTCAAAACGGATATTTGGAAGTCTTTTCAAATCCATGCAAAATACTGAATCGAAATCATGAAAGTTATAAATTATTTTATGCTGTAAATAAATAAAAGCATTCAATCAGTTTTCATATTACACATACATATGTATGCTGATATATGTATACGTATGTGGCATGCACAAGTGTGTGTGCAAATAACAAAACACAAACAAATGGGGTAGTTTGTAGGGCAGAGGGTGGAGAGGGTGTTGCGGTCATCCTGACTGAGTGCAGTGCCCTGAATTAAAACACGCTCAAGGACAACGACAACAGCTGCAAAAATGCAAATGGCAGCAGCAACAACAATTGCAACAACCTGCTGCAAAGTTGTTATTAATTGCTGGCCCACGTTGCGCATACTTAATTCGACCAGCACTTTTTGCATGTGTGCCATAAAGTTCGCACACGTATTTGTGTGTGTTAGTTGCCAGACGACAGGCTATGCAGTTTAAACTGCAAGCCGAATAACCTGTCCAAATTCTTGTTGCCTTGGCAGCCACTGTAGAACAACAACAACAACAACTACTACTACTACATAGTAATGAACCACCCTCAAGCTCGGCAACACTCACAGCACTCACGCACTCTTGTCCCACATTTCTTGCCAAAACTGAACAAAATAAAACAAAACAAAATAGAACATAATGGAACAGCGTATAACAGAATATAACAGCATAGAACAGAGTATGAAAGAAAAGAACCTCAGGTTTCGCTCTCATTGCAACTGGCATTTTAGATTCAACTTTTGCAACATTTGTGCGGGGTTTCTGACTTGTCCTTCGATGTTGCCTTTATTTCTGAGGATGGCGAGAGTACCAAGTACCAGCAGTCAAGGACGCGTGTATGCCTGTATGCGTCGTTGCCGGCATCGCCACAAGGACACTTTCGGGGGGTGGCCATGCGTACCACTCCTGCCACATCTGCCACTGCCATCTGGCATCTAATACGCCGGATGTGGTCAACCTTCGCTGGAGGCGAACCTGAACCTGAAGCTGCACAGAAATCTACTGCACAATTTACACACTTTTGTGTGGGCGTCCTTATTCTCTTAACTGTCTGACAGACGGAATAAACACCTCCCACTCCAAAAAATGCATTAATTTGTTTATTTTATGTGGACTAAGGGAAAAATTCCAAATTTAATATTAAACACTAATTAATGAATCTTAATTGAGGAAACCCAATCAGACCAAAAATTGTTGCTATAAGTAAAATAAAGACAAAAAGTGAGAAATAAAACAAACAAAAGTTGCGCAAATCTCGAAACTTGTGGAGTAAGATAAGTTTACAAGAACTACAAGGTTTCATAGAGATCTATTTGAATAATGTATATTGATGCAATTTCAACAGCATAGCTTATCTTTAAAAGTTGGAGAAGAGGATTTAATCTGGTTTCCATAGCTTTATCTCTTAGTCAAGCATAAAGTAAGTAGGACCTTTAAAGAGAAAGCTTCAGCATTGCATACCATATAAGTATTTATTCTCGAAAGGCTTTCAAGCTATATATGTAATATTAATATGATATAAATGTTATTTAACTTGCGTTTAGTCGCCGTGGAATGCTAATTAACTAACAACAATAATATTTGTATTTGTTATGCTTTTTGTCTCTCAATAGTTGTCGAAATGGAGCGATGCGAAGACCGGCGAGGAGGGCGAAAGTAAGTGATCCACAAACAAGCTAGCAAGGCTAGCAGAACACTCCCAAAAATGATTGAATTGAGATATTGATTGATTGATTGAGTTAAGTGATATCATATTACACTTTTGGTTATTATTGTTTGCATTCATCAACAGGCATGCTCAACTATGCCAAAATTACGGAGAACCCACTCTGCTTATTTTGTATAATTTAAAAACGATACGAAGCCAACGAAAGATATATTTAAATTAAATAAAAGTAACCAATAAACAATATTTTTTGAGAATGCTGCAAACTGGTTTTGATAACTAGGAAACTGCAATGGGGTCAAAATCAGATAGTGTTTTTTGCTCGAGTGTTTTGTGCATATCTAGATCGTTTTCAGGTCAATCAATAGTATTTCAATGGTTTGTGATTACTATGTCAGCCGCAAAGGTGGCTCAGTTTTGTTTGCTATGTATGCGTGTGTGTGTGTGTGTGTGTGCGTGCATCGTGCACAAAATGGCGGCGACACCAAAGTCGATGTCCATTTTGTTTCTGTTTTATGGCGTTGCATGTCCCGACCTACGACAACCAGAATGCATTGTGCCTAGGTTATGTCCTGCGCAGTCTCACTTTCTCCAACTTACACACACACACACACACATACACAAACACACACACACACACACAGCCACACACAGAGACACACTCGTCTGTCTGTGAGAAATCAATGAAGGTTCAACGCTCGCTGCACTAGCAACATGCAAGCGAAATGGAGACCAACTCACTCGTCCTACAACCACCCGAATAATGCTCGGATCGAGTCTCAACGAATCGCGTACACCCTTTTTAAAGCAGAACTTGTAAACAAAGCACTTAGTTTCACTTATCGGGTATTTCAATTATACTATTATTGTAGTCATCAGATGTAGTTGCAGATACATACTTTAAGGCTTACAAACTGTAAGATGCAGTCAACAGATTATAATGTGCAAAGGGTGTGCGGCATGCAGCGTGGCACCTCTGCGAGTGGTAGACCCTTCAATGTGTGTGTGTGTGTGTGTGTGTGTGAAGGTCGCAAGTGTACGTGAAATGTGTGTGCATTGATATGGTCTGGCCAAAAGTACTTATCGCGGCATGAATACCACTACTTCAGTTTGTAGTTGCAATAACATAAAAACTTTTTTCATTCGCTCTTATAAAAGGACTAAGGGTTTTGGCTTGGGGTATATATTCTCACACACACAAATGTAAGCTTCTTTGGGTGTTGAGTGTCGTCGCAATGGAAATGCATTTTTAATGCGACCAATGTCATTGCATATTAAATGTGATAAATTGTCAACTCATCGGTTACTCATAGTCACTTAGATGTAAGCACTCTCAACAACACCAGGCTAGTAAGTTTGTGGGTGTATGAAATATATATGATATATAGACACACACACACACACACACACACATATGTGTGTATGCAAAAGCAGCAACTATTGACCCAGATTTGCCAGCGAAGCACGCAAACACTGCGCCCTTCTCTAGCCCATAAATAACCCAAAAGCAACGCTTGCTGTTTGTATATGTATTTGTTTACAATTACATTTACGTTGGAAAATTATAATTTAATTTGATGCTGCTTCTGTTGCTGCTGATGTTGCTGCTATTGCTGCTGCTGCTGCTGCTGCTGCGGCTGCTGCTGATGATGCTGCTGCTGTTGCTGCTGCTGCTGATGCTGTTGCTGCTGATGTTGCTGCTGAAATGATTATAATGACTTGCCGCTTGCTGCTCTGACATTTGAGATTGCGATTGGCAGCGAGCACTCTCTGAAATCAATGCAAATAACTGCGAATGGTGCTTTGATTTCGCCCAAGGACACAGCTGGCAACTCCGACCTTGGAATTCTGCAAACACGCCACTGAATAGACAGATGTGGCAGGAGGATAAATTAATGATGCGCCCTGACTCTGTTAAGTCTCTCCGTCTGTCTCTCTGTCTGACTGTCTGCCTGTCTGTCTGTCTGTCTGTTATGAAAATTGAAATTGGCATCGATTGGCAGCGAGTTGAGTTGGGGATGCCATTGAACATGATCATATTCGCGATTAAAGTATTCAATAAATAATCTAAGAGATTTTGTTGATTTTAATCGAGAAATTGGGAAGTACTAAGAGTATTTATAGAAAAACTAACATAAATAATCTTTGATTTATTACTATTTATAAACATATACATATAAATAAATAGTATTAATACTGTTCAACGAACTTTTGAATCTCAAACCCAAGCTAGCTCTAATCTCAGTTGGTTGTTAGGCAGCCAAATAAATTTGTCTGCATTTTTGGTTTTTACTGAATTCGATGAGGTATTTAATTAATTAATTATTCATATTAATTTTCAGTTCATAAAGCGAAACCATAAAAAATTTAAATTTTCTGTTGTTTTTGCATCTATTTTTGCAGACGATGGAAAAAAGCTGCACTTTGTTAGTCCGGCGCGTCGAAAATCTGTCCTAGCACCCATATTAAATAAGATTAAAAATGGTATGGATGCTGCAGATAATGGGGACAAGAAGTTGGGCAGTGAGAGCAGCGGGAGCGGCCACATAGCCGTCCAAATTGAACCGGCCAGGCGTGTCAAGGTGCGTTACTCCCAGTGGTGACAAGG
Organism: Drosophila nr. medialis 2 BK-2023a; assembly: GCA_035044325.1. Lineage (NCBI taxonomy): Eukaryota > Metazoa > Arthropoda > Insecta > Diptera > Drosophilidae > Drosophila > Drosophila nr. medialis 2 BK-2023a. Next base: position 1,117,314 of record JAWNMH010000410.1, on the reverse strand, counting down.
TAGCCCTGATCAACTTGAATCGTTTCCCTTTAGCGTCACAGCATACACGGCATGATGGAGGAGGAGAACACCATACGACCGCATCAGGAGATACGTCAGCTGACGCTGGAGGAGAAGAAGTTTCTGCTCGCCGTGGAGAGGGGGGACATGGCGGGCACACGGCGGATGCTGCAGAAGGCGCAGGACACAGACTACATAAATGTGAACTGCGTGGATCCATTGGGTCGCACTGCCCTCCTCATGGCCATAGATAATGAGAACTTGGAAATGGTTGAGCTGCTCATTAACTACAATGTGGACACAAAGGACGCACTCCTGCACTCCATCTCCGAGGAGTTTGTCGAGGCTGTTGAGGTGCTGCTGGATCACGAGAATGTCACCTTTCAGATTGAGGGCAATCATGTATGTGGAATCTTCGGTTTTAAATGAAATAAATATATAAATATAAATCATAAATTATATTTGACTTAGAGCTGGGAGTCCGCTTCGGAGGAGACCTCAACATTTACGCCGGACATAACGCCGTTGATACTGGCTGCACATCGGGACAACTATGAGATCATTAAGATCCTTTTGGACCGGGGCGCTGTCCTTCCCATGCCACACGATGTGCGCTGCGGCTGTGACGAGTGCGTCCAGTCCCGTCAGGAGGACTCTCTGCGGCATTCGCGCTCTCGCATCAATGCGTATCGCGCCCTTGCCAGTCCCAGTCTCATTGCGCTCTCCTCCAAGGATCCCATTCTCACTGCCTTTGAGCTGTCGTGGGAGCTGCGACGCCTCAGCTTTCTGGAGCATGAATTCAAGGTGCGTTCCCCAACGGGATTAAGTGTGTGGTCCAGCTTATTATTATTGTTGTTATTTCAGAATGAGTATCAGGAGCTGCGCAAACAGTGCCAGGACTTTGCAACCGCTCTGCTGGATCACACACGCACCTCCCACGAGCTGGAGATCTTGCTGAACCACGATCCCACTGGGCCCGTCTATGAGCATGGCGAACGAATGCATCTGAATCGCCTAAAGTTAGCCATCAAACTGCGCCAAAAGAAGGTTCTTAACTGGTCCACAGTATCATTGGCATTAGAAAAAACGTTGACTCTTTTTTCATTTAGTTTGTGGCTCACTCGAATGTGCAGCAGTTGCTGGCCAGCATTTGGTATGAGGGCTTGCCGGGATTCAGGCGGAAGAACATGGCATTGCAAGCAGTGGACATTATACGCATTGGCATCATGTTTCCCATATTCTCGCTGGCCTATATACTGGCGCCCTATTCAGCCATTGGCCAGACAATGCGGAAGCCCTTCATCAAGTTCATCTGCCACAGTGCATCGTATTTCACATTTCTGTTCCTGCTGATGCTGGCCTCGCAGCGCATCGAGTCCTTCATTTTCAGCTGGCTGTGGACCGACTCGAGCAGCATGCTCAACCAGGTCGAGGAGGAGCTGCAGCTGCCCACCAAGCGCGGCGCCAAGCCAACGTTCATCGAGTGGCTAATTCTTGCCTGGGTCAGCGGCCTCATCTGGAGTGAGGTGAAGCAGCTGTGGGATGTGGGTCTGCAGGAGTATCTGAATGATATGTGGAATGTCATCGATTTCGTAACCAACTCACTCTATGTGGCCACAGTGGCTCTTCGTGTGGTTTCCTTCTTTCAGGTGCAGTACTCCAATATACACAAATCATACACAAATCATCGCAATTCATTTTTCCAAACAGGTGAAAAAAGAGATGATCTTCAATTCGCAGGCGACAGATTTGCCGCGAGAGCGTTGGGACACCTGGGATCCAATGCTCATCTCGGAGGGCCTTTTCAGTGCGGCAAACATTTTCAGTAGCCTCAAGCTGGTGTACATCTTCTCGGTGAACCCACACTTGGGGCCACTGCAGGTGTCCTTGTCGCGCATGGTCATGGACATTATGAAGTTTTTCTTCCTGTACGTTTTGGTTCTTTTCGCCTTTGGCAGCGGTCTCAACCAACTTCTCTGGTGGGTAATAATTACAGCTAGTTGTTGTGTTCATTCCTGTTAATTACCATGTCTTAATGTCAAGTAAAATTGTAACTACTTTCCATAATTGCTGTTCAGGTACTATTCTGATCTGGAGAAAAAGCGCTGTCCCGAAGTATCCCCAAGTCTCCTGCTCAACATGAACGGCACAAACGATCCAAATGCCTGCATTGTATGGCGTCGGTTCTCGAAGTGAGTGGAATCATGTCAATTAATATTCGAATTTAAAGCGAATCTGATCATTTGAAATACTTGCAGCCTCTTTGAGACCACACAGACCTTGTTCTGGGCTGTCTTTGGCCTTATTGATCTCGACAGCTTCGAGCTGGATGGCATTAAAATCTTTACACGCTTTTGGGGCATGCTTATGTTTGGCACCTACTCCGTAATCAATATAGTTGTGCTGCTCAATCTGTTGATTGCCATGATGAATCACTCGTATCAACTAATCTCGGTGAGTCCACACGAATATCGCATCTCGCCTAAATGCTGCCTCACGAACAGGTCCTTTGCAGGAGCGCGCTGATGTTGAGTGGAAATTTGCCCGTTCCAAGCTATGGATTAGTTACTTTGAGGAGGGCGGCACCTGCCCGCCCCCATTCAATATAATACCTACGCCCAAGTCCATTTGGTATGCCTTCAAGTGGATGCGTCAGGTGTTTTGCAGCGGCTCCTCTGCGGCCCGACGAGAACATCTCAAGACAATACGGGTGAGTACACTGAATAATGAAAGATGTACTTAACGGAGTACTATACATTAGCTCCATTACAAAATAAGTGATTCAAGTATATTCAAGTACCCCGTTTGATGCTGCATACCCAAATCAAGTACTTCTTGGGAATTTTAAGACTCTTTGTAGCGAATTTAAGCTTAAAGCGTACTTCAAATTTGTACAACAACTTTCTTGAATATTGACTTTATGGTCTAATACTTATATATAATACTTATATCTTATATATACATATATAATACTTATATCTCCATTTGTGAACATCATTTTTCGCACAGCGTAAGGCACAGCAGGCCAGTGATCGGGACTTTAAGTATCAGCAGATTATGCGGAATCTGGTGCGGCGCTATGTGACCGTCGAGCAGCGGAAGGCGGAGTCTCAGGGCGTAACCGAGGACGATGTGAATGAGATAAAACAGGACATTTCCGCTTTCCGCTGCGAGCTGGTGGAAATACTGAAAAACAGCGGAATGGACACCAATGTGACAGCAGGTCAAGGTGGAGGTAATACGACTTGTGACCTTTCATCCGGTCTGTCTAATCCCGAACATCATCATTTTCAGGTGGCGGTGGTAAAAAGAATCGCCAGAAGGAGCGTCGACTAATGAAAGGTTTCAACATTGCACCACCGGGATCTACGGGTTCGCTGGCGCCAGTGGCTGAGTTCTCCACATCGCTGGACAACTACGATAATCAAAATGAGATTCTCAGCTCAACGCTTTCCACACTATTCGCGCCCAACTTCATGCACAGGCGTCAGAACACAACGGCCGGCTCCATTGGCGGCATGGAGTCGCCAACATCGCCAACGCAGGCAACAGCAGCAGCAGCGACGCCTGCGACGACTTCGGCAGTGCCAGGTACCACCAAGTACAATAAGACCACACTCAAGTATAACAAACGCATCGCTGGACACAAGAAACGCTGGGGTATGCCCTAAGTCCAATGTCCAATATGTAATACCTTTGACAGAGCAAAGTAATCTTGCCCTCCTCTCCTTTAGGCACACTGATTGAGGCCGCCAAGGTGGGCAACATGAGCAAAATGCTGGGACGCTCCAAGTCCGAGGACTCCGTGTGCAATTCCTCGCAAAATTCGACGCCCGTGCATGGCCAGGTGAGGGTCAAATATGCGCAGTGCTCACCACAGCATACATATGCCCAGCATGGCGGGGATCCACCAAATGCTGCCTCGCTTCCTCATACTCCAGCCTTGAGCAGCGCCAGCAACATGGCCCACGCCCATGTGGGCGTTGGCACACACTTTTTTCACACGACCACGGGTTTGTACAATAATTTTCTCGCATGTAAAGGCATACACTGTAAACAAACATTTGAACATCTTTCTGGCAGGCTTAACAGCAATTGCTGCTCTGAAACGTAAGCGCAAAAAATTCTCATCGAGTAAAAACATTTGCCCCGTCTCCGAATCCATTGCAGCTACGAATGTGGCAAATGCTGCCAATGCGGCCAATGCGGCCAATGTTGCCGAACTGCTGACTGACAAGGTGTGTCCTTTTCCCCCAACACCCCACCCACCTCAAATGTGTAGCAATAAAAAATGATATTTTTGGCTTTCTTTTCTCAAACAGACCCTGAAACGGGTTTCCAGCTATCCGGCAGCGAACGCCGAGGGCGGTGTTCCACACAAAGATCCTGCCCAGCTTGTGAGACCACGGCGCCACGAGCAAACCCAGAGTCAGCACGACTCTGTGGAGGCGTCAACGGAGTTCACGTTGTCCATCGATCCATCCAACACGTCCGTCAATTCGCGCGAGCCACTGATCAGCAGCAGCTGCATCTCCGCCATGACGGCCAATGACTGAATATTATTAAATTGATATCCGTTGTCGGGAGATGCTCGGAGATGATGATGATTATCATAGTAACTTAGTAGCTGTCTACTGCACAGAAATCAAACAACGATAAACACCTACATACGATATACAATTACATACGAGCACAAACACACATAAGGACGCAATACTGTCGCCATATTGAACGCACAGGACCTTATAGGACACGTACATATATGGCACACATGGGCAGGGTTTGCTTTAACTTCAGTCAGTTCAACTGCCATAAGACATATCCACATATCATGTGTCTGTATTTATATGAATGCTTTCACAGAGATGCCGTCGAATTTGAACCGTATTTAAATCGCTACCAACACCAAAAATAACTATAACTATCCCATATCGATATTGAAAGTTGCCTTAGCATGAGAAGTATTTTTTGTATGAACTACAGTTAAACACATACATATTTATACATACATATACATATATATATTCGTACAAATAATATAAATTCATACCTTTGTATACAACACAAGTTTTGGATGATCATTGAGTAACTAAAACTAAACTTGTACTTAGGGTAGCGCTGTGTGATCTTAATTTCAGAATGGATTTGAACACGATAATATTTTCAAGTTCCATACGTAAGCTATGTAATTAACTAGAAAAAGAGAAGCAAATCCAAACAAATTTTATACACCGATTTTAACCAACACAACAAACAATAAACGAATTGCAAACTCTTAATGATTTTAGCGACTATATAGAAAATACTTTCATATAACTATAACTTTTAAGTTAAACAAAACAAAAAAAGAAGAAAAAACGAAGAGGCAAACGGAATTTTAACTCATATTTAGTTAAATCTATATTGGTTGCAACACCTTAGACTTAAGTATAACGAAACTTATTGTGAACCCACAGCAGCACATTAGCTAAATACATACAGCTGAATCAAAGAGATATACAATAAACACCAAATACGAAACATGTAGCTACTTCAAATGTTATATACATGAATTTATAATCTACATATCAAAAGATACATTAACGTCCGACTATAAACCTATCATTATACTATCACAAGTTTACCCAACAAACACCTGTTCACACTTACAATAACTGTACACACACATTGTCCGAGTCGATCCGAATATAGAGTTGAGTATATTTATGGGTATAACGAACTGCTTGGTGATCAACGAACACAGACCCAAAACAATATTTGCACAACGGTTATTTTTTACAGGAAGTGTTAAGTATCTTTCAGACAGATCCTGTCTGGATTTAAATATCAAATAGGGATGAATAAACTAGTACATACAAAGAAATGTTATTTGCACGGAAAATAAACGTAATTTAAATACAAACCAAAATCGAGTTTCAGTTGTTAGATCTACAGGTTCTCAACTCAACCGATTAATCAGCTAAACCGATCTTTAGCTTAATATCTGGTGCAATCTCAACGTGCATATTAAATAAACTTTGAGACAGTTTCAGTATTTGTAAATCGCATTTATTTTAAATATATATATATGTATATATATATATATATATATATATATAGATATATAGATATATATATATATTTTGCAAATAATTATAAATATACATATATATATATATTTATGTTGCAATGTATTACATATGGTATGTATGTATAATAAACAAATAATTCGACAAATAGTACAATATTTTTGCTAATATAAACGTTTATATATTGTAACCATTTACCGTTGTAAACATACATGTTTTCTGTTTTTTATGTTTTGTTTTGTTTTTTGTTTGTTTTTGTGTTTTTTTTTTTTAATTTCATATGAAACTATGGAAAGAAACGATTACATTAATTTATTTAATTAGAAAAATAATAATAATTGGAATAAATCACTTTGCGTTGCATTAGGCTATAAATTTCAAATATTTTTTATTATATGTATGTATATACTAAATAATTGGTTTTTTTTTGTGTGTAAAAAATATATTTATTTATATGTATAAATGTATGTGTATATATATTTGTTTTTGTGTGGTGTATATTGTGTATTTATTTATATATATATATATAAATGAGAGCTTTGCCTAGCAGGGGGTTGTCGCTATATATATATCCATAGCACGGTATCGAAATCGGGCAACAACGACATATTACATAATTCATGTAAGCTCTGGAATAATTGTATCGTGAATACTATATACGACTTCACATATCATCGCTGTGTTTGTTTTTGTAATGTTTATCATAATAAATTGTGTGTAATTAAATTGTGTAATAATTCATATATGAAGAGTTGAGAGAATGAAGGAAGCGCGTCTGTTGTTGAACTGTCTGTGAAATAAACAAAGTTCCATTCTATAGTCCGGAATGGACGACTATATGGTTAAACATTTAGGATGTACATCCAGAGATTGGCCATTGAGAACAGTAGTTTCACAGTTTTACAGAACTACAGATATTCAATATAATCACATATGTGGACATAAATGTGTCTTGTTAGATCCAAGTTTTACTGAGGACACATTTATGTCCACATATATGTTTATATATATATATATATATATTTATTTATATATATCATTTATAGTAGTGGTAGTAATCAGCAGTATACTATGAATAGAACATAGTCTAATAAATTCATATTTTTCGTTAATCAATTTGCATATATGTAACTCGTTTCACTTTAGCTATATAGTGCATACATACACATACATGTATGGCAATGTACATATATATATATATATATATAGAGAGAGAAAGATCTCTGCATGTATATATATATATACATACATGCAACAACAATGCAGTAAACCGTTAAAAAAAGCATTTATGAAGAATTTTAAGTAGTCCTTGGGGTTAAGTTACAGTTACAGTTACAGTTACAGTTTTCTTTCTTGTTTTTTACGTTAAATGTATGTACATTGAGAAGATTTTTTGTTGCACAAAATGCTATAGCACATATGGAGATTTGAGTGTCTGTGTGTGTGTGTGTGTATACATACATGTGTATGTTTTCGTTTGTGTGTGTGTATAATTGTGATTTTAAATATGTAGTTAGTAACAACAATACCATTACAAACACTTTTGTATGCATATCCCAACTATCAATATATATATATATGTATATGTAAATATGTATATATGTATGTATGTATTTTTGAATAATATATATATAAATTTCGTATCGACAAAAGTTCATAAAGAATGTTTTCATTGTGTACATTTAATACATTTGTTGATCTGTTATTGTTAAGAAGTTGGTTTGTGGATTTTTTCATATATATATATATATATATATGTGTATTTTTTTTGTTTTTTTTTTTTTTTGATTTTTGTTAATTTTTTAGGAGTGATTATTTAGATTACAATTGATTTTTGAATATACATAGATTTATAGTGTAAATTACAACTAGGCAATCGATTTCTGAATCTGTTTTGTGACACCCGAAAAATTGTGATCAGTATTTTGCCTGGCATTGCATTGGCTTAGCCACAGAGCATGTGCACCAGCATGGCAACCAGGAAGGTGACGAACACGAATGAAACCACAAAGAAGACGGCCTTCTGCTGATCCGTGAGCCGCTTCCTGTTGCAATAGAGCGCCGTCAGCTTGGCGACCGTCCTTCGCACAATGTTGCCATGCGGCATGTTGTTGTTGTTGTTGTTGCAGTTGCCATTGGTGCCGCTGCTCATGATGTTGCTGTTGCTGCTGTTGCTTGTGCTGGCCAGAACGCCGGCGCCGGCAGCGGCCGAGGGATGCCTGTAGTGCGCATGATGCATGTGGTGTGAATGATGCAAGTGCTGGTGATGCATGTGATTGCCACGGAGCAGCAGCGTCGAGGACGCTGGCAGGGTGGCCACACTGGAGGCGCTCGCTGCTTCAGCGGCGCACCCCGGATGCTGATGGTGATGATGGTGGTGATGATGATGGTGCCGTGGATCTGCGCAAGACTTGAAGCTACTCGCCGACAACTCATGCTGCAGCCGGCTAATTGCCTGGGCATCGGCGCCGACCCCGCTGCTGCCGCTAATGGCAGAGGCGCTGACCGAACGCAAATGCAATCCACTGGCGCTGGAGCCGTTGCTCGAGGATAGTTTGCGGCTGGAGCGCTGTGTGGCATGAGTCGGCGCTGCACTCGCACCGTGCAGCAGATGTTGCCGGACAGCAACCGCCGAGCTGACGTCCAGATTGTTGGGCACCTGGTAACGCAGCGCCACCGAAGATTGGCCATGAAACAGGTCACCGGCAGCGGTGACACGCACGGGACACACTCGGAACTGGTAGCAGGTGCCCGCCGCCAGATTATCAATGGTGAACTTGGTCTCTGTGCCCCGATACAGCTGGCGGTAGTCCTGATTGCTCAGCGCCACCGGAGCAGCAGCAGCGCTGCTGGAGGAGCCGCTGCTGCTGCGTCCCTTGGGTGAGTTCGAGGCATCCGTATCGGAGGCGATAACAGCATATTGCAGCTCGTACTCGACGCGATCCTGGAAGCTGTTCTTCGAGTGCTGCCACTCCAGAGTCAGTTGCATCGCCGGCTGATTGGCCCGATCCAGCACACATACGCCGCTCTCGTGCATCACCCGCGGCGCCTTAATGTTCGCCGGCAACGTGGCGCTCGTCTCGAACACGTACTCCTCGGAGTACTCGCCATCGCCGGCACGATCCGTGTGCGCATAGATGCGGAATGTGTAGTTGCTGCGCTCCTGCAGCTTGTGAATCTTGCACATGCAATTGGTGCCGGAGTAGACAGTCTGGAATTGTTTCGCCCGTGTCACATACATCTCCACATGGTACTTGGTGCCGGGCACTAGTCCGTTGTTGCCACCAGTTGTACTGTTGCTGCCGTTGGCGCCGCCCGTCTTGCCATTCTCGCCCCACTTGAGCTTGATGTAGTTGTGCCCAGATCCGCTGCACTCCAGTCGCGGCGGAGCTGGCGGCGATGGTTGCGTCGTCAGCTTGGCATAGGCACTGAAGGGGCCAGAGCCCATCGCATTCACCGCCTGCACACGAAACTTGTAGTTCGTTTCGGGTGTCAGGCCGAGCACCGTGTATCGGGTGCACGCATCCGGAGTGGCAATCGTCCGCTCACCGTACTCAATGTTGTAGCTGCAGATGGCTGAGCCGTGCGCTGCTGGCTGTGTCCAGTTCAGCGTTACCACCTGGTGGGTGAACTCGTAGCCCTGCATCTGTGGGGCACCCGGCACGGCAGATGGTGTGGAGATGCACACCACATCCGTGGGTGGGCCGGTGCCGGCTGCGTTGCTTGCGAGAACGCGCAGATAGTAACGCGTGTATGGCGACAGATTACGCAGCTCCACAGTGGTCTGGTTGCCCTGGTAGCAGCCATGGAATTGGGTACCCGATGGCTCCACGGGCGGCTCGTCCAGCGGCTGGCTGGCGTTCTGGAGCGTGTAGCCCGTCACTGGGCTGCCATTGAGCAGCGTTGGTGGCTGCCAGGTGATGCTCAGATGTGTGGCGGACTTGACAAGCGCTTGGAGCGCATCGGCTGCGCCTGGTGGTGCGGCGGCCGCTGTGAAGCGTAACCACTGCGACCAGCTGCCGGCTCCAATGCGATTGATGGCACGCGCTTGTACCTCATAGATGCCGCCGGGCTGCAGCTGCTGTGCCACAAAGCAATCCTGTTGGCCCCGATAGACGCTCTGCGGTGCCAATGGCAGCGTCTGCTCAGAGATTTCCAGATGACGCAATTGAGCCTCAAATTCGAGCACCGATGCCCCACCGTTGTAATCCGGCTGGCTAAGCCGCAGGCGCACCGCATACGGCGTTGGCGGCGCATCGCATTGAGGCGGTGGTGGTGCTCCGGGAGACACTGCCTCTGTGGTCACGTGACCAATGTCCGAGAAGGCGCTCGCTCCGGCAGAGCCCTCACAGCACGCACGCAACTGATAGGTGATGCCCGGCTGGAGGCGATCACACATTGCTTCCGTCTCGCTGCCGGAGTAAATCCGCTCAAAGCTGGCACCCATGCTCAGCTCCAGATGGTAGCGCAACACATCGCAGCCACCATTGTCCGAGGGTGGCTCCCAGCGCGCCTTGAAGTGTGTGCCGTGTATCTTGCCCTTGACATGCGGTTTCCCAGGCCGCCCAGGACGCTCCGCCACTGTGCTGTAGCTGACCTCCGGAGACCAGGGCGAGACGCCGGCATCGTTCTCGGCACGCAGACGGAATTGATAGCTGGTGGCGCGACGCAGCTGCTGACACTCGTAGTGCGTCTCGCCGCCCTTGTAGCTGTTCAGGTAACCATGTCCAGAGTCCGCATCCTGCAGCTGCAGCAGAAAGTCACCATCTTGCGGCCGCCGCTCCCAGACCAAGCGCAACGAGCTGGCGCCGCACGCCTGTAGCTGTGGCGCCATGGGCGCTGTGGGTGGATTGCCTGCAGTGCTGTAGCTGCTCACCTGCGAGAAGACGGACTGGCCAACCTCATTGACGGCGGCTAGGCGAAAGCTATAGACAGTCGTCGACTGCAGCTTGTTGAGCACATAGTGCTTGGCCTTGATCTTGGCCAGCTCGACGAATTGCAGCGCATTGCCCCGGCCCACATCGTACTCGAGCAGGTAGTGCTGGATGGGAGCACCATTCGAGGCTGGCGCAGTCCAGCGCAAATTGATGGAGCTCTTGGTGCGGGAGACCAGTTTCGGCGGGAGAGGCTGATCCGGTTCGCAGGCAGGCGTCTTGAACTCGGTGGGTTCACTGACGCTGCCCTGGAGCTGCTGATAGTGCACCTGCAAACGCACCAGATAGTCCTGGCCCGGCTGCAGATCCTGCACAATACACTCGTACGCCTCGCCAAGATAGAGACTTTTGTATTTGCACTGTTTCCCTGTATCGCTGAGCAGCACCTGGTAGCGCAGATCTTGCACCAGCAACTCATCCGACATGGATGGCGGCACCCAGATGATCTTCGCAGTGCGTGAGCTCACATCGATCACCTCGGGCTTGTCAATGGCGGAGATTTGCTCCACTATCAGTGTCTGGTAGTCCTCGTCATCCTCGGCGGCCAGACTGGATGTATCCTCGCCATCCTCCGAGGTGCCCACCGAGCTACCGGTGCGCTGTGATGCGCCAGCCACCTGCTGCACTTGTTGGCCAGTTGTTGTGCTAGGAACGTTGACGGTTTGGCGAACGTGTTGCTGCTGCTGCTGCTGATGTTGTTGCTGTTGTTGTTGGTGGGGCGGCAGACGGCGTCCATGGTTGTGCATGTGATTGTTGTTGTTGTGTTGGTGCTGTTGCATTGGAATGTTGTTGTTGTTGCTGTTGAAGTGGCCATTGAGGTCACTGCGACGCGGTGAAGGCGAATGCGTGGGCGTGGACATGCTCGAGTCTAAAATCAAATGGATTATTGAATGTATACACAATTGTCTTGGAGTACTCACTCTGCTCGCGTTGCTTCTCCAGTTTGCGCAGCAATTTTGTGTGCTGCCGCTGACTGCGCTCATCCCGATAGTTGGGCGGGGACGGCGAGTGCGGGGAATGTTGATGCGACGAAGGTGCTCCACCAACGCCTGACGTCGCCGTCGACTGTTGTTGCTGCTGCTGTTGTTGGGCGCCGGGCTGCTGCTGCTGTTGCTGCGGCGGCGGTGGCATATGATAGTGAGGTGGTCCATTGCCAGCCGGCCCAGGACCGGATGAGTAGCTGGGCAGCGGCGTATAAAAATGCGATGTGCCATTGCTGCTTATCTGCAAGCGGGAAAGTGGCTTAATTCATTTTGTGGGCCAGGCCAAAATTAGAATAGTTTAGTTCAATAAATACACATATTCTAGTTGTCGACGTGGTTGTCGACGTCTTCGTTTCACTCTTCTTTGCCTGCATTGCGCTCTGCGAAACAACTGTGCCAACACAATTACCACGTCAACGTCTATAACAACTATAAATAAACCAACGCCAATTGTGCGCGCTGATAAACAGTCTCGGAAAACAGAACTCAGACACCTTATCGCTGGGCTTGTAGACAATTTTTTCAAATTTCGGTAATTGGTTTTAAGTATTGCAGCTTGACAATCGCTTCTTATGAATATATTGTTATTTTACTGGTAATTGCAGACATTTGTTCTGTTCTGACAATGTTAACCCGCTGTTATGCTCAAATGAATATGCAAAGCATTCGAATGCAGTGGAATTGTAATGTCCAAGTAGGTCTTTCTGCACAGTAAATATTTGTATTTATTCAGTGGCAGTGCAAATTAATATTTTTGTATGCATTGGTTTTTTTGACGTGTTTCAATCGTGTCCTTACAATTTGATTTATTTTCCCTTGATCATCGCTCTGCAGCAAACTATCGATATAAAATCATCGCTGCAAACATGTATCAGCAGTTGCGACAGTTCGCAAAGTGGCCACACTTTTCTATGTTGCGCGCGGGATTCAAAAGCTTCCAGGGACTAACGAAAGTGAGGCTTACTCGCTGCGCTTGCACTTAAGCGAAAGAGTCATTTGTGCGATAAGCTTGCAAAAATTGCTCAATTACATGACAAAAATGGATTTGGTGCCAAATATGACGCCATTATTTTAAAAGGTATATTTAAAATAAATGCACCAGCACCAGTCACTAAGTTCGACGTGCCAAGTGATATGGAAGAGCAATCGAGTTGCCAAATTATATGGCTTTGGCTTCGACAGCTGTCATCAATTTTGGAAATGCAGCAGCTAGAATTTGGCACATTACTCTTAAGCAAATTAACATACAGACATCGTTCAAAACTAATACGGGTTAGTTTTGGTTTTTCTTATGACTCTGACTAGATAAATTGGAACACAATCGTTTTATAATGAGATTTTGACATAATTAAGAACGGAAACTGTCATTTACTTCAACTAAATTTGTGGCTGCTCCAGTCATCTAAATTTGCCTAAGAACACTGATATGAAAAGAATCAAGTAAAAATAGTCGTTCCAGCTGCGTAATACTCTGGTCGAAGTGAAAATAACTGATTAAAAGTTTTTCAGAATATGAGTTATATGAGTTAAGTCCAAATTTTCGTTATTTGTGATTTGCTAAACTTTCAAGAACAGCTGTTTGATATAGTATGCCGATTTGGTCAACGTTTACTACTTTTATCTCCCTATAAATATTTGTAATTAAAGCATTTTTGAGGTCTGCTTGCCATTAATTGATAACTTTTTCTAGAGAGGCTTACCAATTTGTACATACATATATATGTATGTATATTGTATGTCCCCTCATTTTGCATTTGAGAAGTGTTTTGCATTTGTGCATTTGTAGTTAGTTAAGTTATTGTTGCCTTTATTGCTTTGACAACACGACACAGCAAATTAACAGCTGGACGGGTAAATCCCACTGGCTGTTTCTGGGAATGCCACTTCGTAGTTCTCTGCTGGATCCGGTTTGTTTGATGGGAATGTTACGTAAACAATTTGTTTTGCTTTTTTTTAAGTGGTAAAATCGGGTACAGCAACGGGAGACATCTCCAATCAAATGAAGTATATTATTAATTGGAAAGACAAGTTTGCCTATGAGCTCTGCGAATATTGTCGTAAGTCTCTGAATGCTTGATATTTGAATATCTGGTTTCCTATCGATAAATACCGATAAGATGCATTATAAGCTGAGATTCTAGTTTTCTTTACACTTTTATTGCTATATTGATAATTGAGATTTAAATATAAGTAGATTGGTTGATAAGGCACAGCGGGTGTTCGATTGCCTCGGAAAAGCGGAAGCGTGTCTAGCTGAAATACAATTTAAATAGAAACTAGCAGCTAAATAATATAATAGCCGGTTTCTAATGAATATACAATATGCAATCAAATATTTTGCTGATAATGATTCTGATTATGAAAATAATTGTTTAATTGAAATCATATTCGTTACTTGAGGGGAACTAAAACTGGATTTTGTAGTGTTACTCACAAATGGCGTTGCATGCAGATGACCCTGTCCGGGGTGCAACTGTTGGTACTGCTGCGGGGGCAGCACTACGTGGGTCAGTGTTCCATTCTCATTGACGTACGGTGGCACCTGTACCGGTACGGGCACCGTCATCGTCGGTGGCGGTCGATTGTGGGAAACCATTTGAACTGCCGCTGGACCTGCAATTAGACAAGAAGTGCAGAGTTTGCTTTAGTACACAATGAAATTTGAAGTAAATAAGCAAATAAATTTAATTTCACATCTTAAGTGTATCACAAAAAGTTTATGCATAATCCCTATGAATGGTGATGTTCTCAAATAAAATCTTGTAAGTAATTTACCGCAGCAATGTCCAAAAAGACCTTTTATGTGGCCACCAACATTTGAAGGTAATGAAATGGCTTAACCAATTCAAATTTGCTCTCAAGTCGGGTTGCCATTTAACGAGTTATGCAATCTAAGGGATTGACATGGCAACTTCAATTAGACCGTTAATACCAAGCAGGAATAAATGTAAGACAAATACCTCCTTCTACCTGTTGCGTTTAATACAACAATTTTATTGTACTTTTGTTCTACCCTTTTTATGGTTACGGATGCGGATACGGAGTAAAACAAAAACTTGAGTGCGGAGATGATTTGATGCTTGGTCGCCGCAAAAGCCCTGTGGCGACAACTCGGCGACGCGTCAACGACGATAACTTCTCCGTTTTATGTCAATACGGTTTTATACATGCAGAGATACGCACATATATGTATAAACATATATATATATTATATATATATATATATATGTCTATTAAGTATTTACACATGTACACTTGAGTGTGGAGTAGTCAAACAATGTATGCCATCCACTTAAGTCAAGCGACATTTATGAAAATATTACAAAATTGAAGTCACCTTCCGGCATAGAGGTTTTTTATACTGCATACGCAATGACAAGGATCAAGTGTTGCTGCTACTTATTAGAAGAAGTCACCTTTACCCATAAAGGAATAAAGTCGATAAATACTACAAATAATGATTAACTGTCGCTGATTTTAGCAGACAAATCGCAGCTGAGAGTTATTGTACCCAATTCATGCAGTTTTTGTGAGGGAGCATTAGTAGCTTCTGGTGCTGGTTCTCTCAATTGGAATGGGACTTTCGATATAGCACAGCCAAGTTGCAGTCGTAATGCATTTGAAGATAAAACAACAACCCCGTGGAAGGCCCGGCCCCCTCTGCATGGTTGGCAACATTAGTGTTTAATGCAAGACAGGGCTAAGTCTCTATTTTCAGTCGAGGCGAATGCAAGCAATATAAATATTCGTAATGCTGGTTCGTGACCTAATCAGCCGTAAAAAGCAGCCAGGCTCCGGCTACAATTCCATTGCATTGCGCCATAGACTCGACTCTCTGCTACTTAGGTGTAAAAATGTGGGTTTAGTGCGTTGACGCATAACGTTGTAAAGTAGAATTGCTGATAGTTGATAACAACAACAGCAGAAATTGCAATCCATTTCACAATACGCGAGACAGTGGTTGTCTGACTGCGTCTGGGTGTAACTTACATGCATGCAGCACCACAGAATGAGGAGGCACAAGACTATGCAGCCAGGCAGTATCGCCTTCGGCGAGTTGCCAAGTGTTAAAAGGCAGCAATTAGTTGAGCGTTGAGCGTTGAGTGTGGAGTGGCTGAGTCTCCAGGATTGGGGATTGGGGTTCTTAAGGTGGGGCGGTCGTGGCGTGGTGTGGTCGGTCTGGGTGGTGGAGCTTAACATTTGACCAGCAGACAGTGAAATGCCCGCAGGGCGAATGCGTCGGAGTGCCGTCTGTCTGCACTTAAACTCAAACTTAATTAATGCTAAACAGCTTAGGAGCGCACAAGCAACTTACACTCAAAAAACATTTATATGTACAACATTCGATTGAAGAATATTTACAACAGATAATAGAAAAAAATTGGATTGACAATCGCCAGCAAATTGGATTGCTAAGGCATCAAACGTGTTCTACAATCGGTTTATAGCAAGTCTTTCTTCTTCTTCTTGCCATTACTTAATTTATTTATTATTTGATTGTTATATTACGAATTGGCATTCTTATCTACAGTTTAAGAGCAATAATATTTATTTTTAGCAATGATATATATGAAAAATCAAATGATATTTTCTTGCGTGCCATTTTCACTTCCTCTGCGAGATTTTTGGGTTCACTATCAAATTATATGCATGTATGTAGCGGAACATTCCAAAATTTATATATAAAATAAATATTTTAATTATATTGAGTGCCAAAGGTCTTTGAGTGAGGTCAAAATTTGTAGCACTTTTGCTTTAGTTATTTATTTAAAATAATTGCTCCGTTTTTTGCTCTTTGATTGAATGATTATTTTTGTCTATTAAAAAACTTTATAAATATAATCTTTTCGTTGGATATTAATTTATATCACTGCTCTGATCGTTATTAAAGCCTTGTGGCTTTATTGGAATGATTATTTTTGTCTGTAAAATACCATTTTTATTTAGTTAACCATGAGGTATGTAATTAATTTTCTGGCTATTTCAAGTGAGACTTGAGTTTGGTGGAACGTGGCAGCAGCCTTGGCTGACTGTTCGCCTTTTTGGATTGTGATTTCAAGCCAAGTTTGTTACTCCAAACTTAAATTTGCAATTCTGGCGCTGCTTAAATTATTAATTTCATTCATGCCGCTAACAACAATAGCGAACTTTTGCACCCTTGTTTTTTTTTGTTGGCCAATGTTCATAAATTGCAGAGCAAAAGCGTAGTGCGGAGTTTAAGGCATGGCATGGCGTGCAGGGCGGGGCGGAGGAAGTGGGTAACACAATTAGTTGGCAGCACGACGACTAGAATAAAAACAAATCTGGGAGGAAAAAAGAAAAAACGCTAGCAAAGTTTTGCTAAGCAAAGCAGTTGAAACAACAATAAACACACCGAGTCTCACAAATAACTCGCTGATGGCAAACAGCAAATAATTTATTATTTGCTCAAATTTTTGGCGACTTAAATACACAAGCACAAACAAAAAACAACAAAAAAAAAAACAAAAAAAAAAACAAATACGAGCCGAAAAAACA
The DNA here is from genome assembly GCA_035044325.1 of Drosophila nr. medialis 2 BK-2023a. NCBI lineage: Eukaryota > Metazoa > Arthropoda > Insecta > Diptera > Drosophilidae > Drosophila > Drosophila nr. medialis 2 BK-2023a. The sequence goes on along the minus strand of JAWNMH010000410.1, from coordinate 1,099,812 downwards.
CGTGTTTGACGCTGCGCAATTTGGGCAGGAAGATTTATAAGGCCGCAGCGCCAGTTTCGACACAGTTAAGGATACTTCAAGGACAAAAGGCGAGGCACAAAAACGCGAATAAGAAAAAGAAGAACGCAGAAACACAAACAAGAAAAACAAGCTAAAACTGAAGCAGCAGACGACTAGATATGAAAGTTGGATAACAACAACGACAACGACAACAACAACAACGACAACAACAGATAACAACAATAACAATAACACTAGCAAAAACAATGCAAAAGCCAACTTAAAGGTGAAGAATCGATTCTTGGATTTTGCGAATTGATTTCTGTGCCAAACAACAAACTTGCCTCAGTATCTGGCTGGCGGCAAGTGCAGATATAAGTAAGAAGTTTGTTACTTAAAGCATGTGTGTGGCAAGTGGAAACGTTTTGTTCAGCTTCAATTATAACAATTGAGAAAGTTTGCAACGTTTCACATTAATTTACTCGCACAAGGCACACGTTCCCAAGTTTGTGGCATTCAGCTCACTACAGTTCAGTTCAGTTTGTTAGACCCGCAACTTTTTGCATAAGTCAAAACGAGAAAAAAAATAAAAAAATAAAGCAAAAGAAGTACTTTGCTAATAGAAAACGCATTGGCTGGTCGCATGTTGCCTGCAACCAAGCAGAAAATGACCCAAATAATATTAATTTTTTTTTTTTTTTGATGCTGCCGCGTTTAACTGGTAATTGGTAACTGGTAGTTGGTAGTTGGTAACGGGTAAACGGCCAACTGGCTGTCTAATAATGCAGCAAACCGCATTTTGCAAAACATTCTACGCATAATGGATATGTTTCGCTAGCCGACTGATTTTGTCGCAAGTTATTCACACTGTTCAACAAGAGCAACTGCAATTTATTACTGAGTCTCTATTCTGAATTTGGAATTGCTGAAATCAATTTAATTATTTTACATTTTTTTTTAATGCATAAACAAAGGCAAATCTCATTTTTCAAGGAGTCTACTCAGCGAAGCTTGATGAATCAACAAATTTAATATTTTGTGCAACTGCGACAGATTTTTCATATCGCTAAAGCTCAAATACCATAAATATCAAATATATTCTGGAATGGTTGACAGCGAACACATGTTTAAGCAAGCTGCAAAATGTGGACTGCTGCTTGCGTCAAATGATTCTACGAATGCTAACCACTGCGGACAACAGGCATTTAAATAAACAATCAACCCAAACAGATTGCATGAGTCAGTCGCCAGTCGCCAGTCGCTAAAAAAGTGACTAAAAGAACAAACAAGTCAGGCAAATGGGTTACTGATTATGATCATGATATTTGAAATTAAATGAAAAATCTGGTCTAAGCGATAGTTAATAATTAGTATAATTTAATTATAAAAATTATAATTTTTTGTTGAAATTTGGGTTACACTTTGCTAACAGGAACTTAAGTACAAATAGCATTTATTGTTAAGTAACTGGTTCAACTAGACATGAAGCTGCATTTTTGGCCAACTCAGTTCAAGCTGCTTGCAGCCAATTGGTGGGCGTGGCCAACGCTAGTGCCGTCTATAATTCGCTGATATTTCGCACTGGGCAACAAGTACGCTGTCAAAAAAATGGAGCTGTCCAGAAAGAAATTGCAGTTTCCATATTGACAGCTGCTTGTGTGAGTTTGATATTTTTTTTTCTCTTAGCCAGCTTTCGGATTTGGACAGCATGCTAAGCACTATGTGAGTAGTGACATCATCCCGACCCGAACCGTGTGTGTGTGTGTAGCTCTCGCCACTCCTCCGATCAGAGCAAGATATGGCCTCACCCTGGCCTCGTTCAGTTGCCGCAAGCTGCACGTGGCCGCAAAAAAAGTTGGGAGTTTCGCAGACAACACAGGCTGCTGCTGCCAAAAAGAAGAAGATGTGCAGCTGCCAATGCAATGGGGGTGCTATGTGGCATTCCACATCCTTATTATTGCATAACTGCAAAAAGTTGCACACTTTTATCTGTCCGTCTGTCTGTCCGTCTGTCTGTCTAACCTTGTGCGCAGAGCAGCACACAACACACGTTGCTGCTCGATTTACTGGGGTTTTTGTAGCAACTCAACTTTTCTAACTTAGTTCACAGAAACACTATTGTCAATTGAATTCAAAACTTTTGGCCAACAGCCGCCAATTGAAAGCGGCGTTCAGCTTGTCACTTGCACTCACACTTATCAGAATATCAGGCATACGAAGACGAATACGAATATGAATACGAATATATGTATTCAATTGTGATTCGCGCTTATTTATAGCTAAATATTATTATAATTGGGGGAAAAGCTAGCACTGCGACCTATAAGGTCTATTGTGCCCCCTTTCTGAGCCTACAGCTCTTCTATCAGTCCCAGCTCCTGCACGAATGCCAGGATCTTTGTTAGGTTGAAGGTTTCTATGTCCTTGGGCCTCATGACATGCTGCCCTAGGATGCTGCATCTTTTCCTGATTAAGGCGACGCATTCTGCTAGGATGTGCTCATGTCCGTCCACACAACCTGCATGCATCGCTACTATAAATACCCAATTTGGTTAGGTGACTTCTCAGTCTACAATGTCCCGTCAATAGACCGGTGAGTATCCTGAGCCTGTTCTTTCCCATGGATATTACTTGGTTAAATCGTTTTTGATTATAGCTAAATAAGTTTGGATTCAAATTGTGCAAGTACAATCGAAAATCGGGAATGCAAAATAGTGCAAAAAAAAAACAGTGTTTTTTCAGCCATTTATTTTTATCATTTATATCATTTATACTCTGGATTTTATGTGATTATAGAAAATATTTATACTGTGGATTATGTGGATATGTGCAAAGCAATTCTGCAAAATGCACAGAGCATAAAATATAATCTATACATAAGCATATTAATCCTGATGACAACAAACGACCAAAAAAGTTATTGCGCTTGAAAATCGGTTCAGTTTTGACAAAAGTTATGGCAGGGGATAATTTTATAGCATCTACAGTGTCTCGAAGCTTATTCGGATCAGTGTCAAAGAAAAAAAGTAATTGCCTGCCATAAACTAATCATTCATTATATTTCAAAAATTCCAAAGACCGATGGTAGGTATATATATTACCCACCAAAATTATTATATGACCCCAATAAACTTGGGTTTCCCCACCTGCTAGGAAGAATTATAAATAAATGTTGCCTACTTACAGGCGTAGTTCATTTGGAGAAGGCGTCATTTGTGGGCACCTGGACGCCATAAAACCCGGATTTTTTACCTAAAGTTGAGTATTTTCGGTATAAACAGACCAATCCTTCCTAGTCAATTTAGTTTTATCCTGCATCTCGGGTGCCATAAGCCAAAAATGACTATGGACAAACAGACTACCATTGCACAACGGAAACTCATCCTGGAACACTTCCAAAAAGAATATTCACATCGCCAAATAGCTGAAATGGTCAGTCTGAGCAACTCAACTGCGTATAACATCATTCGGCGCAAATCGGATTGAGAACAAGGGCAGAATGGCACCAAACAAGATTTTCACCGAAGAGGAAGAGCGAAGGATCATCAGGAAAATATGGGGATCTCCCAAGCTATCGGCTCCAAAACTGACTCAACAGGTGCAGGATGAAATGGGGAAAAAGTGCTGTGTGGAAACTGTGTGCAGGTTTCTGCGCAAACATGACTTAAATGGCCGAGTACCACGGAATATAAAAGGGCTTAAGCGTGAAAAATATAGGGACTTGGATGACGTTCGTCAAAACCCACTTGGACAAGGATTTGGAGTTCTGGAACACAGTTATATTTGCAGACGACTCCAAATTCACCATTTTTGACTCGGACGGGCGGAATTATGTGTGGCGACAGTCCAATACTGACCTGAATCCCAAACACGTAAAGGCAACAGTCAAGCATGGTGGAGGAAGTTACATGGCTGGGTATGTATCTCGTCAGCCGGATGCGGGAATTTTGTGATTTTTGAAACAACAATGGACAAGAATGTGTACTTCAACATGCTAAAGGAAAATTTACTCCAAAGTGCCGAGAAGGTAGGAATCCGACGTACTTTCCGGTTCAACCAGGTCAACGATCCCAAGCATAAGGCCAAGATAGTACAGTCCTGGCTCATCAGGAACTGTCCCCACGTGATAATTCCACCTGCCCAGTCTCCAGATTTAAATGTCATTGAGAATTTGTGGGCTCTGCTGGAAAATATCATCCGGAAGCCCAGCATATCCAGCAAAGAAGACCTCAAAAATGCTCTGCGGGATGAGTGGAGCAAAATCAGCCCAGAAGCTACCAGGAAGATGGTATTTTCCATGAATAATAGGTTAAGGGAAGTTGTTAAGGCTAAAGGATATCATACTAAGTATTAACATCCTTATTTAAGTTTTCATAATGCAAATATATTATTTTATTTATACTGTTCCAAATAAAATTTCCCCTTAAATTAGGGTACTTTTTTACATAACTATACCTAGTGGGTGGGGAAACCCCAGTGTATTGGGGTCATATATTAATTTTGGTGGGTAATATATATACCTACCATCGGTCATTGGAATTTTTGAAAAATAATGAATGATTAGTTTATGGCAGGCAATTACTTTTTTTCTTTGACACTGATCCGAATAAGCTTCGAGACACTGTATATTACAATATCGGCTAATTTCGGAATATTTTTATGGCGTCACACAATCACTGCACAAAATTCAAATAATCTCTGCTATGGCATGAACAAGATCTGCAGAAACGAAAAAGTTTTGGGTGAAATCGAGCTTGCACAGATATGTATGTATTATAAATATATATGTATGTGTGTATATTTATTCGAAACAAAGCAGAATTGGAAAAACGAGAGTCACATGAATCGCACTTAAATTGTGTATGTCTGCAAGTATGAGATGATAGATGGAATGGCAGCGTTTGTGCGAGACAAAGATGGAAGCTTTTATAGTTACAATTTTAATGCACATTGCATGTGTGTTTCCCCAGCTACATTTATGCTGCCCCCCATCTCCCGTCCGTCCACAGTTTCCAGTCCACTGTTCTCTGTGTCCCCTGCAACATGCTGCGTTCGTCATCCCTTCAACAGCCCTTCGCTCCATTTGTCTAAAGTAAGTTCTGTTGTTTGATGCCAATTTTTTGCATTGCTCCTCCTTTTTTGTCGGTTGTTGAACTCGCTGGGCGCTAGAGCCATAAGTGGCCCTAGCCAAGAGCATCAGCAGCAGCAGCAGCAGCAGTGGCAACATCAACAAAAACAACAAGAGCAACGGGAAAGAATAACACAAATCAAATGAAGGCTGGCGCTGCCGTTCCGGCTGCAATTTTTTTTTTTCTCTTTTTTTTTTTATTAGAGTTAAGAAAAATGCGACGATATAAATAAAATACATTCAAAAGACACATAAAATATGTTCAAATACACACACACATACATGTACATGTGTAATGTACATTTTAGTTACTGAGCGACATTTTGTGGGTATTTGTGCGTGTATATTCGGAGATTTATGTTTGCACTGTTTTAATGTTGTCAACTGATATTGTTTAATTTCAAAAGTCCATAGACACTTTTTATGGCTGCTCTCTCCCCCCTCTCCCTCTCTCTCCCTCTCTGTCTCTCTCTCTCTGGTCTAGACACGCTGATGTGCCCTTTTGCCTTGAAGACCAGCACATTTGTGGCACTCATTAAAAGGCAATTCCACAGTATTTGTTACACGTGAGACGATTAAGCTTCGGTTAAGACTCGCTTCGAGTGGCAAATATAAATTATATTGCACATACGCAACGCGAAACAGAAATTGTTTTACTAATGGGAATACACACTCCAAGCAAGCGTAAAGTTTTCATAATTTTCTACATATTTTCTTAAATCAATTATAATGAAGATAGCTGTGGCAGGAAGACTAACAAACTCTGTGTTATATATTTAAGTTAGAAACTTGCAACAGAAACATGTTTGACAAATTCGCCTTGTCAGTGACAGTCCTTTGAACTAGACAGTGATTCCAGATAATGCTTAATCTATTAAGTAAATATTTGTGTGCTGTCTCCTGCCATCGGTATGCGTATATTTATGTTAGACACTGTAAGCTAAAACGCCCAAGGGTGTTGCCTTGTATCTCCAATTTAATTGGGGTTTCACTTAAGCAACATTACTATCAAATAAATATGTGTATATTCAATTATTTATTTACTATGTAGTTATGTTTGTGGTTGGCATTTCCTTGTCTTTGAGGTTGCCCATCAATTTGAGTTTAATATACTGCTTATTCTGCTTCGAAGGCGGATCATATGCAAATGAGTGGAATGAGAGCAACGTACAAAAAGTGAGCATGAGTCAGCGACGGCAAGCAGTAAACTGACAGCCACACCGAGACAGGGAGAGAGAGAGGGGGACAGAACAGAAGAGTGTGACTGTACATACAATGTATATGCATGTGCATATGTATGTATGTGTGTGCATATATTAAATAACAAATTAATTACTGGAATTGTTTGTTTGTGCAGGCGCGTACAAAGGTCAGGGTCACAATTTTCAAGACGCTTGAGAGCAGGTCGCTTTGTCTCGCAAGAAAATAAATATGTGATGTTAACTCGAGACTGTTGTAGTTATTTTAGTGCAATAATTAGTTAGCTAAACAACAGACACATTAAAACTATGCATGTATGCAATTCCAAGCGTTTTATTCAAATTGCAAAACGAAAACCGCTTGCGATTTCAAAAATCAAATATCAATTCCACGAAAAACAAGCAAACAATGAGCGAAAACAAAAAAAAAGAAGAAGAGTTATTCCAAATTGCGAGACACGTTCGAGCAATTGGTTTTTTGCTTTTCTGTTTTGTTTTGTTTCATTTTGCATTGTCTAAACATTGGAAATAGTGAGGGAGATAGAGAGAGAGAGAGCGAGAGGAAAGAGCGCAGCATGATTCGATTTCTGCTTTGCTTCTCCATTTGACTTTTCGTTATTGCCCAGGAGATGTTGCCGAATGGGGAGAAATGCCAGACATGAATTTGATTAAACCATGAATTGCGAGAGTGCGCGTGCAATTTGTGGCTACAGGGTATTTTCCAGTTGGGCATTGCTGAACTCATGCTCGATCCGGCAACTGCAGCAGCCACTTCTGTCAGCTACAAAATGTGCCAGCCAGCAGCACATTTATGCAGGCTTACACGTTCCTGTCGCTTTTGTATGTACGCATTCCTCTTTTTACTTGCCGACAATCGGTCTCATCGGGCCACGGGCCAGCTGACGGCAAGCAATTTGTCATTTGGCTATGACAGCTTTTTGCTATGTCGATGTTGGTGCTTGTCATTAGCAGTGCGAAATTGGCAGCACGGAACTCGCAGCTGGAATTTATATTTAAGTCTTGCAGCAACAGCAGCAGCAAACAGCAGCAGTCTGCTGGCATCAGTTCAAGCCTACACCACTCTTCTCTCACCGCGCTCATCATAATTCGGCAAACTTCAAATATGTTTTGGCTTACAAGTATTTACACTTCAAAAACGTTATTAGAAAGAGCTGTCTGAAGAGCACGAACAATAACATAGGCAAGTCAATAAATCTGCACAGTCGTTAAGCAGAACAAGTTGCGGACACAACCAGTTTCCAGTTTGCTGGGAGGTCCGGCAGGAAGGGCAAGACGCTGCCCGAGTATATGACATACCTATACATATATGGCATGTATGTATATACCTGCCGCCTGATTTCTAACATTTAAATAGACATTTGATCTTGTGGCGAAGCAGCATGACATCAGCGCCAAAGGTTGCAAAGTACTACTACAAATAGACAGCGCTTTTGCTGCATTTGCTGACTGCTCTAGTAACAATCAACTAGGAAACCGTCAAACAGTTAACTCAAAATGGAGCAATGCACCAGTTAGCGAGCTGAAAGTATTTACCCAGCCGAGTGTGGCCAGCCATTGTTGATACACACACAAATATAGTTTGGAAATCGAGATTCCACAATGTAGATATAAAGATCTTTGGTTGCATTCTTTTGTGTTTATCTGCACCCCCTTGGCGTGTTTGAGTTTACTGTGACACAGTTTACATCAGGTGCGGTTTGCTCCGAGCATTGACCTTGTGTGCTGTGAAACTTGCAGCAATGGCCACCAAATTCATTTGTGATGAGAAAGTGTGAAACGAAGCGAGGCAAGACGAACCAAAGTGTGTCTTAAACTGAAACACAGTAATACAAAATTCGTTTCTTAAGTTAACTCAAGTCACACAACGAAAGCACAAATATTAAACATTGGAAGTCTTCGTCAACAATCCAAAATTTATTTTTCCTAATTTTTGGGGCAACTGTTTGCCGAGAAGTATTTCATTTGACGGCTGATAAGCCCTCTCATTCGCTCCAAATGAAAATGATTAAAGCATAGTTCAATGCGTTTCAAAAGGTCGAAGTGCAGAGGGTCGGCATAATTATGCTTGCCACACAAAAGCAGACAGCCGCCGACAAGTACCGAGAAACGTCTTCAAATACTTGAATTTTTAAGATGTGGAACTTTAGGGGGACCGACTGGAGTGGGGTGGAGGGGAAGGGAGAGTTCAGTTTGCCGTCGCTGCCTACGAGAGTTAATTAAGAATTATTACCGAACAGATTAGGCAAAGACCAGCGAACGTAAAAGAAACATATAATGTAAAATATAATTTATGGCCATGGCTGCGAACGGCAACAGGAATCTTGTCGATGAGGGGTCGCCTCTTGTAATAGTACACTTAATGTGGTCTGTCGTCGCTATTGTTCTAGTTTCGCTGTTGTTGACTTAACTACAGATTGCTGAATCTCTCCCCAGGCCATGTCAGATCTCGAAATGGAGTGGAAGTGTGACAAGTACATTGTACGACTGAACTTCGGCCCTGGCCCTCTAACAGCAACAAAAACTTTGGCCACTGCAGCAAATCATTGAAAAAAATTTTGATGAGCTGCAAAGTTAAATTTTGTATAATTTTTAATATAAATAAAAGAATTTATGCACTCTATATAGTAGTCTTTATATATATGTAGTAAATGTACTAGTAGAGCGTAATAGTCTTGGAAAATCTGAAATAATTTAATAGATTTAGTATTATATTTCCTGTTTTGAAAACTCTTAATTGAAAGATGAAAATTAAGTTTGGTCAACCAAGTTTATAAGTCGCATTTTAATTGGACGCTTGAGTTACCCATCGGTAAATAGTATCTTCGTCTTGTATACTTGCACAATAAATTAAAGCTGTGACCAGTTCCAAACTATGCCAACTCAACTCAGTTAGAACCCGGACAACACGAGTAGAAACAGTGTCTGCCAAACCAAACAAGAGAAATGCTGCTCAATATTGCACACATCAAACGAGGTCGCATGTTGATGGGTAGGCAATTTGTTTGGTGGTTGGTTGGGTGCGGGTGAGGGGTAGGAGGCAACAAGTGTACACTCAGCATTCTTATAATTATAACATGCTCGGCAGCCATATCAATATAGTAGTAGCTCCGACATTGTCGTTGGACCGCCCCGGGAGCAAATTCCATTAGAGGCCGAGGGCCCAACACGCATTTAATGCCATTTCCTCTGTAAGTTTATTCGATTAACTACAATCAGGGCAGGGAAAAGTGGGAGTAAATAACATAGCAGGAGACAGCCTGTCGTGTAGTGTAGTGTTGTGTTGTGTTGTGTTGTGTTGTGTTGGGTGGGTCATCCTCTTTCATTTGCTAAACGATCGAGTGGAGGGGCAGAGTGAAAACAGGAGCCATTTGCCAGGCATTTACACTTGATTGTAATTCTAAATTACGAGCTGGCGTAAAAGCACATGCGTACACTGTGAGAAAAGCATAGCCCCAAATATAAAAAAGGATTAACATTAACTTATCTATTCGAATTTTTTGGTAAGCAAATTCAGGAAATTTTACGATCTCTCTAAAAATAAAAATTATTCTACAATTGCCACTTTTTATGAATTTTTTTTATCTTTTTATCAATTTAAGTTCTTAAATTTTGCCTAAAGAAACGTAAATTTTGAGCAAATCTCAAAAATACTTAAATCAAGTTTCTATTCTGGCAATTAATTAATTAGATGTCAGACGACTGGCAAAATATCATGTTTTTTTGCTGTTGCTTGGCAGCCAGCTTGAAACTCGCATTTCTTAACACTGACAAGTTTGGGAGTCATGCATGGGTTGCTGCCACAGAGAGGATGCAGGAAGTCGAAGTTCAAACACAACCACATGCAAATTCAATTAGTGCTGTCAGCCAAAAGAAACACATGCCCACACACAAGTTTGCCACGTGTGTCACTGGGAATTGGACTTAATTAGTCAACTTGCAACACAATATCAAGTTGCTGTTCATTATTATTTTGGCATTCTGTAAGTAGATGCACAGACAAGATACTCGAACACACAGCGTACTCAAAAGACTCACAGTCAGTTTCCATCAACGGGTTGCAACAACAGCCTCCAGACGCAACCCAATTAAGGTTAATGACACTGATAAATTAATAATGATGGCTATTGAGGTTTCTAGGTTGCGTCAAACTTGATTAAATTCAACTCTCAACACTCCCTCACCACACTTGCTGTGCTCTGCCTTCCCTTTCCGATCTTCTACCATTTTCGCATAACTCTCGGAAATCTTTGTTTGCGATGCTGGCAAATATATAAAATAAAAAATAGCTTCTGTTTTTGGGCTCGGCGATAGCCAGTTGTAGTTAAACAACGCAACAACGGTATGCAGCATGTGGGCGTTGATAGTGGCATGCTAATGCGGACTCGACTTCTATGGGTGTTTGGTAAGTTTGCTATTTACACAGATAAGCGCCATATGTATGTCTCTACACACATACCCATATCTCCACAAACAGGGTGATATAGCCTCAATTCAACACTCAGGAAAAAAATTCAACTGAATTTCATAAAATTCCCCTTATTTTTGGAGTCTTATGTTTAGAAAGTATATTTCTAAAAAGAAATGTCTTTTCTGAATTCCAGAGTATAGTTTCCACAATTTTGAAAACTTATTTAAATTTCCTAAATTTCAGAAAGGATTTTCGAATTTTTAAGGATTTTGTTTCGTATATTTTGATATAATTTTTTTGTCAGCGCGATTAAAAATATTTTTTTATTTTTTTTTTTTGGTTATTTGTTAAAAGAAGAATAATTTTCTAGCTTTAATTTTTAGAAATTGTGAGTGTAGTTCATAGTTATAATTGGCATTTTTATGGTCTACTAGAAATTGGTATGCGAATAAAAAATGAAGTGAAACATATTTAAAATGAGTTTTTATGCGAATCGGAAACAGATGGGCTGAAAACCAACACCCTTTGCCATTATAGTCAAAGTTAAAGTAATCTTGTCGCGGCGCTGGCAACTCAACTCGTGTGCACAACAATATTCAGTGTGTGTGGGCGTGTTTCGCTCGAGTCATGCTCAAAAGCCGGTTCTCACATTTCCGTAGATACTGTTGTTTCTTTTGTTCCACGGAAATCGCTTTATTTGCGCTTGTAAATGCCAAAGCAAACTTTAGAATTGAATTCAGTTAAACTAGCTAACTAATTTTAATCGCAAATTAAGCTGTGTACAGCTTGACTCCCTGTAGCAATTATTTCGCATCGAGGGAGATAACCGGTTAGGTGAATCAAATGTGTAATTGAAATAATGTGAGATAAATATTTGCAATCATCGCTGGAGAACATTGAGCCTAAGAGGAACAACAGCCTCGAGTGTCAGTGGCTAATCCATGTGGAATGTGACGTCAACAGACATCCTGCAGGGGCTTAGCTAAAGTTTAGCGTGACAAGTTGAGATGCTGATTGGCGCTTAGGCGGGGATTAGAGCTGTGTGGGTCTGGCTGGGTCTGATTGGCAGTCAGATGAGCATCGGGGACAGTTTGCTTTCGCATCGGGATAAACTCACCATATTCCGCCGAGATGGCGCACATGGGCTGGTGATGATGCTGATGCGCGTGCGGATGATGCGGATGCTGTGGACAGATACCCTCGTGCGGGTGCGGTGCTATATAGTACTCCGATGGAAAATACTCGCCGGGATATTGTATATAGAGTGGACCCGGCGGCGGCAGCGGGGCATTAACTGGCGGCCCGATGCCATTGGTGCCATTGCTCGAGTTATTTCCGTGGCCACCGCTGTTGCTTGACACGCTGCTTACGCTGCTCGCTGAGGAGCCACCACCCGAGCTGCCGTTGGGCGAGATGCCACCGTGTCCATTCTCATGCGGCTGAGAAGTTTGCTGCTGTTGTTGTTGTGGTTGTGGTGCTTGTGTTGCTCCTGGTGGGTTTGGGCCATGGTGCAGGCCATGGTTGTTTGGTGGCTGCAACATATGATGATGGTGGTGTTGCATGGCCGCCAGCAGCGTTAGCTGCTGCTGCGGGTGATGAAGCGCACACACGGGTGGCACAATTTGGGCACCCTGTGGCGGTGTCGCCGTTTGCTGCAACAGTGGCGGCGATGCTGGCAACGAGGCGCCATCCAAGGGCGAATGCTGCGGCAGCTGTTGTTGTTGTTGTTGTTGTTGTTGTTGCTGCTGCTGCTGCTGTTGCCACTGCGAGCCTGCCGGCACCGGTGTATTGTTTTGCAACATCACAATGTTGCAGGCGGGCGAGGCAGAGTTGGCATTCAGGCTATTCAAGCTCGTCGTCGACGATGTTGTTGATGAGCAGCTGCCCGCATTGTTGCTGCTCTCAGTTTTGTGGCTGTTGCTGATATTAGCTCCGTTGTTGTTGCTGCTGCTGCTGCTGTTGTTATTGGTGGTGGTGGTGTTGGTGGTGGTGGTGCTGCTGCTGCTGACGGTACTCTGCTGCTCGGCAACATTAAGTCGCACCATGCTAAAGGCCTTGGTATCTGCAACCGTATCTCTCTCAGCACCTTCCTGGTATTCGACAAAATTAGTGTTGAGGGAGTCAGTTGCTCAGCACATGCTTATCAGCCTGCTTGGCATGCTGTATTGATGTATTGATGTATTGCTGTATTGTTCTACAATGAGCGTTTATCTGCAAAACAAAGCAAAAGACATGGAAAGAAGACGGCAAGCGTGATTTGCCATTAATTAATAACTGCTGGCAAAGTTCCGCTGTTGAACTCGGTTTGCGTTTGCTGCTCCGGTTACGGGCTCTGATTGGGACTACACCGTATAAAATACACTCATCAGGATGATTAAAGCTAATTACGCTTCCTATTGTTGAGGGTTTCATGATGCCAATAAACTGTTTGATTGGTTTAAAAGAACAGTTAATTATCTTATGACAAGGCATCGATTTAACCCATTTAATTTCTAACTTAGATCGCAAAATTTGTCAAAAGTTTATACATTTGAAAGGAGTTTGAAGCACTGAAACAACCTTAATAAACATTTGCAGACAAAGTTATAAGACAAACTGCAAGGTCTGACTTTGAAAGAAATAATTTATAGCCTTAAGACCCGCTGAGATCTCTCAGTAGCGCTATTAATCACTGGTCTATATATTATAAAGTCGGCGGAAATGCCTTCTAATGTCAGTTGCATAAAATTTGCTAAACTCATTTTAAGCCGCAGTTTTCTTTTATTTTGGATTACTCTAGCATAAAGTCATTTGAGTGTATTTCCGGCTTTGGGCCATTGTCTTATTTTCAAAATATGGCGAAACTTGATGAATTTGGAAAGGTTGTTTAAGCTGACTGATGTTTTTCATTGGATTATTATGCAGCTGAGCTGGTATTTGAGGGTTATGGTTTTTGCCATTCGTAATGGCCTTGTTATAAGTAAGCTTTTGGCTCTTAGGGATACAGTTAATAGCTGTACTTGCATTAGGTATTCATTTTGCACACAGGTCGTATGCTTAATCGCATGTAATTTATATAGTGCGTCTGCTGCAGCAGAAGAAGCTTCAACATCCACCAGACAACAACGATGAGTCTGAGACTGCTTCCACCTGTCTCAATATGTGCTCTCACAACTGTCTCAAGTAGCTCACACCTGTACACCTGCACACCTTTACACATGCACACCTTTACACCTTTAGACCTGCACACCTTTACACCTTTAGACCTGCACACCCACGTCCCAGACAATGAGACAACACGCACTGTCAGCAATGACGGCAACGTTGACGCGTCGCTGTTGAAAACATCACGCGGAAATTTACGCAGCTTAGCAATTGCCTTTTGTTTCTGCTCTTCTTGTTTTGTATTAAATGTCGAGACAGTTTTTTTCTGGAAGATACCACTTTCTAAACCCCATTCGCATTTGTGTCACAATTGTCTAGACCGACCATTAAGTGGGTGAGCGATGAGTGTTAGTCTCGAAACAAGCAGATTCTTTCCAACCTCCTCCGATGGGGGGTCTCCTCTCGACAGCAAAGCAGTTGCGACACCTTGAGCCCCTTGACGAGACCATTTATTTGTCAAACGGTGATAACTTTATCTATGACTCAACTCCGACATCTGCTCGACAAGCAGCGTGTCCGTGGAGAGAGTTACGCTATTCTATATCTATTACAAATTTCACAAGAAAGAAAGCATTGATAACTGATGTCTATCCCAACATGTAATTGACAACTTCTGCCCAACAGTTTAGAAATCAGATAACGAAAACGAGCTAATCTGCATTGCAAAGCGTATGGCAAGCATGCCAAGAACTTCGGCAGACGACTCAAAGTATCAATGAAAACCAGTAAGAATGCTGTAGTCGATTGAGCTCGACTATAATATGAAATATATTCGAGTTTTATTTGCCAAATTTCCCATTAAACGTTTTGCACAGGTTTGCAAGTCATCTTATTTCTTGAAAGACTCTCGACTTGGCAGCTGGGAGCTGCTATCCCCTGCTGCCCCGTTACATAATTTTGCATAAAACCATTATACCCTTCTTATACATTTTTAATGAGTTCAGGGTATATAAAGAAGAGTGTTGATTTCTTTTCTAACATTTCGATTTTGTTTGCTTCTACTTAGCTGCGTGGCTGCGTGAAAATGGCTTACTTTGTGTGGAAGCTAAAAGCGGCAGCAGCAACACAAGAACAGCAACAACAACAGCAACAGCAATCGCAACAACAACAACAAAAACAACAGCAACAGCAATCGCAACTACAATAGAGGCAATCTAACGGCAATTTCTAACATTTACCTTGTTACCGTTAATAGACATGTTGGCCAACTTAGTGAGAGCCAACGTGCAAGACATGAATAAGCGCTGACTTAAGCGATAAGAAAACAGTACGCTGAAGAGCGGCAAGTGCATCCAATGCCACACAATGTGGCGTACATTTCGCAGCTTTCTTTACGACAATGACGACGATGACAACGACGATGACGATGACGATGACGATGACGAACACGATGATGACGAGGTGAATAAGGTATGCATTTCTTGTGGCACTGTCAATGTGCTCGTTTCACTTGGCCACGCCAGCGAGGGTGCAGCCACATTTTCAATTCTAATGTGTATGCTTGTGTGTGTGTGTGTGTGTGTGTGTGTGTAGTTGTACCGTTACGTCCAAATGGTTTTTGGGTTAATCTCTCCGCCCGCCTACCTTTGGCTGCACTCTGCTTACTGATCAATAATTTGTGGTTTCACACTGCCAACGAGATAAGTCGTCGTCGTCGTCGTCACTCAGTCATTCAGTCAGTTAGTCAGTTGCATGCAAATTATTGCCACATTCACCAATCAAGTTAATTGCATAAGAAACCATTGCAGCATTATTCAATATGCGATTCAAGTAACTGTTGCTGTGTTCCTGCATTTTTGCTTATTTTTCTTTTCTTTTTATTTTTTTTGGGTGGATTTGTGGTAAAAAAAAAGCAAAGAAAAGAAAACGACATCTTCAGAAAATGAGCCCAGGCCGTAAAACTAGCCCGGCTGAGAGCAGCAAGTTATGTGTATATATGGATATCGGGTCTGGCATTTCTGGTTATTGTTAACAAATTGTAGCATAAGAAAATGTTCAATTCGCCGTCGGGAGTCGCTTGCATAATCCAGCTTTTGGCAGATAACAATGCAAAAAAAAACTGTCTGTGGCTAATTACAGCGATTGCATAAAACTTGCATTTGTAAACAATAAATGCACAAACAATTGTATATAGATGCAAGTCGCCAGAAATTATTGTCTAACAATGTGTTTGCATGCACCAAAATAAGCATGCAAAGTGTGAAAGTGAAAATGCGCCACTTTATTGCTTTCATGCTTAATAGAAATCAATTTGCCCCAACGAAAACACAAATGTGCTAATAAGGCACATCAAATAAGCCAAATATGCCAAGCGTATATTTTACAACTGCAACTGCAACACAAACAACGAGTCTCCGAGCCATTTATTTTAGGCAAATTATTAAGCCGAAAACGGAACCATATTTTTCCGCAATTTGACATTCGGAATCGGATTCAGAAGACAAATTCAAAAATTTCCTTAAATTTGGCCTTTATATTCCCAATTTGCCAATTTGAAGTCTCCCGTTCTTATAGACTTGGCTAGTGATGCTCATCAGGAATATAAATCTATACTTTATCGGGTTGGAGATGACGCCTTCAGCTTTTTACATACTTGTGCACAAATTCATTATAAACTGTTTGCTTTTTGCCCTTGCAGAACACCTGTATATATGTGTATATGTATTGGACCGATATTGATAATATTTTCGCTGAAAATATGCCGCAGTCAATCAGGCGCGACTGCAACGTTCTCCCTTAATTTTTCAAACGTTTATATATTGGAACATTACGAACCGGTACCATAGCAGTGGCGTAACGGTAAAAAAAAAAGTTAGGAAGAATAACGGAATTTTGATATGTACTTTGGGCAACAGAATCAGAATTTGCACATAAATACGCTTCTCTTCTAGCAATTTAAACAGGCAAAATTACAACTTGCCCAAGGTATTATTGCCAGAGTTGCCCTGCCACACATAAATGATTAGAATTTATTGAACTTTTGGCGTTAACAACAACAATAAACGCATGTATGAACATTTATATAGATAGATATAGGTTAGCAAAGCCATTGTGGCGAGGCTATAAAGTCCAAAAGGTAATTTAATTGCTGTTGACAGTAAAAAACTTATCTCATAAATGCAGTAATCATGATGCAAACACACACACAAGCACACACACGCACACACACACACATAGTAGCAAATAAAAAGAAAGGATACTTTTAAGGGTTAAGAAAGATTTAATACTATTGCATTCATATGGCAACTGCACCATAAAGTAATCCGAATGACAACAATAAATTTGCTTGACGGTCATAAAAAAAATTACTTTTAATAGATCAACTCAATTGACGAAGCATAATAATGCCTTCAAAATAAGATATATACGCATTGCTAGGGTATTCAAATAACTGGAACTGTTCTACATGACTTTACATATTTGTTTTTTATTGTTTCAAACTGCTGCCACGACTCTGATAATGACAGTGGCATGTGCTGCTGCTGCTTCTCCTGCTGCTGCAGCTGAGTTTTTTTTTTATATATAATTATTATTTTTTTTTTTGTTCGCATCCCACTTCGCAGCACTCCCTTTGCGATTGCGTTTGGATTTCGTATAGAAAAAGGGGGCTTTTGTAAGCGGACCGCAGGCGCCGCTAATTGGCAGAAATTTTAATTACGCTATTTTATTACAATTTGCAGTGGTACTTTGTTCGAGTGAAAGAAAGAAAAAAGAACAAGCAATTTGCTTGCCAGTCGGCACCTCACGGTTGCGCGATACTCTGTTCCCTCCAAACAATTTGATTAATGGTTTGCAAAAATGGGCTTGCCGCAAAAATATTTTTTCGTTTTAACTTTCCGAAAGTCCAATTTTCGCCCTAGACCTTTCTCTCAAACGTTGTACTACCAAACATGCCTTTCATCAGTAATTTCGAGCAATCTGCAATGTTTACAATATTCCTTACTTTGTGATCAACTCACCTTGATTTCTATTATTAAGTACTACATTTTGAACGGCTGGGCATCTTAGCTAATCCATACTATTTATACTAACTACTTGTTCAATTTGGTCCGTTTGGTTTTTTTCCGAACTTTCGCCAATTCATGCCACAAATGTTGGCCCATTTTACAATTAAATACTTCCGTAAATCTTAAAAATGTTTCCTATTTTGCTAAATTTAAGTATTAAATTTTTTTAATTTTTTAATATTTTTTTTATTAATAACAATGTTTATTTATCTGATGATATATTAGTTTTTCTAAATGGTTTGGTTTCGGATTAAGTTTTATAAGGTTTGACAGTTTGAAAGATTGTAGCAAATATTCAAGTTGAGCACTTTTCACACAAATTAAATGTGAACATCCCGATGATAGTGGAGAGTCCCTCTTCAGTTTGCGAACAGTGTATGTGAGTGCAAATACTATTAAAGTGTGTGTATGATAAATGATAAGATGTATTTTTATTTGCTTGCCCGAGTGCAATTAAAAATGAATTAAGCACTCGAATTGGAATCATGACCCAAACAAATCATTATGAAAACCCATACTAAAATCGAAATAACCAAGTTTTCAGCATAAAAATCTAAAATGTTGTTTATCACACTCAAGCCTATAAAACATTGATTCCTATAAGTGATATGCTTAGTACTTGATAATTAGTAAAAACGACAAGAAAAAACTATACAATCTGCTATAATGTGGAGGGAGGAAGTAATACTTGGGTAATTAACTGTTAACGAGTTGATTATATATATAGAACTAACGATTTAAGTGACACTCTTGCATAATTACAGCTGAGAGGGAATTATCTTGTGTTTTATATTCGGTTCGCTCATTGTGAAATCTGGACACGCAAAACATATAAAAATGACATTAGAAGTGCGTGATTTTTGTATAAATAGCGACATAGAATGAAGAATGCATTAACGATGAGTAAAACGGTTTTTTTTTGGCTTTGCATTTGATATATATATATATATATATATGGCAATTAATCATATGTATTTATGCAGTTAGATATTCAAGTATGGCGAGATGGCGAGATGGGCTGGTCAGTGGACAAAATGTAGATAACTGTTCATTTTTCGCATACCAGTTTGGGGACGCTTTAATGGCGGCGCCCTTATGCGCATTCACACATACATATGCATATATATATACATATACATATATATATGCATATATACATATATGAGTATGTCTTGTCGGCATGACAACAGAGCAAGAAAAAGAACGGAACTGCTGTATTTGGTGCTTCCTAACGCACCACTCCATGAGCTCCATTCCCTACCCGCCCCTCCCTTGACAGGGTCTCATCCTAACAGAGAAGAAGGCCTGGGCCAAGTTGGTGCCAGAACGGACATAGCAACAACAATGATTACAAATGTTGGTAGCTGTTGCCAAAAAGGCAAAAAAAAAAAAAAACCAAAAAAAAAAAAAGATGCCAGCAGCATGGAAGGCTCTGGCGGATGAGATTCGACAGCGACAGCATACATGGAGGAAAAATGAGTGGCGGCGACCAAGGCGCAGACCAAGCACAGGCAAATAGAGCCGAGTAGTGTCGCATCATCGGGCGCAAATCTCGTATGAGTGACGAAAAGAGGCAAACGGCAAACGGCAAACGGGATCTGATTCAGCAGTCAGCGGCGACATAAACGCCCCGGACAGATTTGATAGTTTTTATCGATTTAAGTAGATTTGGATTCACACACACCACTCACACACACACACACACACACACACACACCACACACACACACACAGAGATAGAGGGACTGCGGGGATTATGGAGAACAACATACAACTCGTAAAGATGGACAAACAGCCTTGCTTTTTGGCAATCGTCGCGGACCAAGTAAATGAGCATAAAACGACAACTTCGACTCATCGAAACATTTGCGCTATGCTAAAAATCTTTGCAATTGATAGATAAAATCCCTTACAAATACCAAACGGAGTACAATAAGCAGCAAATATATTGGAAATACATATTTTCAATAATATTTACTTGGCTACAAATTTAGTAACTAAGTTAAAGTGTCATCGAAGGCACAGGACGCATGTGTTCGCATAACTATTGGCAGCCGAGAGACTCACTGCTAGAAACTTTGGTCAAGTAGTGTTGGCCAATTTCTGCCTTTGCCCAAACCGTGGCTTGGATGAACTTCGCCAGATGAAATAATTATTATTATTTTTTTTTTTGATAATTATACATCAGTTAAAGTTATTATATTTTTTTATTTTAAATTTTTTCCTCACCACAGCGTCCGCAGATGGACAGACAGTCTGGTTTGCTGGAATTGTGATACACTGTGCAGATTATTGTACTTAAGCAATTTTGTTTCGTTGAATGCGTTTGATATCATGTGAGGGCAAAATATCGAATGGCCTAGGATAGCAGGCCTTAAAAATATATCCAATGGCCTAGAATAGCAGGCCTTCATAATAAATCTAAGGTATTCTCTTCGCTTCGCATGATAAAAATAATTACATTACAAGTCTTTCTAATGCAAATGTGGTCAAATTTGTAAAAATATGTGAGCGAGCGAGAATTGAGTTGTGATCATTTGACAGCATTATACGCATCTTTTGTAGCAGTGTATTTCACTTTCGCTTTGGCGCTTTTGGCTTACGTATTGTCGTAAGACGAGTCGAAACAGTATTTCTCACTGCCTCCTTCATCCGCTTGTAGTTGAAGGATTTAAGCATTGATCTGCTACTCGGTGGGTTTGGATTTCCAAACATGTCGGCGGATGGCACAGAATGGACGCTGTGAGACGAGTATGCACTTTGGACCGATTGGTGCCTCTTTGCCTCTTGAAGTCGCACCTTAAGGGATTCTCGCTGATAGCGATGCACCTTGGCACGTCCCAAACGTGTGCCCTCGAGCACACGCGTCTGTGCCGGATGTCGTCGGATCCACGTCCATGGTTTCTGCTCATCAAATGGCTCGTGCACCAACACGGGTATAGCCACGCCCATGACCTGCTTTTCGGCACCGATGCGTTTCTTACCTTTAGCTTGCTTCTTCACTTTTTTCTTGGCATAAGCCGTTGTGAGATCGATAGTGCGCCTTTCCTCAACAACATCTGAGTACAGGTTGGAAATGTCCTTTATGGTATTCTTACGCTTGCTTGTCTCATCTGCGTTAATTCCTTTTCTTCCTTTTCCTTTTCCTACTCCTCCTTTCCCTTCTCCACCTTTTCCTTCTCCATCTTTTCCGCCGTCTCCACCTTTTCCTTTTCCATCTTTTCCAGTCTTCCCCTTGCCGCCATTTGTGCCATCTGTGCCATCTGTGTCATCTCCCTTTTTATTGTAAAACCTATTTGAACTATCCTTTCCATTGCCATTTTCATCATCACCTTTATGGTATCTGATTTCTTCATCCCCATCGCCACTGTCATCTTCAACGCCATCGGCTTCGCCATCGTCATTTGAGCCACTTAAGTCACCACAGCCAAATTTTGAGTTATTAAAAAAATGGCGTAAACTGTCCGCCTGGCCCCTCAAAGCATCTTTTAAAACGTTCTTGCATGCACCTCCGTTTCGCCCGTACATGATATTTTCAGCCGTATTCCGACGCCCCTCAACTGCCTCACACGGCAGACTCAAGTAATGATCTAATATAATCAGCACCAAGTACTCAATAAACGGATGTAAAGGATTGCGCAGATTGCCCCGATGGTCGAAAATGCCATCGTAGATGGCACACGTGTCTGGACGAACAAACGGCACGCGGCAATAGCTCCATTGGGAGCATCTGGGATTGAGGATGCGTCCGAAATTCGCCAGTGTCAACTGAAATAAAAAGGTGCACACCTCGACCAGTGGCTGTTGCACCTGGCTCGACAGCTGCCTAAGCATGACGTTATTGTGCAGACACCAGCGCCTCTCCTTCGATTGCCATTGTGGATGCCGTCGACAACATTTGCGGCTGTGTTCCGTGGGAGTCTCACAGTTCAGCAGTCGAAGCGTTAGGCTGTTGGGCAGACAGCAACGCGTGGCGCAGTACATTGATAATAAATATATAAAAAAAAATGAATTTAAAACCAAAGTGTGTAAAATTTGTGTCCTTTTTCTGATAGTAATAATTTTAATCGGAATGCTAGAAATCAAGGAGTACTAGAAATCGAATCAATTCACAGATTTGAACTTTTTTGGGTGCCTGCCACTGGACGGGTGGAAGACACGGTGGTACTCGGATTTCATGTGGAGCGCCTTTCTCGCCCTTTCCACTTTCAGGTTATTTAGACTTTGAATGGAATATTGTTCGCTGGCAATTTTGAGTGCTTCAAGCACAGAGTCGCGCCTGTAGTGTTGCACAGAAGACACGCCCAGTCGACCGTCCTGCTGCAGGCGCAGTTGATCCGGATGCCGACGCAGCCAAGTCGTACGGTCATTGGGATCGTATGGCGCATGGTACAATACGGGCAGCGGTTCACCAAGATATCTACGTTCTCTAAGTGGCCGCCCTGTTTGCTTGGCCTCCTTGTGACGCTCCATTCTTTCTGAAACGGCCACAACTTTCGAGTATAACGCGGATATATCTTTGACGCTCACATTGACCTTTTCCCCCTTTATCAATATCTGATCCTCCTCAGTTAGGTCAGCGCCGGTCAAGGCTTCTACAAATCGTTCGGGATCCATTCGACTCAGGTTCCTTAATATTTCATTCAAGATCTGCTGCTGTTCCGAGCGCAAGTTACCCAACTGTCTGCTGCCATGACCATGCCGGCGTCCCTTTCCATCGGTCAAGAGCAAATCGCTTGCAAGAAGTTGGTGCGCCCGTTCCCCAAACGCACCCATGGGAGATGCACCCAGTGAAGAGGCACTCAGTGAAGATGCACCTATTCGAAATAATTTTTTCCCTGCATCGAGCAGATGTTCCTTCTTCCTTCCTTCTTCCTTCCTTGACGTCTTTAGCCGCCAAGCAGCAGACGAACTATGCAATTCTTCGCTTTCTACCTTCAGCGCTCGTTCGATTTTTCTATGAACCCGATCCCAATTCTTGCTTCTACACAAATCCGCACGAATAACATTGTTAATTGGTTCATTTATTCCGTTGACATCGGTCAATTTTAGAATGGCCTGCATTAGCTGCAGTAGCTTGGCCAGATTCCTGGGATTCTGTAGATCACGCACATTGCCATCCAAGTCAAAGATGTCCACATACCGATCACAGACAGCTGGGCAGGCGAAAGGCACACGGCAATTGTTCCAGCGCATGCCTCGGGGATTCAAGAGGCGATTGAATTTCTGCAGCGTGAGATTATATATCAGTTCAGTGATTTCGGGGATCGGTCTATTCAGTTCGAGGGCCAACCGTTTGATCTGTTTCATGTTAAGTGCATACCACATGTCCCGTCTACTGATCGGCACCTTTGAGTGTTGCTTATAAGGGTTACTGATCTTCAACAGTTTAAAATCACCCATAACTATTAATCCCAATTGGAATTTGAAACTAAATTACTCATCCTTCCAAAATAAATTTACACACTACAAACAAAAGTATGTTGATATTTATACCTGGTAAGAACAGTTTGTCGTGATTGACTGATTGAGTAGTGACTGATGACCAATGATTGGCCCAAATCGAAGCTGTGCACAGGGTATTTACATTTTGGGTATCCCCGCCCAGCTCACTATATACATATATATATATATGTTAATTCTTTTGTCGTTTTGCAGCTTTAAAGCAAATTTGTTTATATTCAATTATTTTTTTTACACATGCCGAACATAAAATGTACCAAAAAGCAAAGAGACGCAAACAATCAAACAATACACACACCACACACATACATACATGATGTTGATGATTGAAGTGGCTAACGCAGAAGGGAAAGTCAATAACCGCAACGTTCCCAACAACAACAACGTCATCTCGACCGAATCCAAAAACGTGTCTCTTTTGCGCTGTGTAATTTCTTTTGGAATTCGAGCCTAAGCAAACACGCAACTTTCTGTAGTCTGCGCTGCTGTAGTTGTTTCGGTTGTGAATTGGTTTGGGGTTCACTGACCTTAGACACTGACACGAAAAACGCGCAGACCGCAGAAACCGAAACAGAGAGAGAGCGAGAGCGAGAGAGAGAGGGAGAGAGAGAACAATAAGCACATGGTCTATTGAGGCGTTCATTGCGGACTGGAATGCACCGGTTGAACGATCCAGGCAAATATCAGCAACAAATGCTCGCTGAAGTCAAGTGCAGACCAGCAAGTATGAATTGTGGAGAGGGAACCATCGAAACGCCCATTGCAAAAATACACGTACACAAAATACGTACTGTAAATATATTTGTATGCATGTGTATGTACTGAAATGTACTGAAATCGTCTCAACCAGACCATAAAACTAATAATTACAAAATTGCATGTTCTTTGTTGCTATCATCAGCAAAAACAATCAATTTGACTAGCTCATTGTAACTACATAGTGTGTGTTTGTGTGTGTGTGTGAATAAATCTAAGCGCAGATAAAACTTTACACAAAAGCCTCAACTGAACTCATGTGAGCACATCAAAGGGTTGAGGGGCACCAGCAGCGGAGGCGACACCGAATTCATTTGATGGACATATTGAGTGCAGATTTTGTCGCATCATGCAAACTTCACAATTATAATTATACACTATGAGAATTTAACACAACCAACAACTACAGCTCAATTAAGCTCAATTATTTCAATATATAGGCGTGTATAAACAAAGAAGAAGAACAATTAACGATTTAATAAGTGTATACAATTGCTAAGCATTTTACCTACATATACTAAATATTTTATTTCTCCTCAAATATATTTCAGATTTTTCTTCACTATTTTCTTTTAGTGTAAGAGTAGCAAACGCAAACCAGTTTTTCAGTAATTTATCAAACGACGATTTATTCAAATACTTACAATTAATTATGGGTCCAAGTCGCATAAAAAGTCACGGAATATTGGTTGATAATTGTTGAAGTATCTTTGTTTCTAAGAAATCCAACTTAGATAAATGTATAGTTGTCGAGTTTGTTTTTTAACATTTATGCTTATTAGTTATTGCATTCTTTTTCTTTTTGGAATATGTTTATAGATTGCACATAATTGTTGTTTTCATCATTTATTGCAATTAATTATTTGGTTCTGATTTCAAATTGTTTAATATTTTTAACAAAATGAACACAGCGGCGATATATATACGTATATATATTTTTTTAATCAATTTTATTGCACCTATTGATTGTACTTTTTGATTATTAACTTATTTTTGTATTTATAAAGATTTATTTAGAGTTTCATTTATTTATTTTTTAATATACGTTACACGATATATATATGTATATATATACATATATATACATATGATTTAAAAGTTATTTCTAACTATTGCACTATAGTTTATACACTGTAAGATAAGATTGTTGTTGTTAGATATGTGTGTTGGCCCAACATTTAAGGCATAGATTAAGCCATTGTAAATATTATTATAAGCTTGCAATAACAAATGGACAAATGGCAAATAGCTCGACATTTGTCAGCTGGAAGACATCTGGCAGTCTGGGAAGCAGACGACATATTGATGTCAATTTCAACTAATAATCTTTATATAACCTCAATGTTGGCACACACAAATCAATTCAATATACAATATACAATACACAATAGAAAATACACAAAACCACACAACGGACACGAACTCATTTCATTTTTTTTCTTGGGATCAATTTTCTATTTCACTCAGCCTGTTTATGTGTACCACCAATCGCTCTCTCTAGCACGCACACACACATACACACCCACATGCTTATTAATGTGCATGTGCAGAAATTCAGATTCACACACAGCAACATTCCATCAGACCGGATATAACAATTGAAAAGCGCGGATTCGTTACTCGAATCAAAATCTACACAAAAAACAAGTACAAACATACTAATTGACAATGTCCGACTATAAGATACCCCGCACTTATGCATCGAATGGCACACACACATATACATTTATATACATGTGTATACGTTGTCTTTTTTTTATTGGTTGGTCGAAATATATTCACTTCCAGACTAACATATATACACCATACATATACATATATATGGCCAATAAAGAATATAGTCGACTGCTTCAAAGATTTAGACAACAGCCATCTACCCCTTTAACCTATTTTCAATCGACACAGGGTATTTTAATACACACATGTACTATATTAAACAAAAAATTTACTGTCGCGAACTGACACTTCACATACTAATCTGAGATAAATACGAATGCGAATTCGCATCTAAGTATGTGTGTATGTATGTATGTATGTATGTGTATAAGTGTGCGAGTAGTACACAAAGAACAGGATGTGAGGTAATAACAAATAACAAATTGAGTTAGTTAATTCCCTTCTGCCCTCAAATACTAATATGTATTATTATTATTTTTGTTTTTTCTTTTTTGTATTATATATTAATTTAGTTGAATTTATTTTGCGTTATCGCGTATTTATTTGTCTTTGCGCACTCACTTCAATTGTTTAAACTTTGCAACAACAATCGTTTATTGCAGTATGCTCAATAATTGTTGTTGTTGTTGTCGTTGTATTTTTATTTATTTTTTTGTCGTTGTCGTTGTCGGTGCTGCTGCTTTGCGTTAGAGTGTTGTAGTTGTGTGAAGCAGTGGCAGAGTAAAAACATGGAACACGACGCGGTGCCTCCGTTGATGGAAGCGCTGCCAAACCGTACAGTTTGAGAGTTAATATCGGACTGTTCGGAACGTTGGCGCTGTTCCCTCGAACAATCACGAAACGAAACGAAACGTACCGAACCGAACAGACGCTAAGCGACGCAGCCAGCGACTTTGCGATGTTGCATGGCCGCTCTCGTTGGAAGGCTACTCAGTCCCAGTCCGAAATACAAATACAGACGACTGGAATTGAAACTGGAAAGCGAACCGAAGCCGAAGACGAAGTCGCTGCTGAGCGGCCCGCATACCTACACTGTCGTCTCTGTACATATGGCCGGTCCGCACAGCTGAGCGGCATTTGCCACTGCAATCAACCGTTAGATACAAATTTATCTATAAGATAGACGACTGCCGCACGTAGTCCAAAGGAAACCACAAAAAAAAAAACAGTAAAAAAAGAAGAAACCAAAACGAAACGCAACGAACGAACGCATCGCTATTCGTAGTAAAAGCAAAACCGGTAAAGACAACGGCAACGCTGCATTTTGTGCGGGCGAAGAGAGCACAGTTTAAGAGAGCCGCAAGAGCGCTCTCTCTCTCTCTCTCTCTCTTGCAATTTGCCTACTGATAATTGTATTTTGGGCTGCACTTGGTGCAACGCTGTCATTTTCAGTTTCAAGAATGCCACGAACACAGCGAATTCGACATTTGCCAAAGTTTTAACAATTATCCAATATGTATAAGCGCTCATGATTGCATTCTAATGAAATTTGAACTTTAACTATTTCCCAGAAGCTTTTTAAGCATAAACTTTTTCAACACTAAGTGGAAAAATAATTCAGCAAAAATACTTTCACGAAAATTTCACGAAATTGCGTTCGAAAATCGCCAAATAAATAAGTCAATTTGAAATTCAAACATATCAAGTACACACTTGTGTATAGATCAGAGGAGATAACCTTGAAAGGTTAAGAGCTGAAAGAAACCAAATTCGAAAAATGATGATGCCACAGATTGTCATCGCGACATTATCAATTATCTAAGTATGTCAGAGCCGAGAAATCATCTCTAGCGATAGCATTTGAACTTTATTCGAGGAAAAAATCGAATGGCAAATGAAAAATTCGAAATTCGACAAAAAATTACGAGCAATATTATTGCCCAGTCAAAGTCTAGTCTAATAATATCTCTGGCAGTGCGGGTCATATCAGTTTTCCTAGAAATAAATGGAAAACTTCTGAGGCGACGGAATCAAATATAATAAAAACAAATAAGTATGCTCTAATCAAGGGAGTGCTCGACTAACAGTTACTCTGTAGATGTCCTAGATATTCAATGCAATGCAGAAAATGTATTTTGTGTGAAAATGTATTTTTCAACAGATTTATTTATTTATTATATCCTTTACCTATTTTGATTTCTTGAGTTTTTAATTTAATATGTATGTATGTATATTTTAATTTTGTAGACAGACAGACTCG
The DNA here is from genome assembly GCA_035044325.1 of Drosophila nr. medialis 2 BK-2023a. Lineage (NCBI taxonomy): Eukaryota > Metazoa > Arthropoda > Insecta > Diptera > Drosophilidae > Drosophila > Drosophila nr. medialis 2 BK-2023a. Next base: position 1,071,809 of record JAWNMH010000410.1, on the reverse strand, counting down.
ATTGATCCATTGCAAATCGATACAAATTTTAGAATGTAAATGTTCGACTCCTTGAGATATGTATATTCTTGAGCAGCAACAGTCAGCAGTTGTGCGGATCAGGAATATATATGCCTTATGGTGTCAGAGATGCTTTCCAGTGCTTGTTACATACTTTTGCACAACTTCCCAATACCCTTTTTACCCAATTTCAATGGGTTCAGGGTACAAAAGCATTAAAAATGGGTGGCCTTTGAAATGAGAAATGACTTACAGATACACATGTATGTATACATGTATACATGTATATATATATGTATATGTATGTTTGTTTGTTTGTAGATTTGTTGGCTTTGCATTGCGACGAGTAAAACACAAAAGACATAAAATGCAAACTAAGTAAAAATTGTGTTAGGTCGGCAGCCGTTGTTGCAACGAAATAATCGCTTGCATGATGATGATTATGATGTTAAAGTTGCTCGAGCCTGCTTGACAAGGTTTCGTGGCAACCTCGAACAGAATGGGACACTCTAATAAAATTTACGACACTGTAAATGACTACGGCGACATAAGCCCTGCAGTCATACAGACATACAACTACAACTACAACAACTGCAACTGCCACCAACCGACCAACCAACCAACCAACCAACCAACCAAGCAAGCAACCAAGCCAGCAACCAAGCCAGCAACCAACCAACGAACCAACCTGCAAGCCTGCCCCAAAGTATCTCTCAGATAGTATTATAATGCCAGTCTCTGGCTGGCTCAATGTTCCTCTCTCCTCTCTATATATGTCTTGCTTGGCTTTTTTATATTTTTTCATTTTTTTATTTCGTTTTTTGGTTTGGTTTGGAAAAGAATGCAGTGAAGGGAATTTCCAGAGACTTGGCAGCCAAGCTCGCAGTGTATAATGTATCTCTTTGGATGCATTTTAAATAGTTTGCCATACGCCGCTGTTTGGCGCGATGACAATATACAAAAAACTCCAATATTTATCTTATTGTATGTACATACATACATCTATGCATGTATTTACATACTTTATGCATGCACATATGTATGCAAGTATGTTGACATCTGTGCACGAACCGAACTTTTGCATTGGTCACGCCAATTATTCAAAATATGCGATTTGATTTGGATATTTTCAGCAGCAATTTGGTTGTTGCTACTTTTGTCACAGCCAACATTTAAATGCTATTTGTGGCACAATCAATATTCGGTGTACAACAGCGACAGCGTCAGATGCATGCAACTAAATATATTAAAACCATTGATTTAAATACACACACACTCAGCTACAATCTGTGTCTATATGGTTGCCTAGATGTGGCAGATTTGCGTTCACTCTTAATTTTATGTTTGCCTCATTCTTGTTGCAAACATTTTTGACTTTAATTTAATCTCAAATTTGATTGTGTCCGTGTGCTGGGTCAGTTTGCAGTTCCTGTTTTGTTTTTATGGAACATTGATCAAGCCATTTCCTATTTCCTCTTCCCTCACTGCGCGTGTCGTTGCTACATTGTTGCATATCATTTCACAATGTTTGTCGTTAGCGGCATACCCCTCAACGTGCTAAGATTAATTGCCCCACAGGCTATTAAATCAGTGCTAAATTATGGAGCGAAACTCCATTGTTTATTATCCTTTGGGCATAAAACTAATTTTCAAAGTACTCCGCGAATATTTATCGGAGATGCATTGCACTTTTTTGTTAGAAATTCCACACACCTATTACTATGTGAGGGCTTACGTCCATTGTGCCACTACACTCGAAAAAAAAAAATTACTGAATTTTAAGAAATTGCCCTAAAATAAAAAAATGCTCTGAAAATTTGTTCTTGTTTTTAAAAATGACTTGTAAATGAGCGAAAAAAATGTCTTCAAATTATAAAATTATATTTATGTATTGCTTAAAGTATCTTAATTGTTGCTACACGTAAAATCTTAAATACTAATGTTTAATAATAATATAAGAAACAAAAAATCGAATGTAAAAATCTCTGGAAATGACACTTTTTTCTAAATTTTCGCCTGGTTTTTAGAATAATAGCTCAAAAACAATTTTGTCAGCTTGAGAATTTGGTATATCTTCGGAGAGTTTAAGACATGTTTTCCTAGAATACTGCATCTTAATCTGGATAAGGTAACACTCACTGCTATGAAGTGCTCTGAGGATTCCTATTCATTCCATTACATTTAGTTTAACTAGATGACCTCGTAGTCTACAGAACATTTTTAAATCGTTTCTGATTATAGCTGCCTATATAGGATATTTAACTTAAAAGTCCATTGCGAAGCTCTTCATAAAGAACTAAATATACAAAATAATCGGCAATTTCGGAGTGGAATTTGACTATTGTTTTTTCAGCCTTAAACTAATTCTTAAAGGTCAGTGCAGACAAAATCCATTCACTTGGTTAGATAATAGGGGCTGAAGGTTGTTGGGGCAAAAGTTCAAAATTTGCAATGTTAAAAAATGGGCAAAGAATAAGAAATAAATAAAAAAAAAAAAACGGAGAAACTGAGAAACTGATTCTCAGCCATTTAAAGTAATGCTTAGAATATTCCAGATCGAAATTTGGTTGTTCGGCCAAGAGGCACGTGCATAGTTTCATTTTGCCGCAGAGAAAAAGTGAGGCACATGAATTACAAATAAAAAACGCTCTTTGCTGGGGTTAAGAAATGGAAATGCGGTGGTCAAATGCTATTTTTGTCTAAGCTTGGCTGCTCTAGCAATTTTGTTGTCAGCCACTTGTCATGCGAACGGGCGGCAGTCTCTTTTGCGAAAATCTTCAAATTGCCCCAAAGCAGACCCGCACCCCTCCCCACCCCACCCCCTCTACACTTCCCCATTCAACAACTCCTTCCTAGTGGAGTGGCCACATTTTTGCAGTTGTCGAGTGGCTTTGTTAGCAATGCGGCGATTTCAACTTTTTCTTAATGCTGCCGCTCTTAGCTCCGGCAACGCAGCCGTGATGAGGGGGCAGAAAGCCAACTGGAACTGAAGCTGGTCGGTCAGACTGAATCCGACCTGGCTGTGGCGAGACAAGGAGGAGAAACATAAAAAAACAAGAGGCAAGAAACAAGAATCCAACAGCTAGCAACCAACAGCCAGCTGGGAGTGGAGTGGAGGTCGCTATTTGGACCAGCTGTATAACATTGAGACCATTGCTTGCTGGCTGGCTTTGTGTGGATGCTGGTGGTGGTGCTGCTGCTGAGTGGTGGCATTTAAAGCAATTTCAGTTAATTTCATGATGGTCAGATTTGTGTAAACTATTTTATCTTATCAAATTGGCATACATTTGAGCATCTTCAACTGCACATAAGGGACTCCCATTGGGAGGAATTGCATTACACTGTGAGAAATTAAAGAGTTCGTACTAAGTCGATTTCACTACTCATCAATATTTATTGCTTTATAGTTTTGATTTGAATCCACAAATTTTCAAAATCAACCATATTACAATTCTTCAGCTGTTCTTAACTGTCCGATTGGCAGATCATACAGATTTCTATATATATATAGTCAGCTCGTCCACTTGATGTATATATCTACATATGTACCTTGTGGAAGATGTCTTTTTCAACTTGATACAAGATTTGCACAACATTATAAAGAACAAAGGCAAGCTGTATTTAATACCCTGAACCCATAAAAATTGATAAAAAGGGTATAATGGTTTTGTGCAATGGTATGTAACAGGTAGAAGGAAGCTTCTCCGACTCCTTAAAGTATATACATATGTCAACAGTCAGGAACTTTGAGAAGTAAACGCTTCAAATCTAGAATAAAAGTTCTTATTTACCCCGCGCAGATAAAGTTTTTATCATGCTATCGATAACTATTCCGTTTCAAGAATATCGATATCTACCGATTTGTACAGCAACAATAAGGACAATTTTGTAGGCAGAGCACTTTAGTTGATATATGATATAAGCGGACATATTATTGATCAATTGCACAATTTAGATCTACATTGGATAAGAAACAAATTTCTATTAGAAGCCGCAAGCATAAATTAGAACCTGTCAGCTGTGTTCAGGGTATCTCCTAGTCGAGTTTCTCTTATTTGTTACACATATTAATATTGGCAAGGTGTGTTATAGCAATTGAGAACTGGGAATATATGGGATATGTGCTTGAAGCAGCACTCTCGACTCTTACTCTTGACAACTGGGAATTTATAGGGTATTTGCTTGAACAGCACTCTCGACTCTTACTCTTGTTATGCTAATGCATTACACAAGTTCATCTAATATATGTATATATATATATATATATATGTGTATGTATGTGTGTCTAAGAGATTGCTGGTAAGCGAAGCGAAATGCAACTCTTTGCATTGAGAGATTTCAATTTGAACTGCATTTGATGTGCAGCTTAGTTGAATGTCTTCCGACTTGTTTTTGCAAACATATCCTAACTTGTTCTGCCAGCCTAGCGTCGAAGCGAACAAACCGACGAACCAATGAGCAGCCAAACTCGAACCAACCAGCTGAGACTGCTGCCATTCATGTCATTTGCTTTCAGTTCTGGTGGCAGGCTTAGAGTGTTCAGTTATTGAAAACACACAGTTACACACACACACATACACACATACACACATTTACACACACACATATACAGCTTCCACATAAATGAATGGCAAGTTTCATGCGTGACTCCCTCGAGCCAAACATGCACAACTTGTTAGGAGTCGATTCCTCGACTAGATCCGACTTGTCCTACATATTTTGATAGTTGCTGTCATCCTGGCGATACCATTCTGCTTCTATCGTTTTCGATTTCAAGTTGCAAAGCTTAAAGTTAAATGTATATATCTTTTTCTGTTATGCGGCTTTTGATTATCTAAAACAAGAAGGAACTTTTATCTTAGGCACGCCAAAGATTACATACGGTGCCAAATTACACTAATTTAAATTTTACAATAAATTAAAATAAATCAACGAAAGATTGTTCCTATGAAAGCTATATAGCATAAGCACAGGCATAGCTAGTGACTTCGGTTCAGATAACTTGGAAAACAAATAAGTTTTTAATACAACAATTGGTTTTTCGATCGAATTTCTCTATGTGAGCTATATGATAAAGTTGGCCGATCTCAATGATGTTTGATCGAAATGTGTGGAGCATAAGCGCACCTATTAAGTTTAGAGCGAAAATCTGATGCTAAACAAGAATCTATAATCTAATCTATATATAATACAATACTACACAAGAATGTAAAATTTAAGTATTACTATTATTATTATATTTATATATTATTTATTTATATTTATTTATATTATATTTAAAGTTAATGGCAAACTTTTCATATAACTCAAGATTATTTATCATAATTATATATATATTCTCGATAAATAATTTGAAGCAACTCAAACTTTTACTGTTAATTATTAAATTAATGTATACATTTTATTACAGTGTATAAAAATATATATTAATTCCAGCAAAATATATATATAGTGTACAATTTTAAGGTTTAAAAATATATATGTTAATCCAAGACTAAATAGTGCCATCAAGCGAGATTTCTCAGACGCTTTGCTAATTATAGACCACAAAATACATATAAAAAACCTTAAAAAAAAGAAAGCCACAAAAACGAAGAAAATTCCATGCAAGAGACTGGAAAACATTGGGGGTGGGCTAATGAATGACACACGGAAGCAAGTGCTACGAAAATTGAGGAAAGCCGCAAATTAGATTTTGAAGTTACAAATACTCGCACCTACTACGAATACTTGTACTACCACTACTACTGCTGCAACTACTACTGCTGCTGCAACTACTACTGCTACTACTGCCATTAGTATAAGGCGGAGACGCTGACGTCGACAGAAACGACGACGACGACGACGGCGACGACGATGGCTGTTAACGGCTCAGGCTCGACGAAGACTGACGACTGACGACTGACGACGAAAACAATGTTAGCAAAAATAGTATTAGAGGAGAAAGTGCATACCAGAGCCAAAGTTTTACAGTCCAACAATTACAGCAGCAACAACAACAACGGCAACAACAACGGCAGCGGCAACAACAACCAAAACAATAAAGCAACGATGATGAAGAAAAAACTTGACTGCCCGCAATGGAGCGTAGAGGCAGAGTGCGGGGTGCAAGGTGCAAGGGGACGGGAGAAGGGAGCAGGGGTGCGAGGTGTAGGCATACGCGAACATAAAGAAGAAAAAAGTAAAGTAGAAGAAGCAGCAGAAGAAGCAGCAACAGCAGAAGCAGCAGCAACAGCAACCATAGCAGGAACGTGTATAAATGAGGTAAAATCCGCCTCAAGCTGCAAGCGTATGTATATACAGATACACAGATGTATACATACATATGTACATATATGCTCATCAGGTATAAATACAACGCAAACTGAGGCCAATGAGGCTGCGAATGCGAATCCGAATCCCCGATGCAGCTGTGCGAGATGCAAGATGCACAAGCTGCGCGATGCGGCGAGTATCTGCGAGATACTTACAAGCGAATTGGAGTGTGCACAAATAAAACATAAGGCCTCGTTAACACTGAGTGGCAACTGTCGAGCCGAGAGTTGAATGACCAATACAGTCGAAACGACCCTTTCACACTGATTGCCACTCCAGCCAGTCTCTCGTGTGGCAACTAAAAAAAGCACAAAACAAATAAACACAATCAAATGAAAAAAAACAATATGAATATTATGAGTGATAAGTAATTGACACTCAAGTCTCAGTTTAATTAAAACAAATCGAACTCATGTCAACTGGGCAACTACTAACGAGACTGCAGTTGCAACGGAAATGCTGCTTCATTTTCAGATGCCCTTTTTTTTTTGCTGCCAATGCAGTTTCCCCAATGTATGTGTAAGTTTGTGTTTGGCCAAAGTTTCCAGCAGTTTCTCACTTATTAGTGGGCCATTCGACAATGACTTGCTAGGCTTGGCCCAAAGTCACCTAAGCCACCAGCTTACCAAGTTTCACTAGCCAACTTAGCCAACTCAGAAGTTGTTTTCGCCAGACGCTGGCTGCAACGATAACTTTGTGGGTAGGTAGTCGCCACTTCATGCAACAACACTTTCGGAAAGACCTTGAAAAATCATGAAACTCTGCCGTTGCCTGTTGCAACTGCTGATTGCTGACTGCTGACTGCAGACTGCCGCAACTTTCACCAATTGCAGCGAGTGAAGCGACTCTGTGACAGTCAAAGTAAATTATTGTTGCTGCTGTTGTTGCTGCTGCTGCTGTTGCCAATGCCGCATCACACTTGCAATCTTCAATCAAAACTTTAGCTTTGCAGCTTCATAATTATCTGTGTCGACACGATATGCAACTCACAAGGTCTTCCTTGGCAGCACATGTAATTAATGTTTTTGTCTCATCCCCAGCTAGCTGCTGTCTTTTACCTTGCTGGGCCCGGCCAGGGTCTCAAGGTAATGCCATTAATACTCTTCTAAATATTCTGTTGTCTGCTGCTGCTGCAACACACACACACACACACATATACATATATACTTTACAATACAAATATTGCATATATGTAATACATAAGCTATGTATGTATTTGACTATATACCAAGTGCAATTTGCCTTAGCTCATGTTTCTCGCTGGTTTTGCAAGCTGTTGGAAAAATATAAATAAACACAGCATATTTCCTTTGTCTCTCGCTCTCCCGCTTCCAGTTGAGCTTTTGTGGTTCCGATTACGATGCTGCTGTGCCTCGTCTCCGCTTTTAACCTCACCTTCTCATCTGGCAACTTCGCCTCAACCCTCCCCACCCACCAACTCACTGACCATGTGAACAGCTTCGATCTTATACCCTGATCGCAAAAGGTAAAAATAAAGTATTCTGGTTTGTTCACATTTATCCTAGGCATAAAAAAGTTGATTATTTTTAACTTAAATTTAAGTAAATATTACAAATATCAACAAATTGTTGGAAATTTATATTTTATAGTTTTAGAATCACGAGCATCATCAGTGTTGAGCAGAGTATTGTGGAGTCGGTCTCGCAAGCTACGTTCTAACTGGTTAATAAAATATATTTTTATTCTATTTTTAAACTCGCATGCGAATGTATAAGACTCAGGGGAATCTTAACCACCCCCACTATAAGCCTGGCCGTCTTTATTACCTGTATTCAGCAGTTAGCACTGGAAATTTTTTAAAGACCTTGACCAGGGCCACTCTCTTTCGGTGTCCCGAAGAGCACAAGGTGAGCAACAACTACAACAACCAGATATTGTATTGGAATTTTTATGTTTACTCATTTTTATTTGTACTCAAAAGGGGATTTCCCAAAGGTTACAAAGGAGCAGCAAGCGAAAAGGGCTTTGTGTGAGAGCGCGACGACTAAATTGGAAAATACTTTAAAAATTAATACATTTATCTGATTTTATGCCATCCGCTTGTCAAACAAATTTGAACAGTTTTTTCTCATTTATGCAGAGCAATGGATAATTTTGAAGCAAACTCGCGCAACTTCCAGCAAACAGCGTTTTTGTGGCATGCAATCCCGGCTTAAAAGCACACAATAAACAACGGTTTATTGTCAATGTGCTGGTTTTTAGTGTGCGTGTGAAAAAGAAACTGAATTCAAACTCATAAATCTAGTTTTTTTCCATTTTATTTATTTATTTTTTTTTGTAGATTTAGCTCCTCAGCGTCGCCTCAGTCGCTAACGCGTTGCATTTTTTCAAAGCAGAGTTTTCCTTCTCGACTAATTTTGAATGTATATTTTTTCAAAGACCTAATCATTATTTTCCAGTGCTTTGCTTTCATTACTTGTTTGGAACTCACACACACACACACACACACACACAAACAAACAAACAAACTCTCACACACACACACACACATACACGGTTGTGTATCTAGCCGCTCGACGACTTGGAAACCACTTGACCGTGCTGCTGCTGCATTTATTTGTGTATGCGTGAGAGTCACTGCCTTTGTGTGTGTGCGTGCAGTTGTAAATCGACTTGTTGAGTGCTCATTGGAATCAAAGAAATAGCAGTTGGAACAACATTGCAAAACTCCAAACTACCATTCTCTCCCGCTCTTCCTCTCGCATTTCCCTCTCTCTGTCAATATTGAGCTCTCCCGGCTTACTTTTCTATCTCGTTCTGTCTCCTGCATTACATCGAGCTGAGGTCTCTCTAAATGTACATTTTCATAGAGTATTCTAGTTATGTGCATTCCAAAGAATGAATAAAAATTACAAAATATTTTATAAAATTTAAAAAATGCACTTTTATATACAAATGCGAGAAAGGGTATTTAATGTTCGGCCAGACAACGAATTTGTGTTCCTTCATTTAAATGCCTGGAGCGTCTTCAGTGCATGCACAAATGCGTATTTACAAATAAACATATTTTCGTTCTTAGGAGGGAGTGTAAGAATTGTATTAATTTTTATGCCTCCTTTCTCGATTCGACTCTCGCTCTCTTCTCGCGTCCCCCTCTCTTGCACAAGTTGCGCCTACTGATCAAGTGCTCAATTATTTTGTTTTCTTGGCAGACTTCCATGGACCATTCCGGCATTCCGAGATTCGCATACCAATGCTTCCAGTTAAACCAATTCCAGTTTTCAATTGGAATGGCGCTGAAGAGCTCTGCCATAAGTTCAACACACTCGTAACGCTGCACAGTCACCAGTTTGCCAGCTTGCCAGTTTGCCAGTTAGAAGCAATATATGTACGTACATGCACACATACATGCTTCTTAACAGCACTCGACCATCATTGGCTCCGTATATAAGAGTGCAAGAGCGAGTATAAGAGAGGGACGTCTTAAGAAAGAGTCACAGATGTGTGTCGTCGATCAACTGAGCGAGCGCGCTCTCAACATGAATTGCATGTGTATGTAGGTGTGCGTGTGTGCATGTGTGTGTGTGTGATTGCATGTATCTTGTGGGTATTAAAACTGTTGTATATGTTGCACTAAACGCACTGATTATGCATTAATCATTTCTTGAGATCAAAATTAAATTATGATCGTTAAGTGTATATGTAAAAATACTTGACAAACATTTTAAGTACTTTTTGTTCGCTGCAATCAACCTTCAATATGCAAGTTTCTTAATAATAGAACAACATACTTAGTTTAAGTAAACAAATAATAGTAAACCATTTACTAGCCGGAGATATATATTATTATAGTAAGAACGGAATATAATGAGAAATAGAAATGAGAGGCATCCAAATTTGGAATGCGACTTTACCGGGGTGAAGGTCAAATAAAATTGAGATATTTACACATTTTCTTGATTGCATTTGCTCAACAAACGGGGATTTTCTTCATACTGCTTACCTGCAAGGAAAAGAGAAAAAAGTTATTGATTTTAATTAATTAAAAAAAAAGTATAATTATAAATGTTAATTGCCTAATTTAATGCAAAATGCCTAATTTAACGCTCGATTTTTGTTTTTTGTTTTTTTATTTTTGTTTGTTTACCCAAGCAATTTTAATGGCGCATTTCGCATTTCGCATTTTGCATTTTAATTGCATTAAAAAAGAGCATTTTACGTGAATGCATCTCAATTAGAAACTTAAACTAGAAATACGACGAAATATTTTACGCACTGTTTAAAAAGTTGAACATGAATCAATTTTTATGAATTACAAAAAAGTAATAATTAATTTGCTAACCACATACAAAATGTGGTTTCATTTTGTAAATAAAGTTTTGCATTTTTGTAGATTCGAAATACATTCGTATATAAATGAAAAGTATTTCTGAAAAGTGAAAATAATTAAATTAAGTGTCAATTTGCTGAAATATTTGTCTGAATTTTAACCCTACAAAATTTTGAACAATGCCAAATAAATTTTTGCATAAATACACATGTTAATATGTAAATTAGTAATTTTTTGGGCTTTTGAATAATTAATTAAATAGTTAAATAATATTTTGCCATAAAGCACACACAAATTTCAGATTTTTTAAAGCGACTTTAGCTTCACCCAGTTATATGATATTAAAGCAACTGCTCACTCAATTTGGGGCAAGAACAGACATACACGTGTGTACATATGTATACATGTACTTTGTGTACTTTGCAGTCGCAAATTTGCAAAAGTTTTACCTCCCTTGGAAACTTTGTTAAGCTTCAAATCAGTGAAAATGCAGACAGCCATTATTGCTGCCAAAAAAAAAATCAAATGTTTATAATCTTAAAAAAAAAAATATTATTATTATTTTTGGTGTTACAAGTTTATGCAAACTAAGACCGTGCCACACATAATTTAAATGTGTCCGCAAGTAGTTAAGTAGCCAATTTATGGACAGAGCAATTTGGCAAAAGTCGGCATAAGTTTTAAGTCGCATTCAATGTGGAAGAAACACTCAAATTAACATTTTCACCGCAGCTTTGACTGTGCTGTTAACTTTTCATTTATGAAACGCAAATTTTCCAACTGCCCCCAGGTGGACTTTGTGAAACAGAAGTCTTACACTCAAACATTATTATATTCATGAAAAAACATTTTTATTCTTGACCTAAAACCGAAATAAAGCAAGTCGGGCGTAACCGGTTGCGAAATACTCTGATACCATAAGCAATACCAACTCAGAACAGGTGCCACAGAACGGGTAGCCAAGAAGTACCTATCTTTTGGGTGCGGGAATGGGTGTGGCGGAAAAAAAATGTCGAGGGAGTTTCCATCTAATCTAAGACTTAGCTCTAAAATTGCGAAAGATATTGAAAATTTTGGGGAAGGAAGTTTTTTTTCGTATTTTTGTGGTGTTTTGAGAAATATAGCTTAACAATTTGGTGACTCTATCTAGATGTAAGGTTTTATCGATTTACTCTAATAGGATTATCGGTTTGGGGAAGTTTGGTCTAAAAATATATATGCCGATTTTTTAAGGAGGTAAGCAGCAAATCTTTAAAATTGCGGTAGATATGCGGTTTCATTGGTATACTCTTCCGACGCAGTTGTGGTTATAATTTTTTTGATCGATTCTTGAAGGCAAGCCCCAAAAATATATCTACCCAATTTGACGGCTCAAAAAGTGCGAAACCGTTTGAGATCTTCGGAGGACATCGCTTTCAACCTACCAACCAAATTTTGTGACTGTAGCCTTAAAATTGTAATATGTGGCTCTATCGATTGGCGATGATCGATATTATCGATTCCCTTGCCTCCCAAATTTGAATACTTTGTCTGACGGGGCAACAGAGCAGCATATGTTCCAAGTTTCAAATCTCTATCCCTAAAGGCGTCGAAAAAAGTTGCGCTTATACAGACGGACAGACGGACAGATTGCATGATGGACATTGCACAAAACCAATATACTATGATACTTTCGGGATCAGAGTATAAGCAAATCATTGCTTGTAAAAATCGGGTAAGCTTTGGCGAAGACATGGATTTCTGTAATGGGCTAAAATAAAGTTGAATTAAGTTTAAGGAATGCTTCAAAGTTGGTATAATGGAGCTGTGCAAAAGTATGTGACAAGCAGAAGGATGTATTTGGGTCAGTAAACTGTATATATATCGCTGATCAGCATCAAAAGCCGAGTTTATCTAGCCATGTCCCTATGCTATTCTATCCGTCTGTATGAGACTAATCAAATCTTTTATTTTGTCTCTTTTTGTCTCCCTTTGAATTTGTAAAATAAGTTTCGATAGAAATCGATATCTGTTAGCAATAAAAAGTCTTCCAATTCAGTTTATATATGCCTGGCATATTTTTGATCAACTCATGAAGTTCAATCTTTGTGGATTTAGATTTCAGAAGTTTCAAGGAATCATTGCCATTAGTTGGAAAGGAGAAAGGAACGACGAGATGGCTGATGCAAGACAAGTCCTTTAGGGAACAGTGTGGGAACTATCCCTGGCTTATGAATAAAAACTCAATCTCATCTGCTTTGGACTGCAGCCATGAATCAGGTATACTGCCTAGATAAAAATAAAAAACTTCGAGCACTTTCACTTGCATAATTTTCCTTTTACAGTTGAGTTCACCAAACTAGAACCTGTGCTTCCATTCGACTAAACATATTTAGCAGCTCGCTTTGATGGGTGTCTGCTAGTCGAGGTTGCCCAACTAGAGCATTCTTACTTGTTTTTAGCTGAAAGATACAAGATACAAGCATCAGTACCGTTTGATTGTGAGGCAGATAAAGGCACAAAGCATTGTGTTTTTCTACATTTTTTTCCGGTCTTTATTGTTGTTGGTCGCTGAGCGTATTTTCCGCACTGTTATTTTGTCGCTGTCTACTGGCTCTTTGCGCGTTTGCATTTTCCTTACTTTCCTGTTGTTGTTGTTGCCCCTGCCAGCAGCCCCCTCCACATCGGCCTGGGCTGCCGACAATTGTTGCATCACCTCTGGCTCAAGCTGCGACTTTATTCGTGACATTTATTTGCGGTTTTTAAGTGAGTTTTTCCTAGTGCGACTTTTTCTTTTCCCTTTCATGTTGCTTCAAGTACGTGCAACTTGTTTTCGTATCTCCTCAAGCCTTTCCTCTCAGCCTTTTTCGTACTGTAGCATTATCATAAGCGAAGCGATGCGGCACCTTTCGCTTTTGAAGTCAACTTTGATTTCAGTTTGAGATTTTCGGGTCTGTAGCATTTGAGACCTGGGCGGCTCAAAGCACGCGTTTTACTCGAATCGAGAAAGTATACACTGAGCGAAAGTAAGTTCACAGCGAAGCGATGATTTGCCAATTTAAGTATGCCCCTGATCCAATATGTAATGAATGCTTGCCATATTCGAACTGTACCCACACAGTGTGAACTTAATGGCAACTGAACCTAATATTAGCCAAGTTATTATATGTGGCATAAACAGTTACAGTTAGCATTAGTCTGTTACTCTGTTAATAATTATTATAAAAGAGAGAACTGCTTGACTCATGACTTTCAAAGTATGGCTAATGCAATGCCAAATATCGATACAAGCTCTTTGAGAGGGATTCGACCTTTGACTCGACCTTTAAAAAGAATAATCAGCAGCCAACCTTCACGGCTGTGGGAGTCTAGCTTTAAGTCTCTGAAGATATTGATTTTCATTACTTTGTCATTTGGCAAGCTTAACACCAAATCGGTTTAAGTCGACACGTGTTTCACCGGTTGTTGAAATGTGTTTAAGACTTCTAGTTAAAAATTTAAGCAAATATTTATTAAAAATAATAACTGCTATGTAAAAATAAAAATATTTGTTTAAAATTTTGCAATAGTTGCGAAAATATTATTAAAATTTGTTAACGACTGAATTTAATCTACTTTTTGCTTTCACATCTTTTTCAATATTTATATAATAAATTATGCCCAGCACTTCTTAATTAACAACTAATTTGTCAAACTGATATTTAATAAATAAATTAAGTTTATAAATATATTATGTGGATTACAAACCCTTAGATACTAGAAAGCTGTTCACCTTTTTTGCCCCACAGTCTCTGAGAGATAGCATATCAGCTCAAGAGCAAGTTGTGCTATTCCCGTCTAAAGTTGAGCCAATATTTTGAATATTTAATCCGAAACTTTGCAGCTGCTTTGTAATCATTGCGTGTTTAACAGGCGTATACTTAACCCCATTGCCAACCCCAACTAGAAACGAAAAACTTTTGCGACAGTTCAGCTGACTTCGAGGCTGCAAAAAAAAAACCAAAAAAATCATCGACTTAAAGCTGCCAAACAAGGAAAAATTATCCTAACATCTTTAAAACTAAAATAAATCGAAATATTGAACTTAGTTGGCGAGCAGAACTTAGAAAGCCAAGATCAATGATAGTGTTTCATCTTAAAGGCGCGGAGGAGGCAATTAACAGAAACATTTTATAGATTGCAAAGGGTATTTGAATGGATACATATAAAAAAAAAAAAAACAAGTAAGAGTGCTGTAATCGAGTGAGCTCCACCACGATATACCCTGAACTGAGCTGTTGAACATATTAGTTTTAGTGGTAAATTTCCCTTTAAATTTCCCTTTTGAGCAACTCTTCAAGTGCACTCACACTCTTATAGTAAGCACTGAACAGAAGAAAAAACGAATGCACTCATCCTAACGGGCTGCTGACAAACGTATGCATAGTCATACGTCCATACAAAAGTACAGGCAATCGTAGATAACGGAACTAAGCGGAATATACACGCAAATATATAAACGCTCGCGTCAATTACCACACTATCTCTTTCTCACACATGCGCTCGCATGAAAGAAAATGCTTGCGGCTGCTGAAGGAAAGGAGTTCAATATGCGAATCTAAATTCGACTATAACTTCGTTGTTTCTTATCCGATCTTGATGAAATTTGGGCAGTTCATGGATAAATGGCTTTACATATTGTGTATTAATTAAAATAAGATTCTGCTTGTAAAATGGTGGCATTTATTGCTACCGGAAATCGAAATGTATCGATATTCGAAAAAAGAGGACAGTTATCGATCAAATAAAGCAAGTTTGATCTGCGCCGGGTATACGAGATCCTATATTACAAATTTAAAGTCTCTATCTCTAAAAGTCTCTGAGATCTGCGTGTTCATACGAACGGACATGACTATATCGACACGGCTGTTGATCCTGAGTAAGAATAAATATATATATATATCGGAGATGCTTCCTTTTGCCCGTTACATACATATAAATGAAATTTCACATATTTGTTCTACAATAATCTCAATATTGGGATTCAATACGAATCAACGGTTTTCAAATTTAACTAAAAAAAAATGAATCACTCTCTTACAGCATTTTCAGGGGATAAAAAACGATCAAAAATGACTGCAAATCGGACAAACTGGCAGCAAAAGCCAAACATTAATAATAAACAACTTTCAGGCCATAAACACATGAGATGCTCAGTTGTAAAAAATCGGAACTTCCACAGTATAAATTACAACTTAAAAAGAATATAAAAAAAGAACACACACACACACACAGACACACAAATGAAAATGGTACTCAGCCAATAAAAAGAGGAAAAATATACAAGCCGAAACGCAGCCAAAACCAAAATGCATTTCAGTTGTCGCAAAGCGACATGTAAAAGAAAAGAGTGTGAAAATTATTGCATCTGACATCGACTGGGCAGCCGAACTGGTAACTGGTAACTGGTAACGAGGATGTCCATTTGGACGAGGATGTGGATGTCGATGTGGACGTTGACCACGATGGCGACGACTGACTGAGGGACGACAGCGACAGCGGGACAGACAAATGATGCATGCTACCTTTTCGGAACATACTACTCACACACACACACACACACACACACACACACACACACACACACACACACGCACATCATCATAACAGACACAAAGAGCGAAAGCTTTGCCAAGCCATTTGTTTTCATCCGAAAAACGTTTTCTCTCCATCATTTTGACAAACGGTTGCAGCTCCCATTTTGTTCTCGTTTAATTATTATTAATGTTCCACTTTCATTATCATTAAATGATAAACTTGATTAACTAATTAGGTGAATATTTGTGGAAAACGTTTTGCGGAACACGAGCCAAAAGTAAAACAGGCCACAAAGGCACAGAGTAAAACGAAAATTAAATGTAGAGGAAACAAAAAAAATTGTTGCCAAAAAGCCTTGTTACAAAAAAAAAAAAAAAAAAACCAAAGAACAAAAAACACGGACACAAAAAAAATTTACATATAACATTTAATATTGTGTCTATAAGGGGGAAAAAAATTGTGAAAAGGCAGAAGAAGTACGCCATACATTATGGAAAAGTGTGTGTGTGAGTGTATGAGTGTGTGAGTGTATGAGTGTGTGAGTGTGAGTCAGTTTGCAACCAACAAATAAAACAAATCTGCCGGATGTTATACGCAACCTAGCCATAAAGCCACTGTAAAATTTACCATTGATTACGGAGCGCCATTCGCATGCACAGCTGGATATGGTCAAGTTGGCGCACACAAAAATGCAACTCGATAACTTGAAGTGCGCCAAGCAAAGGATGGGGCATGCAACGCAGGCAGGACGAGCTCGAAAGCCCCAATTAACGCACAACTAAAATCAATATATATATATACCCAAGCCATTAGGAGGGGGAAAGAAACCATTATGAAAGGAAAACCTACAAGTTGCATTAAATCCAACTTAATCAACTCATTATTAATTATTAATTAATTATCATTATTAATGCAACGAAATTCAAGCTGCGAAGCCAAGCAGCAGTCAAAATTAATTAGAGCTTAGTTCAAAACTTACTTTTAATGAGATTAATTTGAGAATAGAGACATGGCTAAATCAGTTAAGCTGTTGATCCTGATAAGGATTACATATATTTTACGGGGTCAGTTATGTTTCCTTCTGCTTTTCGCAAAATTATTATTCCATCTTTACACATTTTAATTTTGATTACTATCAAATTTATGAAAAACCTACGAATTTTCGTCCCCCCTCAACGGAAAAGCTGGCTACGCCCCTGCACGTGTTGTTACAAATCCGAAAACCAAAATTACACAGCACACATTCTGAATACATGTAGCTCGTAATCGAGCACTCTCGACTACAGCTTTCTGACTTGTTGTTTATTTTACTCCACAAGGAGTTAACAATTGAAATTGGTAAATTTTGAACAGATTTGTGAGCACAAATGTTTATCCTGGAATATTGTTGACTGCAGAAGTAAACTAAACTGTTAATTAACTCAATTTTGCATTGTTAGCCTTGTGTGCCAAATAATAGGTGGCAGAAGAAGACTTGTAATAGAAATCGAAGTAGAGTTCCAAAAGAGAGTTCCTTCTACTATACGAATGAAGGATATCATTGTACAAATCTCCAATGGCAGCTGTTAATTTCAGTTATTGCTAACCCATCCACTATTTGGGAGTCCAGCAAGCTGATTAACTGTTTCTCTTCCTATATGGCACTGAGCATGAAATTATAAAGTCAAACATAATGTTGAGGCGAAGCCAAATAGCTTTTGGCGGAAACAAGGATAAAAATTGCAGGACAATTGTCATAAAACGGACACTCACCTCGATAAAGTTTGTTGCGTTTGCCAGCAACAGCGATTGCTGGTTGTAGTTGTTGTTGCTGCTGCTGCTGTTGCTGCTGCTGTTGGTGATGTTGCTGAGACTGCTGCTTTTGCTGCTGTTGAATGGCCGCATCCAGTTGCAGCAGCATTTGTGGCGCTGTTGTTTCAGCCTGGCCGATATTTCCATTAACATTTGTCACAACGGCCAACGACGGTGTCAATTGTTGCTGTGCGAGTTTCTGTTCATGATGATGTTGCTGCTGCTGCTGAAGAAGATGCTGTTGCTGCTGCTGCTGCTGCTGCTGATGATGTAACAGATTATGTTGCTGTTGCTGTTGTTGCTGTTGCTGTTGATGATGATGATGATGCGACGACAACAATGGTTGCCCTGTGGCGCCGGCTGCCGCTGCTGCTGCTGCGGCGGCTGCAACTGCTGCTGCTGGCGGTCCATGAGCTGGACAATAGCTACGAATCTCGCCGTTAATATCCATAAATATGGGCGCATCCACAAGTGGCCAGGCAGCACTCGCTGTAGTCGCTGCAGCAGCTGCTGTTGCGCCTGCTGCAGATCCGGCTGCTGCTGCTGCTGCAGCCGTTGGCGTCAGTGTGACCAATTGCACCGGCAGCAATTGAGCCCCAGTTGCGGATTGCAAATGAATGTGTGGTATGCCACCGTGTTGACTGCAATGCTGTTGCTGTTGTTGCTGCTGTTGCTTGGGCGACAACTGTTGTCGTTGTTGTTGTTGCTGTTGCTGCTGTTGTTGCTGTTGCTGTTGCTGATGTAAGCTGGAAAGCGCATGCTGTTGATAGTAAACCGTTGTCTGCTCATATGCGGCATACAAAGTACTTGTCGCCTGGGTCTGTCTGCTGAGGGGCATGCTGCAATTACTGCTGCTGATGCTGCTGCTGTTGATGTTTGTGGCCAATGATGTCGTTGGCTGCAAGTGAGCCTTTAATGCAGCCGGCTGAAAGGGTGGAGCCAAAGGCGTTAGATTCGATTGATATGCCTTCACCAAGGCACTGCTGCTGCTGCTGCTGTTTGATGTTGCTGCAGCAACTGAGTTGGTTTGGTTTAAGTCATCGGGCTTTTTAATTACGGCCTTCTCATCACGCACCGTTTTCACATGCTCCGGCACGGGAACTATGTCCCGATTGTTGTTGTTGTCAACCACATTGTAGGCCTCGGGCGTCTCATTATTGTTGATTAACTGATAGCTTTCATCGATGAAAGCAACCAGATCCTGGCAGGCCTGCTGCAATTCAGCCTGTTGCGTTGTTGCTGCCACTTTCTTGTCTTTCTCCTCACCATCATTATCCTCGTCATCGTCGCTTTCGATAACATGCTCGATAATGCGCAGGTTATCATAGTCTATAATCCGAGCGTAGCCCATCTCGAGCGCCAGTCCGGTTAGTCTGGCCACATCATCATCGACTCCATTCGCGTTAACATCGTTGTGGTAATATTCCTTCAAATCTTTGGGTTCGTGTGCCCTGGATGATTCCTCCTCATTTGCTGCATAGTTTTGTAAATCTGGCATTTTGGTCTGGTTATCGTTATCGGTCTCTCCGATATCCTGCTCCTCCTCAATGATCTGCTCAAGCTGCGACCGCGATGACTTTCTACTCTCCTGCCGTTGTTCATCCTCCACCTCCCCCTCCTCCTCATCCTCCAGCACCAACACCTGCAGATGCAGCTCCTCCTCCTCCTCCTCATCCATTTCGTCCTCGGTCTGCGTGCTACTGTCGATAAATAGTGCTGTTGTTGTTGTGACTGCATCGGCTGTTGTTGGTGCGCTCGTTGTCGGTATTTCGCAACCCTCATAATAAACACACTCGTCGCACACCAAATCATTCGACGGCGCCTTCAAGTGTGAACTGACAGTGGCTGCTGCCATTATAATTAAATATGCCCCAGCCGAGAATATATCGCTGTCGCGGACTCTTACTGGCCAATTACACTGCGATTAATTATTAACTGCATGACGATAACAGGGGCAAATTGGTGTCTATGTTGTTGTTGTTGTTGCACTGGTTGCGTAGCTTTTGTCAGTAATGTCATGTTGTTCTTGTAATTGTTGTTATTGTTTCTCAAGCCTAGCTCTGCATTACAATATATAATCTCACACACACTTGGACATATAGTAAAATGATGGGAAAATAATTAAATCAGCGACAATCACTTCATTTGATTTTTATTTACCTGTAAAAAAAGAAAGAAAAATCAAGTTATTAATTTAATTGCAACAGTTTATTAATGGTGCAAGCAACTTTTCATTATTTCCCCATTATTTAAATTCATTTAAATTAAAAAGTTCATCTCAAATGCCAGAGAAAATTTTGTGCGTTTTGCTTGATTTGGTTTGTGCGAGACATATTGGGTTATGGCCAAGCAATAAGTATGCATAAACTGAAAGATATGACGGACGGAAGGAAGCACGTGGCTGTATCGACTCGGCAAGTGCAGTTGGTCAAGAATGTATATCTACTTGGAGACGCGTTCAACATTGCATGACAAGATTATTAAAGAAACACACAGCAAATCGCAGATTGAAAGTCCTGGCAAATATCCTAGAATCGAAGCGCCGACAATGTGCCACATTCAGGTGGGTGCAGTTTAGGTGCTTAGTTAAGCCGCTGCTGTTGTCCCATTAATGTTCACTGGGCTCAAGCGGCGTATGATTAATATGTGCGTAAGTTCATTTTATTGCGCATACGCCACATGAGCTCAAACGTATGGTTTATCTGCTGTGGCAGAATAAAGGTCAGCCAAGTCACGTCGCATGAGCAGCCCAGGACGTATGAGTAATGACTGATGCCAGCAAATATCCCCAGATAGAAGCATTAATATTCAGCAGCAGACATTATGATCTATGCCCAATTTCAATGCAAGGCTTTAAAACTGAGAGATGATTACAGACGATGCTGAATACTAAACGGAAACGGAAATGTCTCCCAGAATAGATAAACGTAAATATGGCACCTATCAAAAGAGCATATACATTATACCCAATTATAAATGCGAGCAGAGTATACAAATTTTAAATGTTTGTCAGAAGTATACGAGAGATACCTAAGTCAAGTTGATGGACAGTTCTAGCTGTTGATACCTATCAAAAATGCATAGGCCCAATTATAAATGCGAGCAGAGTATACAAATTTAAAATGTTATTTAGGAGAATGGGTGAGATTGCTAAGCCAAGTTAACATGATAGCACAAACTTGTTCCATGGCAGCCGCTAAGCCCAGTTCCTTTGTATTCACTGAAGTCGTACAAAAACAGAGCAGCCGCCGAAAGGAGCTTAAGGATTTATGGCGAGCGCAAACTAACGAAATTGTGGTTGTGGCTGGGCCTGGGTTGGGTGTGTGTGGAACAGCATCAAATGGCAACAGTGTAATAAAAGAGTACGCAAGTGCGTAAAAGTTTCCACCCACTCAAATCTGCGCACAGCCATTGTCTTAATTATTTTCGGTTGCATTCAAGAGACGCACCCAAAGGTAGACAGTCAAAAAAACACCGTCAGCCAGACTGACTAGAAGAGGAGTTGCCCCGTAGGCAGAGGATTTGCTTCAAATTTGGTATATAGAGCAGCATATTAGGTAAGCGTACAGGGTATATAAGGAGACATTCAATGCCAATGAATAAGAGTATTAATTTTCTATATTTAAATGGGGTTTGGCCACTAACCGTACAGGGTATATAAGGTGAAAACTAAACTCAGATATGCCAGACGGTGTATGGAAGTGGCTGCCTTATTGAAATTTGGAATAATAGGAGTATACTAAATATGCGTATATACTCTATAAGGGGGCAATCTATCCAATAAGTTGTTGAACGCACAAGTAAAGCTTTTCCGTAACGAAAACTTTCTATTTTGCATACTTAGAGACTCACTTTGTCAGTCTCCACTGGAGATATATATTTACTACCTCTTAAACATATATATGTATATACCCTTTTCATATTATGATTTGTCACCAAACTAAATTAACTAAAGACTTTTTCGTTTCTCGATTCTGTTTCTCACATTTCGATTCAAATATGTTAAGATCGTACTAGTACAACAAATAGCTGCCATAGAAACGATCAATCGAAAGATGAGTTTTTGTATAAATCAATTATTTGTTTAAAAACTGTTCTCAACAAAACTCATAAATTTAAACCATAAATCATCAACAACCAACAATTATATGAAACTTTAAAATGTATAGTGAAATTTAGAGGTCGGTGGGTTGCCCTCGGTCTGCAAGGATAAGTAATTTGCAACGTGCCCTTCTTGTTTTGTTTTTATTGTTTTGATACAATCAGCTCACAATTGATGCCATAAATATCAATTTATCTAGTTGCCAGATGGATATGAACTTATAGCCGCTGGCGTCTGTGGGGCTGCCACCGCCTCTGTTTTTGCTTCTGCTTCTGCTTCTGTTGTGATATCTAAAACGGAAATTAAACGAACTTCAGCCCACTTGCAATCAGTGGCACAACACAACAGCTGCAAACTTTGTTTGGGCTTCCACAAAAACTAAAGCATACTTAGCTGGGCTGCTGTTATTTTTAGCTCACTCGGTTGAGTCCTGTCCCCATGTGGCACGGGTGGACAACAAATACTAAATGCCATTATCGCACTTTCCAGATGCAGCTTTACAATTATTTAATAACATTAGATTGGATAATTAAGAGTCTCATTTAGTTTACAATATGCTGCGTATGCCTGTTTGGCTGATAGCACTTTTTTTTTATTTCCGCGCAAGTTTTCTGCGTTGGCAGTTTAATTAAACACCCAATTTCGGCCATATGTTGCAGCAGAGTTGTCAAGCAGCTAGGGGATTCTCGGCGTTCTCGGCGTTCTCGACATTCTATTTTTAGCTGCTGGTAATCAGCAGCAGCATATTTGCAAATATCAAATGGCAGAGCAACACCCTTAACCTCTAATCGCTGTTGTTGTTGTTGTTGTTGTTATTGTCATGGATTACGGAAATAGATATGAGCTGACGTTTCATGTCAGACTTTCATCTGCCAATATATATATATATATATACATGTGTACACATCTGATAAGCGTTCAGCGTGAAATGCAAGCGGAGTTCGATTGTCTCAAAGCAAATAACAACACAACTATTGCCAAACAGTATATGTATGTAATATGTTTAAGTAATGCGGTCAAAATAATACTGAACACATCTGTTCTGGAAAATGCTAAAACAAAAATTAGTTCAAAAATAGTTTAAAAAGTTTAGTTTATGAGCATTTTATTTGGGCACAAGCAATCGTCAAGATAAGTAAACTTTGACAGATGGCAACCCTATGAAATTATTATTAAAAATTGTTATATCTTTAAGTTTATCACAAATTAGCCAGTCAAAATAACTGTAGTGAAACCTTCTTAGCTTTCCTTGAACGATACTGTATAGACTTTACTGGTGTACTTGGAGTCGTTGTCCATTTGGAATCATCAATATGGTAGCATGTTATCATATATAGCATCAGATCCTATTATTATTATTATTATGATTGGGGAAAAAGCTAGCACTGCGACCTATAAGATCTATTGTGCCCCCCTGAGCCTGCAGCTCTTCCATCAGTCTCAGCTCCTGCACGAATGCCAGGATCTTCGTTGGGTTGAAGGTTTCTATGTCCTTGGGCCTCATGACATGCTGCCCTAGGATGCTGCATCTTTTCCTGATTAAGGCGACGCATTCTGCTAGGATGTGCGTTGAGGATTCATCCTCATGTCCACAAAACCTGCATGCATCGCTACTATAAATATCTAGTTTGGTTAGGTGACTTCCTGTCCTGTCAATAGACCGGTGAGTATCCTGAGCCTGTTCTTTCCCATGGATATTACTTGCATAAATCGTTTTTGATTATAGCCACCCAAAAGACTCTTGGCTTGTCTGAGTCCAGCTAGCTGCTTGTGCCCAGCTCCGTTCTCGCCTCTGCCTTTCTTCATCCCTGATTTGGAGCCGTATTGTGTGTCTTCCTATGCCACAATACGGATCAGGGCCTATCAGGGAGCCCTGTGCCCCCATTCTTGCTTGTTCGTCAGCTGCTTCAGATCTTATAGGTAACAAAATAAAGTCGACCAAATCATTATGGACGACATTCTCATATTGTCGACCTTTTCGGACACGATATAAAACTATTTCGGGTTTGTCCGACAACTTTATGCTCAGCCAAGTCAAATATTCCTTGGCATTCTTAAGTCTTTTCACAGTATTAATTTTAATTTATTTTTTTTTTTATAAGTAATTTTAGCTATAAACCAATTATCTCTGGAACGTCTGTTAATACTTTGAAGACGGATATGTTTATTCTTTACGAACAGCACCATACTACAGCTCAGTTCTACCCATATGTTTAGCAAGAATCACAGATATAACATGTGGGTAATCGATACACATATGTTCATATTTCATATTCAGAAGCGGATGACAGTTTTACATAATTTGTCATTGCTTGTAGATGTTTTTTTCTGTTTTGTCACATATATTTCTGGTTGACTTAACGACAACAGTTTTTGAGCACAAAGCAGGCTTTCCATTTAATATTGTACAATCATCAATCATCAGTGAACACAATTTTCGGTTTATTTTCAATAGTTATATAGACAAAACGAAACATTAATAACACTGTGGAAAGTAGAACCAAAAATGCCGAATTTTAATGGTGCCATCATAATGCACACGCTGCAGATTATCCAGACTCCAGCGACACTCCGTGAGATTGTGGCAACCATTGCCAAGAACACAAATTTGCCAGAGAACGAGCTGACGAAGCCCATCAAGCAGACCCTAGAAATGGGCCATCTAATGGGATTTCTACAAAAACTGAATGGTAAGATCCACAAGACTAGTCAAGGCAAGACTGAGATCAAGCTAAATCAATTCAACACTAAATTCACAGGCAGATATTTTGCGCTTCCGATGACCTTTGAAGTGCTTATGGATGAGACGGAAGCAAATGATCTCAAAACTGATGGGCAACAAAAGGTAGACTTAAAGAAAAAATTAGATAAGAACGTGAAGCAGATGAGTTTATTGAAAAAAGGTCAAATTGATGGAGAATCTCCATCGAAGCGGGGTAATGAGTCCAGCACGACACTGATGCCACCACACTCAATGCTGCCACGCAAGCCGAAGCGATCGCAACTGAAAATTAAATAGTTGAAAATTTCTGTTTGCTTTCTTTTGTGATGGTAAATAAAATAATTAAATTTGTTAGTAGATTTAATGGATTGGATCTCTGTAAAATGCGAACATTTCCTTTTATTTTTCACTTTTCTTCCACACAAAATTCGTATGGAGTATAAGGGAAAACTGATTATAGCCTGAAAATGGAAATGGCGCTGTACATTTTAATAAATTGCCACTCATTTGTGGAAGTTGACAAATGTCTCAATTAGCGGAGCCAACTCGCCATCCACAAGGAGACCAGAACGCAAAGGATATCTTCGCATAGCATCGCAACGCGTCACGTCGCGTCGCGTCGCGTCAAGTTGCGCTAAGTTGCGCCAAGTTGCGACAAGTCGCGTCATTTCCTATCCCATTTGAACGGTCTTTGGCCAATTTTAATTTGGAGTGAGCATTGACCATATGGTTGGAGGCAGCCACTCGCCCACGTCGACTGTTACCGTTAGTCGTGCATAGTCCGTGCGCCCAGACGGCGATGACGTCGACAACAGAGCAACGCCAGAGAACAGAGAGCAGAGAGGAGGCAGGGGCAGGCCACTTGCAATGTAAACAGAGTCAAAGCAAAGACAAACATCGGCTACCAGCGACACTTGCAAAGAGAGAGGCCCACAAGCATGCGTGAATGAAAGGAACATGGTCAACATGGTGAGAAACGAGCGCGTGTTGAAATTGGCGAAACGAGAGTGCAACAAATGTTTGTAACGTCCACAAAGCGAGCTGTATGTGTGTGTGTGTGTGGTAAGGACTCGTTGGCGTGGGGCAACATGGTGGATTCGCCTTTGGCGCGTGGGCGATGCTCTCTAAGCATAGCGAAAAGTGAGATTATTGCTCTTCCTCCTTTCGGCATACTGGCATAAATACTGCTCGCTTCTGTGTACATATATGTATATATATATATATATATGAACATATATGCGACTGCATTTTCTACTGCGTCTTTGCTTAAGCGTGTGAGCAGACGTTAACTGGGTCCCTCTTATCAGTATCTTAATAACAATCTTTTCTTTTCATAAAACAATGTTTAAAAATTCATTCCGTGTGCTCTTCGAGCACATCTTGAAAGAGGCAACAAATAATATTTGGTCAGCATTTTGCGAGGGTATCGCTAGTCGAGCAGTCTCAACTAACTCACTGTTAACTGAAACACTCACTGTTGGTTTAGTTTGGACGTTTATTAGTTGAAAACAGATGTCTGTCAAGCATATGCCAGACGAAAAATTGCGAACACCAACGCCGCCCAAAAATGCATAAATTGCGTTAATTGCGAAATATTAAAGATGTGATGTAAAACAACGCAATAGACCTGAAAAATGCAAGAAAAGTAAAATGGGAAAAGCTCTAAATCCTAAAAGCAAAAGCAACGACGACAAAAAACATTTCTACGTGCATAGATACATAAATATTTATGTATGTGTACATATATGCACATACATATGCATATTTCAACACTGTGTGTGAAAATGGCAATAGACACGGAAAACGTTGACGTGCAACGGCAGCGTATTTTACAGTTGACGTCGACAGCGACGTCGGCAACTGCCACCAACAAAACACACTCGCAACCCAAAAAGGCTTCAGTTTGGATTTTGCTTTTGCTTTTGCTTTTGATTCTGCTTTTGCTTCTGCTTTTGATTCTGTTTTTGCGCATGGTGAGTATGAAAGCGTTACTTTACTCTGCTCTGCCCGCAGCGAAGCCCTGACCATGCAGCAGCGGCGCAACTACTACGCCGGCTTTACGCTGTTGTTGCCGTTGTTGCCGTTGTCAACTGGTTGCGTTGCTTTGCTTTGCTTTGCTTTTATTTGCTGTATGTGCATGCACCTGTAAGCCAACTTGTGTTGGCACTTTTTGCTGCTTTGGTATTTCCAACTCTCGCACTCACACATGCACACACACACAAACACAGAAGCAAAATTGTGTATGTGTGTGCGTGTGTGTGTGTGTGAAGTTAACATATTGTTGCGATTTTGGTCCATTTCCACGCCTAAAAATCATAATTAAATGTTGCAAAATCCCAGCTACACATGCGGGCAATTAAATGATTGCAAAAAGAAACTATTAAATATACAAATTTGTAATAGTTTGCTTTTGACTTACCAGCTGCTACTGCAGCGAAAGAGCTGAAAATGTTTTTGTTATTTTGCACAATAGACACGCACCCACACACATACACGCATATGCACACAAGGACAAATTCAAAACACATACGGAACGAAACGAACGCGACCACGAAGAAAACAACAAATACGCAGCGAAGTAGCAGCAACAATTTGTTATTGTTTTTATTTTTCTATGCTTGCTTGCTTGCCTGGAGCCGTTTTCTTCGTTTGCATTTATTTTGGTGTTGAAAATACCGTAACAAGTTTGCAAATTTCAGTTATTGTGTATAACTTGTTGGCATTTGGGGCTCGGCGGAGCATTTAGCAAACCAACGGAAAAATCAACACACACACTGTTGGTACACAAGACGACGACCCAAACGCGGCAAACGTTTGAATTTGATTGACTCTTTGCCACCATGGAAAACTGCAAACGAGCCAAAGCAAGACAACAACGACGACGACGAGCAATGAGCAATAAGCCGAACGACCGACAGACACACGAAGCCAACAGCAGCAACTACATGTGAAAGACGGCGTGGGAGCAGCAGCAGCAACGAGAGCCGAGAGCAACGTCGTCAATATTCATGCAAATTCTTTTGCCATGTGGGTGGTACGCCTCTCGACAACCGAGAGAGAGAGATAGATAGAGAGCGCACAGTTGAGCATAACTCGACGGTTTTTTTTTGCAACTACAACCTGTGTGACGGTAGGCAGCGAGAGCTTTTTTCTTGTCTCTTGCTGCTGCCGCCGGTCGAAATGCAACAGCTGTTTTCCTTGTTTTACTTAAACAAACGCAAATTTAATTTATGTACATTTCTGAAGATTAATCAACTCAATATTGATATTCATATCCAAAGCAAATTAATCAATTAGCATATTTCTTACTTGCATTTAATGTGTGCATAAAGTTCGCTTTTATTTTAATTATTCACATTTTCCACAATTGTCTAGACAAGAAATTTCGCATTGAACAACAGCAGCTGATAGCAACGATTAGCTTGCGAGCCAATGGGTCAAAAGCTTGCGACGACATGGTGTGTGTCTTCGCTAATACCGTTACAAATGAATAGCTTTTTCGGTCACCAGCAGCAGTAGCAATTTAATTGTACTTTTAGGCAAAATGCAGCAAAACTTTTGACAAAATGGAAAAAGTTATCAGAGGGAGCAGAAACACCTGTTTGTCTTGCGCAGCTTCAGCCACCACTCAAAGTCGTTCTTGATGAACTTTGCCCGAGCTTTGGAGTCATGTTTCTTTTGAAATTCATCGCGGTCGCGCAACCAAGTTCTCCCGTACTCCATGCCAATCAGCATCGCCATCGAGTTTGGAAAACACTTCAATTAAACTCTTACTATTTGGTTAGTTAAACGCACTGCAATGCAAATGCTCACCTCACTCTCGCTGCATGGCACCATTGCATGTCGCTGGGCCCGTAAGCCAGCCTCGGTCGATAGATTATCCTTTGGTCTGCATATCACTGCACGCGACCATTCCTTGGCTTTTCCAAAAGATGCCATGTTGTGCTAAAAAAAAATCCCTACTTTAAATTTCGATTTTTGAATGACAAAGCGACATATTAAATAACTGAATGAATCTAAATAGCAAAAACGAAACTTTGACATAGAATAGAAAAACAAATTTGGAGCTAAAAAGCAAGCGACTTTAATTTTTATTTGGCTTTTATTTGATAGAATTAATTTTTCTTATTAGTGGTATAGCTGGTCTCATTAGGTCCCAGTCGATATCTGAAAAGCAACCCACCCGGAGTCAAGCAGAGAAATGTTTCCAGGCATTTCTGTCGGACAATAAGCAAAAGACAACAACGCAAAAGCAAAGACAAAGAAGTAAAACAAACTTTAAGTCAATACAGTACCTACATATAAAAAAAATACAAAAAAAAACAAAACGAAAACAAAACAAAATAATACGAAACGAAGCAGCAGCAGTAGCAAACTAAAGCAAACCACCTCTCCTTCCCCACCAGCCATCCCCCAGAAACATGCTCGCTAGGGAGCGAGCCAAACCAGAGAAGCAAGAGGAAGTAGCAAACCAAGTAAAACAAAGAAGTGGAGGAGTGTGGGGCTGGGGTAGGGGGGTTGGTAGTGGGTGGTTTGTGGGCGAGTAGCTGGCAACGGTATGGAGAAACGTAAATCAAACAAAAATAAACAAAAATAAAACAAAGAAAAACAAATAAAATAAACAAAACTACGCAGAAGTAGCAGGCAGACGTCAACGTCAACGACAACAACAACAACAACAGCAGCGGCAACGACGATGGCAAACAAGGAGCAACAGAAACAATAGCAGAGTGAAAAGGGCAGTGGGCATGAAAGAATGGAAGAAGCCAAAGCAAGACACCCACACCAACAAAGCAATACTCACACACATAAGCAAACACACACATACACACTCATACACGCACAAAACCCAAACAAACAAACAAATGAAATTGTACAAAACAAGGCAATGCAACGGTAATAATGACGATGAAGATGATGATGATGATTAAGCAAACGAAGCATATACCGTTTGGCTAAAACAAACATTTGCAAATGTTCTCAACAAACTTTTTGGGGCAACAAAACGAAATAGGAAATGCAGCCAGGCAATGGGGTAGCAGCTGCCTCTCTGGCAGAATTAGGGCGGAGTTGAATTTTAGTTTGAGTTTTAGGCCAAACACACAAAGGCATACATTTAAATACACACCCACACACCCACAGACACACGCACATACACATGCATAAATATACCGTTGCTTGTGTTGCTCTGTGCACTCCACAAACAAAGTTAGTCCCGATCTCGCCCTCTCGCACATCCGCCCAGGGACTGTCGTCAATTGTTGTCTTTCTCGTTCGCACACAATGCAACCGTGTGCGTAAATAAGCATTCTATAACAAAACAACAACAACCGTTCTTATTTCTGCTGCTGCTGAAAAGCAGTTACACCTTGTCACAGGGAATAACAATCAGTGTGTCACGTTTGTGTGCAAATGTTAAATTATTATTATTAAATATCTGGATAACAAATTCAATTTAGAAATACCTGTTTTTCAATTATAACTCATTAAGTATGCATACAAAAAAATCATCTTCAAATAATTATGGTCTTAACAATATTTGGAACTGATCGACTTCTACTTACACACAGGGTATTCAATCCGCACACGTGCATATAGCCGTTATTTTATTTTATTTTGTTTTATGTTCTGTTTGTTTATTTCAAAGCTCTGACGGCAGCAGCGCTGTCGACGCTGGCAGCGTGCTGCTGCCACTCCACTGTTTATTGATGCTGCTTTTGTTGTTGTTGTGCTTGTTTCGGTGCTCATTAGTCGCATTCAAAATTCCTCCTTATTTTGTGTGCGCCACTCCACCGGCTGCCACCACCCATCCCCCCTCCCCTTACTGTGTATGTTTGCATTTGTTTGTTTTAAAATTTTATTGTATTTCATTTCGTTGAACAGCAACAGCGTCCATAGTATTATTTCTATTGTTCCTTGTTGGCCTTGCCCCGTGGCTGGCCCCCTTTTCTCCACTCCCCCCTCGGTCTACACTTTATGTGGCTGTAGACTTGTCGGACTTTGGCCACATTCCTTTTGTTTTGAATAAAAAAAAATACATATTTTGTTGGCATTAAAGCCCCGCCCCCACTGCTAACGACTCCTGCAAGTCCGATACAATATTTTCGGTAAGCAGAAAGCATTTAACCTGCAACCTGGCACAAAATGACGCATACTACAAATCGTACTCGTAGCAAGGGAGCAACTCCAAATTTGAGTTGTCCAATAAAAAACCTTTTACTTCAGTATGTAAATATGCGCATATACCTATTTATATACATATATATATATATATACATATACATATATAATTTGAAATTGAAAGGTTCCTATTGAAATCTCTTAAACTATCTATAACTTCGAATTATAAGGGTATATATTTTCAGCTGCATTTGCAGATCTTTATCCAGTCACTATATTTGATTCGGGGCACTGTGCTACGATGGAGAAGAATGCATCAAATGTGTCTATCTGAGACTGCATCTCCTCTCAGTGAGGACGCTTATCATCTAATCATTTGTTAAGACTATATATGCTGGCCTCTTCTGAGAGACTGACCTTAGACGTGACTTTTGATTATATATAATTGTTTTGTTTATAAATTTTAGATTTAATTTTATAGTAATAATATAGGTAACAAAAAAGCTAATGTAGGATTATATTTTTTCTAAAGTTTAGCAAAATTTAAACTGGAATTACGAATAAATTTGATTTTTGAAATAGACAACCTTTTGATTTAGAAGTATCCTTTCAGAGTAATAGACAGCAACAAAAGTATGACGATTTCTTCAAATGGAGGACAATTTTTTAGCTGAATGCATTTCCAACTTTTGTTCTACTTGGAATTTTTTGCTATCCAATATCTTATTATTATTATTATTATTATTATAATTGGAGAACCAGCACTGCGACCCATAAGGTCTATTATGCCCCCTTCTGAGCCTACAGCTCCTCCGTGAACCCCAGCTCCTGCACGGATGCTAGAATTTTTGTTGTGTTGAGGGTTTCTATGTCCTTGGACTTCATGATATGCTTCCCTAGGATGCAGCATCTTTTCCGCATTCTGCTAGGATGTGCATTGAGGATTCCTCCTCGCTTCCACAAAACCTGCATACATCGCTACAATAAATACCTAATTGGGTTAGATGACTTCTCAGTCTACGGTATCCTGTCAATAGACCGGTGAGTTTCCTGCTTAAATCGTTTTTGATTATAGCCACCTGAAAGACTTCTGGCTTGTCGGAGTCCTGGTGCCTCTGTCCAGCTCCGTTTTCGCCTCTGTCTTTCTTCGTTTCTGAGTTGCAGCCATATTGTGTGTCATCCTATGCCACAATACGGTTCAGGTCCTGTCAGGGGACTCTCTGCCCCATTCTTGCTTGCTGGTTGGCCGCGTCATTCCCCGCAATGTCCCTGTAGCTCTAATTATGTGTCCCGAGTTGGTCAAGCTTGGATCTTACCTCAATATTCTACAATATCTTATATCGATATATTTTAGATTTATCTCAATCTTAACATAAAAACAAACATTTCTTAATGCATGCTTAACTCCTTGGCAACTACCAAGAAGATGTGTGAAATGGCCTTAAATGCACAAACCTGAGCTTTTATTTGGAATGGCTAAAACAAAATAAGTACATATGTCAATAGCCAACTAGCGGTTAGTCTACATAGATTTCTATGTGTGTGTGAGTGTGTCGCTTGTTGTGCAATTGACAACGCAACAACAATAACAACGACAACAATTCAAGGCTCGCCCGCAAGCAGCCCTGGCTTGCATTTGTTGTCGAGCATATTGCGAAAAGAGACGAGTAAGGTTAAAAAACAAAAATCAAAAATCAAAAAATCAAGAAATCAAAATATCTAGCAAGCCACCCACTCGAAGTGCACGTGTTATTGTTGGACAAAAAATGCTTAATTAATTAATTTTAAATGGCAAAGCTGCGTTGGCATTTTTCTGCCTGGGTTATGTGTCAATGCAATTGTTAACAGCTGTATTTTTCCAAAAAATCACAACGATAATGGAAACAAAAAATCAAGCAACCAAAACAACAACAACAATTACAACAACAACGACAACTTTCCCGCACAAATTTTCGCTGAATGTGCACAAAAAAAAAAAAAGAAACAAAAACATCGAACGACAAAAGTGAAGCAAACGAATGTGAAATTGCAAGAGGAGGTTCTCGTCATGTTGGTCGACAAAACACACACACACACACACACACACACACACACACACAGATGTGACCACATACACATGCAGACAAAACAACAGATTGGATAGTAAATAAATGCGACAAGCGTATTTTCGTCAAATCAATGTCAACATAGACAGCAGCTCAACATGAAAATTAATAAATAAACAACAAAATGAACAATTATAATAATAATAATAATAAAATAATAACAGTAATACTACAACCAGTTCTAGCAAAGAAAAATCGAATGACTGTTTTATCATAATTACGTTGCACATCGTTTTGTACAGTTGGCTCGGCAAGTTCATAAGCAATTGCTAAAAGTGTTGCATACAAACAGGCGCAAGGTTGCACACAGCTACACATTCAGACAGACAGACAATTGGACGCGGACCAGCAGACAAACAACAATACCAATGTCAATAAGTAAACGCAAATTGCAACAAGCAATTACATCACACCGAAGTTGAGATACCCTCCACAGCGAACAAATACTACATATAAATACTCAAAATTATCATTCCAGCAGTCGAAATATCAAATTTCCAAAAATTATTCTGGTCTTCAAAGTGATTTTCATTTTAGATTTGATTAAAATATTCAAGAATTAACATTTTTAAGTTCAAAAATTATTAATTAATTGTAGTGTTGTATTTGGAGTCCCCAATGGCATATCGTCGAAAAGGCTCAAAAGTAGGTTAAGGATTGCCAAATACATTCTCCAAATCCTCCAGATCTAAGCATTATCAATAATTTTTGAAGTGATATTGCATTGAATTGAATATTGACTTAATGTATAAGGAAGAGCATTTAAACTAAATGAATAAAGAATAACTTTTGGGCTGTTGCTTATGACTTATAGAGCTATATCCCTAGGATAGAAGATTCAACGTCTTTATCTTTTAATATCGAAACAAAGCTGCTGTTATTGCCAGCAATGATTCAAGTCTTTATTATTAAGCCATCTAAAATATTCATAGGGCTTTCCAAAAATTCAAAATTGAAAATTTTTTAATTATGATGCATTTTTTTACCACCAATTTTTACCATCAATATAGTTAGCCTAGCATATTATTGCTTAGATCTAAGTAATATAAAATTACCTACTACTCATATTAAGAAGTTAATTTAATTGATTTGTTTTATCTTTGTTATTGATTTAATCATTAAGAAATTTAAAATTTATTAAATTTATTGTTTGTTTTAACAATCCAAAAAATCTAGAAAATT
Source organism: Drosophila nr. medialis 2 BK-2023a (assembly GCA_035044325.1). Classification (NCBI taxonomy): domain Eukaryota; kingdom Metazoa; phylum Arthropoda; class Insecta; order Diptera; family Drosophilidae; genus Drosophila; species Drosophila nr. medialis 2 BK-2023a. The sequence goes on along the minus strand of JAWNMH010000410.1, from coordinate 1,037,625 downwards.
CTTGTCGATTCTAGAAGTTTGGGGTTATATTTTATTAGTTTCTGGCTTATAAGCTGTGTGGCTTATTATCATAGAGATGATGATGCCACTTTTTGAGAGTGATGTACTTATAAGGAAAGTTTGATATTTAAAGACCTCAAACATTAATGGAAGCCACAATCGAAATCTTTAGCCGGAATTTATTCGAACAGTCAAACTCGAGTTCTTGATCCCAAAATTAATTTGAGCTAAACGCAAGTTTTGTATCAAAAAAATTGTACAAATTCAATAGAAAATTCGAGTTAAGGCAGTTCCAATAGTATGTTGCACATTGCGTGGCAAATACTCGCTGTAAGGGTATAAAAAGCGGGCAAAGAAAATACGTCTTTTGTTGACTTCCGCCTTCGGTGTGCCTTCAATTGTTCTTACGATTCTTACAATTTGCGCTTTGCTTTCCCGTGAAAAACAAATATGTATGTAACTGTAGCTGAAGGTCTTGAACGAGAGGCCGTGAAGCTATAAAAAAAAGTTGCAACCCTTTTCAAATTTCACAGTTTGGTGTCTTCAAGTCCATTTTCAATGGTTAAAAGTGGCATAATGAAGTTGTTCAAGTTAAATCAATCCAATCCCCTGTTAATGGGAACATCGAGCATTTTTCGAAATCTTTTGTTGATGTCTTAAGGTTGACTAACGGTACAAATTGATGCTTTTTGGATAGGTACTTCCCAGAAAAACTATCTGGAATAGAGTATTCTGACTTTTAAAATAAATGTAAATATCACATAAATGATCAATAAATTAGAGTTAAGCTTTGCAGATCCTACTTAAAAATATATATTTTTAATAACTTAATAATAATAAATATTATTACTGTTGTTTTTCTTAAAGCTGAGCTCAGAAAAGCTGATGACTTGCCAAAAAACGATGTTTCAAAAACTGTCGAAGTTGTTAACGTGTTAAATACGTCTTTTCGACGAACTTATTATAAAAAAGAAAAATAAATCATATAGTATATACATATAGATCATTTCTAGAATATTTGACAAAAAAACTCAATTGATCACATTTTTACAGAGGAAAAAATTAAACTTTTTTCATTTATTTTGCAAAACTAAATTAACTTTATTTATTTTATTTTGATATATTTTTAATTTTTTTTTCTAATTTTTAGTATTATTTCTTGGGGCTCTAAAAACTGTTTCAAAACAAAGAAAAATATTTGAAAATGATAGGTTAATCGTAGTAGTTATTAGAATATATTAACAAATATTGAAAAGCCTATTCAAATTCATTCCGATATCTTTGAAAACAGTTATTTTTTGGATAATTTTAATCAATTCCTTCCCTTCAAACATATTTTGATATATCAGTTGATAAATGTGTAAAATAAATAGTCTTTAAATAAGTATATTTATTGTAAACGAATATATCAACATGTATGTATATGTATATATATATATATTTATGTTTGTATGTACATAATACATTGTATTTATTTCGCTCACCTTCCCTTTCGCTAAGCTTTGCGACAACAGCAGCAAATAATTAAGTTCATTGCTTCTATTTGCGTATTCCGCTGCCTTGCATATTTCTCTCCGTTATTGTTGTTGCTGTTGTCGTTTTTGCATATTTTTGTAGCTCAGCAACAAAAGCGACCAGCGGCCAAAAGTAAACAACAATAACAACGAAACAACACATCAGGCTCATCTTCATTAGCCCTGCTTTCGTCAGTCTGCTTGCTTTGCCGCTTGTCTCTCTCTCTCTCGCTCTCGCTCTATCTCTCTCTGTCCCTCTCTCTCTCTCTCGCTCTCTCTCGCTCTAACTCTCTGTCTCTCTGCCCCGGTTCTGCCTCGCACCAGCACCTCCCCATTCCACTGCATAACTTTCTTGCATTGCCAGGGGCTGGCTTAAAAAAAAAACACTTTGTTTACTTGGAATGCCTGCGTTGCTTTTGTTTTTGTTATTGCTGTTGTTGTTGCTGTCGCCATCGACATCGCTGCCAGCGTCGCTGTTGCCGTCGCCGCCTGCGTCACCGTCGCTGCCACTGATGTTTACTCAATTCCATAGCCGAAGTCCAACAATAAAAAACAAAACAGCGCAAAATGCTCAAAAGAAGCAGCGACGGCAACGTCGGCATAATGACCTTCAGTGACGCTAACGTCGTGACGCGTCGTCAACATCACAGCTGGCGTCGACATCGGCGTCGGCATACGTCTGTTTGGCCTGACTTGGCTGTTGCTCGGGTCAGGTCTCTTTGCCGCCACCCCCACACGACTTAATTTCTGTACGCCTTTGACTCTCTCTGCCCCGCGCCAACGCAACTACTTAGTACACAAGCAGCGACTGCGCTGCTCGCTGCTTGCGTCTCACTACCGTTTACGACGTTTCCTAGTTGCAAATGTTCTCATAAGTATATATGTATGTATGCATGTATGTACGTACATACATGTGTTTGACAGCACGGCACTGGCGTGTGCGCTCTGCGCTCTCTCAGTCGGTCACTCTCCATATTGGCGCTCCTGTGCAAACAAGTGTTTGTTTGCCGCGTCGGCAACCGGCAGAGACTGTTTCGTCCCTGTCAAACATGATTCAGCCCAGTGAATACCACCCACACCTCAACTGAAACTTATTTGAAAGCGCGCAAGCTTCTTCGAATTCGTGCTAATTAGCATTTTGCTTGAATGCCACAGTGGGCCGAATTTGTTTTTTGTTAGACTACCAAATGGAATAATAGTTAGAAACTTGTATAAATACTAGAAAACAAATTTCCAGTAAACTGCTAATGCCAATATTTCTTGAAATAATTAAAAAAAAAATGCGTCATTTACCGAGATATTCTTGACCTGCAGCATATTGTTTCAAGAAATAAAAAAATCACAATATCGTCCCTTGTACATTAGTTATGCGTAATAGCGAAATTCTAACAAGAGCGAATAAGAAAAAAACAACCGAGAGAAAAATAGAGAGAGAGAGAGCAATGTCGTTCGGTCGCTTGGACAGCCGCACGTGAGAGCTTGCGCACGAGAGAATGAGTAACAAAAAGAATAACAAGAACAAGAACAACAACAATAACTCCAATGCCTCCCACGCAAAGAGTGAAAACGCAATGCACTTTGGCAGCAGCGGCGACTGTCAGCTACAAAAACAAAACTACTGCTGCTGCTGCTGCTGCTGCTGCTACTGCTACTGCTACTGCTGCGAGTGAAACGTAAGCAATAACAATTTAAATTATTAATGTATGTGCACATGTGCATACATACAAATGCATGTTTCTTGCAGAACAACAACAACAAATGCAAAATACTTTGAGGGAGACATTCAAGGAGAGCAAGTGAATAGTGTGAATATGTTTGTATGTGTGTGTATGTACAATTTACGGCACAAATACAGTAGCTGACATGTAATTTCGTTCATCGAAAACGATTACCTGCAGAACTCTTAATTATTTTTACGACAACAACAAGTTTAGTGAATATTTAAGAGTGAAATTGTTTAGTGATTAAAAATGGATTGTAATTCATTTAATATTAATTCAGTCAGCATGAAATAAGCTTTAAGCTACAGTAAGTGTGTAGGTAATTGTTTATAAAATATACGTACAATATCTGTTAGTATGTATGTATTTGTACATAAATGTAATTGTATTGCACTTATTTATATATAAACATTTGAACATACTAACACACATACAGACATGCACACATATATACATATCAGCGTCGTCAGCCTTAGCAGAAGACGGAAATACCAAACCAACGATGACGAACGTAAAAACTACGCACCAAGCAACAGCAACAACAGCAGCAACAATAAAACACGGCATGAAAAACAAACAAACAAGCAAGCAAGCAAAGCGGCGCGTTGTGGCGAGTGAGAACGCTGCTGAATGGGCGATAGCGAGCGCAAGAGCGCAGCACCTGCCTGCCTGGCACTGGCAGCCACACATCCAACTGCCATTCCGCTCTGCCCCTCCTCTAGCCCACTTCCCTTCCTATCGCTCTGCTAACGAGCAAACACAACTAAACAAAAACAAATAACTAAGCAATGGCAGATTGAGGCGAAATTCTATTAACCTTTCGAAATTTTACTACGACGTAGTAGAACAATTTTTCGATATTGGCGCGCACCTTTTTTGTAGCGTTATTTTTCTGCCCTCGTTCGTTCAACTCGACAACCTCGCTACAGCCGCCACCCGCTGCCCTATCGTCTCAATTCAATCCTGAACCGCTCCTGTCTACTTGTTTGTTTAATTTTTTGCCATTTCTGCTTCGCATTCTATTTGTTTGTTTGACTCGCTGCGCATGTGTTGGTGCCAAGAAGAGTTTGTGCGAGGGCTGCCCCGTGTGCTTTACAACTTGCCGAGCATTCATCGCCACAATATGCACAATAGAAACATATAAACATGTAAATTTGTAAATAATATTTATTATTGTTAACAAAATAATAATGTAGGGAATTGATTTAACATATGAAAATACAGTTATGTATACAAGTACATAGACATTTCCAGATGTAATCACAGAAGTCGATTTATTCCACAAACACTTGTGGCTGCCCTCGTTTTTGTGTTTTGGCGCGTACTCAGATCGTCCGCTGTTGTTGCTGTTGTTTTTTAAGCATGACAAAGCACCGTACAATTTCACAACAGCAACTTCATTATGATGTTCGGCTTGTTTTTCCACGAAACAACTGTTTACCGAACGTGGCTGCTCTGCCGCAGCAGACGTCAGCAGCGCAGTGATAGCGCTGTCTGTTCGTTCTCTGTGCTTATGTGTGTTGTATGCATGTGTGTGTGTGTGTGTGGCGTACGTTGCGCTCGTTTCATTCAAACGTCCACCGAGAAATTTCATTTCAATACGCAGCCCGGCCAGCGACGCGTCGCAGTCTCAGTCTCCGTCTCTGTCGCAGTTGTAGGTTCGTTACAAATCGATTTCGATAAGTTTGTCAGTGTTTGTCGGGAAAAAGCAACGCACAGTTCAGATTCAGACGTTAGCAGTCGCTGTTCGCGAACGGTTGTGTGTATCCGAAAGAGTACGAGTTTTTTTGGGCGCGCAGAAGAAAGTCGCGCTAACGGTAACATCGCTCTTCGGTGCTTCTCGCCAGCCAGCAAGTGAGCAAGTGCGGGGGAGGCAAGATGCGATAAACACAGCAGCCCTCTGCCTGCTGCTGCTGCTGCTGTTGTTGTTGTTGTTATTATTGTTATTGTTATTGTTATTGTGTGTGTTGTTTGCTGAACAAATAACGGAAAAACTAATATGTACAAGGAGAAACGGCTTTGTTACAGTTTCGAAACTGAAATGCCAAAGTCCAACAACAAATTGTGCATTTAAATGTGTTAAGTGAAAAGTACGCATCAGTCTTCAAATATATAGGTTATAGAATAATTTCAATATTATTTCACTTACTTGTCTTTACCAAAACGCGTGCGTGTGTGTGTTTGCGTATGTGTGTGAGTGCGTGTTTGTTTTTTTACGCGCCTTGAAATGTATTTTTAAGTTTTGATCCGATTTTTATGTTGTTTACTTTTTGCGTTGTGTGTGTTTTTTTTTTATATTTGTTTGCCTCTCTATGAGTGCTTTTTTTTATTTTCGAAAATGACAGAAGTGGAAGGCGGGTAGAAAAATGTGTTTGCTTGTGAATTTTTATGCAAATTGTCATAGACGTAATTGTTTCATGTTGTTTTCCAAATGTCAAAAATTGAACTAAATATGAACTGTTTCAAATTGTCGACGAACTTTTTTGTTTAAGATTAATTCGTTGGAAGTGAAAAAACACGGAAGGTTCGTTTTTTATTATGCGTAATAAGTTATACAAATAATTGCCAATTAAATTGTTTTTGTGTATAACTAAACAGTAGTCAGAAAAACAATACGCAAATATAAAAGTATAAAATCAAAATGAATACATCACAATAATAAACATTTTCAAAAATAAAAAATAACTAGTTTTGCTCCATGAAAGCTTTGTGGACGCATACAAAAACCCAATTTTTGAAAAATATCCCAACTGATTGTACACGCAAACAATCTTGTGGAAAAGCCCCAATGCTTTAAACACGTTAATAAACAACAACAACAACAACGTTTGCAAAAAAAACCCAAACTTAGCCGTCAATCCCTCAAAACTGTGCTACTTTAAAATCTATGAAGGCCGCACATTTGCCAAAACTCATAAGATATATATATATATATATAAAATTAAAAAAGGAAAAATCCTACAGAATTGTGAACAAACTTATTTGTTAAACAGAGAATAGTGCCAAAAGTAATGCCATTAAAAATCGACAGCTAAAAATAGCAACAAAAAATGCGTCGCGTCTACAAAATGAACGCTAACAATTAAACATGAACTAAAAAAAAACCAAAAAAAAAAATAAAGAACATTTTGTTTTTCAAAAAGACGGCAAAATCACAAAAAAAAAAAAGAACGGGATGTGCACTGAGTTTGAGTTCTCATTCTTTGTGCGAATCTTATGTGCATGTGTGTGTGAGTGTCTGTGTGTGTACTTGTGCATTCGTTTACTGTTATGATTCATCCAGCTGTTTGCGCAGCAGCATTTACATTCTGCGCAAATTGTCTAAACAAAGGCAATAATAAATAATACATATACTAACGACACCATTTATTAAACGAAATGTGTGCAAAAGTTAAATATATATATACATGAGTGTATCTGTGTGCGTGTGAATGTGTTAAGAAGAACAACTTACCAGGAAGCAAATCGGGCGACAAAGATTGATGTCAAAACGAGATGCCGCATAGGCAGCCGCGCAGTGTGTGCGAATGAAAACGCACGTGTCCCTGCTCTCACTCTGTGTCCGTGTGTTTTTGTGTGTGAGTGCGCGCCTGTGTGCATGTGTATGCGTGTGTGTTTTATGTGAAATAGCTTCCGTCTATTGTGAATAACTAGACTGTTATCGATGTAGTTGTTTTTGCTATTTGTGCTATGAATTGTGACATTTGCACACGCGTATTTGTATTCACAGAGGAGAATTTCTTAGCGCCTGTTTCGAAACGACAAACTACGCCTGTACAACAAATGTTGCTAATTCATGCTAAAGAAAAATGATACAGCGTCGCAATTTTTCCGTTAATATACTTTCCAATATTCAAAATATGGATTTGTATTTGTTTTGAGCCTGTTCAGTATCTCAGTTCACTTACACATGGTACATTAATATGTAGTTATTCAAAAGATCAAACATTGACGTGTGCTAAAAAACAAAACAAATGCAAGATGTAATGCACTAAAAATTGAAAAGCTTATTGGAATCTAATTCAAAATCAGAAAGCAAGTCAAATCAGATAGTTATCACCTATTTTGGCTTGGTTTTGATCGACATTTCGTTGTTGAATGAAAGCGTACAAGAAACACTTAACACCTCTTGACTTTATTTGGAAACCCCAAAATGTGACCATAATTGAGATGGGTTTATCTCCAAGTTTAAACAATCTAAATACTAAATTCAACTTATTTCGCTCGATTACAGTGTCGGAATGTGAATAAATGAACCAAACTCAGAACATAAAATGTTAATTTGAGTGCATTTCGCGAACAAAAAGCAAAACAAAAACAAACAAAAAGGGAGCAAGGAACGAAGCAACAAAAGGAGTACAACTGAAAAAGCTAATTAAAAGCGAGTGACTGCCAAACCAGAGCTCAGCGCTACACAACCCACCAAGTCAACAGAGTAAGAAAGCGATACAGAGAGAGACAGAGAGGGAGGGAGAGAGTTTTGCTTGGAACAGCAAATGAACTTCAATCCAGAGTGCTTTGTAGCCGGAGCAGCTGCAACCGTCCACAATTTGCCTCATTTTCATCATCAGCATCGTCGGTATCAGCATCAGCATCAGCAGCAGGAGCAGGCACACATTATACCACTGCCGAGCTACACTCGCCACTCGGCTATTGGCCTGGCCATCGGGTCTGGCGGTGGTAGCAGCAGTGACGGCGGAGATAGCTCAACTAAAATCATGGAATGGACCAACGACGATGCGCTAGAGCTAATCGAACAGTATCGCTGCCACACGGAGCTGTGGAACCGTGCCGATCCCAAGTACAAGGATAAGTTGTGCCGCTTTCGGGCGTGGTCGGAGATAGCGGATCGCTTTGGCTGCAGCAAGGCCGAGGTGGAGCGCAAGATGAATGTCCTGCTCACGCAGTACAGGCGCGAGAAGCACAAGATGTTTGTGAAGATCTATCAAGGTATCCAGCCGAATCCGTCCAAGTGGTATGCCTTCAAGCGATTCGACTTTATGGAAGCCGGCGGAGGCAGCTTGAGCGGACTGCCCGGCAGTGCCACAGTTGCCGCACTCGGCACCTCCTCCTCCGCTTCCGCCTCCTCGTCGGGCAGCACAACGCACAACGGCCTCAACGGGCTGGCTGCTGCTGCAGCCGTTGCAGCGGCGGCATACGAGAGCAGCACTATTGCAGCAGCGGCAGCAAATGGTGGTGCGACCGGCGTTGCTATTGGGTGTGCGACAGCAGCAGCGGCAACAACGACAACAACAACAATTGGAGCAGCAACGCCCGCATCGCAGCACAGACGCATCAAAACCAAAGAGCTAAAATATTTTGGAGCGGTGAGTAAGCGGGGCAAAAAATAACCGAATGCGTAAGCATTTCTCGCAGAGACAACAAAACAAGTGACTGACTGAGTGACTGACTGAGTGACTGTCTGAGTGAGTGACTGAATGAGTGAGAGAGTGAGTGACAAACAGCCGAAAGCGTCGGCGAACATTGACTAGCCAAACAGCCCTTTAACACCTCTCTGACCAAGGTACCGGGATTAGACACATTTCGTATTTTCTTATTTTTGCCATGACAACAAAATCTACAAAGCAGATGCGTAAATGAGTTATCAAGTTGTTTTCAATTGCAATTGATTAAATTGAAAATCCTGGGACAGGAGCGAGCGCAGACTTCAATACACAGTTTAATAATGCATAAATTGAATAAAAATGCTGTTTATCCAGCTCATTTGCTGTTTTCTGTTGCTCACAACGAGCAGGTTTTTGTTAACAAATATACTGCCACAATACAGTCAGAAGCGCATAACTTCAAATGTAATGCAAAATTCGGATTAATATTTTCTGTATAGTTGTTGCCTTTCTGGTGTTAATTTCAATCAAAAGCGCAAAGTTAACTGTGTTTTAGGCTGAATACGCCAACAACACTGAGAGACAAACGGAACGCCATGTGCGCAAGTGACTTGCTATTTTTTCTGCCGACACCGAGAGAGAATCGCATTTGCCTCTCTCTCTCTGATTCGTACTATGTGTGTGTGTGTCTGTGTGTGTATGTTTGCCCATGTACATATGTATTTTGTTATTGACGATCAAAACAGAATTAAAATTTTACGCATAAATTTTTCTAAGGAACTTGGCGTGGTGTGCGTGAGGTATTGCCCTCAGTTACGCGAGAATCTGTGCACACAGACACACGCATACATGTGTATTTAAATATGTAGGCTGTGTGTGTGTGTGTGCGGTTTATATGTATTTGCTTAGTCGCGCCAGGCAAGCAAGCTTTCGCGTTGTCGGTGCGGTTGCGGGTGTGTAAGCGGGGGGTTCTCTGCTGACATTTCGTCGCCGTTGTCGCTCACATGCTCTGTTTTTGTCTGTGATGAAATGTTTGTTTTGCACGGCGAAATGCGCGTAGCACTTGCGCCAGTGTTGCCGTTGTTGTTTTTGTTATGTTTTGTTTTGTGGTTGCCTAGTGGCCTCTCTTGCTCCGCCTTCCCCACACTTCGTGCGTATGTATGTGTGTATGTATTTACATGTGCGTTAGTGTGTGTAGCGATTGTGATTCGTTTGTTGTTCGTTTTCCTTGTGTACTTTTGTTGTACCCTGTAGCCACACAAAACGGGTAGAAAGGAAGTTGTGCATATGCAAGTAATATGTTAAAGGATATATCTTATTAGGTATGCAGTAGTTTACCCTTTTATTTATATAGAGCTATTGAGTTATGGAATATTTCTTAAAAAAAAAACTGAAACTAAATTTACTTAGCATGTGTGTTTTACATTTGTACTTATAAAAAAATATCGAGTTATGGAGACGATAGTACAAGTTACAAAAAAAAATTCGACTTAGAAAAGCGAAGCTCAGTTGGAATAGTTATTTAAAAAAAAAAACTGAAACTATATCTACATATCATTTAGCACAGGATATATCCTAGTCCAGCAATTAGGACGTCGACACTTGTTTTGACTTGGGCCTGCGGTTTTCATTCGTTCTGTGCTACTGTTGCCGCTGCTGTTGTTATTGTTGTTGTTGCAGTTGTTGCTATTGTTGTTGCTGCTGCTGCTGCTTCTGTTTGCTAGAGTTATCAAAACAAAATGCCAAGCAGCAGTATTGTTATAGTTACTGCTGTTTTCATTTGCTGTTTTGCTATTTCTACAAAATGAATGCAATTTCACTGGGTTAACACAAGAAACTTGGGCGTTGAACTGAGCGGGCGTGGCACCTGATTTTTTTTTCTCGCAACTCGACCATATATTTGTTTTTGTGTTTCTTAATATTATCTTTGTCGTTGCAATTTTCATTTATTTGCCAGAATACAACAGGAAAATATAGTTCTTTTTTTTAAGTGAACTTTGCAAATAGGTTTCGCACCTTGCCTGCTTACCTCCGCATTTTACCGTTAAATCCTCAGTTGCTGAGTGCCATGTTTTTGTTTTTTCCGCCATTATTACTGCAGCAGCAGCAGCTCACGCAGCCACCCACCAAATACCGAACTCCTCCTCCATCCCCTCATTATATATATATAATTATATGTATAAGCATATATGCGTAAATATGTATGTATGTATGTATGTGTGTGTTTTTGCCCGTATTTTACAACTGTTTTGTTGCGGCATTTTCTCCAAGACACCGCATAACAACAACAACAATAATAATAATAATATGTTGGCGTGGCTGGCGCCCAAAGCAGCGACGTTGGCAGCGATGCCCGCCACACGCGTTGACTACATAAACACACACACACACACCTCCACCCCCTCCCAACGTTTCACAGTTTGTTTGTGTTTATAAAATGCACGCCTGCTTCCTATTGTCCTTGTAGCTGGAGCAGTCAGCAGCAACTGTTGTTATTGTTGCTGCGTTGCGTCTGTAATTTTCATCGTTGTTGTTGTTATTTTTGTTTTCTCTCGCATGCGCTTTTTAAAATGCCTGCTTGTAGTCCCCTGCGGCGGAGCGAGGCGAGGTCTGAAAAGTGCATGGCAAATATGCAGCAATAGTCAAAGTAGCAGCAGCAGCAGCAATAGTCAAAGTAGCAGCAGCAAAAGCAGCAGCGGCAGCAGAAACCAAAAGCAAGCAATGTAACCAACAGCACTAAAGCAGGCGCTGACTGCGACTGCAACTGCAGCTGAGCCGGAGACAGAAGCAGAGACCGCGACCGCGATGGCAACTGCGACGTCAGCGTTTGTTTTTGTTTACTCATTCATTGCAAAGTTGTTTAGCTGTGCGCGCAGCGTTGCCAGCCTGGCTGGTAATCAACTTGAAGGGTGCTGCTGGGGCCAAGGTGCTCCAGGTTGAGCTACCTCGACTAGAACATACCCCGTAGCCATTTGTGTAACCCTGTTAATACCATATACAATTGTCGAAACTGAACTTGTAATATTTATTGTGCATATTGCGAAACTCCAAAAGTGCATGTTAGTAAAATATGTTTTAATATTCTATCAATCTGAAATTGAAGCGTGGTCAACCCGATTAACGATCATAGTGAAAGTTACAGTTATCCAAATGTTTTGAGTTAACTCCATGCCCTAAAAGGGGTAGGGTACAGCTAGTTTTATATAACTTAAATTAATTAATGCGAATTATCGATAAACTGAAATAAATTTATTGTCTGATTATGACATCTTTCTGAATATACTCAAATGGATACCTGGATACCTACCTATTTTTGATATGTATTTTGGGATCATTTGGTTTGTCGCATCCATTTTCACACGTTCATTATTACCCATTCACCCAATTTTAATGAGTATATATGGCACACAAAGGGAGTGGCTTGTTATTGTGAAAGTTTTGCAAGAATTTGGGTTATTTTTGTGTGAGAGGGAAGGTGCAACAATTTGGGTGGGTGTCTTTCTAAAACGCTGAAGGACACAACAACATGTTCCCCGATGCACACCCATACACACACACACACACACGTGCATATACATACTCACATGTCACACATATACATGTATGCAAGCAGAAACGTCATTTTAAGGTAAAGAAGAGATTTGTTGAGGAACATAAAGCAATTGGTTAAAAATAGATGGGAAATACCACAAAGTAAATCCACGCAAATTTTGTGTGTTTTGCAGTTTATTTTTTCTAATGCTCTAATTTCCCATTTTTCTAAAATTGTGTACTACAACTTATTCCATTTTTCATGTTAAATGATTTTAGAATATTTATTGAACTAGAAATTACTTTTGTGTTGATCTTTTATGAATATCATCGATAGCCCACAAAATGAAAGTTTTGGTAGTCTCCTTGTCTAATAGATAGAAGTTACTGCGTCAAGCTATCCATTCATTCAGGCAATCGAGCATCGCTGAACAGGGTTCGATTTTGAGCTTAATTGCAATATGCTAGACAGCAGGCCATATGTATATTAAAGTTATTTTTATAGTTTATAACTATATTCAGTACGATATGGTAATAAACAATTTTTACGTCGCCGAGTTGGCAACTCTTTTTATTGTCAACTAACATTTTCAATGCTTGGCCGTTAATTTTACAACTCCCTCTAGCAGTGTATGTGTGTGTGTGTAAATCCCCTTAAAAATACCCGTTGGAAGAAGGTGTTTAGGGGAAAAGGGGAATGCATGACTACACTCACGCACGCACACACAGTCACACAAAGGCGACGTCGACGACGATGCTCATTCACATTTACGCTGCACAAGCTGCGGTTTTATGGAGTTTCATTAATGTTAGTGTATCAGTTGAGTCTGCGTATGTGTGTGTGAGTACAAAAATCTCGTATCGTACTGCATAAACATTTGCGTGAGCAGCGACACTCATGCTGAAAAAAAGAGTGAAATATAGAAGGGGAGGGAGTGGAAGTGGGGAGGGGGCTGGGTTGGTTGGGAAGAGGGGTTTGCACGGAGTGCTGAAAGGAATAGTTGACGTGGTTATTGTTGTTGTTGTGGTAGAGTGTGTGTTATTTATTCATTGGATTGGATGATAATCAGTTTGTTTACATTTTTCAGTTGCACACGCACTCACACAATCAGCAAGAGTACAAATGTACACACACACATACAAGCACATATGCTCAACAAAGTATAGAATGAGAGTGCGAGAGAGAGCTAACTTTTGTTTGGGCTGCGGGCACGCAAACAAGTCAGACACGCACACGCACACACACAGAGAGACACACACGCGTTGTCTCCAAATACTCAAAACTCAAAACAACAACACAAACAGCTGCAGCAATAAAAATAACAGCAAAGGCAAGAAAAAAAGAGCAAAAACAACAACAGCAAATAGCCCTCGACAGTTGTATTTGTGAATTGTAGAAAGTTCTAGGCGCCAGCAGCAGAAAGACCTGAAGAATTGAAAGAGAACGAGAAAGAGGGAGAGAGCAAGAGCGAGAGCGGGAGAACGATCGTCGATGATCACATTAGCATATTTGTTGTGTGTATTTCCCCACCATCATCAACGTGGGGTAGGTTGTTAATATTAATGAACCTGCTGCTGCTCCTACTACTGCTGCTGCTGCTACTGCTGCTACTAAGTAGATTTTCATATTTCCCGTTCGTAATGAGTTGTAGATGTTTTCGTGACTACCCGAATGAAAACAAGTGAGAACATTGCAGTGTGGCATGTTCGACTGTGCAATACTCTGCTTACAACCAGATTATATTAATCGAGGTTAAAAAAAAAAACGTTGCCATGATATTTATAATTTTATAAAATATAATTACTATAATATATACAAATACTAAAAAAACAGCACAAATTGTACATGCAACAAATAAAGAAAATGTTTTGACAAAGGCAAAATAACAAATTTAGCATGTTAAAAAAAACTTAATATTTGACGCCTTATGTTATAAAATTATAATAATACAGAATTGCTCTTCGGAAACAGTGTATAATTAAAAATACAATCTTTGAACCGTTAAGTATCGCTCACTGATACGCTCCCAATCTTCTCTCTCTCTCTCTTTCGCACGCACACTAACAAAAATATGCAATAGCACCAACAAATTGCATCACTCTCTGTATTGCTGGTGGCTTCGCTCTCTCTCTCGTACTATCGTTCTCTCTCCTGCTCAAAAAAAAAAAATTTACTACGCCGCTAGAATTTTTTCGACAATGCGACTTGCGCTGTCGTCGTCGACGCGTCGTTCAATAGCAGAAAAAAAGAATTGTTAATATTATATCCAGCGAATACAACATTGTTGTAACAAGTGACACTTTAAGACTATGAATTACAACTACAGCAGCAGCAGCAGCCACAACAACAACAATCAGCGCATAATCATAACTGCTGTTGGCGCAGAAGCAGCAACAACAAAAACTGTACGAAACAAATCTGCTCATCAAATATGATTTTGCACATTTCCAACAACTTACCACATTCTTGAATCTGTGCTGTGTGTGTGTGCGTCTGTGTTGTGTGTATCTGTGTGTGTGTGATTGGTTAAAACCCAAGCTGTTTTGAGTTGGATTTAAGCGGGATGCGCAGCAGATAAGAATCTAGTTAATGTTTTTTTTTTTTGATTAAGCTTGCCTTGGCATATTTCCATTTCATTTTAATTTTATGCGCATTTTTTTTAAACTTATTTTCAAAGGTATCCTTCAGCCTTTGTACTAATTTCTACTACTTTTTTAGAGGACTAATAAATATATTTTTATTTTTGGAGTAACTGTTCGCGTAATTATGCTGAATAGTACAACATTTGGCTCAGAATAGTAAACGGTCTTTTGATAGGATCCTGTAGAATGAGTTATCTCTAAACTACATATAGTCAGTAGCGGAATCTAGCGATATTGTGTGTAGATAATGCCCAAAGCAAATTATGTAGATTATGTGCCACAGATTCTTTTATTTGTGCCAGAATAAGGATTAATGGGAGAATTGTAGGCTCAGAGGATGCCACAATACATCTAATAGGTCGGAGTGCATGAAGCTGTTCCATTAATAATAATAATACTTACAACAGTGGTAACCAATTGCTTTCTAATAAATATAATAATAATAAATAGTTAAACTAACCAAAAATATAATAAATATTTGTTATAAGTCACTTTAAGGGAGGGACTGCTTTCCACATAGTTCGATAGATGGACACACATAGTGGCAGCTTGATGAAGAACAAATAAACACAGTGTATTAAAAATGCTGGATCATGCTGAGAATTTTATGGGTTGGCAATTGTACTTTTATTTCATTCATTAATTCATTCATTCAAGACTGGGCTAGGCCTGATAGCAGTAGAAGGTCAACAATATTTGGAATTTGGCTGACAAATTGTTAGCTGTAAATATTAAACAGTTAACTAATGTTTGTTTACATCTTGTCTTGTTTTGCAGATGAACCTCAACATACCCCTGCTGATAGCGAGTAGTCAAACGCAGCTGGACAGCTGGAACACATCGGGTCGGTTCTCGCCGCCCATAGGCACGCCCGGCATTCGAGCGTTGGGCGATGGAGCAGGCGGTGTACCCAATCCCCAGCAGCAACAGCAACAGTTGCGCGTCTCATTGCCAATGGCGTACGGTGGGGGTGTGAGTGGCACAGCCTACACTTGCGTCGGTGGCGGTGGCAGCAGCAGCAGCGAGTTCCAGCCGAGTCCGCACAAGACGATCGACACGTCGGACAACGAGGACAACAACAATCTGAGGGACGAGGCGACGGCGGCAGCACTCGGCCAGCTGGCAGCGAAAGTGGAACGACGCTCGCCCCACTCCTCCACACACAATGCGAATGCCTGCAGCGGGAGCCTAGATGCCGGCATCAGCAATCCGCACGAGGCGATGGCCGATGCGGCCAATGAGCCCGCTGCTGTTGGTGTCGCCTTGAGCGAGACTGGCTCCAGTCCCATACCCAACACCAACACTAATATGCACGAGGCGCATAAGAATCATCTGCTGCAATCGAGTCCGGCGGCGGCACGTGCAACGACGCCGCGGCATGCGCACGAGCAGCTGCAGCTGCACCATGGCCAGCATCATCATCCGCATCAGCATCCGCATTCGCAGCAGCAGCAGCAGCAGCAGCATGGCCAGCATCATCATTCGGATGAGCTGGACATTAAGCAGGAGCTCGTCGAATACTTTAATGCAGCACCGCCGCCGCCGCCGGAGTCGCACCGTTCCTACAGTTCGGCCGGCGAGGAGAGTCGCCTGCATTTGGACATGGCGCAGGATCTGCGCGTCGCCCAGGCCAAGGCGCAGGCCAATTTTGTCGGCGCCTTTGTCCTGCCCCCGCGCAGCAGCAGCGCTAAACTGGCAGCCGCAGCAGCAGCAGCCGCCTCCATGCCCCTTAACATGCGCAAGCTGTCGGCAGCCTCGACTGCCGCCGGCCATATGCTCATGACCTCATTGCTCAGCTCCAGGGAGAGCATGTCGGATGCAGACGGCGAGGTGGACAACGATGAGGCCACCGAATCGGCAGCTAGTCCCGGCCACATCAAGAGCAGCGCCTCCGCTCAGGATGCCAGCTCAGCGGCGGCTGCGGCTGCTGCCCTCTACGCGGAGAGTCTCAGTCGGGACGATTGCGACTTCATTGGCTCGAATGTGTCGATGAAACTGCGCACAATGGATCGGACGCAGCGCATCATTGCCGAGAAGCTCATCGGCGAGGTGCTCTACTTTGGCCAGCTCAACGAACTGGAGCGGACCGCCTGCATCCAGCCCAAGTGACGCTGGCTCACTCTCTCGAGGAGTGGACGACGAGTAGTCTAGGCTTAGGTATAATTATGGGTAAGGGTATCTGGGCACCATGGATCATCAGATGGATGGTGGCGCCCTGATTGGGAGTTGGCTTGCTGCAACATGGCAAATAAACTGTAAACGGAATTCCACTCTAAACTAGCCACGCGAAAACTATAAACAGAACAAAGCAAAACAAAGAAAACAGCTAACGAATTTTGAATACCCTTGCAGTCAGCTCCAAACTTAAATTAAGATTGATTCTTGATCGATTTATGCCTAAATGAAAAATTGAATGTAACTTGTTGCACTTGAAAAAATAACTAAGCTGAGCAACTCTGCCTCTGCAAGGGTATCAGAATACAGAAAACAGAAAACAAACAGTACAATTTACATTTAGTTCGAACAGGGTACAAAGCACATTGGGGGGCGGGGGCAGCGTTACTTAGAATGAAGAACAAGCAACAACTACAAGGATGTCGTCGAGGACTAAGACAGACTCCTTGCCAGAACAGTTACTAATTTTGTTAAAATATGTTCATTCAACAATAGCACCACAACTAACTGACAGAATCTCAGTATTACTTATAAAAATACATAGATGTATGTGTGTAAACCACCTACAGAATATATCATAGAAAAGCTACTCTACTTGCAGGAAAAGCATTTGCCATGTTGGGTTAGAGGGGTGGGAAGTGGGGGGGGGGACACACTATCCGGCCATATTGACTAGGCTCAAACACACAATAACAATAATCGCGGCTTGTGGGCACAGCTAAAAAGAAGTTCAACTATTTCAAATAAAGTCCACGTTAGCAAAAAGACAAAATCAAAAATAAAAAAAAACCCTCGATGGGAAAGTGCTGAATTTGGTAGATCCATAAGCTCGCCGTGTAAAGGGTTCCAGGGGTTAAATCATTGCACTTTTGTATATAAACACCTACAAATAAATATATATATATTTATATAGATAGATATGTCTATATGTTTTTTAACATATATCCTGTACCCAAGTAAAATTTGTAATAGGTAAAAATAATACATAATCGGTCTAGCATTGTTTATCTGTCTATCTGTCTGTAAAGAGTCGATTAATATCGATTGTCGAACCGATTGCGATTGTCAAAAACTAGAAACGGAATGTATAATTAATTGATTCAAATCATATGCGCAGGTATAGCCTTTATTTTTGGTAGCTTTATTTAACGATAAAAAAAACTTTTGTAAAGAATATTATTCTATGGAGTATTCTCTGTATATTTGTGAATGTCTGTGTTTTTATATACATATATATATATATATATTAATGCTTAAATACATAAGTTAGTTACTTGGTAACTGGGTACAGGATATGTGCTGGTCGGGCAAACCCGACTATTTACACTCTTACTCGTTTTTATATATTTATGTAAAGCTATATATCATTGTACCTTATTTTGAAACAAAAATGTTTTTGTAGTCACTTAAGTCTGGTCGTTAACTTACCAACACCAATCAATACAGCAACTGATACCAACCTATACAAGAAACGTATGTAAAAAATAAAGAAAACAACAAAACAAGAAAAACAAAAAAACATCAAAGAGAAAAAAACAACAAAATAAAGAGTGTGTGGAGATGTATGAATATGGATGTATAACTAAAGCTATGCATGACGTTGTCACTAGTTCGTTAAATAAAATATATATGTAAAAACCAAAACCAACACAAAAACAAAAAAACACACAAAATACACTATTATAAATAAATATTGTAATTTAAATATTGTACATTTTTTGCGTGCATGTTTTTTTAGGTCATAATGATGTTTGCATAATGTTTAAGTAGTTTAAGATGTGCAAAGCAAAACAAAACAAAACAAAACAAAAAAACTGAAATGAAAAACATTAAATTAATTTATATAAATACAAACAGAAAATGGGCAAATTAGTCATGTAAATGAGAGAAAAAGATGGTAAATATTATAACAAAAAAAAACAAACAAAAAGGCTAGCTAAAAAAATGAATTTAAATTATTTTTTTCTAGTTTGACATTTGTAAGTACAATGGGCAAGTACATAAAAAAGCGAACATTTTTCAAACATCCCGTTTTATGTAAGTTTGTCAACGGTATGGCACACACACACACACACAGACACACAAATGTCAAAAGTCTTTTTTAAACTTATTAAGTGTTTTATTGGTGCAAATATAGACGAAATCAGAAACTTACAATTTGTCTTCTCAATGTTCCAAAAGGGGTCTACCGAAATGGATCTGGGATTGATTTTGACGGTCTTACTTTTTGGGTGTTCTTTAGGAAAAATTCCATGTTTGGAATGCGAAAGTTTGAGCTAATGGACAAATCATGTGCCCAAATATATTAAGTAAAATCGCAGAGCAAGAGCAAATTGAGAAGGTAAAGTATAAACTGTAAAATCAGAAATATAAATTTGAACTGAAACAAGTTTAATTTCAATTTTTAGCAAAACTGAAAAGTAATTTTTGATTTTAATTTCATTTTGGAAAACAATAAAATGTCATAAATTGTGTACCCACCAGAAGAAACAACTTTCAAATTGACTTTAACTATATATTTCCATATAATGCTGTATATTTGATTATAACACAATTACAATTTTTTTTTTGTTTCATTTTTGCACTGCCTAAAACATTACTTTTCAACTTAAAAATAAAACTTAGTCTCGAGGTCTGCTTAAAACAAATTTAATTGGTTACACAAAAGGCGGCGGCATCATTAATTATCGATCAATTCGTTATTAACAACTACAAATAGACTAGGCTTCGAATTAGCAAGTTACCAAGAATTTAAGTATTTTACATTATTAAATCATTTTCTGTATTGGTTACTTATTTTCTTGTGTGATCCCAAGTACATTAAAATACAAAAAGCGCAGTGTTATTGTTATTGTATCTGGCCGATGTAGGATTTGAAGAATAGACAAAGAACAAAGTAGTTGTGTAAAATGCAAGGACTTTAATTTGTGCATCTGTTGCCGCAAGTACGATGTGGCGATGTGGCTAATCAGGATGTGGATCATCTGCTGTGGTTGCTCAGTACTCAAAGTTGAAGGAAGAATTGCGTCCGCCGCTGAATTGGAAGAACGACCGAAACATTTGATTCGGATCGAAGTCGGCTGTGCAATTGAAAAACACACAATTAGAATATATATTTTATATATATATATATATATATATATAGCATAAATTTGTACAATATGATTTGAAAAACTAAACCGCACCTTGCATTTGGTCCTCAATGTCGTGTCCGTTGTCGTATCGGGATTTCTTTTGGGCATCCGACAGAATGGCGTAGGCCTCGCCCACCTCCTTGAACTTGAGCTCCTCGTCCTTGCGCACCTCGGCACTACTGCTGGTATGCCTGTCTGGATGGTGGACCATTGCCTTCTTGCGATACGCCTTCTTGACCTCGTCCTCTGTGGCATTTCGCGAAACGCCCAGTATCTTGTAGTAATCCTTACGCTTTGACTTCTTCAGCGCGAACTTTGCGTCGCGCAGCAATTTCTTAACATCCGCCGTCTTCTCCAACTGCAAAGCCGTCTCATAATCGGCCACCGCCTCTTCGAACTTCTCCAGATCGTTGTGGCAGCGAGCGCGCAGCAGCAACGCCTTCAGATACTGCGCATTCAGCTCCAGCACGCGATTGCAGTCGGCGACAGCCTCGCGCAGCGAGCCGATCCGCGTATTGACCAGGGCTCGATTGTAGAGCAGCTTCGAGTTGATGTCCTTGTTGTGCTCGTCAATCTTCAGGGCATCCGTGTAGATGACGTGCGCCTCCCGATACCGTCCCGACTTGAACAGCATGTTGCCGTTCTCCTTCATCTCCTTGAGCTGCTTGCACTTGTTGCGCATCGTCTTCGACTTCAGATGGTCGGGATCCAGTTGCAGGGAACGCTCGAAATGCAGAATGCCCTTCTCCAGATTGTCCGTGTAGTACAAGCACAGGCCACGCACAAAGATGGCATCTGCCGAGGTGCTGTCCAGTTTCATGACACTAACGGCAATATCCAGTGCCTCGTCACATCGTCCCAAATAGGCCAGGCACTCGGCCTTCATCAGCCGATATCTGTTATCAAAGCGTAAGCAAACAGTTGTTATCAATCGCATTGTTTGGTGACTGAAACTTACCGCAAGCAGGCGGGCGCAAGCTTGAGCGCACTATCCAGATAGTAGACCACATTGCGGTATGACTGTGATCCGTAGTTGCTCTGTATGGTCGTCTCCAGCTGACGCAACTTTTGCACAGCGTGCTCCTCGCCGCTGAGCGCCATGCTCTGCGGATCCAGTTCGGCAACAGTTTTAACAGCCTGCTCTGTGCCGATGATGTCGCCCAGTGCCAGGCAGCACTTGGCCACACGCACATAGGCCTTCTCAAAGCTGGGATCGAGTCGGATGGCGTTGCGCGCATCCATCAGTGCGTTGTTATAATTGAGCAGCATCATGTAGCATGCGGCCCGGTTGCCATAGTAGGCCGCCGAGTCCGGGCACAGCGAGATCGCATCCGAGTACAACTTGAGTGCATTCTGATAGTTTTGTGCCTTGTATTGATCGTTGCCCAGTTTCTTTTTCTCTTCAGCAATGCTGCAAAAAAGCGACACAGTTAATCACAATCAATCAATTAACGAATTAATTTAATTACATAAGATTAGTTATTGCTGCTCAATCGTTGCAATTTACAAAAATCGACACATAGTGCTATAGATATAGATGATGTCTATCAACCATTTGCAAATATGCTGTGTGCTCAATTTGTACATTTTTTGTTGGCATTTTTTTTTTGCTATATATATATGTTTATGTGTGTCCACAATGTAGATTTTATGCGGCATTAATAGAAGACACACCCAAAAACTCAACAATGCAAAAATATGCGTATAAAATGCAGCTGTCATCCAAAATCAATGCTGCACTTACAAATTTGAGCTGTGGTTAACTGGATAGAGATAAAGATTAGACTATATCAATAGGATTTATCATTCACTATTTAGTTTTATATAATTCAATACTGCAATTTTTTAAAAGAAACAAAAAATGAGCCAAAATTCATTATACACATTTACACGTGGTCCGCAACAGAGAGACACACATAATACACACACATATGCAAATAATTAAATATACTCGACCCCAGCGAAGTACCGAGAACTATTGCGGTTTTATTTTAGTCGGTTTATATGTGTGTACTTTACATGCATGCACATGAATATATATTCATATGTAAGCGACTTACTACAACATTTTCCACTTTCTGTGAACACCTCTGCTCGATGATCTTGCACAGCACTTTTTAGTTTTAAAGTGTGATTAATTGTTGGTATATAGCCTTGATTCGCTTTTATTGACCTCTGTGTGTGAACTACTTTCTTATAAACAATTGTTGGGCTTAATGTTCAAGTGTTTTAAACTATTATTTTGCCTTTAGTACTGGACACTTAGATCAAAGCTAATTTGAAGCTTTGAACAAGTGTTCAACAACAACAAAAACAACAGCGAGTTATCAGCGCTATTATCTGAACGCGTGGGCTTAACAAAAAAGGCCAATATTTACATATATATATATATATATATATAAATTATATGTATATGTGTTGGTGTTGTGATTAATTACGCCAGGCCAAAAGACAACAACGATCCGACGATAGAACGACGATGAGAACTACATCGATGACAGAAACGCACTGCGAATGCAGACATAAATATACATTGAAAAGCCAACGTAAAACGAGAGAGCAATCGAAACAATGTGTATCTATTGTGTGTGTGTGTGTGTATAGAAATAGAGAAGAGCGCACTAATTAGGAACATTTGGGAATTTTGTGAAACGCAAGCGATCAGTAGCCAAAAAGACTTTGACCCAAGCTTTTGCCATTTGGCAAGTAAAACTTGAACAAAAAAGAAAGTTTAAATAAATATATGCAGTAATGAGAAGTGAACAGCTCACGCGTAAATTTGATCAAAGTGATAGATGATTTAATTATGTCATTGGATATGTTTCCTTGAGTGTGTTACACATTGTGTGACAGGTTCAAAAAACTCTTAGCATTTTCAATGCTAGGCATGCTTGGCTGGCATGCAGAAAAACACTGCTGGCCATGAATTTAACACAACATTCATTAGCAAATATATGCTCGGCTTTGCGCGGGCGTTTAACAACTTTTTAATTATTACAATTTGTTTGCTTAACGGTGATCAGTTTAGCGCGTTTTGCTTACAATTGTAGCGGAAGTATTTCGCCACCTTGGAATGTTTCAATTGCGGCCCAGAATGGGCATTAAATAAATTCTCGCTTATTTGTAAACAATTCAATTTAGACACTTTAGCTGCATCTTTATAGATATTATCGGAGAGAGTGCTGATTAAGCACTCTCCCATTTTGTTTTATAGGAACAAAAACGATCTATTTATACAATGAAGTGTGGCACCCCAATTTGGCTCGTTGCTTTGCTAACTGGTTAGGCTACCAGGTAAAAGATGACTCACGCGTCATGGCAGACAGCAGATTTTCTGAAATTATACGGGTTCCCCCCGCAACCTGCTCAGCATCAGCATCATCATCAGCTAATGTGAGCATCTCTGATGAGCATAATAAATAATACTCCTCAAAAAAAAAAAAAAAAAAATTTCTTGATTGCATGAGTAACGGAAGAAATTTGTTGAAGCTTCGATTTGTTGGCAAAACACGCAATAAACAAAATAGATGCGAATTGCGATAAATTGTCAAACTTGTGGGGGTTTATTGTACTTAATTTTGAACGCAATACGGCAATTAGAAATGTTTTTCAAAGCGTGTCACTCAAAGGAGCAAAATAAAATATATTTCCTGTCCCACTTTTAGCTTAACTCATCAGTTTTTTTAGCTGCTATTGCATAATCAAAGAGTTGTCAAAAAGTTCTAGCAAATAAACTATTTTGCGTGGTAAATTTTCTAATCTTTTCGGCCTTGCAATGAATTTGCTGTTTACTGTCTATATAGCACCTATTGTTTGTAAACAACAAACAAAGAAAAACAAGTGCTATTGGACTATATATGAAATGATTTCTATTTGCATTGGGAAAGCACTCTGAGTAATGAGAATTCTCGAATATTCGTGCGCAGTTTGAATGTAGAGTAAAACACAGAATCATTCAGGTTGTCCAGCAAATAAACACTTCAATTGATTAGTTTTTCTTTATACTGCTGAAGAAAGAAAAAAATCCTTGGAAACAGATTTCATGGTTTTTTGTAATTAACAGTAGCATCGAAGCAAAAACTTGTTTCTAAAAAAAAACAAATTGAATTGGGTTGCTGGCAGTGGTGGTGAATGGGGGGCGGGAGGGAAGTGGAGGCGAAGGGAACCAATTATAAAGACGCTGGACGCCTGCGTTGGCGTTGCCAGTTTCTCTTTAGGTTTGTGGTGCTCCAAGTGGAACACAAGCAGATAAACAGGTTTCTAGCTGGCCTTGCACAGAAGTGTGCAAGTGCTGACATCTAAATTGAATAACTTCTTCTTCACATTCACTTGTGGGTTGCCAATTAATTAAATAATTAACAGAACAAATATAGAAAGATGCACTTGAGCTTACACACATGTATGTTTATCCTTAGAGTGGTTTACTTACGTTGTCGCGTCCTTAGGCACAATCTGCTCAACGTCGCCGACTTCCTCGGGCAGTTCTACTTCCATGTCTGAGGTTGATGAGGTTTCCTCGCGATCGCTATCGCTAATTTCAATGACGTCTTCCATACGCAGCACACAAACACGGCGTAATCAAATGGCCTCTGTTTTTATTCTTTTCTTTTCTATTTTCTCGTCTTCTTTACTTTCTTTTTCTTTGTTTTGCACGTCAGCAACAATTTCGTATGTATTATTTTATTAGCTCCCTCGATTTGCACACGCTGAGAAAATTGCTTTGCCTTGTTACTCCGTTCGATTTGCAGCCACAAAAAATGCAATATTTAATATTGAAAAGTCGTATCTTTCCAGTGCACGAACTAATGAATGTTATTATTGCACGATAACAGCAATTTATGAAATTAATCCTAAAATTTAGACCCGACAGGCAGCGTCAGCGTGCTTATGAAATGAACAAGCGAATTAGTGCTGGTAACGACGAAGTATCGATAACTACGATAGCTTCGGTGGCGGTTTTATCGGACGACTCTCTGGCGCAGAGCATAAACAAACTGTTTTTTTTTTCTTAAATATATCAGTAATATCGCCACTAGTTATATTTTTAAAATATTTATTTTCACATTTACACATCGCAGCGGTATTTTTAAAAAAGTCTAGCAGTCGTAGTATTACAGTTTTATTTTGATATTGAGAACAATTATTTGTTAGCAAACACGCAGACTCAGAAATATAAATATGGGAAAACCATCGGAATAACATCAAATTCAAAAAAATGACTTTCAAAGAAATGACTACGGTGACCAGTTGTTTTCTATAATGTGAGCGGTCACTCTAATAATGAATTCAAATCAAACTGACATCAGAATTGCAGCTGATTTCTTAGGGTTACCATACTGATTTATATTCATTTAAAAAACAGATCGTTACGTAGCAGGCAGCTTTGGGCTGTTCGTTTCTTTGGCGCAATTTTTAAACCATACAAGTTTTCGCAGACAATTTTCAAATGTATTAAATTATTAAACATTGACTTAACATTATTATTATTTAAATTTGGATTACTAATTTTCAATTTATTTAGTTTTATCTGTTAGTCAGAAGGGGGGATTGAACTCACCTTATTCCTGGTTTTAATCCGGAAATGAAATTGTTGTTGTTCTTACTTGAATGTCTAGCATACACATCTGATAATAACGGGTTTGACGTCTGACAATTGCTCCTCTGACAATTGCTCCTCTGACAATAGATCGTTTAAATTTGATTAAATTATATCATGAAATCTCCTCTTATGCCCTTTTATACTCTATAATATATTTTTTTGGTTCATGGTTAACGTATTGAGGTAGATCTGTGTGATGGGATCATATGGGAATATATTTATATTCTCTAAATCAACATCCATAGATGAGTCTACATAGCCATTTTAGCTTGTCCATCTGTCAGTTTCAATGGGAAAACACAGTGTTCAAGGAATCCTTATGAATCTTAGAACATCTTATAAAGCATTTTTATTATTATTTTTTATTACATTCCTCAATATCGCTCTGATGGGACTACTAGCTGCCATTGAGACTTTCAGTCGATATTCTTGTCTGAAGACATTTTTTGCTTACCAGGATATCCGAGCCAAAATGATTATCAGCAGATGTGATAAAGGCATACGTTCTGGGAAAACATTTTGAACTACAGACCTCTTTATTTCATATTCCCATTAAGAAATTAACCAAATATCAGCAGGTGTACGCCCCACTGTCGGGATATTTAATTGTTGGCATGCTTAAAGTAGCCGTTTTTTTCTTAATGTGCATAAAACAATTTAAGTTATTAAATAAAGAATTTAAACATGGTTTCTTTGTTTAATAACTTAAGTTCTCGATTCAAACGGATTTAGTTCTATTTTTGGAAGATACAGGAATTAATTTAAGACAAAATAACAATTTAACAGCTTACTTTAAGATAAGTTATTGATTTATGAAATATGAGGTCATGTTTAAAGAACGCAAGTGAATTAAATGTTTAACTTAATCGGAAACAAAGGTAGCAAAAAATTGGCTGGCATAGGATTTTACATTCGTATATTATTTATTTAAATTTAAAATTAAATTTAAATGAATTCCGAAAAGGACTTTAGGGTCAGCAAATAGTTATCGAAACGGAATAGTGTTTCGCCGATTTGCAAATATTTACCAAATTGAAAAAGTGTGGAATTCAGCTAGTTAGACTTATATATAGTTGGATTTGTTTTTACAAAATATTATTAAACATTTATATGTGCAAGCATATCTTGATTTATGTAAATATAGAGATGATTTTAATGCAGCATTCTTATAAGAGCATATGTACACACAATGTATAAAATCATGAGCACATTTGGCTTCATATATTTGTTATATGTATAATACATATATACATATGTATGTGTAGCCAAATATGAAAGAAGAAAAAATGCGACAAACAAGGCAAGCAATGAGAAGAGAACGATATCCGATTGGTTGTGCCAACTGAAATTTAATAAGATACACAAACACAGAACAGAACAGAAAGAATCGCCATCAGCAGCAGCCACTGAGAACAAATAGTAGAGAAAAAAGAGAAGAGAACCCGCAGCATTAACGCCCAGCATGCACATAGAGCATACATACATACATACGTACATACGTATGTATAAATGCATACATATGTACACAAATTCATTCGTTCATATGTACATAAAAATATATGTATGTTTGTACGTGCATATGTACGTGTGGATGCCAAAAGGTGCGACAACGAGAAGTATTTCGTATTTTATTATAAGTATAAACGCCCAGGGCCAGCCCCAAAGTCTGACATTCGTACTCCTAGGCAGCCCCCTCCCCCAACTCCCGCACTTCTCTTGGTTAGCACTCACTCACACACACACACACACAGCACTTCAAGTTTAAAACTGTCAGCGAGTGCGAGCGGGATGGATAACGAAAAAAACTGTTGCCGAACTGCTCAGAATCAAAGCAAAAAATTGCAAGAAATATAAATGTGACGACGAAGATGAAATGGAAAAAGTGAAACGAATGAGAAACGAAAACGGAAAACGGTTGACAAACCCACAAATAGCATAAAAAAAAAGAAGAAGAACCAGCAGTGAAGATGTGAGATGGCCATCAGCCCGAGCAGGAGCAGCAGCTGTCTCGCTTGCACGCCCAAATGTTCAGTTTAATAAGGATCGGGTGAAGGCGAACTGCTGGCGTAGGTTGATAGATGGAAAGGGCATGAAGGTATCGGGGGCAAGGGAGATGAAAAAACTTTGTCATTTACTTTTTAATTGAAATTAAAATGCTTTTCCAATAAAAAATACAAAATATAAAAATAAAGCAAAAGAGGTGCTCGCTAAGCAGCTGCGCAAACGACAGAGTAAAACTCGAACTCGAAGTTTGGCGTCGGGTGCAAGCACGAAGTTTTTTTTGTTTTTGTAAATGCAGTGCATTTATTTTAATTTACTTTGACATAAAGAGAAGAGAAAAAAACAGCCAACGAACAGAACTGCAAAACAATTGTCATTTGTTTATATAAGCGACATCGGCCATTGGAGTGAGTGAGTGCGCGCTACTGGGTAACGCTCACTCTCAAACGCCACACACAAACACACACACACGCACACAGAGGCAGACACACACACAATGCAAATATGTAAATGAGCTGCTCACGCTCACTCATGTTTATTGGTTGCAAGCCACCTGCTCTGTCTGTGTGCACGATTGTAGTATGTGCCCGATGTGGAAGCGAGAGCCATGCTCGCAGCCAAACAAGAATAAGCGGGAGCGAAGAGTGCGCCCTGCTGCCTGAAACGAAATGAAATTGAAACGCAAATGAAATGAAATCGTCGCAATCAAAAAACGCCAAGCCAACAAACGAAATGAAAAAATAAATAAAACGAATGTACTGTGTATTGTGTGCAGGGCGGCGACAGCAGCGTCAACGTCGGCGTTGCCATCCACGAAAGTATGAGTGAGAGAACTCTGTCAGTATATACACAACACACACACACATGTATATATGCGTGCATGAGTGCTGCTGCTAATTTTCTTCCGTCTCAGCCATCGTTCTCGTTCTGTCTTTTCTGCTTCTGTGTTTCATTTCATTTGTGTTTGTTTTTGTTTGTATTTTATTACGTTTGTCATTGTGTTTTCGGGGATGCTAACACAAGCGCATATCGACTCACAGATGTACACACACACACGCACATACGAACAGAGGTAACATCGTATACCACTCCCACTTCTTGATAGTATTGGTGTACAATTCAAACGGCAACACAATCGTATACATATAGTTTCGGGTTTTGCACACACACACACATACACATTTATACAGAGAGAGACACACAGACGCAGACACAGCTACATTGATACGTATGCATGTGTATATGTAATGTAGATGGGGCTGTAGCTACTACTGCTGGCGCTGCGGACGCAGAGACTCGGCTCGAACACTGGAAACTGGCAACGAAACGAAACACATTTGGCTCGCCTTTCATTACGAATTTGTCATTCGTAAGCGAAGGTAATGCAATAAAATTTTTGCGCGCGCATTTCCATTTTCGACTCTCGCGACATCGTTGACGAAAATGTACCTCGGTATATAACGGAACATCGGCGACTCATGGTGTGGGTGTATTAACAAAAAAAAAAAAAAAACATTCGATTTGTGTGCAAGCGTGCTTGTGTGTGTGCCTGTGCTTGCGCGTGCTCTCTCTCTGTCCTTCTCTCGCTCTCGCTCTCGCGTAACAACAGCATTACCAATTAATGTGACTTTGTGTGTGGGAGGAGGGTGTGCGAGTGAGTGACGATTCCCTTTCGAATGCAATTCGTTTCGTTGATTTCTTGCAGTCGCAGTCGCAGTCGCAGTTGTCGCCGTCGTCCTCTCGTGCGCAGCAGACGGGCCCCAAAAGCTCAATGACACGCCGTCGGTACGGTAACGAGTAACGGTTACGTCCTCTCACTCAGCCAATTGGCGCTTTGCTGAGACGGTGTCGTCGGTTCGCATTCTGATTTGTGCAAAGATCATGATGCGAGGAGCATTTGATTGAAAATGCCTGAAATGGCATAGGGAATTCAGTTTGCTTGCAAATGCAATTGGCCAAAGTTCAATTAAACTATCAAAGAAACATGAAAACAAATCAAAAAAGTGTGTGATTACGAATAATAAATACAATAAATACTGCTTCAAAAATAACGCGTTCATAATTTAATTAAATTAAAGAAGGTAAATTGCATAGAACAGGACAATTATAAACAAAAAATTTTAAATTACAAGAAATCGGAAATATTACGTGCATTAAGAAAATATTTATTGCCACGTTTATATAGTTAACTAAGGTTTTGTGTTTATAGGAATTGGATATAAATGAAATTGAAAAAAAAATTAAAAAGTGATTGTCCGATGGATTTAATATTATTTAAATAAACTCGAAGATTGTTGAGAATGTTTAGATGAAAACATTAACCAATGACTTAATTGCTAACTTAATTAGGCATCTGAAATCAGATTTTTCACCAATCGTTTTCACACGTGTAGTCAGAATTATCATTTGTCCATAAGCTTTTTATAATTTTCAAAGTCTGAAGTATTCTTTAGCTGGAGCCAAATGTTATTTGTTTTTTTGGCTTTTAATCAAGCGCATAAATAATTAAAAATAAATTAAAAGTCCATTAATTATGTACAACATTCGTTTTTTTTTTGTTTTAGGAAGCTCGAAACACAGGTTAACAAATACTATTATAAAAAAAAACAAAAAATAAAAAAATATAACAACGGAGAAGACGCGCAACAAAAAATATATTTTAACCAATGACGAAGCATGGATTCTGTCAATGTCAATAGCCAATCCGTGACAAGTGAATATAGTGAACAGCAACAACAACTGCAACAACAAAAAGAACAACACGCAACCGATGAGCGGTCGTTTAACAACAATAATAATAACAACAATAACAACAACAACAACAACAACAACAACAACAACAACAATATATCCGCAATCAATAATAATCACACCAACTATAGCAAGCTTCTGGCCAGCAGCAACATGAATACGACAGCGATGCTGATGCATCACCAGCAGCAACAGCAAGCGGCAGCAGCTGCCGCCGCCGCAGCCGCAGCAGCACAACAGCAACAGCAGCAACAACAGCAGCAGCAGCAGCAACAGCAGCAGCAACAGCAGCAACAACAGCAGCAACAGCAACATCAGCAACAGAATGGCGGACGCGACGGCAGCAACAGTTCGCGTGGCGCCGCCGACGATCGGCCAAATGGACGCAACTCACACACGGGCAATGGACGCGGCTCCAGCTGCTCGCCGGCCAGCAGTCCGACGCGACATGGCGGGAGCGCAGTCAGTCCCGTTAGCTCGCTGAATCATTCGATGATGGCCCAAATGGCGCAACAGCAACACCAGCAGCAACAGCAGCAGCAACAACAGCAGCAGCAGCAACATCATCAGCTGAGTCCGCCGCCGCATGTAACGGGAGCGCTGGCGACGGGCTTGGCGCCACGGATGCCGCACGGATTGCCGCCGCATTCGCTGGGATTGCTCAACTCGCTGCAGATGATGCACCATGCGTCGCCGCTGGAACTGATGGCGGCGGCGCATCATCATGTGCCGCCACGTTCGTATAACTCGCCACCGCCGATCTCGACCTCGGATCCCAGCGCCAACGAGTGCAAGCTGGTCGAGTATCGGGGCCAGAAGGTGGCCGCCTTCATCATCAGCAACGAGACAATGTTGTGTCTGCCGCAGGCATTCGAGCTCTTCCTCAAGCATCTCGTCGGTGGCCTGCACACGGTGTACACGAAGCTGAAGCGCCTGGACATAGTGCCGCTCGTTTGCAATGTGGAACAGGTGCGGATATTGCGTGGATTGGGCGCCATTCAGCCGGGCGTCAATCGCTGCAAGCTGCTCAGCTGTAAGGACTTTGATGTCCTCTACAGAGACTGCACCACGGCCAGGTACGAAATGCAAATTCCGCTCGCAATTCTTGTTCAATTTTCCTTATTTCCTGTTTACGTTTGCTGGGCGGGACGGGGCGACAGGGGGGGCATAATTGCGTGAGCTCAACTTTTAGCTAGAGGAGGAACGAAGAAACGCACTTGATACACTCGCAAACAGAATCGCGTATTTCCTGGCACTTAGAAAATCCCATTTTCAAATGAGCAACATTTTTAAAGGAGGAGAATTAGCCTCTATAATTAACTTATTTTTTTGTTACACATGACTTTAGAATTACAATGTTTTTAACGCTGGACAAATATGCTTGTCTAATATCCGAAATACTAGAAATAAAAGTAGCCAAGCCATGTTCTAATTTCAAATTTTAGACCAATTCTTGAGTCTCTTAAAATTTAGGCAAACAATCTAAATTGTAGTTTACCTATTTCATAAAAAAACAAGATTAGTGTTCTGTCGTTTTCAAGGGCACGTCCTTTTTTTCAGAGTGTATGCAAATAGTTAGTTTGTAAATCAGTATAACGATATCGATTGATTTGGAGGCCCCAACCAACTCGTCTTCGGCAACTAATCAACAAAAGTTTGCTCTGTTGACATTTGGCGGAAATACGCAATGCAAACGTAACTGCAGTTAACCCCCCCTCCCCCTTCCCCCACCTATTACCACCTGCATTACTTGACCCCCTAAGTTCAAACAGGGCTTTTTGCAGTCAATTGTTCAGCTAACAGCGCCCATCACAATTGCGTAAATTTGTGAACGATTCTAACAATAGTTGGCCAACAGTTTCTCTGTAGGCTTTTATTGCTGCTGCCCCTGTTGTTGTTGTTGTTGTGGTTGTTGCTGTTTTTATTGCTGTTGTTGGCTTAAAACACAAAACATTCGACGCGTGCGGTGCCTTGTCAAAGCATTTCCGTTCGATTTAAAATAACAGCAACAACACAAAAAACTATTTGCCCCCCATATAATATAAATATATATAGAATGAACTCAAGTAGCAAGTAGTGCTAGCAAAAATAAGTATCTCGATCTGGGGCTGTCATTACTTAGAGCTAAACTTTGCCAAAGCAATAACACTGATCGACACTTGATTCCATAAAATATTAAAACAATTAGTTACTGTTACTGCTAAAATCAAATCAAATAGTTCAAATAAGTAAGCTACTACAATTTTGACTTCAAGTTGAATTTTGAACAACACAAATATATAAACAATTTGCTATTCAACAAACAAAATAGTTTAAGTTCCCTTTTTTTTAATCATTTTTTAGTTTGAGCAACTCTCAAATATTGCTTGTATATCTTGCGATCCTTGCGCAGTGCCTCTTTTTAATATTTTCCAATATATAGACTATATTTATTTGTAAAACATTCTGTCTGTGACTAGTGAAACTAGTTAACAAAATGTTTTATATAAGAAATAGCCAAAAATTCAATTCTATATAATCTTTTTATTCGTAAAATCCCATTTAGGTAAGATAAGTGATAGAATTGTGAATTGCAATTTTAATAAATTTGAGGATTAATTCCATAGTTTTGGTCAAGTTGAATTTGGCTAGTATATTTTTCGATGTTTCCGTAGCAAAAAGTCCTTTAGACCCATAAATAGTTATTTTCGATATAAACGTTTTGTTTGTGATGAGAAATATACCCTAAAACCATAATCATTTTTGATGATAGAGACAACATATTTATTTGGACAATTTTCTGGTGCTACCCAATTTTAGTCTGTTAGCTCTCGGGGACAGACGAGCAGCCCCCGGGAACCAGGAACCAGGAACCGGGAACCGGAGACCGGGCACCGAGAGTCACCCTAGCCACAGAAATGCAGAGTTGGAAAAGCATATAGTTAATTATGGAAACATTGCTCCAAAGTGCACATGCGCTGTTTACAAAAGTTTCAAGGGCTGCGTCTCTCGACCAAAGAGTGCGTTCAACCAATTGAAGAACAGTTTAAAGTGCGGTTAAACCTATTATTAGCTTGAAAGAGTTGCGTTAAATTGAAACAAGTAGAGAATTGGGCGCTGACAGAGCCCAAAAAATTCAAAACACAACGAACAAGGAACGAGGAACGAGGAATGAGGAACGGGGAACGAGGAACGAGTAAAGGAAAAGAGAACGAGAACGAGGAAAGAGGAACGTAAAAAGGGTAAAGCGAAAAATGCGAGTTTGCAAACCGCTAAAGGCAGTTGTCAGTTGTTTTATAGACTTTGTAGTCTCTGGCTCTGGAACCAGAGGAACAGAAAGAGGTGGATGGCGGGGCGGGGCGGGGCAGAGCAAGGACGTGGTCAGTTCAGTGTGCACCCCATTGCGTTTATTGTCTGGGACCTGGGGTAATTATAAACTGTAGTTGTCGTAGCTGCCTTCCTCTCGGGGGCAGGGGCGTGTGCATTTTCACACCCGCTTTCCCGCCGCACGTCCATAAGTGAAACATAATTTTGAAATTTTTGAAATTGCGTTTTTTTGTATTTTTTTGTGATCGTTTTTTTGTTTTAGTCGCAGCTTAACACATACACACACAACGTAATTTACATATGTGTTTTTTATACTTCACTCTTGTCTCTTGTTCTTCTCTTTTTAATTGCAGATGCCTATCGATCAAGCCGCCTGAGAGGTAAACACACAAGTATAATAAAAAACTATGGCAATCTGTTGAAATCGAAATCGAAAAAATCGATCGTATAATCGATGTACTCGGTTCAGTGTGCACTTGAGAGTTTTTAGAGCGAAAATAATTTGTTATTAAATTAATTACTTAATGCGGAAATGGGACGAGCCAGCGTACGACAGCCGGAAGTTTTTGGGAACATAAACAAATAGAGCGTGTTAATGGCCTTTTTTCCTCCTTTTTTTTTGCATTTTTTGTTTTCTGATTAAGGATAACGCGTTTGGCCAGCAATGGGAAAAGATGTGGGTCAAAGCGAGCATTAAGTTTGCCAGTCTAATCAAATTCCACAGACCGTTTAGTAAACACGTATTTTCGATCGGATGTACAACAACAACAAAAACAACAACGGCAAATTTTGAACGACAAACATTTGGTTTTTTTTTTGGTTATTTTTTTTTTGTGGAGTTTCTCTTTATTTTTCACTCTAAAATACTCTTGAGCTCATCCGTTTTTGTTATATTTTGCAATATTTTTTATTATATTTGTTTGCCTTTGTGGGCGAGCATTTTTGTCACACACACACACATTTTGTTTCTTTCATTAAATCCGCAATTGACAACAAACATTTAACGTGGCCTAACTCCAGCTCCGTCGGCTGTGTCAGCTGTGTCAGCTGTGTCTCTCTGTCAGTCTGTCAGTTGATGAGTCCGTCAGTTAGTTAGTTTGTCAGTTCGCTCAATCGATTGGTCGGTTAGGCAATGCATTAGGTGCTGCTCCGGATTGAAATTGAATTTGATCTCATATGACAGTTGGCTGTCATATGCCTTACCTGCCACATTGGCTGGCTAAAGCGCCGCTTAGACTTGTGCGGCATCCACAAAGTGAGCCATGGAGGCGGGTCCACATTAGCCATAGGATC
Organism: Drosophila nr. medialis 2 BK-2023a; assembly: GCA_035044325.1. NCBI lineage: Eukaryota > Metazoa > Arthropoda > Insecta > Diptera > Drosophilidae > Drosophila > Drosophila nr. medialis 2 BK-2023a. The sequence continues at coordinate 1,002,612 of JAWNMH010000410.1, read as the reverse complement.
GATGCAACGTGTCGTAAACGGTCTGACGGGGCACACCTTTACACAAAATTGGCCATGCTTGGCCACAACTATGCAAATTGAAGGTTCAGGCTGAAAATGATTTGGCCACATTTTGCTTTTGCACACACAATTATGGCCATCGTATTTTGGGGCACTTTTAAGTGCTCAAATTGAGTTTAGATCGTGGTTCTTAGACTTGGAATTGATTAATTAACTAGCAGAGGCAAAATGGGTCTATTACTATATATTTGCCAGGGTATTAATTTTTCGTCTACTTCGAGATAACTATTTTCAAATTTCGAAAACATAATTTCTGTACCGGTTCGCCGTCTGCTGCGAGATGTGAGATTTCTAGTCGAATGTTATTATTGTTAGCAACTTTTGCATTTTGCAAATGCGACTTAATTGAGTGTAACCGAAAAACAAAAGCAACATTGTTTTAATATAAATGTAGCAACAATAGATCAATTTATTTTTATAATAAATAATTACACAGCCACCAAATAAAAGAGAAAAAAGAAATAAAAATGCAACTAATATTCTCTCAGCATCACGAGCAAGTGCCAGCGAGGCGACTTGTCGAACGGGCTGTATTTAGTGGATGCAGGGCGTATGCATGCATATATATATATATATATATATATATATCGGAGTAGCAGCGGGCTCAGCAGAAGTTTGTAAGAAAAACACGTAGCATGCTGGTAATTTATGACGAGAACTAAATGAGGTATTAGCACGCCAAATGAAAACTGAAGTCAACGGCAAGAAACAAGAAGAGCGTATAGCTTCAACAACTACAGCAACTTGGACTCCATATGCAATAGGAATATATATATATAGTTGTATATATATATACATGCATAGCCAATATTGAAGATATGCCAAATAGTTTGCAGGCAGCTGATTAGCCTGCTTTGATAAATGATTAACTGACATACTGCACAGTCAAATGATTGCTATTTGGCAGCAGCTTGTTATCAGTAACAGTAGTCTCTCCCATAACTGGAATTCTGTTTCTGTCATTTGAAAAATTACACATACAAGTCCTCAATTTGCCATTCTGTTTGTTCGCTTTCAGCTACACATCTACATTCGAAGAAAACTTTGTAATTTTTACCGAAAGAAACTAAATAATATATTCAAGTTGAATTAGTCGCTTTCCATGTTGGAGTACTTAAATTCAAACTAAATACCTCCATTTTTTAATTATTCCGAAGTGGTTTTCTATCTATGCGAGATTACAATAAAAAACCGACTTTCGTTCTGTGAATTTTAGAGTTCATTCGTTGTTGATTTAAGTTTGATTTGATTTTCACTTTTTTACTTATTTCAAAGTGGTTTTCAATTCACAAAAAAGAAAATCGTTCAATGATTTTGTTTGGTCAACTTGATTTGAATACTTAAAGTTGCATTTGTTTCTTTCAGTGTGTTTACAAATGATATGCGTCTGCCATGTCATTTGTGCATTTGCATGTCGATTTACGATGAGTGCCAAAGTTGTGCAAGCATTGGAGCTGAGCTCGACTCGACCGTTGCGTATAAGCTCACATATGTATATATATATATATAAATATATGTATATATATGTATGTGTATATGGACATGCTAATTCTAATGGTAGACTTGAACTGACTTTGGGTCTGTTGTCGCTGGAGAAATGTGAGTCGACTTCAAGCGTCGGCTTCTTCTGAGAAATGCTCCGAGTCTTTGGGATCAAAGGCAAACCACTTTGGTGTGGCGCAAATAGACAGGTGGCATGCAATCTCGAGTGCGAGTGTTGCAAAAATCAATTTCAATTGGAGATTCAATTAAAAGCTCGAGCTTGCATTGCATAATTGAAATATGGAAATTTCGCTGGCATTTAATTGCCCCGCTTCACGTAGCATTGATTTATATAAAAAAAATATATATATTTATATAAATATAACCAACCAGCAATCAGTGGCTATCGAGTGTTCAGGTGGCAATGCAGCCATAAACCTAATTGATTTGCCAATTTGAAAGCGACAAATGCAACACACACAAAGTAGAGCCCCCCTCGGGCAGTGGGTTAAGCTCAGGGAGTCTGAGATCTGGGCCATATTCACTGACAAATGTTGGCAACGCCCAGCGCTTTTTATTACATTTGCAATTGCAATTGCAATTGCAGTTGCAGTTGCAGTTGTTTGCGTATAGTAGCTTGGCAATTGATTGGAACATTTAGCCAGGACTTCGCTCTCCTTTGATTATTGAAATAGGCTCGCTGAAACACCCAGCTGCAAACTGGTCTGGTTCGCTTTGGCAGCCGCAGTACGCCCTCGGAGCAAATTGCTCCTCAGTTGCAAGTAGCTACTAGTTGGGCTACTGCGAACCGGTTTGTCTCACGGCTTGGCCTGACTTTCTGGCTCGTACCTGACTAAATGTTTGTCTCAAGTCTGCATTTGAATTGGGTTAAATCCGCAGATAACTGCTCAATCCCAAAGTGCTGCATCTAAAGTTGAAAGACAATCACGAATAGAAACAAATTTGGACTAAATTCGTAACAGAATTTTAGTCAAATTGATTTCTTATGCCAACCATTTTAATCTGACTATTATTTGTTTTAGCCTTGCATAATCCAAAACACATTTATTAGTCAAGTTTTTGGCCTATTCAACGGACAAGGCAAACAAATCTTATCCGAGAAAGCATATTTACAAAGCAAGCGACATTCGGGCCAACTCGAAAGATGACAAATTTTGGCTAGTTCTCATATTGAAAATCAATCACAAAATAGCCCAAAATTTAAAGAATGCTGATATAGAAGGAGTAATACAATTGTTGTTAAATGAAATCTGAAACCAAGAATTTTAATCTGATTTGTATTTGTTTTATCCTTGCATAATCCAAAGCAAACACATCTTAACCGATAAAGTATATTCACAAAGCGAATTTCGGTGGCAAACTCGACTCGACATATGTGGGCAGTTTTCAAACTGGGCAGATGACAGAAATGCCATTTGCAACGAAGTTGCCATCAACAATGTGAGGCGCCCCCTTATCGCTGACCCTGTTAACAAGAAGAGTGTCGTTGTTGTTTGTTGGCTGGTTGGTTGTTGGTTGGTGATTGGTGATTGTTGTCTCAAGTCCTCCCTTTCACTCGCTGCTGCTCCATAAATTCATTAACTTCGCTGACTGACGACACCGACGCAAACAGAAGGCGCACTCATGTTTTTTGCACGTCACAAGTCCGATTAGGACACACATAAAAAACAAAAGAAATATAAAAAACACTTTCGCTAGATAATAAATATTATTTAAACTTTTGATTACTCATTAACTGGTCTCTTTACATGACCCGGCAGGCCATTGGCTGTGTGTGTTATGTTGTCATTATGTTGCTGCACAATTAAATCTCGAGTCAGGTCTTACATGCAAATATTGATATTTATTGTTGAAATAACTGTAAATATTTGCAATAGCTTTCCGATTGCAACTGTATCTACATATATATATATATATATATATGGGAAACACGGCGCGCGGCGCCTACGCACAATTATAAATTGTTCAATCTGAGCCCAGATTGCTACCCGTGTTTATTTGTCCTCTTGTTTGCCACAAGTCAACAGCCAACCAAGAACCCAATTTTTTCTCTTCTTTTTGGTTTTTTTTTTTTATTTAATTTGAGTAATTTGGTTAATTGTTTGCTGTGGTTGGGGTTTGTGGAGCTGTCTCTGCCTTTAGTCGCTATTTGCATTTAGTTTCTGAGTATTTGCGGCAGACGCAGTTGCTTTTTCCCCCTCTATGTTGTTGTTGTTGTTTTTGTTGTATTTGTATCTTTATCTGCATCAGTTGTTGTTTGTCATAACTTCTGCCTGCTGCGCAAACTTGTTTATGCCTTTTGGTAACCACAATACACACATGTACATGTGCGTCAAGTATTTGCTTCGGGCTTATTTAAATATTTGAAAACCAAATAATAGCATTTGCCTCTGCCGGTTACAAAACTGACTCTCGAATATAGTTTTTCTTTTGGGGCACACATTTTTACTGTTTTCGTTGTACACATTTTTTTATGGCAGATAATTAAAGTGGTTGCAAGTTTAATGGTCAGATCAACGGGGTGCTTCATAAATACTTATATACGAATAACTTTTGTACAAGTCCAGCCCGAAATAAATTTATCAACATTAAAATAAAAATAATCAATTTAAAATAATTAAAGTGCTCATAAAAACTCTCAAGATTTTAGTTTCTGTTCAAAATATCATAGTTATGCAGCGAGAAGAGAAGAGAAGAGAAGACTAAACTAAATAATATTAACCCAGTTCCAATTCCATCCAAGTGCTGCCACCACATCTTTCATTGTGTGTGTGTCCCCATTTGTGCTACAGCTGCTCTATACTGATACCAAGCCAATTGTCATTGCTTTCAACCCAACAGTAACTCTCTGCAATTCCGCAGTTCCAGACCGGGTAGACCGCCCAAACGTGGCCCCGTTGGCCTCTCGTTGCCGCCCTCGCATCTCACACAGCACCCGCAGCTGAAGAAGCATCGCCTGGACAACGGTGACTATGCCTACGAGAATGGCCATATTAGTGGTAAGTAATGAAAACTCCATTTCCATTCCACCTCTCGTTACTATATAACCCAATTTGCTCATTATGATCTAGGAAATCATCAAAACCAATGCTAACCAATTTCTATAAACTTAAAGCACAAATTCATAAAGATAATGAAATAATAATAAATATTAACAAATTTCAATAAAATAATTAGAAAAATTACACATAAATATATAAAAATCCATTTTGGAATATAAAAATGATCGGGCACATCAGTTTATAAACGGAAAGTTTCACCGTTTTCGTTAACTGGAGCACGAATTGCATTCATTTTGAAATTGCCAGTTTGTAGCTTATTTTGTTCCATGTGATTTTCCAAGTGTATTGAGTGGTTCTTTGTTGCTTGTTGCAATCCCAGACAATTTGAGATCATTGATCGTCTTGGTATGTCATTTAATATTATGTTATGGCCGTCAGCGAAGCTATAACCACGATCCGATCCAATAACGAACCGCACAACTCGATTGGCAAATGCTAAACGCACCTGAAATGATAATGAAATTATTTCATTGAAATTGCTGTGGGCCTCTTGGCGGCTCGAGATCTGTTCTTATGTTGTTCAATGGTGGTTGACTTTGCCCAATCGTTTGGTGCTCGTGCAGCCAATTGAAAGTCGCTAAAGAAAAATTTTTGTGATTTGTGGCTGAGTTGATTATAACTTGTCGAACGGATACAGATACAGATGCACACAATGCACAATTGTTTTGTAACACAACAACAACAACAACAACAGCAACAACTTGGGGAGCACGTTCCCCACAGAAAGTTGCCAGTTCGCAGTTTCCCAGCTTCAAGTTCAGATAAATGGCCATTTGTCCAAGGCAAGCAATCATATCGAAAACGTTTCGACTCGCCAACGTGTGATTTGTACAGGAAACCGCATTTAAAGTTACAGACCAAACCAAACCAAACCAAACCAAACCAAAGCAAAGCAAAGCAAAGCAAGACTGCCGACTTATGACTGCTATTTGAATTGTTTCTTTCATTTTTATTTTTTTTTGTGTATTTCTTTCAGTCTGTTTGGCGTGGCATTGTAATTATTTTAAGTACTTACACATACACATACAACATAGTTACACACAAAAGCGAGGCTCACAAAAATTATTGATTATTGATTTTTACATATTGTGGCTCTATGATTTCCTGATGCGTCTGACAACCTCGAACACGCCCATTTCTATTAATGTGTCTGCGCGATCCGACGCACAATATCAGATACATATATCAAAAACATCTCATGCTCTTTTTCTTTAGAACTATGCGCCGCCGGCGCCTGTTCATCACTGAAAACTGGATATTGATGTATGTATGTATGTATGTATATATATATGTATGTACATTATGCCAAGTCATTCAATCCCTTTAAAGCAGCTGAGAAACACTCGTTGAATTATAGGGCGTTGATTTTTGAGTGATATTGCACTATTCCGCTGGATGCGAAGGACAAATGCAGCAAATGCAACAAATGCAACAACTGCAACAACTGCAAACACTGCATTTGTTAGTTGATTGTATTTAAGCACTTAAAGCGTTAAAACTCAAAACTTTTAATTGCATTACGCATTTCAAACTTAATACAATTTTCATATTTTATGCACTTTAATGACGCTGTCCACACACACACACGCACTCGTCAATGTGTGTGTGAGTGTGTGCGCCTGTGTGTAAACAAAAAGTGGCCTTAACTGTGGGCATGGAGCATGCTTTTATTTTAGTTGTTGTGTTTAGTCTGGGCGTGCAGACATCATTAAAGCTTTAGATATGTAGACACACATACCTGCCCACGCGTGTACACTACATATATATATATATATTAATATATGTCTATATATATATATGTGCGTATGTCTGTGTATAAGGGAACAGGTGGCCATGAGGGCGTTCCATTAAATTGAACAAAAAGAGCAGCGATTATTGCACAAGGCGTTTCACGAAATAAAAATCGAAAGTGCTGCTTAAAAATACTCTGAATTGAGCATATTTCATTTGGAGTCTATTAAATATTTAGTGAAATACTAGTTAGTAACTAGAAAATATATATATTTATATATATGCAAATAGCAGTGTCTATTTAACTATTGAACTTTTAAGTAAAGTATTCAATCAAATCAAACCAAGGCGAAATATTTAATTATTTAACTTTTGCTATAATAAAGTAAATCTTAATAAATTATAAAAACGGTTAAAAATTGTTTGCCAATTATTCGAAAATGGGCTGTACCCAAAATAAACGAACTATATATATATATATATATACATATATATATATAATTATATTAATTACTGATCAACATAAAAAGCTGAATTAATCTTTCTTTTTCTATTAAGTCAAACTGATGCAGATTTTATATGTTTGATTATGGATTATATAAACTTATGTTTATATACATATTTTTTTTGTATAAAGTAAAGCTGATCAGTTATGCTCCAGTTTATGCAAAACTCTTCCAATTCTGCAAACTGCGAACCTTTCGGCAATTTCTAAAAACTTGAATTGTAATATTCGCAAAAATATATTGAATAACCTGAGCAGCTTTCTTATGTCCGATTACAGATTATATCTATTTTTCAGACTATATATATTTCAGATTATATATATATTTCAGATTTAGTAAAACTGAGCAGAGTACAAGAATTAATATGTGCATTGTGACATTTTCGATTCCTTTTGCAGATATGAATCGCATGGAGAAGTCGCCGCTGTTGGCCAACGGCTATAATCCACCGCCCATCAACCATATGGCGTTTATGCAGATTAATGCCCATCATCCCGGCGCGGCGGCTTTAATGTCGCCTGGCATGCCGCCACACGGTCTCCATGCGCGCCCCGAGAGCCAGATGCTGAAGGCGGCTGCACAGAATGCGGGCATGTCAGCGGCGAATATGGATGCACTGGCTCGGTCGGGCATCTGGGAGAATTGCCGAGCCGCCTACGAGGACATTGTGAAGCACTTGGAGCGTTTGCGCGAAGAGCGCACCGACGAGCGGCAACAGGCGATCTGTGCCGGCGGCATCGATCGATGTGGCAGCATTGTCAGCGAACGGGACTCGAAACCGAGGGATCTCAGCTCGCGCAATTGTAAGGCGAAATGTTTGAAATGGTTGCTGCTTGTGGCAAGTGTTGATGAGTTGTTGTTGTGTCTTGCGTCTCGTTCCCCCAGGCTCCCCCACGCGCCAGAGTCCCGTGCTGAATCTGAGCAAGTCCGGCGGCAACACGGACCACGGTGGCAGCAATTGTGATGCCGGCAGCGAGCGCAGCGATTGTCTCTCGGCGGCAGCATCGCCGCGCGGCTCACGCAGCCTGGACGAGGGCAGTCGCAGTGTTGGCGGCGGCGGTGCCATCATTGGCGTCGAGGACGATGACGAGGAGGAGAACCTAAGCGACGAGAATCAATCCGAAGTCGATGAACGTTGCCTCGCCAAAGACGATGAGGGTGAGTAAACTTTGCATTCGCGATAAGAAAATAACGTTTACAAATTCTGACTGTCACTCTCCACTGACTGCCTCTTTATCTGTGTGTGTGCGTGCGTGTGTGTGTGTGTGTGTGCGTGTGTGCTTGTTTGTGTGTGCGCCTTTCAACCACAGATCTGAGTGACACGGAGCGTGATAATCTGTCGACGGGTTCAGCGGCCGCTGCCGCCGCTGCTGCTGCCGCCGCTGCACACTTGCATCAACATGCGGCAGCCGCCTCCTCGCATCAGCATCCAGGTCCGGCGCATCATCTGGGCGTTGTTGTTGTCGGCCAGCACGGCTCACCGACGGCTGAGGTGGCAGCTGCCGCTGCACTGCAGCATCAGCGCGCCCTTAACTACTCGCAGTTGGCAGCCGCCGCTGCCGTCGCCAATGGTGCGGCCGCAGCTGGAGTCGCCGCAGCCGTCGTGAATGGTCCACCACCGGCGGGCGGTGGTGCGCTGACGCCCAACGAGGCGTTGTTGGCGGCAAATGATGGCACCGCTGCGGCAGCGCTCGCTGGCGGCCTGGCGCTGGGTCCGCTCGGCATTGATGGGCATGCCGTAGTGCCCGCCAGCTCCACGGAGACGCTGCTGAGGAACATCCAAAGTCTGCTGAAAGTCGCCGCTGACAATGCCAGGCAGCAGGAGCGTCAGATCAGCTATGAGAAAGGTGAGCAACAGACTTACAAGCCGCAAAATATTCATCGATATGCAAACTAAATCGTGTTCAATTTGACCGTAACTAACACTCTCCCCCTCTCGCTCTTTCTTTCTCTACCTCTCCCTCTCTCTCACAGCCGAGCTCAAGATGGATGTGTTGCGCGAACGGGAAGTCAAAGATGCGCTGGAAAGGCAGCTTGTGGACGAACGCAAATTACGTGGTAAGTTTTAAGTTTTAACTTCAAGCACATTAAATGGAAGTAATCTAAGATATATCTATGCTGATCTTAACGAATCGAATATATATATATTGAAAAGAAAGGCCAAAAAGTAGCCCAAAAAATAGTAATCGCAACACTTAAGCAATCTTTATAGAAATCTTTTCGTTTCGTAGATTTGCGTGTATGGAAAACATGTGCTAAAAATATTTGACTTTGATTATCTTATTAATCATATTTATACTCTAATAGGTTATTAATATAGATATTTTTTTTAAAACGGCGAATAATATTATGTTTTTTCTATCTCTACTTTTTTAAGACTTTCTCAATTCATCATTCATTTTCATTCGAGTTCCTTAATAAACATTTGACAACATTTCTTGTGAAGGTGGCGCTATTATTGTTGTCGCAGCTGTATTTGTGCTCTGTTCGTTGGCACAGAGCAATTTGTAAACCCAATTAACATTGAGTGCAATTTGTTCTCCAAAGTGATTATCGCCTAAGCTGGACAACAAATTAAACAATTAACATAAGTTTGCTCAAATGTTCGAGTCTTTGCTATGGCGCCTCGACTGAGCAATCAAGTTTTTGTTTTTGCTTCTGAAATATTCAAGTATCGACCAAAATCGTGTTTTCAACTTTGGTTTTTGAAAATCATTTAATTTTTGACAGAGGTAAAGTTTTGACCAAAGCCAGTTTTTACCTAATCCTAGTCAAAATAGGAACTTCACTTTCGAGCTATAGTTTCTATGGTGGCTAATTGATATAGCGATGGTGTCCAGCTGACTACGACTTAGGCATTGCTCGCATCGAGTTTGTATATAAATATCTCAGATGCAAAGAATCCCGCCTTATTGACTGATGATTTCTCCACTCGAGCTTTAATTTCATAGTACATTTGTCAAGTTTAATTTATACACCGAGTGTTGTGTGCCTATTTATAGTTTCATATCCGTGCTGGGTGATTTTTGACTTGGCAGCAATCCCTTTTCACAAGCCAGAAGCACAAGCCGCTTGACAGAGAGTTCTCTGAAAGAGTGCCGGAGTGCCGGGTTCCGAGTGCCGAATGCGGAGTGCCTATGCCGACTCCAATCGTGTGCGCTTAATGTAAGCTGACTCAAATGACAATGACACCTGATATGTCCACTCGCTCTTACTCACTCTCGCTCTCTCTATCTATCCCACTCTCTCTCTCTCTCTCTCTCTCTTTTGGCGCTTTGGTGGTCGTTCTGGCTGTCGACAGAAGGGCTTTTAATGTCCAAGGCTGCCGTTCTGTACCATTCCGTTCATTTGCCGTACCGGGGACCTTTTCAACAGAAATCACAATTCAACTGAATTTAATATCATTTCATTATTTAGTTACACTCGAGCGATTGGCAAAAAGTAGCAACTTCAACTTCCACTTTAACTTCGGCATAACGACGACGCCACACAATTTAGAAGATGACGATGTCGGGATGAGTTCCAGAACGGGGTTTCGGTGGGGGGGAAAGGGTGTTTCACTGGTTTGGGTGTGGAATTTGAGTTGCTTTTGGTTACAGACAAAAAGTTTTATTTGACGCACACACAACACAAAGATCTTTTAATTGGTTGTTATTATCATGTTTATGATGACTCCGAAAGACTAAAAGGGTTGTCAAACTCGCAGGCAAGACATAAGGGTGAGCGTGGACAGCTAAATCTTTGCCATTGCCAACATTTGCGCATATAAAACATATTTGAAATAAGAAACCATTCAGCCAATTACTATGATGGCCATACAAATATCATATACATTCGCAGAAATGAATGGGATTCGTTTGCTGAAACTAGTCAGGCTTGTATTTGAAATGGATCAAATATCATCCAATGAATAACGCAATATTAATTTCATTTGTGCTCGCTTTGTTTGCCAGCGAATTATCAACAACTACTTGGCGAAAAGTATCACCAGAAAAACATAGAAATTCACAGAAATTCAGAAAAACATTCGATTGAAAACTCGTTCAGTATCTTAAGTGATTACATAAGTTTGGAATTACACTACTCACTTGGCCCACTTGTTGGCCAACACCTGAAAGACGCCAAGGAGCAGCAATTTCATGTCAATAATGGTAAACTCTGGATGGTAATTGTGGGTAGTCTCACCATTTATTTAATTTGTTTTGTTTTACTTTCAACTTTTGTTGGTGGCAGCCACTTCTTGTCAGTTCCTAGCACTCGCACTCTCACTCGCACTCGCATATAAATCAGCAGAGCGAACTGCATTTGTAAATGTTGAAGCCACTTGGAATGTTGTTTGGGTTCGTCCCACATTGCCATTTTATTTGCTGTTGTTGCTGTTGCCCGGGTTTGCACAAATTGCATGCAACTCTGGAAAAGCCACACAGACATCTAATTGCAACTAATAATAAAGCAAAGCGATAAACATCTAGAGGTTGTAGAACACGCCACAAATTGGCCCAATGCATCGGGAGCGTGAGTGCATCAGCACAACGTCAAGAGCATTGCTCACTCGGTCCTCAAGCCATGGCTGTGTCGCTCCCCAATGACCAATGGGTGAAATTCAATATCAGCATAGCCAAAAGCTAAATACATACATATACACACATACACATATGTGTACACATAGACGTGCATCGTTTTGATGAATTGGCTACACCCTCAAAACGGCTGTCACCACGCTCCACTGACTTGATCAACGTTCGATTATATTCCTATGTCTCCACAGTCTCTTTTTACAGTCGCGTTCAACAACTCAAATTGCGCCCACACACACGGGCGGATGCGCAGTTGAGCTGCCACAGCCAGCCATCGAACGATCAACGATCGGCGATCAGCGATCAGCGATCAATCGATTGAGTTCATAGATTTATATCTGGGGCATTCTTGGGCCTCTCAACACAGTCAAGCTTCAACATTTTATCGCAACTTTGCTCTTACAAAAAATACAAATAAATAAATAAATACAAGTACAAAAATTATATAACTTTCCAGATAAAACTTTCATCTCTAAAATATATTTTATTTTTATGAATTCAGGTTTAACTGGAAAATAGTTATGCAAAAATTATAAAATAATATAATTTAGTGTAGAAAACTTTCTATTTTAGGATATTTTAGATTTAATTCGCATTTTTAGAATCATTCAAAATTAATTTCCATTTAATACTTATTATAAAAACAATAAAATATAAATCGTGTACGATTACTTTGTTTTGTTTATAAATAAATATATTTAAAATAAATATTAAAAAAATATGAAAGTGGAATTAATTTTAAATGATTCTAAAAGTTTGGAATGAATCTAAAATGTGCAAATGCTAAAAAAGTCAAAAAAGTTATGAAATAGCCAAAAATTATTGCAGTGCACCATTTAAATTTTATAAAAAAACATTTGCAACATGTGGCAAGAAATGTTCGAAACATGTCTCATTATTTTGGTTTCCTTTATTTTTTTTCTACTTTGCAGTGCTCTATCAGAAGCGCTTCAGACGCGAGCGTAAGATTCGCATCCGCTATCAGCAGCAGCTGGGCGAGGTGGGCAGCAAACTGGGCAACTCGAATTCGAATGGCAACAGCGTCACTTGCAGCGATGCTGAGCTGTGTGGGGCAGGCAGCGCTGCCGATGGCAAATGCAGCAGTGGCAGCAGCGAAGGCGCCGAGGCGCTCAAAGGTAAGTTTCGGGGCAAAAAATGAAAGAAAAAGAAAACGAAAGAAAAAAAGCAGAGGCAACCATAACGCATGGCTAACAATACCCCTCCACCCCTCCCTGCTCCGCTTCACGCCTCTCGACTCTCTCGCTTGTCCCGCCCTGCGCCTAACGCTTTGATAACCAACACAGCGCCCTCTGTTTTACATTCCATCCGATAGACATCGATTGCGGCAGTCGTGGCGGCAGTGATAAGTCCGAGAAGTCCTCCAGCTCCTCATGTGATGTGACCAGTCAAACGGTGCAGCCGGCATCCGCCACTCGCTCGGACTCCCCCACCCACTTCAAGCGCGAGCCGCACTCCGATCACGAGGGCTCCATCGAGCGCCAGCAGTGCAGTAGCGCAGCCCGCGACAATGAGCCCCGCTGCTCCAGTCGGGATCGCGAGGACCAACCGCCCAGTGCTGCCTCTGTAGCGGCTGCGGCGGCTGCTGCTGCTGCTGAGGGCAGTTTAGCGGCAGCCGCCGCCGCTGCAGCTGCAGCTGCTGCCGGCAACGGAAAGGCTCCGTGGAGCTATCCAGGCATCGATTTGATGGCCACGGGAGCCTTCTGGCAAAACTATTCGGGTAAGTTAAGAAAAGCTTTAATTCGAATTGATTTTAGTTCCATCAAATTCCTAACATATTCTTCGAAATAATTTAAATGAATTTTCGCAAAGATCTTACATCATTTCTGACATTTTCTATCCCTCGGAGATTATTTTTGGTTAGTTTTGGGTGTACATAAATTTCCCTTATACTCTAGCAAATTTATGTAAAATTTTCGCCTAGGTCTTTGTTGTCTTCGAAGTTTTTGATGTGCATTAAATTACTACTGCATAGGTATGCTAAATATTTCAAGATTAATTATATCAAGGATTAAATTCGCTGCTTTTTATATGTATAGATATATCGATTATTAATTCCAATCGAGTTACATATTATGAGAAATTCACCACACACGTACATAATTACTGACATTTTTTATCCCTTGGGAATTATATACATAAAAGACGCTGTTCTTAGTTTTCCGTGTAAATATAATTCCTATAACTATATCATATCATATTCCCGATAGCAGTTTCATCAATTTTCGCATATATATTTGTATACATGTACATATTTTCCAGTAGAAGAAGTATGTGCATAAAAAGATAATTTTTTAATATAATAGCCAAGGGAGTAAGGTTTTATATATAAGAAGGCTTCTATTCTTACTTACTTATTCTACTGGGCGTTGGCCACGGACAAGGACAAACTAGAATAGATAATGCAACTAATTATAATCGATGTCGCTTTGCACGTTGTTTGCAACAAGAAAATGCAAAATGTTTTACATATTTGATGACAGAGTTAAGTACGCTTTGCCACTAGAAACAATGTTGTTGCTGGTTGAAGCATGTTTTAGCTAGGTCATCTTTGGCATGGTTGCATCTCTTTGAGTAAAAAGATATATTTAATGCAGACAGCTTTATAAACTATGATTTTTTTTGGTATTTCTTTTTTCTGTTTTAAAGAATCCCTTGCACAGGAACTGGAAATGGAGCGCAAGACACGGGCGGCGAATGCAGAGCGGGATGTGAAGAGTCCGTTGTCGGAGAGACCAACGGCATATTACAAGAACTCGGTGCTGTTCGGAAGTGCTAATTAAGCACCTGATAAGTAAGCGGTAAGCTCTTGCCAAAGGCGACAAGGATATTTGATCTCAAAGTGCAATCCAGGTGTCGGCGGCGCTTGAGACGTGGGCGTCGTGTAAGGGCGCGGCCAGACCAAAATGCTAAATGCAGAACTCCAACATAATTAGTGCAAACATATGTAAATACGTATTAATTATTAATTAATTAAAAACAGAAGTCACGCAAATTTGAGCAGAGATCGTTGCGCATGTTGGAAATGCCCTGTTTTGTACATACTTTAACATAGCGAAAATTAAACACTTCCGATACCAATACATAATGAAACATAGACATAACCCAGTTGTACACTTAAGATTTAGGGTAGCTTCCAGCATTTTGTACATAGGCATACAAAGACTTTTTAAAGTAGTGCTGGATGCCTCAAATGGCTGCTAAACTAGTTGGCAAAGCATTTAGCATTTAGCATTTACCACACATTTTATCATTGCTTCTAACGACGATTATTAAGCATTTAATTTAAACTGTGAAATGAACGAATGGAGACCATATATATATATATATATATATATATGTACGTCTTCAATTTGGTAATCATTTTATAAATCGCTTTTTAGTGTTTTAAATGGAAATTAAGTGATTGACGTGAGTAAGCTGAGAGTTAATGTTAAAAGCCAAGGTTTTAATTTATTTATTAGCTTAGCAGCGCATTAAGCAGAACTAATCATAGTATTTTATAAACTAAACACTTAAAGTATTCACACATGCTTAGACATTAAACCATACAAAAAATATAATATAATATATATATATATATATATATGTGAATATATATATATATATAAATACATATACATAGTAGCGTAATGCAAGAGCTGGAAATAAATAAAAATGATAATTAGAAATAATACAAACTTCATTAAAAAAAATGTGTTATAAAGTCGACATTAAATATATCTATTTAAACGCTTCATATGCTATAATATATATACCTTAAATATTAACTTTACATTAACATTAGTCCTGATAGTCACTGAACATTGTATTGAAAACATAATACACTGTAATTCGCTGATCTGTCCCCAAATAATTTTCCAACATTTTCGATGCAGTTACGTTGAAAATAAAAGTCTAAATTATTTTACAACTATTTTTTCTTAAGTCATTTCATTTATTTTATTCTGAAACTTAATTTGATAAAAATTCACATATTCCTGCGAAGAATTCAGGTGGATTTATTTGGGGTGCAGCTAAGCGAATTATAGTGAAAATTGAATCAAAAATGTTAACTTATTGTGCAACATTTGTCGCTCGCTGCAAAAAAACATACATAATATTACAATAAATAGCATTAAAATACTAAAGAATACTGACAGGACACCAGCAACTAGAGAACAGCAAACATAACAAAAAGTGAACAAGTTTAAAAACAACATATAATAAATTATTATTGAAAAAGCATTAATGAACCAATTTGTTTTAATTTTTTGCGGTTATATGGTATAAAATAATAATAAAACTAAACTGACTGCAGTTAAAAAATGATGCAATTTTGGATTTTGCCAAAGCTCGGTAAATATATAAATTTAAAAAAAAGTTTGAAGTCTCTAACTGCAGGCGAACATTGCAAAAGAAAATCGTATTAAAGAGTTTTTGAGTCATTAACCCCAGCCCATAAGGAGATCGTCGTGATCGGTTAACCAATGCAATAAAAAAAACCAAAAGAAAGATAAACCAACATTAGCTGACTGGCGCGCGTGGAGACAGAGGCAATCTGCTAACAAATCGGCAAACTCACGTTTAGACGGCTCAGACTTGAACAGTTATCGATCCAAACGTTTTTTGCTTGATGATTTATGCGTCTGGTGTGGCTTAAGGGATCAGCTGAATCTCGAGCTGAATGCGAGAAACATAACAAAAAAAACTTAAGAGCAAAGGAACATAACAAAACTACGTATTGTAATTATGATTATTGGTAAATTATATTTAATTTACAGTTAAGCGATCACGTATGTTCGCCAAAAGCCCCTACGATTTAAAATATTATCGGCCCCCAAAAATACCTTTCGCCTGACCTCAATTATCGATTTAACTTTATTATTGGTTTAGATTTGGTTGTTTTTGATTTGGCTACGGTCCTCGCCTGGACGTTTCGTGTCCATCTCCATGCAAAAAACTCGAAATTAAATGGAATGCTTTTGATGACCATCCTCGCGACGCCAGCCCATTGAGGGGCAAGGTCCAAGGCAGTGTGATACTTGGGGCATATGTCGTCGTCGTCGTCTCTGGTATTAGGTGGGCAGATCGCTTAATTCTCATTAAGTTCTTTGAGCAAATGTGAAACGTTTAGCTGATAGCTGGTTTCTTCTTGTTGATTGTCAGTTCCCCAAAATATTTTCGGCAATCATATTTTATGCTAAATGGCATTTAACATTTCGCTTTCTTTATCTCGCCTTTGGTTGGCAGCGCTGCAGCTGTTATTAGGTGTATATTATAATTATGAATAATTGTTTGCCATAAAATGTACAAATTTATATAAGCACTCATTTCTCTCAGGATTCGTAGAGAGGTAAGTTATTTATTCATTAATTTAATGTTGACTAATATCAACAATAAAAATTAAAAATAAAAACAACAATAAAATATAATATTTAACTTAAAATTACTCCAACATTTGCTGCATTTATAGGGGAAAGCCTAGAAAAGCCAATAAAAAAAATGAAGACAACCGCAGAATATTATTTGTTTAATATAAAGTAAATTACAGAATATAATAAATAAATGTGTGGCTGTTCATATATTTTTTTGCTATTTTTGTTTTGAGCTTTCGGCACAGTCAAAGATTCACTTGCTCAAAAACCGCTTCATCTCAAATCACACGCCCACAAATAAGGCCCCAGCTTACAAAGTTCAGCCAAAACAAATACGCGCAAGCTCAAGGCAATTAACAGGAAACAATCCAATGTTGGTTTGGCATCGCCTAGACACAATTAAAAGTGCAATTTTTTACAAGAATCTGCGGTTGCATTCCGCATCTACCCTGCTCCCCGCTTCCTATTGGCTAATTCGTATCAGTGCAATTGATCTGCGGCTAGTAGGTGCATCTAAACTAACGACTGTCCGAGATCTGTGTGGATGTGGTGAGGGGCGTGTTGCTTGATCAACGTTGTGAAATAAATTTCGTATACCTATTGCAGAAAGGGCTGATCGACTGATCATGAGCCTTATCAAACTAAGGAGAAATCTATATAGGCATATCCATATGAATTCAAATCTCTCAAATATATCTCAACTCAAAGATCTGTTAGAGTTGAAGTTACTATTAGATATATAGGCGAAAGGGTAAGCTATAAAGTTGTATTATAATTTGAGCTATAGTTGATTTCTATATGGCATTTAAGGGCATGAAAACTTCATTGAGCTACACTCTGAAAAAGTCTTTCAAAATCTGTTTTTAGTTTGCGTGCTGTGCAACATTTGCCAACTAATTCGATTTCAATGTAGCATTGACTGCCAAAAGGATCGAAAGATGTGTATTTAGTTGTTGTTGCAGCGTGGTGCGGTGCGGTCTCCGGCAAACATATGTTGCATTAATTGTTCATGTTGTTCAAACGCAACTCATGTTCAATGAGTTTTATTGCTGCTCAACACACAAACAACAACAGCAGCAGCACAGGCAACACAAGCAGCAACAGCAGACGGAGAAGTTGCACGAAGCAAATGAAAAGAAAAATTGCACTCAAAACATTTTTCATTACGTGATTTTCAAGCATGCCATGCAGGAGAGCTGCAAGAGGAGATGCTCAGAGCGCCATAAGTGGCGACAGCCGGCACAGCACCAAGTATACAACAACAACAACAACAACAACAACAATAACAGCAACAGCAACAACAACAACAATAAACACAACAGCAACAATAAAAGGATTGTTTAGGGTCGCCGCTAAGCCATAAGGATCGACATCACCTTGTCTGCATTCCCACACGCGATCGCAATCGCAGTTGCCTAAGCAAGAGCAAAACAACAACAACAACAGCAGCAACAACAGCAACAACTACGAGCAGCAGATACAAATGTATCTATGAGCTGCTCAGTCGCGAATGGCGAAGCGCGACTCAATTACAATTTATTAAAAGACGCGCAACTGATTTATAAGCAAAGCCCCAGCAAAATACCCTTTGTGGCCAATGTTTTCGTGTCTGGCCGTTGACGTTTTGTTGCCCTGCTAGCTTGTTTTACTGCCAGTTTGGTGGGGGCGGCCTATTTGTGTGCAAATGGCAGCCCAGGCCAAAGATGCGCCATTCGAGGTAGCTTTAGGAGTATACATAGGTGGTGACAGTTGCTTGTCAGCAAGTTACACAGCGGAGGGAGTACGTAAATACTTCATATGATTTATATATACCTTAAGTGAGTTATGGATCGTGCAACTTTCAAGCTCTTTTATTAGAGCGAATCAGTTAGGCATCTTTTCTAGAATGGTTTTTATATTTTGATTTGTTTTTGCAATGTCTACAATTAAAATTAAAAGAGATAGATTAGGAAAGAAATGCTGGTTCAAAATGATCTACAAAAATATTTTTCAGTCGTGCTGCAATTTGCAAAATTGGGAATTCTACTTAAATAATAAAAAATAAATAAATAATAAATATTTCATACTAATTATTCTCTTGGTCTGATTGGGTTTTTTTTCTGGGTTTTCCCCAATTCATGCAAAAAACATTGGACTATTTTGCATTTCATATTTTTTTTATTTGTATATTATTTTTAATTTTATTTTAAATGTAATTTACTTGACTTTAGTTGGCATTAAGCAAATAAAAATAAATAAAAACAATAATGTTTATTTTAGCGTGATCTTTGACTCCTCTTAGTATTTCTTAAGTGTCAAGTTTGTGTGTGGAATTCCAAAATGCTGTACTCTAAAGATACTATTAGTATATCGACTGGCAGATGAAAGGAAAATTATTGTCTGCATATTTCATAACATATAAAAAAACGATACGAATTCACTGAAACTGCTTATCCCTATATATGTTGAAGATTAACCCTCGACAGGTGCTGCAACTACTTGGCTGCCCAAGTTGGTCTCAGTTGCAAGCCAATTTGATGAAATAGCCCGTAGTCGCAACGAAATCCGCTCAGGATAACAAAAGTAAAACCGCGCACAATGTGCAGCGTCACCTTTTGTTCATATTTCTCCCTTAGCGGATATACATAACCGTAAAGAAAAAATGTGGAAAAAACACAAAGAATTATAAAAAACATATTTTGCGACCATTATTCCATAAATCCTCGTGAACCCAAGCGATTTGGTGGCTGCAACGAGCCCCAGACTCAGACTCGATATAAAAACGATTCTAATGCACTCAGGCGAACAAGTTGTGGTTGCGCTTGCAGCAAAAAAAAAGGTAAAAGGGAAAGAGAAACGAGATGAGTATATGTACTTATAAATCTAGCAACAACATGCAACTATATGGTATATGTATGTGTGTTGGTAGATTTGGAATTAGGCTTACATATGTCAAGGGGGCGCGGAAATTGCGGTTTGATTCCGTTGTAGTTGTTGCAACTGTTGCTAGCCTTTATCAAAAGTTTCTTCAGCTGACGTACCCTAAGGTAATGAGGACAATCTGCTCGCAACATTACCAATGCAGAGCCAACCAATTGTGAGGCGGAGACGGAGACTGAGACTGGGTCTGAGACAGAGTCTGAGTCTGAGTCGAAGTTTGAGCAGCACCAGCAGCATGCCGGCTGGCAATTCAAGTGGAAGTGGAACTGCCAGCAGTAGTGGATGTGAGTGCCCGCGTTCTACGCTCTGTTTGCGCACAGGACATCTGATATTATATTGCTAATTCGATACTTTTATTTTGAGAAATGCAGGACTCTGCTTGTCTTTTGTTTTCTTTCCTTTCGTGCTCGCTTTTTGCATAATTTTTCATAACTGAGATTCGAAGGTTTTCTTCTAGAGCTAACCGTTCAATATTATTATTTTTTTGTTAATAAATTTAAAAAAAATTATAATAATAATACATTTTGTGTGAATGCAATACGATCCGTTATTCATAAGCATCACCTTTTGTGTGTTCTGGACAGAGAGTTCTCTGGTGTCTGCGGGCTGTGCTCTTAACCGAAAGATTTTTACTGCTGGCCGCACTCTGTGCCAGACCATGGTCTTTATTTATTACCGTTATGTGACCAGACCACACATTATGTTAATTCACTCTTTCTTCGTGTGCGCTCTCATTGAGCCCGATTCTGTGATTTACAGATGACGCCTGGACACAGGTGACAACAGCTGCAAAGTGCAGAGAATCAACGGAGGCCGCCACCAACAGCAGCAGCAGCCAACAGTTGCTGGGCGTGTGATTCGAGAGCTCGCCATTCCCCCCAAATCCCCACTCCAAGAGCCAATGAGCTGGATAGGGCCCGATAAGCTCATACATCTTTCAGTCTATGCTTTTTTGAGCTGAGCAAACCGCATCTTGTGCACGTTTCTTCTTTCTGTGTGAGCCCTCGCCCATTTCCCAGCACATACATGTGTGTGTGTGTGTGTGTGTATGCAGATGCCGTGGTTAATTTCACAGCAGCACCATCATCACAATATCCATATCCGCTCTCATTCCAGTTAGCCGCTGCTCCTTAGACCCAAGCGAAAATAAAAGAAATGTTGAATTTCTTATAGGAAGTATGAATTACGGTTTCATTTTTTGCTTGTGATTTTACTCTTGCTCCTGCTCCTGTTCCTGTTCCTGTTTCTATTGCTTCCAATGGTTGTGGCCTCTGCTTTGTGCCTTAAACAATGTATGTATACATAGTACATGTACGTTTATATACCCAGTTGTACATGGCGAAGTCTTATAAGAATGAAAACTGCTTCTGTATACAGGGTGCGCAATTCTAGACAGATTTTATCACATATTATATCAATTACAATTAGAATTGAAATCTTTAAATGTTATCGTTAAATATTTAAGGTATTCATACATTTAAAGAATCGTCTTTAAAATTTATTATTCAACTTTTTATACAATTACCATATGATTCGAAAGTCTTATTTAATTTTAGCAATCTGACCAGCTGATAGATATTATTTAAAGTAGAATCCTTATAGGACTGGTTAACAAAAACTGAATGGGCCTGTATAAAAGTTGGCACTTGCCACGCATACATAAACTTTCAAACACCCACACCCGCACACACAAAGCTATCGTTGGGTATGGCAGCTAGTAAGTTTTTGTTTGAGTAAAATAAACGCCATATTGTAGACATTGTTAAGGTTTTTGAAAATTTTATAATTAATTTTCTGGTTAACATGTTCTTCATATGTGTAAATATGCGCAAAATCCATACAATAAACGACCTTCCTTGCCTCCTCCTTCCCACTCGAGTTTGCCTGTCATAGTTGTTATTGTAGCTTTTGCTGCTTCGTAAAGTTCTGAAAGCGTGTTTACAAAGCAAAGCCTTTTGTACAAGTATCAGATTCCTCTGCTGATTAAAGAAGAACTCCAAACTAGGAGCAGGGGTTCGCTGTGAGTGTAGAGAAGAATCCTCATTCCAAGCGTTCAGTCCTTTAAGCAGGCGCACATAAGCTAGGAGTATTTGTTAAAAATTTAAACATTATAAATGATTGTCTACTCATATCCTGGATTTAAACTGTCCGTGAATATTGTGTACATACATATTATATACACTCAGAAAAAAAAATCGCCATAAAATGAAAACCGTCCTGAAAATTAGAGCGTTTTTCTGGAATTTAGAAAACGTTTGTCTTAAAATTGGAAGACTGTTTTTTCTATTTTTTTTTAGAAATATTTCCTATTATTAAGTAGAAAAGCAAACCCTCAATTTTAAATGAAATCCTTTCCTTTAGAAATATAAAATTGTAGATAAGCTGCTTTCTACTTTTCTTAAGATTTAGAGAAGACATATCAGAAATTAAGAAATGCAAACCGTGGTTTTTGCAAATATTCAATATTCAATTTTCAAAAATTACTTTCTGAATATTCCTATTATTCAGCCAAAAGTATGGCGATTTTCTAATATACAGTAAGACGTTTTTCTGAGTGTATGTATAAGTCTTGTGGCGCCATGACTGAACCATTAGGGCATTAAGGTCTCTTTTTCTGTGTTTGGGCTCGAAACACGCATCTTGTAGTTTTCAACGTCATTTACTTTTGGACTCAATTGAATTGGAAATTCAAACTCTTTTGAAACTGAGAGTGACATGGCCATGCCGATAGGTAGCAAAGGTGCCGAGTCATGCTGCCGCAGTGACTGCATCAAATGGCAAAGTCGCCGAAGCTGTTTCGGCTTTTCTCTTCTTCTTTTTGCTGCATGCTTCAATTTCTTCGCACAATAGTCTTGGCTTGGCTTCTTCTACTTATTCATTCGGTGTTCACTTGGTTGTCGTTATGTATCCTTTTTTTGTTATTGATTCAGTTTTTGGGGTTTGTTTTTTATTAGGTTTTGTGGCAGTCATGGCAAGTGATCCATCTTAATTCATAAAACATTCGTCATCAGTTTTGGAAATGCTATCGAGCCAGTCGATTTCTATGGTCGACTTTTTATTTTGTTTGTGCATTTTAATTTGTCAGCGCTGTGGATGTGTGGAAACGTGTTGCATAGAATTGGGCGCGTAGGCAGCTGTACACTCGAGCTGATCGATGACGACACTATTTGCCAGGATACACAGCCCATGATGGATGGTTCCTCTTGTGTCCTTCTGGCACAGCAAGGGGTTTCCTCTTTTTGCCAATCTTTTTAATTTCATTTGAAAGCATGCCGCAGAAGAGTTTTCTTTTTGCTGCAGGGATACATAACTAAGTATCCTTAAACCTATGGCAGATATCGAAAAATGCTAACACAACTGGCTAGCGTATTTAATATTCCATTAAATTAAAGCAATTCAAATTCAACTGATTTTTAAAGGCGCCTCAAATCAGTTCTTTCATCACTCTTTATCTATGTGCTCACATGCCAGACGCAAATAGAGTTCGTAACTGGTTTACTTTTCCTGGCTTACCCCAAGGAATTAATATGCAACCCTTTTATAATGATAAAAAACTGGGATGTCAAACGCGGTTTTATGATACGTCATCGTGATTTGGCAAATTTGACAGCCGATAACACAATGAGGGTAGTGCAAGAGATGACGGGGGGTAGAGTGAGAGCGAGAGGTTGAGAGAGGGAGAGGGAGAGGGAGATTTAGCCCTTTGCTTGATTCACGCATAAATTGTCTTAGATTTGTGCAATCTTTGTTTGACTCAATTCATTCATTCATTCAATAGATTGCTTTCTAACAGTAGCTGAGATTACTGTGATGATTTGCAGGAATATCAGCAACAATAGAATCAACAACACAAATAACACTAACAACAACAGCAACACCAGCAACAACAACAACAACAACAACAACAGCAATTACAACACTTTGACATAAACACAATCTCACATTGGAGGTTGCGTGCCAAGCGAAGATTTCTCATGTAGTCGCAAATCGAACTGCCAAATTGTTGTTGATATGTTGTGCGTGTGTAACTGTTGTACAAATTGAATGCAAAGCACCAGGTTACAAACTCTGCCCTTCCCCCCCCCCCCTTCACCTCCTCGTCTGTCTCCTGCCTGCCGTCTCCAGTCCACTGTCCCCTGTCTGCTCCACAGCAAAATAACAAAAATTGAATTATCAGGGCTGGGTGCATCAGGCTTAATTCGTTTTGGCGCTGTACGCGTGCGCACGCAACTTTTGCCGATTACACTCAACTCCTCAACCTCTCCCCCTCTTCCCCCTTCCCATTCCCCTCCCCCTCTCGCCAAGAGGACCGCACGCGGGGGCTCGAACACAAGCGACTGACATAATCGTGAAATATTGGCACGCAGTAGTTTCCATCTAACTTGTCAGTTTCAAGCTTATTAAAAAAAAATAAATTGTTAAAAAAGTTGAGTACTTAGAAAGTTCAGAGAGAGAGAGAGAGAGATATAGAAATTAAGAGAGAGTAAGGGAGAGTGTTCTTAATTGAACTATCGCAATCGTAGGTATTAATATTCTAGCCTAATTCCACTATCAACATTTTCAACATTCTCGAATGTTCATAGCCTGCATATTTATACATTGAAGTAACAACATTCTGTATATTTATTTACATCGAATATTTATGGATTTTTTTGCTCCAAAATATAGATATATTGTCGATGTTTTTATGTCTGATAATATCAGCTGATGTTTCAAGAATAATGCTTTTTTTCTTAAATACATTTATTTTGATTTATTTTATTAAATGTGGACTTAGAAATAATAACAATTTTTAACAGGTTTTAATGAATACGAATTTAAAATTAAGGCTGTGGGATAAATATTTATATAGAATGCGAATGTAGGAAATGTTGGCCTTAATAATACTTGTTTAAGGTTCCAATTGCAATGTGCCTTTGGCTATTTAAGTTGTTTTGGTTACGAATTGAATAGCTCTTGCATATGCAATATTGGCACAGCTTTCTGCGATTTACGAATGTTTACAGCCGAAATAGTAATACATGGAAGCAGAGTGACAGGGGGGGCAGAGGGCTCACTGCCAGGGGGCTTTTACGAGTGTTTATTTGTGCGTCTAAACATCTTTAATGGGGAATCATAAGTCCCGGTAATGTTGCCGGATACCCAAAAGCAACCTAAACGTCGCACACGCTGGGTGGCAGTCGTCGTTGTAGAACTTTTTGATTTTAATGATATACTGGCAAGTATTTTTTGAATTATTGCATAGCACATACACAGTGCGTAATAAAATCTCACCCGGATCCGATACTGATGGCTGTGGATACGGTTGTGGATGTCGATGTGGATGTATGCAGTTTTATTGTTTTTGCCTCGATTTAATTAAGCCAGAGCAAAGCGTGCCGCCAGCGTCGTTGTTGGCCATTTACTTGGCGTTTATTTGTTTGTTTTAGGCGCGTCGTCATCGTCTGTCTTCAAAACTGCAGCCCCCCCTTTCCGCTCTCGTCCAGCTTAGTTCAGTTGCACACATAGATAGATAGACGCTCTTAATCTCAAACAGTTTAACACATTTACTTCTCCTATGCACGAGTATCTTGTTTTGTTTCACTTTTAGTGCGGCAATTAAAAGTTGAAAATGTTTATGTTCATTCTTTGGTGACCACAAGACTAAAGCAAATGGTTTCTTTTGTTTTCATCCAACAATCCACACAAGGAACACACCCACTGATCTGCAAAATTAATTAATAGAACACGATTCGAAAACCATAATTCACATCTCACTCCAACAAGAGAAGCTGACATTCTGCGGAATAATGTAGCAAGAATTGCGTTTCATGCATTTCTAGTTTTGATTATGGCATTTTAAGAAAATAAAATGTTTCAGCATTATTCGTAATCCCTGCACTCTATAAGCATATTATTGATCAGCATAAGTAAAAACATGTTTGTAATTTTATCGCTTTAAATTAGTTTGTTTATTTCCACTTTTTGCTGATTTTGAAACCTTGTTATCTGGAGAGAGTCTATTAAAACTAGTTGCCACTAATAAAATTGTATTCGATAGCCATAAGTGAATTGATATTTCTGCAAGGGTATTTATTCTTCGGCACCACGAGAATTGCGGTTTTTTTTTTGTTTGTAGGCAAGCTATTAACTGCCACACACGTTTCTTCATTAATTCCACGTGTTTATTTATTTAAACTAACCTTTTATAGCGCAGTGGCGCTACGGACATTGCATACGCATATGGCAACATACACACACACCCACACACACACACACATGTGTCTGACTGAGGAGGTGGTGCAGAGGGGCAGACGTGTATTACACTGTTTGCTGTCCACATCATAGGAGAGCGCTTCGCTGCCGACAGCTAATTGAATTTAATTGGCGCGGAAAATCTGTATAAAAAACAAACAAATCTTTTAGTTTTTAACACTCTTCTTGTTCTTGTTCTTTCTTCTTTTTTTTTCTTTTTGTTGTAGCATAATTTTATGAGTTGTTTATTTCATTAAGCAACAATAACTTTTACTTGTGCCAGGCCACCCTCTATGGCACATTTTTACTACCAATAGTTGATGAATAAATTTATATGTAAGAATACTTTTGTCGAGGGAGTTCTCGACTAGAAGATACCCTCCCAATCTCTGACCAGAACATGCTCCCCACAAGTCAAGACTAGAAGATACCCACTACAAGCTCATTGTTGTCTTGTAACGTGCAGACCAGCTAAAATGGTATTATCGACTTGGCAATTTGTATAAGCCAAGAATCAAGTAATATATATTATTTGGTTGGATGTTGCTCCTTTAGCCTTTTAGTCATATTTAATGGGCAGAGGGTATACAACTAACAAGCAACATTAATAACAAAGGTTGCTCAACATGAAATATGGCCAGTCCAACACGAACTGGGCGTTAAAATGCTACATGTAAACGATTCGCAGACTTTGCAAGATTTAGTGTTTGGCGCCACTTGGCGATCGACATCAGGGATCCACATCGGGATACTAGGCTTAAATCATTTTGTGTGACAACCCGCTGACAATTGAACGAATACCGGCTTGGACAGGTCAATTCGACGTTTCAAAACGATTAAGTTCACTAACGATGCTGAAAACATCAATACAATAGTACATACATATGTAAATGCATACATACATACATTTGTCGTGAACATGGCAAAGATCATTAAATTGAGTGGCTTTTTTTTAAATTAACAAAGCAATAAAACAACAGACTCAAGTCCAGCACAAGGAGCAACCAAACTTAAGAGGAGAAGAATGGAAAAGTTTAAAAATGATTTTGTATGTGTATGAAATATAAATATATATATTTTTTTATACATTTTTACAGATATCTTTTGTAAATTTAGAAATTATTAAAAAAAAAATATTCATACTTATTTATCATTATTATTTTTTTACATTATATTACATATCACTGGCCCACTCTGACTTATGTACATTTACACTACCAATTTGAGTGCCTCTAGCATATTCAACTTGTGGCAAGCATAATACTGAGGTATACTAAGGTAGCTTGTTGCCTCTGCAGATGCATTAGAGCATAAATTAACGATACTGCTAACTGAGTTAAGGACTTGATTAACTACGCTTTTCTTAGCTTCTTCGTTTTGTATCCAAATTCACAAAGATATTATTGGAATCATATAAAAGATATGCAGCAACCCGTGGTACTTTGTGCTTAAGCAAAAAACAAAAAAAGAACGCATATAAAAATCGGCGCAACTTTTAATATCGAATGTTCGCAAATTGACCAAATCCTGGCTTCGAGCAATCTACTCCATGCAATTCTTATCGCCATCGTGGACATCTTCGACTAACCCAAAACAATGCAACGCGCAATCAGCGACACTTCATCGGCCAAAAAAAAAAAACAGAAAAAACTACAGAAAAAAAAATCAGAAAACAAAAGGACACAAAGCGTAATGAGGTCGAAAATATCTTTATTTAAAGAGGCAGCCAGACCCAGTCGACTGGCGACTGTGAGCCTTCCACAGAAAGCAGCAGCAGCAGCAGCAACAGCAGCTTGGAGGAGCAGCTAGCTTGGAGTTGCATAAGCAACATATTTGTCATTCGCATGGGGCGCAGGCTGGCAATAATCGCAAAGCAAATATCATGCAGGGGTCTTGTTGCGCCACCACCGTCAGTGCGCCTTAATTAGATGAGGCGACAAGCTGCTAGGGACTCGAGTCGGGAGCTGGGAGTCGGGAGTTGGCGTCGAGCTATGAGAGGCAGACACGATCTTTCTTTCGATGTAATATAGCACACAGCTCGGAGCTGAGACTGCTAGTTGGCGACGCTGACTGCTAAACAATACCATGTTTACAACTTATAGGCAATGAGAGCCTTCTTTTATATTCTGTTTTTTGTTTGGCTTTTAGTAAGGACCAAAGTCACATTTAGGTATGGGAAGAAGCCGACAGACTCAATTGCTACTAATGGCATATTTTGCATTCCAAAAGGGCATTGCGCCAATTGCAAATAATTTTAGAGTGTACTTTGCTTAATAAGATCACGATTTACAAAGATGAGGTGTACAGATAGCGACTAGAATGGTTGTAAAACCAGCAGCTGCTCTTCCTGCTGAATTTTGATAAGTGCCACGATACGCAGACCCGACAAAAATATGTATTAGCCAAACAGGCATTTAATTATACCTTACTTTGATTGTTTACCATTTAGGTGCCTAACTAAAAGTTAATATATACCACGATTAATTATGGTGTCCTTTTCGATAAGATACGGGTGGAGCGATATTCATTATATTTCCACTCTTCGGCAGTGTATATAAAAGTCCTCGAGTCACTGTTGAATTTCGCAGAAACAATAACTTAATTTAGTTGTCTGAAATCTTGTAGTTGTCGGCAGCCAACAATGCCATCGTCCTCCTGCCAACAGTTGCAGTTGCGGACCCACTCTTGGCACGGGTGGTATGTCAGCGTTGCCGCAACTAGGCGGCACACACTAGGGTGCCACGGGCGGAGGGGCGTAGGACGGGGGGTGTCTGCTGGGTCTCACCGGCCAGACAAACAACTACGCATATGGGCTCGATCGAATGTAGCGCCAATTACACAGAAACAAGTAAGAATTCAGTAGTCGAGAGATGGCGACTAGCAGATACCCTGCAAGGATGAAGCGCATAATTTGAAAAATAGATGTGGTATATAACAGCTTCTTACTGTATTAACTAGTTAGGACAGTCGTCTCTGAGAACTTACTCTCCAAATTGAAAGTCGCCCATGAATATAGACTCACCCCGTCAAATTGATCATGAATTCATTTACTTGGAGATGACTTATTATTATAAAACAATAATTTGATATACCCTTTCTCAAAGCGTGCGGGGTATACACGAAACGAAGCTGAAATCTGTGAATCTCCAAGGCAAATCAAGCAGAGCCAAAAGGAACAACCCAAACCAAAAACGAAAACGAAAAAAGAGAAGCAAGATGACATTTTGGCAAGATGGTCGCAGGGCGATAAAGATAAAGCGAGCGGTTCACCACTGGGTGCCAACCAGAACCAATGCAGCGACAATCTAAGCAAGATCCACAGTCGAATAGTATAGTTGAGGAGCAGTTGTTGTAGTTGTTGCCCAAGCCAATGAATTAATTTGCGGCGCATTTTAGTTAACAAGTTTGTAATTAATTAGCAAGAGGACAGACAGCAGGCAGCTCCTGACATTTGGAGCAGCAATCCTCGATATATATATTGGGTGTATGTGGATCAGAGTAGTCGATACTTGATGGCTCGCAGCATGGGGAAACGATCACCGGTGCACTGGCCACGGAAGTCGTCCTGCGTCAGATCGAAGAGGGCGACACCGCCGAGATTCTTGGCACGCACATACTGCGCCTTGCTGCCAGCCGTATCGGGATCATCGTAGCTAACCCACATGCCATGCTCGCCCTCCTCATTTGCAGCGCGGAAGGCATAGCTGCCCAGGCGCTTGGTTGAATCGGACACCCGACGCAGCGGAGCGGCGTTTCCTTTGGCATTCGCGTTGCTGGAATGGGGCAGCAATTGACAGATCTCAGCCCAGTTGAGTAGACCATCTGTCTTTGTTTGGGGTCCGGCTGGCGCCGGCCCGTTGGTGCCTGCCACCACGGGCAGTCCAGTGTTGCCAGAATCTGTGCTGAGCTTCCAGGCGCGTCCATAAGTGGAGATGCCGATGTTCAGTTTGCTTGCTGGCATGCGCTGCAGCAGCCAGTGCTCCATTTGGAAGTTGACGTTGTAGTGGGGCAGGCGGTTCTGATCGAAGACCTCGTAGAGTGGCGATGAGTAATCCGCCTCCTCGGGATTGCGAGTGGGCGTGACAAAGTCGAAGGTGCCCAGATTGACAAAGTCCACAGCTCCACCGACGGCAGGCACATCGAAATACCCTGTGGAACAGAGATTAGAGAAGCTATCCAGCCACATTACCTCAGCGATCAACTTACAGCTGGAGTTCACATTCGGGAGAACGGTGAGACTGAGCAGCAGGTCATTTGCCTTGAGAGCACTGTTCAGCTCCCTGACTAGACTGGTCATCTGTGTCTTGTGCGTCTCAGCTTCGGGGTCCACAACGAAATCGCCAGTGAAGAATTTCTTGAAACTTTTCCATGCCATGCCCGTATCCGAGTGAACCTTGCGGGGCTTGTTGCGCGGCAGCTGGAACGCCAGATCCAGGCCATCGAAGTTGAAGCGACGAATGACATCTCTGGCGGAGTCAATGAACCGCCTCTGGGCCTGCATGCCAGACTCGAGCAGCTTGATATACTTATCCTCTTGCTCCAAGTCACGATCACCACCCACGCTCAATAGAAACTTAACATACGGATACTTCTCCTTAAGCACCGTTATTTGCGCATAATGACGTCGCTCAAAGTCCAGCCGTGGGTTCAGGCTCTTCAGCTCGTAGGTGTCCGGATTGATGCCCGCATAGCCATAGATCACGTGCGTGCAAAACTGCAACGCCAGCTCCATATCAGTGAGGGTGAACTGAGCTTGCCCTGTGCCATGCCAGATCAACAAATAAAAATACAAGAGAGAGATAGAGAGCGAGTGAGAGAGATAGAGAGCGAGTGAGAGACGGAGAGAGAGAGAGAGAGAGATCATACCTTGGCGCTCAAAGCCCAATGAGTCGTAGTAGCAAACCATATGCGGCTTGGCAGCGCTGCTCAGCTGCAGAGCTGAGAGCAGAGCAGCCAACGCCAGCCCGAGAAATAGAGAGCGCATATTTGTAGACTTGGCGAGCAGCTGGGAGCGGAGTGTAAATAGAAGGGAAGAGGGAGACACGGAGGCACAGGGCGACAAGATCACAGTTAAATACGTCCGCACGTAGCGAGAGACAAGTCGCAACTGAACATCCAAATGACAACGGAAATCACATCAACAGAGCTTTGTGGAGCGCTGAAACCGAACAATAGGCATATATATATATATATTTATATATATATTATCAACAAAATTCAGGGAATTGTTTGTGTATTATGTGTGCTCTGTACGCTGTACACTGTGGTGACAAATGACGTCGAGGTCAATGAGATCACTCTGCTCGGGTAATTTACAAAAACTTAACTCATTAAACAAAAAAAACACAAATATTTATGGCCGATAAGCTTGACAAAAATACTTTAATTCAGACAAGCAAATATTTAGTTTAATTTTCTTAACAGTTGAAAAATAATTAAACAAATTGTGAATCACAACTAAACCTATTTTGATGTTCTACAAAAACAACCAGCTGGCAAATAGTAGACCAATGCCGAGAATGTTAGTCGGAGGTTTATTTCAATTACACAACTTACATAAACATTTTCGCAGTTAAATCTATAGTCGATATTTAATGGAACGCAGAATGGGATACTTGTCATTGGTGCAGAGTCCACGGAAATCATCGTAGCCCAATTCGAAGAGGGCCACGCCGCCCAGGTTCTTAGCTCGTACATAGGCTGCCTTGTTAGATGCTGCATCGGCATCGTCGTAGCTAATCCAGATGCCTTCAGTTACGGCGCCATCAACGGGCCGGAATGCGTAGTTGCCGGAACGCTTGGAGGGATCGGTGACACGCCTCAAAGGCGAATCGTTGCCCTTCAGATACTGATTGTTTGAATTCGACAGCTTGGAACAGATTTCGGGAAAGCTAAGTAGTCCAGGCTTCTGGGACTGCAGACCCTCTGCAGAGTTTCCTTGGGTGTTGGCTACCACCGGAATACCTTCCAGCCCCGATTCGGCCGACAGTTTCCAAGCGTTTCCATAGCTAGCTACGCCCAAGTTCAGCTTGCTGGCGGGGAACCCGTGTTGCAACCAATATTGCACCTGATAGTCGGCATTGTAGTGAGGAAGACGGTTTTGGCCAGTCGGTTCGTACAGTGGAGCCGTATAGTCGGCTTCTTCAGGATTACGAGCTGGCGTCACGAAGTCAAAGGCAGCCAGATTGACAAAGTCGACGAGTCCGTTCAGCGATGGTATATCAAAGTACCCTGCGTAAAGATGCCAACTAATGCATTAGACACAAGTCACTAATCAATTTGAATACTCACAAGTTGAGTTAACATTGGGGAGCACCGTCAAACTGAGGAGGAACCCATCGTTCCGCAGCGAATCCTTCACATCTCGCACCAGGGCAGTGAACTGCTCCTTGTGCAGCGCTGCATTGGGGTCTACAACAAAATCGCCAGTGAAAAGCTTCTTGAAGCTCTTCCAAACCGTGCCAATTTCACCGTGCACCTTCCTCGGCTTATTCTTTGGCAGCTGATAGGCCAGATCCAAGCCATCGAAGCCGTAGTTCTTCACCAGTGCATATGCTGAGTGGACGAAGGCGGTCTGTCTCACCTTCTCCCCCTCGAGTAGCTCGATGTACTTGTTGGGATGATCCACGTCGATGTCGTGGTCACCGCCAATGCTAAGCAGCACCTTCAGATGTGGATACTTGCGCTTGAAGGAAGTCACTTCGGAGAACTGATGCTTGTAGATGTCCAGATTCTCGTTCAAACTTTTCGCCTGATAGTTCTCCCCACTTATGCCCATGTATCCATAAACCAAATGCGAGCAGAACTGCAAAGCGATTTCCAGATCCGGATTCAGTAGCTTCCCCAGACCTGCAATGATCATTGATTGCTGAGTAACAACATGAATTACTCTGGATCCACTAACTATCCGAGTCTTTGGCGCCTGAATGCATCCACACTGCATATTAGGAACATTATCTCGCAGTGACTCAATTAAGAGCAAACCACAACAACAATCTCATTGAATTGTTGTATTTTGAGATACTCATTGTCCAGTTGCAACACACACAGTTGTTTGAGAGTGCTCACATTTTCTTTTTCAATTTATTATATTTATTAATTTCTTAAAAGCAAATTAAAATAAATAAATAAATAGAGTTTGTCCAATTTGGCAGACATAATGTGTGTACCATAAATAACATTTAATCCAATGTGACTAATCTGTTGTGATTTTACATGTGACAATAGTTTGGTTCCACTGTTAATTTTAATGCGTCACAAAGTGAGCCACTTGTTTGGTGTCCAACTGAGCGATGTTGCTGGGGCAGTTGCCTCGCTGGACTCGCACCGAGTTGAACGCTCAGGTTTCTGTTTCTAGTGCGTGGATTGTGTGTGGTTTTCGAAGCCCTTTTCATTTTCTGTATAAGCATAAAAAGTGCCATTTCTGGATTACAATTTAGTGTACTATTTAGTGTTGTCTCACTGTTGTTGGTAAGTTGGCTGTCTGACCTTGCTTGTAATTGTTTACACTTTTAATGGGCATATAGCCAATTAATAGTTTTGCGTTAAGCAACAAATGTTGACAGAGACAGAAACAGAGAGACAGAAACCGAAAGAGAGAGAGAGAGAGAGGGAGCTCGGCTTGCATTCACTCGGGAGAGAATTGAGTCTCTCTCGAACTCGAACTCGAATGATAAGCCACTGACCTCCGGGCCTCCAGTCGCTCTCTCTCGCGATTTGTGTACGCGATACGCCTTTTAAGTTCGGTTTATGTTGTGAGCTTAAATTTGCTTTTTATTTTGCATGATCCAACATATAATACGCAGGCTAGATCGATTGTAGAGTTTATTTGATGCTAATTTAAAGATTTAAAACTGCGTAAACAAATGTTTTGAATCTAAAGTGGATTTCCGAAGAATAAAAACAAGTATGAGGGTGCCACACAGGGAAATACCCTCTGCCCTAATCTACATATTTATGTCAATTAATACAGACAAACACACATGCCTTGAATGGAAATGAATATTGTTTGCCACTTAACGGACTGTAAATATGTGAACAATATATTTAAATGTGTAAGCTGGATTGGCTTGTTGAATGGGAAAAATTGCATCAGTTTAATGAGAACGAGTTATTTTAAATCACAAGTAAAGTGATCTGCGTATTTTATGAGCTATTTAAGAATTAACATATTTTAAAATGTAAGAGTGATTTTTTTTTAGAGAAAAAAACTGTATAATTGAATTAAGCTGATACTTGTTGTTGACAAATAAACTTGATGGCATCGTCGATCAGTTGTCAATATTTTATATTAGTATTCATACATTTATCAATGCTTTATATAGAAATATAATGACACAATTTGATTCTTAGAAAAATACACAAATACACTGCCGATACGCCGATAATTAATGCGCTAATTTGTTTTCTGCTCACGTCAGATCAAGTTTTTTAATGAACGCATTTAATATGAGAATTTTATGTCCTACCTTCACGGGTATAGCTCGCTGAATCATAGTAGCACACCAAGTTGGATGCGGCACTTGCGACCGCCACAAATAACGAAAGCAATACAAACTGCCTCATTGTACAGTATTCTTAATGTACCTACGAGATACACACGACTGTGTCAGCGATTATATGAAATCGAACTGAATCTAAAATTGAAATGGAAACCGAAATAGAAACCGAAACTGAAACGATGACGATAGCAAAAGCTTCCATAGCTTCCATGGAGAGGAGCTTAATGTTGCCTCACCACCTCGGAGCAAGAGAGCAAGTCAGTTCCAGTCAAGTCAAGTTTTTATTTTACACTTACTCTTACAACAATTGGATTGCGTAAGCAAAGTTATTGAGTTGCTGGCGACTGCGGTTCAAGTGAACAAGGCCAGAAATCTAGTATTGAAACGTGTTCGCTGATTAGAATTAAACAAATTGTTTTTGCGCATGACAATTATCAACTACAAATTAGCCCAACAGATATTTAACCGATCGCACTATGGGATACTTTTGGCCGGTGCAAAGACCGCGGAAGTCGTCGCAGCTCAGATCGAAGATGGCAACGCCGCCAAGGTTCTTGCTTTTGGCATAGGAGGCTTTGATGCCCGCGAAGTCGGGATCATCGAAGCTAACCCATAGTCCGTGCTCGCCGTGCTCATCAGCCGGACGCAAGGCGTAGTTGCCGTACTTCTGTGTCAGGTCTGTGACTTTGCGTAACGGTGCATCGGGGCCCCGATAAAGAGCTGTCTGGTTGAAGGGCAGCATTGCGCATATCTCGGGCCAACTCAGCAATCCCTCGTTGCTGAGCACTTGGAGTCCTCCTGGGCCAACCCCATCGGTGGACGGAACCACAGGCAAGCCACTTAGCCCCGAGTCTGTGGTCAACTTCCAGGCGCGTCCGTAGCTGGCAATGCCCAGATGCAGCTTCTGAGGCGGACACTGCTGTTGCAGCCAGTAGTTTAACTGGAACTCCACATTGAGATGAGGCAGACGCTGCTGCTCATCCAAGTGGTGGATTGGAGCTGTGTAGTCCGCCTCCTGGGGATTGCGGAAGGGTGTGAGGAAATCGAATGCAGCCAGGTTGATAAAGTCCACTTGGGGATGCAGCTTGGGAACGTCGAAATACCCTGGAAGAGGTGCAAATTAAATGGAATATATTTTTTATTTATGGAATGCTTAACTCACAAGTCGAGTTCACGTTGGGCAGCACAGTCAATGTCAACATCAGGTTGGCGCTCTTAAATGCGTTTCTTAGGTTCACCACAAGATCTGTGAACTGTTCCTTGTGCTGGGCGGACGAGGGATCCACAATAAAATCGCCTGTGAACAATTTCTTAAACTGTTTCCAGTAAGTGCCGATGGCCCCATGCACTTTTCTCGGTTTGTTTTTGGGAAACTGGAAGGCCAAATCCAAGCCATCGAAGCCATTTCTACGCAGCAGCACCATGCTGCTGTCAATGAAGTTCTGTTGAGCTGTGCGATTCGCGTCGAGGAGTTCCAGATACTTGTTGGGATGCGCCTCGTCCAGATCCTGATCACCGCCGATGCTCAGCAGCACCTTCAGTTGTGGAAATTTGTTGCGCAATTGTGTGATTTCCTTGAAATGGAACATGTCCAGATCGACATTCAAGCTGAACACCTCATGAGTGTCGGGCTTCAGTCCCGCATAGCCGTAGACAAGATGTGTACAGAACTGCATTGCCAGCTCCAAATGGACGGTGGTCAGCTTGCCCAAGCCCTGGCGCAGATATGACCTCGAATCGTAATAGCAAATCAGATTCGAATTGCTATTGATAGCGGCGTGTGCTAAACTCAACACGCCCAGCAAGCTCCAGACTAATAGCTTCATTTTGAGAAATTTCGCAGAGTTGGCGTGTTGACTTTCTGAGTGTTTAAGCGCAACTGTCTTAATACGATTGAAATCATTTACCAGTTGAGTCTCGAATGGGAATCAAAAGCTTATCTCAGCTCATGAGCATCTCATATTATTCATAATGATGACGACCTATCAGTTTATTATTATGTGCTCGTGTTGTGCGCAATCGTTTCTGTGTGTTTTGTTTTGAGAATAATTTGAAAAAACGCTGTTGCTTTCAGTTTTTGTGTTTCTTTGTAATCAAAGAATAATTGTGATCAATCGCCGAATATTAAATACCCTTGCAGAAATTCAGTTAATTGTGATTCTTTTTTTGAGCGCTGTTTGACTTAAATGCGGATATTATATAAGACATCTGTCAAATCAGCGTACTTAAACTGAGTAAGCCTGAAGAGAGCGTTTCTTTTTTATTGTTCTCCTCGTATTTGTTTTGTTTTGTGTCTCGCTCTGCGATTGCTTTTCGTACTCTTGAATGATCTTGAAGCTGTCTGAGAGGCTCCAAGACAGGCAACCTGCTGGGCTTTTGAGAGGGGCGGGCCATGCGCAGCAGCTGTCAGCCGAGACAGCGGGGAGGCTCTTAAATCAAAAATCAATTGAAGCATTAAATACCCGAAACAAATACCTTAAGATATTTGTGTTTGTGGGCTTACATACATTTACAGCCAGGGGCCTAATTACAATCGTCACAACAATGCCGACAAACTATGTGTGCAAGGACTCGCATGTGTCACCACCAATTATACAGAGGACACTGTGCGCATTATCTGTCACGGGCTGCAAAAGAATGGCATACACATATACACACACGCACATACACATACACACTGGCACTCAGGAGTAATCCTCACACGCTGCTTAGCGTTGACAATGGGGCGTATCACAATGCGAGAGGCGTGCAGATATAGAGAGAGAGACAGACAGAGAGAGAGGGAGAGAGAGAGAGAGGGTGTGAGGAGGCGCATAGTTAATCTGCAATGACCCCTGATTTCGAGTGTGTAATATACACACATATAAATACATATATATAACATCTATGTGCGGCTCTTATTGTTGCTTGATTTATATCTGCAAGAGCTGTGTGCGGCAAGTTAAACAGTCGCTTCGTCCTGTGGGTATTTGCTTTGAGATTGAATGTTTATCTCGACGGGAAAAATAGGTTATCCAAATACAAATCAGAAATATAAGACTATGGATTTCAATGGTCAGCTAATCTCGCATTTTTACACAACAGTTCATATGTCACTAATGGACTACAAGTATCTGCCAGCTTTGCTTATAAGCAACTATGTACTTTTATAGGACGGACATTGGCAAATATAATCAGCCAATCTATCATTGGGAAATAGTTGTCAATATCAGAAATGATGTTTAAGATTTGATTTAGATCTCGTGAATAATATTTTTGCCTGAATCTTAGATAAATCTGATTTTTACCCCAATCTATGCAGCAAATGTTGGACAATTTTCCACATAAATCCTATAAATATTTCTGTGTTTTTAATTGTAATCTAAATATTACATTTTAATTTATATTTAATTAAATTTATTTTCTTTTTAATTTTTGTATTTTTCTGAGTGGATATTAAATAAATGAATAAAAATTTACTACACATGTGTCTTGGGTCCAAAGGGGAGCTGCTTCTTTCTGCTCTGAGCTGTTTTAACCATGGAAACATGAATGTTGCACCGTCAAAAGATTTCAAACGTTTTTAATTTAATTACTTGCAAAAACACTTCCAAAGATTTCTGCTAACGTTCAGCTCCAGTGAATATAATAATTTCAAAATTGTAATTAATAAGTACTTAAGACCTTAAGGAACAAGGCTACTTGCCACTTTAAGTTGCTCGTCTTTTCTGTGTACTCTTTGTCTTTGCCATAATTTTCATTGAGCTCTTACCCGCTTTAGTTTGGCTTCAGTTCACTTGTTTCTTTTTTTTTTGTTTCAAGACATACATACATCCCCTCTCCGCAGCCGACTTTGCATAATTAAGTCCAATAATAATTTAAGCAAATACCTTTGCAAATTTGGGGCTCCAGCCCCATTCACCTTTCATAATTATCTATGTTCCTTTGGTAGCAGGTGCACAAAGCCGCAAAGCATTTGCCTTTTTACTTATTTGTAATTAGAAAGCCACCAACTTCGCTGCTGGCTGTTGCTCAGAGAGCTCACTTTCAATGCAATGTGAGGCACAAAAGGGAATTCAATTTTCACAAAACAATTGCCACAAGAAGCGTTCGGCAAATGAAGAGTGCTGCTCAATTGATGTGCATAATCAGTTTATCAGCCGAGTTTTATTTCTTGCTGCTATTTCTTGGGGGTTGCTCTGCTCGCAAAGCAGATTCATCATTGTCAAATGTGGCTTGACATTTTTTAAGGTTGGTGACCAAAAAAACAAAAAACAAAAAAATGCTAAAGAAAAAACTGTGAAAAATGTAAACTTTTTTGAGGGGCATTTGGGTGGTGCGCGGTAGTCCGGTGATATAATTAGAAATTTATAATGAATTTTATTTGCACCGGCCACAAAAAAGAAACAGAAACACGAAGAGACGTCAAAATGTTCCT
This sequence comes from Drosophila nr. medialis 2 BK-2023a, assembly GCA_035044325.1. Classification (NCBI taxonomy): domain Eukaryota; kingdom Metazoa; phylum Arthropoda; class Insecta; order Diptera; family Drosophilidae; genus Drosophila; species Drosophila nr. medialis 2 BK-2023a. The sequence continues at coordinate 963,727 of JAWNMH010000410.1, read as the reverse complement.
TAAAATTGACGCACATTTGTGTGCAAATAAAATTAAAGGACTCCCCGCCACCGCCCAAAAAAATGAGCCAAAAGGCATATCAAATTCTCGGCCAAGGGCCGGCCAGACCATCAGTCAGCCGATGAGATGAATAAGGAGGGTGTTAATGCGGCATGCAAGTATCAAAGGGACGTTTGAAAAATGAAATTAACAATTGTTGTTGACTTAAGCGCACGGAAAACAAACAGAAAGAATAACAACTAGAAAAAATGCTTATGTAAGGCATGCCGAATATTACATACCCTTTCAGTTCGGAGTTCATCTTTTGAGATCGAAATCCAGATTTAAAAATATTATTATGTTTTTCAGAAACTGGCTATGTACTGAATATTCCACTCTCTTGTAGTTATGTATCTTATATCAGAAATGTTGGTATATATGTGTCAACTATGTTGTATGTATGTTGAACTCACCATAGTGGTCCAATCTAATCAGCTCCGAACTATGTAGTATCTTCAGTATAAGGACTACTAAATGCCAAGTTTCAATAAGATAACTTCAAAGTTATGGAAGCTCAACTTATTAAAAAAAGGGTGCCAAAATGAGACACAAAAACTTTTAGGCGGACATTACTATACATATAAATATATATATATAAATCAATATTACATAAATAATAGGGTTGGAGAGGGTATAAAAATACGAACGTTGAATGCCCTTAGTCTGGTATTCAGTGATATACTAAGATATGAAATTACGAATTTATATTTATGTGGTAGATGGTTGGCTTAGCTTATTATCTAGACGTGGATATATCAACTCAGCTATTAATGCTGGTCCAAAAGTAAGAATTGTGCATATTATGAACTTTGGGATGATCATTGTTTTGTTGGGTTTAATCTTTGAAATATATCTATATATAAATAATATAACATAAATAAATAATAGACAAAATAAGATACAAGTTGTAATTTATTATTTTTTGTTAAAATCGCATCTTCTGTGTTAGATATCTTCTCTGTTATATATAACTTTGTTAACGATGCATATATTCAAGGATTAAGGCGTTATCATTTACTCCTTTTTGCAGTTGGTAACAGAGTATACAGTTTTTTAATGAGTCAAAGTACTTTTATTTGACCGTCTGAGCCTGTGTGTTGGGGAATGCCATTTGATAAACAAAGACTAATTTCATTGTTGTCATCATTAGATGTTGCACCAAAAGAAATTCCTGTAGTTTTGTGCTTATCCTGTCAGGAAGCGAGAACAACCCCTGCATTAGTGCTTTCAGATGAAATTACTTTGGTTGTGCACTCTGCTTGGCTGAGTGGCCCCACATATCAGGGCACTTGAAGGACTTCGCTGTTGGGGTGACCTTCGGGCTGTTGCTCATATTCATTATAAGCCTTAATAACTGTTGTTTACAAACGGCGGCAAATGTCAAAATACCGGCTAAAGGATCGAGTTTGACCAGCGGTTGGCACTGGCGCCTTCTGGTTTTCCGCTCAATTTGCTTTTGTCTGGGTGTTTGGTGTCTGGTTACCAGTTGCAGCTAACTGACTGACTGACTGACTGCATATTGGATTAGCTTGGGTTCCTCTCGGCTTGGAATTGATTCACCGATCCCAGCCAGGCGCTCAAGTATCAGAAACAGGTCTGCATGAAACCCTAGTGGCGACATGTGTCATACGACAGTTGGGAAAGTTTTCATATTGTTATTGCGTTAAGAATGCGCTCGACAGAAATCAAATTTTAGCACATGTTGCACAAGGTTTATAGTAAATTAAAATTTGATTAAACCCATAACAGCACACGTTTGTTATTATTTCTCTGCACCTGTTAAGTTACTGTGAAAGAATAGTGAGAAAAGTGAAAATGTATAAATATTGTATGTAAATTAAATGACAAAATATTCGCATAAATATTAATTAATGTGTAACCTCTTTTAATCATGTAATAAAAATAACTGACGTCCATTAATCAGTTAGAATACTCGACTTGAAAATACCTTATATGCAAATGCTGCAATATATATTGTTTATAGTTATAAATGAATGTATAAGAAGTAAGTATTACATAGTTGACTTGAAAGTGTATGTTTACTTTTGAGTGTCTGTATATCTACGTGCAGGGTATACAGATATAAAATTATAACTTATTTTCGTAGCCATGTGCAATTTATATAATTTTTGTTATGCTATTCAAGCGTAAATGCATTAATGTCGATGGTTTTCATCACCCACATATCGAAAAAAATTAACTCACAATGGGAGCTCATGGATTTTTAATTTAATTTTTAACGCCGCATACAGAATGTAATTAAAACAGAATAACAATAAATTAAGTGGTAAATAAATTTTAAAAATATTTAAGGCTCGGACTCCAACTGCTGTGGTTAATAAATCACTTTTATTGTATGCCTACTTTAATGCAAATAAGTAAATTAAAATTGTGGAGATTGTTCAAATTTGAATACAACAGATATAAAATTTATCTTTTAAATTAATATGTTGTATTCCCACAATATCAAATATTCCCAAAAAGCATTTATAATACTACATATGTGAGTTTTCTTATTATATATCTGGAATTCCTTCTAGTTACTCACAATACGTATCCAATCGTAATAATATATGTCATGTTGAAGATTCTGCAGATTGTTGTGCTTTTTCTTTTTATCCTTTTGCCAGTTTCAATGCCACGCGACTTGCTTCTGGCTGTTACCCCTTCTATTCATTATTACGGAAGAGGAAATAAATAGACGATCGCCTTACTACTAAGTTCCACTTAACATTGCTGCAAAAGTTAAAACAATATTTTCTTTTTCCGAACCAACCCCAAACTTCTCCATCGTTGCTGGGAGAAAGCCTTCTGCGCTACAGGCTAATAAAACGGACAGCCAACGTAGACGTTTACATTTGTTAATATATTCACTGTTCCTAAAGGAAGAATCGGTATATATTGCTTAAATAATTTTTTTTTGCATTCATTTCAGTCTTTGGCATGTTTGCTTTTGACTAATAAGCGGATGTAAAATCTTTGAATAAAACATACTGCTTTGAATATTTGTTCATAATTACTTTCTGCCTTTTCTAACGACAAGATGAAAGCTAAAAATAAATTATAGATTCGATAAAATCGATAGATATTAAATATATTAATGGGTTGACTTCTTTTCGACATTCGACATCTCACCTTTGTTGCAACTGTATTGCCATTTGGCACAGGGTATATTGCAGTCGGGAGCTCTAAGGCTGCTTGGTTGTTGCTTAATTTCCATGCAACTGCTGAGGTCTCAGACTCAGCCCAGTCTTACAACTTGAGTGGCAACCCTTTACGCATTATGCGTAAATCTCAAAATGTTTTCTTTGGTGTGCTTATTTTTTAATTGTTAAGTTTTTATTTCGCCCCAACCTCGGAGCATCGCAACGCACCGCATCGCAGTGCAAACGTCGAACCCCGAAATGTACCAAAACACACCCCAACCCCTAAGAACACGGCCAATGCTAAAAGTTCAACGAAGTGTGTAAAGTTTTTCTGCCTGGGAGTACAGAAGCTGCTTTTGCATTAAATTTGTGTAAATGGATTTTGCTAATGGATCCAATAATTCATTTAGATTTTACTTTTCAGCTGGCAAATGTTGTTTGCGTTAAGGTAAATAGAGAAAAACTTGGCGTACTTTTTGTGGTAGCACAAATAGCAATTTGCTCAGAAGCAAATTAAACTTGGAGGAATTTCGACGGCTTAACTAAACTTTGTAAGCTGCAAGTGTCCTAATGCAAGGATGTGCAAATGAAAACAATACGAATACTGTTGAATGGTGTTAAATTGTAAAAATACATAGACTCTATTTGAATGGAAGCGCACAAAACTAAAGATACAAATAGATTTAAATATGTGAACAAATTCAGAATGAATAATCATTCATACAATTTATTTAGCCCATTGTGTTAAAACTGTTTATTATTTATGCACTGGAGAGTCCGATAGGAGACAGTTTCCAATTTTATCCCGTTTGTATATTCATATTTTATACATTCGCAATTAATATTATTTTTTATTTATGCTTTTGATATTTTTTACGGTCTGTCAAAGACAAAACATATAATTACAAGTATGTAATTTGCTTACGCTCGATAAAATATTTGAAAAATTCATGAGAATTTGCGTTTATTTGCAATTGTTGTTGCTTAACAATATAAACATGTAAAAGTATTCTAGCGAAGAGGCTCCACCTATTATATACCCTGTACACTGGCCAATGCGGTACATTATATAGTTATGTGAATTTAATATAGTTTCTATGTTGCATATATATCTGGCTGTCGTCACGATATTCTTAAAAGCAAAGTAGATTTAGGCAGAAGTGCATCTTTCAGCATCTCTGCCCTTATATTTCGCAGTAACCCAGATCATCCTGCATTAAGAATAAGAAGCCAGCTTCAACACTTGACAGATGGACAGACAGAGAAGTCCTTATCGACTTAACTGTGCATCCTGAATAGGCAGTTGTCTCCTATTATGCGTTACACATTTCGTCTCAAAATTATAATGCCCTTTGTATGAGGAGTATACGCAATCTGGTCATTTTTTTTCACACGCAGGACACGCAACAGTAAAGGACCGGAGAAAAGGAAAAGGTGGAGCTGGACACAGAGGTAGAGGAAACCAAGCCAGGCGGGGGCACGGGATGCGTGGTTACGGGCAAAAAGGCCGAACAATAAACGCTACTTTGTCTTTTGTTGACACACAAACACACACATCAATTTTGCAACACATGTGTGCATATAAAAAATCACAGCCACACGAGGAAGGTCCTTTTTGCGTGTTGATGTTGGATCTGCACCATTATTTCGCTTAATTATTTACATGAGTAAACAGTTGAGCTGAACTCATAAACAGGAGGCGGAGTCTTTTTTGTTTGGTTTCGTGTAAATCAACGACACTGTCTGATGTTTTTTCTCGTATCCTTTTTTTTTTATCAATATTCATAGGGTATGAAAAAATATATTGCCATATGCTCAAAATTCATTTGGAAAGGTACATTTACTATTTTCATGAAATCTATCAATTAATTGCATAGCTGATCTTCATATTATTAAAAATTTAAAATCTCTATTGTAATTATAAATAATATTTTGACTGTCTAGAGATATAACATCGACGACAAGACATTTTCCTATTGCATATTATAGAGAATTTATGTATTCTTTCATATTACAGAGAAGACTTGTATTTATTTTAAAGTATAGCGTCCAATCGAAAAGAACATGGAATGGGTCTATGCTTTTGAAAGTTGGATAGAGGAAATAGTTTATCAAGGCATAGCCTCAGAGAAGTGTTAAGTATTCCACATTTAGATAAATGTAAATCGTTATAGTTTTCGAGCAATTCTGCGACCAGCGCCCAAAGTTTCTCTCTGTTCGCTTGTGATTTTTCACAACGAATCAAATCGAAAGCAGAACTAACTAACTTCCAATCAGACAACATATCTTCCAACAGCAACAATGAGCATACAAAATTCTGTTTTTTCCAAAGCCGAGTGCCATTGCCACAGGATCTTCGCTCCTCCCCTGCAACTCTGGCAATAATAATTTTAAAATTACAAATTCACAAAACGTACGCGAAATTGTTGGCAATGTCTGCACTCAGTCCGTCCACCTCGCACCACTTTGCCAACCTACAATAAACGAAAGACGTTGTCTTCTTTCCCTCCTCTCCTCTCCTCTCCTCTGAGCCCTTCCTCCATCTCACCTACAGCTACATGCATTCTATATACCTTTGCATCTTTTTGCCATCTGCCGCAGCTGAGTAGCTGTGCCGCGCCTAAAGCTCTTTTATGATACACACGTACAGCAGACACACATATTTATTTATGTATATATTATATATATATATTTATGTTATTATATATATATATATATATATATATATATATATATGGAATATGTATATATTTCGTGTGTATGTATAAGAAACGCGAAGGATTACTCGTTTTACCAGCTAGGCCACATCCCGGCTCGGTTCGCGCACAGTGCATATAAGCTGAGTATTTTTTACTTCAAATTTATATTTATATTTAGTTTATTTAATTTAATATTTATATACAGTCAGCGTTTAAGCCGAAACTACTTTTTGTTCCGATTCAGATCCTTCAAAGTAAAGTATAAAAATTCCGGTAAACATTCCTCTTTTTGTCTGAGCTTTTTTTACGGAATTCTGTTACGGATTAATACATTGATTTTCGCTGATATAAAGAACATTTGTGTATGTGACCAAAATTACAAAAAAAGCAGGCAAACATGTTTCGGATGGTTTTAAAATTTATAATGAAATTGAGGTGTCAGCAGGTGGACAGCGGACTGCAAGGATATCATATCTTCTGCGAGCCTTTAACAACAATTTTGAATTTATGTTTTGATTCTAATTCTTAATTCTTAATTATAACAGGTTGACAAGCGGATCCCAATCAGATTCCAACTCCGGTTTGACAACCAGGTTATAGCTCAAGTTTATTTCTTATACTTTCCTTTTAATATTACTTAATTCGCTGGATAAGCGGAAATATTAATGATTGATACTAACTTCATTAATAGCCACTTTCATTCATTTCGTATTTGGAAAAGGTTTAAATTTCATATACTGAATTAGGAATTCGATTTAAGTTGCTTTGCTAATGGTTTCCAATACATCGAGTGAACTTTCATAATTCTTGCCAAGATAAATGAAATTATTTACTTTTAAGTGCCTAAAAATATGTGTAAATTACTACGTATAATTTAAACACAAATGTGAAAAAAATGATCACTCAGCACTTTCTAGAAGACATAATTATATAATTAAGCTACAAGCTACAATGTTGCATATGCATCTTCTAAGAATATAATTCAATTGTAGTCGTATAAATATGTTTTAGCTCAGAATATTACACTTGTGGTTATTCTGTGCCACTGTGCCTTCTCCTTGCTCACCTTGTGTAGAATGTATAAAATTCACATTTAGATATTGCTCAGCGGTCATGGCTTCCATGTTGCCAAAGCGGAGAGCAGAGCGGAGTCTGTCTGCGCTGGAACCGGGAATGGCATTCATCATTCATTCATAGCCTCGCCGGCTGCGATTTTTCATTGCAACATGGCGAAGTGGCAGGCGCAGTCGAGAGTCGCAAGTCGCAAGTCGCGAGTCGAGTCAATCAAATGTCTCAAGTTCATTACAAGCTGCCAGAGTTGTTTGGTAAGTAATAAGCTTCGAGTCGGGTTGTTGCTGTTATTATTATTATTGTTGTTGTAATAGTTGTCGGGCTGATAGAATAGTTGCTGACTGAGGAGGTGGACGAGGGGGAGGAGGAGGAGGAGGAGGAGGAGGAGGAGGAGGAGAGGCCAAGTAAGGCCTTCTCGCCTTCATCATCATCATCTCATCGTAGTCCATTTTCGACTGCTACTTTGCACCATGCTGTTGCCTCTGTTGTTGCCTCAGCCTCTGCCTCTGCCACTGCCTCTGCCTCTGCTGATGAGGTTGTGGATGAGTTTGATGCATGTTTTGTTAGCTTCTGTTGTTGATTTGGAATGCAGTTTGGTGGAATAGCCCGCAGCCATGATGCTGTTCCCGCATCCGCTACTTCGGTTGCGCTGCGCATTTTGATTACTTTTTTTTCGGTAGAAGCTGTAAGAAGTTGGAGTTGTTTCTTTTTTTTCTCCATATTTTTGCAGATTGAACAGATTGCTGCCTTTGCGGATTTCCATTCTTTGTAGCCATTATATGAAGAAATTGTTAAATTAATGTTCTTAGTTGTTCTTCATTGTCCAAGTAATTAAGATTATGTAAAATTTGTAAGAGAAAAACGTGCTTTACGATGAGACTACAAAGTTGAAATGGAGTTACAATATTCTCTATATATCATCAGTTTTCTCTCCATTTATGTATATATATGTATATATAAAAGAGAAATCATCACACTCGAATCGGAATACTGAGGTCTGTAAGTTAATTTAAGTCACTTGCATACACAAAATGGCATCGCTGGGGATTCGAAAATGGCTGCCTAGTTTTGCATATTTCAGAGCTTCGGCAACCGAACACGACATTTTATTTGGAAAAGTACAACAGAGTGCGCCAAAATGGCCGCCATAACTGTTTGGGAAAATGTCAACCATGAGCTGAGGCCATTACCAGTTAAAAAAATAGCCAACCCGTTGGCAGTTGGTCCGCTGTTCCGCTGGTCGGCTTGTCCGCTGGCCTGCTGGTAGGAGACGAGCAGTCAGCCAACCAAAGCGCTGGCCATGCAAAGCCCGGCCGCACCGTAGAAGCCGTAATTATGCTGTAGACCAAAGCAAAATAATTACTTTGATCGAAAATGATATTATTTTGTCGACAATGGGTATACGGTGCGCTCACAAGTGTGAGGGGCGTGTCCCACTCAATTCTCTGCATGCAATTGAGCTGTGCAATGGCCGCCTGCAACCGGCGACGGCGACGACGGCGATGACGACAATGACGACGATGGCGACGATGTCCACCAATAGCCAAAAGTGCATTGCATTTGCCAAATTTGCATATGCGAGAATGGGTACAGAATAATGGGGTTGTGGATGGGAATGGAATTGGGGTTGGGTTTGGGGTTGGTGGTGGGGTAGGTGCTGGTGGTGGTCGAGAGTTGTGTGTAGTTTCGCTGGTAGTTGTGGCGCACATTTCCGCACTCATTCCATGCCCCCCATCCAATGTATACACTCCAAAAAAATATCGATATGATTTTTCGAAAATCGTCATAAAAATTTGAAAGTTTTTCTTATGTTCACAAAGATTTTCTATATAAGAAAACATTTGTCTTGAAATTAGAAAAGTTTGTCCTCAATTGACAATCCCGTATTTTCAAAAAAAAAACATTTCATAAATTCTGGCTCAATTCGCTGTAAAATTGAAATTTTTTTTAAATTTAAACGACATGAACTAATATATAATAATATAAGCAACAAAAAGTTATTCCTAAAGTTGCTGCTACACACATGAAAATCAGACATGTTATTTTTTAAATTTTAGAAATTTTTTTCTGTTTTCAGCCAAAAGTAATTACTTTTTCGTTCATTTTCGATGGACGTTCCCACAAAAATTTTATTTATTTCACTGCACTCGGAGCTGCCCCCATTTTCAGAACTACATCCTCGTTGGTGTCCCCTCCGCTCCCCTCCACACCACTCCTGAGGTCCACGTCCACGTCCAGTTGCACATCCACTTCCATTGGCCTCAGCGTTGTTAGTTTGAATGTGTTTTCACATTTATATGCAAATTTTTCGTTTGCACGCTAAAAATATGGCTTTCGTTGTGTTGTGTTGTGTGTGTTCCAATAGTTGAACAAATGAACAAGAACCATTGAGTGAGTGCCGCGAGGTTGCAAGAGCCCGTATCTCGGTGCCGCGGCCGAATTGGCTGCCTGGCAAAGTCCACCAGCCAATGGCCGACCAAATACGCCAATGTGGGATGCATCTGAATACGTGTGTGGCATGATAAACGCAATAAAGACGCAACAGCAAAATATTTCAAAGCAATTTAAACTTGGCAAAATGAATGGTCTCTCTGCATTTATTCACATTTAATAAATTGCATAAATATAAAATGTGTTTTTTACATTTGTAATTTGTTGCTACAAGTGCTTGTCAAGCTCGATTTTTTTTACCCCAAATCAAGTTAACGTATCCGCTTAAAAATTATTTATTTTTTTAATTCTTAATCAGAGTTAACATTAAATATGTCTGTTGTTATTTAAGAACAAGATTCGCATGATGAACATGATGATTTCGGAACTTAGTGCTTCAATTTTAGTGTATTTTTTCCAATATAAAATTCGATTTCTTTATTTTTTGGCTATATAATGTAGAAAATGCACAAATTGAAGTGAGAAGTGAAAACAGCGAATGCAAATAATACGAAACTTGAATGAATGTTGCTTTTTCTTCTGTGCTTATTAAAAAAATAATTTTAAATAGCTGAGTTGCATGTTAATTTGTTATAAGTACACTTCAAAGCCATACACATTTTAATGATGTATATTAAAATTAAATGTATATGAAAGTACGAATCTAATTTAGCGCTGTTCGGAGCTGGGCACCCAGTCAGGCATTTATTTCTAGCTAAATAGCTTGTGGGCATGTCTTAATTTTAGTTATTTTTATTGGGTGTATTTTTTATTATACCTGTAACTAATGGACATAAGGAATGTTACAATTAAAAGAGTTTATGTATTGGCATTTGAATATCTTATTAAAAATATAAAAAATTTATTTGCATATTGGCAACAATAAAAACAGACCAAGGGTCTAGTAAAAACAATTTCAAATGATTTATAGCCCCATTTTCTAGCAAGTGGGGCCCCCGAACGTAGAATCTGCCATCGCTTAATGAAGTCACAAATCAAGTAGCAGTCTGGCTCGAAATTTGCCCGTTTGCCTGCATACAACCAATTTCTGACTATGACAGCCCCACAAAAGTTCAAATCTGATGACACAATGTGGCAGGAACTGCAGTCCACATACAACAGCAACAGTAGCAGCAGCAGCAGCAGCAGCAGCAGCAGCAGTGGCAGCAGCAGCAGATTTAGTCTCTCAATTGCAGTTGCAGCAAAGAGATTCGCAGTTCATTGTTTTCAGTTTTTGAGTTCGTGTTGTGGTCCCAAAAATGTGCAAACTGTAACCAAATGCTTGGGTCAAGAGCAGCAGCAACTCAGATGCGGGACGTGGGATGAGGGAGGTGGAACGTGCAAGAGTCGCTGGTTTATGAAATGAAAGCAAAGATAAGCACCGAACCGAGCTGCTCTGAACACATCCCAAAAAACCTTGCCAGTGGTGTTGGCAAATTGCATATTGCATGCGACCTGACCGTATTTCTGATGGTGATGGTGATGGTGCTTGGGGGCGACTCAGCAGTAGCACTGTGAAAGGCCCACAGAGAGATGCACAAGGCCAGATACGAGACGGAGTGGGTTGTCACAAAGTTGACAATGTGCGAACAAATAATTCCATCAGCCAGAACAAAAGCGTCGAGTGTTTGTTTGGGTGGTGACTCGTCTGTGCTTCCACTACCACTTGCGACATGCACATATCCTCCCTGCCCCTGCCTCTGCTCCTGCCACTGCCACTGCATCCAGCAGCCACAAAGAACCAATGCATATGCAGATGCAAGGACTCCAATATATATGTGAGTGTGTGTCTGTGCGTCTGTGTGTGGACCTGGCAATATGTTACACTTGCTGCCCACACAGCCGGTAATCTAGCAACGCCCCCAGGCTGCCCAGCACGATTATCATTGCTCAAATTTATGAATTGCACTGGGGCACCAAAGGAGGAGAAGCTGATGCAGAGCTTAGAAAACACTTCTGCACAACCAACTGTATCTCTGGAGATATAGGAATGCCGCTAGATTTTATATAGCAGCTTATCATTTTCAATATTTTCGGTGAGAATTTTAGAAATTCGCGTTACTTCTGGCGCCAAGGGTGACTTAACTTATTATTTGGAAATTCAATTTCTAAAATGGAACATTATGTTATTTTTTCAGGGTGGATTTTTCTAAATTTTAGACAAATATTTCTAATTTCCAGAGTTTTTCTATATGTCTAAAGAATTATTAAATTAACTTTTCTATTATTTTCAATTAAATTATTTACTTAACTGTTATTAAACTTTACTATTTTAAGATTTCACATATAGAAACATTTTTCATAGTTTATGAAATTTTATATATTTAACGATTTACGGGGAATCACACTGAGCTACTCAACTTCTAAAGCAGACAACCACTATTCTCTAACATAGCAGTCGACGGAGCAAATGACAAAGTATTTTTCTAAAAATCGCGGTTTGCATTTCTATATTTTTCTAGATTCTTGATAATAGAAAATTTATCTAATAAACGCGATTTTCCTTTCATGTTGGTTTTCTAAACTACATGTAGATGTTTTTCCTAAGTGAGGAATACCTTTAGGTTGTGCAAAGACTGTAACACATAGAGTGCAAGAGCTAAGCTTATCGGGGCCTAAGATCGAGTCGTTTATGGAAGTAATTGTATGGACTGACTGTAATGATTAAATCGTCACGGATATTAAATAAATACAACTATGAAGAATGTTTGTACATTATTACTTCTACACTTGTTGTAGATGCCTCCGAGGGATAATTAATGAAAATGTGCGTTAGTTTTATGGAAATGCTTACAAAAAGGTGCTGAAATGAAACTTCATTTCACCGATCGCAAAGATAAAAGAGTGTTGAATGAAGGCGGAAATTACTAAATATTAAGCACTCGTATTAAGCTGGAGTCAACAAACTCTGAAGTTGATTTTGTTAATTTAATAATTCAAATATGTTTTTTGCAACAATGTAAAATGTAATTTTCCGTGTAGCCTGCTAAGCAGCAACTGAAAGCGGATTTTAATGGCCAAAATTAAAATATTTACAAATTTTAAATAGGTAATATGTTGATGACTGGCCTGAAGGCAGTTGATACTTAAATGTAAGAATGAAACCCCATCCAACGAACAACAAAATATAAACTGTTCCAACAACCACCATAACTTATGCTAATGGCAGCAAGAAATTTACGTTGTAGTCTATGCGGTATCATGTCAAACAGACATTTCAATTCAATTAAGTTTTGTTGGGCAAAGTTTTCATTGGATGCCCAAGATAAAAAACTTTTATGCAACAATTTTCCATTTTAAAGTCGCATTAATTAATTATAAACAACCGACTAGGTTGCGTCTGAACTCTTTCCCATCAGTTGTCCAACTCCCGCCTCCCATTGGAAGCAGCCCCTTGAATCGCTCACTTGAACCGCGGCGAAATGTGCAAATCAGAGCAACAAAAGCATAAATCGATTAAATTTGCTGTCATTTTAAATTTGACACATGAAACAAAATGCTTCGCGCACACCAACATTTTAGTTGAAAACGGGGGAAATCGCTCTTGTGGGTTGGGGCTGTTAACGGAATTGGGTTTGGGGCCTGTTCCACAACAAGAGCGAAGCAAAAGAGCAAACAGAAGAGCAGCGGACATACGGAGCAACGTATGCTCTTTTGAACAGTTCCGCTTTCCATTCCAAGCACCCCTTTGATGAAGCCAAGTGGTTAGGTTGTTGTACCACGGGGTGGGTGGGGCTATGGGGGATGGCGAATGGCGGATGGCGGCATGCCCTTGCCGCAATGCTTATGCAAATTGCAGTTATTCGATCTTTGGCGATGGCCAACACAGAGCTGAAACATTCTAAAGCCCTTTCATGGAAGCAAAAATAATACCTTTACATTGATTTCCCGCTAATTTTGCTTGAGCGAAAATCCATTGTGATTAGAAATCGCGTTGACAAATAAAAAACAAGCTTAGCAAAGAAATTCTTGATAAAAATTCGCTATGCATATAATTACACTACTGTTACAAGGATTGATTCTATTCAAATATGGATAATATTTATTTTGTCGATTATATTATATGTCGATTAATATCAACAGAAAAATACAAAAAGTAAATTAACATAAATTAAAAACAAAATTTAATATTAATATTTTGGACAGACAGATAAATCATTATAAATTTTTTTATGGTATTGCGAACATTGCCATTATCTTTGTCCATTGTCCGTGGTTGTAATTGCATTTGCAATTAGAATGCTCTTCCGAGTTGTGTTTTGGTGTTTGTTGCCGTCATGGCTCATTCACATCGGGAACTGCCTCATTTGGAGTCGACCCTGGCTGTGGCAACACTTGCTACATCTTAATTCTTACGTAACATGCAAAAGTTCAAATTTCCGTGCCTGTTTTCTTGGCTCGCGTCAAACGGCTAAGAGTCTCCCAGACGCCATTTAAATTAATCAAGTGGGAGCTGTTGCACTCCCAGTGTTTGCCCCATGTTGCGTGCTGCGGGCCAATATACATACTTGCGCGTTCTAATGAATTTTTAATTATTTGCGAGGTAAGCCAAATTCGACCAGATTCGATCAACTGCATGTACATATAATATCAAATTGAAACCAAACAAAACCCACTCCTCAAAATAAACCACATAAATAAATTGCCGGCAATTACGGCGTTAACAAGTTTTATTGACTGACTAAATGTGCTTCGCTGGCTCCCCAATCCCAATTCCAATCCCAAACGCATTCCCAGTCAAGTCCATGGAGAGCACCCTGACCAGTTGCCAAACATTTTTTCGTCGTCGTCGTCGTCGTTGTCGTTGGGCAAGGACATTTCATGGGCTTGTACAAACGTTTAAATGTCTGTTAAGCCTCGTTCCACAATTCCGTACAATTTATTTGCGTTTTGTCACCGTCTGGCCAAGTTGCTCGTTTTTGGACAACAATCGCTGAGGGTGTCTGCCCTTTCAGGAGCGAAAACAATGAATAATACTCGCGTCAGCTAGCTGAAATCGCCTGCAGTCAGCCAACAGTTCATTCTCTCACTCACCACACACTCGGAAAAAAATCACCCTAAATTTTATCGCTCTCAAAATTAGTGTCTTTCTTATTTTAACAAATAATTTGTAAATATAAGAACACATTGTCTTAATAATTAGAAAGGCTTGCCCTAAACCGACTGTCCCAAAAATAATGTGATTTTTTTTTTATAAATATTTTCTATTATTAAGAATATACAATATATAAATTCAAACCCTGAATTTTAGAAAAATCATTTCTGATATTCGGAAAATAGTAATGAGATTTGCCAACTTTAAAGATTTTCCGTAAAATAGTAAATTTCATCAGATTAACTCATATGAATGACATAAGCTATGCAAAGTAAATTATTGAAAATACATGCAAAATCTTAATAATGTTTACATATAGTATTGATAAGAAAAAGCTTAATAAGAATTATTCAATGTAACACACATGGAAATGAACGCTCTACAAATTATATATATTTTTTCTTAATTTTAGAAAAATCAACACTTAAATTAAGAATTGCAATCCCTAGTTTTTAGAAAGTTTAACTCGTCAAGGTTAAAAATTTATTTTCTGAACAAAGGCATAAATTTATGTAGAATTTCTAAAATTAATGGATAATTTTTTGTGAGTGTGCAGTTAGCCAACAGTTCATTCTCTCACTCACACTCCCTCTGTTGCTCACTCACCCTCTCACTCTGCTGGTGTAGCCCCATTTATTCCGCCAGATCAATCTTCGTTGGACTTCTGTCCATGCCCACATTCACGTCGCATAGTTGTCTATCGGTTCGACACTTTGTTGCATTTGAAATTTATTAGCAACATTCGTTGCCTTGACTTCTCCCACCCCCTCTCCCCCTCTACCAACACAGCTCTGGCAACTCCCATGTGTGCCGCGATAGCAAATAAAATCCGAATCATAATCGTGTGTATGCATACGTTCTTACTACAACATACGTATATAGATAGATAGATATTTTCAGGTCTCTTTTGCACATTGTAAATATTAAAGAAGCCAAAAATTAACATCACAAAAACTTGAGCACGAAATACGCATGAAAAATGGACTGGAAAAATGGCAAAAATGGAATACTTGTGTGTGAGTGCGGCACTTATTTAGCTTTCTGTATCTGGGGATTCGACGATGGTGACGACGGCAGCCAATAAAAAGATAAAACGACGACTTATGTCGCCCTCCATCCCCATCCACATCCATCCGTTGTCTGGGCACGGCTCTAAGCATGTGCCAGCGTCTGGGCCATGTGTAACGGTCTCGGGTGGGTTGGCACCACCACTGAGTAGGTGGATGCAGAGGGTGAGGCGGTGCGGGGAGAGGGGAGCGGGTGCGCTATCAGCATATGCGGTTTAAGTTGCGGTTGACATTTATTTCACGCGCCATTGCACAAATAAATGCGTTGTGGCTGGCTATTTGTTTAGTGATTAAAAGGGGACGCATTTACAATATTGCCAGAATATCGACGAATTTGCTAAAGGATAAAAAAGTAAATATATATTATAAAAAGAATATGTTCCAATAGTAAAAGTAATATGTAATACGAGTATTCTTGAAAAAGTCTAGTCAAAATAAATTGGTTACTAAATTGATATTTGGAGTAACTCGACACCTGAATGGGGAAAAGTGTTTGATTTGATCATATTGGTCTCAATGTGAAAAATCATTGGAAATGTGCTTTACTTTATTGAAAAGCAGATTAAAGATATTTATTTAAAATTGATTAAGGACTCTCTGCCAAGCTTTCCATTAGTTAATTTGCGGTATTTATTTATAGCTTAGCTAGAGGTAAATGTTATAGATTTATATTTATCAGGTAATTGTTTTTGTTAATCTTAGTACTCCTACTCGAAGGCATCTAAATCGCAATAAATTTGATTTAGTGATACCCTTGGCAATCATATCCACATTTCCATTATCATCAGCATAATCATGACGAAGTCTGAGGCATATTGGCAAACCCTTTTTGATTGTTACTTGTTATTGGTGCAACAACTGGCAACGCCCACAACTTTTTGGTTCTTTTTCAGGTCATCTGACTTCTCGTCTGACTTCTCGTCTGCTTCTCAGCTTCTCTTCTTCTTTTACAATTTTAATTTTACGCTTGAAAATTTAAAATTTTACGCTTTGTGTTGTTGGCTGATGAGGAGCTCGGCTCTCGTGGCTAATGTTGCCTTGGTCAAAACACCAAAAGTGAAGTTTTTCGACTGTTGCACAAAATTCTTGTCACGTACGCAACATTTTAATTGATGCCATTAAAAGGCCGGCAAAAGAGCCAAGCAAGGGCATAGAAAACCGCCAACAAGATGGCTAAGTTTTTTGGGGGCGGGTCGCAGGAAACATTTGTGGCTGAGAAATGAATTTAAACTTTTCATTTCGCAAACACAACTGATGAACCGCAAGTAAGACAGAACTACAACACTCAGAAAAAAAATAGTGACCATAAATATTAGAAATAGCACAAAGGGTTCTCGAAAATCAAATCTTATTAATAGAAAATATTTAAAAAAATATATAAAAAACACCACATTTTTGGGATAGTCAATGAAAAGAAAAATATTTTCTTAAGTATTTTTTCTGAGTGTATATAAGGGAGACTGGAGAATCGCAAGGCAAGTAGAGAAGTCGATTAGCCAAATGATTAAGCGCATTTTAGTGAAGTGGATAAAGCGTAGTTGTCGCGTTTTATACAAAGGATTCACGGAATGAACTCGTCTTGACAGTAATTAATAGAATGCGACTCCATATCTAAGCCAGATATCACATACATATATCACATGACAAGCGAAAACTAAACGCCATTAGAGGAAAACATTGCACGGCAACGGAAAATTTTAATTGCTTCCCCCACGGGGGCTTTTCTGTTGACTTTAATTGTGTGAAAAAGCAAAAACATTCTAATTTACGATGCTATGCTTATTAAGTGCGCGAAAGGATGCCGGACATGTGAGCCTGTGTGTGTGTGTGTGTTTGTGTGTGTGTGTGTAGTGTGTGGAATGTGATAGTGTAATTATTATGCGGTTTTGGGTTCGTGCTGGCGCTATAAAGAATATGCCTCGCATAGAAAAGCTGATTTCAGCTGCCAGTTTGCCACATGCCGCATGCCGCTTGCCGCCTGATGAACAATTGCAACCAAGATTAGGCAGCTAAGCCGTTACTCCCTTGCTGCTGCTGCTGCTGCTGTTGCTGCCGTTGGCACGTTGCCGGTTGAGTCCTTTTGTGTCCTTTGAATGTTTGCCTTTTGCATACGCGCATTTGCAGAAGGCAGTTGAAAAGTTGCCGGCAGTTGGCATAACACATTGTGAAAATGTCCTCTCGGAAAAGTGTTTTATGCAATTTGCCTTTGTTTGGCATTGTAATTAAGTTGACAATCCATCATCATACATCATCATCAGCCCAAAGAAATGTGTTGAAAAAAATATATTCATTTTGTTTGCCTGTGCATTGATATGCTCTTTTTTTGGTTTTGGTTTTGGTTTTGTCCGTCTGGCGTTTATAATTTTCTAATTTTTGACAATTTGTTCGGTGAACACATTTTGCATTCTGATTGGAATTCAAATAAGGTTTAGGGATTACCGCATAGGGTTTGGCTTGTGGTCAAAAGTTGGCAGGTAAGCAATGGCCAATAAGTTAATTATTAAACTTAAATTTCAGTTTCAAAGAAGGGTTTTAATAAATAAAAATCTATAAAATAAATTTGATTTTAAATAACTAATTAAATTATATAAAATTAAATTAGAGAAATATTTTAAATTCAAAATAAACGTCAAAAAAACATTAAAGGATGTAATAAATAAATCTACAGTTAATAAATAAAAAATAAATAAATAATAATAAATCCCAGTTGTTGTCTCAAAGGTCATCGCTTGATCACAATGATTCTTTTTTGTTAAGAAAATAATTATATGTATATTATTCCATGCTTGAACTATCGATCCTCTCCTTTCAATCTGTTCTAAAAAACCACATTGTCCCCTTATTGGCAACCCCGTCGAACCCTTGCAACTTCATTCCAGCTGGGGCACAAATACGGCAAAGTTTCTGGCGAGCTGAAAAAAAAGATGAGGCAGAGACTGCAAAAAAAGGCGACAGACCAGAGAAGGAGAGAGAGAGAGAGAGGGAGGGAGTGGGAGAGAGGAAGAGCAATGCAAAAAGATGTTGGTTTGTATGTAAGTGTGTTTAAGCTCAATTAGCATAAAGTGCAATCCATCATACAAAATGTCAAAAACTGCTGAGCAAAGTTTTCACAAGTCAGTCAGCAAACTGATAAAAAATTAGAATCGTGGATAGGGGTTGAAAATGGGCAAAAACATATATGGATGAAACCTCTATAGAAATTCACATATATTCAACAAATATGATAATAAAGTTGGCTAGTTCTGTTCGGGTTGAGGTTGGCCACATTACCGAAATAAGGAAACCATAAAATATCCATAAAAAATGAAAAAAAGGAAGTTGCTTAAATCGGAAAACTATGGAATACCCTATGCTAAGCTATGAAGAAGCGAAAGTATCGGTCTGATGGAAACTGATCTCATTCATTTCTATGTCAATATATTTATACATGTTGATCGATAATATATCTTGATAAAATAATGTGCTATTTTCTATGTAAGGAAATTTACATCTAATTTTGTAGCTCGACTTTCCAGTGTGTGTCAAAATCAGCTTTGTAGTTGCTGATCGACAATATGTATTTCCATAGTATGAATGAGTAAGCTTAATCAAGCTCCTAGTTACAGGTTATAAATATTTGGTGAATTCTTTGCGCCATTCGAAGGATGCCTGCTTGCATCTTCACAGGTATTTACGAGCCTGAGCCTTCTGCGCTATGAAATACGTCGTTTTGCCAAATCTGGAATTAAGAAAAGCGAAAAAAAAGAAAAAGAAAATAGAAAACTGAAGAAAAATTCCACAGCCAAGGATGTTAGCAGCAATTGCAGGGCGGTTGGGGCCGATCATAAATTTGCAGGTGAAGTGAGCTAGCCCTTTGTATAAGTTTGAATTATTGTCAGTTTCTGGCGTCGTGAAAGTTGGGCAGGGTCATAAACTTTCAACAAAGGACACTTAGGATGCGCCCAGCAATGTAAAGGAGCGATAGGCAGTGTGAATGGACACACACATACACACATTTCCATAAATACAGAATTGTCGACAAAGTCTTTTCGCCGATCACTCGATACGAGCAGAGACCTATTAAAAAATGAAAAATATTCTAAGGACTTAGAATGCGGTGCATACCAAAAAAGGCGCTTGTCCTGTGCTGAATTTGTGCATTGAAGAAAAATTGTTGAAGGTGAAGCATAAATAAATATATAAGCGCAGAGAAAGCGCCTAGAAGTTTAGAAAATCGCCCTATAAAATTAAAAGTTTTTCTTGTTATTTGAAATGATTTGCAAATATAAGAAAATATATATATTTCTTTTTAATTAGAAAGGTTTGCAGGCGTTGCCGTCTGTATGCCTAAAGCCCAGTTACTTTTGCTTGTCATATATAAATATATTTATATATATATATATATATGCATATACACAAGTCCTGACGGGGGTCGGTAAATGCATTCGCATAAAGGAATTTGAATGGCAGACGGCAGTAAAAAAAAAAAAACAGATTCAGAAACTGAGAGCAACTGCCAATAAGAGGAAATTTTCACAAGCCAGCGAAGAAAATTGCATTACACAGATGTTGCCAATTGGCAAGGAGCTGATGCTAATGTGTGTGTATGTGTGTGTGTGTGAGTGTGTGTGTGAGTGTGTGGGTGTGGGTGTGGCTGTTAAGAAGAGCTTAAGAAAAAGTCATAAAATGCAAGCAAGAAAAGAAAATTGCAAATGAAAAGTTGAGAGCTTTGCAGGAGGGCACAAAAAGCAATAAAATAGCAGAATATAACAAAGGAAAACAGAGGAGCAAATATTTTTGCTAAAAAGAAACCAGATCTGGGATGGAGCTTGAAACATGAATTCTTATTTGTATCATCAACGTACAACTTTCATGGAAAAACTACTGCACCCCAAAATTGCCTAACCAAATTTGAAAAGCATAAATTTTAAATTAGTTAGGGACTAAAAAGCAGCTAGCAGCAAGCAGCAGGCAGCGAGAGGATAGCAAAGGCAAAAACTGGCAACAGTTTTCAAAATTAAGCAGAGACTAAAACCAAAATATTGTTTTTACCTTGCAAGTAAAATATTTATTCAATATTGTAGACCATTTTTGGGGAGGGGCACAATTCGCAGGAAGCCAAAAGGAAATGCCTTTAAATTTTAAAACGAGACGCATAAACAAATGCATACAACGACAAACACACACACACACACACACACATTGTGAAGCGAAAAGCAAAAGCAAAAGCTCTTAAGTAAATAATGAAAAGAGTACTTTTACAAGCAATGGGAAAATGCAAAGACAGCAAAAGCAAACGCAAAGCAAAAGCAGCAAAGTCAAAAGGTAAAAGCACAGCGCAGTCGCTGAGTACATAAGGAACGAAATGGGAATGGAACAGTGTGCGCAGCGTCGCGTTTAAGGGCGGAGCCAAGCAACGAGCATGGGAATAAAATCTCGCAATGAAATAGAAATGGAAATTGAACTACCATTTCAACCACACACAAGCACGCACAAATGCCCGGAGAGGGAGCGCGAGCGAGAGAGTGAGAGAGATACAATACAACAATACATACGCACGCTCAGAGAGCGAAACACAAATACCAATGCAGCACACAGCATACAGTACAAATACAAACACAAAACAAACACAAATACCTGCACACAAACAGATGCAAGAGCAGTTGGCGCTCGGCTCTTGCATTGGTTGCCAAAATCGCACTTGGGAATTGTTGTTGCTCAGACAGCGGCGACTGCAGATGCTGTTTGATTATTTGCACGCTGTGTTGTCAGTAACAATGAAGCCGAAAGCAGCGCTGCAAAACGTGTAAAAGCAAAAGAAAATGTAGAAAATAAAATAAAACTAGGCAAAATAAGACAATAAAAACATGCATATGTATGAATATGTGCACATAAATCCCATTTATTCAAAGTTCCATTTTGTGTCGGTATTTGTGGATTTTTGTTATTATTTGCTACTGTTCCATATGCCGGCCTTGTCCCGCCCAACGCCCCAGCTACCGGCCGGCCAACAGCCAGCCGCCTTGTTTGATATATCGATATATATATGTATATATAGATATATATATACATATGTATGCATGATCAATATAGACATGTCGCATAAATCCACGTCCACTTTATGTCGAGTTTAGTTTTCTTGTGTTGTCGACTCTTGCATAAAATTATAGACGGCAATTATACGAAAATGCTACACGTTTGCTGCAACGACTCTCTTTAAAATATTGCATATCATTTCCGATGATTGCCTGATCAGAATGTGCACGCACAAGCGTATATTTGTTATCGTAGGGTAGTTCTCCTTACAGATCAATGATAATAAACCAGTTCCTTCCATTTAACAATTAAAGACTAGTCAGTGACTACCACACACAGCAACTTAATTATAATGTCAAAATAAAATAATTATAGCTTTCCTTGTGCAGAATTACAAAAACAACAGTAAAAGATACCTGCCCCATTTTCAGCTCAAAGCATACATGTCTATTTATATATAAATACATATATATATATATATATATGACATGCATAAACTTTCCATCAGGTGCTGGGCACATTTGCATTGTATTTGAGCTGGTAGAACAGAGAAATTATGTTGAATTTCTTACAACTAAATCAAACGCTTTGATAAATTACATAATGCACGCAAACTGTTCGTTCAACAAAATGGCCGAGCGGCTTTTCGATGCTTATCTGCCGTATTAAAATGGGGCCAAAGTCTGCACCTCGGCTTTCAACTAAATTTTAAGTGTGTTGCCCCTTGCTGCCAGTTGCCAGTTGCCACTTGCGTCTTGCGTGCTTCTTGATATCAGCTTTTCACAATGCAATTCGTCTTCCGCGTTTTGTTTTGAGTTTTTTGAATCGCTTAACTCGACTTCAGTTGTCCAACATGCACACGTTAAGATACCCTAATAACAAAGTTCAAAATCTGTAACCAGCAAAAAGAAGAACATAATTAATATTTCACATTTATTTATACTTTTTATTTACTTTACGCAAAATATTTCAATTTTTTTAAATATATTTTCCTTAAGGGCATAGATATAATCCATTATTTGAATTGACATTTTTGGGTTGAAATTAGTTTAAATGTTTATCAACAAAATCTGCATTTTATAAGTTAGGTCCTATAAACTCAGGTACAGGTCAAAATAAAATCCAGAAACTGTTTTATATATTAATAGTATCTGAATAATACGCTTGTCGCATGTCGATAATCCCAAAAATATCTGATTTATATTTACTTTTTGCAAATATTTCAAATTTTTAATATTTATATTATTGAAAGGCATAAGTGTCATCTATTATTTGTGCAACTTTAACAAGTAAGTGGGGTTTTTCAGACTTTGCGTAATGGTTAAGTATGCATATAGGTTAAGTCAACGTAGTGTTAGAACTAATTATTATTATTATTATTATTAGTCTTCTCTGGTCTCATATCTTAACTTGGCATCGCACAAATTGCATTCTATGCCAGTGTCAAGTCATTTTCCCAGCCCAAGAATTCAGTATTACGTGACAGCAAAGGGGAACCTGTTATCCCTATCCCTATAACGACTCCAACTCAGACAACTCAGACAACTAGCAACAGGCACTAACCAGTTGGGAAAGTTTTCGTGATTTAGAGCAACAGATTTAGTTGTCGGCAGCAATGATTGTCTGCGCGGAATGTTTGGAGTTGTCATCGCTTCATGTACTATTTATGATTATTGTTATTATGACTGGCTCGTGAGCTTGAACCTCAGCGTAATTCATACGGAACTGCTCTCGAGTTTGAGTCGGATTGCCGTAATTGTAGTTCTCAGCCAGTCGCCAGAGTTGTTGGAGGAGCAGAAGATACACAAAGCTGCACTCTCTGACTCTTGTTTTTGCTTATTTTATTATTATTAGTGTCTGAATTTGGTCAGAGGCGGGCTGGCGAGCGGGCGGCTTTGGTTTGGTTTTGGCTTTCTATTTATGTGCGGCGCGTGTGCAGAATCATCGAGTGGAAGATAATTGTACAGAGTATTTGCATTATGATTATTAACAATAAAACGAGCGACAACAAAAAGAAAATGGGGGCAGCAGCAACAATAGCAACAACAGCAACAGGAGCAACAGGAGCAAAAACACGTGTGAAAATCAAATTCCATGGCATCACCTACGCAAATTACGAAATGAACACGCGCCCCAGAAATACACACAATACTGAGAGGGGTGAAGAGGGGGTGTTGCTCATTGAGGCAGCTGGCAAGCTTAACATGAGGTTGCTTGGATGTGGGGTGGGTGGGGAGGGGTAGACATGCCTAGTTAACGAACGAGTTAAACGCGTTCATCATGGCAAGCAGGTCATTCCTGGCTGCCCCATTGCTGCCCCATTGCTGCCCCATTGCTGCTCACTCATATTCTCATTCATCGATGATTATTGCGTTAATTATCAGCCCGTTTGGCTGCTGGGCAACTCTGGGCATATTTGTGCGTAAACTTCAAACGGAATGTCAGCTATTTTCGTGTAAGGCCGACTTATATATACCTGCGCACTTCCCCCTCTACCCCACCACACACACACACATACACATAGGCATGCCAACATCCATAACGAGTAACACTTCCTGCCACAGCAACATCCACAACGCTGCTGTCGCTGCAACGCCTCCGGCTAGTCCACCTTTTGTGGCACGGACGCGTTCTGAACTTGTCGACAACTGATCTAATAAGACTAGTTTACATATTTATAGACAGACAAACCTGTTCTCTTTGTCTTTGTTATTCACAGATAGCAACAAAAAAATATAGATTGTGGCAAGAGTCCAAAACAAAAATGTATAAATGTATGCAAAGGTAGGTTAACTAAACTTTCTAGACAAATTAACGAGTACTCCAAACACAGCATAATCAAGTGGCATACACCGTTTTGGAGTCATTGATAAAATACAGTTAAAAAGAAATAATAAAAAAAATAAATAAAAGCAAAAGCAGACAAATGACAAATCTCAAATCAAAGCTTTAATCACAGATCAGTAAATACCTAAACAAATAGTCATTTAGCACTCTCTGAGCGAGTGGCGAGAATCAGATAATGCACAAACAAACAAACAGAAAAGGGAATGGCAACTGAGAGAACAACAAACAAAGAAACACAACGAACTTACAATTAATAAATAACTAAACTAACTGTGCACAACTAATTGAAATTGGCAGACAACGTAATTGAAAGCGTTGGCAATAAAGAAGTAAGAAATATATAAATCAGAAAACAAATACGGTTTGAGTTGTGTGCGATAAAACATTGGCCATAACTCTTTAAGCCAGAACGCAACGCTGATGATCTTAGTTGCCCACACGGATTTTTATTGCGTTTTGGCCTAATGCTGATAGGGACTCGTAATCAATCAAACAATCGGAAAAAATAAAGATTACCAATTCTGCTTGCTTTTTTCTCCGAGTGCACCGATGGGACGTGGCAATGTTGCAATGTGGCAATGTGGGAATGTGGGAATGTGTGGACAGACATTCGGGGCGACAACTTGACTGCACTCTGCCGTCTGCTCGCGTTCTGTGAATTTATTTGTGCCCCTGCCGCTTGCTGCACTCGCGCCTCAGGCGTCAATTAGGCATTTTGTACATTTCGAAGGCGACAATTACGCTCAGCTCGGGATGAGGTCAGGTGTCTCGTGGCCGATATCAGAAGCATTTGCCGCGCTTATTCAATTCCACGATAACTTTGTTCGCTGCGTTTGGTTTCGTTTGTTTGTCTCTTTGCCAGTTTGTCTGTTTGACTGTCGACTAATCGACATTAAATGACGTGTGAATGCCGGCAGCTGTCAGGCATTGCTTTCTGTGCCCAGCTCCCAGTTTCCTGCCGCCACTTGCCAATTTTCGATTTCCAATTGCCACTGGCTTTGTGTGTTTCGTGATAACTCCTGTCTGCTGTCTGCCGTCTGTTGACTTTTGTTTTTGTGGGTTTTATCAATTTTGTCGATGGGGTCCCTGACAGCAGGTCCCATAAATAATGACGACTGTCGACTCAAAGTACGAGTTCGATTGTGAACACTCGTTTAATTTCCCCCCAACTGCCGCTTGTGGCAACTAGCTACCAGCTACTAGTTTGACGCTTGACGTTTGATGTTTACAATTGTTCAGACACCATATCAATATGTATTTTTTATTTGGTTTTATCTGTTGGGCAGCTTGCATGTATTCCCAGCCTGAACATTTAATTAATGTTTTAATTATAAGCGCGATGGCAGCAGCAGCCTCAGGTCATTTGGCTTTTAAACTGTGGGAAAACTTGCGCCAAGTCGAACGCCAGAATGATCATCAATATTATTATTGGACAAAGATTTCTAGTTGCTCGATCAATTTTACACGTTTTGACGTTAATTAATTAATTTCACTACTACACTCTGACAAAAAAATCGCCCTGAATTTTGAAATTTCGCCATACCTTCGAGCCCAGGGCTAACTCACCTAATTATTCAGAAAGTACGTTTCTAAAAAACATTTTTAATTTTTCTAATATTCAGGTTTCATATGTGTACAGCCAACTCTAACATTAGATTTTTATTGATAAACTTTAGTATTTTAAGATTTCACATGTGCAAACAATTTAAATAATAACCACTAAACCCTAACACAAAAACCGATCCAAATTTTAAATAAATAATTGCATTACTTGTTTCCAAACTTTAGAAAAGATTTTATACAAAATGGGGTTAGCTTTTCCACATTTTTTAAATGCGTTTCCCAATAATAACAAATATTTTTAGAATTGTCAATTTAGGGCAAACCTTTCTAATTTTCAGAGCATTTATTTTATTACTAAAAGCAAGAAAACTTTTCAGTTTTCAGAGTAATTTTCAGTTTTGATCGATTTTCTTGTCTGTCTTTTTCTGAGTGTATACAGAGGGTTTTTTAGTCAATCATTTGTTTACTTTTTTGACAATATTTGGTGTGAGCTGATTCGAATTTTCGTAAGGGAAAGTTGGTGGATAGAAGGTATGAGGCCAATAAAATATGCTTTAGTCCCTCAACTAGTCAACATATGGCCTCAATCGGTCGCATCAGGCTGCAGTGTGGAGGCTGACTGCAATTGTCATCAAATATCACTCAAAGTGTCATTATTTGCAGTTTTGTGGCAGTAGTTGCCCTTCTTTTTCTGTTGTTGCCTTTTTGCATCTGAAAGACTGGCTGACGAACCACAAGGAAAAATCGTTGACAGGCATCTAATTTACATATAAATTAAAACTTAAATGTAGCATCAAAGAAACCGAGTCACACATACGCTCATAATTTGACTGCTGCTGCTGCTGCTGCCTGCTTTGCGAAACTGTTTTGTAAGCTCATCTTGTTTTGCTTCTTGTGATGCGGCTTTTAAGTTTGCTCCGTCGAAAATTCCGTACAAATTTCATAAATGTCAAGCAGCGGGGTCTGTCGCAAAATTGTGGCATAAATCTGCCATTAGTATGAGTGGCGTATGAAAAAAGGTTGTCGCATGTGCCCGGTATTCCAAGAGTGAGTTGCACAAAACTCGCTTCTCGATGTCCTTTGCCACAGCAATATCAGCCACAGTGTCCCGGCCTGGCCCAGGCATGCACAGCAAACCGCAAAATATTTATATGTCTTTGATGGGTAGCTGCCACTGCCACTGCCGCTGCTACTGCCACTGCCGCTGCTACTGTCACTGCTACTGTGCATGTGGTTCAAACCCAATTGCCAACTATTCTCGGCTCCAACAATGCCCAATGAATTTTGCGTTATTCTGCTTGGCATTTTGTGCGCTTCAAACTATTTTAATAGTTCACATTTCAAATATTTGTGCGAAACTATAAGGCAAAATCTAAAAATAGTGGATCACATATACACAATATATTATATATATATATGTATATATATATATACATATGTGTGAGCGTAACGAATGGTGTGTGTGTGTGTGGGGGGGGGGGGGGGAACTTACTCGTTTGCTGCTGCTGCCAGTTATTCTACGGCCAACATGTGTGTTTTACGTGCTGACCTGAAAGCGGCGACTGGACTGGAATTGGGATTGGGATCGGATTGATACATGAGCGAGAGCGAGAGAAGATCATTAATAATCAGAAGTCTTTCGAATTTCGAGTTGAGAGTTGAGAGTTCGAGTTGAGTCGCCTACTTTATTGGTACATTATTTGTTCAATTTCATGGTACATATTTGTAAAGACACAAACTATGCGCTGTGCCTAATAGACTAAAAGGGTATACAGGGTTTATCTATATTCAAATGAAAATAATGTTTATCCCATCTAAGTCAAATAAAAATATTTGTATTTATATCTATATACATCTGTCACATTTTAAGTTTATAAATATTTATAAAGACACAAACTATGCGGTGTGCCTAACAGGTAATTCAAGGTATTCAAATGAAATCAATTTATATCTTATCTAAGTCAAATAAAGATATTTGTATTTCTATCTATATACATCTGACACATTTGTAGTTTATATGGTTTTTCCAATTTCACTGTATATATTTGTAGGCTTTATGCAGTGGCCAGCTCATCTCTAATTGAATACAGTGTATTGCGCAGTCACCCCATTCGAACTGAAACAATCTTTAATTTGTTTTGGTCTATGGCAGTCCACTTAATAAATTATTGCTGGTATCTGTGAAATTCGTGTTAACTATTCAGCCGAATCATTTGGATTATCATTTTGTGGCATTGCCTAATGATGATTGCTGCTGTTTAATTACTTTTCGAATGACTAGCAAAGCGAACCTTGGAAAATGTAAAACAGACGAATCGAAATCATTTATTGACCCAAAACAGTCCAAGACATCATTTGAGAAAACTTATTCAAATTGAGTATAAGCAAAGAACATTTTCAAAAGCGTCTACAAATTCGAATTCGTATTATTTGAAAGTGCTGTTAATCACTGTTGTAATTGAGGGCTCATTTAAAGTATAAACATTTCTGATGAATTCTAATAGAAGCCAACTCGATTGAGCTGTGTCCTTTTGTACATCTGTGTGTTTGTCCTTCTGCCAGTTCGTGCATCTGTATAATGTGTCAATCTTAGATACTACACTCAGAAAAGCAATTGCCCTGAAATTTAAAAAACCGCCCTAAAATGTAGAAAGTTTGCTTGTTTTAAGAAATAATTTCTAACCATAAGAAACATTTTTTTTAATAATAAATGTTTGTCCAAAATCGACAATCGCATAAATATGGTGCTTTTTCTATTTCTCAGAAATATTTTCTATTATTAAGAAAGACATTTCTAAAAAGTAGAAATGTTAACCCAGATTCTTAAAAAAATGTTTTCTGAATTTCAGAAAGTAGTAATGAATGAATAAATATAAGTTTTCACAATCCCTATACTATTAGAAAATGTATTTTGGCAATAAAGGTATGAAGAATTTCCAAAATTCAGTTCGATTTTATTTTTGTGAGTGTAGTAGGAGGTAGAGGTAAATTTTGCACCCAGACACATACACTTTAATTGCCATAAGCCATTTAGAGAAGGTAGCGCACAATACTAAACGACCCTGTCGACAACAATAAAGATTGAAATGAAAAAACAAACACGGTAAGCCAGGCGTGAGGCCATTGCAATATGACAAGTCTAGTAAATAAACAAGTGTCCTCTAGCTAATAGTGAACGACTAGGGCATACCCTGCAGACAGTTGCACTTAATGTCTCCACTAATTTTCGACTTTAAAATATGCTCAAAAGTGGCTGCTAAGAATACAAACTTTTTCATACTTTTAATTAAAGAAAACTCTGATAATCAATCCAATTAAGAATATATATGTTTATCTAGCAAAAACACAGATGTCTCCTGCCGACTGTTGTGCTCAAATGCCCAACTGCATTTTGGCCATTTTGAATGGGTACAGTGAAACTCCGCCCGCACAGACCGCCTACTGGCTGCCGTATAATAATAAAAAGAAATACGAGACGCCTTCGACGAAATCCTTTTTATTCGACCGATAAAAGTGGAGAATGAGCAAAACATGAAAAGCCAAAGGCCATCGGGCGATTTACATTACTTTGCGGCGTCTCACTTTTTCCTTCTCAGTGGAATTGTACAAGGAAAAGCTGCGCTTATTATAATTTCCTTTGTGCATTAGTCGCTGTTCCATCCTCCCCAGCCCCAGCCCCCGCACCCGTCCCCACCACCATAACAGCTCTGCCTACTGTGCACAGTGGGTTAGCTGGGTTCGCTGTAGCCGGCTGTTTTTTATGTTTTTTATTTTATGTTGATTATGACTTATAAGTGCAGTTGTTTGTTAAATTTTGCCGAATGCATTTCCAACTCCCCCCGATTGTCAAAAAATTACTTAGCGCTGTTTGAGGCTAATGCTAATGCTACCGGGTAAGAGGCAAAAAATCAAAAAATCAAAAAACCAAACAAGTCGTTTAATTTTCTAATAAGATTTTGCGGTATTTTTGTAACAAAATCATGAAAACTCCCCGCACGTGTTTCCCTTATAAGCTCTCCCCTCATTCACAAAATTTGCTACAGAAATTACCCCAAAAATGCCAAGAATTTTTTTGAATAATTTTTTTCTTTCTCAAATCTGTTTCGTTGGTGAGTTTCAGTTTCATTTGGCTTACGATGACTTTGATTTGTGTGTTTATCTTTTGAATTTTAGCTGTTTCTGCACGCTCGTGAAATTAAAATGAGCGGAAATAATGCTGTCCTAATATCCGCTTACATTTTTGTTTGGAATGAAGGCTAATTTTTTGGACAGCTGTTGTTTGGAAGATTGCAATTTGATTTCCACGTGCCTTCGATAAATTCATTAAATTCTTTATTGCATGAGTCCAGGTACAGCTGTCGATTTGAAGTACTCGACAAATAAAGTGCCCCGACTGATAGCCAGATAAAGCAATGATAGAAATGTTTACAATGTTGTAGTTAGTTATGTCTGGTCCAATGTTGACTGTAGGCTACATGTACATTAATGTACAATAATAAAATACGACAATACGACGCTAATCCTCAGTCTGTCGTTGCATAATTGTGACAATCAAATACTGGCGACTTCGAATGGGCTTTCCATAATAAGTAGTTCGCTCTGGCAACAAAGTTGCCATTGTAGCTTTGAAGTTGCCCGCTCGGCTATTCAATTTGCTTTATTCACACATCGGCTGAGTCGGTGCGGGAGCCCACACAAAGCGACGCGAGATGAGTTCCACAGAAACAGTTCCACAGAAACAGAATCCGTATGCAAACTTACAATGCTTCATGCCACTCTACTAAAAGAGACAGATAGAGGGAGGCAGAGAGAGAGAGGGAGAGAGAAATGCAGAGCCGACTTCTTAGTTGGTTCTTTTATTGATCGTTAAACATGATTTAGGCCTGACAATGAGATATTGTTAGGAGCGAGCTGGCAGTAAACTCTTGCGGTGTGGTTTTTTTTTGTGGTTTTAGCCACTTTACCTTGCAAGCAATTTGCTACTCAAATGAAACAATTTTGTTAATACTGTCTTGCCGACAAAAGCCAAAAAGCAGCTACCGTTGGGTTTGCGGCCCAAACTGCAGGCCGCCTCACTTGATATTTTGTAAACAATTTAATCTTATTAAGTATTGAGAGTGTGAATCGGTCGTGTATACATTTATTTACAAATACCTGAAATTAATCTTTTATAATCATTAAATATTTTACACATTTAATAATTAAATATCACATTTTATTAAGAGCTCTTCGCCGGCAGCCCAAAAGTTATTTTAAATTTAAACTGGTTTGCCTAGGATTGAAAATTGTTGCACTGACCTTTGATTGATATTATTAAAGAATCATCTGTATAATATTGAAACTGTACTTTGAAAAATAAAGTAAATGTGTCTTTAATAAGTTCACTCACCAAAATCACTAAACATAATCTTTAAGAACTGCCGATTATAAAAGGGTATTTACTCTTCGACACGCCAAAGAAAAAATGTGTTTATTTTATCTTTCTGTTATATTTTGGGTTTGCATTTGTTGCACGCTTAAATAGCGTTTAAGTGGAGTAAATCTTAAATTGTTGCCCCAAGGCGAGACGCTTATTATTGTTAGTGCTGTCGTTGTTTTTGGTGCAACATTTTCATCCCAACCGTATTCGAAGAAGTTTTTGCGGATAAGCTTTAGTAGTTTTGGATTTATGTATTGCAAAAAGTATAATTTCGTATGCAAATTTGCAAAAAAAATGCACGCTTATTTATATAATGAATATATTTAGGGAATTCTGTTTTATTGGAAACCTTTTTCACGCTAATTCAAACGGAAACCAATTTGTGTTTATTTCCAAAGTTTATTCCAAGGTAACTTTAAGGCAGAAGGATTCGAAATCGAGTCGCTTGTCGATATTAAGTTGATGTTACACAATTAGTGACATAATTATAATGCCCACAACAGTAATGTAGATACCACAGAGATATTTATATATTAATATATATATATATATATAGATGGCGTGATTGATTGTTGTCCAGAGATGAATAGAATAAAAGCCACTACCATTGATATTAGCAGTTCAAGTATGCCACAGCACACAAAACTGTGTCTGTTCAATCCACCAGAGCCAAAACTTTTTCTTTTTCAGCCACCATCAAGTGGGAGTCAAAATCGTATCGCTATCGAAGACACAGCTGTCAAAGCAACCCATCAAATAAATGACGCCGACAGTCAAAAATTTTTGTCACGCAGCTTCAAAAACGGTGGCAATGACGACAGATGTAATCAGTTCCGCTTACGCAAGTCACAACTCGAAGCTGTTGCCTGAAGCCCGCAAAAAGTTGCAACTAGCGATAGGCAATAGATGGTTAATGCTAGCTAGCTACACTCAGAAAAAAAGAACGCCCTAAAATGTAATAAATCTACAATAAACATCGCTATAAAACTTAGAAAGTTTTTCTTTATCTTAGAAATCATTTCTAAGTACTAGAAAGAATATTTTTTTAATCTACGATTTTTGGCCGACTATTCCAAAAATAAGGCGTTTTTGTCTAGTTTTTAAAATTATTTTCTATAGTTAAGAAATACATTTCTCAAAGGTAAAAATACAAACCCTGATTCTCAAAAGGCATCTATTTGGAAATTCAAAATATGGTAATGAAATATACTCAATTTCAGTTTACTCGCGAAAATCAAACATAGCAAAATAAGATGTTTTCAAGATTTTAGAAAAATCTGAAATTAAAAATTGCCATCGGTGGGTTTTAAAAAGAAATTTACTTTCTGAATAATAAGTATTGCGAATTCCTAAAGTTTAAGACG
Organism: Drosophila nr. medialis 2 BK-2023a; assembly: GCA_035044325.1. Lineage (NCBI taxonomy): Eukaryota > Metazoa > Arthropoda > Insecta > Diptera > Drosophilidae > Drosophila > Drosophila nr. medialis 2 BK-2023a. Next base: position 930,972 of record JAWNMH010000410.1, on the reverse strand, counting down.
ATTTTTTTTTTAGTGTAGCTAGATACACATGGTTGTGGGGAGTCTGAGGATTTGGCTGGATAAGGCTGCTGCTGCTGATGATGATGGCAGCGAGAGGAATTGGGGAGTGTGTCACGCGTGTGATTGACAAGGATTTATGATTGTTGTGTAAATGTTTTTAGTCAGTTGAAATTTTAATATTGAATGGCCAAACCAAGTGAACGACCTGCTTGGTGGCATTTCAAAAGCCTTGCAAACAAGAATTCATTCATTCAAATGCTGTTATGATTGCATAACATGTATTATACACCAACACCCAATAACCAACACCCAACACCCGGTTCAGTCACCTCAGCCGACGCCTGCCAAACCAACTGTGCAAACATTTGCGGACAAATTTTTCTATGCGCATTGCATTTCATCTCTAAGTCGAGATATCAGCAACCAGGACAACGAGTCCTTTTCAACTTGTGCACCCACACAAGTGTCGTATGTGTGTGTGTGTGTGTATCTGTGCATGAATATTCATGCCTTGTTTATGCATATTTGCGTGTCAAGTGCCATGACTGCCATCTCTCTCTCTCTCTACACCTAGGACTCCCTCTCCCTCTCTCGCACTCTCTCTTTCTCGCTGTCTCCCTCTCTCTTTTGCTATGCTCGTTGCATCTTCGAGCAGGGCGCATTCAAGTTGTTTACCTTGGCAAATGTAACGGCGACGGGCGCTGTGTGAAAAATGTCTGTTTATGCTCACATTTCATTTGAACGTGAGTTTGTTTGTTTGCCAATTTGAAGTGCTAAAATGTGTGGAAATTGTTGGGGCACGAAGATGCCCCTCGTCCTGCTCGATGTGGCAGAGATGATGCAGCAGACTTTGATTGCAGTTTCTGCTGTGTATGCGAAAAATTGTGCAAAGGAATGAAAAAGGAGTTTTATGTGCCTTTTCTTGGGTAAGTGGGCAGCGGCCCTAGATTTGAGTGTTTGGGCACATCAAGCAAAGCAGTCAAATAAATACAAGTGCTATCCGATAGCTATTCTTGTACAGATCGTTTTTTAATAAATAAAAAATGAATAATAAATGTTGGAATATTTATTTTATGCTTTAAATCAAATGTGTGAAACGATGTCTATGAAAATTATAATAATTTAGTACATTTATTACAGAGAATAACTAGTTGCACGAAGAACTGCAGCTAGAAATTAAATCATTTTTATATTTAAATATATATATATATATTTACCATTGTAACACATATGTATTTATCTATCTGTTTTATCTGTATACTTCTAATGAAAATAAATGCCTATCATGCTTAGCAATCACTTTTATTTGAACGACCTAAACATTTTTATATGTTTGGGCATACTTTTTACCGAGCACAACTATACGTATAGTCCACTGAACCCTGAGGGTCGATAATTGCTGAAAATCTTGTTCATTGCTGACATTTCAACTCCAATTAAATTAAACAAATGAGCTTCGATAGTGTCTAGGTTAACAGACCATAAAGCTTTCTAGAAACGCGCAGCACATTGGGCGAGAATAATTTAGCTGACTAAGCTAAAAGAAATGGCCAACAAACATCGGTAAGAACAACAGCATTAACAACAACAAGAAGAGCAACAACAATCACAACAACTAATTAAATGCCACAACCCCCAAAAAGTCAAAGTTTTTGAACTCATTTTCATTACGAGTTAATTTGAATGTAAATGAACAGAGGGCACAGAGAACATAACTGGGGCAGAGTAGATAAAAATGTTTGGCTAATGTTTCAATTAAGTCGGCAGTGAAAAATTTAATTTTCTTTCATTTGGCGAGCAATGTGGAGAAGCAACTTGCTGGAAATGCGGCCACCCAAGCCCAGACTTCAAAAGTTGGAAATTGAGTTCAGCACGGTTCAACATTGGTTGTCCTGGGTGATGTTCACAAGGAATGTTTCAGTGTTCCACTCATAATTTCATATAATTTCCATTAATTGCATAAAATTAATGCCGTTGACTTCGACTTCGACTTCGAGCAATTGAGGCTATTGCCTGCTCGGTAGCCATTTTTATGATTTGCTACGCACTTTGGAAATAGCTGCGAGTGCTTAAAAACAGTAAACATTGCTCAACAACAGCAACAATAAAAAAATGGGCAACAACAACATGAATCAGACTTGGTCTGACTTGGCAGTGAACTATTTTCGGCCTTCTGATGACTAGCCGGCTACTGGCTAGCCAGAAGCTCCTTCTTTTGCATTTGGAAGCGACTGGCTGTTAAGAACCATAGCATTTGCTAGGCACGATTACGATCGGGGCATATTGGATGGCAGTGCAATTTCACAAAGACCACTTAGGGGCATTTTAAGCTGGCTGTTGTTAAAGCATCGCTCACCAGCTTCTGCAAGGAGGCGGTATGCAAATTTTTGCTGCCGATGTCTGTGCATTGTCACGCCCATTCTGTTGCTACTCAATGGCAGTTGTCATGGGATCATGCAACCAACGAGCTCCCATGTATTGCTTCAACATAAGCTCATCTACTCGTAATAGTTAATCTTATTGAAGAAACAAAATGGTTTTTACATATGTTTTTGAGAATTCAAGTTTTCTTTCAACATGTATCTCCTGGCAGTATCGTTATGAATAAATTTATATTAATAAATAATTATTGTTGTGAATTGAATTTTGCGCCTTTATCTATTATCATCCATCTTATATGCACCAATATTTATAGCAATGTTCGAGAGAATTGAATTTTGCGACTATTTCTATTGTCATCTAGAAATTGTAAATTTATTCAGTAATATAAATTTACATATTGTTACTCAGTTTGTTTAATGTGTAGTTTATCACTCTACTTTATATATAGGCATAAAAAATCCATCCAGCTCGTTAAAGAGTTTTGTGAAGTCCCCAAGGTTAACATTCAGCGTTTAGGCAGCTCTCAGTTACACTGGTCACAATTACTTCGACTACTGAATTTCTTTCCGTTTCTTGTCGCAAAGTTGCCCTGGCAAATGAAAACAAGAAAACAGCAACACGTGTCCGTTTTAATTAAAATAAATAAATAGACGGAAACATAGAAATAAGCCGAATAGAAAAACTACCTACCTACCTACTACTTTCTCCAACCAAGCACCGGGCGTTGCCCCAGTTGCCATAACCATAACCATTACCATTTCCATTTTCATTTCCATTTGTTTTCAAAGGCAAATGTCAAAAATGGTACGCAGCTCTCTGCGAGTATTCAATTTCATGCGTCTATTTGATTTGCCACTGTGGGGGGGCCATGACCAGACGCTGGTTGGGGGACAAAGGGTGCCTGGGGCAAAGGGTTTGCCAGAGACGCTTTCCCATTGCGTGGGCGCTTCGGGCAACATAATATTTTTTGGCTGCCTTCGTCCTTGCACAGTTGTTGTATGTGTGTATTATTTTTGTTACGAAACGTGCGTATTCGAATTTGAAGCGAATTATTATTTGAGCAACGGCAGAAATGCCTTCAGGGCAATTTTAGCGCAACTGGAAACGTTTTCTTGGAAAACCATTGCAGAACAACTTAATTTTTATTCCGTTTTTGTGTATAGCTAGCAATTTGCATGTGGCGTATAATTTACAATAAATAAATCAAATGCAAATCGCATAAAAAGAAGACCACCAACCCCATTCCTGCTGATTCCATTAGACATTGGCCCAGACAGACATTGCCAGCGCACAGAGAGTATGAGTGAGTTATTAGCTGGAGCCGAGCTGAGAGAGAGAGAGAGAGAGAGACTAGGCAGTGCCCCTTTTGTGAATGCAGCCCTTTGTCCGACCAGGATTATGACCATTTATTTGCCTGTCATGTTCTGCGGCAGTCCAACAAAAGTATTTACGATTCCATGTTGCCTCTTTTGGAAAAGGCGATTCAACAACGCAGTGTAAGAAATCAAAATCAATGAAGATTTGTGGCACAATGAAGTTAGGCAGTAGCATGGCTTCCAGTTCCAATCGCTGGCCAGGATTCATAAACTTTTGAGCCAACTGAATCCCGCTCGGCTTATTCATCGTTTAGCTTAGATGAAAACTTCCAACAAAAACCTACAATATTTATTATTGATTGGGCAATGGAGGTGGAAACTTGCCAACAGCAGCCCCTTTGTTTTGTTTTTGACTTCTCTTTTAGCTTTTCGCATTGCTCTTAATAAGTTTTCGGCAACTACCAAAAGTTCTAGCTAATGAAACCTGTTAAGGAGAAGATGCTTTTTCATCAATGAGATACATTTTAAAGCACACTCTAAAAAAAATCAGCCTGAATTTTATAGAATTCGAAATACTTTTGACGCCAAGGGTAACTCACCTTATTTTTCGGAGAGTTTATCTTTATTTTTTTTAAACATGTATCATTTTTAAATATTTTTTTTCCATATGTGTACAAAGCAACTTAGCTTTTTTTTTGGTGTAAGATTTCAAGCATTTACAAATGGCCTCTATTTACATTTGTATTTATTTTTTAAGTTTTTGCTTCGTACAAATGGAAACTTCATAAGTTTAATACCGAAAGATAAAGCACTTTCTGTGATCTTGTGCGATTGATCATTGGCATGCCATAATAATAATTTATTATTATGTGCATACGAAAGATCTGAAAGAAATAAATATGTTTATGGCGCTTTTGCCTTAAAATATAAATGCTTATTTTTGATTGATTCAATCAAAATGAACAAAACGCAGCGAAGATCGTTGGAGTGCGCTCTTTCCATGGAGGAGCCAAGTTTTCTGCATGCCTGTCACGTAATTTATTGATTTAGCTCTTGGGAATACGAACGGCGATCCGAGAGGCACCACAAGCAAATCGTAAAAAAAATGTTTGCCACCGTGTGCTGCCTGCAGCCGACTTGGCAGCGGGTTGCAGAGGCAAGTGAGGCAGAAAAGTGGACTGGCTGGCCGGCTGGCTAGCTAGCTGGTTGGCTGATTGGTTCATGTCGATGTGATCATTTGGCTGGCGGCTGCAAATTCAAATGCATTGGCCAGATATGTGAATGCAACTGCTAAAGGTGGGCAAGCCATTTACGCATGAGCGCCTCAAACGAATCAACAGGCCACGTCTCCGTCTCCGACTTGGAGTTGGAGTTGGACTGGATTGTCCTGGCAGTCTGCCAGTCTGGCAGTCTGCCAGCGATCATCGATCAACAGAGCCGAATGAAGATAATGGCTGCCTTGCCATTTTGCATTTTTGCATTTGTAATGAAACTGAAAACCAGAATGAAATGTAATTTTCTTAGCCCAAGCAGCCATATTTATAATCAAGCCACAGCCAGGCGAAGCAAAAAAATATAAAAAAATCACAGACGATTCGACTGGCTCGCATATTAAGCCAAATTACAAGCGCATTGAACCTTAGCAGGATTTGAGTGTGGGAAGATAGGAAGATGATTTTAAAACTCGTGTCGATTGCCAGCGAAACACAAGTCAAACCTATCAAGTATTAATGAGAGCAGATAATTATCCACACAAAATATGAATTTGCGCTATCAGCTTTTTGACAGGTTTTGTTCCAATTAATACTCAATTATATTAGCTTTTTATTCACAACAATTGTTGTTGATTGAATTGAAGATAATTGCTAAACCTTCTCAACCACGCGAGTAGCTAAAACGATCGATAAACAACTGATTAGCTGCAGCAGCCGGTAGATTAGCGAACGCCCTTTACCTTCATCTGCACTTAACATAGTGTGGATATATAATTAAGACTAACAATAAACTATTTATTTATTTATTTAAAAGCTATTTATTCAAGTAGAAAAACTGTTCTTTATCATTCAAAGTTCTTTGCTGTATTATTATTGAGGTTATGAATGATCAACATAGGTCTGATATATGCTATAGCTACGTTTGTTTTGCTTAACTCAGTTACTTGATATTAAGTTAACAGCATAGGGGATTTGTTTTTCATTAAGCCAGCAACTTAAGAGTCTTAAAAAAGGCTATTTAATGCAGCCTCGATAGCAAAATGCACACGTAAAGATTATTAGCCCTTAAGTCAGAGTGTTACACTAAGAAAAAAATATTCATTAATATCCGAATCCGCAGCACTTCGTTTTCGAGTTGTGTAATTCGTCATTGAGCTAGGCAGACTCCGAATTAGTAAGAAGCTAAATTATATTAGTAAATAATATAGTTAGTAAACTTCATTACTATTTTATAACTTAAAGAAAGAATTTATTCCAAGAATCATAAAAATAAAAAATAAAAAAAATAAAAAAATAAATAAAAAACACCACAATTTTGGGAATGTCGATTCGAGACAAGTATTTCTAATTTTAAGAAAAATGTTTTCGTATTTTTACAAATTATATCTAAAAACAAGAAAAAATGTTTATGACGATTTACTAAATTTCATGGTGATTTTTGTCTGAGTGTACTGACAGGTAGTTGGGAAAATCACAGCATGTGAATTGTAACGAGGGGTGTTAACTGCAGCCAGTGCTAGAGCTGAATGTATTTCCATTGAAATTTGAACATACCTGAGAGGTGAAGTGAACAAACAAGTCCTTGGAGCGACTTTAAATACTGCGAAGCAGGTCAATTTTTGTGCTGGTCAAAAAGCAGTAAAACCTTTCTGCCTTTCTCATTGCAGCGTTCAGTCGATGTCGGAGCAGCACACGAGAATGTTGCTGGTGTTCTTGTTGCTGCAGCTTCTGCTGCCCAGCCTGCAGGAGAATGTGTCCGTTGAGGAAGAAGCCGCAGCCTTTTACACAACCAAGGAGGGCTGCGAGGCAATACAGCGGGGCAACAACGAGTGCGAGTGCCAGGATCAGCGCATCAAGTGCGGCATGGTTACGCTGAGCAGCGCCAAACAGCTTTACAGGATCAGCTGCAGCATCTTCGATGCACGCGGCTTTGGCTACCTGCCTCCGCTCAAGGCCGGACGCATTGGTCGGCTGAGCATCGACAACTGCGCCATACCCAACGGACAGACCATTCGGCACATGCTCTCGAGACTGGGCATCACCAACTACACCGAGATGGAGATCTCCAACTACTTTGAGACGCGCAACGAGCGAGATGAGCTACTGCAGCAGCGTTTCACAAACTATCCAGGCCTGAGAAAACTATCTATAATTGGCTTCAAGGCTGTGCTGCCCGCCACCTTCCTGGACAATGTCACGGATATCACGGAACTGACGCTGAAGGGCAGAAGCGATCTGGCCGGCACCTTGCTGCATCCTCTAACAAAACTGAACAGGCTGTCAATTGTTGTTAGAAACATGGCCAGCGTGGCCAGCGAGATATTCTCGAGGCAGACGGAGTTGCGGCAACTCTCGCTGGACTGCTCGCTGAAGAATAGCAGTGTGGAGATGTCCTTGCTCAGCTCCAAGGAATTGTGGCACATGACGAAGCTACGCGGCTTTGAGCTGCACAACTGTGGCGACAATGTGCCAGCCGAGCTGTTCTGGAAATCGGAGAATCTCTCCTACATTGGCATTCGCAGCAACATCAGCTACATAGGCAGGGATTTCCTCAAGGCGCAGAAGCAGCTGCTAATGCTGCACTTGGAGCGCAACAACATTGCCAGATTACCGGACGAACTATTCCATCACTCACCAATGCTGCTCGAAATTCATCTGGCCCACAACAATCTGGATCGCATACAAGGGTAGCTACTTGAGAATCTTCCAGTTCGGCTCTGTTTAGCTATTATCTGTTTTCTCTTTTCTAGGGGTCTCTTTGATAAAATTAAGAATCTGCTGGTTCTGAATCTGGAGCACAATCCCATAACAACTATAGCGTTGAATGCCTTCGCCACAATACCCACTGCTCGCATTTACATCGGCGATCTATTCAAGCAGCTGAACAACCAGGAATGGATGCGCTCCACCAACGCTACAATCTGCGAGGAGGAATTCATCAACGGCGTCTGTCTGTACTGCAAACGGGATGAGTACCTCGATCACTTTGCTGTCAAGGAAAACTGCAACAAGCCCAACGACCCTGGCAAACTAATCGAAGTGCTCAATCGCAAAGTTTTTGAGCATCGCTCAAAACTGGTGAACACTTTTTGAACTAAATCAAATTGAAAACAGTAAGTAAAAATTAAATAGCAAATTGGTAAAAATATGCAAATTTAAATTAAAATGTACAAATTCGTCTCTGTTCATCAAGTAATTATCTGTTTAGACTGTGTTGGAGAATTTAATCAGATTTATTTTGAATATCTTATAAGCCATATCTTATTCGCCTGCTTCTGTTTGCTTGTGTGTCTTGCAACGAGCATAAGTTTATCGATTTTAACTTCGCTTCTCAAATTACATTTTCAGTTGCCAACCCTGCAGAGTCGAGCGCATTGAAAATGAAATAAAAAGTTACTAGATGTATAAACAATATTAATATTTGTTGCTTTCTTTGAACGCTGGCGATAACAAGCGAAAGAGAAAGTAATGCCCTCGCAAAGAGTAGGTTTGGGTTTGGGTTTGGGAGATGGACTGCCGCAAAGGCAACGTCATATTTTTATATATAAATCATGAAGAAAAACAATTTATCTTGTGATTTGTAGCAAGGGATGTTCCGTAAAAATGTACAAAACTTTGCGTTTGTTCATCTGTTACTGTTCCATTAATGGAAACGGGCGCAACATGTCAAATTTAATAATGCCTAAGTTTTCCCGCCGAAGCAAAGATTGTAAGTGAAAGTTACACAATCCCAGTTTTGTACAATGAAAATAAGGTAATTTATGCAGGTTAACTCAACTACACTGAGCACCAAAACAACCGATTTCAGTCTCCAGATTGCTATCACTTGTGATACAAAAAATGCCCCCAACTTTGCCAGACACGCAGACGCGCAGCAAAAATGCCTTCGCCCTGCTCTTATTATTCGTTATGTAAATCACATTTGACATTTGTTATTGGGGTAAAAGGGAACCGTTTACGGAAGAAGAGTCTGAAGAAGGTGTTGACAACTCATAAATGTCAAGACCATTACATGTTCAACACAACTGGAAGTTCAATTTAGATAATCGAACGTCAATAAATATTCCTTGCTCAAAGAATAAAATTAGAAGGAAAAACAAATATTCTTTTTTAATTTAGCCATCAGTTATTATAATTGTCTGATTGTAGAAAATTATTTATGAGGCAAATCTATATAGATATATACATATACATTTGTTAGGCATTCAGTTATTCATTTTTTTTCCTTTGTAGGAAATTGTTTGCGTATTTTAGTATAACATTGAACTTAAGCAAACCATTGCAGTTCGATCGTGTTGGATCCTTGGTCAATACTTAGCCATATCAGGCACTGTCACACACATACTGGGTGTTACTCAACATCGATATATGTTTGAAGTCAGCGTTTGAGTCACATTTGCGCATTAATGCATGCTATAACTCATGGGCTTGACTTACGCACACTTTCAGTTGGCGTCGGCACTCTAATCTTAATTTGCTGTTTGAGGTGACACTAATGAAACGCAGGAAGGGAGGAGGACCACACTACACAAAATGCATTTCTGGCTTACTCGGGATTCTCCCTCCAGTCTGATAGACATTATTGGTTGTGCGACATACTAAAGTGCAACTGATAGCAGCTCTCGATGATAGGGTAGCATTGAGTGTGGCCTTCGTTCAGACTTATTGAATAGAAACTATATTTGAGGTAGTTACAGTACAAAATATTGTATTGATTCGGAATTAATATCAATAACTAGACATCCACTGGACAAGTCTTATGGTCTTGCTCCATATCTGGAGAGATTTAATAATGATATTAACAAACAAAAGACACTACTTTAATTGCCTTTTTATGTTTGCAGCCGATTTGTATTCAAAACCCAACGTTCTATCCTAACAAACATAGCGTACAGTTAAAAGACAACTCTGGCTTATTCACAAACGTAGCTATGTTCGAATATCTGGCGGATTAATTTCAAAGCAATACCAACTGAACGAACTGCGGCCTTATAGGCTGCTCTTATCGCTTTGTACACTCAGAAAAATAGTCGCTGTGAAATATGGTTAATCGCTTTACAAATTAGAAAGTTTATTTTTTTTAGTAATTTCTAATTATAAGAAAAAAGAAACTTCTAAAAATTAGGAACACTAAATTTAAAAAACTGTAAGTTTTTTGCCTACTTTTTAAAAATTGTATCTATTATTACGATTCTAATTTGAATATTTCTAAATATGCGAATCCCGATTCTAGGAAAAACTATATTCGAAAATTCAGAAACAAGTAATGAAATTTCTTGACTCGGTTTTCATTTAAGAGATTAGCTGTTGTCTGACTTAGAGGCCGAGTCGCTCAGACGAACCAAGGATCGCTGGATCGAATCGATATAAAATTGTAATTTTCTCAAGATAAATTATATAAATTTATTTAAAAGCTTTTTAAAATGCATGCATATGTAAAATCATGAAGTATTAATTTTATGTTAACAAAATAATCAACAAAAAGCTAATATTATGGTATATACATACATATGCCTTGCCTTGCGAGTTTCGAAAACTCAGTTCGATTTTTTTCGGAGTGTAGGCTGCGTTTATCGCTTTGTAGAGGGCAGACGACAACAGCAGCAGCCGGCAGCCAGCAGCCAGCAGCCGGCAGCAGCCAGCAGCCGGCATCAGGAACAAACAAACGAAAAACACAAACGCCGTATGCGAAATTTATGGCCATCAAGCTTCATTTTGAAGCGGGCCACCGACTGCTCGACTGGTGAACTGGTCGACTACTCGACTGGTCGACTGGTCGAGTGGTGAACTGGTGGCGGAGCGTGGATTCTGTCGGTGAGTCCCGGTACCGTGTTGGCTGTCTACTCGTATGGCTGACTAGAGTCAGTCGGTGGCTGGCTTGGCATTTGTAATGCCTAAATGCTTTGGCGAATTGATTTTTGGTGTAAACGATGTGCAATTTTAATGGATTGTGCTGCCAGATAAGAGACGCATGCAAACGGCTGGGGACTTAGACTTGGATCTGGGCCTCGGTCTGGACAGCCGGTTGACTGTTGACTGTTGACTGGCTGGCCACCACTTGGCCATCCCGAATTTTGTCTCGTTTAATTGAATTTGTTTTGATTAGTTGTAGCTGTGCGTTCTTAGTATGGATGAGCAGCATGCTGCAAATGCAACTTAAAGTGTGTGGCATGCAGCTTGACAGCGACTGGAATTTTAAAGTCTGCCTGTTGAAATGTGAACTTTTCCCTCTGATTTAAAAGTATGCACAGTACGGAATAATAAAAAAAAGTATCATCGTGCTGTCAACCTTTTTTAGCCTTGAGGCGACTTTGCCGACAAATTGACATTGTTCATATTCATAACAGGGCAGCAAAAAATGCAAACCAGTAACATGGCAAAAAATGTCAATTTAAATATTTTCAAATATTTTAACAAGGCATGCCAAACCCAAGCTGTGTGCGAAATACAAATTGTTCAAATTTGTAGCCAAATGGCACAAGCAAAAAAAATATTTAATATAAAAGGTGCAAAAACTTTTTTAATTAATTAACAATAAAAATGTACCGCTTGGAAAAACAATGGCAACGATTTTGGGAGCAGTCCTGCAACCCATAGCAATTATCCAGTGTCTAGGATTAGTTCTAGTTTATTGTCCGGCAGCCCAAACAAAAGTCAAGTGGTGCAATTAGAACTCGAGAAACAAACAAATTGAATGTCCTGCCGTCTGGTTCAAGTGAATGACAGGATAAGGAGCATGAGCCCAAAGTGCAGGCAATGCAGTTAACTTGTTGATTTTTATAGCACTATTCTACAGCCAACATGATTTTATTTTGTTGCCAAAATATTATTTTTGAAGTTTCAATTATATTTAGAAAATGCTTTAAAAGAACTGAAAATTTCTTACATTTTATTTATTTAATTAATTTTTTCTTTTCTTCTTTACGCAACACACTTAAAATTTGTTAACAATTTTGATTCAGTAAATCCAAACTTTGAATTATAAATATTTGTCGAATTTGTGTTGCATTTAAGCAATAAAATGAGTAATGAGAATTTGAGTAATAAATTGCAATCGGCAGTTTGAAATGAATATTTTGTTGGACAGTGTTACCCATGATTAGGGGCCTCCCTGCACCTTGCAATTTCAATTGTTTGCCCGTAAAACTCAATTTGTGAACTGACACAGAGGCTGTGTGCGCATTTCAATTAGAATAAGATTGACAGCTAAGCACTGGCTGCTTGTCCAGGAGCATAACAATGGGCCCAAGCATGGCTTTAACGAGACTCCTCCTCTGGTTAGACGCCTTTGCACTTGGTTTGTGGTTTTACGCATTTAATTGAATTTAATTGACTCGGTTTTCGTCGAGGGGCAAGCATATGGTGGCCAATGCAATTTCGTTGGGATTGGTTGCTGTCGGTCTGCGTGGGACTGAGCCTTTAAGATGTATGCACATTTTAAATGAACAAATGTTGCATGACTTCTTAGTGGAAAAATTGCAGCTGTCAGCGTTGGCTTGAAATATGATTTGTTGGCTTTAGGCATGACCTGTAAATTATTCAAATAAATCATAATGCCTAACATATTGCTACTGACATGGTTACACTGTTGTGTTACATAAAATTAAAAATATACAAATAACGGATAACTTAGGCACTCCGAAGATTATATACCCTTGCCGGAGTTAACCTGTATATTTCACCACAAAATTAAAAAACTGACTAATGGCTCCTTGGAAAAGTATATGGTAGCAGTCAAATGTTTAAAATTGTTTGTTGTTCATACAAGAACTCATCGTTCGACCGATTGTTAATATGGCAACTATATGAAATAATGGTCCAAATTAGTTGCCTTCGATATTCGGATAAAATAATTATGATATTTGACAAGTTTCATAAAGCTGTAAACAGAGGTTCAACTATGAATAGAACTAGATAACTAAATTGATTTGGTAGTGATGATAATCAAAAATATTAAGTATTCTTATATTTATTTATTTAATATTTATATTCGTGATGAAATCAAAGACGAAATTAAAATACTCTTTACAATACTCTTTACATTTAAACTAATGTATTCATTACCTGAGGTATGTTGCTGAAGTACTAATTATTCAATTTATTTCTTTATTGCAGTTTTCCAAGAGCGAAAAGCTAAAAAAAAGTGAACAACCCTCAATATAATAAACAAATATTTTGTTAAGCATATTACGAATCAAAGTGCATAATTAGTAATGTCATGACAGGCAAACTATTCTATCAATAAAGCCTAAATATATTCGAATAAAATATGTTTTTTTACTAATCTATTCTTTCAGCTGAACACGACTTTAATTATTTATTTGCCATGACAGCGAAAGAAGAAGATCACTTATGTAAATCAATTAATGTATTACTTAAGAAATTAGCAACTTGGCCAAAAACAAAATAAATACTTAAAGAGCTTACCTAGGCCAACATTTTTCTTGATGAACATCAATCCCAGCTGAATGAGCTAGTTCCACAGCACATAACTACATATATACAGTGAGTCACAGTTCAAAGCAAGCAGCGTGAAAGAAAAAACGCAACTGCCTGCCATAAGCTATTTATTCATTATTTTTCAGAAATTCCAAAGACCGATGGTAGGTATATATATTACCCACCAAAATTAATATATTACCCCAATTAACTGGGGTTTCCCCACCCGCTAGGAAGAATTATAAATAAATGTTGCCTACTTCCAGGCGTAGTTCATTTGAAGCAGGTACATTGTGGGCACCTGGACGCCATAAAACCCGGATTTTTTACCTAAAGTTGAGTATTTTCGGTATAAATAGACAAATCCTTTGTAGTCTGTTTAGTTTTATCCTGCATCTCGGGTGCAACAAGCCAACAAGGACTATGGACAAATAGACCACCATTGAACTACGGAAACTCATCCTGGAACACCACAAAAACGGATATTCACATCGCCAAATAGCTGAAATGGTCAGTCTGAGCAACTCAACTGCGTATAACATCATTCGGCGCAAATCGGATTGAGAACAAGGGCAGAATGGCACCAAACAAGATTTTCACCGAAGAGGAAGAGCAAAGGATCATCAGGAAAATAAGGGGATCTCCCAAGCTATCGGCTCCAAAACTGAATCAACAGGTGCAGGATGAAATGGGGAAAAAGTGCTGTGTGGATACTGTGCACTGGTTTCTGCGTCAACATGACTTAAATGCCCCAGTACCAGGGAAGAAGCCCTTTGTAAGCGTGAAAAATATAGGGACTAGGATGAAGTTCGTCAAAAACCACTTGGACAAGGATCTGGAGTTCTGGAACACAGTTATATTTGCAGACGACTCCAAATTCACCATTTTTGACTCGGACGGGCGGAATTATGTGTGGCGACAGTCCATTACTGACCTGAATCCCAAACACGTAAAGGCAACAGTCAAGCATGGTGGAGGAAGTTACATGGCTGGGTATGTATCTCGTCAGCCGGATTCGGGAATTTTGTGATTTTTGAAACAACAATGGACAAGAATGTGTACTTCAACATACTAAAGGAAAATTTACTCCAAAGTGCCGAGAAGGTAGGAATCCGACGTACTTTCCGGTTCAACCAGGACAACGATCCCAAGCATAAGGCCAAGATAGTACAGTCCTGGCTCATCAGGAACTGCCCTACATGATAATTCCGCCGGCCCAGTCTCCAGATTTAAATGTCATTGAGAATTTGTGGGCTCTGCTGCAAAATAACATCCGGAAAGCCCAGCATATCCAGCAAAGAAGACCTCAAAAATGCTCTGCGGGAAGAGTGGAGCAAAATCAGCCCAGAAGCTACCAGGAAGATGGTATTTTCCATGAATAATAGGTTAAGGGAAGTTGTTAAGGCTAAAGGATATCATACTAAGTATTAACATCCTTATTTAAGTTAATATACGCCAAATATATTATTTTATTTATACTGTTCCAAATAAAATTTCCCCTCAAAATAGGGTACTTTTTTACATAACTATACCTAGCGGGTGGGGAAACCCCAGTGTATTGGGGTAATATATTAATTTTGGTGGGTAATATATATACCTACCATCGGTCTTTGGAATTTCTGAAAAATAATGAATGATTAGCTTATGGCAGGCAGTTACGTTTTTTCTTTCACGCTGCTTGCTTTGAACTGTGACTCACTGTATATGCATATATTTACATATACATATATCTGGTGGTATGGTCCCGTTTGAGTCGACATTCGACTAAAACTGAACACAAAAGCATACCATTTGTTATGCGAGTATGAGACTAATATTTGCCAATATGCCAAAACAAAACGACTCACATAAAATCACAATAAAAATAAAACAAAGCACAAACACGAGCTATCAAAGCGTAGCATTCCCCAATATCACACATTGGGGGGATGAAAAGAGAATGGGGATGAGAATGAGGATGAGGATGAGGATGAGAATGAGAATGGTTGGGCAACATGGTTGGGTGGCGATATGCTGAAAGCTTTTACATGGTATCCAGTATGCATGCCATTGTCTTCTGGGCTGTGTGTTTACATGCTCAATTTTTGGCACGCGATATCCTTTTGGCTCCTGTTGGCGCTGTTTGCCGTCAAAGTGCTGCTGCTTTTATATTTTTTGTGTCTGTCTGTTTGCTGGGTTGTTTGCTTCCGTTGGACTAAGAAATGCTCTGACACCTTTGTTTACACTCTGTTTACATGTAGGGGGTTTCTTCTACGAACGTGTTCCACGTAATTGTTGCCATTGCATTGTTAGTCGAACAAAAGACAAGCCTTGTAATAATAACATTTCTCGATTCACATTAGTTTGAATTTATTAGCTGCTCGCCGTTGTGAATATTTAGCAACATTATCAAATTCTCTGCCTGACGACAGTTAATAGGTATCAAATTGTAAACAGAATTCCACAAAAATGCTGCTGGCAATCTTCTGTTTATCATATCTTCATTGCAGAGACAAAGCGAAAACTACCCAAGAAGCAACAAAAGGAATACAAATTTTTGCAGTTTGCAACATGAATGCTCAACTATGGCCTTGATACATTGAACAACCAAAGGAACAAACTGGATTCGTTCAGTTTTGATTACATTTTGCGTTATATTGTTATGGCTAAATGAAAATTGGTCAAGATTCATTTTTAAAATCTGACAAGCATAACTTCTGATTATCTGAAAAATAAATATGTGTTTTCTTATACCACTATAATCTAGTTTTACCCATCAAATATTTAAACAATTATAATAACCCTATGGCCTGTAAACAACAGAGCAGCAACCAACCAGCCAGAAGTTGAGCAAATCGAAATTGCACATAAAATATGCATTTGTGGTTCTGTGACCAGATTCGATGGGCCAACCTACTATTTCAGCCATTCCCTAAACACCAAATTGACGTAAACAATTAAAAATGCTTGAATGCACTTAATTATTTTGTTGTTTATTCGTGTAAAATATCACATTCTAATCAAAAATGCAATCGAAAAATACTTGGTAGCAAAATAATTAAAATTATCCAACCGAACAAATCAACAAACAGAACAAAACATTACATCCAAAAATACAAATAAAAGAAAAACAAACACAGTTATTAATTAATATATTAATTAACAATAGAACCAATTAATTCCTAAACAATTTATTTTCAGCTTTATGGTCTGGTAATTACAATGCATTTTTCATATTTTTCTTTTTGTTTTAGCAAAGCTCAAATTAGAACTGCTTTAAACAGTAGGCCAACTTCAAGGTTATAATAAAAATGTGTTATTGTTTACCTAATATTTGTTGCATATATATATAAATTAGTTCAGCATCAACATCAGAGTTAAGCTAAGCCCGTGTCCTTTTTACAACTTGTATGATTCCAAAATTGGACACTGTTAGTGTAATGAGTATGGTAATTTGTTGATACAACAAACAGGAGATAACAACAAAAAGAACAATCGTCTACCCCTCAACCCTGCCTCATTAAAGTTTAAATAGAAATTAAGTGTGTTAATTGAAACATTAGAGCAATAAAAAAAAAGACAGCAACATTTTGTTGCTTAATTTGCATGCAAATTAACTCACAGAAGTCACAGAAAACATTTTTCGCTTGGACGTCAAAAAAGAAATTCAGGTCTGGGTCTCTAAGCTGACAAGCTAAGAACAATCCGAAGGACGAAAGCAAACCACCCTTGTGCTATGCAGACAGCAGTCAACAGACAAGAGACAGCAGACAGCCCATAAAGATAGAACCATTAAGACGTTTTAATTCCTGATTTCGCACCCCACCAACAGCTGACCCAGCACTGCACCCCAACCACAAAACACCACAAAACACCATCGACCAGTCTCAGTTTGCAGTTTGCGACCCACGCGCTGTCGATTTCCGCGCTTTATGCTTCATGCACACAAAAACCTATTTTTATACTCTAACGGAGAGTCGTAATATATAATTCATTATTTATTATTATTAGTATTTATTGATCATATAATTATTTTATTAATATTTAAATTTAAAAAAGAAATATATATATATCGGAGTCGCACAAAATGGTCTAAGATTTGTTGCCTGAATTGGGGAATATGCTGGAAAAAACCCAATTTAAAACCAAAATAAAATAATTCAAATTTTTTAAGATGCCCAACCAAAAATGCATTTGAAAATCTTATTAACGAAACAGGACATTCATTATTGAGTACTTAATGAAAGTAATAGAGGACTCTAAATTGTTTACTTTTCAATTTCCTTTTCTATTTTGGTTAATTGTATATATCATATTTGTTTCGAATGTTATCCACAGAAGCAGGGAATAAAGCAGACAATATAAATAATAGTCTATTAATAATAATAGTATATTAAGAAGAGTATATGAAATTCGATGTGAGAAACATCTAATTTTTTCTCTTTTCGTATTTTTCTTTTTAATTTTGTCTTTTTTATGCCGTTAAGGCTCATTAGATTTGCAAAATGATTTGAGACTAGTCCTGTTCGTGATTCTGGCGGTCATTAATGTTATTAGATTCCAGTCCTTTCTCTGCGCGCATTTTATTTTCACACAATTTTATTTTGTGACTGTAATTTGTGTTTATGATATCATTTTATGCCACATTACTGACGACTTATTGATATAAGAGTGGAGAATTTATTCAACAGTCAGACTGTCACTTAATGGCAACGAAAATAAACAAAGCACACGTTACGCGCTGCTATTGTCAAAACATCCGTTTGAAAAATGCCCATTTGTATTTGGGTCTCAGACAGTGGCATGCCCCAGGGTGTGGCATTGTGGGAGGTGGCCAACACTTAACAAACAAATTTTGACAGCAATTAGAGAGCAGAGTATGTGGCTTCTGCTTCTCTCTTTTTTTTTAATGTAAATGAAGCGAAATTAAAAGGCAACTGTTGACAAAAGCAAAATGAAAATCGCCACAACCCCATCACCACCAAATGGTCATGTGTGGAAGTCAGTGGTCAGCTACCAAACACGCAGCTTCAATATAAAATGTTACGTTGGCGGCATCAAAGTCACGCACGTGCCGGGGCGGAGGAGTTTTGGCAGCAAATGCGTTTGACACCTTCAAAAAGGTCACAAAGCAGCCCAAACAATTAGACAGTTCGAGCTGCTGACCAGCTGCTGGCCACAGGCCTCAACAACTGACAACTGGCACGCCCGAGCTTCACTCTCAGGCCAACCCAACACCATCGTCTGCATTGTTGTGTATTATCAAAATCAGACTCTTGATTTCGATTGAAATAAATTTGCACTTGAAATTTGACACTTTCATAGCTACAAAACTGAATTTATTAGGTAAGTTTAAAGTGTTTTGCTAATGCATGAGTAGATTATATAATAAAAAATAAACAAATAAAAATAATTATAAAAATAAAAAATTCCTTAAAAAATATTTAATGAAATAGTTCAGCTTGTTGTAAATCTAAACTAAACTTGTTCAAATATTTTTTTTTTTTTCGAAAAATTAATTAAATTTCAACAATATTTACTATCGGCTTACAATTTTATCTCATACTTATAAGCAAAAGTTTTAATACCTGTGAATAAATAAAGTTAACCTTATAGTCTGGATTGGGAGCATAACCAACCAAAATAATATATCATATCATATCAGTGAACAAGTACATAACTATTCACCAATATAGAATCCTTTGGAATGGTTTGGGAACATAACCAAATAAAAAAATATCCACAGGGATTACCTTCGCAATTCGTTAAGGACAAAGTTAATTTGCTCGGAACAACAAATTTAATCATTTTTGGCGAACTAATGTAATTAAATGAAAAGTGTGCAAAATATCTATCTCGTACTCTATCTCGGATACTTGTATGTACGTAGATACATCAATTCTTTTACACTGACGATACTCATCCATAAATCTGAAGCACATAAAATGGCTTAGGCCACGCCCAACTCGTTTTCTTCATGGTTCTTTTTTGGTTCTGGATGCAAAGGCAAAAAATAATTAAATGACAAACTAATCTGCGTCCAAGCCTTTATTAAGCACTAGCAATACCAGGGGGAAACAGAGGCACAATCTGATAGAGTTACAGTTATTAGAGTCCATGTGGTGGAGGATGGCATCGCCCAGCAGAGGTCGGAGAGGCTGTCAAGCCTTGGCTGCCGTCGGGTTATATGTCTCCGTCTCTGCTCCTTTGGCCTTGTGCAAATAATTATTATTTTTTGCAAACTATAAATCTGCTTACAAAATATTTTCATGGATTTCTCTCGACGGCACCCACAACGATGAAGCAATTTTCGGCGCAGTGAGGGAAACACGATGGTGTACAAGGCTATGCTGCTGGAAGCTTTGGAAGTGATATACATTTTTCAATTAAAAATTATAGTCTACTGAAATTGGGCTTCGTCGCGACGTGGGCTACAGTTTGCCATTGCTATAGGGGCTGGCGAAAGAATCTTTGCAGGCAACCACCATCGCTATATATTTAAATATATATATAGACAAACATATATAGAAGGCCACGAATATTCATGGTAAGTAACATTTGATAAATTTAACATCAATAATAAATAAAAATGAAAATTAAATTAATTTGAGT
The DNA here is from genome assembly GCA_035044325.1 of Drosophila nr. medialis 2 BK-2023a. Lineage (NCBI taxonomy): Eukaryota > Metazoa > Arthropoda > Insecta > Diptera > Drosophilidae > Drosophila > Drosophila nr. medialis 2 BK-2023a. The sequence continues at coordinate 911,030 of JAWNMH010000410.1, read as the reverse complement.
ATTTGCTCAGTTTAAAGTTTTTCTTACATATAATAATTCAGCTTACCAACAAATCATCTTTGCAACGGCAGCTAAATTTTATATTGTTTAGATCCGATATTGACATTATTCCTCAAATATTTTATTACATCAAAAAACCTTATGCTTGAAAATGGACGCAACTCCTCACCAAAATGGGCAGAAAATCTGTTTAAAATGGTTATTGCATTTTTATGCAAAACATTGTCAGAAACTGCTGAGTACAATAATGGAAACAAAAAACCCAAAAATAAGGAAGAGCTCCCCGCGCGGTTTGTCGACTGTCATAAAAGAAGAAATTTTAACATTTAAAAGCTGTAATTTTTGAGCATAATGGGATCAGAGACGCACCCAAAGGTAAAGAAGTCATCAAAATGTAACTCAAGACATTTGACGCGGCGGGGTGCGACTAATTTGTGTCCACGTCCTGCATATCCTAATTTTGCTATTCGTTACACTTTTTTGTTTTTCTGGAGGCTTTGCCAGATTGTATGGGTAGCCCCCATCCAGCCAACAGATCATTAGGTAGAATTTACAGTTACTCCAAGGATGCAGCAAAATTATAAAAGAAAAAAAGATGTAACATTTTTTTTTGAAGTTGTACATCCAGGTAAATATTTATCGCTTTCAACTTTTATGCTGTTGATTTCCTAGTTGAGGCCTTAAGGGGTAGGTGGCACCTTTTAGATATTACTAAAATATTCGACGAACAGCTGAACCCAGCGCACAATTACCATGAATATTAAGCCACAATAACAGGAGCTGAAGTTGGAGTTGAAATTGGCCGAGTCGCAGCTGGGTTTCCTGTGGACTCATCTTGGAGGGTTGCTTAAAAGTTTTCGGCTGCGGTGTGTCGAGTTTCCGTAAATGCATTTTTAATGAAATTTATGTACGTTCGCATTAGTATTTAAAAGAATAATGACTGCGGCACAAAATGTAGCTTTAACATAAGTCGTTAAATAAATATTTATATGCAATAGCTACAATACAATACAAAACCAACAATATATAAACTAAGAGGTTCGAAATGTCAGCGTTAACCAGTTGCAGAAAAGTATTAAAGAACTTAATTCAAGTTGATGCAATCTGATGTGCTGCTGGCAACTGGAATCCAATTTAATTTCAATATTCCTTAGATTGTAGCTTAAGCTAAGGTGGTGAAGTGAAATGAATTTGCGCAAGCTGCATTTTTTTACAGAGTGTACTCAGATAATAGCAGTTAAGCCAATAACAAATAACGTAAATTCCGCAAAAAACAATTCCTATTAATTTTTTTCAACACAAATATGTTTATCGGCAGCCAGAAGATGATAGCTTACTCCATCCCCATATTTTCCAATGCATACCCCTCGGCAGTTATCAGTTCCATTTGCAGAGCCCTTCCTCTCCTCCTCCCAAACTGCAGCAAGTAAAAAGTAAAACTACCCATTACATACTCGATTTTTTCATTGTCTGTCCGCATCACCTAAGTTGAAGTACGCCAGCCAAATTGAATTCAAATTGAATTTGAACTTTTCAATTTTGGCAGTCGACGTTGCGAAGGACTACAACAAATTTTCACATTTGAAATGCGTAAATGGAATAAGAATTATGAGTTGGAAGTAGAAAAAAATACGGAAAACGAAAATGAAATTTTACAAACCAAATTATTTATGCACTTTTGGGCACCACTTTTCCCATTAACAGACAAATAAAAGGTGAAACCCGGACAGTATAATAAATGAAATGAAACATAAATTTAAATTGAAATTGAAATAGACCAAACTTTAAGCAAGCGTCAAAAGTACCGCAGGCAATCCTTTTGATGAGTGCCCTCTGCTAGGGCATTATAACTTTGACACTGAATGTGTGAGCAGCTACTCCAAAGGGCATATACACTCAGAGAAAAATCAGCAGTTGTTTTAGAAATTCGGCATACATATAACGAGAGAGAATATTTATTTACTATTTTCAGAAATTCAGAAAGGATGCCATTTATGAATCATCATTTCTATATTCTAGAAATATTTTGTTTTACTAAGAAATTTATTTCTATAAGGTAGAAAATAAATGACATTTATGGAATTTTTAATTAGGGCAAGCCTTTTTTAATTTTAAGAAAAATGTGTTCTTATATTTAGAAAATATTTCTAAGAACAAGAAAAACTTTCTAATTTTTTATCGCGATTTTCACATATCGAACAATTTTGTAAATTTCAGGTGGACTTTTTTCCGAGTGACTTAAAGCGCACGACGGGGAGCATCGTTATTGTCAATGTTGATTAAACTTTGGATACATCTCTTGCTGAATGTTTTCCAAAACCAAAACAATTATATTCATATTGTTCTATTACTATTTATCTCAAAGGGTATTAAGTCTGCCACTGCCCAAACGTAACAATTTTTCTTGTTGTGTCGCGAGTGTCGCATCAGAGTGTGCAACCCAATTGGCTAGTTATGGCAGCTAAAAGTTTAATCAGACAGCGACACCTAAACTGCATCACTCCATCGCAGTCCGGTGCAACTTTTATGAAGCAATTGTCCAGTTGATGCAGCGCAGGACATGGAAACATTGAAACATGAGAACAGGTACCACGTCTCGCATTGTTGACAGAAACATAAAGAGACGCTTGTTGTGAAGAGCAATAGAAATTACGAGAAGAGGACGAAAAGTGCGCCGAGTGCAATATCAGCAGACATTATTTTACAAATAAATTTTTATGAAGCAATTTACAAAATGTTTTTACTCCAAACGACTTTTTCACATCCTCGTCCCCCTCCTCGTCCTTGCTCGAGGCAGACTCCACTCGGTGTCCTGAGGCTTGTGCAAACATTGCACAGATTGCAATGCAGTCAAAACAGCGACACTGCCCCTCAGTTCACTTATTGCAATGTCATCGTTGCCACCAAAAAATGCCATGCATTTTGGGGCCCCACCAAAAAAAGGGATTGTTGGTGCTGCTGGTAGGAGGGACATGCTGGATATTCGCCAGGCCCACAAATGTTTATTAATTTTATTGAACAATTAATTAAATGCGGCAAATTGTTTTGCCAACCCCCCAGAGCCAGGCGCATCGTTGCGACAGCTGCAGACGATGATGATGCGTTTGTTGCATTGTGCCGCAAGTGTGCAACTCACTCGATATTAAATTACCACACAAACGAGTTGCAAGCCAAGCTATTACTGCAAATTGCATTCACAAATCCCCTGCACCAAAATACTATATCCATGTTCCAAACATGCACCGCTTTCCACTCACAAAATTCCTTCTTTGCGACATTTGAACTGATGTCAACACTTTTACTTGCATACAACAATTTACTTTAAGTTTGTTTTAAATAAAACATCAAATAAACAGATTATAACAAATTCTAGAAGAGAAAGAAGTGCGTTGAATTAAAATACAGAATTTGTGCATTGCTTGAGTTGAAACCAATAGTGGAACAAACCTTAGTTGACAGCTGTGCTGAGAAATTGATATCTTATGGTACTTATTTGAGTTTTGAGTTTAACAATGCCACCTGCCGTTTAGTGATAAGCTGAACGGTTGTTTGCCATGCCGCATATGAACTCATAACCACAACAAAGCTAAGCAAAACGGGGGTGACTTGCCTCAAAAAGGTTTCAGTTTTTTAGACTCGCACACTTACTGATATTAGCGCACTCGCTCGCTTAAGCAAATACAAATTTACATTTCGCTGCCATAAACACTTTTAAATTTGAATTGCGTTTTGCTTTTCATTTTTTTTTTTCTTTCCTTTTTTTAATGTACACATGCAAGTTTAAATTGATGCTAAGGTAAACAATTTGGAATGCCCAGACCAGACAGAGGGTCGCTCGTTTGGTCAGCCAAGTCTGTCTGTTCCGCCCGATTCCCCAATCAAGTGTGAGAAATTGCCCGAATATTGCGTGAAACAAGCAAGAGAGCCGAAGTCGAGAGTGCCAACTAGCCAACTCCCTCCCACAGCACTAAATATCCATAAGTATCGATTTCCGAGACCCGTTTTTAGAGCACATTTTGATAGGCATGTTTTCGCATAGCATACACAAATAATACACAGAAGTATATTAAATACAGACAAGGAACTTTTGAAGTTATTGAACACCTTAACAGATTTCAAAAATATGGAAAAAACAAACTAATTCATTGATCTGATATAATACAATAGCAAACACAGCTATAGCTGTTGCTGCAATTCTTAGTTTTTCAAGTTATCTTGATGCTTTTTTGGATATATCTGCTAGTTGTAAATATATCAGATTCATTCGGACTTGAGCAGTTTATTATACAGCTGCTAATTTATATTTTTCAAAAGACATTGAACAAACTCGGAATCATATCATACTTCTTTTATTTAGAGAAGGCAGGCAATTCTTTTCCATTTCGGCAATGTTCATTCGGTTCACGGCGACTTATGTAAATATGCGTAGTTATGGGCTTAACACTTGCAACCATCGGAAAGTGGCTTTGTTTTCGCATCTTGACTTCACTCCAGTTTCCAGTTTGCTGATTTATTTTTGGGTGAATAAAAGGTTTTTTTCTAGTGGGCACTTGTTGCTCTGATCTTTCCGCAACGGGTGTCCTTTCTTCTGCACACAAGTTGAAACTTTAGTTTTTGGTGGTTGTTTGTCCCAAAAACAACACACACACACACGCGCGCACACACACACACACACTTATGGAGGGCACTTCAACCCTGTCTAAAAGAAAAGCGTCGCATAAAGGGACGATTAGTGTGGAAAAAAGTCTGAGCAGGGTGTGTCGCCCTTGTTGTTTTTGTTAAATTTTGCAGAAAGTCCTCGTCGTCGCCATCCACCGACCCACCCACCCACCCACCATTCACGTACATTTTTTGTGTGTGGTGGCTTGGCGGTTTCACTACCGGTTTTTTGTTTAGCCTTTCGGGTATTTAATTTAAGCGGATTGTGTGTGTGACATGAGTGGGTGTTAAGTGGCTGTGTCACTTGCCAGCCAGCCTCGATAAGTGTGGGAAAATGCCAATGCAACAATAACAAAATATTTTGCACCTTAAACTTGTGGTAATAAGCTACAACTTTTATCAATTGCATCATTTTTACTTGATCGTCGCTTAAAAAGTGAAAAGCCAACTCTTAACGATATTCTTATCTCTCGATGTTATATATTATATGAGCTATGCGTATGAGGAAAGTCTAATATAACAACAAAGTTAAGAATCTCAATTCGATTTTTAATTGCTTTCTGCAACTGGTTTGCCAAATCCGATAAAATCTCATCAAATTAATCAGTTTAACTACTTGGCAAGGCGAGCAAAGAGCACATGCAATTAATCTAACTCAATTGACTGACTGACTGACAAACTGATGGCTTACTCAATCCAATGCCCAATCCAATGCCCAAATGTCCGCAAACTCTCTTACTAAGCAATAAATTGCTGCTGCTGCTGTTAATTTGCAATTCCCATTTCAATTTCAGTACATTTTTGCACCGAAAAATATGCCAGCGGGGATTTGTGGTTCCGTTGGCATCCGAATGGACGAAGAGTCTGGGTTCCAACCGCAAACAGTCGACGTGTTTGGTCAGTATAGCCGCCAGTCATGTGTGTGCGAGTGTGTGCGCGTGTGTTTGTGTGTGTGCATGTGGCTTCCTGTCCAAAGTCTCTGCGTCCGTTCGTTTGTAAGCCATTCATTTGTTCAATCATTCAACCGGAAGCTATACCGTTTGACACACATATACCTCATGGCCCTCACATCCTGGCAATCCGTGCACTCTGCTCCGTTGGGTGTCATATGAAACACCCGCACTCCAACACTTTCATGACACATGCAAATTTCCAGCTGCCACGCTGGCCCCTCCCCATCCCCGTCCCCAACCATTAGCAGTGGCATATCCGCATCCACATCCACATCCACATTCGCATCCTGTGCTGTGTGAGAAACGCTACCGCCGTGCGCCACTTAAATCATTTGATGCCGTAATTTGGCAATTTCTCGCAGATTTCAGTCTGACATTCGGATTTGATCAATTAATTTGAATAACACCGGTCATTTATCATGTCGCTGGCAAGGGTTGTGCCAGCAATCCGGATTATACAAAGTATAGTCATGCTATCGATGCCAACGGCTGTAGACGAACTTTAGCCTTGCCTTATTTCGTTATTCGTTATTCGTTTGCATTTTTTCTTTTTCTGTTTATTTTTTGCAATTGAGGGAATTTATTTTTGAGCAGTGTTTCCCCAGGTTTTGTGCAAAGACAGCTTATTTCAATTTAAAAACAATTTCCTCATTACACTTATTTAATATAAATATAAATCAATCTAAGAAAAATATATTATCTAAAGGCAATGAATCAACGCAGTTTAAGCAGAATATTTAAAATAATCTCTATTCATTCATTTGGGTAGGTGTTAAGAAACTTAGACAAAATCTAAGTGCAAAGGCTTTAGATCATAGTTCCTAATTCCTCGTTTTTATAGTTGTATAGAAGGACAGACACATAGATTGACTTTGACATCTGCGCTATATTTACCTATAGTTTCCTCGACAGTAAAGCAGACGGATAGACAGACTTTGACGTCTGCTCTTTTTACTTACAAATTTGAATTTAAAGTTCATAAACAAAAAAAAAACGAGGAAAAAAAGTGCAGTATAATAAATTATGAGTGGAATAAAGCCGTTTCCCAAACAGCTGCGACCATGAAATCAACATAAAAATCCATTTATATATTTCACCGTCGCATTTTTTTGTAAACATATTTTGCAGTTGATGTTTTTTGCTGCTGCTGCTGTGGTTTATTTTCTGTTTCACGCTTGTTACTCGAGTTCTTTCATATTCCTAATGCGCCCAAAAGTATGCAAAGCATCTCGCACAGACTGGGAAGGAGCAGCAGTTGTGTTTCGGTTTCGGTTCGGTTCCGCAACTTGTGCATTCATTTATCTAAGCGTTCGTGTCTTTGGCTTGTTTCTTTGTTGTTTCGCTTATTAGCTCACTTTTTTACGTGCGGTGTCTTGTGACTTTTAGCTGGGGCTCAAAATGAAAAGGAAAATCCGAGAAAAGCGACTTGTATCTGTATCAAAAGTAATAAAGGAGAGGCTGTGGGTGTGTGCAGTGCCATAAAGTATGGTTCTTTATATTAAAAACCATAATTTCGGTATTTTGCTTGTCATTTATTATCATTATTTGTGGTATAAGATATTTTGTTTGGCCAAGGAATGCAACATGAATTAACTGAATAAGCCCTGTGCCCATTTACAAGCCAATAAGTTGTAAATGGTATTTTTTAATGAAATATACATATATATATATATATATATTTACAGATAGAGGTTGCTACATAATTAAAGAACTGTATAAAATATCTTTCTTGCGAGAAACATTTATTTTTATAAATTTTTCTTATTAGATCAATTAACTAAATAATAATAAAGAAATAGCAGATAAAATAAGTCGGAAATGAGATACATATATGCTAGGCAACCTCTGACCAGATTACGTGATATCCCAAAGTCGAGCACTCTCGACTAAAGCACTTGAACTTGTTTACAAAAATACATATTTAAATCTGCAATCCTCATGCCCAAAGCTGAACTCTCAAAATTAACTCAACAAAAATCGTTTAGCAATCAAATTAAACTCGCACATAATTGTTCCCCAATGTGGCATATGGAGGATTTTGTATTTTTAGGGGAGTTACAAGACCAACGAATGTTATACGCCAATTTTTTTGTATTTTTTTAACTGCAAACCTTATTTGCATGTTCATTTTACATAATGTGTGACTGAAAAGTGCGTCAAGTCGAGCAGAGGGGGCAGGGCAAGAGACTGGTGTCACCCCAAAAGTAGAGTTACTTTTTTCTCGTGGCACTTTCTTTTATTCAAATATTTTCTTATGACTTTCCAGCTAAAATTCGATTTGAGTATATGTCAGCCAGCCAGTCAGCGTAAGCCCCCGTAACAAGTAGAAAACAAATTTCACGCTTAACAACGCGGTTTTTCCGCTGCCCGTCGTCGATTTGCATACGAAATTCGTCTGAGCATCCACAGCATCCAGAGCATTCAGGGCATCCTTGGGGTTGTTGCAACAATTACAGATGGCAGCCTCTGCTTCGGCTTCTTTTTATGCATTTCCAACGTGTCAAATCGCGCGTCAATCAATCGATGTACGCGTTCGTCCCAGCGGTATGTTTAATTTGGAAATTCATATTTCGTCGCCCATAAGTTGGCAAAACATTGACTGACTTTCACGGTGCGCTCACTTCATTTTTTATTTGTTTTTTATTTATTATTATGCCCTGGCACATGCTTTTCACAGTCGCACACACAAAAAAGGAAAAAAAGAAATGGGAAACCGCCCTGATCCCTGTTTACGATTTTTGCATGTCCTGTGCGCTGGGCTGGCTTCAATTTTACGCCGATTGGTTTTCAGCAATCGCCTGTGCAAATAAGCTGAGCAAGCGATAAGCCACAGTTCATGGATTCGGCTTGTTATCATGGCCAATATCACCCGTATAAACCGAGTACAAATTTAAATAAATACAGCCAAAGTGGAAAATAAATTGTTGATAATGCTCAATGTTAAATGTGTTTTTTATCACAGGCTTAAAAACTCAAATCGCCAATCTCTGACTTATGTTGCAATATGCCTTTGGAAATGTGCTGGTGTAAAAATACAGGAGATAAAATGTACTCAAATTCAATCACTGCAAAATTACTACTCAAGTCCCGGATAAATTTCAAGAAGAAGATTTTAGCTTTAATCAATTCTTATTCACACTTCAATATTTATTTATTTATTTTACTTTATGTCAACCAATATCAGTCGACACAGAAAAATACAAAAAGTAAAAATAAAAATTGAAAAGAAAAGGTAAATATTTAAATTTAAATATGAATAAAAAATATAAATTCGTATGTCTATATGAAAAAGGTATAATTCCTCAACTTTAAATACTGATCAAGAATATTTATACCATATTATTTTGGCTGTTAAACTTTCACATATTTAAGGGATGCAGCATGCATATTACACATTATTTAATTTGTAGAGAAAGTATTGTGGCCTTTTGGGATGAAATACATTTCATAATTATATAACCGAGTGTTGTCTGTTGCGGTATATCCGCCATATGCATTCCAAAAATGTTCAGGCATGAGTTGTCACAGCGCACCAGAAAAGTTAAAAGGAATGCATAGTTATTAAAAATTCAAGTGTTGCCAAATGGTTGTTTCTATGCCGCACGCTCCCACCCCTAGCAGAAAACAAAGAAAATGTAATGCGATACCAAATGGGTTCAAAGTAAGTTTGGAAGGAGCTAAATGAGATATGCCTACAACCAGGACGACGACGACTAGGACGAGGACGACGACAAGCCACTTACAACAATAGAAATGATTTTTGCATAATTTATTCGATGATTATTAGAGAGTCGTCGCAACGGGGACACCACTTTTGAGTGCCCCACTCGTACCCCCTTGCCACCCTTGCTGTGCCACCATCTCGGGCAAATGTCGCTTTTTATTGCAATTAGAATATTTCGCATACAAACGACAGACGACAGACGCTGGTTGGTTGCTCCGGTTTCGTGTGTTTGTGCATATTCGTTGGATTTAATTTTGTTGTCGGCACAAGTGATTATGTGCTGTGTGAGGTGCACCTTTCCAACACAACACAACTCGGATTGTGTCCCCAGTGGCCTACATGCCCCCACCGCCTGGAAGTAGTCAACACATGGGACCCTTCAAGTGGTTGCTCTCTTGCTCAGTTTTATTTCGACTTCAATCATATTTCATACGCGTCGTCTTCGTCGTTGTCGTCGTTGTCGTCGTCCTCGCAGTCATTTGGTTTATGTTTATTGTTTTGGCAGCTTTTTGCCGTGTGCCGTGGGCTCTCATACACTTAGACATAATCAAAAAAGGTAATCAACATAAAGTTGAACGTTGACAGCGATGTCGTCAACTCGCTACTACTTACACCTCTCTAATTCTCATTTGAGAAGCTCGTCCATTCCGGGTCTCACTCTCACTCTCACTCTCAGTCTCAGTCACTGCTCGTGGCCTTAAGCTTACGGCTTAGCGTCGCTTGAGCCACTTGTCACATTCACAAATGAATTAAGTGCCAAAAGCACAACTCCGACACCGGATTGATGCCGAGACGGGCTAAATGGATGACTGCATTTCTATATGAGTAACATTTCAGATTGCTCGGCACTGAACCACCTTTTTCTTATACAAATACGATTGTATCAGATTAACCCTATATACAAATAAATGATTAAATATATTCATTCATTCAGAATGTAAAATAATTAAGAAATTAAGCAGTTTGTCGCAACAAATGCATTATTTCACGTACTCCCAATGAAACTCTTCCTTCCTTAAATTACATTTTCAAACCTATTAGCTATCTCCGGTGAAAACTGGTAAACTTATCTTACGCCACATGTTTAGAGATTTGCCTATTTTCTAAGTCTATGTATTTTTCAGTCTTCTTCTCAGCGTTTTTACTTTATGCTTAACCATTTTTTGTTGATTCTGTTTTTTCTGGGTTTCCCCAATCCTTGCAATAAATATTGGACCATCTTACATTTTAGATGGATTTGTTTATTAAATACTTTATTTTATTTTCTTTTTTTCGTAACAATTTTTTAATATAAATTCTCCAAAAATAAATAAATATTAAAGTAAATATGCAATAAACAGTAACATTTTCATAAATTTCAAAATAATGATTGTCAATAGCAATGCCATCTTAAAGCCAATGATTGAAATGCATTGCTTGTTATCTAAAAAGGGGCTTCATAAAATGTATCCCCAAATAGCATATTAGCACATACACCTTTTCAAATACATGTTATGCTCACATCTTCTCCCCATTGTGTTACTTATGTGTATTAAATTCAAATTGATTGATCAACTCATTCGGTTTGTGTTTCGTCAAGCGGAAGAATTCAATTATTCAGTAACGGAAAGCAGCAACAAGGTGGGGCATTTGAGTTGTGGCAGGCACTCTGCTATGCCTTGATTAGGGGACCGCTGTGGTCATAGAAAACATTTAAAAATCGCTTCTAGCCATGGTGGCTCCAAAATAAAGAAAGGGATAATACAGCATGCAAAGAATATATTTTAAAGCGACCACTTTACTTGTTAGCCACCATGTTTATACACAGTTCCAAGCGATTTTAAAATATTTTCCATGATCAAAGAAGTATTAACAAAAAAATGTGTGATGCTGTTAATTTAAAAAATGATTATTTGAGTATATTTAATGATGTGAAGTGTCTACTGGCCTCCATCCCATTTTCGTGATTGATTAAATTATATGTTGTGGCGACCACAATGAACGTCTCGAAATCAAAACAAACACTTGTGCAGCCCTGGTGCAACCCTGGGCAAGCAAAGCGAACCCTATCAATGCCCCCTCACACACTGTTCCGCACTGTTCTTTTGCATGCTCATTTTGCGGCTGTTCAGCACTTAATTAAATCATAAATAAGCATAAAGCGACGCATCGACAATTAAACAAACATAAAAACGAACCGAGTGGTAAGCAATTGCCCCAAACCCAGAAAGCAGAAAGCAACCACAAACAGAAAATTGCGCACTCAAATGACCAAAACGCAGTCAAAATTGCATTTAATTAAGTCAATTCTCGTGTTGCCCGGTCACAAAAGCCATTGCATACTTTTGGGATTTGGGGGCATTCCAACATACACTCCCCGGAGAGAGTATATGTATAAATGTATATTGCCTGAACTCTGCACCTTACCATGAACTCAATCTGGCTGCTACGATATTTCTATACTCTGTACCAGGCCTCTTGTAATGTTGATAACAGTCCCTTAGTGATGTAGTGCTAAGACTGTAACATAACATCTTTAAACTAACATGCAACCATGTACTTAACATAGACATCGATGTCGATCGCTGTCAATTGTGTAATCATCAACAAAAAGAAGAGGAAGAGTGAATCGTTGTGAATAATGAAAAGAGAGCGAGAAAAGAGAGAAGTGTTTTAAAAAGGAAAATCAATTTGTTTCGACTGCTACAGCTCCGATTTCACAATGAAGATTTGCGTCGGCACTTCAATGTAAGTAATATTAAAAAAGTATTAATACGACAATTCGAGGCATTTGTTGAAAGAAACATTAGAAAGGGTACAGGAGCTTCGGTGTGATGAGGCCCACATTGCTATCGTTTTGTTTTGACTACAACATCTGACGTTTAGTCTGTGTGTGGTCTGATAATGACGTGTCCAAGTGAATGATAATAATGACAATGATGACAACTGAATACGGCTCCTTCCATCGACCACTGGTCATTGACTGGGGCTCGGTCGCAATGTTTATTTTCATTACTGAAATTGCATTCGAGTGCCAACTGCCAATTGACGGCCGCTTAATAAAGTCCTATTCTCACTCCTAGTACAAATCTATGCCCCTCTCTCCCTCATCCATTTGGGGCAACACTCTGTTTGTGTTTACGTCCGCTGCATTGTTGTTGTTGCATTGCATTGTTTGAGCTTCCCCGCCCCAAACATTGCTGCAATTTGCCTCATTTGAGTTTGCATTTGGCTTTGGTTTTGGTTTTGGACATTTGCCCTCGGCTCACACCAGTCCCATGCCCAAGTCCGGCCTGGCTCCATACATATATCAAAGTTTGTGCAGCCAAAATGCCGCGGTGCAACTGCCGGGCAATGTTGTGAGTGTTATCATCAGCATCGACGGCTGGCAGCAGGGACAGTTAAACATGTGCTGGACAACATTATCGATGCAGGCGCTCCTCGTTAGGGAGACGACTACGGCTGCCCCAGTCGCCATCGAGTCTGTTCTTCGTCAGTGAGCACGCGCCTAATGCAAACACTTTGCAAACAGAAATGAAAGCATAATATTGAGCGCATCTAGTAGTGATGAGGAAACAGGAGGAACAGGAACTCCCAGCGGTTGACAGAGTGAGGAATACATTATGGTTTAAGGGGAAAGTGTGTGAAATTTAAGACATTGTAGGCCACCAAGTTTATTTTAATTATCAAGCTTAATAATAATAATAATCAAGTTGGAAATGTTTGAACGATTGAGTTCAGCCTTCCCCAATCAGTTTATAACTACTACGAAATCAAATTAAAATCTCTTTAAAACATCAATAATGAATATTTAAAAAAAAAAAAACTTAATTCTGATTTTCAATGTTGTTTTCAACTAGACGGGAAAAAGCAAAAGTCTTTTGATTTTAATAATGATATTATTATTGTTGATCAACTCGACTTAAGACTGATTAAGAATATTTATAGTTATGTGATCGGAGATTCTTCCTGCTATCTTTTTTAAGTACATTACACAAATTGAACTCACAATATTCAAAGCTTTTTTTTATGTTAACCATTACTACAAAGAAAGTTTAATCAGTTTTTAATTGAAAACTATCATAAAATTTAACAATAATATTGAATTTCAATTATTTACTCAGCTAGCGCAAAGCAATTTTACTTTAAGAACAAAATAAAAATGTGGAAATTGTTTTTTTTTTTAATTACGAGAAAGTTGATAGGTTTGATTATGGTTGGTTTCTGAAAAATTTCACAAAATAATGAATTTGAAATTATTAAAAACCAAAATTTAACTAAGGCTTGCAAACAAAAAAAAATAAATTCCTTAAAGCAACTTTTGATTTGTTAAGGTTTGTATTTGCAACACTAGTGATAAATATTTTTCCCATAATATTCTTATGTAGTATAGTATAGTAAAATAATAAATACATATCAATCAAATTATAATTGCTGCCAAGGCTTCTTTCTGTACAGTTACAATAATAGTTGCATGAAAAATAGCGCAAAGAGTTATCAAATGTTTGTAACTTGAGTTGCGGGGTAAAGTTTGGATAGCTAATAAGCAATATTTTTGCCAGAAGAAATGAGCAATAAATATGCAAGATGCGAAAGGGGTTGGTAAATAACAGCTACACAAGAGGAAAGCGCTGCTGCGCGTCTCTTAATCAGTGAATAATTCGGTTACAGGAAAATAATGTTTGGCCAAATATTAAAAAAGAGCAAAACGAAAGAGACAGACGCTCCCCATGTCTGCTGGGGGGTTGAAGCAGGAAGAGTTGACAAAAATCTCAGCAGAACAGACAAGGAGCATGCCGAGGACGACGAAGCCGAAGACGTTTGCCATCACGTAAATAAAAATTATGAAAATAATAATGGGAAAAGGATTAAGACGCCCGTCTACGGTCGTACGCATTTTCCAGTCACCCCTCCCTCGCTCCACAAGTGTAGGCGGGTGGTTCTTGGCAAGCAGACACGAAAAGCGTAATTGTATTCACCACAAGCAAGTCCAATGCTTGAGCTACAACTGCATATACCCTTAAATAAAGTTTGTCTTTATTTGTATACGATATATTTGAAATAAGAATATTGTTTTGTGTTGGTTTGGTACGTGTGGTGTTCAAATTAACTACGTTTCTGATTGATAAGATTACAGATATTCAAGATTTTCATTCGAGTTTGTTCGAAAGTCTTGCATGTGCATTTTAATTGTACACGTCGCATATACCCCACTGTGATTTTTTGGCTATCGAAAAACATACGACAACGGCAGAGTCGACAAGAAACGAATACGACGTCTTTGGCTGTAAAAGGTTGTGACGCTTGGCGTAACTACACTCTGAAAATATATCCCTGAAATCAGGGTTTTTCTTGACTAAATTTCAGAGCATAATTTTCTAAAATTTAGTAAATATATATCTAATTTCCATGAATTTTTACATAAGTGTACAAAGCAACTCCCTGACATTAGCGTTAATTATCAATGAACATAATTACTTTAAGATTTCACACAAATAAATAAAATATTAAATATGATTATCGATTTAGGCAATACACTATAATTTTTAGAAATGTTTTTCTTACATTTTTAAACTATATGTAGTTTGACGAAAAACTTTCGAGATTTGGCGGGGGATTTTCTAAAATCCAGTGCGTCTTTTTGCTAAGTGTATGTATGTGTGTATGTATGTGGAAAGCCTTCTAAGCCCACACGACATGTCGTCGCGTATAATTATGGAATTTTTACAGTGCGGAACTTGCTGTTACTTTTCCTTGAATTTAATTACTTGCGCTTTTACATGAAATATTAAAATGTTGCTGAACGGCGGGGTTGTTAGCTGTCGCAACTTGGTGCATTTTAAATACGACCACAGCCACTGTAACGACAATGAACGTACAGGCTTAACAACAAGCAACGACGACACCTGCGTGATTTATCACCAAAAACGCGATAATTTCCCATAGCGTCATCCCCCAACCCTCCCCCAGCTATCTATAAGCCACCCTATGTTATTTTTTTCTTTATTTTTTTGTTTTAATTTCAATTTTCTACTTGACAAACGGCGACCAAACAATTTGTCGGTGTGGCGTCCTTGTTAGTCCTGTGGAGGGGGTAAGCGAAGACGCCACACCTCGACCTGGTGTATCTCATTTTGTATGTGGTGTATAATTGTCTGGTTATTGTTGCTGTTATTGCTCCAAAATTTATTAATGGCTATGTATGTCTTAGGCTCTCCTTAGAAAACCAACCCAGTTCTGGGACCCGTACAAGGTGCAAAACGAGGCAATTACACCGAGCAGTTCGCACGATTGCTTGCCCGGGAAAATGAGAACAATACCATTGCCATCAAGTAATTATACTTCGCATAAAATTTATTGCATTTCTGATTCTTATTTATACGCCAAGTCTTTGCAGTAAGACGCAAAAAAAGTTATGTGGATGAAGAAGTTTCTGAGTTTTTATTAAGGGAGTTACATATATGGGGCGAAAATTAATTAAAAATACAAAGTTGCTGGAATTTTTGGCATTTCGAAGACTACTTACTCTTCAAAAACTCTAATGCTTAAATTTGGTTATGACTTGAAGTAAAATTTATATGTGGAGACCTTTATAAGTGAAAAAAATGGTGAATTATTTATAGTCTCCTGGGGCACCACAGGTCCCAATATATACTAAATACGATTGGAAATCAATTATCCAAACTGATATATGTGACTTAGCTCAAGCTCTGTGATTTAACTATGTATATACGTATGGTATTCGCACTCACACAATTTAATTCTCAGGCCTTAACTTTTTTGGGATGTTGTGAACAAATTTTAACAACAATGCGCAGTTTTATAACCAAGAGATAAACATCAAATGTGACATTTAAACTGTGGCATAAAAATTTATAGAATGCTCTTCACGCACTCACATGTATACACACATAAACTCTAATACCCTGTAAGCAGAAATATGATTAAAAGGGAAGTCGCACTTTTGTGTGATGTAGAGAAAGTGAGGCTTCCAAGAAAAAAGAAAAAGGAATCGATCTAGATCTACGATTACCCCAAATTGGTAGATAGGAAAAGTTGTATTTATTTTTTTTAGGCCGATATATTTCGAGTGTTGTCGAGATACAGGGTAGACCCACCATCTAAAAACATATTTAATTTCTAAAAAATCGGACAACAAACAATATATATTTATATATGCATATGATTTATTACTAGGGTATATTTCCATCGAGCGTTGTCCATCAAAGAATTCGTCCTTTTTTTGTAGTTGAATTTCAATAATGCAGAAAACTCTTCGGATGCATGCGGGGCTGGCGAGGGTTGCTGTATATAATCGTGGGGTAAGCGCTACCTTTTGACGTTCTTAATCTATCAATAAAAGTAAATCAAAGTCAACCCCCAAACCAATAAGCGCATCACTTCAAGAGGCATTTCCTGTTTTAAATTGAGGTAGCATCCATATGGCATGTGTGAATATGCTGATATGGATATGATGGGATGTGTGGCAAATTCTTGCGCTCCTTTTTCTCTCTTTTTTGTTGTTGTGGCATCAATAAATTTGCCTTGTCTTGGAGTGGCCTCTATGCTCTGTTCGGTATGTGTGCTAAAAAGTGTAATTTTAAAAAGTCATAATCGCAGATAAGTGTGGTTTCATTGCCCGAGCAAATGCCAGTCTGAGCTTTTCATTACAGCGTTCGGCTCATAAGGGCGGCTATATATCACATATAATACGATCTGAGTGTGTGTGTGTGTAAGTATCTGTTTGAATGAGCTAACAATTTTTTGCACAACTTTTGCCTATAATCTGGCGCCATACCCCGATTTACCAATTTCGTTCATTCCACATCCATTGTTATTCACATGATATATGTAGGTATTAAAAGTTATTGAAAAAATGCTGACAAAAGAAGTATAAATATTTACCTAAAATACTATTCCAAAAGAAGCCGATGACGGATTTACAAAAATGAGTATATATATGCCCTGTCCTCCTGTCAAATGCAAATTATTGCTCTTTGATGTTCAGAAGGATTTTGCAAAGCGATTATAAAGGACACATAAGCATAAAATCAAATGAATTAAAAAAGGACTCATGTAACATTGAAATCGAAGAAAAGAATTTGTAACACAAAAAAATTATTAACTATTAAGTCGAATTTTAAAAACTGAAACATATTTTCTTAACACTTAATGTATTAACAAGCTACTTGAAATGTTGAAAACTACTTTACTTTAATACGGTTATTCAATAGGCGTTCAATAGGCTTAAGCTCCGGCGTAGGCTTAATATCTTATTTTCCTTCTTTATAAACCTTTGTGGTTTGTACTTTGTGGTTTGCGCGGAATTGATCAGGTTAAAGAAAAGAAAGTCAAGAATGCATAAGAAATTCTAGGAAACTGGCTCTTATTTGGATTACTCTCGTTACACGAATCAATTTCCTAGCTATAAATAACAAATGTTATAAGGATTACCTAAATAGCTGTAGTTTATAGTTTCAGCGGGATCCTAAACGTTTTTATGATTTTGTTAATGCTAAGCGTGGCTCAACTAAACTAAACGTCATTAAGACTTTTTTTTACAGGGTCCTGATGGTGTACCTGGCTGTGTGCTTAGGTACTGTGCTGATGGTATTTTAAAGCCTCAAGCCCTGCCAGCACGGTATCATGAAATATGGATCTACTACCACTAACTTATTAGAATTCACTTCTTTTGTTGTTAAGGGTTTTCGAAACAAGATGAAAACGGAGATTGTTTACCCTGACTTTAGTAAGGCTTTGGATTCCGTTCATCATTCTTTGCTAATTCGCAAACTTAATCTTCTGGGATTCCCAAATAACATAATTAGTTAAATCTGAAACTACTTAATGCGTAGGACACAGATAGTTTACTTTGGAGGCTATGTCTCTGAGTCTGTTCGGGTTACTTCTGGAGCACCGCAAGGAAGTCACCTTGACCCTCTGTTATTCACTTTATTTATAAAAGACCTTCCGTCCCCGTCCGTTATGAGTCATACTCGGGTACTGATGCATGCCGATAATGTAAACCTGTGTCTGTCTTCTACCTACTCGTTTTGTGGATAGAGGCTTCAAGCTGACTTAGATAGTTTTGAAGAAATTTATCTGCGGTTGTCCCTATTTAAATACATATTAGCTGAAACGCATTGAATGTGTTGATGATTTGGGAATACTTTTAGATCCCAGGCTTAAGTTTGACAAGCACATTTCTTCCTGTGCTAATCGTGTCTTTTGAGTCCTGATTTTGATTAAGCGCTGGTCAAAAGAATTTGGCGATCCCTACATCACTAAAACACATTATATTTCACTTCCTATTCTGGAATATGGGTCTTGTATGGGGTCACCAAATTACGAGGTTCATCAAGATAGAATAGAATCCTTTGCCCTTAGGGGTCTTAATTTGAATACTAATATTAGCCTACCTTATTACCATAGTAGACTTTTATTCATAAATCTTCCTTCTCTTTCTGATCATAGAACAGTGCTTGGCAAATTCTTCGGAGTTAATCAGCCAACTTAATTTTACAGTTCCGATCAGAAATACAAGGAATTTTCTGAATGGGTTGAAGTTTTGCCTGGGTCCGTGCATTAAGAAGCCCGTGCTTGGAATCGTTGGGCCACTTGAATGATTTGAATGTGCTGCTTGTTAGTACTTCAACGTCCAATTAATATCGATTTAAACATATATGAATAATTTAACAGGTTTTTGTCAAATTAATGAACTCGGTGAATAGCTCCCAAGCAGACGGGAAAAAAGGGCACTCTCCGGCACTCTGGTTCGGGCTCATTTAAATTTAAATCCACATGTGTGCGCTTCGCTCATTTAATCTTAATTAAAAACCGGTTTTTCGAGTTCTGTTGTTTTCACTCATTTTTGGTGGCTCGGCTCCAAAGGTTTGCTGCGAAGTGTTCCGCTTTATTGCCAAGGCGGAATAACCCGAGTCCTGTCCTCAACATTGTGCATTTATTTAGTATTCATCATATTTCTGATTTATTCAGTCCAAATGGGCACGCGTATTAATGCTTATAATTACACACCGAAACTTAACCTCAGCGAACACGTATGTGTTTGTGTGTGTTTCTGTGTATGTATGTATACACACGTGCGTGAGAAATACAAATAATAATCTCCGACAGAGCTGTAGGGGTTGCTTACAGCCGGATGCTCATGTATGCATATCCAGAATGGATGGGTTTCGTTTTAGTTTTAACATTTCACGGATGACTGTCCTCCATTGGGATTTGATTAGTCCTTGGCCGTATTCTGGACACGTAAGTAAGTTGTTAATAATAAAATAAAATAAATACCCCGAAAAATGCGAGCATTTAAAGAAAGATTTCTCATCATCAAAAATGCTGTTTTCCACCTGTTTTCCACCTGTTTTCTGCTTTTATTATGTGTTATGTGTTTGACAGCAACTTTCTTACTTGTAAAATATTAGGCAAATCATTTTGATCTATGTACATCTATTTACTGTCCCCCCTTTTGCAAAAATCCGATTATAATTTAAATGAAATTGAACTCAACGTGACGCAAGAGAAGACTCTTTGATATTGAAATGGCGCTGAAAAAGTTTTTATTTGCAGCTTGGCCAACTAATTTCGACATTTTATGCATAATTCAAAAGTATTAGCCACTAAGGGTTAAACAGAGCCGGCTTTGCAACATATTTCATTTCATATTTCATGGTCTCACGCCCGAATAAATGCAATGAAATTCATCAATTGACTTGATGCCGCACATCAACGTCGTCCGAGCTGTCATTACCGGCTACAGCTACATAGTTGCTACACATTGGGGCATTTGCATATAAATTGGTTTTGGTCCCGTGTTTGGTATGTTTTTCGGTATATTTTTTGACAACCGCTTATCGAGTTGTTGGCATCTGCTTGTCGTTGGCAATCGCCGAACTGAGTTTTGTCGATGAACCCATTTTTAATTGCTGCAATTTGCGCTTAAATGATTTGGCAATTCAAAATAGCCCGAAGCCGCCCTCTCCGACACCCATGGTGACAATTATACTCATACGGAACAATGCAAATAAAAAAATACCAAGGTTTGAGAAACGCTGCCTTCAGGCCAGTATATGCTAACAAGCCAGACCATTAGGTCAGGAGCTATCAGGCTTTCCGGCTGTGCGTGATGTTAAAATAGTATCTGAAGGGCAATGCTAACCAAATAAAAAATAAATAAAAGTTTACAAAATCACCCAATTCTCAATGCCCTTTAAATTAACTTTTATTATTCAGTTTGGGACTTTAATAAGTAGGAAATGCATAAATATAAATAAATATTAGGCAACTGTGTTAATCGATGTTAATAACCATGTATAGAAGAGTGCCGAGCAACTCTGAGTTATCGTCACTTTTTATACATGTGTGCCGAGCAACTCTGCTGATCGAGAGATAAAAATATCGAGAAGAAAAAAATGTTAGCGACGATCATATAAAAAAGATGCAATTGACAAAAAAAGATAAATATTTTCAAAATGAATTCTTCATAAATATATATATCCTTCCGTTATTAATTGATCTTATTCCCCAACAGCTTCACAAGTGACAATTATAGTCTGCAGAGCACAAAGCTCATGGTCTAGTTGATATACCTTCCATCTAGCCCAATTTAAAGAAACCCCATCCACATTGGCAGACGCAACACGCGGCGTTGACACAAAAATTGCGTTAAGAAAAAAAGTCGTAAGACGAGTTTTTAAATGTAGAAAGTCGCGGGGCGCCAAATGGAACAACAACGACGACGACCGCTGGGGGTGACATTATTTTTCATGTCGCTGCCTAAAAAGACCAAAAGTATGGCAGGCTTTTAGCGGTTCGCGAACGTTTTGTTTGTCCTGCTGATTCTTTGCATATCTGATGCCCCACTCGACCTGCCCCCCCACTTCCCCTAAGGGCAGGTGATGCTGTTGCGCTTTGTTTCTATTGTCATCAACTGAAATTGGCTTTTAATGTTGCCGCAGAGATATCTTAAGAATAATTGTTTTGCGTGTTTTTCTTGATTTTTACGTCCCTTGCCGGCCCCGCAGGTGCATTTTATTTCGAACCTAACGCGATTCTTAGAACATTTCTTCTTTGTTAAGGGCAATACTTTGGGACTCTTGTGAAACTTTTAATTGTGCACGAATGCTACATTTTTTAATAACATTACTCGCGCAGAGTGATTTGGGTTAGCCCACAAGTTACAAATTGTTTTTCTTACTGATTAAATCATAGGGTTTCTTGATTTTTCACGAAAACAATATTACTAAACATACCCTGTCCATAAAGTGTATTTGTTTGTGTCAAATTCAAATTAAAAGATTAAATATCCTTCCGTATAAGAGTTTATTTAGCTTATATGTTTAATTAAAAATTAAAAAAAAATAAAATAAAATTTAAATGTTGAATTTTGTGAATATTTGAAATATGTGCATCTCATTTATATTAGCGAGTTGAGCAAAGATAAAACCATTCAATAGATCAGCAATATCAAATCTATAAATAATAAAAAGCAAAAGTATCATCTTTTGCAATTCCACATTGTTCCACCCCATAGCCATGAAATTGCTTTCCGCTTGACGCCCCATTCTTGGCCTGGGTTACGGGAATTGTTATCAAGCGGCAAGCGGCAAGCGACCCATATAACTGCCGGCACCGGGGAAAGGGGGAGGCTTATGCAGAAGCGCCGGCGGCTAGGCAAGTACAAAAAATTTGTCGAAGAGCAGACGCAAAACAAACTCAAAGAAAAATAAAAATATTTAAAAAAAAAGAAGCCAATGTGCGAAGAGGGAACAGAAAGGTTTTTTTTTGTATTTTTTTGGGGTGAGTCTGCATTTGGTTCAGGGTGGATTCGGTTTGGTTCAAGGTTTGCTGGCGCCTGCAGATAGGCACAATAATTGTATCAAAAGCATATTTTCCATTCTAGTAGAACAAATTTTATGCCTTTTCAATAAACATTAACCGATTTTGGTATTTTTTCATAAAAGACCAACAACAACAACAACAACAGGAGCAGCACATACCTCACAGCAATCAAGTACGACTGATCCACATGAGAATGTTCGACTGGTTGTTATCCTGTACGAAGTACTCGAAATTTGTATCACATATTTTTATTCGTATTTCATTTTGTACATTTGTAAGAACAACAAAACCAACATCATTTATCCAGACTAACCTAAGTAACTTATATTATGTATATTCACAAGCAAATATGCACTGCTCACCCAGTTCATAAGTACAGGGTATAGAATTAAGCGATGGAACCGGCAGCATAAACAGCCAACAAGTATGCAACGCTTTTGTGCGGCAATCGTTCATGCGTTCATTATTTCATAGACTACGAGTTGAGTGCGTCACATGCCACGCTCATCCACACACACACACACACACACACATGCTGTTGAAATTTTTGCTGTCCACTTTTTTTTGTACATGAATATGCAAACATAAGAACCCCAAACAAAAATGGCAATCAATGAGTTGGAAATATTTTTTTACAGTAAGCCAAGCATTAGCTTTATTTATTTATTTTACAATCTGCTGTAGTATTTTTAGCATTTTTTTTTAGCCTGGCATTAAATAAGAAACATAATTGTGGTATTCCGTATGAGTGAAAGTATTTATTTGTATATTATAAGTGTTAATTACAACTTGTAACAAATGGTAAAATTTGTGCAAAACTTACACTCGGATAAAAAATCGCTCTGAAACTTTGAAGGTCGCCCTAAATATTATAAAGTTTTTTTTTGTGCTTAGAAATAATACTAAATATAACATTAAAACAAACATTTATCTTAAGACTATTAAAGTGTACTAAAATTTGCTCTCTCCAGTGGTAAGTCCGCTATATAAATTAGGGTCCGCTAAGCTCAGTGGCAAGATACTCTACTTGAGAACACAGGGTCTCGGATTTGAATCCCCACAAAATCCGAAGTTTTCTCAAAATAAGTTATTGGATTTGTAAGAGATCTCAAAATGCTCTTATATTTAATTAATATGTTTTGTTTAAAAAATAATTAAGAACATTTTACACAGAACATTTTAAAAGATTCCTTAAATTTTTGAAATTTACGTTTTGAATAATATTTCTATATTAAAAGAAGCAGATATAGCATACATATTTTTGATCAACGATGTTCGTCATTTCGTTTGCCTGTCTGATTTTCATATTAGCGGGCATCAGTGCGTCTTGGGAGGGGGCAGAGCACTTTCCTTGGAGCCATTTGAAGATGGAATAGCAACGCCCCACATAATTACGCCTTCACTCGTTTTGCAGACGTCGCATCGATTTTGTTATCAAGTTACGCTAGCTTTTGTTTACACAAGAATTATGTTTAATGAGAGACCCCGCTGCTTGTCTTTACCCTTGTGCTAGGGTTGAATCGCGGCTGGGCCACAAAAACTGACAATTATAATTACAAGGTCTTAAGTTTTTCGTAAAAATTATTATAATTATGGTTTTGGCGCGAGGCAAACAGCAAAACGAGAAACGAGGAACGAGGGTTGTAACAAAATTCCAAATATGTATTTATGGCACACATCGAGTGTAACACAGATCATAAATCGCTCAACAATAAACATTAATATCTGGATGGGTGTTGCAAGTATATCGACTTTATACGATTGTCTCTCGCGCATAAAAGCCAAAAAATCATGCACACAAAATAATCTAATCAACTGTCATAATCAGTTTTTATGGAGCAGCGTTGGCCAGTTCGATGCAATCATAATATTTTTCATATGAACTGAGTTTTATTTGCGCAACGAACACGTTGATAATTTTTATTTGCCATTTGGCAGTCAACGCCTGCAGATACGACGATAGCAAGGACAACTTGTGTGTGTGTCCTTTCTAAATAAAATAAATTTTGGACGTACTTTTATTTCCCGTGTAGCTGGCTGGCGAAGAGTCTGCGTAATAATCATTTATTTAATGTGTCGCACATTTATTATTTCTGCTGACCTTTTCCGCAAGGATATCCGCACTTGGACTTGTCCAGTCCCCTGATGGTCAAAGTTAGATTGGACACTTGCGCAATTTGCGCGTAATGAATCTAATTGAGTTTATCAAGTGGCTACAGCAGTCCACTGACCAAAAGCACAGCTTCAATCGTCCACAGAGCGACACAATTTAAGTTGAGCTTAAGGCTTCTCTCAGAAATAATTACTTCGAATTTAGAATAGAAATATGAAATATTTGAAATATAACGATTATCTTTCAATAGGACGCTTAAGTGTTTAGCCATGTTTTTGTCTTTCAGCCAGCTGAAAATTAGCTTATTAAATTTATAATCAAGGAAATTAAATAGTTTTTCCAAAGACGTCTCTTTAACGCTTGAACTCATTTTCTTCAAGCTGCTGATTTCGACTGATTTGGACTGTTATTTATATATAACAATTCAAAAAATGTTCAGGAAAACTTCACATAATTTATCGAATAAGGCAAATGAAAACAAGACCAAATTAAAGTAAAAAATTTGAAAATTCTCCACTGTTTTTATAACTTTATTTTAATCTATAATAATTTGCAAGCAGCAATCGTCGAAGAAAACTTGCAAATTGCTTGTCTACATGTATTTTTCTGCTGTGTAATGTGCAAAGAAGTAATCATGTCAAAGTTGACAACTCAATGTTGTTAGCCAGCCGACTGACGGGTGTTGCCCGCTGTATGAAGACATAAGTGGAGTAAGTTTCGGGAACACAACAAGCCACTTATTTGTTGGCCATTGAACCGAAACCGCTAATTTAGTGGATGATTACAATTGCAAACATGCTCAAAAACAATTGACACTGGCAATTGGAAAACTGACTGGATTATAATTATGAGCAGTCGTCAACTAACAACCACAACCGCATGATGAGACGGAACAATTCGAAGGCGAAGTGTATCGTCATCGTCTTTTGCTCAACATATATAAGTGAAATGGGGAATGGGCATCGACCTCTGTCGTCCTGCTGGCAATGCGAGCAGTTGTCCTGTTGACCACAAAATATGCCAACAAATTGAAGTCAATTTTATGCCAGCGGCAATGCATTGAAATCGAAAAGTGAAGCGTATTGAATGCCAAATTGAAATTAAATTGAAATTTGATTGGACTTGGCCACAAATCGAGGTAGCATAGCCAACGGCTACTTTGAGCAGGACGGTTGATCGCAAAACGGTTGCCTGCTTTTAGGCTGCAATTAAATAAACATAAAATGTCAGCGACTTGGAAAATAATGCCAGTAACTAACATAGCAGAGCAGGCCACTGAACCGGGTGCAAGGCGAGCAGTGTTTGGGAATGCTTGCGGTCTTTTAAAACAAACCGCAGGTGTTGCATACATTTGCCAGCTTTGCATTAATTATGATGTGTTCTGTTCTGTACTGTTCTGCGCTCGGGTCGAGGGGCGTGGCAAAACTATTTGCAGCATAAGCCACCAATGCCCGGGTATGCAAACTGTAGCATACTTATGGGCGAGGGCAATTTTATTGCCATGCACAGGAAGCTGCATACACGACAAAAGCGACGAGGAGGTGGATGGGAAGGAGGGCGAGGACGAGGACGCCATCATCATAGTGGTGCTATGTTGGAGTCCTGGGAGCATCGTGTGACCCGTAAACTTTATAGTTTCTTTGTTTGGTCTTGAACCAACGAGCTTGCAGTTATTGTTTTTCAGTGCTGTTGTCGTTGTCGTTGTTGTTGTTGTTGTTGTTGCTGCTGTTGTATCAAGTTTGTTGCTTTTATTATTTTAGTTAACTGCTCGAGTAGTTTTTGGACTCACACGGCAACTGGGAGCAGCAAGTGGACGAGAAATGGCCGCATAAAATGTTATTGTAAAAAACTATCAAATTTCTCCAGAGATGAAAATATGTTCAAAAATTTAAATCGATTTATTAAAAGCCACCATAATTGTTGTTGTTGTTGCTGTTGTTGTTGAGAAAAGGTCCCGCTTGTGCATACACACATATGTTACCAAAAACTTTCGAACAGAAATAGCAAAAGGCTCTTTCGAACAACTCATTAAAGTGCAAAGATGTAACTGCTGCCGACTTAGCACAGTGGATATTAAATATATAATAAAATATATTGATTTTAAGCTGCCATAAGCTAAAACAGATAGGCAACTAAGGGGAAGAAAAGCAACTGAAAGACAGAGCAGACGACACATTAAAAATTTGGCAAGCCACTGAAAATAAATACTGAAATAAATATTAAAATATTGGCGGCAAAAACAGGGCAAGAAGAACTTTAACAGAATGAAAATCCGACCAAGGATAAATTAAAAATTTGAGAGATATGTCCAAAAACCGAAAGATAAAGAAAATAAATAATTTATTTAATGGCTACATAAAATAGTTAAGATATGAGCTCTAATAACTTGGCTGAGATCAAAAATGTTTCCTTCATGCCCAATTATAGTGGAAGTGATTAAATATGTATGCTTAAATCACTTATCAAATGTGAAAACTGTAGGTAAAAAAAAGGTGGACTGTAGAGTGCTCTCCACTGTGCACAGTTGTTGGGTTTTGTGCATCAAGCACCGATGTTGGGCTACACGCCCACGGTTCGAACAACTTGAAAACAAATTTACTATGTACACTTAATGTCTAGACAAAGCCTCCAATTACCTTATCCGATTACACGAAGATTTTCGCAGGCAACCCAACGTAACCCGTTACCCGTAACCCGTTGACCCGGCATGCCTACCAAGAAGTCCTCATGCACTCGTATTACTGCCTGCCGTCCCTTTGGGCCCCACTCACATTGTCCTTGTTGACGTCATCAAAAATGTTTCAGATTATTTTGGGCAAAAGAAATATTCTCACACCTGACGCGCAACAGAACACAAAAGCACACAAAAGGAGTAAAAGGCACTTAAGTGCCTCGGCCATTACTCGGATTTTTAATTGAAGTGCTGCTGCAGTGATCGCATAGTCTTTGGTATTTCCGGTATTGTTTTCTTTGTCCGCTCCTCCACCCCATCTTAAGCACACACACCCCCCAGTTGACCGTCAGCCTGCGAGCAGGTGTAAAGTTAAATCATAAAACGAAATTAAAATAAACCAAAGCCCTGCAAAGCAAACGTAATGAAGTGGCCAAAATGAAAAAGGATTAACTCTGCTCTCCCGTGGGCTCGACTCAACAAAAACCAAAAAAAAAAAAATGAACGCTGTGCATAATTAGCTCAGCAAAACATTTTTTTACTTTTCAAAGAAAAATTAGTTGAAATATTAATGAGAGACGAGGGGAAAAGCTTGCTTCATTTTCATTTTGTTGCTGACTCGTGGCACAAGCCGCTGCTGTATATTTATTTTGTCATATTGCAATATAATTTATTAAAATTCACATCTACAACGCAGCAGATATGTAATTTAGGTAGAACCATATAATAAGCATATCAAAGGCTGGGCTGTGTGTGTGCCAAAACAAAAGCTTCTTGTTAATATGGAATATTTAACAAAAAGGACACACAAGGACAACTCTAATTATAATATGTGAGCACAATTTGCTTGTATGAGCATTTTTTTGCACTGTCAGACTGTCAGCGTCATTCAGTCGGCCACGTTTCGTGTGCTAGATTGACACATTTCTTTTTATGGCCAGACTGAAAGTGAAAGGCCAATTGAGAACTGTTCAAGTTGTGTGAATAAGTTTATTTTTATCAAGACAGTTGCTAAATTAACAGTAAATATTATATTATATAAATATATATATATTATAAAGAATAGTATTGCTATAATGCCTATTGAAGGACAGAAATCGGTTCAACTAAATTATATAATACTTGTGATGAGTGCATTAATTCGATTACAAATAAAAGCAAAACAAGAAGTGTGTTGCCAGTGGGCAAAAAAAGAAAGCCAAATGCTGTAAAGACAAAAGTTCAATTTTTCAATTGTTACTTCCAAATCAATGCACAAACATTTTCCGCTGTGAGTGAAACCAATTCGTCTTCAAACTTAAGAAATTAGCCGAGCAAATGATGCAAGAGGAAACCAAAAATGCCAGGCACAGTCTAAAGCACTGGCGGGCAATTAAATGGCGCCCAACCATGCCATGCCACATACCCCATGCCGCATACTATCGCTCTCTCTCTCTCTCTCTCTATCGGGTGGGGGCAGGCAGCGAAGCAAACGGAAAATTCATTACAAACAAATTAACAAATAAATCAAATTTCAATACGAAAATTTGTGTTTGCGAAAACAATTTTGAGTGGGGTTCCGGAAGCCGCCGTTGTTCCAATGGGAGGGGTGGGGGAAGTGTATCACAAATCGCATGCCACGCCCAAACGCTTCGCACATCCCAGAAGAATAGCTGACGGGGCACACAACTGACAGACGGCAAATCGTCCAAAACTCCGAAGCTGAAGCTCTCCACTTGAGAAATCATTTGTCTAAATTAATTCCTGTCGTTTACATTTGCCAGAACAGAGCAGCAGCAAAAATCAAAGATTAAGACAAACATTTACCACTACTTTCTAACCCACCACCCCCCAGGCACCGAAGGGACGGCAACGGAGTAGGACAAAACTGGCTGCCAGGCATTGAGGACTCCGGCCTTGAAGCTGTCCAACTCTAAACTGTTAATGTTTATCCTGCTGATGCTCCCGCCCCAGCTGCTCCTGTTGCCACACGCCTCCGTTGCCCTTTCCATGATAAATGACATGATGCGCATTTGTCGGATCAACGTTTTCGCCATCGTCGTCGTCGCGTTAATAACTCATTTGAAAATTCCGCCGACAACGTTGCATGCGTTTGTAAATTTTTGCCGAAAAAACAATTAAAATTGTTGCCGGGCTGAGCGTCAGGTAGCGCATAATTATAACTGCTAAGTCCCACATATACCGTGTATCCTCCAAGACTGAAATGATTTCAACCCTTTCACAACCGCCGCTGTTGCAACTTTATCGAGAACACATTATTAAATATATATCGCGTGGAGGTCACGCTGGCAGCAGCTAGAATCAGCTCAGAGTTTGGCTCTGGGTGAACTCTTTTCAATAATTAGTCTGTCAGAAACATGTACGAACTGCTAATAGACACCCGAAGCTTATATCGATTACTTAGCAGCTCGAGAATGTATAAGAACTAAGAAGTAAACTCTCTGAACAACATTTCCTTTTTATTTTTTATTCCTTTCCAAAATAACAGGTACTTCCCTCAGCATAGATCTGCTCTCATTTTCAACTTTTGCTTAATATATTTTCAATGATTGCTTTATGAAGTCAGTTTGGATTGATAATGAGAATTGTGTCTATAGGATATATAGGATATATAGGATATATATAGGATATATATAGGATATATATAGGATATATATATATAGGATATATATAGGATAGGATGTAATATTTAACCAATTTTTCTTTTACTAACTTATGCTTTATTTATTTCAATTATTCATAATATAAATAATTCTCAAGATATTTGGCTAATTGGGGGTTTAATAGTTCACATGCCTTTAGCTTCTTAATGTTTCTAACTTAGCTCTTCTTAGCTTCCCAGGAACTAGCTTCTAAAGGAGTCGACTTTCCATCATTCCAGACCCTTTGAACTCTTCTTAACGGTAAGCATATTGCGCAGAAACTGTGGCGATTTCCGGGCATAGGCCACTACTAGTTTATAGGGCGATATGAAGCGTTGCTGCAGCCGATCCTGTTCGTGATCCTCATCTAGATCCTGTTGAAGGTTCATGGCGATAACCACATCAACAAAATCATCCAGGAACTCGTCGTGCTGCTTGGCTGGAATGCGCTCCAGAAACGGGCAAATGGCCTTGACATTCTCTACCGGAATTAAACACTATTATTGAATGAGGGAACTGAAACAGAAACAGGATCAAGCTCACCTTTCAAGGTGTTGACTCCTTGGTAAACGAACACTTCGCTCCGCAGCTCAACATTGTGATGAGTGAAGCCCGCTTCGCCGAGCATTTGGGTGAACTGCTCGGCGGGATTTGTGCTATAATGGAGGGGCGAAATGAACTGATCTACGTCCTGCATGTAGCTGGCCCACTTCTTGTTAGAGTGCAGCACCTTGTACACCTCAAAGACCGGATTGCTGGCCAGGAAGACAAGCAAACAATCGCCACCCTCATTTCGCAGGAGGCTGTAAATGTTGCCCAAGGCTGCCCGGAGATTCTGCACCCAATGCAGGCAGTAGAATGAGGTAACGTGATCGAAGCGACCCTGGAGATGATCGGGCAAGCGATCGCAGCCAATGTCGAGCACTTGGAACTGGGTTCTCGCATAGCTCTCGTAGCACTTGTTGGCATAGCCCACCATCTTGTTGGAGACATCTGTGCCGACCAGCTGCTCATAGCCCTTGGGCAGCAGCGGATGCACAAAGTCCATCAGCACATTGCCCGGCCCGGAGCCAACGTCCAGCAAACTATCCAGTCCATCGGAGCGCCACTGAAGTATCGAGGCGTACTCCTCCAGTATAATCTTCGCATCGTGCCGCTGCACCTGGTTGGCGCGTTCGTAGAGTGACGCCTGATTCATTTCGACCACTGACGTGTCGAGAGCACGAATCCCCCGCTTTTATACTCGTTCCCCGTTGGAGCAAGCACAAAAGAGACTCACCTCAGCGATCTGTCGCAGCTTTGCTCAATATGCATTTATTTTTGAAGCTTCGACTCAAAATATGCGCCCCCCCTTTCAAAAAGTCTTGCGATCCCCCTCATCTTCTTCATTTTTCATTCGATCTGAGAATGTTGATTTTTAATAGATGCTTCGATTTGGACGCGGATACATTAAATATAAAATCAAGTAACTACACACATAAATGCCAAAAACAAACCAAAAATATTTATCTCTATATATTAAATGTAATCAGTTAAAAACGAAAATTAGCTAAACAATAAAAATATAAATTTAGTATACACTAAAAAAAACTTTGCCTTAACCTTAGAAACTTTCCATATTTTGGCGTCAAAATAGCTCAATTTATTAATTGGAATAATAGGAAAAATACGTTTCCCTTTCAGAATCATTTTTTTCTTAATTCAAATATTTGCTTTTTGTTGCCTGTCAATAAATAATAAAAAATATAAAAACCTTTATTACAGTTATCTATCTAATACACAAGTATTCATTATTTGTTTCTTTTTTATTTATTTCTAAAACTTAAAAAACTTTCCAGTTTTCAGGGTAATTAATTTTTCTGAGTGTATACATATGCAAATTTTGTGTAAAAAATGAACGCATGTAATTTCCTCGTTTTTCAGCTAATCATTGTGAGCCGCAACCTTAAAGATTTGTGTACGTAGATGCTTTTAACAAGGTGTTTGCAAACTGCATGCCCAATGTCAAAAGCATCACAAAAGCATTAGCTATGCTATCTGGGAAATCGGTCGGAGAAAGTTCAAGTTCTTGGTCAACTAACGCTTCCTCTCCTGAAACTGAGGCCACGTCGCCATCCATTGATATGCAAATGATTCTTTCCCTAAACAATGCGTATTTGAGTGAATGACAAAATCCACAAGAGCAGGCGACTATTGAAGAAATGCCGAAAATAAATTGATCTTAGAAGACACGAACCACGAAGTGGCAAATCCGAATAGTTCAACGACCTACCTTAAGGCAACACAGGTCGCTCTATTTTTGGGCAACATACCAAAAATTATTGTATGTGATTTTGATTTTAGCTTTGGCTTTGGCTTTGGCTTTGCCTCTATTTTCACCCTCGTTTGGCACTCGGATTATATAAATTCATTAAAACATTCCATTTAGCTGTAAATACATTAGTGTGTAATTGCTGTCGGGCCCCATGAATACATATATAGATTTTGATATGCTCATCCTATATTTCAAATATGTCACATATGACGACGAGGACCACGTTTGATGTGTCTGCGTTATTTTATTTAATTTTTTTCCATTTCCAGAGTGACATCAAAAAGGCTTTGTTTCCCAGCCTTGGGATTCCTGGCGCGCCTTGCTTAATGTGTGGGCGTTCCGGCTGGTTAATTGCATTCGGGGCAAGTGTTCTCCTAAAGGGGTTTTTCGCCAATTCCGTTTTGGTTGGCTGCAGTCCACGGCTGCTGGAGCTGGAGCTGGAGCTGCTGATTAAGGGTTGACAGAGAGAAATCAATTAAATGTTCCAAAGGTGGAATCATAACTTAATCGTGACTTGGCTCACAGCAGAAGAGTAATCTGATTTGAAGAGCTGTCGATGTCTGTTAACACGAGTATTTTAAAGTGAGCTTCCGGCACTGTCCGTGTAATTTAGCACTTGCCTAAAAAGTACTCAACTAACAACTAGAAATATATATTTCTAAACAATAGAACTAAGTAAACTTAGAGCTAACAGTAAGTAAAAAATTAATTGAAAATAAAGTATCAATTTATTTTAATTTAAGCGACGATAAAAAGAGTTTTTATACAAGCTGATGAATATGTGTTAAAGCACTTCAAATCAGGAAACTGGTTGATATATATACATAGTATATATATGTATGTACATGTATGTGCACGAAATAAGAAATGTATGCTTGACAAAAGGGTTGAGTTTCCGGTCTTGGGTTTATAGTTTGTTTTGAATAAACGAGATTTTAATGTTCCAATGGGGAATTTCTGTCTTACATCTAAGTATGCATGTATGTATGTATGTGTGTATGTGTGCATGTGTGCATGTACGTATGTAGTGGAGGGTGTGAGATGAGCAAAAAGCGGATTTAAAATACAAAGTAAACGGTGATTTGTTATTGATTAGAGCAGACTTGCCTTAAGTCAACAGGCGAGAGCGAGAGAGCCAGAGACCAGCAGTTGAAGACAGAGCAGTTGCAGTTACAGGGACAGAGACAGAGAGAGAGAGAGGGACAGCAATAGCGACTGCGACCTCGACTGCGACTCCTTGGGTGTATCTTAAGAGGCAGCCGCAACTTGATGAGTATTTAAAAGTTTTCCATTGTGTGTTTGATGAATATTTAATTAAGCATGAAAGCAGAAGGCTAAGCCAAGAGAGCAACATCCAAAACAGGGTGGAAAACAAAGCGGCCAGCAAACCGCGCACCAGCTTCACCAGCATCGGCCAAAAAGAATAAACAAAATCAATTAACGCTTTGCTCGCTTTACGGGTGCTGCTCTTGTCCTGGTTTCTTTTCATACACTGCACTCACCAAAAATGTTGCTAAGGTTGTCGAAAGAGTTTGGATTAATGAGCTTGTCATTGAGTGTATAAATAAATTGATATGCACATATATCTATATATATTTCATTTCTATACTTATATATACAAATATATACAGGGTATCTCCTAGTCGGACGCTGTGCACTAAACCATTCTTATTTGTATTAACTTTTTGTATATATGTAGCAACCACTTAATCAGCTGCATGCAAGGCCAAAATAATTAAATAGTAAGCTCTGTAGAAACACCTTTCAAGCCCAAGCAATTCCCTGCCCCTAGTCCTGTTTACTCCTTTAAACCCCTGTTTGGCATGTCAAAGGGTATATTGGTTTGGCTCAAATTGTAAAAGGAATTAGGTAATAAGTATGAACTTGTTTACAGAAGGAGCAAAACGCATTTATTTAATATCATATTAAAACAATTTTCAGATTTTTAATAGCATCTTGTTTAAAATCAGTTGTTCTTCTAATAAATAGTTGGACTGTTAACAGAGTATCTAGCAGTCTATAATTAGTGAATGCAACATATTTATTTGCTACTTGCTGCCTGTGGTAGAAATAAGACTTTTTTTTGGCTGTTCATTAAAAATGATAGGAAAAGGGACTGCTTTGGCCACAAATAGCGAAAAGTGTGCGAATGTTACTGGCAGCTCATAGCTTATACATATATACATATATGTATATATATATATATCACACATATACTTGCATTAATTTGTTTTCTTTTTGTTTCGATTTTGTGGCGCTGGAAAATTAATTAAAAATTACATGAATGAACGTTCGAGGATAATGAGCCCCTAAGCTGATTTTGCGCTGAAAAATATTTAAAGGAAAAAAGAAATAAAGAAAAAAAGAAAAAAGAAATGAACGAAAAAAAAACAAAAGATGGCAACAAGAATCGCCGGCACTGGGATACGCCAAAAGCAGCAAAGCTTCCATTTCTTCCCCCTCACTTTCAGTTCTCATTGTTACACCCGTTCGGAGGGTACTTTAATCTTCCACAACAACTACAACATATGGATGATATATTTTTGAAATTTATTTTTTATTATACATGCTCGCCAGCCATTGACTTTTTTATATGTCCATTACAATATCATTTATAACAACGCAGACAAGATAGAAGATATCAGAAGCTGTTTCTGCCAGGGTATTCAAACTTCGTCACGGCGGCTATAAAAATGTTTCTTGTTTTTATTTAATATCGACGAAACCCAACAAAAAAAGAGAGAAAATAGAAGAGAAGGAGAAAGAAAAAAGTAAACCGACTATGGAAAAATGGCAGGAAAAGAAATTATAAAATATTCTTTCACGTAACAAAATATTTTTATAAAATAATCAAGTTTATGAACGGCGAACGATGGGTGCAAGCGGGGTGGGGCAGCAGGGTGGTTGAGGGGCGATTGTTTTGGGCGCAAATTAAAATTGACAACGCTGCCCTTTCGAGTTGCAAACTTGATTGACAGTCACAAAGAAACCGCCAGTTCATCACAAACCAATATCAAAAGATAAAAAATGAGAATTCATTTTTTAGAACTGTAAAAGCACATTTCAATTTAAATTGTTAAAGAAGTTTCCTTACGCAACTAATAATACTTTTTTTAACTTAATGATAGATTTGATTTTACTGCTGAATATTGAATAATTTTTAATCACTTTTGACTGTTATGCGTCGTGAGCACCACAAAATGGGAATAAAAAGGGAATGAGAATTAACATTTGGAAATCCATTGAAAACTTTAATTGAAAATAATCAAATTATTTTCAAGTTAACGTCAGCAGAAAGCACAAAGTCACCAAGCCTGTTACAGACCAATGTACACTAAGAAAAAAATCACCTTGACATATTTTGAGAAATTAGCCAGGGCTGCCTCATCTCATGTCAGTAAATTTTCAAAATTGAAAATTGTTGAAAAATTATTCTTCTATTTAGAAATTATTTTTGAAAAACCACAAAGTCTTTCGAATTTTAAGGTCGATTTTTTTTCTGTGTGTATATAGACATATTTCTATGGATACACATATATATAGACAATTAATTTCTTTTGCCAAGTACATAAAGTGAGGAGAGCTTGTCTGCAAGAAAGTTCCCCAATTCAAATTGTAATGAGTTGGCATTTTGTGAACATTTTGTGAGACAGTGTTAAGAGCTAAAACAGCTTGTTGGCTGTAAAGTAGCTGAAATGACATTAAAAAGGCAAAACACCAAGTTGCCGGGGATGGGGAAGTGG
This sequence comes from Drosophila nr. medialis 2 BK-2023a, assembly GCA_035044325.1. Taxonomy (NCBI): domain Eukaryota; kingdom Metazoa; phylum Arthropoda; class Insecta; order Diptera; family Drosophilidae; genus Drosophila; species Drosophila nr. medialis 2 BK-2023a. Next base: position 875,377 of record JAWNMH010000410.1, on the reverse strand, counting down.
ACACAGGACGGAGGACGCAGGCCGCAGGACGAAGAGCACATAACACATTCGATAAACTCAAGCCTGCGACGACACTCCTATTGTCCTTTCATAGTTTACAATCTTATTATCCTAGCTGGCATCTCAAGCCCACACACACACACCCATACACACACCAGTACCCAAAAATATATAAACTACAACTTGCAAGGCAATTAAAAACCTTGCAGGCGTTGATGTCCTTTCGCCCCCTTTTTCGGTTATCTGCAGGCATTGTTCACCCTGATTTTGGGTATCGTCGCCAACTTGATTGTGTTTATTAAACATATTTTGCATAAAATTCACTTTATTTGCAGTTTATTTCATAAGAAAATTACAAGTTTTGTCACCCAGTAAAATACTCAAATAGGTGGGCAAATAGCTTTCCTTTTGCTCGCACCTTTTTTGGCCCAAATTATGTTTGATCACGTTTTGGATTTCGTTATATAGTTGGTGGTGGATTTATGCATGGATTTCCGTCTAGCAATAGTGCAAACTAACATTTAAGCTAACAAAATTTAAATAAATGCTTGACAAATGCTAAGAAAAGCGTAATTAACAAAATTTAAGAAATAAATCTTGGCAAAATCTGCATGAAATTATTACAAACAAAATAAAATAATCATCATAATTTTTGAATATGATTCGCAGATTTTGAATTATTTGCTCTGCCCGAAAAGTGCACTCAAATATAAAAATGGAAAAAGCCAAAAAAAACGAAAAAAGCAAACAAATAACGCAGAAATCTTCATCTTCATCTTTTATACATTTGCACAATGGTCGCATTATGAGCGATAAGAACTCAACGTCAAATCAACCAAATATTCACGCACTTTGACACACACACGCACACACATAGAGTGGGAAGGGGGCGGGGGCGGCGGCAGTTACCTAGTAACTGAACCCAACCAGAAGCCAAGCCCCGCAAATCCCATAAAAAACAGCTCAATGATATAGAAAAATAGATAACGCAAAATTTGCAAAGCAAAGCAACAAGGCAATCGGCAGGGGGAAAGGGCAAAGGGCACAGCAGCAGGAGGAGTTTGGGAGGCGTGGAGGCGGGGGAGGACACCAAACGTAAGAAGCGTGTCAAAAAATCAACTTTAAACTAAGCCGCAAAAGCACTCGAACGGAGCCATCCTCAAGTGAATAATGGCCAAAATCCGCAAAGTGAATGCGACACACAGCAAAATGGCATTTGCCGATAAAAATAAAAAGAGAAAGGAAAGGGGGGGGGGACAAACACGCCTCTCGACAGCCTCATGTCATGTGACACTCAGTCAGCCAGTCAGTCAGTCCACAAAGGTGTTCGAGCAAGGGGTTATTTCTCCCTCATCCTCCCCTCCCTGCCCAAAGGAACACAGATGAGTATCAATAAAAAAAATATTGCTCTGCCGGGCATACGCATTGGCCAAAGACTGTTGAGGGGGATGCCCACATATGAATGTGCATACACTCGCAGAAAAAATTATACCTTAACTGCAGCTTATAAAATCGACAAAAAGTAATTCTCTTATTTGTTTACGGTTTGGTAAACTCTTGTTATAAATTAAATATAAATAGTAAAAATAATAAAATTGACATTTTTGAAGAAGGGCGTCAACCCGGATATGGATCGGATCTGATTCAAATTCAGAATCTGTTTAACTTTACTGGCAAAAAGTAATTGGCTTCGAAACAATTCCTGAACTTAAAAGTTTTAAAATTTTAATCGAAAACACAAAAATTTGCTTAAAATAATGAGTTTAAAAATTTAAAATATGCAATTTGTATTATTTATTTATTTATTTATTTATCATTATATTATTATATTTACATTTCTGTATTTTTTTTAATATTTTTTACATTTATTTTATTTTGTTGCTAGTGTAATTTTTAAACATAAATGCACAAAATTTTATGTTTATGCTTAGAAAAATTCCAAACGTTGACTCACATTTTTTTTCTGCGTGTACAAACGTAAAATTGTTGTTTTTTTATGATTAGAGTGGCAGCTAACCGGAAAGTGCAACGCAAATGTGGCATAGACATTATGTGTGTGTGTGTGTGGGTGAGTGTAAAAGGTTTACATTTCGATTTGGCCCATTCTCCTTGCTGCTTTGCAGTTTATGAGTTTTTCACATTGAATCCTGATTCGAGAAAAATGTGCCCATTTTCCATTTTGGATGTGCATTAAAATTCAATAATCATAAAACCGGCAACAAAACAGCTGTCAATTAACCCTTCACACACACGCATACAAATCGCAATCACACACACACACACACATACATGCAATAAGCAAAAAGTTGCTTGCTCTCTCCTTGCTGGCAATATTAACGTCACATAAATCTTGGCCACACTGCTACTAAGTCGCTATTAAGTGAAATTGACCACATATTTTATCTCACACGCACACGCCGGCTGGCTGGGCGGGGTGAGGGGTGTAATTGGTGCGACAGGCGCAGAAAACAATCTGCGAGTGAATTATATGAGAGCTCTGACGGGACACATGAAATTAACTAACTGTGGTTTGACGGAGCAGCTTTCCTTAGCACGCTGCGTTGTACAGCAGTCAGCGCTTTGTCGCGACCACATGCAAGCGTTGCCAGACCTATAGAAAAAAGACGAAAGTAGACAGAGCACTTGCATTTCATATAAGCGTTACCGTTGTCTCGATACCGATAGGTGTCTGTTAACTTCCCGCCATCTGCCGGAATAATTGTGAACTTACGATGTGCACTGTGCAGAGGCAACTTGCAACAAAGTCTAGCTAGGCAATGGAAATCCAAAAAATCGAAACAAGTGGCATATTAAGCAATTCACTTCTACTATTAAGTAGGCTAATAGAACATTAATCGCTGACTTTTCATCGTCTAAATTTAAAATCGATAAGCGCAAAGCAAATTAAGCGCGCCAAAATATAACATTTGGGCAAATGTTAAGCAGCTGGAATTCGAATGTTGTTGCCAGTGCTGGTCAATGCAAGCAAGTGACGTGTAAGTCGGCGAAGGTAGCCAAAAAAACTGAATCAGAAACAGAAACAACACATCATTCATCTGGGAAGCCGACAATAAAAGCTGAAGTATATTTCACAATCAGCTCAAACTGAGAGAGAAGCAACAATGACGCCGTTGCTGTACACGTGTAAGTGACTTGTAGCTCGTAACTCATACATTTAACTGTTAATAGACAATAATATGGATAAACGCCCCCGCTGCAGCCAGCATACTTCTGCTACTCATCGCCAGAGGGAACGCCTTCTACTCTACCTCCGACAATGTTGTGGAATTGACGCCAACCAACTTTGACCGGCTCGTTGTGCAGGACGACGCCATCTGGGTGGTGGAGTTCTATGCACCGTGGTGCGGCCACTGCCAGACTCTCGCACCCGAATACAAGAAGCTGGCCAAGGCACTCAAAGGCACCATCAAAGTGGGCTCCGTCAATGCCGATGAGCACAAAGAGCTCGGCAACAAGTTCAATGTGCGTGGCTTTCCCACCATCAAAATATTCGGCGCCAACAAGCAGTCGCCCACGGATTTCAGTGGGCAGCGCACAGCCAGCGCAATTGCGGAGGCGGCGCTAGCCGAGGCCAAGCGGAAGGTGCAAGCAGCTTTGGGCGGAGGCAGCAGTGGAGGAGGCAGCTCTTCCGGCTCTGGCGGCGGTGATGTCATCGAGCTGACGGAGGATAACTTTGACAAGCTGGTGCTCAACTCGGAGGACATTTGGCTGGTGGAGTTCTTTGCGCCGTGGTGCGGCCACTGCAAGAATCTGGAGCCGGAGTGGGCCAAGGCTGCCAAGGAGCTGCGGGGCAAGGTCAAGTTGGGCGCCCTGGATGCCACAGCGCACCAGAGCAAGGCGGCAGAGTACAATGTGCGTGGCTATCCGACCATCAAATTCTTCCCGGCGAACTCGAATCGTGCCAGCGATGCTCAAGAGTACAATGGCGGACGCACTGCATCCGACATCATCAGCTGGGCCGGCGATAAGCATACCGAAAATGTGCCAGCACCGGAACTGACTGAGATCACCGGCGAAACGAGCTTCGACAGCGCCTGCGAGGGCAGACCGCTGTGCGTCGTCTCCGTACTGCCCCACATTCTGGACTGCGACGCGAAGTGCCGCAACAAATTGCTGGACACGCTGCGCACCCTCGGCGAGAAGTTCAAGCAGAAGCTGTGGGGCTGGGCCTGGGCCGAGGGTGGCCAGCAGCCAGCGCTGGAGGAATCTCTCGAAGTGGGCGGCTTCGGATATCCAGCGATGGCAGTGGTCAACTTCAAGAAGATGAAGTTCTCGGTGCTGAAGGGCTCCTTCTCCAAGGACGGCATCAACGAGTTCCTACGCGACATCTCCTACGGACGGGGACACACTGCCCCCGTTCGTGGCGCCAAGAAGCCAACCATTGTCAGCGTTGATCCCTGGGACGGCAAGGATGGACAGCTGCCCACCGAGGAGGACATCGATCTGAGCGACATCGATCTGGACGACGTCGATGTCGGCAAGGACGAGCTGTAACTGTAAACTGTGCGAGATCTCCGACACTCCGCCACATCCCATTTCGCCTCATGCTCAATTTTCCAGCATTCAGCACAAAAATGCATTTTCAAGTCAGCCAATTGCAACTAACTAATAAATATTATTAAATATTAGCATTTTCTACTATTCCATTTCTACTTCCACGTGTATGTTTAAACGAAACTAAATAAAAAATACATTTGAATAAAAATTCAATCGTTTTTCTTTTCCTTGTGGGAAATTGTACAAATTATTTATTTATTTAAATATATAAAGAAAATTTATTTTTCTACTGAGTATGTTTAAGCGGAACTAAATAAAGGAAACATTTGAGGAAAAATTCAGGTTTTTTTTTGTAATTTATTATAATATATATTTAACTAAAATTAATAGTACGAAAAAAGTATTTTCTATTATTCCAAGTCCGTTTTAGCAGAATTAAATGAAAATAACATTTGAGAAAAATTCACTTCAGTTTTGCTACCAAAAATATTTATTCAACTACAAAATATAAACAAATTTTAACCTTTTGCGAAAGATCCGTGTTTTTTTTTTAAATTAACCAAAATATTTATTTACCCAATAAAACGTTTTTCTACTATTCCAACTATATTTAAGGACCTCTAAATAAAATAATTATTTGAGAAGAAATCCAGTTGTGTTTTTGTTTTTTGTCCAAAATATTTATTTACCTAAAAATTATAAAAATTTCAAAATGTATAATTCAATATGGGAAGCAATGAGTGAGTTGAGTAATAAATGCATAAATTCTTGGCAAAAATGGCACTTAATCTAAAGGTTTCTATTTAAAATACATGTAAAAGGGGAGTATATAAAAATATTTAAGTATATTAAGTACGTTGTTTGTTTTCTTTAAGTACAACCTGCGAGAAAAATATGTTTTTTTTCTTCGTTCGCCTATAGCTAATAAATTGTAAAAGTGTATCTCAAAAAAGTATTCGTCATTTATGTTCCAAATTCACAGCGAGAGTTGAGCAACAGCAAAGAACTGACCAAACTTGAAGCGTGACTTCTTAACTTGGAATGAGTATGAATCATCTGTTATATATATATATATATATATATATATGTGTGTGTATAATGGTAAGGTATCTTTCGTTTAAGCCCTATTTTGTTTTTTCTTTGTGCAAATATTCGATTAGTGAAAGGAGATTTATTTGTGGCACTCAGGCAAGTTGATGGTGGTGATTGCTGTGCTTCTGATCAACCGGATAGTTCTCGATGGACTGTATGGATCGGGATGTGGCCGCCGTAATTGTGGACGATACGTCCATAAAGCGGTATTTCTTGTCGTCGCGGCACAGCAGCGGATAGCACATGATGCCATAGTAGAAGACCAGCGAGAGCACAATTATTGTAAATATTATCGAAATGATTCCGAAAGTCGAGAAACTCGACTTGCTGTCCAAATACTCTTTGGACGTTTGCGGAGCTGGCGTCGTTGACGTCGTCGTCGTCGTCGTTGACGTTCGCTGTCCGTATCCGCGATAGCCATCCACGTTGGATATCAGACAACTGCAGGCTGCGTACAAGAACAGAGAAAAACACGAAAATTTAACACATTTTTTTTTTTTTATTAATTATCTATATATTTGTGATGTTTAAATGGGACTCGCTGGCACTTACCTACGACGAGCAGACAGAGCAGATATGCGTTATATTGACGGGACATATTCAAAAAAATCTATATATATGTATATATATAGTCAATACTAGTAGTAGAAAATGAGGAACGGACGCACACGCAGATGCAGATGCACACAAAAGCGTAAACAAGAAAAAATAAGTACCTTTTACCTGTACGATACGATATACGGGTATCGATACTCAGTAGAATGCCATCGCTATCGCTACGCACACTGCTATCGATAGCAACCATTGCAGTGCATTGAAGAGTTGTTGTGCGAGCTGAGTGTAAGTGCGTGTGCATTAATGTTGTGGAAATTGTTATAAAATCATTTGAACAAATATGTGACAAACACACACACAAATTAAGCGATATTTTCATATGCAACGCAAACAGTTTAGCAATTCAGTGCACTAAACAATCGGCGCAAAACAACACACATAAAAGTGACGCGACAACGGCGACGACGACGCCGCTGATTTGAAGTCGTTTTATTGTGTGTACTTCTCCCATGCAATTCACCAAAACTAAATACATTTTAGCGATTGAACACACGCCTGACAAACACACATTCAACGTGTGAGGCGTGCGACAATATCAAATAAAAAATCAAGAGAAAAAAGGTACAGTGAAAATTTTCTTGCTTGTCTTGCTTCGATTGTCGGCAGGCAGCAGCACAAAAGCGGGCTCAAGAAGAAGAAGCACGACGAAACACACACACAAAGTGAACACAGCAAAGAAAACGGAGCAACAACAAAAGAAGGAAAGAGAAACTGCTGCTGTGTGCGTGTGTGTGTATGTGTGAACTAAAACTTGACAATTTCTTACATCGAATATAAATCAGTCAATGCTTTTGCTGGAAAAATGTCACATTTGCCATTGGATGCTCGGGCTATACTTCAGCACCTAAATGAATTGGGCTATAGGAATATATCAGCGGAACAACTACGTGAATTCTTAAAAGGTAAGAAAAACAATCCCAAAGCCAGCAGCACCAGCAATTCCCGCCATTCCATGTGGCGTGTCTGTGTGTGTGTGTGTGAGTGTTGAGTGCATGTGGAGTGGTGAACGCAATAAGCATTTAAAAGTGTTGCATTTAAATTGTACAGCAGAGTTTATTTCTGTTTTCGTTCAATTTGTACGAACATTTGATTCGTCACCATTTTGGTTTGCTTATTTCTCACCAAAATACAAGAGAAACGACGACGACGACGACAAAATGAACGAGAGAATTACTCGTAAATTGTAAATAACAAAGCAGAAATAACGAAAACATTTTTGCCATAGCGCTTTGTGTACTTGAGGCTTATACAAACGAATACATGCAATATATGCATGTGTTTATGTATGTGTATATATGTATTTTTGTATGTACATTCATACGATTGCAAGCGCTTTAGCAAAGCATTTTTTTCGACTGGCGACGACAACAACAACAGTGAACGTTTGCTGTTGTTGTGTTCACCGCTTGCCGCTGCTTTGGTCGTTGTGCTGGCAACTGCTCTGTCGCCCTGTATATTTATGTATGTATGCGAGTGTATGTGAGTGTGTGTGTCCGTGTGTTTGTGTGAACATGTTTCGAGCTCCATCGCATCGCATACGAAACATGTAAAATGTGCACGCACGCACATATTTACCTACACACATGAATACATACATATATATGTATGTACCACCTATGTATACAATATACAGTTTTTAGTTCAGTTGTTGAAGTTTCGCAGCACCAACTTCATATAGGAATAGTTGGCTTTGTGTGCTTAAGTGTAGATATGTACGTTTTGTTGTCTTTGCTTTGCTCTCTTTGCCTATCCGTACATTTTGTATTCTCTTGTTGTGTTCTGACTTTGTCCGAGTTGAAATTAAAAATCGTTTTTGCTTTTTACGTTTTGCGCACAATTTTTAAATATTTGCTGTTCACAATTTTGTTTTGAATGTCGGCGGAGGCCGCTTGCAAAACAGCTGGTTATCGAAAAGTGCAACAATATTTTGTGAGTGATTTATATGAACCATTGTGCAACATCTCCCGATTACGAAGCAACTGCCAAAAAGAAAACAACAAAAAGACGTTATTGCTATGTGTGTATGTCTGTGCACGTACATTCGTTGAATAAAATTTTACGTCTGCTGCTCTTTATTCTTATTCTGTTAGCCAAACGGTCACCGACTCGTGGTTGTTGTGGTCGCTGTTGTTGCTGCTTCAACCCTGCACACACAAGTTATATGTTTGTGCTGTTGTGCATAAATATGTACATAAGTACACAAGCATGTGTTTATTGTGTTGTACCGCTGTAATCACGTCTTGGCCACATGTTGTAGAATTGTAACCAAACTTCTGTTCGCTTTCTGTTCTGACGAGAAGTTCATATTTTTCAGTAAATAATAGTGCAAATTGTGAGTGTTTACAAAATTAGGTTATCAACACTGATAATCATCACAAGCAATCGATGTACAACATGGCAAAACACAGAGTAAATTGATAAAGTTCCATCCCTGGCAAGTAAATAAAATAAATTTGAGGGGGGAACTTAAATGTGCTAATGCACTAATTTTATTTGATTTGCTTTCGACGAAGTAATGCCACGAATTAATTAAAGTTTATTTAATGTTTTACTTGTTTTTGTTTTTTCATTTTAATACGTTAAAAAGCAATTGTCTTTTGCTCAACTCAGGGTTATCTACACCGATAAACCGATCAGCACAAATGTGCAAGTCAAAGAGTAAATTGGCTAAGTTCCATCCCTAGCAAGTAAATAAAATCAAAATTGAGCGGGAAATTCAAATGTTTAGTTTTTAATTTTTTTGCTTTTGCTTTCGAAGAAAAAATAATGCCTCGATTTAATTAATATTTATTTAGTATTTTTATTTACTTTTTTTTTTGCATTAAAAATCAACTGTCTTTGAAATCGGTTCTGTTTTTGCTTTTATAAGTTAATTTATTTTTAATGCACATGTGTTGTAATTTTAATGATTTTTGTGTGAATTAAACTGCATCTGGACTGCACTTAAAAAAAAAGAGTTACAAAAAATAAGCAGAGAAAACTGTGTGGATGATGGATGCTGAAATGTGCTTTTGAATGGTTGGTGTCTGGCTTGCTGGCTGACTGGCTGCTGCTAAGTGCTTCTCAAAACGTAACTAATTTCATTCTCAATTTAATTTTTTAATTCTTGGTCCAACAACAAACAACAACAAATGCAGCTCATTTGCGCCTAAAGGTATGCAACCACAGTCGGATAAGCAAAGTGCTAGCAAAAGCAAACTCGCAACAGCAACAGCCAGAGCAACAGCAACAAGAGCAAATCCTCCTCAGCAACAGCAGCCCCATCCAGAACAGCCCCATCAGCAGCAACAGCCGCCACCGCCTCCTCCTCATCGCTCAAAAGTAAAGGTGATCAAGAGCAAGCGTCCGCTTTGCCATTTCAAGTTCTATTTGGACATTTGCGATCATCAGCTAACCAAGCGCATTGAGGCCGAAATCAAGGCGCTTGGAGGCACACTCGAGTTCTTCCTGAACGACAGTATTACGCACTTCATAACCGACAAGGACAGGAGCTGGACACCAGAAACCTCAAATACATCAACAACACCAACAACGCCAACAACAACTGCAATCATCCAGGAGGATGGCACAGCGGGTCTTCAGCGCCGGAGTCGGCAAACGCGCGCCGATGCAATTTTGAGTCGTGTGCGCGCCGCACAACAACAACAACAAACGGAGCAACAACTGCAGCATCAGAATCACAATAATAATAATAATAACAATAATAGAAAACAAAGCTGCAAATCAAGCTATACCATCTGGAAGACTGAATACGCGCTACGCTTCTTTCAGCGCATACAAACCGAGCTGCGTCATTATTTGGTGCAAGGCGGAAACTTAACTACTGCTGCTGCTTCTGGGCAATCATCGGGGCAGTCCCAAACGAATATTATCCAGCTGAGGGGTAATTTCATTAAGATCGAGTCGATTCGACGCATCCATCGCCCCTACTATCATCTGCTGAAGCTGCCGGAGGAGTGGCCCAAGATCGATTTGTGCAGCGAGGAGAGCGCCTTCCGTTTGCAGAAGGCCACAAGGGCGGCCCAGGTGCAGAGTAGTATGACACGCAAGTCACTCGGTTCACGGACATCGCAGCGTCAACAGGATAAGGTGGCAACAGCAGCAGCAGCGCAACCGTTGCCCTTGCAAGCGCTCAAGAAGCAAACAGGAGCAGCGCCGACAGAAGAGGGCAGTCCACGTTCGCACAAGGAGTCCAGCGAAAAGCAGTGCGGCGTCTGTGAGATCTGCAAGATCGAATACGATACGTTGACGCTGCACCTGCAGAGCAAGGAGCACGAGCTGTTTGCCAAGAACTCTCACAACTTTTACGCCCTCGACTCCCTCATTCAGGTGTCGGCCAGTGTGGAGGGATTCCTCGAGAAGCAGCAACAGCAGCAGCAGAGAGAAGTGACCACCGAAGACAGCGACATGGATGTGGATGAGCTGCTCAGCAGTAGCGTCATTTCATGCCTCAACCAAGCGAAAAGCAACGATGCAAATCTCAGCAGCAGTAGTAATAACAATCGACAAAGGCCGACGCCGCCCGCGTTGCGTGAGAAATCCAAGCGGATCACCAAAGGCAAGCATTCCTCGGAGAAGTTTCGAGCGACGACGCCAAATTCACAAACAGTTCCCGCCACGCAGCTGGAGCAGACGCCTCCAACTCCAACAACAACACGTCGCAAGACGCAGAATTCTGTGTTGTCGCCACCGATGCGAGCCATGCTGCCGCCCTCCTCCCTCTATAAGGTTGTGGACACCAATGACCCACTGACGACGACAATTACAACGCAGAGGATTAGGCGTGGCCTTGCCAACAATGCCACCTTGCTGGACTCGCCCTCCTTGATTGTGAAATTCCAGAAGGTGCGGCAATCCGAACTGCAGCGTCTCAACGGCGAGGCGGAGAACTTCATGTTCCCCAGGACGACGACGACGACGCGCAGCAGCAGCGAACTGGCCACCGATGTGGACCGCCAGACCACGTCGGATGTGCGAGGACGCACGAGTATCTCATCCGCCAGTCTGGACAGTGCCACCACCACCAGCGAGGCAGAGGTGCCTCCCAAGTTAAAACTTGCAGAAGGCAAACGTGCTACGGCCGTGGGCAGGCGGAGAAAGGGGCTTTCCACGGGCTGCAGCAGCAATAATGGCCAACAGCAGCAGCTGCAGCATTTGCAGCAGCAGCAGCGCTTTCCAAACGCCCCCATCCAGCCAGAGATGCAACCACAACCAGAACAACAACTGCTGATGAAGCAGCAGCAGCAGCAACAACGGCGCCAATCAACGACGGCGACGGCAACGCGGAAAAGCAGCCGCATGGCAACGGCGATTGTTACGGCGGCAACAACTAGCAGTCAGCTGCAGCTGCGACGCCGACGCCGTGGCGGTGGTGGCAACCTGGAGGATCGGATGGGGGAAACAGTTACGCAAGCGAAGATCAAAGTCGAACAGCAGCAGGCAACAACAACAACAGATGTTGAGGAAGAGGAGGATGGTCTGGACGAGGAGGAGGAGGAAGAGGAGTCTAGCTCCTCGGGCAGCGATGAGGACTATGTGGCCAATGGGAAGCTGCTCAAGAAGTGCCCGCAGCCAACGCTGCCAAGTCGCGAGGAGCGAGCAGCAAGACGCCTATCACGTCTGACCATCAATCTCAAGAGATGTCCAGCACCAAAACAGGAGAAGGAGCAGCAACAGCAGAAGCTGAAGCTGAAGTCGTCACCAACGCGAAGATGCGGCAAAGCCAAAACCAAGCAGGCGAAGCAACAACAGGCAGCAACAGCAAAGACGTCAACAACAAAAGCAGCAGGAGCAGCTGCGACAACTGTGCCCACAGATCTAATCTTTGACTGCAGCAAGAGCGAACGTTTGCAGAAGCTGCGCTACGCATTTGAGGAGCTGCCCGGCGCCGATCTGTGGCATCGGGTCTTCCAGCGGCAGGATGTCGGCGAGGAGCACTACTACAGTTACTATGGAACGACAAGGTATCGCATGCTGCCCTACGAACTGGGACCGATACCCATGGAGCGGACGAGTTCGCACAGCTGCACAATATGTCGGAGCAAAGAGCAGGCGGAGGAGGAGACGATAACATCCGCCGCCGCCTCCGCCTCCTCCTCCTCTTCGATGTACAAGCACAAGAAGCTGCATCTGCTCCAGCGCTATCAGCAGGAGCAACAGCAAGGATTAAACACTGCCATAATACCAAGCCCCATAGCCAAATGTGATAGCAAGGCGAGCACGCCGGAGCTGTTGGAGCGTGAGTTTGAGCACGCCCAGCTGCTGGAACTGGCCTCCACGCAGAGCAACTCGAGCAGCACCTGCAGCAACCGAAGCCAGAAGTCGGGCCTCAATTGTCGGCGCAACAAGCAGCTGGCGCGGATTGCCGAGCTGCCGCCGCGCAAGTCGCCGCGAGAGCATGCATCGACACTGGCCCTGGTCAGCTGCATCATACGCCAGCGACAGGATTCACAGAGCAAGACCAACTCGGAGGCGGAGGAGCCAGCGTCAACGACAGCAACAACAACATTAATACCCAACAAGTTGGCCAAGCGGGAGCCGGAAACGGAACCGGAACCGTTGCCAACTGTGGCCAAGAGACGCTCGCAAGCGCCGACACCAGTGGAGGAGCTGCGTTTCGCCACGGAGATCAGCGAGACTGTGAAGCGAATGCGCCGTGGCCAAAACAAATACGATTCCTTGCCGCCAGCCTCGGTCCAAGCTGGTCCAGCCTTAATCCAACAGCCGGCGCCGCCGCCGCCAAGCAGATGTCGTCGTCCGACTGCCGGCAGCTACTCGCGGCGACTGGAATTGGCGGCGAAGACGAAGACGGCAACTGGACACCTGCTGAGCAGCAAGCGGACCAAGCGACGCCAGCTGACAGTGGCTGGGATCCAGCAGCAAGCAGCGGGCCTGGGCCTAGTCGCTGGGGTGCGCAAGCTGCCCAGCAAGAAGGGTCTGCTTGAGTACGAGATGGAGGCCAGTGCGCTGAAGTCCCTGGATGCCAGTGCGCATTACGTGAATCCACTGCTAATCGCCTGGCAGATTGACAAGTATCTGGAGCTGGCGGGACGTGAGTTTGATTCGAATGCCGAGTGCAGCATGGATGTGGATGTGGATGCGAATGTGGGGGCGCCTCAGACGCCGCCGCCCACAGATGGCTGTTTCAGCAGCGAGTTCGATCTCTGCGATCTGCTCGGAGGCAGTGCGGCCAGTGGCGATGACGACGATGAATCATCTGTCGGCTGTCGCCGGAACAGCCGGATCAACTTGTTCTCCAGCTATCAGCGCAAGCGAAAGTGCCTCAAATCGAATCGGACGGGTTGGCCCCGAGCCCAGCGGCGTCGGGCGACGGCCAGACTGCTGCCCCGTAAAATAGCCAAGGAGCAGAAGCAGGGGGACGAGGAGGAGGAGGAGCTTGGCAAGGAGGAAACGCCAAGGCAACCCAGCTTAAAGCAGGAGTCGCTCGAAATTGAGGAGGAGCTGGCGTTGACGACAACGACGCCGACGACGACAAACACAACCACAACGACCGATAAAGAGTTGGGCAAGGATCTAGACGAGGACAGGGAAGGGGAAGGAGATGCAGATAGAGATGGAGATGGTGCTGGCGATGATGATGCGAATGGAAATGGAGCTGACGCAGCTGCTGACGGGAAGCAGCAAAGCAGGAGTCGCGAGAATGCTGTAATGACGCCACCAGCGACAGATGTGGACGATGAAGTCGCTAGCCAAGTCGACAATGAAGCCGATGAGGATGATCCCGATGAGGAGGATCCCGATGAGGAGGATCCCGATGAGGATGATCTGGAAGAGGATGATGATGAAACAATGGCTGATTCCGTTGATCAACAGCTGGATGGCGAAGTTGAAATTGAGGCAACCGATGCGGATGTCGAAGAAGATGATGACGATGATGATGATGAAGACAATGATGATGATGGTGATGTGTATGAAGATGCCTATGGCGATGAGCACATAAAGCCAGATCCACTGAGCATTGAGCCCGCCGAGAAACATGCACGACGCATTTCATACGACGACGACGAGGAGGAGGATGAAGATGAAGACGAGGAGTCGCCTGCCAAGAAGACAGCCGAGGATAAGAAGACGTCGCTGCTAACCAGCAATGGGTACCACCATCATCATCATCAGAATCCTCACCACTTGAATCATCACCGCTTGAGTGCCACATCCACGCCAAGCACACAGCAAACAGCTCGCCAGCAGCAGCGAAGGACACCCCAATTGAATGGGAGTCTGGGCAGCTGTATTTCACCGAGTGAGAAGCTGGGCGATAATTCCGACATATTCACCGTCTCATCGGATGGCCTGGACACCGATCTCGATCTGAGCAACACTCAAGCGGGCGATGCACTCGATCACTGCACACACCAACAGCAGCAGCAACGGACGCCCAAACGCAAATTTGACATCTCGAAATATGCGCCACCGAACAACGGCAAGAAGGCGGCCAGCAGCTGTGCAGCGGAGGCGGCGGCAACGGCGGCTGTTAAGTCGCTGGCCATATCACAGTTTCTTAAAAAGGAGGTGCGTGTCACTTGCCGGCGACTGCGGGCGCCATTTCGCCGCTTTCGATATCGTCGCTGATCACATATCGATCGTCATTTGTCATTCGTCACTATCATTAATATACACACATATGCATTATATATATTTATATACATATGCATATACATATATTGTAGCAGAGGCCGCCACTAGTAATGTAAATGTAGTTAACAGGCCACTAGTGATGTACAACTAAGACTGTTAAACATCTGTAACATAACATGCGATATCGATATCCAAATCGCTACTCCGATAAGCAGCTTGCAGTGAGCAGAACTATTTAATTTAGCTTTGGCTGCTACAATATATGTATGTATATATAAGTACATTTAACCATTGTGTTTAGTTTTAGTGTAAAATTGTTAGGTCAATAGGGAACAACCGTGGAGCAGATGCAAGAATATTGTTCATTAGTTTTAATCAGCACGATTTCCGCTCCCTTCCAGCTTCGATTCATCCACCCTGCCTCTCATCCAGCTCTAAATTATTATACATTCTCATTCAGTGTCGACATCGTTGAAACTGTATATAATATGTACACACAGTTCCACATAATAATATACCCCCCGTCATTGGCTCCATTTCAAAAATACGTACAATAAGCTTAGTTTAAATTTATTAGTTTAGAACCAATTCCGTGCTCTTTGAAGCGCCCTGGCAGACTACAAAACAATAAAACGAGTAAAAATAGAAAAGAAAACAAATAATAAGAAAAGAAACGTACTTTGCTAAAATGCAGACATAAATTGTGTAAGTAGAACATTTAATTTAAATAAATAAATACAAATTCAACATCATGCTCAAATTATGTATAACAAGAATATAAAACCAAAAGCAATTGTAAAAGCCTAAAATAAAAAAACAAAGAGTCCATTAAAACATGCAATTACAAAATATCTATTAAGCAAATGCATTTCTCATTAAAACAAGAAACAAATGAAACAAATATCCTTTTGTGTTAACACCGTGTCTGATGCTTCTTTGATCCTCCTCCCATTCAGACCTGCGCAAGCTTATCAAACATGAGGAACGTCTGGCGCCCCACCAGAAGGTCGACTATTTCAGCAGTCTGCATAAGCGGAACACGATCAGCTCGCGCGCTAAACTAGGCGATGCCAATGGGACAGCAAAGGAAAATGTGGCACCACCATCGACACCCAGCAGACAGCCACCGACTGAGCAGCGCTTGGGCAGTGGCGGAGCTGGCGAGGCGACTGCCATCAATTTGGACTTGGCCAGCTTGTTTCGAGAACAGCTTTTGCTAGATGCCTCCAAGGAGCCGCACAAAGCCAGCGAATCTTCGCGCCGCAGCCGAAGCCGGACTCGCAAGCCGTCCAAGGAGCGAAACAGAGATGCGTCCAGCGGCGAGGATTGCCCCAAGCAGCGACGTGCCTCGCAATGCCTGCGCGAATCTCGCCAGCGTAGCACGAGCCGCAAGCCATCAAAGCGTATGTCACAAAAAAAGACACTTTTCTTAATTTGTTATTAATTTGTATATTTAATTTTAGTGCGCGGCCAGGCGAAGCTGAAGCAAAAGAATCCGCGCAGCGATCCGGTGGCCCTCTATCAATACTACCAGAAGGAGTGGTCCCATTTTCGCGACCAAATCCCACACTGAAATAAGCCCGTGGAAACGAGTTGAACATTTCTTTTTGCCATTAAACTTTGAACATTTGAAATTCCCATGAATAAATAAATATTCGAAAAATTAATGTTAAAAATATAAACCATATTTTATTGTACATTACTTTTAAAGCCAACAAAACTGTTGTCAGGCAGCAAGCACGTATCTTATCCAGATCCTTGCGGATACCATCTATTATATCTGTATGAGCAACTAAAGAAAAACATGCATCTTACGGCAGAAACCGACCATATTTCTGAGGATCTTGCAAGCGCAAACAGGAAAACTGGCAGGCGATGGGCATTCAAGGAATTTCAGGATTCGAGAAAACCTAGAATAGGCCTCACTTATAACCATTTTATCTCTCGGTGCGTATGGACTCCTGAAAGTATACCCTAACCTTGGCTTGCTTGAAGGGATTGTCAATGGTAGTCAATGCAGCAACTCGAACAAAATTTTGATTGCTTCACGCTAAGTAGGGAGTAAAGAAAACTAAGATAATGAATTGAAAATATATCGGATCAACTGAGAAAATATCAATGAACTGCATGTTCAGATCAAAACTAATATATTTTAGCAAGCGAACAACACATAAGATATGCAACTTGAACCTTTCTTTAAAAGATTTCTTCAAAAAGGAAAATACAGCAAATACAAATCTTGGTAGACAAAAGACAGGATAGATAGCAATTAATGAACAATTAAGAATGACTACAAGATACCCAGTACCCAAGTCTGGCCTGATCTAGACTTCGTATAGCACCATGATATGGTCCATATTAAAATTATATTCAAAGCATACTAAAAGTAAATAACTATTTAAGAATAAAAAAATATTTAAAATTTACAGTTTTTGAAAACAAAAAATTTAAAAAATGGAAATTTCAAAAATTTCTGATGTGGTAAATAACAGATGCTCTTGAATTGGTGGTAATTGAGTTATATTCGCTGCTGCTGACAGAATGTACATATACAAATATAGATATATACATATATATATGCATATATACAGATAATGTATATGCTGATTTGAGCAGTACAACTGAATTGCATAAATGGCTGCAAACACACACAATATTTATGAATTTTATATGGGAGTTTATTTACTGTTATAGCTTAGCAATGGAAAAGCCTAAAAAACTTATACTAAAATTGACGTTGCTGTTGTTTTTGTTGTTTTTTTTGTTTAAATGTCCTTCGGCGACATCAGCATCCTGTCAATTTATCCAAAGGCTTTGCCTGCTCCCACGAGAAGCAATCGCGACCAAAGTGGCCATATGTGCTGGTGCGCTGGTAAATGGGTTGGCGCAGATTTAGGTCTTTTATGATCATACCGGGTCGTAGATCGAAGTTATGTTTGACAATGCGCAGAAGTTCGTTTTGTGACTTGTGGGAGGTGCCGTAGTCAAAGACGGTAATGGAAAGCGGCTCGGCCAAGCCAATGGCATACGAGACTTGCACCAGGCAGCGCTTGCAGAGACCGGCCTTGACCAGAGACTTGGCCACCCAGCGTGCTGCGTATGCCGCCGATCTGTCGACCTTGGTGAAGTCTTTGCCGGAGAATGCGCCACCGCCATGTGCGCCCCAACCGCCATATGTATCCACAATAATTTTACGGCCAGTCAAACCCGCATCCCCCATTGGACCACCAACGACGAACAGACCGCAGGGATTTATATGCACAATGGTCTTGGCATCAAAGTATTTGGCGGGAATAACAACTTTTACAACTTTCTTCATAACCTCGGAGCGAAGAGAGTCCAGCGTAATTTTGTCCGAATGCTGCATAGACACAACAATTGTATGCACACGCTTAGGCACAACTGATCCCTCCTTTTGCAGATATTCGCAGGTGACTTGTGTCTTGGAATCGGGACGGGCCCACCCGAACACATCCGAGCGACGCAACTCGGCAATCTTTTCGTTTAGCTTATGCGCCAGGACCACCGTCAAAGGCATACATTCCTCAGTCTCATCGGTTGCATAGCCAAACATAATACCCTGGTCTCCGGCACCGATTTCTTCCTCAGCGCGATTTGCATGCACACCGGCAGCAATATCAGGCGATTGTTGGTCCAATGCCAAGAGCACGTTGCATGTTTTATAATCGAAACCCTTCGAAGAGTCGTCATAGCCAATGTGCTGAACCGTCTCACGGACCACCTTCTGATAGTCGACCACCGCCTTTGATGTGATCTCGCCGCAAAGTAAAATCATGCCAGTCTTTGCCACAGTTTCACATGCCACCTTGGCGTTGGGATCCTGTCGGAGATGGGCATCCAAGATGGCATCACTGATTTGATCGCACATTTTGTCTGGATGTCCCTCGCCAACGGATTCGGAAGTAAATAGGAATGATTGTCCATCATCCATGTCGTAGCAGTTGCACTTTCCATTACTGCTGCAATTGACGCAGTTGCATTTTTCAGTTTTGTGTTTGTTGGTCTTTTCAGACATATTTGAAATATTTAATTTGTCAAATTTTGAAATTTCGAACACACGCGTCAAAAAAAGGCCAGAAACTAATAAAAAAATGTTTAGATGACTTTTGGATTTGTTTTGTGTTTTGGATTGAAAAAACTGACAGTAGTCAGAAAGCAGCCTTGTTGGAGTTTTTCTATTTTCTTTTTTAGCCGACGGGCAAGCAAAATAGCACAACTAACCGAAAGTCCCATCTCCGTGACGGTATTGTTTGGAAAAAATGAAAAGAATTAAATTAAATTAAATTGCAATACTTATTTGATGCTCTTATATTTCGTAATTAAATTTAAAGCCCAAATACCGTAAGTTGTACATTGAAATATTATTTAGGAAAACACAAATCTCTTTATTAAAAGTATTTTGTGGTCCTGAAAAGGACCGATTTGTTTATACTTGATGCTCCAAATTTAAGCACGTTCGCCACGAATGCGTCTGGCCAGTTGGATATCCTTGGGCATGATGGTGACACGCTTGGCTTGGATGTCACACAAGTTCGTGTCTTCAAATAGGCCAACCAGGTAGGCTTCGCTTGCTCTTACAGAGCCATCACAGCCGAACTCTGGAAACGTAAATCGGTCTTGAAGTCCCGAGCAATTTACCGGGACGATAGCGATGAGTGCATTCTGACATTCGTTGTGTTGTGAATAAAGTAAAAGTGAATAATAACTGGTCGTGGTAAAGGTGGCAAAGGCTTGGGGAAAGGCGGTGCTAAACGTCATCGCAAAGTGTTGCGTGATAACATCCAGGGCATCACTAAGCCAGCTATCCGTCGTTTAGCTCGTCGTGGTGGCGTGAAACGTATCTCTGGACTCATTTATGAAGAAACTCGTGGGGTCCTAAAGGTGTTCTTGGAAAATGTTATCCGCGACGCGGTCACATACACCGAGCATACCAAGAGGAAGACGGTCACTGCCATGGATGTTGTCTATGCGCTGAAGAGACAAGGCCGTACCCTCTACGGTTTTGGCGGCTAAACACCTAAAACAAGTACAGTCATTCCAATCGGTCCTTTTCAGGACCATCAACGCATTACTCAACAGAGATCGAAAATATTCAATATCATCTAGCGTTTTATTAATATGCAGTTGAAATATGTTTCTTTTTTTGAGAATTTGTAATTAAATACAAATAAGTCAATGAAAAATTAAATCTCTTTTCTATGTTTTGGTCGTCCTGAAAAGGACATTTGGTTTGCAATTTTACATATGTACATCATATTTAATAGTCTGGTTGTTTATGCCTTCTTTTCCGTCTTCTGCCCAACTGCCAGGATGGTAACGCCCGGAAGCAGTTTATTTAACTCTTCATCGTTGCGGATGGCCAATTTCAGATGGCGAGGTATAATCCTAGTTTTCTTGTTATCACGCGCAGCATTGCCAGCCATTTCCAAGACTTCAGCAACCAAGTATTCCATAACGGCAGCCAAGTACACAAGAGCACCGGCACCAACACGCTCGGCGTAGTTGCCCTTGCGGAGAAGACGGTGAATAGACCGACGACACTTTTCCACCTTTACCACGACCAGACATATTTGTTCACTATTATTCACTACCAACACACAAATGTCGAATGATTCTATAGTTTGGCATTTTCTTTAATTGAAATTTGTGATCCCCTGAAAGCTTTGAGAGAGACTCGCTGCTGCATCGCACACTTACATATATACTGCTTCCGTCCGGTGCCGTCAAGTGGCTGCAGTCACTTTGCAATTGTCACCCCTTTTGCGCTGTGTAACGCACACAGGACGCAAACATGCCACGCTTTAGATACATTTAATTACAAACAAATAAAAGTCATGACAGCAACCCACACACACACACACACACATACGCATACGCACAGACACACACACACGACCCGGCCAACAAAACTGGAGGACGACTGTTTTGTATCTTTTCATTTGTGTGGGTGTGTGGGTGTGTGTGTGTGCGGGTTATTTGCTATTTGGTTCGGCATACAGATACGGCCAACGACCCACACTTCAAAGCGTCTTCAAAGTATCTTTGAAATTTTTTGAAATTTTTATTTAATTTTGGATGATCATTTCCTAGAGTGCTGCTTCTAGAATTGACATTAAATAAAAAAAGATAATATCATTTGTAATGTTATAATTTTTTAAGTTTATTTTTATTTATGTTTCAGTTTGCTGTGTTTGTCGCTTGTCCTGCACACGGTTATGGGGCATCGCATAAATCAGTTTTTCCCAAAACTGAGAACCTTCTCGTTTGAGATATGTATGTAGTTTCAAGAAGGTCCTCAGCTCAGAATCCAAGTCAGTGAAGTCTGTGACATCTGGATAAACGATTATAATCAAGCGTTTTCTTGGGTCAATGGAGGTAGCCCTGATGGCTACACGGAACTCGAAGCGCCCCCAGGATGACTGCACAAAGTTTTCGGTCATCAGTAGAATGATTCTCTTAGATTCGTCAATCGATTTTAATATGCAGCCTGGAATGGATTCACCAATTAACCAATCCCGTTGATAGAAGCATAGTCCAAATCCACGCGGACCATTCTCCAATTTCTCCACGTACTCCGCAATGAGTGCCAAGTCCAAGTGGGAGAACGCAAGAAATGCATCATATCTCAGGACTTCAGCATTTTCGGGATCCGGATGTAAAAGGCAACTAAGACAAAGATTGTGTTGATAAAGCCATAATACAATAGACTTTTTGAAATAAATAAATGCCAGCATTACAACACTGAATCCAACAAGAGATCCAAGAATGATTATAGCGTAAGTCTTAATTGATGGACAAATATCCTTTTTAATGGCAAATTCCACCACTTCTAGATTTTCCTCATAGCATTTGATAATATTACGATCCTCAATTTGATGCGAATAGTTGGAAACATACAAAATGAAAGCATCATTTTCACAATTGCAAATCCATGGACTCCCAGAAAGTCTAAGCCGTAAAGTACTTGATCTCATGGATAGAAATGACAGCACTTGCTTATCAAGAGTTTGTATGTTGTTGTTCCTTAAGTCCAAATAAGTTATTTTGGGTGGTAATTCATCCAACTTTAATTGTGTTAAATTATTATTGGGCACAATCAGTTCACGTAGATTAAAGTATCCGTATAAGGTCGATGTTGGTAATGTGGCAATGTTTGTGTTGTTCAATTGAAGTGATACGTTTCCAGTTATTGGAATCGGAATAATTGGAAATCCTTGCAGTTCATCAATGCGGTAACAAATAATTATAAATCGTTTTATATCAGGCTCTAAATAGCACTTGCAGCCATAGGGACATATCTTATTATTTAAGTCCACACTGAATCTGCAATTTTGTTCGTAATCAAAGCAAATAAAAGCTTTTATTTTCCTTTCCAAAATCCAGCGAATACTACGGTATCCTGTGAGAACGTGAATAATGGCTAATTTTGTATACAAGTTTTCAAAATATTCCGTTATACTATGATTTATTAAATCATTAATAACAATTAAATATTCCAAGTTATTTTGTAAGGATTTAGAGCTGAAACGAAAAAACAAAATTAAAATTACTGTTCTTTCTATAACTGTAGGAATGGGATATTATTCGATTTAGGATATAAGCATAGATTTAAGAGTGTGGGTATGTTACGGTTGATATATAATAAATAGATTGTACTTAAATAATTATAAGAATTATATTTAAATAAACACACCTCATCCACTCCATATTATTTGTCCATGTGCCAGTAATTTCAAGTGTTGTCAATTTTGTTAAATTGTGAAAATGCTCTGGATAGAGCTTTAGAATGTTGCAGTTTCGAATTCTAATTTCCGATAAATTTGACAGGCCATAAAAACTTTCATTATGAATTTCAAACTTGATAGACTCGTCAATACTACCACCAGTCAAAATAAAGCTTTCCAAGTTTGTTGCACCGCTCAAAAAGGCGTTATCGAGAATAAATTTATTTTCGATATCCTCTAGCAACAGAACAAATATATTTAGTGTTCTTAGCTGAGTCAAACTACTGAAATGGAATTTCTCGCACACATTATATTACGCAACAACATTCAAATACAATCTTTTCAAATGTTTAATGTTTTGCACAAACTGATTTATATCTAGGCAGTTTTCCCGCATGTCCCAATGTAAATCCTCCAAATAGCGTAAGTTATTTGCCAGGGGTTTAATATTAATAACATCGCTCTCATTATTGGTTAGGATTTTAATTATGTGCACAGTCAAATTTTTACATTTGCTGAAGACATTATGTACATTATATATTTCTTGATGTTCACATATCATATGTTTTTGTATGCTATGTTCTTGCTTTTGCGCTAGACATTCAAACATATATACACCGTCGTTATCCAATTCACATTTTCCATCAAACCAATTAAAACCAAATTTTAACTCTCCGATTAAAATCAGATTTTCTTCAAAAGAGTAAGTACAGTGGAATCCAAAGTTATTATCCTTTAAATACAGTTCACAGTCACCAGCTTCGCTGTGAAATGGACTGTCTATGTTGAAGATCAATTTAAAAACATATGGATCAATTTGACCACTTATGTTGCTTAAACCAGTGCAAACTACGGATATTGCAAAGATTAATGAAATTATTTGAAGTCATTTAATAAACATTTTCTTATTAAAGTTGACATTAAACACGTGTCAATACTCCAAAAGTTAAACAACAACTGAACAGCGATTGGCAAACTCGTTCAGAAGAAATTACTGTATGCTTAATGCTTCATGTTGGCTTAGCTCCTTGGGGACTGAGCAGTTGCAGATTAAGCTTATTTGTATGCACATTTTTATCAAATTTTTCACTCTCGCGTCAGAACGGGAGTTTCGACTACAACTTAAAATCTTGGACTATATATATATAAATAACGAATTTTATATATAATATAATATAATATATTTTTGTTATAATTATAATTTTATAATATTTTCAAATCATTTAAAGAATCCCTTCAAAAATATTTCTGAATTATTTTGCCCGTTCCATACATTGGCTTAAGTTCATGATACCCATTTATGCATTACTCAAAAAATTACAGCATTATTATTATATATGCGGATTACTTCCATTTGCTCAATAAGAAAGAAATGTATAACAAAAAAATTGATAAGCAATAAAACGTATTTACTTATTTGAAAAACATAATTTTGTTCGGATATTTCTAGCTGTTCAGCACGAGCGCGGTCCACGCAAACCAAAGCTGCATCCGCAATCGCACGTTGATTTATGGCTCTGTGCGCGAGTTGTTCGCTTCTTTTGCTAACATTTTATTTTTGGTCTCCACAGCGCCATTCGACGTGTTGTCGTCGCGTTTCTAAAATGTTCCATGTTATTTTAATGTGGCAAGCAACCTGCAACGTGCGCAAGCAATTTTTTTATACGAGCTTTACCTATTCCACATTTTGAAATTACCTTTATTTATTTAACTAGCGAAAAGTTAGTTAAATGTTCATGATATCTAAGAAAAGAGATTTATATAAAGCACATTTCAAATACATAACATTTTGGAACGTTGTCCTTTTTCACTTCATTTGCGAGTATATAGGATAATTCTGCAAAATGCCTTCATTTTCATATACGTATACTACTTTACTTTTTCAGCTACCTACTTCTTCAGGTTAGTTATGAACAACTGCACAGTAATTCGACGCGCAGTGGTGGATTTTAACATGAAAGCGTCGTCCAAACGAGAGTACTTAAGAGAAGCATTTTCTGTGTGCTGAACACACATTTGTGAAGCGAATTGAAGTGAGTGAACAAGTATTAAGTATGCCGCCGAAAAGGATGGCAAAGCTCAAAAGAACATCACCAAGAATGACAAGAAGAAGAAGCGCAAGAGGAAGGAAAGCTATGCCATCTACAGACAAAGTGCTGAAGCAGGTCCATCCTGACACCGGGATTTCGTCAAAGGCGATGAGCATCATGAACAGCTTCGTGAACGATATTTTTGAGCGTAATGCTGCCGAGGCATCTCGTCTGGCCCACTATAACAAACGTTCTACCATCACAAGTCGGGAAATCCAAACCGCTGTCCGTCTTTTACTGCCCGGAGAGTTGGCTAAGCACGCCGTCAGTGAGGGAGAAGCCTTCGGCTTCTTGGGAGTACCTTTTTTCGGTGTCGCTGCCTTTGCCTTTGCATGCTTTGGCTTACAATTTGTGGCTTGTGTCTTTGCCTTTGCCTTTGCTTTATATGCCTTGGTTTTTTCAGCGCTCTTTTTGCTGGCTGGGGATATCTTTGATGGCTTCTTCTTGTCAACTGCAGCTGATTTCTTCCTTTTAGCTGCTGCCGCCGTGGTTTTCTTCTCCAGAGGGGCACCCTTTGGCTTGGGCTGTTATTTGGCTGATGCAGACAGTTTAAACGAACCAGATGCACCCTTGCCCTTTGTTTGGACCAGCTTTCCACTTGCAACTGCAGTCTTCAAGTACTTCTTAATGAACGGGGCTAGTTTCTGGGCATCACTCTTGTATGTGGCAGATATGTATTTCTTAATTGCCAGAAGCGATGAGCCACCACGCTCCTTCAAGTTTCTTATCGAAGCATCTACCATTTGTTGAGTTGTCGGGTGTGATGCTACAGCTGTTGTCCTCTTTGTCTTCAATCCTGATGCTGCCTTCACCCCTGATGCTGCTGCTGCCTTCTTGGGGGCCACCTTCTTCTCGGCTGCAGCTGCAGCTGGTGGGGCAGCCACAGGAGAGGCGTTTGTTGCAACTGCTGAATCAGCCATGTTTCACTTTAATTCACTTTCACAACGACTTACACTTTTATGGTAAAAATTTGCAGAAATTCACCACGAATTTGGTCACTCGATTGAGTGAGAATCGAGGAGGAGAGCCGAACGAGAATGTTTGCGGCATTGAACGTTTGTTATGCGAAAGATTGCCAACGTCTTATTGGAAAATTGTCATTTACAATCATTATATTTGCAAATCGGATAAAATGTAAATGTGGATAAATTTTAAAATATTTGTGAAAATAAATATAATTAATTTAATGATATTATCTTAATTGACCGAGTCATGGAAGACGTCCAAAGTTCAGATGTGTTCCATCCCGCAACATTTGCTAGTGAAAAACAACTCTTTTTAATATAATTATAACAAAATTTGTAAAATGACAATATTATATATAATATATAAACTTTTCTTCACTGAAACAAATCAATCACAAATACAATAAGTTATTAAATCGATTTTTAGACACGCCTTTAGCTTGACCATTAGGGGCCAAAATCAGACTTCCGTGGTGTGCAACAAGAGAAAAATGCCTAGAAAAATATAAATTCTTGTTATTTGATGCTCTTATAGTTCGTATTTAAATTTAAATGTTTTTCACAGCGAAAACACAAATCTCTTTATTAAAAGTATATTGTGGTCCTGAAAAGGACCGATTTGTTTGTAATTGATATTTGATGCTTCACAGTTTAAGCACGTTTGCCACGAATGCGTCTGGCCAGTTGGATATCCTTGGGCATGATGGCGACACGCTTGGCATGGAAAGCACACAAGTTCGTGTCTTCAAAAATGCCAACCAGGTAGGCTTCGCTAGCTTCTCGCAGAGCCATCACAGCCGAACTCTGGAAACGTAAATCGGTCCTGAAGTCCTGAGCAGTTTCGCGTACTAAACGATGGAACGGCAGTTTGCGGATAAGCAACTCTGTGCTCTTCTGGTAGCGGCGAATTTCACGAAGTGCAACAGTACCGGGACGATAGCGATGAGGTTTCTTCACACCATCGGTGGCCTTGGGTTAAGGCGGCGCTAAACGTCATCGCAAAGTGTTGCGTGATAACATCCAATGCATCACGAAACCAGCGTCGTTTAGTTCGTCGTGGTGGCGTGAAACGTATCTCTGGACTCATTTATGAAGAAACTCGTGGTGTCCTAACGGTGTTCTTGGAAATTGTTATCCGCGACGCGGTCACATACACCGAGCATGCCAAGAGGAAGACGGTCACTGCCATGGATGTTGTCTATGCGCTGAAGAGACAAGGCCGTACCCTCTACGGTTTTGGCGGCTAAGCACCTAAAACAAATATATGTACAAGTGCAGTCATACCAATCGGTCCTTTTCAGGACCATCAACGCATTACTCAAAAGAGATCGAAAATATTCAATATCATCTAGCGTTTTATTAATATGCAGTTGAAATATGTTTTTTTTATTGAGAATTTATAATTAAATACAAATAATTCAATCCAACAAAAAAAAAGTGTTTGGCTGATGCCAACAACACGCGGTGTTCCCAAAGGGTTACCACCCTCCCCACCCCCATCTAAGTACTAACCGCGCCAGACGCTGCTTAATTTCGGTGATCGGACGAGAACCGATGTATTCAACGTAGTATGGTCGTTGGCAAATGCCATACGCTTAATATTCGATTTTATCGCATCACACACACACACACACACACACACATCGCATAAGCAAGCGAAGCATGAGCCAAGAATGCCCTTACTGCCTATTTATTTATTTAATGTCAACAGCAACATACAAAATGTAAAATATGAATTAAGTAAATTGAAATATAATTTACTTTTTAAATTATAAGAAATAATGT
The DNA here is from genome assembly GCA_035044325.1 of Drosophila nr. medialis 2 BK-2023a. Classification (NCBI taxonomy): domain Eukaryota; kingdom Metazoa; phylum Arthropoda; class Insecta; order Diptera; family Drosophilidae; genus Drosophila; species Drosophila nr. medialis 2 BK-2023a. Next base: position 847,972 of record JAWNMH010000410.1, on the reverse strand, counting down.
TACAATAAGGAGTCTATCGGTGCATTTAGGTAAAACACCAAATTCACAGCGAAAAGCAAAAAGTAGGAAATACCCTTACTCCTCAGATAGTAGATACTGTGTTGCCACTAACTGTACTTTTCTTGCATTTCTGTTTTCGTTTTTCGACTTGGGACTGGGAATTGAAATATAGTCAATGAAAAATTAAATCGCTTTTCTATGTTTTGGTCGTCCTGAAAAGGACCTAATATATTTGTTTCTGCCTAAAAACGGGCAATGATTTGTTGGGTTTCGCCTTTAGCGCCATCTGGGAGCGAGTTTGAGCTTTTAAAAGAAAAAAAGCAATTAGCAAAGAAACAACCATTGTTGAAACACGGGGACAAAGCGGATTTCTGGAAAATCGGGAGGGCTTATGTTCTTTGGACCCCGTACAGATTTCTTTCTGTTCAAAGCCCTTGAACAAACCAGTTGTGTGCAGTGAAAACAAATTAAGGTGAAAAAAAGGGAAAACATAAAATAATTACACGTGTTAACCAGCAGTGCCTATCCAAGAGTTAATTAATTTGAAATTATTCTGAACTTAATATCGAGTTTGGTCGGGTCGTTATTGGCGAATCTTAGCTGTACTCAGCAATGTGCTTAATCCCCGGTACAGTCAGATCGCCGTTGCCTCACCCTTTTCCCCGGAGGAGCTGCCTGTCATTAGCTGATTGCTAAATTCGCATTGCGCAAGAGAGCCTCTCTTAAAAGCTACCACGGCGAGCGCATTTTTACTTCGACTCATACTTAACCACAAAGTTGGTCGTTCGACGTTGGATGGGTGAACGGGCATTGAGTGCGTCAGTGTGCTTATAGCTTATGAGGAGAATGGACTTATAAGAAGGGACGGATCAGCATGGACAGCTGCGGCGGAAATTTTGTTTTGGACCAACATTATCGGCGTTAATATAAAGTATTGTGGGACCCAAACAATTTCCTTTTTGTGTTCGTTTGTGAACAGTGTAAAATATTCATTAAAGTGCAAATCTACATGCATAATCTGCCGTTATGAGCTGCTTAATCTTGCCGTTATACATAGATAAGAAAAACACATGCGCGTGTGCCGTTCGGCGAGATCGAGAAAATTGATTAAAGTAAATAACACTAAAGTTACAGTTAGTTAAATGCAAGATAAAAAGGAAATTGTAATGTAATTAGAAAGTAACCTACTATATACTTAATACAAGTAAGTAATCTTTATTTAGAAGTGCATGCGGAATTAAAACACAAAGATTTGTCGCAGTGCATGGTATGTGCTATGAGCGAGCTTTCGCATGTGGAATAATTGCTCTCTTTCATGATTACAGCTACACACACCAACACCAGGAAATACTTCCAGCGTGAGATGATGTATGTAGGTTGCTCTCTTTTATAATGAGGCGCGATAAAAATAGAACACACTATAATGTGAGTAGAAAAAAAGGGTTTCAAGTCGCTCTTTAAACCTGAGCAATTGTTCACTGGGCTCTTAAAATATCAGCCACACTGCTCAGCAAACAAATAGGTTCGCGTTGTGTATTTTTGTTTGTTTTTTTTTGCATGATTGTAAGATGAAATACTTAGTTATACCAGTTATCAATTATATATAAATAGCTTAGGATCATTTCATATTCAACAGTAATTATAATAATTCTTGGCCTTAGTATAGTAACCCGGCATTACACTTGGAAAGTGAACAAATAAGTTTTTTTCATGTTAAGTTAAGTTAAGTACTTACGGATGTTTGCATATCGATTCGATTTAGAATGAAATTGTGTAATCAAATCAGAACAGACAGTGTTCACCCGTTTGTATATTGGCATGCCCCAGTTGCATGACAAGTTGCAGAGAAAAATTGAGCTGATCAACCGGCATTTTTGTTAATTATATCGCCGATATTGTTCCTGATTCGGAACCAAATTTATTTACCAATCTATCTGCAAACATGCGTATAAGATATAACCCACGCTTCCGTCTTTTGTCTTTATATCTATAAATTCCTAATTATATGAAGCTATCAACCGTTTATAAAATATGAAAATTATGAATTATATAAGCCTTTCGTGGATTGATTTAGAAATGCATTGATTTCATTTATTGTGTGGATGACCTGTAACTCCCGATGGAGATAGCTGCTATAATTCGAATTATTTGATCCCTCCGTTACTTTTTATCTTTCTTCTTTCTCACGTCCATGGATTGTCTTCTACCTTCCTTTAATGTAAAAATATAGTACGCGAATTATAAAATATATATAACTAATGCTAGGAAGCAATTTTAATACGTCGGTTGTCCAATAATAACCCACTCCAATTGCCGGCGAGCTTCAGCCAAAGCAAGCGCATACTCCGAACTTTTTAATATCCCATCAGCTTCACGTTGTTCATTACAAACGATTGAAAATGAGATGATAGCTAGTTAAATGTTCATGATATCTAAGAGAAGAGATAAAGATAAGATAAGAGATAAAGCATACATTTCAAATAATTAACATTTTGCAACGTTTTCCTTTTTAACAGCAATTTCAAGAAATCAATGAAAATGCTAACCTCAAGATACACTCTTTGGGAATATAACACATTGATTTAACTCATTTGGATTTGAGAATGTAGGATAATTCTGCAAAATGCCTTCATTTTCATTTTCAGATAAATTTTGTTATCTTACTAGAGAAGAAATATTTTAATATATTATATCATTCATTAAATTACTAGCATGGGTAGAGATTATTTCTGTAGTTGTTCAAATAAGCTTATTTCCATATGCCATATACACAGTTAAAAAGAAATTACAATTGTGATATCTAAAATATATTTAATGAATCAAATATATAGGTACAAGCTAAATAAATGCCTTTGGCAGTATTTGATTTTGGATGATCATTTCCTAGAGTGCTGCTTCTAGAATTGACATTAAATAAAAAAAGATAATATCATTTGTAATGTTATAATTTTTTAAGTTTATTTTTATTTATGTTTCAGTTTGCTGTGTTTGTCGCTTGTCCTGCACACGGTTATGGGGCATCGCATAAATCAGTTTTTCCCAAAACTGAGAACCTTCTCGTTTGAGATATGTATGTAGTTTCAAGAAGGTCCTCAGCTCAGAATCCAAGTCAGTGAAGTCTGTGACATCTGGATAAACGATTATAATCAAGCGTTTTCTTGGGTCAATGGAGGTAGCCCTGATGGCTACACGGAACTCGAAGCGCCCCCAGGATGACTGCACAAAGTTTTCGGTCATCAGTAGAATGATTCTCTTAGATTCGTCAATCGATTTTAATATGCAGCCTGGAATGGATTCACCAATTAACCAATCCCGTTGATAGAAGCATAGTCCAAATCCACGGGGACCATTCTCCAATTTCTCCACGTACTCCGCAATGAGTGCCAAGTCCAAGTGGGAGAACGCAAGAAATGCATCATATCTCAGGACTTCAGCATTTTCGGGATCCGGATGTGAAAGGCAACTAAGACAAAGATTGTGTTGATAAAGCCATAATACAATAGACTTTTTGAAATAAATAAATGCCAGCATTACAACACTGAATCCAACAAGAGATCCAAGAATGATTATAGCGTAAGTCTTAATTGATGGACAAATATCCTTTTTAATGGCAAATTCCACCACTTCTAGATTTTCCTCATAGCATTTGATAATATTACGATCCTCAATTTGATGCGAATAGTTGGAAACATACAAAATGAAAGCTTCATTTTCACAATTGCAAATCCATGGATTCCCAGAAAGTCTAAGCCGTAAAGTATTTGATCTCATGGATAGAAATGCCAGCACTTGCTTATCAAGAGTTTGTATGTTGTTGTTCCTTAAGTCGAAATAAGTTATTTTGGGTGGTAATTCATCAAACTTTAATTGTGTTAAATTAGTATTGGGCACAATCAGTTCACGTATATTAGAGTATCCGTATAAGGTCGATTTTGGTAATGTGGCAATGTTTGTGTTGTTCAATTGAAGTGATACGTTTCCAGTTATTGGAATCGGAATAATTGGAAATCCTTGCAGTTCATCAATGCGGTAACAAATAATTATAAATCGTTTTATATCAGGCTCTAAATAGCACTTGCAGCCATAGGGACATATCTTATTATTTAAGTCCACACTGAATCTGCAATTTTGTTCGTAATCAAAGCAAATAAAAGCTTTTATTTTCCTTTCCAAAATCCAGCGAATACTACGGTATCCTGTGAGAACGTGAATAATGGCTAATTTTGTATACAAGTTTTCAAAATATTCCGTTATACTATGATTTATTAAATCATTACTAACAATTAAATATTCCAAGTTATTTTGTAAGGATTTAGAGCTGAAACGAAAAAACAAAATTAAAATTACTGTTCTTTCTATAACTGTAGGAATGGGATATTATTCGATTTAGGATATAAGCATAGATTTAAGAGTGTGGGGATGTAACGATTGATATATAATAAACAGATTTTTACTTAAGTAGTTATAAGAATTATATTTAAATAAACACACCTCATCCACTCCATATTATTTGTCCATGTGCCAGTAATTTCAAGTGTTGTCAATTTTGATAAATTGTGAAAATGCTCTGGATAGAGCTTTAGAATGTTGCAGTTTCGAATTCTAATTTCCGATAAATTTGCCAGGCCATAAAAACTTTCAGTATGAATCCCAAACTTGACAGACTTGTCATAACTATTACCAGTCAAAATAAAGCTTTTCAAGTTTGTTGCACCGCCCAAAAAATCTTTATCGAGAATAAATTTATTTTTGGTAAACTCTGGCAAATGAACAAATATATTTAGTGTTCTTAGCTGAGTCAAATTAGTGAAATGGAAATTCTTGCACTCATTATACCCGACATCAATATTCAAATGCAATCTTTTTAAATGTTTGAAGTTTTGCACATCTAGGCAGTTTTCCCGCATGTCCCAATGTAAATCCTCCAAATAGCGTAAATTATTTGCCAGGGGTTTAATATTAATAACATCGCTCTCATTATTGGTTACGATTTTAATTATGTGCACAGTCAAATTTTTGCATTTGCTGAAGACATTATGTACATAATATATTTCTTGATGTTCACATATCATATGTTTTTTTCCTTGCTTTCGCGCTAGACATTCAAACATATTTGAACCGCCGTTATCCAATTCACATTTTCCAGCAAACTCATTAATACCAAATTTTAACTGTCTGATTAAAATCAGATTTTCTTTATAAGAGTAATTACACTGGAATCCAAAGTTATTATCATTTAAATCCAGTTCACAGTCACCAGCTTCGCTGTGAAATGGACTGTCTATGTTGAAGATCAATTTAAAAACATTTCGATTAATTTTACCAATTCTGTTTAAACCAGTGCAAACTACGGATATTGCAAGGATTAATGAAATTATTTGAAGTAATTTAATAAACATTTTCTTATTAAAGTTGACATTAAACACGTGTCAATACTCCAAAAGTTAAACAACAACTGAACAGCGATTGGCAAACTCGTTAAGAATAAATTACTTTATGCTTTATGCTTCATGTTGGCTTAGCTCCTTGGGGACTGAGCAGTTGCAGATTAAGCGTATTTGTATGCACATTTTTAGCAAATGTTTCACTCTTGCGTCAGAACGGGAGTTTCGACTACAACTACAACTTAAAATTTTAGACTATATGTATAAATAATGAATTTTATAATATATTTATATAATATATTTTTGTTATGATTATAATTTTATAATATTTTAAAATCATTAAAAGAATCCATTCAAAAATATTTCTTTTTATTATTATATTATTTTTCCCGTTCCATACATTGGCTTAAGTTCATGATACCCATTTCTGCATTACTCAAAAAATTACAACATTATTATTATATATGCGGATTACTTCCATTTGCTCAATAAGAAAGAAATGTATAACAAAAAAATTGATAAGCAATAAAACGTATTTACTTATTTGAAAAACATAATTTTGTTCGGATATTTCTAGCTGTTCAGCACGAGCGTTGATTTATAGCTCTGTGCGCGAGTTGTTCGCTTCTTTTTCTAACATTTTATTTTTGGTCTCCACAGCGCCATTCGACGTTTGGAAGGTGATTACGAGGAGGAACGAGGGGGGGGGGGGGGGGTGGCCCTCCCAGCAATCTGAATAGACGAAATGTCCAAGAGGACGATCGTCGAGAATGGACACCAGATCAACTTTCGTTGCGGGAGTATCCCCGTGAGTGGTCTGAAGAAGAAGGTTGGGGGAAATACGCAGCCCGCCCCAATAAAGAAGACGAGGGCTACGGAGGTGCACTCAACGGACGGATCGGGCAGTCACCCGCCAATTATTATCAGGTCAGAAGACCTGGCGGAAGATGAGGAGTTGGCGGATATGACGCTCGGCCCCGAAGAACTGGGTGAAGTAGAAGATGGGGCGAAATCATGTCCACTGAAAGAGGAGTTACGAGAGGAGGTGCAGCTCCGAGCCCCAGTCACCGGGTAAGCAGGAGGCCCTCATCTAGTAGATGACGGGAGTCATCACAACGGGCCTGGCCCAGGTAAACATCCACCGTGCCAAGGCAGCCTCGGCTGTCCAGCCTAAACCCCACAAAAACAATCATCGTCCTCTTTACTAGACGTTATAAACTACAGAGGATGAGGCAAATGAGGCTATCTGGTAGCCTAGTAGAAATAAGTAAAGAGGTAAAATACCTCGGAGTCACATTTGACAGTAAATTAAACTTTGGCACCCATGTACAAAATGCGATATCGAAGTTCTCTAGAGCGCTTTATGTATGTCGCAGCATAGCCCGCAAATCATGGGGTACATCACCAAAGATAATAAGTAAGTATACCTAATGGTAGTAAGGCCCATGACCATGCAGAGACAGTTGTTAAATCGCAAAGAATGGCCTGCGTATGTAAGACAGCGCAATGCACATCTGCCCTACAATGGCCTTGGAAGCCTTAGTGGAGCTCACAACACTCCACCACACCATAAGGCTCCAACAGAAAGCAACGCTTATAGGGATGTCAGCTGAAGGAGTTGGGGGCAATCACATCCTAATCAACAGGGATGCCCAACTTCTGTCAGGTGAACTTCCCCTAATAAAGCAGCCTAGGGACGAAATGGCAGCCAAATACTTATTCGAGCGAAATTTTAAGGTTCATATGAGTAATAAGAGGGAATGGACGACGCTAAACGAAGTCCACTCTGTGTATTGTTGCATAGGAAGACACACAATACGGTTTCAAATCAGGGATGAAGAAAGGCAGAGGCGAGAACGGAGCTGGGCAGAGGCACCACGACTCCGACAAGCCAGAAGTCTTTTAGGTGGCTATAATCTAAAGCGATTTAAGCAAGTAATATCCATGGGAAAGAACAGGCTCAGGATACTCACCGGTCTATTGACAGGACACTGTAGACTGAGAAGTCACCAAACCAAATTAGGTATTTATAGTAGCGATGTATGCAGGTTTTGTGGACCCGAGGAGAAATCCTCAACGCACATCCTAGCAGAATGCGTCAGGAAAAGATGCAGCTTCCAAGGGAGGCATGTCATGATGCCCAAGGACATAGAAGCCCTCAACCCAACAAAGAACCTGGCATTCGTGCAAGAGCTGGGATTGATGGAAGAGGTGTAGGCTCAGAAAAGGGGAACAATATACCTAATACATATACATAAATGTGTGTATGTGTATGTGTGCAATATGCGCCCCTCACAGTAACTGTCTATCAGGCCGAAATCCAGCCCTGGTGCAGAGAATTCGCTCTTTTTCGACCTCTCTCTTTCTAACGCAGGTTGTCTGCCATTTCAGTCCATCTGGACATGTGCCGTTATTGTGTGAGGAGTATTGCCGGTGCAATATCGGCATCCATACGCACACTGACGGCAGACAAGGGCTGGCGCCAGCAAATGGCAGTGGAAAAGTTCCAAAGATCACGCCACCAAAAAGATCACACCACTTTGGTACAGTCGCGGCAAAATGCTGCCGGCGCAGGCCTATAAAAGGAGCGTCTACGCGAGTCAGTGGGAAATTTGTGAGAGTCTTCGCGAAAGTCTGCGAATTAGATCAACACGAGTCGGTCCAAATTAAATCAACGCGAGCCTGTGCAATACGTGTACGCGTATCACGAGTGCAGTTACAATAAAACTAAAAGGACGAAGTCCGACGAAGTACTCGACGCTGCCAGGATACAAGGATGGTGCAGGACATTAAGGTTCTGAAATTGGGTGAGAAGTGTAAATCCTTGCAACACTTGAATTGCGGCAACAGTCGAGATCTGAGTAAATCCAAGCGAAGCATTTGCGGCTTGGTCTGTGATTAGACAGGGAGTATGACAAGCAAATTCTGATTCACAGGAGTGATAGAGGGAATCCTTGAAAAATCAAGAAGACCGCTAGTCCTTACGAACAACATCTGTGCTGTACGGACAGGCTGCGACCGTGAACTTGCCTAGCTGGTGAGGGAAGTGCCTGTGGCAGATTCTTTCGCACAGTTGCTCACATTGAACCTAACCAAGGACATCAATTCTCAGCTTTTGGTGCAAAATTGATATATATAAAAAGGGCTTTAAAATGTTGAACGAATTTCTGACTTTTGACAATTATTGGCGAAGATATAGCAGTTTGAATTTGAATAAATAAAAAAACTTAAAACGTGATTTCCTCGATACAATTTTCAGCGTATTTTCAGCTTTTGATGCACAATTGATATATATAAAAAGGTCTTCTTAATGTTAGAGATGTTGTTGAGTTAAGAAAATATGGAAGGATAGTTATTTTTGCCATCGAAAATAGTGAAAATTATCAAATGTAAATTAAATTAACAAACATTTTCAATTTAGATTTCAACATATTGAAAATGGAATTCATTAAATATTTCTAATGTGGATAGGAGAAAAATAAAAGCCCAAGTTTAGATTTTATCTTTGTTTAAAATACATTCGCATGCAAAAAGATTCCAGATTAGTGCACATCGCACAAGCACCTAACAACCCTAAACAGTTCGAACGCTCCTAGGTATAAAGAATGTGTGTGGCAGACTGACTGGGCTTTATACACGTCCACTATCTATGCGCAACTGACCATTTATGAGAATTTATGTGTGAATGTGCGCAACACGTAGATGCGCCTTGGGCCGTGCTGTGCAAGCTTCAATTAGAGAAACGTGCTAAGGCGGCGCAAGGAAAGCTGTCAGGTGGGGTGGCAACCTTGGTCAAAAAAATTTCGAATTCAACTTCAGTCTCATACTTCTCAAAATCAAAACAACTTATTGAGTGCTAAAACAAATTTAAAAATTAAAACGAAACATGAAACAAACACAACCGGGAAAAACGACAAAAACTCCCTGCACGGGAGTGATTAAGCCAGCGGCAATCTATCAGAAACTGATGGTGGAAAACCTGACGGTCATCCGATCGCCCATACTTAAGTTGTACTATTGGGAAAGTTTCGATATAACCGGGTGAGTTACTGTTTCTTCACAGTCGAAAACCAACCAGCAATGAACTAAACTCGCCCCCCGGGCAAGCCTCAACAAGAAGCTCCGCTCGAACAGACAGGAGTCAGAGCATATCCTGTCCGTGCCTGTGCGCCAGATCCAAAGTCCGCCCCTAAAGATGACGTTCTGGCTGCGCAACATGTCCGCCCAGAAGTTGCAATTGAAACTAAAGCGCATACAGAACTGCCAGTGTCAGCCGTTGCAGACTCGCGTCGGATTCAATCAGTTCCGGCAGCTGTTCCATTGCCCGCATCGCAGGCTCATCCATGTCAGCCAGGAGGTGCTCAATCTGGAGCCAGATGAGGTGCTGCCCCTTTCGGTGACCGCTTATTTCTTTCTCTATGGCGAACACTATCTCACCTATGAGGTCCAGTTAGTATTAGCTTCCGAATTCATTCGCTGATCAATAATTACATTCAATGTCTGGCAGCACTGGTGACAATCGAAAATTTGTGTGGATTTTTAAGTTGGAAATATCGGCGTTTGATCCGGAAAAGTGTCTGCTCACCAAGGAACTGCTGCCCATTAACATTAAACACTTCCAGCGCATTACTCAGCCGATTTGGGTACAGAATATAACCATGGCACATCTCTCGTTCGCATTCTCATCCCGCGAACGCGGCTTGCGGCTGCACAACTCGAATCTAATTGTGCCCAGGCAGAGTGTTTGGCCCCTGCTCGTCGAATATCGACCCGTGGACTATGAAAATGAGGTGGGTTCAAAATTTTGTTAATGGCCTAACCAGGCTAACCTATATATAGGAGAGTATGGCAGGAGTTCATTCAAAAGATGTAAATTGTATTCTGTGGTAAATCAGTACTTTTTTGAATGTTTTGATCCTTTCATACTTTTATGACTTAAGTAAGAAAAATTGCAAAAGTAACCAGAGAACAAAAGTAAATTTGTATTATTAATAATGTTGTAAGTTAACGTGGCAAAATGAAGAGTCAAACGCAGTTTCCAATTTTGGATTATATTTATTACGCACTAGCGTCTTTACTTGTTGATCAATTGTGAGCAGCTTAACTTAGAAGAATACAATGCAAAAAGAGAAACACAATACATGTGTGACCAGAGCTTCGGTATTATTCGATGTAGCGATATTAATAGTTGCTGTTGAAATTCAAACATATTTCAACACTCTCTCTCAATGATAATATACTTAACTACAAACAAAGATTAATAACAATTCATTTCATTAATACATTTCACAACTCTCGAATATGATGGTAATTAATATCAATATGTTTGCTACGATTATGCAATGTTTTATTCTTAAATATACGATTTGCGGTCTGCAGTATCATTTGCTCAATCCGCGTCGACGTAGCCATGTAACGGTTTTCCCGTAGCTTGATAATGAAGTTTCCGATTAGCTGTGCCCTTGATGCACTTGACTTGATGACAGGCTTCCATTGGTGTAGCAACAGCCTTACACATTGACACGCCCCATGTATCACGTTTTCCACGTACTGCCAATGAACCATACTTATGTTGCCAGTTTCTCACTGACTGAGTTGGCCTCCATCAACTACATCAAACTCATTGGCGATTGACAGTTTGATGCTCAACCAGTCATCTTTGTTTGAGCTGGCAATTAAAAGATCATCTACATAAACCGCAATGATTTAAATTTTACCTTGCCCAGCGCATGGCTTGCTGATGCATGGAGTAAATCCATGTTTTCTCAATAATCAATTTATTCAGCTTCAAAACTCTGTTAGGTTTTTTGTCGCTAACGAATCCATCCGGCTGCTTCATGTATACTTCTTCGGAAAGCTCCCTGTTCAAGTAGTCAAAACGTCCATTTGGTGCAGGAATAACTTATATTCATCCGCCAGCGCCATTATTATTCTCACAGACGAGTACATAACGTACGTAAGACTGGTAAGAAAATTTCAAAGTATTCGACGCCATATTGCTGCGCACAGCCTTTAGCTTCTAACCTTGCCTTGAACTTTACATCCTATGGCTTTCTTGCCCTATTGCAAATCTGTGGCAAATCCCAGGTATTATTTTCTTCAAGTGCTTGAATTTTCTTCTGATTGATGCTGACCATTCTCTACTCATTTTTGAATTACGAGCATCACTTACACTTGTGCGGATTGGCACATCCTGTGCTCTTAACATATTAAGAGTATTTAATTCTTCACAAACTTTGGGGTGCTTCACTTCATTGCTTTGCGCAAAGTCTTCGGTATCGTACCTTCATTTCTTTGACTGCTTGACTCTATACCTGCTTCTTCCTGCACTTCTTCATTGCCGCATTCTATACTGGCTGTTTGAGACTGCTGATTTGGTAGCACACACTCATCAAATAACGCTATATCTCTGTAGTCCCTCGCAGATTCTCCAAATCTTGTTCCAAGAATATAACTTCTCTGCTTTCAATTACCTTTTCGGATTCTGGACAATACAGCCGATACGCTTTTGCTGTTAACGAATAACCTATCATTATGTACTCCCTACCCTTTTGTCTAAACTACTTTTTGTGCCATATAAAGTACCGCGCCCCTCCGGCAGACGTCGTCTTGACTGGTCCGCTTATGTCTGTATGCACAAGACTTAACGATCCAATGCATATTTTGATTTTCGCGCAAGTTTCGCATACATCGCATTGCAAGTCTATGCACACGATCTCATCACTTGCCATTTTCTTTAAACTTGCCATATTTAGGTGGCCTAGACGATTATGCCATGTCCCTAATTCATTGCAGCTTGCATTTAAGTACATACACTTTTCCATTTTTGCATCAATCGTTGTTAGAGCGAAGTTTCCCCGCGGCAGGGAATGCCTGGATAAGACAATAAAACCCAAGTACCACCGTCGTTGCACGGTTGCATTGAATGTAAATTAACATAATTCTCAACAATCGTAAATAAATCACAACACTTAGTAGCCTGCAGTATTGTCACGTTTTGATTGTCTTTTATTATGGCTCTCTCTCTCTCTCTCAAACACCACTTTATACCCGTTTGCCACGGCTTTTGAAACAGACATAAAGTTTGTTTGCAAAAATTTCCAGAATTTACACACACAATGCCAATGCCGTCAGCTCATATGAAATTATCTCCAGCTGGAAGAATTTTTTCCTTGCGCTCTTCAAAGTCGACAAACGACGATTTATCACAACAGCAGTCCAGACACATCGATTTTGTCACTTTACTGTTACTCTGCATACTTGCGAGTTTAGCATACGATCGTTTTGTGCGTCGTTGCTTTTTTCTTTTCCTTTGTCATTTTTTGTTTCTTTACGCTGCGCAATAAAATGCCATTCACGTCCGCATCTATTATACTTTTTATTATTCATAGCTCCGTTATTTTCTTGCACGTTTCTGCTTGCTCTGTTTTTTGCGCAGTACACTGTTGTCGGCTTCTCCGTTGCTTATTCTTTGTCTCTCGCCTTCTTCAATCATTTTTAAGGTCCTATAATAAGGGCAACTGCTCTCTCGTTTCGATCCCGACGACAAAATTTTGAAAACTTTTTTCAATTCACATTGCCTTCAGAAATTTCCTTCAATTTCCTTTAACTTGTCCACCATATCGAAAAACTTAATTATGTAGTTTTGCACCGCCGAATTCTCTGACAAGCTTAACCGAAGCAATTTTCGAAACAACGTAATTTTCCTGGCAGGTCCACGAGGCTGATACAGACCGGAGAACTTATCCCAAGCTTTACTATTCTTTATAAAACTTATTTGTGGCGCTTTTACACCCAGTAGTATGCTTGCAATGCCTTTTCGTCACGCGTATCAAGCTCAGCTTTTTCAGCCAATGCTGCATTTTCCGATTTCACCATTCTTCAGGAAGCAATTTGCTTTTAGGAATTTTGTTGGTTATACTCTACAAAAGATAAAATATGGAAATATATCAGTCTATTTTGAGTCTAACTGAATTTATTTTAGATAACCAGCTCTTATCTTTTGGTAGCGAGTATGATAACATCGATTAAATCATATCATACTTGACGTTAAATATGGTATTAATGGTTATTATTTTTTTAAATACCATATATAAGAATAGAACAACCCGTTTGAATTACTTGTTTTATTTTATTTGTAACCAACTCTTTTCTTGCAAGATCGAAGTGCTGCTCACCCATGAGAGCAACAAGGCACTCTATAAGATCAAGGCACGTGGCGTTGTCTCAGATGAGAGTGAGCTGACCGACATGCCTCTCAAGGACAGGCACTCGGCGGACTTTCTCTACACAATCTATCCAAATCGCATTAACTTTGAACTGTGCATCAAGGAGAATCGCACACAGCTAGTCAACGTGCACAATTATGGAGAGAAGTGCATGGAGTTTCGCTGGCAAAAGTAAGTTCTCTGTCTCTCTCTTTCTCCCTCTGTCATCAGGATTTATTTGAATTTTTCTATTTATTTCCTTTTCTAATTCATCTCTAGTTACATCATAAGCGATTTCTTTGCGGTTACTTTCGAGCCGAACGTTTTTCGTTTGAAGGGTCACCACTCGAAGCTCTGCGAGATTAGGATAGCTAGCTACGAGCGCCTCATCTTCTTTCGTCGCATACCCATTGTGCTGGAGGTGCATCGCATTCTGGACGCGGCCACACTGATAGCCCAGGCTGAACTATCCGAAATCGAGTCCATTGACGATGCCAAGTGGAAGGACGATAGTTATTTGGAGCATGTATTTCTGCAACTCAACATACGCGTCCAGCTGCGCAGCCCCGACAACAGGCAGACCGATAACACTGACGATATCATTGACGACACTTGTATGCCCTGCGGTGGGGTGGGTCTGAATCCGGATGCGAATCCGAATGGAGCCGGCGATGGCCCCACCGAAGAGCAGAAAAAGCAGGCAGAGCGTGAGGCAATTGTGAAACGCCTCTCAATGAAGCGGAGACTCAACGCAAATGAAATCATTGAGCTGAGCATGGCCATCGATCATCGTGTCACCATATTCGAGAAACTTTTCTGGAAGCATTTGTCCAATTCAAATTTCATGCGCATCAGCCCCGAACGCACACGCATCAAGTTTGACAAAAACTATGACCAAGTGGTAGCTGTGGATCCCATTCCGCAGCCAATTGTGAATAAAAAATATGTCGACCACAAGTGAGTGCTTTGAAAGACCTAAAGTCGAAGTTCTCTATCCCGAACCATTCAATCTCTATTTTTTTTAAATAATACAGAATTTTGTTCTTTTTATGTTCAAATTTTTAAATGAGGAATCAAAATGATTTTGCGTATCAAAATTTCATCTTTGTTCAAGATTTGTTGGTATACAAAATACATTTTTTTTTTGAGATATATGTTTTGGTGAAGAAAAGTTCGACTGTCCCATTTTTAAGAAATACATTATTAATGATTTACTTGTGTTCCCGTAGCACCGTCTTGGCCATACTCAGTCGCCTCATGGTGGAGGCTATGAACGATCTGGCCAAGAACTGGGTATTTATACCTCCGGAATATTTTGAACGTAACTCTTAAGTTCCTTACTTTAAGTGCTCAACTATTCCAAATGCATTACATAAACCCAAAGTCCATTGCGTTACCTACTTTGTGGCAGCCACTGCCGCTGCCACAATCCTGTCAGCATGCCGCATGCCCTGAAATTGACCAGGCGTGCCAAGGCTCGCCTTGTGCGCAATTTATATTAGACCATCTGAAAGCAGACTTTACTTTAAGCAGCTGCAGATAGACACATCGAGCCACAAATAGGCAGAGAGATAGAGATAGACACAGATATGGAGAGAGAGAGAGAGAGAGAGAGAGAAATGGGAGAGATTTTAAGTCTGATCACCCAATTTGACAGCATTCTTATGGGGTGCTTGCAAATCGTAAAATATGTAACGGTTTCAATTTCAATTTTAGCACTTTAAGTTGAAGTTCCGTATTTTGGTTGTCAAAAAATATTACATTTTCTTATTTTATTCAAGGTTTTACTAAATAACAAACAAAAATTTGCATTTGTTGAATTGTGAGCAGAGCATGGATTTTAAAGAAACTTTCATTTCGATATATGTATATATCTATCTATACTGTACAACATTATCATATTAACATTATATATGTATGTAAATACAACTTTTTATTTATAATTAAGTTATTTTTTATAATTTTGTATATTTTGTCTACATTAAATAAATGCAAATAAATACAAATTACTGTAATTTTTATATTCAACGTATAAATACACAAAATATTGAAAATATAAAAAAAACTAAAAAAAAACCTTTTTGTATATACTCCGAAGACCATAACTATGTACTATACCTGGAAGAAGGCAACATTTTTATAATCCTACCAGCAGGTGGGGAAACCCCAGTTTATTGGGGTCATATATAAATGTTGGTGGTTAATAAATGTACCTACCATCGGTCTTTGGAATTTTTGAAATATAATGAATGATTTGTTTATGGCAGGCAATTACTTTTTTTCTTTGATATTGTTCCAAATAAGGTGTCCGCCACTGTATATATACACATATATATATATATACATATATATATGATAACTCTCACTCTAAATAAAACATAATATGTAAAAACTCTAACAAAATGACAAATTGAAAAAAGAACCAACTCTTAAAATATTATTTTTTGGCGGAACTTTGTCTTTCTCTAATTTAATATTCGATTCTAGCAGATTTAATCGAATACCTTTTGTAACGAACCTTTTGGTAGGGTAGTCTTAGCTTGGCTAAAACTTAGTCGAGCTGGGGGTTCGTGCAACAAATTTGATTTGATTGCGTTTGAGACAATTAAGGCACAGATGTTTGTATATATATTTAAATGGCTTTATTTCACTATTTGTTCACACAATTACACTGTACTATTGTAATGTGTTGGCCACTTTGGTTAGTGGAGCAGTTGACTGATGTCCTTCTTTCAGGCTTGATGCGAGCGCCTGTTCGCGCACCAGCTACGCAAGTTTACGACCTCCGCCTGCCCTACAGAGATATCGCACGGCACTCTTGTTATTCCCCAGGACTAGCGGTCTCCTTGATTTCCCAAGGATTGCCACTAGCACACCGGTGAAAATCAGGATTCCCGCATATACTCTCTGTCCAACCACAGGCCCAGTTGCACTTGCTGCGCTTGGATTTATGCGGATTTTGCCTGTTGCAAATTCAAACGGGCAAGGATTTACGCTTCTCACCCAATTTCATCAATGTCCTGCGTTATGCTTTGGTCTTGGTAGCGTCGAGTCCTTCGACGCTCCTTGGTTGTATACCGTCCCATTTGATATACACGTTCACTGGTTTTGCTCGCACTGTAATTCACGGTCTCGCGATGATTATATCTTGTACTGGCTGGCGCAGGCTCTCGCGTGGACTGCGCTCGTAGATTTCGCACTGAACTCCCGGCCTGTGCTGCGTCGCCCTTTTTATAGACCTGCGTCGCAGCCTTTTGGCCGGATTTTGGGCTGATATACACTTACTGTGAGGGGCGCATATAGAAAAAAATATATATATATTTATGTATATATTTATTTGCCATGGCTTTGTATGGGTACCGATAACTTGTCAATTCTGTGACTCATCCATAATAACAAGATGTTCAGCTTCATGCAAAATTGACAACAATATTCATTATATGCATTTAGGCTGAACATAGAAGCAAACTATAAATTACCCAAAGTCTCGTTTTAGCTTAGCTAGTTTGAAAGGACTAACAAATAACTTACCAAACCTATTTCATATTTATTGATACCATAGATCAGTTTTGAAGATGCCTCATTCATTGTGCACATGAGTCAAATAACTTTCGAGACTTTGTTTTAAACACATCATTTCATAGCTTTATTGAATAAATTGTTGTTTTCTTCACTTGTGTTTCGTGTGTGTGTTTTGCTGTTGTAAATTCTCAGAGTAATCCGTAATGAAGTTTAATTGATTCTTAATAAATCTTGCACAGAGTATACCATAAATATGCTATATAAATTTGCTTCGTATTTGTTTTGTTCATATTATTTTTCATTTGTAATTGTTTAAGTTAATTTAATGAAAATTCGAAGAAAATTGTGAATGCGTCAGTGTATGGGCGGGCGTGGTAGTATAGCCACGCTCCATATGAGAGAATTCGACAGTAATTCAATAGATAAATATGCACTTTTAATTAAATTGGAATAATTGCTGTTTCGGTTTTGGTTTTGGTTTTTGTTTTCGTTTTTGACATGATTAAGTTAAGTATTTGCTACTACAATACGATACGACCCACCAATATTTTGACTATGTTTATAACGACGAGAAAAAAACGTTGCATAGTTTATATATATCTGGCATAATTAGTATGTTGTCTTCAAGTGCTATATGTAAGCTAAACCATAGACGATAATACAAATTATTTGAATCCTCTTCAATTTCTTATGCTGAATTAAATATGTTTTTCATTAAATTATGCATAAGTTGAGCTTGAACTTGAATAAACGGATGCCACTTAAGTTTTCTGTTTTTACTAATGCGTTTTTCCTTTTTAGGTATTCAATTTTCAGTTTTTCTTTCGATTCTTTCGATTCTGCTGATTATTTCTTCATTTCTTCTTTCATTCCAAGTAATTGGTAATGCAGTGTGCTTCGCATTTAACAAGAGTGCTTAAAATTAGTACCTTTGACTAAGTTGTTTTCGACTAAGTTTGGTGTATACATAATTAATTTAATTTATATATTCTGTAGTTTTTCTTTTGCTTTAACATTTAATGCAAACACATAGAGAGAGAGAGCATCTTTCAATCTTTACTTTACCGATAACATGCACTACGAAATATTTTTTGGATAGATATTTATTCATTGTTAGCTTTTTGCAAATATTTTTACCAAAAGTTGTGTGTTTTTTTTTATAAGAGCAGGAAAGATGAAGGTTCTGCTAAAAACGAAATTATGTATCTAAATAAAATGCCTATAAAGTATGGAAATATTAAGTTATTCAGATACGGATATACGGATATCTTTAATACTTGGAATTCTTGAGCAAATTGTAAAATAAATTTCTAAAAAAAATATTCTATTTATAATTTAAAAAAGACATAGAAAGGTATTTCAATCCAGCCTCGTAGCGCTTAAATCGATTTGGAGAATAATATCTAGAATCATATTGAAATTAATATCCCAGGATATATTTAAAAATAAATCTACTACGGATATTCACAATACTTTTGTTTACGGGAAAGTTACTGAAATTAATGTATTATGCTATGTGAATACTCTAAAAGGTCTGCCTTCAAACCATCATCGAGGCTCAATTAAGTTAAGTTCGTTAAACTATGCCCAAAAGGCTTGATTAATATGTATAGACAATAGCACATCACTTTAAATACTTAGATCAATTCGTGAATGATTGGTTTTAGCCACAATTTGAAGATTTCGACTATTCAACACTCAATTAAGTAAGTTAGTAGTGAGTTAAAGAGAGAGTAGTGTTTCTGTTTTCTTTGTATTTTCTTTGTATGTATGTACGAAAGACATTTAAAGAGAGCACTGCAAGTGCCGGAAACAGTTCCAAACTCGGTTCCGGTTCCGGTTTCGCCTGCAGGCCATGCACAACCTTTTTGGTTTCAAACGCGAATGTGCCTCGAAACGACGAACAACGAACGTGACTATCGATTTGATCGCCAGGTCTTTGACTATATATATATATATATATATATATATATATATGTGTATATATATATATGTATGC
Source organism: Drosophila nr. medialis 2 BK-2023a (assembly GCA_035044325.1). Lineage (NCBI taxonomy): Eukaryota > Metazoa > Arthropoda > Insecta > Diptera > Drosophilidae > Drosophila > Drosophila nr. medialis 2 BK-2023a. The sequence goes on along the minus strand of JAWNMH010000410.1, from coordinate 828,860 downwards.
ACTATCCGTATTTTTTGGTGTAAAAGTATAAAAGTGTACCATATTTAAACGTCGACTGTTTCGCGTTTTAACCTTTGTTTCGATTTTTGTTTAGTTAAAATTTGTGGTAACTTTTTCGTATCTTTTATTATAGATATAGATTTCATTATCATGCTCTTTTCGTTATTTTCGTTTTCAAGATATGCGCTTTGTTTTCTGTTCATCGTCCATCTTCTTTAAATGTTAACATTATTGCGTTTTTTATGTAAAAATTATAAAGTTGCTCGTTTTTAGTTGTTTTTCTTTTTTCTTTCGTTTTTCTTTTGTTTTAGTCTTTTTTGCATTAGTTTAACTTTTGTTATCAGATCCTATGCGGTTTGTCATTACGTATTCATAATTTTTTCTTGTTTTGTTTTTTTGTATATTATTGTGCGGTGTTTTTGTTCGTTACCAATACCGTTAAATATATAATATGTATATATAATATAATATATTGTGTATATAGTACTCATGTATATGTTTAAATTTTTAAAATACTTTCTTGGTTTTTTTTTTTTTTGTTTGTTTTCTTTGTTGGTTTTTTGTTTTTGCATTATTTATAAAACATTTTCGTCTTAAAAAATGTATATAATCGATTGCTTTTAGTTGTTGTTCTTTTTGTTGCTATACTTGTTATCATTAATTAATTGCATTACGCATTCTGCACTCGGTTTCTATTAATTCAGATCGCACATGCACAAAAATGTGTGTGGCTGATTATAAAAACGGTTTGCTTGGTGTTTTCTTCTTGTAGTGTTTTCTTCTTCTTGAACTTCGAGAGTTAACATGAAGTTGCTGTTCATATAAATCGCATAAAAGCAATGAATTATTTTTTATTAAATTTTTGTCAGTCAAGCATTTGCGCATAATATATAATATATGGGTAGGTTATGTAAATGTTACGAGTGATTGGAACGAATGATTCGATTGCATCACATCGTGTATATAGTACGTATTTATGTATGTATGTTCAGTGTTTGTTTGGAAGAAAGCCGTTAAGCTCTACAAAGATTAGGGGCTATGGCATTATGCGCTGGGCCTATGCACTACACACATACATATATACTTAATAATCGTTATCGTAAATATACATACATTCACACATGAATTTGTATACATACACATATATATGTATATATGTATATATATATATATTTTGTGGTGTTTTGAAATACTTTTTAAATAGTTGCAATAAATTTACTTGACGTATACATGAAAGTGTCTTGTTGTGGCCTATGCCATGAGTTAATATGTTTTTATAATCAATTTGTTTGTATGTATATGTATATGTATATGTATAAACATTTAAAATTTGCAATACACAACATCAATATATTGTTTATCATATATAATATACTTTTCTTGTTGTTTTGTTCTTTTGTTTTTTCATCAATAGTTATAGATTTTATAAAGTTAATATATATATAGCATAGTTTAATGTATTTTAACATTGTGAATGGTTTAGGTTTGACTTACGCACAGGAAATGAGTGTTACAGAACTGAATAGGCGTATGAATATATGAATAGAAGAGTTGCTCATTTCCCGCGTAATTGTCAATGCAAAAGTTCAAGAATTTAGGAACAAAATAACAATTAATTTGTAAACATAATACTTTAAGAAGACCTTTTTATTTTTGATGTAAGGGAATAGTAAATTTAGCTAGTTTTACAAGGAAATCTCTCAAGCACCATGTTTTCATTTTATAGAAGTTTGATCATACTCTTTTTATTTGTTGCCTTTTTTCTCACGTGCGTCATTAAATGCATGTATCATTTTTTGTGGAAACTTTTCTTCATTTCGTTTCCATCACTATTACGTAAATTGTTTCACTCTTTTGAGAATGGTTCTTTTGCATACAAATTTGTTGTTATTCGTTTTTCTTTTGTTTAATATTTAATTTGGCGATTTGATTTGCTTTCATTGTTCATTAATATTGCTGCTTTGTTTGTTTCTTGAAACAAATTCGTTTTGCTGAAACGCGTTTTGTCAAATTTGTATCTTACGTACTCTTTTACTTTGGTTTAAATTTAGTTTTTATCTTCATTCTTGGGAGGGAATTTGTTAGAGTTTTTCTTGAATTTCGTAGATTTTTCGAATGGCGTGCACATATATTTTTAGCTGGTATAGGTTTTTTCTTTAATACTTGTCATTTATTGATTTATTTTTAAAAAATTGTATTATTGCAAATATTTTTTAGTGTGTTATGATTATGATTTTTAGTTGTCTGGAATTATTTATTTGTTTTTTATTGGTGTTTTGCTTTCAATTTTTCTTAAACATTTATTCGTTGTATTCGAAAAATTCTCTGTGTGTTTAGCTCTTGTTTAGTTTACCGATTTGTATTTTGTAGTTGCACATTCGATTTCTTTACTGCTGCTAGTCAGGATATATTTGGAAATTGGTTAAAACAGTTGAAAAATGGACAAGTTGCAAAACATGACAATGATTAGGTGAAGGTTAATAATTTTATAATTGAATAATTTCAAATAAATTGTCTATAAGTATATTTGAATGTATACGATCTTTATTTTAATTATGAGTTACACAATTACTCGTACATATATAAGTAGATATATATAAACATATCGTGAAAATGAGTCGTTCTTTTCAAATGTTTACGACTCTATGCCAAACGTTAAACAAATACGTATTTCAGTTCTGTTTGGCATTTATTATCTATCAATAGGCTTAAATATTTTTTCTTTTTTGTGTTTGTTCCGTTTGTCATGACTTGGTGGTTTGGCCTTACAGTTTATTTGTATTGCCAAATCCTTTAAAGTACTTGTACAATATGCTGCTTTCATCAAACAAAAACTTGACCTTATATTTTTGGTAGCATTGTTTTGTTATCTAGACACGACTAGATTTTGCTTATAGTGCAACATGAAACAAGAATTGTTAAATATGTGTGTTATATTATAAAGGATATATATAGAAAAATATAATGCCGAAGGATTGCCGGTTTGTCAGTACCAAAATAAAAAAAGAATACAAAAACAATGTGAAAAACCGAAAAAAAAAACAATTTAAAATATTTAACTGCTTAAAAAACTAAAACTCATTAACTTTAAATAACAATTGCAAAACGTATATTCAAACGTTTGAATTAAGAAAAATTAATTAATAATGAATGAATGAATAAATTAATGTAAATTCATTTAGAAGAACCAATTTGACCAGTGTGATGGCGTAAATGAGGATTGATAGTTGTTGTTGTTGTTATTGCTGTTGTTGTTGTTGTTGCTCTTGTTGCCAGCAGCTGTTGCTGTTGTGCTGCTCAAAGCGCTGAGTGTGTTGCCAGCAGCATTTCGAGCCACATTGGAGCCGCTGGCTGCATTGCTGCTGCTGCCATGATTTTGCGATGCGGCAGCGCCACCACTCCCTGTTGCACTATTGGCAACATTCGTAAGGAACTGTGCAAATTCCTGCTGCAGTTGCAGCTGCTGTTGCAGCAGCTCGAAATGATTCTGTGGTTTATTGTAAATAAATTTCGTAGATGTTTTCAAAATGCTGCTTGAGCTGGATGCAGTGGCGCCACCATCATTAAACGAGTTGTTAGTGTTGTGGTTGTTGCTGTTACTGTTGTTGTGATAACTGTTGTTGCCGCTGCTGTTGCCATTGCTGCTAAATGTTGATGCTGTGGTGTTGTGTTGTTGTTTGCTCTGGCGATTGTTCGCAGTTGCTGTGAGTCCTGATGTTGTTGCAGTTGCAGTTGTCTTTGTTGCAGCTGCCAATAGTGGCTGAGTGTGTCTGTTGTTGCAACTGCTGCTACTTCTGCTGCTTGTCGTTGTGTGCTGTTTTTGTTTGCTATTGTTGCTAGTGTTTCTGTTGTGCTGTCTGTTGTGGTTGCTGCTGTGATTCGCATGCTTGCCAAACTGTTCATGGGCAGCATTAGTGTTACCGTTGCTGCCGTTGTTGCCATGGTTGTTATTATGTTTGTGATTGTTGTAGTTGTTGTTGTTATGATTGAGCACCAAACTATTGGCAGCCAGCGCCGCTGCCGCCGCATTGGCATTGACAACAGCAGCCAACTTGGTTAATAATTACGTTTGCTTATTTTTGTTGGTCTTGAAGCTGACCTGAAGTACCCGATTGCCCAGCGTGTAGCCATTCAGCGATTGTATGGCCAGCACAGCCTCCTCGTAGTTGGTCATGGTCACAAAGCCAAAGCCCTTGCACTTGTTGCTCTGCAAATCGCGTATGACCTGCACAGGTAGAAAAGAAATTAATTCGCAGGCTAACGGTATTTACCTGACACTTGAGCTCACCTTAACGGACTGCACGGCACCAAATGGCCCAAACAGTTGCCACAGCACATTCTCCTCGGTCTCCGGCGCCAGATTATAGACGAAAATGCACCAACCCGAACTGGTTATGGTATTGCCCTGGATCATGCCATTGGTAATAAGATCGCTTGCCAGCGGCGAATAGCGTGAGATCACAGAGCTAGAAACCCAAATCCAAAACAATAATATATATTTTTAGACAAACTAATAGATGAGAAGAGTGCGAGAAGCATTGCTTTCAGAACTGAGAAAACTCTTTACTAACTTTTATGCTTTCATCGAAATCCGAAAATCCTAAATGATACATTTTTACCTTATTACTAAGCTGCTAATGTTTAACACATTATTTGTTTGATTTGGGTTTTCTTTCTTTTCTTAATTCTTGCAATAAATGTTGGGCCCAGATTTACTATATCAATTTTTCGATTAATAATTAATTTTTGTTTGAATTTCTCGCTTAATTAATTTGTCATTTCAAACTTTAAGTTTCTAAAACCTTTTTTAATAATAAAATTTCAAATAATAATAAAATTACCAATAAATACTTAACTCGAAGCCTTATAAAATTACTCCCACAAAAGCAATCGCCCAGAATTTTTGGAAAATCGGCCCGTTAACCGAAAAAGGTTCATAAAATTAGAAGTGCTAACCTGTAACGGCCCGCGTTGGGATGAATGGCGGCAGCAGCGGCTGCCGCAGCAGCGCCGGCGGCTGCATTCGCTGGGAAGGCGCGTCCGCCGCGAGAATTTTGTGGCGCTATGTAGGCGGCAAGTGGTTGCATGCTGTTCTTGTTGCTGCTCGGATTGTTGGCAAACTTAACGGTTATCGGTTCGGTGGAATTCTTCGGTGTGGTACCGTTTAGCTCCTTGATGGCGCGATCAGCCTCAAAGCGCTGATCGAAGCGTATGAAGCCAACGCCCTTGGAGAGACCTAAAGCCGGAAGAGAATTGCAAAGAGACCAAAACCCATTCAATACACAAAATGCACATTAAAGAACGTCTTCACAGCAAACAATGCGAATGAATATGCAACTTGCAGCGAGATTTGATCGTTTAGGTGTACAAAGCAAAGCAAAAACATCGCAAAATCGAAGCTAGCAATCATAAAATATAAATCCAAGAAGAATGTTACTCATACATACTGTCATTGTCTTCGACGTGCGCTTCTTTTCGTAATTTGATTTGTGTTGGTTGTTTGGTGTGACGTTAATAACATAAAACAAAATATGCATTTAAGAAATTATAGTCATACATGCCCAAAGATAAGTTACCTTCTATGAAGTTTTATACATTTATGCTAAGCGGATTTACGAGCGGATTTAAGGTTTAACATAAGGCTTTAACATATTTTGGTGATTCCGTATCCCCAACCAACTAGCTTATTTTAGAGTCAGTTTTCCATTGTTTGTGTTTACTTTTGTGTTTGTCAGATTTTCATTCAAAAATGCCAATAACACACACAACAACAAAAAACAACACCATAAATTTAAGAAAAATGAAAACAACTCAAGATTAGCTATTGAAACGATTCCAAGCAATGTGCAAATGAGAAATTGATGAATTGCGATTTAAACAGCTAAACCAAAAGTAAAAACCTACCCGCCGCATGTTCATCTTATAGTTTTATATTTGGTGTTTGTTTCGAGTTTGATTAATACATGAAAAGTAAAATAAGATCGTATACAAATTTTGCATTATTGGATAAATGTCAACTTATAACCAAATTGCCGCCAACAAAACTAACTGTGAAACAAATTGTGCGCGCTAAGGCAAAAATGATGCCAGTTTCACTGAAGGCAGTAAGAAAAAACAATTATCTAGTGTAATTTAATATTATAATTGAATATAAATAAAGAGAAATACATGAGACATGCTAATATGCTAGAAATGAGCATAGTAGTTATATTTGCAGTTCGCCTAGAAACTGTTTTAGATTCATTGAATATTTAATACAAGTTTTAAATCCAATTTACTCTGCAGTCATATCCTAATAATTTTGAAAAACAAATAAACGCGAATCCATAGCATGGGCATGCCATGACTAATCAAATATATTGGTTACGAAGTCACACAACTTGAACTCACCAGTGATATTATCACAAAGTATACGGGAAGTTATAATTTTGCCGAATGGACTGAACAATGATTCCAAATCGGACTGTGTCATATTCTTTGGAAGACCCGATACATATAAATTGGCGCCCTTGATACTCTCCGAGCTGGGTCGCGCAATGGAGACCTAAATCAGAGTCAAATTAAATATGTACAATCAAATATTATATTATCCAAACATTATTTAAGGTATTCATAATAAAGACGACCTTTTAAAAAAAAATGTAAAAAAAAAAGAATAACTTTGACACGTCAAAGACTTAATACACTCGTAGCATAGAGTCCAACAGAATTTGTTTAAATAAATAACAAGATCTTGATTTACATTCGTTGCTTGGAGACAAATCAAAAATATCAACTTTGTGTCTATGAAATACTACAATAACCATAGAAAACAATATTGATACCATACCATATTGAATCTCTAATTCTGCTTTTGAACATTCTTAAAAAATCAGATATTTGTCACTATAGATATTTACTCTCCGCTTCGATTAAATATTATATGTATTTTTACGGGTGACGGCAAAGATAAGGTTCGACCGGGTCGTCTGTTACTGTGAATACCCTTTATTTGTGAAGCTCACTTTTATGGTTTTGTTCTGCAGACGAAGACCGTTGAGTGCATTGATCGCCTTCTCTGCATCCTCTTGCTTGACGTAGTTCACAAAGCCATAGCCCAGACTTTGGCCTAAGCGAAGTGAAAATAACAACAGAAAAATAAGCAGAGTATCAATCAATCATTCAATACGGCGACTTACCTGTTACCTTATCGCGTATCAACTTGCAGCTCTCCACCTCTCCGAAGCTGACGAACAACGATCTTATCTCGTCCTGTGACATTGTCTGCGGCAAATAATTCACAATCAAATTCGTTTTGGGATCCGGCTCGTTGTTGTTGTTGTTATTATTATTATTATTATTGTTGTTGTTGTTGTTATTATTATTATTGTTTGTTGCTGCAGTGTTGTTGTTGTTATTATTGTTGGCTGCAGTATTGTTGACAATTGCTGGCGGAGCAGCAGCCGCAGCAGCAGCGACTGCAGTTGCCGCCGAGCCCGCACCGCCATTCTGTTGCGCCTGACTGTTGGCCACGCCGCCAGTGGTGGCGCCACCGGCTCCTGCCGTGCCACTGCCTGTGCCACTTGCCGATTGCAGCTGCTGCTGCTGTACCACTGTCTGACCCTCAACCATTTTGTTGCCGCTGCTGCTGTGCCAATAAGCGGTATGAGATTTGTGTGAAAATCAATATAATTCAATTTACATGTAGTGAGAACAAATACAAAACAAAAATAGCATCTTAATAAAAATCTGTCTTTGTTAAAGATAACTAAAACAGAAATAATTATTTTAAGCTCTCAATTCATAATAGTGATATTTATTTTATATCAAGCATTAAATAATGCAACATAAATATTGATTTTATAGGAATTTGTATCCCAACTAAACTTTACTTAAGATATTAATGATGCAGACAACAATTATGTTGAATACACTCTATAATAATAATATTTATACTATCTATTAGAGCTTATTGGGATTGCCAATCAAAGTTGTATCGGCAAAATTTGTATTCTCATCAAACTCAAAGCCATGCCTATTTGAAGAAACTTAATTTTTGTGAACTCTTCGAAAATTTACCTACTACCACTAATAAACACCATCCAATAACAAATAGCTATATATACTATAATATTTAATATACTTATAACAGGTAGAACTAACTAGAAATCTGCCAAGTTCCTCTTTACTTTACTAAATATTATCATAAAAAATCATTCTTTTTCGCCAAGCTGATTATGTTTGCTAAGAGAGATTTTGTCAAAATTTGATCAGATCTATTAGGTAAAGTTTAGTTGATATTATTGTAGGATTAAGCGAAAATTTTTACTGCTTTCTTTTCAAAAGAAAATTAATCTTGAAGTGTTAAGCAGAGTTCTTTTTAAGATAATACTGATGTGACGTGTTTTTTTCCAATCTGCAATAAAAATGGGATATATATAATCATCAGGAAATCTTAATTCAGATATATATATATATATACTCACCTTAGAACGTACGACGCACGATACGGGCAAGCGGAATTGGAAAACAGAAACTGATTTGGGTTAAAGCTTTTACTATAGTTTAGTTAAGCTGAGTACCCACTACGTATACGTTATATGTGCGTCCGAAAGTTAACTGCAACAAAGAACAATGCAATAAAAATCAATTATTTTAATTCAATTTAAACTTGAAGCAGCGGCAAACGTGAAAAATAATACAACAACAATAACCGCTAACGCGTTTAACCTATATTTAATGAAACCGTGGAAATGTCATCGTTGAAACGTTGTTGTTACTACTACTGCTGTTGTGGCCCATTTTCCCACATTTACATTTTCAGTCGGTAGATGCGGGCTTTTCAAATACTAGATCCGAAAGCTGACAGAAAAATCGATGTAATTCAAATGACGCATTGGATAATTGGCGACGGGACAGGATGGAGGCAGAGGGACATTGGTAATGCAAATAGTTTTGCAATTAAAACAGGTCAAAGGCAGAAGTGGATAATCTGCAACTGGCAAGCAGACATTGTGGCAAATATGACCGAATGAGAAACTACCCTTAACAGAGTGGCCATCTTTATTGATAAACGCATTCAGCCGTAAATCAGTATACCTTTTTGTAAAGGAACCACTTTTATTATTTCAAAGGATCTGACATGTAAATTAAGTGAATTTTAATACGGATTTAATTTGATATATATTCCGGTTTCCAATTTCGAGTCTAACGTCATTTAACTTAACAGAGAATATCGAAAGAACCAAAATCAAATTTACTCTAGATTCTGTTGGTAACTTTGGAACTGAGAATGCAGCGCATATCAGCTGGTTATGTGTGTCGAAAAAGTATCACTCCCTGTGATACCAGCGAGATAATGTACAATTAACGAGAGATAAGTGTCATACTTTGAATAAAAGGCATGTTTTATTTACTTATATATCTTAATCCAATCTAAGCATTTGTGTATTCCATGCGATTGCTAATTGTCTAAATCAAGATCGACATTTTGTACCTTTGTTTTGCGTATTTTAGCCAAATAGTTTATCTTAGTTTTACTCGGCCGTTTTTTCATACGCTGCCATCGTAAAACGTGCGAAAAGCTAATGTTTTAAAAATAAACAAACAGCTCGTGGGGCGAAGAGGGGGGCTGATGTATCGAGAGCCGGTAGAAGTACCAAGAATTATATTTTCGAAATATTTCAAAAATAACAAAACGACTGCGCTGCTTCTGTATGTGTCGCTGCTGCTGCGGCGGCTGCGACGCATTTTTGAGGTTAAGTGGGAAACATACATATATATATATATTGGTATATATATATTGAAATATGGAAGACATTATTCACACAGTTGATCGCTTGTGCGAATTACATAAATGCAAGAATATTTATTGAAAATATTACCTTTGTGTTGAAATCAAATTGAAAACGGAGTAATGTAAATAAAAAAAGCTTGTTGCTCGGTGAATTTGGACGCGATTACGAAACACTTTATTTTCTATTTTGGATTATGCTTATTAGAATTTGTAATGCTCGAGAATAAACAACCCGAATAATTTTCGCAAAAAAAAACTTATGCAAAACAGCATTTGACGTTGAACTTTGTTGTTGTGTTTTAGGTTTTGTTTCAAAACAAAACAAGTTAACAAAACGGATAAAAACGAAAACGAAAACCGAAATCAAACTGAACGCAAAACAAATGTTTAACAATAATAATAATAATAACAAGAATAATAATAATAATAATAAGGAAATAAAATCAAACGGAAAGTAGAAAAAGAACACGTTCCTGCAACTCAACAGAACAGAAATAAACTGATTCAGCGAGCGCCATGAAAATTATTTATATGCCCCATCGCAGCCAAAGACAAATGAATGGCTACAGTCGAAACAACGCATTACCTGCATAGCCATGGGCGCAGAGAGTGAGAGTGTGAGAGTGAAAGATTGGGAGAGTGAGAAAATAATAGAGAAATAAGAGAGAATGGTGAGAGCGAAACACTTAGCTATGCTCTTTGTTGTGACTTTTTCGTGTGTGTGAATGAACAGCAAAGGCTTGCACCTAGCGGGTGATTGTATAGATCAGAGAGCTCTCTCCGTACGTACATATATTTTTTGCCGATGATGACATAGGTACGAATAGGTACATGTAGGTACACACATGTGCATATGGGAACGTTGAAGGCAAAGCGCAATAATTGGATTGCATGTAAAACCGAAACAGACACATATTGTGTACCTATCTATGTACATACATCCATAATTAACAATTATAAAACTAACATAACTGAGCAAGACAGCTGTTCAAATAGAATCGGAGCAGATGTTTGCGAAACATATTTAAAAAAAACCACCTGTCAAAGAACAATAGGAAACACTTTCCTTACCAATTATATGATAAACATATATAGATAATTGAATCTGGATAGTTGCTTATCCAACCACTACGACGATTGCCTCGTTAGATCAGTTTGCATTTCTTCTTTTAAGATCAAATATAAAAAAAAAAATATATATATATATATATTCAAAGATTTTCAGCTATCTGCTTTTCTTTAATTCTTCGTACAAAAATTGGTAATTTCAGAAATAAGTCGGTTGTTCAACACTCTTTTAATGTTTATATCAAATAAATTCTTTATTATTTATTATTATATTCTCATTATTCCTTCTAGCTCGCCTAACAATCGATTAATCTCACTTTAGCAAAAACAAATTAAAACCAAACATGGGATTTCCATTCCCAGAAACAAAAGCCACGTTTGAAGAAATAAAACTAGTGTAACACAAGCTATTTTCATTCATAAATTGTTTCAAATTGTTTCCGCTTAATTGATGGACGCTTCTCGCAAAGCGAAGGATATTTCGAAAGCGTGTCCTCTACTCTCTCCTCTCTCCTTTTCGCCCGTCGCATGCAAAGTGTGGCAAAAGCGTAAGAACAAAACAAAAAAGTGACACACCTTGCAGTAGACAAAAAGCAAAAGCAAAAATAAGCCGAAGGCTCTCGAAATAACAACAAGAAGAAGCAGCAGCACTTTGCTTTTGGGTGCGGCAGAATGTAGACAAATATTAAGAGAAAGAGAGTTAATGCAGTCGCAGCGCAGTTAACAACAGCTGCAGCAGCAGCAGCTGTCAGCCGACGGCGCCTCAAGTTAGGCAATACAAAGAGAGCAAAAGTGCAGGAGAGAGCGTAAGCTTGAGAGCGCGCTTAGTAGCTGCAAGCGTCGACCGCGTTTTTTTGGGTTAAACGTCGGCTGCAGCCGGCGCTGCACGAAACGCAGTAGCGGCGTGTAAATGTGTGTGTGTATGAGTGTGTGTAGGCGGCATTTGGCAGCAAAGTATAGAGAAATGCGCTCTGCGACGCTGGGCCGCCCATTGAGTCAAGTTTTTACTATCGAGAGATGCATATGCAAGTGTATGTGTCTGCATGTGTGTGTTTGTGTATGTGTACCCACATAAATGCGAAAAATCGACCATGGGTGTGGGCTCACTTAACATGCTAATATGCAATTACAACAGCAACAAAAACAGCAAAAAGAACAACAATAGCAATTCGCCATTACATTATTTTTTCTCCTTCAGCTTACTTTATTTTCATTTGATTTGAATGCCGCAAAAATATATGCATATGTGTATGTATGTATTCTTCACTTATTTTGACTTTTGACTTTTTTTTAAGAAAACATTTAACTTGGTTCGCTTGAAATGAGTTTTAAAATACACGCACTAAATTGTAGATTTTTAACCGTTTCACATAATATACGCGATGCATACGCTGCAAGTATGCATATGCATATGTATAAGTATATGTATATGCATATGTGTGTATTTATGTGTATATGTGTGTAAGTATGCTAGATGTGTGTGTTATACCGATATACAACAATTTATAAACGACGACGATACGACGATAATCAAAAAACACAACTTGCTGCCGGAGAGTGCAAGAACTAAATGATTAAAGTGTTCAATTGCCGCCAGGATAAATGCAGCCAGGACAACGGCAACGTTGATGTTCGATGTCGACGTCGACAGCGCAGCTAACTGCAGCAGCGACTCTCTCTCTCCCCAATCATTTGGCGCTACAGTTGCGCGAAATAACGGTTGAGGCGAAAGCTGCTGATGCAAAGCTGCGTAGTTTTTTGCATTGGCGCGCACAGTGTCACAAAATGTTCAGTTCAGACTCATTTCTCAACATATTTTTGTTTTTAAATATATTTTGTTTATTCGTTCTGGTTTCTATAAAAGTTTGAAAATTGATAGTTATTTTAAAGCAAATCTTCAACAAAAAAGGTAGGCTTAACATCTATTAAAATTAAACATTTTGAATTTGGTTTCTGAAGCTTGATTTTATACCTTAATTATGCGTGATTTCTCTATTATATCCGGTTAGGAAAATTAAAATATACATTGCTCGACTAGGAGATACTAAGAGACAGTTTGTTCAGTATATAAACACATTTTATTTAACAAAATCAAAATAATGAAATTTGTACAGAAAAATAATACTATGTAAGGGTATATATTTTACATACATTTTTATTTTATATCTTTAATTTTTTAATTTATTTCTTTACAATTGTGTATTTTACTTTTATCAGAAATAAATTGTAATTAAAAAGTGTATATATGTGCACCATGGTGCAAGCAACACAAAATTTGCTACAATAAACGGAGAAGAAGCGAAAGATGGAGCGACACAACAATAACAAAAAGCTGCAGCGCAGAATGCGCAGGTACAGAAGCACCAATGACTGCGACAGCGACTGCAACAGCGACCGCAGCAGCAACAGCAGCAGCCAACATTCGCTGCAACAGTCAGTCAACAATAGAACGGTACTGCTGCACATGCTCTCTTTCCTCTCTGACAATTGATTGTGCTCTCTCTCACGCTCCAGCACTTAGCCGAATACCCTACATTTGGTTACAAAACATAAACAAGGAAATGCAGCGACGTCGACGACGAACAAGAAATGAATTGCGGTAGGCTCTCAGCTCAGGCGAAGAGAGCGAGAGAGAAAGAGACGGCATAGCAGAGCACGCCGGCCGCATATCCGCAGCTAGCCATCGCTGGGCACCCAAACAAATAGTTAAGCACACGCACACAGAGACGCAACACACAGCCACAAAAGGATTTGCAAAACGGCAGCTGACTTGAGCAGCGAAGTGTCCGCCGAAATGAGCCGAAGGCTGAAAACCGAGTGACGAGCGTCGAGTGCCGACTGCGGAGTGTTGAGTGCCGACGAATGCCGACGAAAACACCAGGCGAAAGCAGCAGCCAAGAAGCTCAACTTGACATCATTTGTGTCAAAAGACCATTGAACTTTGTGCGGGGGAAGTTGCCCCTATACACTCGCTATCTGCTCGCAATCCTTAACTCCCCCTCTTAACGGGAATTGTGTTTTGTTGCTGCTATTCTTGTGGTTTACTCTCTCTCTCTCTCGCTGTCTCTGTAGTCCAGCAAGCAGCAAGTGTTTACATGAAATACATGCACACTAAATATGTGTATGTCATGTGCATGTGTGCATATTTCCAGTTTAAGCTCTGCTAAAGTAAACACAGTTATGCCACCCGCCAAACTGTGCACACAACAATAAAAAGTAATTTGCAGTCATATAACAGTCGATCTCTGGACAATTGCTATTTTATTTTCGACATTTTATCCATGACTGGAATTCATTAATTATATTATATTAATAAATATCAGATGTATTATTTGTGCCTGACTTTTATTTAAATTGTCTTTAGCTCCTTCCCGAATATTTAAAGCTACAAAAATATAACAATGTTTGACAGCCACAATGTTTGATATGCTAACGTTCTAACGAGCTGTTCTATATAGTCGGTTCTATATACCAAGGTACTCACCTTACGCTGACATTTGATAATCCCTGCTTGAAAACTGATCCAGCTTGAATCTCTTAAGTGCCTGAGCTTCATAAAGGCGTGGGCAGTAAATTTGTTGCTGTTGTTGTTGCATCCACTGCAGATGTTTTGTCATTCCCATATAACAGGCACTATCACTATACCGATAGTGCAGATCTTTGTGCCACTGGCTGGCGCTATTTTCCAACATCTCTGTATCCTGCTGACATTGTATCCCCATTGAGTGCGCTGATCTCTTCAGTTCAACTCTGTCACCCGTTGACGTCGCAGTCGCCGCCATTGCTTCGGCGCAGCGCTTTTGATTACGACACTTTTTGCAAGATTTGTGTGTTTTTACTGTTTCCTTCGTCGCCTCGTCACTCTTCGGTTCCATGCAGAAATTGTCTTCTCTAATAGCACAATTCAGTTGTCTGGAAAGACGCAGATTCTGCCTCTGGCGCCTGCGTCGTTGCGTTTTAGTGTAACGTTTGTTGTCATCGCCATTCATTTTCGTTTCAATTTACACAGTAACCCACTTTTGTATGTAATGTGTTAATTTTGATTGATTGATTAGCATAACACTTCCCAGGTTACCAATATTAATCAAGTGTAATTTATTTATTTCAACACAAGCGAAACATAAGCCACAAGAATTTCTTACCACGAGGAACGTCAAAAAACAAAAATCCAGTGCTGCAAAATGTTAAATTTAGCCGGCAACGCTTTTTACAACACAGAAAACGGTTATTGCACTGAAATGTGAATCAACTCCAATTTAACATTATGTTAAACAACGGAAACTGACGTAGACTAGAGCACTAACCATAGTTCGTTGGGAGTTTCAATTGCAATTGTTTCTTATGCAGTGAAGCTTAAAACGACTGTTAATAAGTTAACAGCAGCACGTTATTTACGCCTCAAGCTAACAGAGAAGCGCATAATGTCAAAATGTTCTGTTAAATCTAGCAAAGCTGTTGAAGCCAAGTTTCACACCATGAGGTGAATTGAGATCAAGATTTTTGAGTGCTTTAATTTAAATAAAACCAATCAACTTTTTTTAAATGTTACAATTTTGTTTTTATTTTGATTTATCAACTACTGTTACGGTAATTGCATATTAAATTGGTTGTTTTTTTAGTTTTTGTTTTGTTGCTTAAACTTTAATAAGTGTACTTGGTTTTTGCTTCTTCTTATTCTTCTTGTTTTTCTTGTTTTCTTTCGTTTTGTCATTAATTATATTTGTACAAAATATATATATATATACATATATATATATATTTATATGCGTATATATATTATTACTATTTTTATTTTTTGTTTTTTATATTAATATATGTATGTGTTTCTTGTAAACTTTACTATGTTAATGAACAATTCTTGATTTTGATGTTGTTTTTGTTGTGGTTTTTGCTTCTCCTTTTTGTTTTTGGTGTTCTTCTTAGTTCTGTTGTCCGTCTAAATTTCCGGCTTAAAACTTAATTCTGTTCGTTTTTGCTTATATTTTGCACTACAATAACGCTTAACAAAATATACATAATTATTAACTATGCTTCGCTTCCGCTTCCGCTTCTTGACATATTTTCGATTCTTCTGTTGATTTCTTCTGTTATTTGTAATATTTATTGCAAGATTGTTGCTTATTTATTTTGTTGTCGTTTTGAAAAAATTTAACTATAATATTAAGGATTTCTCCATTTCTTTTTCTTTTTCTTAAGTTGCATATATATATAAAAATATATATATTTATTATATAAACATGTATATACATAAATATGTGTGTTTGTGTGTAATTTGTTACGTGTAAAGTTGCATTCAATTTATTTACAGCTTTTGGAAAATTTAACAGTATAATTCATAATATATTATTACAATTAATTCCCATATTACACAATAAAATTGCGCTTCACGAAATTTTGCGTTTGTTTCTTATTTCTCGTTTTAATGCTTTTGATTTGTGTACTTCTGAATACCCTTACAGGGGCTACATGTGCAAACGTGGAGTACTTACTAATTACTATATATAAATCTATTAAATCTCTCAATTGGGGAAGTTGGAATTGCTTGGAATGAGACATCAACTATTAAATTAACAAATTTCAAAGCCCCGATCGGACTGTTATATATATCAATCTATTTCTCGTATATTTAGCTGCCATAGGAGCCAATTGTCAAGTTTCATCAACCTGCCTGCAAGGGTATTTCAAGGTCGGCTTGCCGCACACAGTCTTGTTTTGCTGCCAGTGTTGTTAAGTGGTTGCTTTAAATTTGACTACCATTAAAAAACGTTTGTCGTTTTTCTTGAAAGTTAATGCTTTGTTTCCCCAGAACCACATATTGTTGCAAGTACATAATATACTCGTACTTATCTACATATTTTGTTTTACTTTCTTGCTTACTATTTTTCGCTTTGATTTTCGAGTTTCTTTTTGCTGTTTCGTTTGTGCTGCCAACTGGCCAGACATGTCAGGGCTGTCCACTTGCTGGGTCCAATCAACGACTTAGAATTAGTTTATTGCATTTGGTTTTTTGTCTTGTTTTCTTTTCTGTTTTCAATATGGCTTATGGACTATAACTTGATTTTGTCGCTTTGCTTTTCGGCGTATTAAAAATATATATATATATATATATGTGTCTATATCTGTATAATTGTATATCTCGGCTATATGTACAGTGTATATATTTTGTTGACTTCGCTTGTTGGGAGGGGGAGGGGTAGTGGATCAAGTCTATTTTCATTGATTAATTTGCTGCATACGATTATGATTTTTGCTTATCATTTGAACTTTTTTTTTAATAACTACTAATGCACTATTACTTGTTGTTTGTTGGTTGTTGCGTCTGTTTCATGAGTCTTGAGGCACACAAAAAATGTAAATGAAATGAGAACCAAAGAAATAAAACAATATGTAAAAACTTGGCATATGTATGCGGTATATTTGTAATATATATTTATGTATATATTTATATATATATATGTATATATATATATATATATATGTATATATATATATATATATCAATTGTATATATTTATATGCTTCATTCATGATTTTTTGTTCTAAAAACGCGTTTGCTTTCATTTACTTTCAAAATCAATATATTATAAACATAATTAATAATGTATTAATATAACTATATTAAATAGTGTTTTTTTTTGTTAACTCAATTTTAAAACTTATGAAACAGTAAAAATTTGCATTTAAATTAAATGTAATAAAAACCACGCTTATATCAAGTTTTTCTTTTGAATTTGTAGTTTTTTTTGCTTATCTATTGTTCCTGCTTATGTACAATATATTAAAAATGTATGAGTTTTGTTGTTATTTTTGTTGTTATTCTTGCTGTTGGTGTTTTAAGGCGCATTCACAACTTTGGCCAGCGATATATATATATATATATGTATATGTGTGTATATGTGCAAACGACAAAGAGAAATTAACTAACATAAATATTAAGAACCCATTATTAAAAAACAAAATTCAACTAAAGTTTAAATGGGTGCCACTTTCACTTTGCTTACAATCTAGAAAACATATATTTATATAGATATAAAAACTTGATTTTACAATCTGTGTGTGTGTTTGTGTGTAGCAATATCGTATTGACTAAAACTAGGCATAAACATAAAGCTTAAAATGCCTAAAAAAGCAACCAATTAAAAATTGAGCATAAGGAAATAAGTAAATGGTGTGCATAATGCTTACAATGTATAAAAAGGGATTTTAACTACGAGTTAATAACAAAAAACAGTTTGCTGTTGATGCATTGTTGTTGTTGTTGTTGTAGGTGCTTGTTGGTGTTGAAAGGTTGGAAGGTTTCTCTAAACTAAACGTCTAAATTTGTAGCTGTTCTGCTGCTGATTGTATACAATATAATATTTATAATTATAATAATAATAGTTGCTAATTTGGCCTGACTTTCATTTAGACACGTTTGGTGGTGGTGTTGGTGATGATGTTGCTGTTGCTCTTGTTGTTGTTGTTGTTGTTGTTGGAATCGGTGTTGGGGCGAAAGTTATCGCTACTGTGACTGGGGATACGAGACTGAATCGCGTAGCGTTTTGAGACCCGCCTGAACATAGCGAAACACCTCATGCATGGTGCTATGCAGCGTCATCGGTCCATTCTCGTGATCCAGCTTGCGAATGAAGTCTGCCATGAATAAAACACAATTAACTAAAACAATTCCACCTGTGATTTATATATAGAGCTTGCTTACCTATGTGATTGCCGGTGCGCACTAAACGATCGGCCTGATCCCACAGATCGTGCGCACTGTTCACATAGGTGAGATACTCGTTCTGCCGGGACAGCTGATTGTGTATGTCTTGAGGCACTATTCTGCCAGGCGGCGTATTTGAACCGGAGCCCTAATTTGCCAAAAAAAATGTAAAAATCGTTTAGTATTCATATCTATTATAACTATGAATGTATATATGTACATACCTGCGAGCCCACTGAGTTCGATGGTGATATGGAGGACAGTGTATTGCCATTCAAAATATCGCCACGGCCACCGGTGCGAAAGAACTCGGAGCAGCTGGCGATTATCGCACGACAATTGGCACGTCGCAACTTGTAAAGCTTTAAGGATATCAGTGATTGGCAGCGCAAACTGTGAATAGACAGTGACAATGACAGTGAGTTAAACAAATTCGCACACAACATCGTGGCAAATATCGTACCTGAGTATGGCGACTATATTGTGGGATTCGTGCTTTCCATTCGTTGACTGCTGATACGGTCGATTCTTCGAGGAAATGAATCTGCAAAGAAATATATATTATTTATTAATGCCGTTCACAAACTTGAAAATGTTCAAATTTAGAAAATTCAATTAAAAATTAATAATTAAATTAATTTAAAACCAAAATTATTAGTTAAGGGGAAATCAGTCGTAAAGTTAAAGCTAAGTTGGCTAATATTATTAATTATTTTAATTAATCTAATTTCCATGCATAACTTTGGTTACTACTCCAAGTTCCAAGTTCTTTCCAACTATGTTTGGCACACAATAAACTCCCACTAGAGATACACATAAGCCAAAATACCGATCAGATTTTAAACGATTTACACGTCTAACTTGATCTACAATTCTAAGATTCATCTTTTCTGTATATAGCCACTTCCTCAACTCAGGCTCAAAATACTTCCCCATCTCAAATGCACCCCCACTACTACCAAGCCACCACAAATAATATCATATATTAGCGATCGTCAACTTATCAAAAGAAGTCAACATAAATCCAACAATTATAATAATTATGCGAAATATACAGAAACTCTTTAAACAATAAACATTTAAACGTTGGTAAATCAACTATTGTCATGACCAAACACAGTTATTAAATAGCTTTGTTTGAATGTGGGTTTTTGAATTAAATAAATAAACTGTAGTTAGAGTGTGGCACACTTTACTCACTTAATTAGCGTTAGGGTGTCCTTGTACATGGTCCACGTGGCCTCCATGTTGCTCCGTTCCATGGCATCGGCGGTTAGCAGGAAGTAGACAATCGCCTCCAAGTAGAGGGTCATCTGTTTGAAGGAGTCGCGCTCCGAGTCAGCGGCACGCTTTCGCCTGATTGCCTCCTGCAGCAGTATCTCGTTTTTCCTAATACAAAATTCATGGGGTGTTCGATCAATAAGTGAACCAAATTCAAGCTGACACACAGAACTGAGAAGTCTATGAAAAATACAAACGAATTTCCCTGCGAACATATCTATCAATCTGCGAATTTTATTTACTCTACTTAATTTTGTTCTATAAGATTATTTAACAAGATTAAGCTCAGGTTTTAAACAGTTTTTAATAGTCATGCTACTTCGCTACAATGATTCGAATTTTAATAATAAATTAAGAAATGTTGGTTGTAAAATCATTAAAGTGCATTTTTAATTTTTGGTGACTCTATTTCTAACATATGCTTGGCCAATTTTGTGGTCGATGCCAACAATATACTAACCAAATTTGGTGACTGCAGCTTTGAAATTTCAATTGAAATATTGAATATGGATTTTAATCCTATAGTTAGAGTTAGTTATAAAGTTATCGATAGTTTATGCAGACAAGTAGAATATGTTTTCCAAGATTAAAAAGAAAACAAAAAAAAAAAAAAACCAATATACTCCTATGCCTTGGGAATCATGGCAAATGAACATGAATTTAATCTCATTCACAATGATTTTTTTTGGTCACCCCATATTGTAAGTCGAGTTGCATGACTGAAGAGCTGCAGCAGTTTGTTGCATACTTCATTATCATTGATCAAATCAAAAGTCATTCTGAGTGACAGCAATTCCTTTGATGCGAATATGTTTTTTCCCAGCTGTTGCAGCTAGTGGTGCTCACCTGAGGTCATCGCTGGGAGGCTCCTCCTCATTATCAAAGTGGGAGCGATAGATGAGACGCGGCGCAGGCGGTGGCGCCACTGTTGGCGGTGTCGTTTGTACCGCTTCGCTGCAGGTGGTTGGCAGTTGTGTTGCTGTCGTTGACGTTTGCACCGCAGCAACTGTTGCCGTTGTTGATGTTGCTTTTAACTGTTGCTGCTGGTGTTGCTGCTGATGTTGCTGCTGGTGTTGCTGCTGCTGTTGCTGCTGCTGCTGCTGTGATTGTGCCAATGGAAATGAGCGTTTCGTTGGACTGCCGTTGGCTGAGCTAATCTCCTGCTGGAGCAGCTCCAACTTGTCGCGAGATAATCGCTCGTGATTGTTGGCTGGCAGCAGCACCGTCACGGGCAGCAGCTCCTTAGTGAGCTGGTCGGCCTTCTCCTTTTTTCGCTTCTTCTCCTTGTAAGGACTTGAACTGGAGCTGCGTTTGCGTCGACGCGTTGGCATCTCCTGTTTGGGCATGAACTCCTGCTTAACGCTATTTGGTTTATACTTCGCCTCATAGCCGGCATCCAGCTCCGGCTCCGGCTTAACGCCATGCTCGTGCTTGACACCACCCAACAACTTATTGGCAGCACCTGCTCCACCACTTGTCACATAACCATTGGGCATCCCATAGGCCTGCTGCAGTTCTTTGGGCGTGCGAGCACCTTCCGCAGACCGACTGCTGAGATGTCCATTTTGCTGTGCCTTCTGCTGCTGCTGCTGGTAGTGCTGGTGCTGGTGGTGTGGCGGGTGGTGCAACTGTTGCGTATGATGGTGGTGGTGCTGCTGCTGTAGCTGTTGCTGCTGATGCTCAGCTGCATATTGTCGGTAGCTCTTCTGATACCATTCGGGCGGCACTCGCGCCAACTTGCTCAAATCGATTTTGCACATCAGCGATGTCAAATGTGGTGTGGTGGTGCGTGCAGGCGATGCCAGTGTGGCACCCAGTAGCTGTGTGGGCGTTGCACGCGGCTTCCACTCTTTGGATTGTTGCTGCTCCTGCTGCTGCTGCTGTTGCTGCTGTTGTTGCTGCTGCTGCAATTGCTCCTCGGACTGATCGATGATAACAACTTGACCCTGCTTCTTGGCGCCGCCCTCTTTGGGATTGAAGATTCGCGTCAGCGTGCAGATCTTCTTCTTATCACTCTTGCGCTTGCCACCACCATCGACCTCGTCGCTGCTGCTGCTGCTGTTCGTGCTGCTGCTGTCGCTACTGGAGCTGCTGCTGCCATCGGAGCTGCTCGAACGTTGTCTCGCCTGCTTCGCATCGGGTGTAAAATGCGATGGTTGCTGCTGCTGCTGCATTTGCTGTGGCAGCAAGTGTTGCTGCTGCAATTGTTGCTTTTGTTGCTGCTGCTGTTGTTGCTGCTGCTGCATGAGCAGCAGTTGCTGCTGCTGTTTGTGCTGCTGCTGCTGTTGGTCTTCGGTTTCACTGCTGCTACAGTTGCTGCTACTGCCGGCGCCGTAGAGACGATTGTTTTGGCTGCTGCTGACCACGCCCAATTTGTTGATTTTTACAATACGCTTTTTGGCGGGATTTTGTAATGCTGCTGCTCCTTCTGTTGTTGCTGGAACTGCAGCTGTTGCTTCACTGTCGCTGCCGCTGCTGCTGCTGTTGCTGGACTTGGTGCTGCTGCAGCTGCTGCTGCTGCTATCCTCATCACTGCTGCTGCCGGCGGTAACAGTTGGCGGCAGCGGTGTTGTTGCTGCTGCTGCTACTGCTGGTGCAACATGCATCTTTTTGGTGGGCGTGTTGCCATTGGAGCTGCTGTTGCTGCTGTGTTCCCGCTTGCGATTGCCAGCAACATTAAATGCTGCTGCCGCCAATGCTGCTGCTGCTGCAGCTGCTGCATTTGATTTCGCAAGAGGTTTTTTGGCCGCCGTCAGCGTTGGTCCCTTCGCCTGCGAGCTCGCCGAGGCGCTGCTCAAATTGCCGCTTTGTGTCTGCTGTACCTGTTGCTGCTGCTGTTGCGCCTGCTTGCGTGGCCTGCCGCGCCCCTTTTTGACAGCTGGCAGTGCTGCCGTTGCTGCAGCAGGCACTGCTGCAATTGAAGCTGCAGCTGCTGCTGTCGTCGCAGCCAGCTCTAGGGCATGCTTCTTGTTGCTGCTGGCCGGCTCGTCCTCATCGCTGGAGTCCAGCGGCGGCGCTGTTGCCGCCGACATCTTCTTCTTGCGCGGCTTCTTTTGGCGCGGCTTTGGCGACGCCGGCAGCGGACCAATTGGCGTCAGTGTGACACTATTTGGCGGCTTCTTCTGCAGCATTGCTGGCTGCACACGCAACACTGTCGTGATTGCTGCCGGCACTCCGGGTATTTGGAGCGTTTCGCCGGGTCCCGGCAGCGGCACAACTTCACCGGCGGCACTGTCAGAGCTGCTGCTGCCGCTGGCACTGCCGCTGCTAATGCTGGCCGAATCGGACAGGCGCACTTCACGCTTGATTTGGTTATTTGGCAAGGCGCCCGCCAGCGTAAGCTGCTCGGCATTGAGCTGCTGCTGCTGTTGTTGCTGTTGTTCCTGTTGCTCCTTTTTAACGGTTACACTCAGTCCAACAGCATATCGCTGCTGCTGCTGTTGCTGCTGTTCTTCTGCCTCATCCTCATCCTCGTCATCCGTGATGTGTCGGGTGTCGTCGTGCAGCTTCTCGTTTTTAACAATTGCCGTCGTGACATCGATGGATTCGGGTATGATTTGTGCACCGCCTGGCAGAATACCTGGCACCTTCATGCTGACATTGCCACATGCCACATTGCCCGGCGAGACGCTCTCGGCGGTGGCCTGATTCATTGGCTTCGGAAAGAAACGACTCAGATTCCAGCGATTGCTGTCCGTCGGCGATGGCGTCTTGTTCGATGAGCTCGAGCTGCTCATGTTTCCCATGCCACTGCTGCTCGAACCACCGCCGCCGCCAGTGCTGCCACTGCCACCGCCGCCGCCCAATAGCCCGGAGCCCGTGTGGCTCGTCGCGTTAACGGCAACACCTGAGCCACCCAAACCACTCGAGGTGAGTAGACCGCTGATTGTATTCGCACCGCTGGCAATAATTGTTTGGCATTTCTTCTTGTTGCCGCCATTGGCTGTTGCTCGCTGTTGTTGGTGCTGCTGCTGCTGTTGCAGTAGCAGCTGTTGTTGTTGCTGATGATGCAGCAACTGTTGCTGTTGCTGCTGTTGCTGTGCTTCACCTTTGCTACTCGCCTCGCTGCCCGATTCACTGGAATCCGTCTCAGAACTGTTGCTGCTGTTGCCAGCAGAACAACTAAAAAGAGCGACAGAGAAGGAGAGAGTGAGTGTTGAATTACTGGCAATGCTTTTCAAACTGTATCTTACATATCCCTCTTGCGATCATCATCAGATTCAGACAGCTCTAGATCGTTCTCAAGGCTGCAATCAAAAAAACAAATGTGTCAACATCAAGTTGTAAAAGCTATATTGGAATACTTTTATAATTTAGCTATTAATATATATCGGTAACACAACACATATCGATATTTATCGATATCGATAATGCTTGACGAAGAGAGAATCATTCGTTGGCATTAAATTGAAGTGTACAGTGCTTTGCGAGATTTGTCTTCTACTACAAAAATACATCTTATTTAGTATATTATAGTTGAAATGTATTCATAAGTACAGAAGTTATCGTCTTCACATCTATTTAACTGTCCCTGAGTGTAAATGCATTTAAAAGTCTTTTAAATTTTAACTGACTGCTAATTATTTCTAAAGCTACAGAGAAATGGGAACTTTGAAAAAAGTGATAATCATTACATTCAGAAATTCTTATATATGTTTTTATTTGATAATCTTCTTTAGAAGATTTAGTGCAAGAGAAGAGATTATAGATGCAGTATCCTAGCTAACACCTACCTCTTAATGTTAACTTAGCTAAATAAGCCAACTGATAATATCAGAGTATTCTTATCTAGATCCACCTACTTATATATATACTGCTACTCACCACGAGTCCTGTTTCTCCAGCGAGTGATTTTTCTCCGATTTGAGGGGCCTTATCGCTGCTGGAGGCGTTGGTGATGCCTTTGGGGGCGTTGGCATCAGCTGCTGGTTGGGCGCAACGACTGACATGGCCAAGTGGCCAGTGGGGGGCAGTACTGTGGTGGCGCCCGCCAGCTGTGGCAACAGTGGCAGTGGCAACGGCAGCTGACTGGCCTGCGGCGGTGTCGTCAACAGCGGGGCAATCGGTGATGTGATGGGCGCAATTGGCGCCAACAGAGGCGTCATTAGCAGCGAGGAGGAGTTGCTGGCGGAGCTGGAGGAGGCGCCGCTTGCCGCCGGCGGGGAGTTGAGGGGACCGATGGGATCCACCGCGTCAAATGCATACTTATTCTTATTGGGCCCATTCAGGTTGTAGTTTTCCCGCGTCGGCGCGTGCGGCGTCGCTGCTATAGAGGTTAGCGGGGTCACGCGATAGCTGTTGGTCATTTCGTTGATTATTTTGCTAATATCCTTCTGCAAGTGCGAAGTAACAAAAAAAAAAACACATTTCAATTAACTTCGAAGTAAATAAGGACAAGTACAAAACACGACCTCCGAGACGATGTCAAAAGTAAGTTAATTACAATGAGAATAAAGATAAATTAATGGCAAAGATCTTTAAACGCTTTTCTAGGCTAATCCCGGGCTAAGATTCAATTTAGTGAGTCCTTAGTCTCAAATTATATCTCTACTCAATCTTGTAATTCGCATAAAATTGTAAACAAATCGGACAAATATATAAAATAGCTCGCTCGGTTTTTAAATTTATAATGACTTGTAGAAGAAAGCATGTCCAACCTTATAAGTTGAACACATGCTTGATCAGTGTCAAAAGCCGAGTCGGTCTAGTCATGTTCAGACCTCAGAGACTATAAAAACTTGAGACTTTAAATTGGTAATCTAATATCAGTTAGGTTATGTTTGATTTATTTGGCATTTCCAATTCTGATATTTAACTGATTTAGTTGGATGAGTGCTTACCTCTGGTGGCGGTGGCTGCAGTCCGGCGATGCTGCTGGCACGTTTACCGCTCGTCGCTGGCGGCACAAAGCGACCGCCATTGGACAACGCTGGCGCCGGTGGACCCAGATATGATTTCTCCCGGCCATTCGGCATTTGCGTTGACATTGGCGGGCCGAGGAGAGGCGCTGTTAACGCTGACATCGCTGCTGTCGCTGTTGCATTGTTTGTGGCGCTGGACGAGTTGTTGTTGGAGGCGGACGAAGAGGAGGCGGATCTGGGTGGACCACGAGGCGGCGCCATGCCGCTACTCGAGGGTATATCGTTCTTCATTGGCTGGCCCGGATAGCCGCCACGGCCATTGTAGGGCGGCTTATTATCCGCCTGCTTCAGGTAAGTGGGCGCCCTCTGCTGCTGTTGATAGTGTTGCTGTTGCTGTTGTGATGTGGGAAGCTGTCCAGGCAGCAGAGAGGCGGATGAGGAAGTCGTTGTGTTGGAGTTGATGGAGGACAAGGAATTGATGATCGGCGTCGTCGCCTGCCCCTGCAGTCGCGCATTGGAACCGCCCGGCGCCTGCCTGTGAATGCCGACCATGTTCATGCACATGTGCTCCTTAGCATCGACGAATTCGCCGAGGGCTGCGGTTATCATGTTGTCGCCCTCGCTGGGATTCAGGCGACGCGGCGCCTCAAAAAGACTAGTTTCCCGATCGTCGCTCTGTATGCCCTGCTGCCGTTCATATTTTTCGCGTTCGCGTCTCTTGCGCCGCTCGGGATCCTCCATGCTGCAATAGAAAAATCAAAAATCAAAAAAAAAAAAAGAAAAGGAAAAAAGAAAAACCAAAACAATGGCAAACAGTATTAAAATGATGTAAGAAAAAGGTTGCGCGTCATATTCAAAGACTCCATCTTTGCAAAGTGCTAACAATCAACAAGAACAATGTTTATACAATTAGTAATAACATACAAATATGACATTCAACAACAACATGAACAACAACGTCCAACAACTATAACGTCATCGTCAAGAACAAACATGGCGTGGTGTGTGAGTGTTTTAAAATATTGTACAACAGTTGACAGCAGTTGGACATGCGCTGCGCTGCCCTGTGTGTGTGTGTGCTTTGTAAACAGTTTTACATGCATAGTGCTTGCGGCACAATTCGTTAGTTTTTTGCTTTTCCTTGTCAAGAAATATACATGTACATTAGTTTAAGTGAACATTTAGTCGGGGAATCTTGTACGTTGGATCGCATAAGACTTCTTATTTATTTATTTTTTCTATTTCGATTTTTTTTTTACAGCGCCATTATATGTTTACAGCAAATGTATATGTGTACATATATTAAAAAAAAAAACTAGCTTTATTTTGAATTTTTATTAGAAAACAATCGTAAAGAGATTACAAATGTGAATTTCTCTGCAAAGATTTGAAAATGGTCAAGAGCCTTATTCCCTTTAAACGCCACACTACAATTTGCAGCTGAGAAGCTTTCACGTCTGTCAGGCGTCAACAGTTTGATAGGTATGGAAGCACAGTTTGATGTGCCATGTAAACAAAATTGTCTGATTGATGATCAGATAGGAAAAGTGAGTAATGAGTGGATGGTTAGGGGGAGGAGAGGTTGGCGGATTGTGGGTTCGTGTGTTAATGTTGATGCTTGTGTGTAGTGTAAACGCGACATATGTTTAACATTAATATTTGTATGAGCATTTGGAGCTGCTGTCTGCATAAGCATTTGGGGTTTTTGCATGTGCCTTTGTTATTGAAAAAAAAAAACCATACATTTTGGACGCATGCTAACAGACAGAAAGACATACAAACAAACACAGAGGGGAGGTGTTGTTTTGGGGTTTTGTAAGCACACACCGCAACGCAACACAACGCAACGCAATGACTCTAAAACTTACTTATAGTTCAGGTTGTACAAATTGTTATTGTACTGCGGCAATTGTTGTTGCTGTTGCAACTGCTGCAGCTGTTGTTGCTGATGATGCTGCTGCTGCTGCTGCAGGTGTGGTTGTTGTTGCTGTTGTGCCATAACGCGCGCTTAATACAAATATTATTTTAATTATGTTCACCAGCAACACGCACAACGTGCACACACGCACACGAGAGCAAAAGAAAAAAAAAGTTTATTTGTTCTGTGTGTGCGTTTGGAGGGGTGGGGGGAGGGCGTCAAGCCGTAAAAGTTTTCCGCTCTCTTTCTCTCTCTCTCGCTTTCGCTCTCTCTGGCTTGAGCTTTTGGTGGATTATGTTATCGTTGTGATTTTGTTTCTGTGATAGCAGCAGAGGCGTCTCGTCGCTTTTTTGTATTGACTCTTGTTGTTGTTGTTGCTGTTGTTTTCTTGCGCTGTATTTGTTTCCCTTCTTGTTGTTGCTGCCTTTGTTGGTGGCCGCAACATTTTCGCTGTCATTTGCTGCGTCGGCGGCGGCTTCTGCTGCTGTTGTGTGTGTGTCTCCCTCTCTACTCTTTTCTCTTCTTTAGGCTTAGGCCATTCTGAACAGTTTTGGAAGCACTAAGCGCGTCTTCTTCAGCTTAGTTCGTTGTTGATTTTGTTGATGTTACAAAAATTAAATATTATGCGATTTGTTGATTTTGTTTGTTTGTTTGTTGTAAACAGCCTTATATAGTTTAAATGCTTTCATTTGTTGTTGTTGGTGTTGTTGTTGTTACTTTTTTTAATTAATTGTGAGTCTTTTTATTGCTTTGTGTGTGTTTTGTTCTTGTGTAAAATTTGTGTTGTTGTTATTGTGTGCATGTTGTGTGTAAATTATGTTACAAATTTAAAGTTGTAGTACCTGTAAAAGAGGCAGAGAAAATAGATTTGATTAAATTGGTAAAATTGGTATATACTTAAAAGTTAATATTTAAGTTTAATTCCCTGAAATATATTTGTTCTTTATGATGTTTGAAATTGACTAAATTTAAAATCATTATGTCTTAGCTAAATTTCAATTAAATAAAATCAATAAACAACTATTTTCCTCAGCATTTTATTTCACGTTGTCATTATGAGAATTTAATTTTTAATTTAACATTTTTACGATTATTTGTGCATTAATTTGATTTCGCCTAGATTGTCTTAAATGTAGACTGTTTAATCTAAGCAACTATCGATATTTACATGGGTGTGTAGGAGAATATCACCCACGCTCACATAACATACACATGCAACTGATGTGCGTACAAAAGAGACAAAATTCGAACAAACAACACGGGCATCTTTACTTCTCATTATACCAGAGGAGACCCACAAACACACACACAAGCATAAACTCATACACAGCTGCACACATATATACTATACATGCACGCGTGGAGGGATTATTAGCTTTGCTTTGCCGCCGTTGTGACGCTGCCCACGTAGCACTTAGTTAAGCCACAATCCACAGATGCAACAACAAAAATAGCTATAACAACAAAAACGTGTAAGCAG
Source organism: Drosophila nr. medialis 2 BK-2023a (assembly GCA_035044325.1). Taxonomy (NCBI): domain Eukaryota; kingdom Metazoa; phylum Arthropoda; class Insecta; order Diptera; family Drosophilidae; genus Drosophila; species Drosophila nr. medialis 2 BK-2023a. Next base: position 799,775 of record JAWNMH010000410.1, on the reverse strand, counting down.
CACTAATACAGCAGCCTAGCAAGAAAATGGCGTCATGGCTGTCTCTGGAAGTGCAATGCTTAGATGCACTTAACTTAGCCGAAAGAGAAGAAGAGAAGCAACACAAGCTGTGTTACTCTTAACAAAAGCTGAGTTAAGCTTCGCTTTAATTCATTAATCGAGCCGTAAGCTTAACTACTGGATTGTTCTTATTATTATTATCTTATTATTGAACTTATTCACTCTCTTCAACTTCAAGCTTCAACTTGCAGAACAGCGAAGAAAACAAGACCATTTTATAAATAAATAAAATAAAAACTCATTAATTATTAAAAGAAAAAATTTACAACGATTTGCTGATAATTATTGAATGGCTTCAATCGAATGCACAATTCACAATCAATAAAACGAAACAAAAACGATGTTTAAATAATTAAAATTGTTGAGCATCGTAAAACTGGCAAGCTGTAAAATAAAATCAGCAGATAAACGTCCCCAAAATACAACTAGCACAAAGCTGGCAGACCAAAAACAAATTATTCTAGCTTGAGATTAAATGGCCGCACATTAAAGCTTTACACAGACAAGGGGGAGGGAGTGAGACAGCAACAATATATAAATAAGGTAATGGAGAAAAGCAAGGGTAGACAACAAAAACTTTGTTAAGCTTTTTTGTTCGCCTCTGCTGCTGCTGCTGCTGCTGCTGCTGCGTTGTCTTCATTCATTGTGCTGCTTGTGTGCATAAACTATTTGTAAGCACTGTGTGAGTGTTTGTCCAACAGTTAGAAATGGGCAGAGAAATAAAATAATTAAATGTTTGCTCGAGCCTGACGACTTTGACTCCGTTTTTGGTTCTTCAGTTGAGAGCTACCGAAAATTTATAAGACAAATAAATTTTAACAGCACCAGCAGCAAAACCATAAAAACATTTCAAAAAAACACCAGATTTGTGGTTGTATGTACACTTCCCCACACTATCTCTATCTATCTCTTTCTATCTCCATTTTATAACTATAAAAGGGTCAAGTGGGTGCGTCTGACCAGCAAATTAATTAAACTGACACGTTTTTCATTGTTGTTGCAAAAAATAAAAATTCCATTTTTCTCATAAATAAAATTGTGTTGCACTCGCCAAAATATATATATAAGAAAAGTAGGAGCAAAAGTCAGGAGTGACATAGAAATGGAAATATTATGTTTCACAAGTGGAAATAAACTGCTTAAATCGGAATTAATGTACTGAAAAATACAATTTTGAAATTATTTTTTGAATGAAATCTTTCCAATATCAAAAAAAAAACAATGGCATTAGATTGTCAAATTATAAATAATTAAAAAAATAATTATAACCCATTCAAAGAGTAAATACATACAATATTGCCAAAATGAAGGCAAATTAGTTGTTGACAGACAGATACAATTCAGTTAAGAAATAATAAATTGTAGAAGTTGTTTTGCCCAGTGCAAATACGCAAAAGTTCTTCAAGCAAAATATAACAAATAAATAGGAAAGTAAGCAACAAAGTTCTCGATTATTAAGAATCATTAGCTTTCAACAGAGCTGCTCTTAAGGTCTGCAATCTGACGATAGATATATCTGTGTATGAACTTAATCATATTCGTTATTGATTACAAAAGTTTGTTGATATTTCAGCACAAACGGTAAGTTATTATGTGTATGATAAATATATTGGAAAAGCCTTGGCAAAGACTGCTGTTTGGCCTTAAGCATTTTCAATTTTTGGGTGCCAAACCCTCCCCCCCCCACCCCACCCATTCCCCCACCACCTCAACCGCTTCTTCCATCGTTTGCTCACACATTTCTATTTACTTTGGTGTTTTCAAATTGTTTATGTTTTTGCAAAGAGGGAGACATAGAGAGAGAAATAGAGACAGACAGAGAGAGAGAGAGAGAGAGAGAGAGATAGAGAGAAATAGAGAGCGAAAGCTGAAGACAGAGGTAGCTGCATAGCAAATATGATGACGTTCGTTGGTTCGTTCGCCGTTGCCTACTTACGGGGTCTCACATTTTCCACCTGCCACCTGCCCAACCTGATATCAGAGGCATCCACAGAGGCTTCTCTTTGAGGAGTCCCGACTGGAGCATATGTTATGAATTTTATGCAAATATGTTGTGGCTGAAACGCCTCTCGTTACCAATACTGCTGCCTCTGTCGGCTTTCCTCCCCCTCCCCCATTTGCACACCTTACCACACTATCGACACAGACAAACATGCAAAATGTTGAAGAACATTCGCAGTGTTGTGCAATTTTGTTTCTTTTCTACGTGTTTGCCAACTTATTACAATTTTAATCTTTCAGTTGGGGCTTTAAGTAAAAAGTGTCGCTTCTCAAGCGAGTGTCAAGCGAGTCACTGATCAAAATGTAATCTATCGAATTGAAAAATGAAGTAGCGAAAATATTACATCAAAGTCAAATTTATATTAACTTTTTACACCCTGATCTGCATCAAATGTTAACTTGAAGATATGAGAGATTATAGCTGGTCTTTTTCAGTATTATTTCATGATAACTATTTACATAAATAGATTATTTCATATTGATACGAGTAAGATGTTTTTATGATTTTAAGTACTTTTTACGCAATCAGTATTACAAAAAAAGACTTTTGATTTTATATTCTAATATATCACAATTTGATAACAAAGCTGATTTTCAAGTTTATTATAAATATTCATAGTCGCATTCCGCAAGTCTCGCAGGTTAAATGTCGATTTGGAAAGTGAAACACCAAAGAGTTCAATCTTTAATTGGCATGTCGAATATGGCCAGAGAAATGAATGAGAGCAAAGAACAAGCAAGATTTGTGGGTTCAGAGTTCAGGATTTTGACTTGGGCTCACCATGAATCATTTAACAACTTGCACAAACATTAAATTACGCATGAAAATCCTTGCCACAAAGGCAGGCAAGTTCCACTCGGCATACAAAATTCAATTCAATTCAATTCATGGAGTAGTAGTCAAATGGACTTGTAGGACACGGAGGACATGCAGGACATGGAGGACGGGCTAGAACACATGCGACTAATTTCATATTCATATGCATATTTAGACTAACTACCCAGCCGTAAGCAGTAGAGCAAGTGAAAAGCGAGCTAGAATCAGGATACAGCCACAAACAAGCACCCATACATCGGACAAGAATGTGTGAAAGAAAAGCAAAAGGTAGGCTGGCAGGCTGGCTGGCTGGCAGGCTGGCAGGCTGGCTGGCAGGAAGGACGACGACTTCATGCACATTGGCACGCCTAATTTATAACACAAAAGTCTACTTAACTCCCCAATGGCAACAACTATGTGTATATAGGTAAATAGGTGGGTTAGGTGAATAGGTGGGATAGGTGGATATGCTGGTGTGCTTAGAATATGGAGTAGAGGGTGTGAGGCGCAAGGAGGGGCAAAGACAGTCAGACGCGCTAAGCCGCCAAGCGTTTGCCGAAGGAGAAGTGGGAGAAATATAAACATACAGAGTGGGAGAGCAAAGATGGCTTGCAAGTGAGGTTAAGCGTAGGTTAAGCAAGGCTGTACACTTGGAGGAGTGCAAATTCAGTCTGCAAAATAATTTGCAAGTTTAAACTTCTATTTGCAATCAGAAATCGACACAATAAAACCTTTTCGATTTTTGACTAGAAAATGATATCGAATCAATTCAATAAACTGAATAATTAATTTCAAATAAATTAGTTTGAAGCCTTAAGGCCTTGGTAATTATATTTTAATTTTCATTTATAATTGTATATTTATATTTCATTTATAAATATTATTTAATTGTATATTATATTATTTATATGTGCGTTGAAATTTATTTGATTCATTATGATATCGAGATCTTCAAATATTTAGTTGGAATGTTGGATTTGAAATCTGTTCAGAGAAGAAGTTGGCAATCAGCTTCGTGACACGACACGCACTCATCGCTGGGATCAACGCTTGTTGAGCAGTGCATAAACAAAAGCCAAAGCATGAGCGGGTGTGGATGGGTGGTGTGGTTGGTGTGCGGGTGTGTGTGGGTGTGTGCACAAGCTGCCACTTGCTGGGTAGTTTCACTGTCTGGCTGTTTGTGTGTGTGTGTGTAACATTGGGCAGGATTTATTACCAAATGGGCGCCATAGACTAACGACGATAGCCACAGTTTCTAACCGAGCTGCTTTCCTCCCCCTCCTCTCCTCATGCGTCCTACTGCCTTCTGTCTGTCTGTCTGTCTGTCTGTCCGTCTGTTGGTACAGGGAGTCAACAAATTTTATGGCACTCATTAAACTTTCTTTCAGCAAAGTGCGCCAGCGACTCGACTCCAATTGCGACCTGAGAGGCAAGTCTCTCCTGACTGTGTCGCCGGGTTAATTTATGTCTTGAAACGTGCCACCATAGATAGAGCTCCCTCCCTCCATCTCTCCCTCTGTCTGCCTCTTTATTTTCCAGAAGTGCATTTAATTAATTTGTTTAGTTTAACACGGAGCTGTGTGCAAAATCAATCTGAAATCTCGTCTGAGCTGGGCAACTGCCAGCTTTAAAAGTTACTTAGTTTACATATGTAATATTTAATTTACTTAATTTAATTGAAGCTTATCAATAATGAAACGGAATACGCGCTTAACAAGTTCTTAAAACTAAATCGCATTGGAGTACAGTGTGACACCGATAAAGACAACATCTTAGACAAATGTTGCCTACTTTTCCACGATAAGCTGTTAAGAGATTTTTTTGTGTAGAAATCATATTTAAATTCGTATAAATCTGCAGACTTTTCAGAACTGGCTGGTGAATACAATTCAATTTTAAGAATTTAGAGGAATATCTGTAGGATAATCAGAGACCCATTAATTAATTCATCAAAATTAACATAGAAATCGTAGTCTCGCCTGATTATGGAATATCTTAACCACTGGGAATTCCCAATGGCTACGTAATGACTCAAAAGAGTTAAAGACCATTAAGAAAACGGAGTTGGCTAATTTAAAGTGCAATTTCAATTGCTGCTAACGGTAATAGCAGCAGCCATTGGCAATCGGTTGCAGCTGCAATCAATTGCAAGTGTACACAACTTAGCAAACGGGATCGGTTGTGTTGTGTGTCAAGCTGCTATGGCTGCCACTTATCTGTTATCTGCATACGGTGCTTATCTAACTCAGCAATTGCTGTAACTGCCTCAGCTGCTGCTCCTGCTGCTGTTCGGACTTGTCCGACTTGGCTTTAACATCCTTTCGAAGCCCCTTTATGCCACCCAGAGTCTGTCCGCTTGTGCTACATATTGATGCTGACGCATATTTCCTGCTTCATTAACAGCAACGTCGCACATCAAGTATGCCACACAACGTTGCACAGCACCCCGACAAATGTTTGAGCTGAAAAAAGAAAAAAAAATGCAGTCTGAATTTTTCTTTCCATTTTTTTTTTCATTTTCGCTTCCCTTTTGCAACAAGAGCATCCTTCGTACTTCCCCCCGATTTTACACCTGGCCGGTGCTTATAACGAGCCGTCGCTCTTAACAGTTTCATCTTCTGCTTCCCTACTTCCCCCTCCTTTTTTTTTTTTTAGCCCTGTTAGCGTTTGCGTCCTGTCAGTGTGCGAGGACCTCTGCTCTGCTTGGCTTGGTTCGGTCACTTTTTGTTTGTTGTTCTTCCCTTGACTTTTTTTGCCCCAACCTTTTGGCTTTTTATTTTGTGCGATTTCATCTTTTTCATACCCTGCACAAACAAAAATCATTATAAAAATTAAACAAATAAAATATGGAAATAAATGAATCATTAAGATAAAGTATGAACATCTTTTGCCGTTTTGACCCAGGCAAGTACTACAAACACGTTGATAAATAAGAAAATGTTTGAAACGTTCAAATAATGAAAATAGTAAGTAAATCAAGTGATTTGATTTTATAGATAAGTCAACATATTGCAAGGGCAGTCAAATTCTAAAACTAATCTAAAAATAATATACCGAATATTACTAAAACAAATCAAAATTTTGAACACCGTTATTCGTAATCTCTACTTTGCCCACAACATTATATATTATAACATGCATGATTTTTGATTTATTTTTGAAAATACAGCTATTTAAGAATGTGGTCGATTTTTCAGCCCAAGAAGATACAATGGAAAGCTGAGAATAAGTCATAAAAAATGCATAAAAGAGTGGGAATTATTCATAGCACAATTGTCGCACATATTCTCAATAATGTGGAGCAACCACTTCCTAGCCTACACACACACACACACACACACACATATATATACACACATACAAACATACACACACATATTTATACACACATATAAACATACACACACATATATATATATATATATACATACAAACATATACACACATACACACACATACACGCACACACACACACACAGACATTCTCACTTGTTTTTTTTTATTCCTGTGTGTATTTTGCCCTCTGCTTTTTGTTATCTTACTCCACACTTCCCCACACTGAGCACGTCAGTGATTATTTTTGTTGTTATTCTTTGCGGCTCGATTTGATTAAAATGATAATAGTTGTTGGGATTTAAGTTAAATTGATGTGGGTTAGTCGTTGTCGTTAGCCAGAAATAAATTCGCCACAACCACAGCTCAATACACAACTTAAGGTGGTTTCATTGCAATTTTCGTTTTAACTGGGTTTTTTCTTTTTTCTCATTTCCTTGCTTCAATTTGGTACATTTTTTAAGTGCAACACAACAGAAAGAAAGATGGTAAAGAAGAGCAGCTGAGGCGGTGGCATAAACAGCAACATACAAATTCCATTAATAAAATTGCATAAAAATTTGCTGCAATATTTTCTTTTATTTTTGCTTTTTTGTGTAGGTTTTCTTTGTGGTCTTGCGGCCTCCTTAGCTGAATTGCGGTCGCTGCATGTCCTTAGAGAAGTGGCCCAAAACACACAGCCAAAAAGGTTAGCGGCATACCAACTGCCCTTAAATTAACCCCATCCCCCCTTAAAGTATGTGTGTTGGCGGCCTTAAGCCCAACCATGCGACGCTCGCAAGCTCAAGCTCGGCGCCTCTGCCTCTGTCGACTGCGGTTAACCATCATCATTTTGTTCTGCAACGGCTCCTGCCTGATGAAGTGCAAATTCATAAAATAATCATTTTGCAGGACCAACCGAACCAACTTTGAAGTCATTTAGCAAAGAAAAAAAAAAAGGAAAATTGCTTTGCAGCCTGGTTTTTTTTTCTTTGGCCGTGTCTTCAGCTGCAGCACATCTAAGCAGCTTATCAAGTGTAAAAGTTTACAGCTGCTCAAAAATTCTTAAGCAATTTGTTGGCATCTTAAACGACATGAGAGATAGATAGATAGCGAGATAGAGAGAGAAAGAGAGACTGACTGAGTAATGCGTTAAGCGCATAAGTGCGAAATTTATTTATGCAATTTGGAGCTGCTTTAATGAAATGCAAATAAATCTTAAGCTTCTTAAAATATTAATTGAAATTTGATGAAGGCTAATGAACAATATTCAAATTGGCTATAAGTGAGCTGAACTTCTACTTTCCAGTAGATCTTCAAATGTAAAAGTTGTGATCAGCAGCAAAAACATGATAAAAGCTCACCTTCAAAACGCTCTTTGACTGCATTCAAGCATAAGCAGAATAAACACAAGCAGACGCCGCTCTTAAAATGTTTGTTGAGACAAAACGCACACAATATAACAAACAACAGATTGGCTCCTTAATGGCCGATCATCCGATCATCTCTGAGTTCTAGTGCATTTTACAGTTTTACAACCACTGCGCGTCGTCTGCGGTTATGTAACTGAAAACTGTCGACTAATTACTAGGGAGCTAAAAAAAAGTGTCATATGCCATGCTTGACAAACTTTTAATGCTGCCTCAGTGAACTTTGCAACTTTACCGTTTTTGTTTGTATTGTTGGTGTTGTTGTTGTTGTTGCTGTCACACACTGGTTGCCTGCCTTGGCTACATTTGAAAATAAATGTATCCAAAAAGTTTCGCTTGCATTTTATTCGTTTTATCTACTCACTGTTCTCCAAACAGTTGTGTAGAACTTTATGGTTTACTGCAGTAAACTAAGGTTTCAGTTTATTTTTACCAAACTCCTTTTTTATTAGAATAATCTGTATTGTATACTAACTTAATCGTTGACATTCACTTTGGCCGTTATTAAGTTATAAGTTAAACAAAACAATGAATGAGTATAAAATGCATTTAATTTAAGTTACATTATCTACAAAATATTACTTAATAATTAAGTGGTTAACTAGTTCACTTTGACGATTAGTTCAAATGAACGATTCGTTACAACTCTAGAGATTTCCCTCCATCGCTCTTCGTCTCATGCAAACACACATTGCCTGCACATTTTATTTCACTTCATATATGTGTGTGTGCGTGCGTTTGTGTGATCTATATTATAACACTCCCCCGTCGCTCACTCCTCTCTTACGGATGAAAAGTTCACTTTGATAGTTTGAAAACCTTTTCTGGCGCTTTGGGTTTGCCGCTGTCGCTGCTATGCTTTGCTGCTATTCATGCGACGCGGAGTGGTTTGCAAAACGCGTTTGCCTGCTTGCCTCTCTCTTGCTCTCTGTCTGTCACACATACACATGCTCTCTTTATACAGTTAACTCCATTGCTGTTGCTGCCTTTGGCAACATGTGAGCTTTTGTCTGTTCTTCTGCTTGCGTACCTTCTCTAGCTCTTCTCCTCTCTCTCTCTTGCCGGCCGGCACTTGAAGTCTTTTAGCCTTAGCATCTGCCCATTCAATTTACCGTTTTTCCCTGTTTTTAGTTCTTAGATTGTTGTTTAGTAGCCTGCTTTTATGCTTTATTTTTAATATACACATATGCATATGCATATATTTATATTTTAATCGAAATGGAATTTTGAGCCGGAGAATTTCAAGTTAAACAGAAACTGTTCTTAGCGAAATTGTGTCAGAATTGGTATGGAGAACAACTCGAAACTTAAACACTTTATTTAACGACATCAAGTAGTAAATTTATGCGTTGGACACTCCCTTATTTTTTTACTTGTGTATGTGTGTGTGTGTGTGTGTGTGTGTGTGTATGCATATATAAACATGCCTCTTTCTTTTTACTTGTAGAAACTGACAAGGAAAGGCAGGCAAATCAATTAAGTTAATGAAAATTCTAGTTATGCATAACAGTTACTTAAATATGCGCTTGACACTCTTCGTGTCGGCCATCGAAAGGGTAAGAAATACAGATAAAAAACAAACTTTCTATGTGTGTGTGTGTGGGAGAGAGATGAGACAGTTATAGTAAATGTATGCAAGATATTTTGGGCAAGTAAAATTCCTTGACACTTGGTCCCTAAGTTGCCTGCACATAACTCAGCTCAGTCGAAGATGTGGGCGAGGACGTTGGCGGGAATTGGTTGCGGGGGTTGCTGTGCTTTTTCGAAGCTTTCCGTTTGGCGCCTGCTGGTTTATTAAGTGTTTCATAAATTATAAGCTCGTGACATGTGTAAATGTTGAATATTTAATGATATTTATTAAGCAACAAGAACAACTCTTATGGCAATAATTTACGCTGCAAGTTCCATTTGTAGGCGACAAGTGTAACAGAGCGGCGTATGGAAGGGAGGGAAAGGGAAGGACAGGAGAAGTTTCCCTTTGACCACAAATCGCGGCAGTCAGAATAGAAGATGCGCTAATTTATCTTCGAGTCGCTTTCGGCGAGATAATTACGAGGGTCACGAAGTGGCTGATTAGAAAACAAAGTGTGGCCAGGGACGGGGTGGCAACAGGTACTATTTAATGGACGCGGCCGTAGCCAATTAATTATCGGAACAATTAGCTTGAGGGCCGTGAAAAACTAGTCAGCTTTTTGAGCCAGTAGCCGTCGGCAGGCAGACAAACTTTTCATCAAGTCGTCGCCAACAGACAACAGATAACAGACAACGGACACAGCAAGAGCAACACATGTACAAAAACGTTCAAGCAATTAAATTGTGAAAATCACAAACAACTCGCAGATGTTGAATGGAGAGATCCATTAAATGCCAGAGTTAAATGAAAAGCGAACGCAATAGTTATCAATAAATAAGACTATTCACATATATATATACATGTATCTGTTGATGATTAATGAAACAGAAATTCATTTTATGGAAGTTTTATAGAAATATCAATTAAGACTTCTATTGCATCAAACATTATTTGTATTTGTTTGTTAGTTGTTAGTTTTGTTTCAGCTGAGCAGAAAATAAAAATAAGCTGAAGTGAATCCAATAAAATAAGTGTAAAGTTTCAGATCGTTAATATATACATATAGCCAGACATACAGATGTACGTTTACTGTATGTTCACACACAATATTCATGCAATACAAATCGCAAATATATTTTAGTCTCACCGCACATACGAGATACATTTCAGACCTATGCCACACTCTGAATTTGCATTGTCATAACTATAATAAAAATACGATGGTACTGCACAAATCTCCGCACCATTTGGCGCATTACATTAGCCCCCACCCCAACACACACACACACAACGTGCACGCCCACTCTCCACCCCCACTTTATGGAAAACCCATTTGAAACATATCCGACTATGCCAAATAGCATTTTATGCATTCTATGCGAGTGCAATAACCGAACCGAATAAAATATTTCAAACAACTATGCAGACTACAGCGGTGGGGAGGGAGTAGTCGGATAATCCATGCACGTAGACAAACATGGATGGAGGGGCGGAGGTGGCACATATCCACCTAGACATTATTTCATTAGCCATTTTTTTTAGCCATTTTGTCGGCACATTGGTTGCTAGATTGCCACGCATCGTTGTGCGCAGAAAATTCGCAATTCGTTATTCGCTCCACGCTAAATTATCGTTGTCCGCTGTCATAGTCCGTTGTCTGCACAAGTGCAAACTATTATAATATTTTTGGAAAATAAGCCAACCTTAATGCCTGACTAACTGAACTGAACCGACTTCACCACAACCATTAACGACAGCCACCAACTAAAACAAACTAGCGACCACAAGAGTTGTCTCTCTCTCTCTCTCTCTCTCTTTGAAAGCATAGTGAAAATGATTATTATTTATGGGAATTTTAACTTTAATAACTAAACTTTAACTAACTAGGTAGACTGTAATAATAACTGTAATAGTAAGTGTTGCTAAACAACGTTTTACTTTTCTTATTTCCTTAAGCAAGCAACGCTTAACCTTTTTTTTGGTCTGATTGGGTTTTTCTGGGTTTCAATTTTAATATCCCCAAATATATTACATCCTTTTTATTTGTTTTTCTATTTTAATTTAAGTATTCACTCTTAATTTTAAAACATTCAATACATAAAAAGCAAAACATGTCTTATATAAATAAGTAATCTTTATCTGAATGATCCACTTGGCAGTATTTACTCAAGAGATGCAACACTCTCAATTTGAACTTGCACCTGGGCTTATGCATAACTCATCTTAATGTTCACACGACTTGGTCACTCCATCAGCTTATCACAGGGTATACATAAAGCTACTATATTTTTGACGCATTCTAACGTTTTTTACTACCATAACCTTGTTAATGGCATGCGTCTCCTTTTTTTTTCACACACACATTTTGCATATCTTGTGGTTTTTTCTTGCGTGTGCCAGGCTTCGGGCCTGGCCAACAGGTCGATGTGCCTTTAATTACATCAGCATCAGCTTATAAAGGTCCTTTTGGCACGAGTTGGGTCAACAACATATTTTCGCGTGTACTTCTAATGTGTGCTTGTGCTTAATTAGATTACTCATACGCAGCGTGTGCATTGTTTGGCAAAAGTGTTGTCTGTTTTTTTTAATATATATTAAAATATCTTAGTATGACAAATGGAAATTTTCCACTTAAAAAACACGTGCGAGCAGTCGCTTAAAATAAAGTGATAATAGTTCAGTTATTTGTTGCTGTATCTCTATCTGTGTATTTGTATCTGTATCTGCTGCGTATCTGTCGCTTTTGTCTTATCTGTTCGCTACTTGAGCAGTTCACGCAAACTATACATACACAAATACACGAACACACAGATACACACACACACACACAAATGCTGATAGGAAACTGTCAAATACTCAACAAGCAAATATGCGAATAAAAAATGTACACAGCAAAATAAAAAAAACAAAATACAATAGATGTAAAAATAATAATAATACGTATACGCCCACAAACAGCCGGCAGATGAGCAACATATGGCAGAAACAGGGAAAGACAGAGAGAGAGAGTGACTGAGAGAGCGAGAGAGAGAGCGCAAAAATGAATGAGATGTTTTTTAAATCTTTGGCGATTGCTTTGCCCACTCAATTCGTTCGCAGAATATGTTTTTCCTTGTTTATTTTTTCTTTCTGTTTCTTTGTCGCACGCTTTTTATTTGCACAATCTATTGGCGTTTGCGGTTAAATTCGTTTTTTTTTTCTACAATGCTATATTATACTATATTGTGTTCGCTTTCAAGTGATTTCAAAGTTTGGTTAGGCTTGCAAACAGTACAACTATTTATTTATTTATTTATTTATTTAATGTGAACTAATGCCTGATTTCACTATCAACATTAACATTATCAACATTCACAAAAATAAATTAAATTGATAATTTAATCAATGTATTTAAACGAACACTTCGAGAGACTGCCAACAACTAATTTACAGCTCTCACGCACTCAATTCAATTAGAGTCCGCTAATTTTTTACTTATTGTCTCTTGCATATTCTTGGCGTTTAACGCGGGAATTATGCTATGCAGTTGCCTCGCTTCATATTTCCGCTTTGCTCGCTGTTTGCTTTTTAGTTGTTCAGCTATTTGTTTACTTATTTACTTGTCTATTTTGATTTTGGTTTTTTCTAAATCCAAATTCACCTTTGAAACCCTTGCGTTTGCACAGCTAACAGCGCAAGCAGTTAACAGCGAGAACAGTTAGCGCTGTTAATTAACAGTTTGCGGTTTGTTAAACGTTTCACACAATGTTGCTCTCCTCACTTAACTTTGCTGCTCTCTCTCGTTCTCTCTCTCTCACCGGTTTTGTTTTCTATTGTTGCTGCAAAAGTCACAACTTGTTTTTGCTGTTGCTTTATAATTTTGCGCCAAAATGCGCAATTAAACTTTAATTAGTGAGCTCTTTCTATTGTTGCATTAATGCATATCATTATAAAATATCATTATTTCTGTGTTAACAAATAAACAAATGCGGCGAACGTTTCGCTCACGTGAAGCTTTCACTAGGAGATTAAGCTGAAAGAGCAAACAACAGGAACACCAGCAAATAGCAAAAGCATTTTAGGAATGTTTACATTTACTGTATGCCCCTTTTTGCCCATCATTTTGTATGTTTGTAATGTTATTTATGCTACAGCTACTGCCAATGTCTCCTGCCTGTTTGCCTTTGGTAATTGCTTAGAAGAGAGCCAAAGAAGAGTGGGGATTGGTGAATGGCACAGCCGAGCCATCTTCCGTTTTGCATTTTTTAGTGGCAAGCGCGTTGCGCGTCATAAAATATTGATGGCCATAAATAAGAAGCGGGCAGCTTTTAATGTGAACGCTGACACTGAAAGGAAGACACACACAGAGAGAGAGAGACAGCGGGCGAATAAGAGAGAGAGAGAGAGAGATGAGTAGGATGGGCACAGCTGACGATGAAAATAAGTTGCACACTGCTGCAAGAGCTATACGAGATACAAAATTTGAACTGTAACCCAATTCTTGTCGATTATTTAAAGCTGATTTGTTGATTCAATTTAATATATACTATATATAAAAAAAATTGATTCCAAGTAAACATACAGCTTTATAACACATATTAATTCGGTAATAAAATCTGTTGAATAACAAATTACAAAAAAAAAAAAATCGAAACAATAAAGTTATTCCAGCTTTTGTTGCAGCTTTTTAAACACATAGACAAATCGGAATAATATATTTTATTCAGCTTTTCTTGAAGTTCTGTAGGTACAAATCATTATATATGGATAGAAGGAAACTTATTTTTAAAAATGGAAAAATTTATTTTTAAAACTTATATTCAGCAAATATATGCATACCTAAGTAAAAGATAATTTTTTCTGATCGGAGCTACCAGTTGGAGAACTGACTGGCAAAGAAAATTCAATTTTTTCAGAACCCTGTCATTAAATGCCTAAATATCAGCTCTGAGACCAGTGTAAGACTAAGACTTTGGCCCACGACCTTAGACCCAATCCCAAGTGCCGTGGCAGATGATTAACACCTTTGTTTAGGCTGTTTGATGCGTAAGCGTTCTGTATGCGTTGTTGGTCAGCGAGCCAGAAAAGTAAGCGGAACAAGTTGCCAGGAATCGAATGAGAAAACACAGCTAACTAAATAAGCAGATTAAGCGTAAAATATAATGCACAGAGAAAAACAAGAAACGCGTTTAAACTAAGTAAACAACAGGGAGTAACTGAGTGAAAGTTCTTCTATATAAAAATGTGTATCTACACATAAATATAAACATATTTCGTTAAACTCTCAATCTATCAATCGCTTTAAAACATATATAATATATATATAGATTATATGATTCAATTGAAATCGAACCAAATCGAACAATTAATAGAATTGGCCCAATAGCATTTTGCAGTTGCACTAAATCAATTAACTAATTGTTTAAGCTGCGCATGTAAACAAAGGAACACCAAAAGTTGCAACAGTTGAATGGCAAAATGTGAGGAGGCGTGTCATTTTATTGTGCAAGTATGCGAGCAGGCAAAATAGTCATAATCAAAGTAATAATAATAGTAACAATAATAATAAACAACAGTAAAAATAAAATAGGAAATGTGATGAGAACGAGATCTAAGCCGAAGAAGAAGTGCGCAAAATGCGAGCGTAAACATAAGTGAGACACGCCTCATTAATTTGAATAGATGAAGAGACGTAATGCCCGTTATGCTCCCCACTATATATACATATATATTTGTATATTTGTATATATGTATATATATATTTATGTGTGTGTGTGTGCGTGTACACAATTTATAAGCGCATTAGTATGTGTGAGCATAACTAGCAAGCACAAAATATGAAAATCATTTTGCCAAATGTCTGCACACAACTCCACCCCTCCCCTCCACACACACACACACACACACACACACAGACACACACACACAACACACACACAACACAGACACACACACACACACAAAACACACTCACCCGTTCACCCCCTCGAAGTTTCGTCTCGCCAAGTGGCTGACTGGCATATTGAGTGAACTGCCTGCCAGCCTTTTGGTAGAGGCGTGGCTGGGTGGGGGCGTGTCTGTGGCAGAGGACTGCCTGTCATGGGCAACGGCATTGGACGTACGTGCGTGTTAGACGCAACTTCCCGTTACAACAACAATAACTGCAGCAACTGGCAACAGCAACAGCAGCAACAACAACAATCAACAGGCAACACAATGCGAATTTCAAATATGGCAAATGTACAACAAGAGAGAGCAAGTCAACATTAAGAAAAAGCAATTTACAATGTTGCTACAAAAAAAAAATAAAAAAAAGGACAGACGAATAAAATGGAGCTATGGAGAAACTAGATAATATAGTCAAATATATAGATACAATGTACTTGTGAACAGATTTCAAATAAATGATTAACTCACACTAATAATGATAAATAAGTCAGAGCCATAAATTTCGACCTAGTTAATGTCTTACCAAAGGCTTTTTTTTGTTGTAGATCAGTTTCAAAAGGTTTAAAATAGAGGAATTTGAATATTAAAAAAAAATAAATTGTAAGTTTACATTTGAAATCTACACTTTTAGCCGGATTCCACTAACAACATTTCTGTCTGGTTTTTGATCAATTGCCCCAAGTAAAAGATTAGCTGAGTTTATAGTCTCTGTTGCTCTCTCACTCGTATTATTATTTAGGCAATATATCGAATATATTCAGATGGGGGAATTTGTTTCGATTGGAAATACTTGCACACATCACATGCAACACACAACACAAAGTGTGGCTACATCTACATATGTTAATAAAAAGGTTATGCTTATTTCATAAGTTCCCATTCTGAGTCGGTCTTAGACCCCGCATACATACGTATTTATGTAGTTATATCATTACACGTACACCATTTATACACTTCATGAACGACGACAATGCAAGCCAAAAATGTCGACAACAACAATAAAGCGAGCAGAAGCGACGCTGGGTTAACGACAAACACAATCAACTGGGCCGAAAGGGCAGCAGCAACAACACAAACAGCAACAACAGCAACAGAGACAACAACAACAACAGCAAGGGAGACAACGACAATAATTGTAGGGAATACACACAACACAAGCCAGACGCGAACGTAGCCAAGAGACGCCACTTGGACTTGCTGGCTGGCTGGCAAAGTTGGCAGTGTGGGGCAGGGCCAAGGGTATAGTGGAATGGGGGCGTGGCAGACAATTCACATTGCAATGCATTGACCAGCTGCTGCCTGACTGTGGTTATTGTTGCTGCTGTTGCTGTTCACATACTTAAACAGTTTTGCGCCTGGTTAACTCGTTGCCATTCACTGAATTTTGCCCAGCGGGTTGCAGACTCGCTGTGTGTGTGTGTGTGTGTGTGAAAGGGGGCGTGGGGGGAAGGCTGCTTGAGTTTGACATGACGCTTTGGTTTTTGGTTAAATTGTTGTCACTGCCTCATGTCACTCGGCGCGCTGCCGGAAATGTCGTTAAATGAAATTGTTTTTGTCAAAATTAATGTGCAGAACAAAACTGAGCGACAGCATCCATTGGGTTAACTGTGTGGGTGTGCGCACATATCTACATATAGATATGCCCGTAGATTTGTAGCTACGTGACAGATTTTGATGAAATTTTCTCGCTAAATGTGATGCAGTTGTTTTTGTTTGTGTTTTGTGTGCCTTGTTATAATTGTCAGCTCAATCGTGGTTAGCTCTATCTCTTTCTCAGCTCACTCTCTCTTTCTAGCTCCGTCTCACTCGTTTGGGAGCAGCGAATATTGAGCTGTTTTTGTGGCAGACCAGTTTTTGAGGTGGCTGCTTTGACAGCTAAACTTGTGGCACATTGCGGCATTGGAATGCCAAGCAACATCTTCTGTGGCAAAGAGGCAAAATACCAAATAGCAATCGCAAAATAAAGCGTAAAAGCTGAGTATGCTTGGAATATTTATTATTTGATAATCATGAAAACCCCCCAAAACATGATGAACATATGTATGTGTATTTATGGCCAAGTTCATAGTTCGCGATGGTTCAGTAGATCAACTTGCAAAGCAAAAGCGTTGTTTTCAAATAGAAATAAAATAAGTTAAAGAAAGTGAATAGTTACTGGCATAATGAGTAAGCAAAGTAACATCAAAGAAAAGCTATAGAAAAGTTATCCAAACATAATTATCGTTTGCACACCAAGGTAACCCTAATATGTACAGAACGGTCACCCTAATATGACACTGAGCTAAACGAAAAGCGCTGTTTTGCTGGCAAATTGTACTCATGCATTTATTTTAAATTAGGGTGCTTGCCCCGCCCTTTATGAGCCTGTAGCGCCTCCATCAACCCCAGCTCCTTGAATATGACAACATGCATCCCCAGGATGTTGCATCTTTTCCTAGTTAAGACGACACATTCATGTGCATTGAGGATTCCTGCTATAAATACCTAGTTTCGTTAGGTGACTTTTTAGTCTACAATGTCCTGTGTATAGACCGCTGAGTATCCTCAGCCTGCCCTTCTCCATGGTTATAACTTGCTTAAATCGTTTTTGATTATAGCCACTCAAAAGTGCTGGTGTCTCTGCCCACATATATAATAAAATGCTTACAACATATTTATAAGCTAGATTGCGGTCTTAAGTATATCAAAATAATTGCAAATCTGCTGTTTTTTCGTATGAAAACTGCGCTTATTTTCAAAATGGAACATTTTTAAGTTCTCACAAGTTAAAGCAAGGATGTAGTAAGACTTTATTTTGTATTATGTCTAAATGCATATGCTTTAAATCGATATCTACGGAACATTAACTTATCCAATGATGAGTGGATTATCCCAAGTGTAGAGTAGTTTCAGTTTGGAGCATGGCGACCAATTCATTAACGATCTGGTATGTTAATGAGAGATTCTCAACAACTTGGGATTCACCATTAATTTTATGCATGAGCTTAGCCCAAGCGCAGTTCGCACAGAGTTAATGTGTAAAACTTGGAAAAGTTATTAGAACTCATGGATGACTCTTTAGGAACTAATTCGTTGGCTAACTAAAGGTCAAGGAGATGCTGGCAGGAGTTCTTTTGTTGCTCAATTAATAACTATTTAAGCTGATGCAAGTAAAAATGGTGTTTACGTTCTGGCGGCAGTCTAAGCCAATAAGCAGCACAACAGGCACAACATTTAATGGCCAACACACATTTACGAGCCATACACGGCTAATAAAACAAAGGCAATACCACACTTCCTTCATATCGGTGCTCATTTAAGTATGGGAGTGCATCGTGCTTGCTTATGTTTATGGGACATTAAACCAACCGAAAGGTGTTATAAGAAGGCACAAGTTTTAAAAAGCCCAAATGAAATAAGGTAAAAAATGACATGAGGTAGTTTTCAGCTGACTTTGGGGCGGCAGTTTTCCCGAGGAAGGTGGGGAAGCTGTGTGTTTTTTCAGCTGAATCTCAGCCATGCTGTCCAGTTTAGCCTGGCTTTGACACGAGTTTACACCAGCCCGGGAAGCAGCCTTAGAATTATGACGCAAAGCTGCATAAATCTTCTTGACGATAAAAAATCTCACAGTAAACAAAAAAAAAAAAAACATATCGGAAAAAAAATGGCCTAAAGACCTTTTCGTATAAGGGCCAGGTGGCTCTAACCTTTAGGCCGTTTAGCACTGAGCTTGCCGTTGTGTTCAACGTGTTGTTTTTCGCAATTTTCTTTCGCTTCTTTTTTTTTTTTTTTTGTGTTTTTTGTTATTCTTACTACGTTTTCTTTTGCTGTGTGCACATTGTAATTTGAAGAGAGAAAGAGACAACATTAGGTGGTATATCATTCAGCTGAGTGATTTACCGCTGCGTCAGAATATCTGGAAGACACCCCTCTTTGATGATTGATGCCGATTATTGTACAAGTCAAATTGAAAAACATACAACACGATTCGAAAGGTAAGCAAACATGAAGTACATTTAGTTCAGTCATATGGAGTCTAACTAAAGTGATTATTTATCGATTTTAATCGTTGGACAAAACCATCAACACTATCGATGCTTTAAACTACACTTCTTGGCCAATTAATCAATTATTGTAGTGCAATTTAAATCTTAATCAATTTGACATGTGAGCAATTTCGATTATTGCCATTTTAATGCTTTAATTTATAATCATATAATTTTAAGTTTAAAGTTTATTAAAAAAATAAACAATTTTCATTGTTGCTTTTCTGATGACAATCGATTTTTGATATTTATATTTGAACAAACCTTACATTTGCCAAATGGGCTCTTCATAATTTAATTATATTTGTAAATGGATTCGTTTACGATTTTTTGCAATTTATACAGAGCTAATAAACATTGCTATAATTAAATATTTAGTTGAAGTAACTGAAAATCATGCAAAATGAAAAAAATAAGAAAAATTGGGCTGCAGGCCAAAAGCGGATAGCAGAAACATATGGCGACGTATCTGGCATCAATGCCAGAGTATGCTACATGTGGCTTTTTCTATTTTTCTTTTGCCTTTTTTCAAAATGGCGGCTAACCAAAAACCGATATAAACTATATCACACTTTGTGGCCGATCAGTGTGCAAAATGTGTGTGTTTGTGTGTGAGAATATGTTATACTCTGCGTCTAGCTGTCTGTTAGTCTGTGTGTGTGTGCAGTCACTTAGAAGTTGCTTTGGCAGAAAAACACACACCCATACACTTGCACACACATTCTCACACACACTCGCAAACACACATGACAAGCAGCCACAACCTGCAGGCACTCAGTGTCCATCCTGTCCAGTCTGGCAGCCGACCAACAGCAATGCCACAAAGTGCGTGCACACAAGTCTCCAGTACAGAAGCAAACAAAACAGAACTCAACTCAACTCGCCTTGACTCAACTTTTCCTTCCCGCACCCTTTGGCACTTACTCCCCGCAGCCCAACCGCGCCCAAGCGTGCAGAGTACAAAAGCTCATTGAGCGAGAGGGTAGCTGGCAATGGTAGCAAGTGCCTCCCCTTAGGGGACTTAAGGGGCTTTTGGGTTAGGCCACGAAATTAGTATGACAAGTTGACCATGCTGTGGACAACAAAACGTTGCAACTACTACTTCTTGCAACAAGCAACAACAACAATAACCACTGCCGAAAACATACATAACTGTGCATAATTATCAAATGCCCAACATCAATGTGAGTTGCAATTTTCGGCACAGGCGGCGTATGTGTAATGCAGCATCACGCATACGCAACGTCGATCAGAACACAGCCTGACATGCAACAGCAACAACAAAAAACGAATTGTTGCAAATTCACATGCAACTCTGGCACTGTCACTTCCGGCAGTTGTCACAAAGTCACTTAAAAAGTACTTTTGAGTTTTTAAATTTTTTGTTTTTTGCTAGTTGCAATCCAATGGGAATGGACCAAAATTTAGAAGGCTCTACTGCGGTCTATCAGTTAGAAAACATTTGTGCAAATTGAGTAAAAATTTTCGTTGAGTAGATATGATGTGAGCTAAAGTTTTGATGGGAGCTGTGTGCCTGGAAAGATTGAAAGTTTTTTTCAATAATACCTAAAATGGTAAAATTATTATTAGGTATTAGAAGCAAATATTCAAAAGTGTTCCGCTCATTAATATCATTCCTTGAACCCTAATATGAGTAGATCAGTAAACATTATAGCACACCGAGCTAATCGAAAGGAGTTATTTTAAAATGATCCAGCTTACATATTTCAAATTGATCAGCGAAATAAAACCGAATGAAAGTTAAGTTAAGTTAAGTTCAAGAATGTTGTGAGTAATTAATTTAAACTCTTGCTCAGAACTTAAACACGGCTTACTATATGAAATTGAACAGCCTTCTTTAATGTCAAATCAACAAGAATTCAGTTGTACAAATAGGATATTGACTTTGCGTTCTTTTCAATTGCTGTTAATCAGCATTCGAAAGCAGAGTTTAATCATTCACTGAACATGTAGAAACCTGGTTTTCTCTCGTTTGTCGTTTAATTGCTTATTTAGAATTGTCCATTGTGTCAGTTCCCAATGCTCCATTTGTATGTGAATATTACGAGAGAACAAATAACATGTTAACACAATTCAAATGGTTTTTTATTTTCCCGCACATTTTAAGTCACCATTTTTGTTTTCATTTCATTTTGTGTTTATCTCTCTGTCTCTCTCTCGCGCTCAGTTGATTGTTTGTTCTCTCTCTCTAGCTGTTATGGTTTTTTCTTGCATTTGAATGCCGTTAGGCCTGAGGTCACACACACACACACACACACACACGCGCGTACACACTCCTTTTTGCATTGCCCGATTTTCATATTGCAATCGAGAATTGTTTGCATTACATTCAACAAGGGTTGAAGGTTGGGTGGGGTGTGTGTGGGTGTGAATGTTGCACAGTTAAATACACTGTGGGGAATCGCTTTAATTCGTTAGTGCTGTCAGCGGCTTGCGTCAGCGACTTATCGATGACATTTTCATCTGAAACAATTGTTGCACACCAAATGATTGATCATCAGTATAATGAATGAGATGATTGATTTTAAGTCCTGTTGTAACTCCCAAGGGATTTCAGTGGCATTAAATAGCCTTAAATCACAGTATCGATTAATGTCTATCGGATTTATCACCTATGGAATAGATTTATAGCATACTTTTTGGGACAAAGACTTGCAGAAATAATGGAACATCTGAAAAAAAAATTACATCTGTATTTAAATATTTTGCCAGCTTAAGCGTGTTTTTTACGTTCCAATATAGCTTTTCTTCTATACAAAATAATAAGGAATTTTCATGGTCTACTTTTAGTTGGAAACTTCATTATACTAAAAAGTAAAACACTGATTTTGTCGCACAACTTTTCAGTCTGTTATTGAGCTCATTAAAAATGGTAACTTTTACATTAGCTTAACCCAAAATTGCCGGTATGGAGTGTACTTTAATTGCCACACCCGACAACAGGCAATAATTGCACACGCACACACACCTACACATACTCATTGTAACAACTGGACTTTGTAATGACAAACTTGTGTTTTTCAACCAGATTTTGTTGTTGTTGTATGCTAAATGAGTTTGGTTATTGCTACAAATACACACTCGCACGCACACACACACACACACACACATGCAAATGTATGTTTTAACTGCTGTTCTTTCATTTCTCGTCTCTCTCTCTCTCTACCTAATTTTTGTACATTTATAAAGTGGAAACGAATGGAAATGAAAATGCCGTTTAGTTTAAGTAACGCAAACAAAAAAATCTGATTCGAATTGCTTTCATTTTATAACAAGACTAGGTGTCAATTGTATTTATAGTTTTTAATATAGTTTTGCAGTATTTAATGAGTGGCAAATCAAAAAGTTGGATTTTTAAGTATCTATTTAATATGTAGCCTTTGATGTTCTTAAGCTTTATCCTGCAAAAACAAAAGCAAACTTTGCAAAAATTAAAAAAAAATTTAATTTAATTGACTTGAAATAATAATAAGACTATCACTAGCAGTTCAAATTACCATCTTAGCTGATTGATATTTTGTAAAGCCGTAAGGCAATAAGAAAAAATCTTATTTACAACTTGTATATTTAATTATACATATTTATACATCAATTAGCATAGCATTATATTTTCGCTCTTATTGTTTATTGTATGCCTTGACCTGTTATAAAGATTTTTGATCGTTCGCAAGACTCAGCTATAATTTTATTGTCCTCTTCGTTTTATAATTACAGGCACGCAGAAACTGTATCTTTTGTCTATGCATTTTTAGGCAAACAACCAATCAAAAGCAAATAAAAACCATTTCGACCAGCGACATTCCGCTTGTTCTCGCGCTTAGCTTAAATGCCTGCTGCTCATCTTGTTATCTGCTGCTCTTTACACTGCTGCTGATGCTGCTGCTGCTCTTCAATTCGATTCGATACGTTTCGATTGAGGAGTGAGCGAGAGAGCGCGGGGAGAGAGCAACAGCCGTTGCTGTCGACTATTTTATTTTACATGCATGTACGTACATCTGTAGTATTTCATTTGTTTTCTTCTTCTTTTTTTTTTGTTTTGCTTGCGCTCGTTTTATTCTTATTTTTTCGTTTGCTTCTTTTTGCGCCTTTTTATGGGGCTGCGACTGCCTTTGTTATGTTTTTTTTTTATTATTTTTATTTTTATGAGTTTTGCGACGCTGCTGCTGCTGAGATTTATTATTGTTTTCAGCTCTCTCAGTGTGTGTAAGCATGAGAAGAGCTCACGTGTTTGTCTGTGTTTTTAACATGTAGCTGCGGCTGCAGCAGCTCTTTGCAAATCCGACACTGGATTGAATTTTCGCCGCCGTTAGCGACAGCGTCAGCTTCAGCTTCGTCGTTTTTGTTGTCGTCATCGACTCTTGTACAAAAGCTACTCGACTTTGCTATCCCCGCAAAACAGAGTCGCAGCTGCTCCTGCTCTGCTGCTGCTGGTATTCCCTCTCTTCTATGCGCTCCACAGCTAGCATTTGTCTGTATTTGGCTTGGCGCAGTTTAATGCACTCCACACAGCAGTTGGGTTTTTACCCCCCTTCTCACCTCTTCTATCTCATTCAAAGTTGTCTATTGTTGGCATACATAAGTATGTATGAATGTAAATATCTGTACATATCTACGTACATTTGTAAATTTTGCAATTTTGCCATCGGCTTTTTTTTTTAGTTTAAGTCGTTTAATGTTTCATGTAGAAACATAGTGTAAAGTACCAACATAGTGAAATGTACCAACATAGTGTAATGTACCAATATAGTGCAATGTACCAACACAATGTAATGTACCAATTTACCAATATATATACATGAAATTAGCTTAAAATAGTTTTCTCTTCCTCATTTTCTCAATTAGACAACAAAGTGAAATTCTCATCATATTTCCGAAAATTCTAACAAAAATTCCTTTCTTGCTACAAATCAAAGTCCATTCAGCTCATATATATTTGTCTCAGAGCAGTGCAAATTGCTTCGAAAGCATTTTTATTAGTTACTCACCCAAAATAAAGAGTAAATAATTCCAATCAGCGTTCGATTTAATCAATAGCACTCACCTGTAAATAAAAATGGAGAGAATATAAATATTTTTGTAGCCACCAATTAATATACAGCAGGGAAAGAGTGAGCGAGAGAGAGAGATAGAGAGTAACTATCACAATAAAAATTCTATGTATTTGTACACAGAAAGAAAAATTAATTAAGTCAGTTGGGCAGGCGATGATAATAGACAACGGAAGGCAGGCAGGCAGCAATTTACATTTAAAATGTAAGCCAATAAGTAGAACGAGAGCGCAAAGCGAAAAACCAAAATAACAAAGTGGAACTCAAAGAGAAACCAGCCAGCAGAGATGCACACACACACACACACAAACACTCACACAAGAGAGGGGTGGGAGAGTGAGTGAGAGCTGCGAGCAGACGGCTAATGCAAAGCCAATAAGCAAGCAAGAATAGCAACAGCCGAGAGTGCAAACAAAACGCAAACAACAACAATGTAAATGTTAAGTGTATAGCAATGGGGGACAAAACAAAAGAAGGAGAAGAGCAGAAGCAGAACACAAAGCTAATGACACTGTGGGAGTGGGAGTGGGTTGGGGCGACTATCAGACAGAGTGTATTGCTTATGTTTCTGCTTCGTTGTCAAATGAGTTTGACGCTAGTCTGTCAAGAGTTTGCTTGCAATGGTGCGTTGATTACGTATACGAAGCCTGTGACGTGCGAGATTAAGTGTGATCGCTTGTAGAAGACGAACGGACAGACGAACACGGTCGATGTGCGCGTCGTTTTATCGAACGATTAAAGTAGTGAAACGAATTTTATAAATACAAAAAAATATTGCCAGATGGCTTGCAAAGAGTTTAGAAAACGTTTATCTTGATGCTTTGCTGGCATATCCAAACTTAAGACAAACTGAACTAATTTATGATTTTAAATTTATAATTTAATTTATTATTTATCTATATATATATTTATTATTTGACATAGAACTCAGCACTTTGATCCAAATTTGTTTGGTTTCCAAAGTGAATGGGTCTCTTAGACAACTCATCTTTTGAAGACTGTTTGCCTAACGTGCTGTGTTCATTGCATGTTAAAATGCCAGGACATGCGCCACACACACAAACACACACACACTCACACACAAAGATACACACACACACACACACAAACACACAGACACACTTCAGTAAGGTTTATTGCTCCCTTCAAATAACACGAATAACATTAAAGCCACAAATTTGTACAGCTATTTTTGGAGTGGTCGTAAAGGTTGAATGCCCCTAGAGAATCATCAGTCTTGGTTCAATTACTAATGAATGCATAAATATAGCTTTGCGATTGGAAGAAACAAAAATCAATTGTATAAAGTTTTCTAAATACGCTTGTAAATATGTATGAAGATAATTGATTTGTCTTATAAATAATTCGTAAGTGAATTTATAAAGAATGTAAAATCCATGAGGCATAACATTTTATTCTGATTTGTTTATTATATTTTAAGAACTGTATATTACAAAAATTAAATGTAATAAGTAAACTACATTTTTCAATTTTAAGTTGTGCACTGAGGATTCTCGCTAATGACTATATCATCTTTATTTAGGTGGCTTCTTCGTCTAAAATGTCCTGCCAAGAGACCGGTAAGTAATTCTAACTCTGTCGAAGCTTTCCCTCCTAATAACTTAAATCGTTTCTGATTTTAGACACCTAGAAAACATTTGGCTTGTCGAAGACGATGTACCTCTAATCAGTTCAATTGCCGCCAATGTGATCCTGTTTAAATGTTTATAAACAAACGATTTTATCTAATATTATAATCACTTTCAATCAGTTTACGCTTGAATGAAGTGTTTACTTTTGCACAATCAATTCAATTCATTAATGCCATTATCATGCTACGATTCTCTGATTCCTATGACCTAACCCAGCCAGCCAGCCAACCAATTAGCGTAGTTTCGTTTCAGCCATTAAAACCCGCAGCCCGCAAGCACCCAAAATCGCTACTACTTCTAAACTACACCCCAACACCATCCCCCACTAGGAAAAACTACGAAAGAAAATGTGCGGCGGCCGCATAGTTTTTTTTTGTTTTTTTTTTTCTCTAAAAATTGTCATGCGTGTGGCAATTAAAGCGACAAGCGAAGGCATTTCGTGCAACACGTAGCAATAGCAAGGCTACAGGAGCAATGGTCTGCTGGACTATACTATACTTTACACACGCCACATGCAACATTCCACAACAGCTGTGTGATGATGTCCCTGCAAATCGACACACGCAAAAATGCGTGGCGCTTCAGGCTAAACACCATACATACACACACACACACAAGCACACATATAATTGCGAACAAAACACTAGCACCACTAATCGATCAGTTTTTCAATTTTTTCAAATGTTGATTTAAAGAAGGCACTTATTTATTTATAATTGCTTTATTCATGTTCTTTGTTTTTCATAAAATTTAATTAACGTTAAGTAAGTTGAAAATGCTGAATAGAGTTATGAATATTTAACTTAAATTAACAACTTTGAAAAGATTTGCTGTGAGAGGAGTGGTGCTACAGTGGAGTAGTCCCACACGCACTCACATACAGACACACTAAATTCGGCTGGTCATTAAAGAAATAGTCACACGCACACACACACGCAGAGAAATACTCACACACACACACACACACACACACACTCAGAGCTTTATGTGACAATTCTATTTTCAGTTCTATATTAGTTGATGCGACAGAGTTACAATCGACTAATGACTGGGATATCATACTAAGCGAAGCTCATGTTAAATTTTACAAAAATACCTATATATTTCAAGAGTAAGACATACATAAGAAATACTTTCACTTTTGTGCAAATTACTTGTGGCCAGAAAGATCAGCTTCAGTTCCGATTTATTTAACAGATATTGGATAAAACCATGTGTTTGGTTTGACTTAAAACTGTATATTTTATTTTACCCAAAAATACTTAACTCGCTCTCTTGCCCAATCTCATCGTAATCATAATAATAATAATAATAAAAACACACTTTCCTCTCAAGCGGTTAAGTCAAACGGGTAAACATAAATTAAAATGTATACTTGACAAGGAAAAATAAGAAAAAAAAAAAAAAAAACAAAACAAACACACATTATGCTACTATTGGAGTTGTTGTTGCTGTGCCGGCAGAGACAGACACAGAGAGAGAGAGAAGGAGGGGGACGGCAGAGCTGTCAGCCAATCGAGAGCCGAAATACACCCAAAGCAAACACAAAAGAGAGCATATTACGCTCATGTTTATTTTTGTTGTTGTTGTGGTTGTTGTTCACGCTCTCTTCAGACCGCTACTCGCTTACCCACCTGCACTGAATGGTAGCAGAGCGCGGACGCAGCTCGCATTTATTTTCAAGGACAAATGCGCGCTCTCCATTTGATTTGCATAATTCTATGCGAGGAGAGCAATAATGATGAGCCGGCAAAGACGGCAAAGAGCGCACAGCAAGTAATTAATTAGCCGAATTGTGCGAGGAAGGGGGGAAACGGAGTGAAGTGGGAGTATTTTATGCCAGGGGTTATTATTATTGTTTTACGTTTTGTTTGCTTATTCACCAACCGAACACATACATATATATATGTATTTCATTTGCTTTGCGGATGTGTTTATGTGTGTGTGTATTTAACGTGTTCGTTTCAATAAATTTGCATTGCTTCTAATTTGTTTGATTTTTGCTGCTGTAGTTTTTGTACTTCAAATTTAATAACATTTGAGTTCTATTTGAGATGACGCCTGACTGCATTTTAATTAGCGACAGCAATCGTCAATGTGTTTTCCCCCATTTCTTGTTGTTGTTGTTGATAATGCATTTAATGCACATGCAGTTAACAGCGACCCGTGAGTTTGGGTGGATCAGGGAGGGGGGTTGCACCAATGTACCAAACGCCAAATGCACTCGAAATTAATGAATAATTTACTCAAAATGGGAATTGTGTTAGATGAAAACGTATACAGAAACATACCTATATAAATCCATTAGAATTTATATCTACATACCTACTTAGATATTTGAATAGCACAGACTAGTTGATTAATTTACCAACTGATTTCAACTTGAACTGCGCAGAAAGCCATTTAAACGCTTGGACACTTTTTGTGTATGACTAGTAATCAGATATTAGTGCTCAATTTTGGATATTCATAAGGTATAACTTTAAGTACGCGACTTTGAACAGCTTATAAACTATTTAAACTCCAACTAGCTTTTCTTTTATTTATTTTTTATATCATAAAAATCATTTATTAATTGAAAAACAAAAATATGAAAATATGCAAAAGAACAATCCAGAATTTAGTCCTGCACTTAAGATAAAATGGATGCAACGCACTAATACCAAAATGTAATGTCTTTTAACACGAAAAAATTGCATTGCACAAATTTGTATATATAACTTTTACTCCGTTGAAGAATTGAGTTCAATTTATGTTTGTATTTTGGGTATTCATTAAAGTAGTAACGGGTTGGATGTCACGCAAAAAATTACAAATCCTAAAAGCAAACAACTTATCTTATCTGTTAATAAATGAATAAATAAATTCTCGTACACATTCGATAAATTCGAAATTAGTTATATTGGTAAATTTATTCTGGCTTAAACATAAATGTGAGTTATTTTTTTTATTATTACAATGAAGTTGTTATTTATATTATGGCTACTCCGTTTGTAATACTCTACTTTTCACTTGCACCAATGCACCAAATGATAAATGAATTATGGCCAGAAGCCAGACCAACAGCAGCTAACAAAAACAGCAATAAAAAATCAACAAACAGCAACAATGGGCCACAGTCAAACAGACAGCGCAAAGTTAATGAAAATGGCCAAAATAAAAATACAAAATAAAAAGAGAGCGAATATTGTATAAAAAAAACACAGCACATAAATTCAAATACCATTACAAACAACAGCAAACAAACAGACGTGCAAAAAGTAAATAGCAATAAACAAAATACAACAGCACAATAAACAAACAACAAATAAAAATAAAACTACGCAGAGTAATCGCATTTATTTGCGTACGTACTGCAAAAACAAGAAAGAGTGCAAAGAAACACGCGAAAAATGGACACAAAATTGAAAGAGAGTGAGCAAAAAACATTAGTAAAACAAAAAAAAAACAAAACCCAAAGTTATTAGCGGAAAAAAGTGAGTTATGTGGTCGGCACGCGATGTCATTAGAAATAATCAGCAGAAAGACAAATTATTCTTAGTCAGAGCTGCATAATAGTACGTGTACTTGTCTCTTGATCTAGTCAGACATGGAGATAGTTCCTCATTAGACAGGTGTATAATTGGGAAATTTGTAATAATTAACTGAGTACAGCTTCAGATTAGTGATTGTGCATATATAATTAAAAAAAAAATATATATATATATATATATATAATATACAAGTTTCTGGTATATATCGAATTTATAAGCCAGTTAGTAAGACGGAGAAACAAATAAAAAAAAAGTTGTAAAGATTGTTGCCTTTGTTGCAATCTGTGCATGCTTGCAACTCCTGCCCAGTGAATGCCCCCTAAATTTAATTTTGTTTTAGCCTGCACTTAAATAAAATAGAGAGAGAAGAAAAAAAAAAGAAAAAATTAATTTGCAATGCAGATTACTTTTAATAAATTTTTGAACATTTTTTTTTGGTAGACTCCGGACAACCACCAACGGATGCTGGTTGGGTGCAGCTGTTGCTCACTTTCTGATAGGGGTGGCAACAAATGAAGCGCCCCAGCTATATAAAGGGGCAAATGGCTGGTGAGGAGCCGGAGTGACTTTCCTGGTTGTTTGGTTGGGTTGACCACCTCGCGGGTGATGATGCTGGAGCTGGAGCGCATAGAGACAACCGACGACAGGGTGGATAATTTATGCAAAAAGGGGAGCGCAATCACGGGATGCAGCCTTGGTGGGGGGTTTGGATGGCCGCGTTTAATGAATCGTGGACAGACACCCAAAGGGCAGATCGAACAGGATAAGCTTTACAACAACTAGGAATGGAACAATTTTGATGATACAATTAATGGGTTAATGTTTTTGCTTAATTTTAAATGCTCGAACGAAAGAAATAACAAAATATTCTGCTTCTCAAATGTCAAACAGTTGATTAAATTAAATATCGCAAACAAATTCAATTTCAATTAACGAAGTCTCATAATAGTTCAAAACCAAAATAAAACGCAAACTCGTAATTCAATCAGGAAAACTGATACAAAACCATAGACATAGATAAACATATATGTGACATGCACTGAAATAAAAACACAAAATAAATAAGATTCATTTTCATCATATCATGATAGTCTTGGCAGACAGACAGACAGACAGACAGTCAGACAGATAGATGAACAGATAGACAGACACAGCCCACAGCAGGAGTCAGAATTGACATTCTATCAAAATACAACGTTTTTCCATTGGCGCAGGTGTTTGGGACACGATAGCGACTATACACCCAAAGAGTAATGATAAAAAGCAGAGCAGGAATAGTAAAGATTGGAGAAAAGCATTTTGCTGTAAGGCACTCTGCATGTGGGGTATTTCAGAGAGGATTATTCACTTAAGACTCTTTTATAATTTATACTTTCGACCATAACTAAACATTCGCTAAATACAATCTTGTATTATATGCAGGAAAAAACTGTATAGTTTTGGTAATTGACAAAATCTATGGATTAAAATAAGTTAAATAAGTGAGATAACTGAAAAAAAAAACATAAAAATTCAACAGCTAAGCTAATTCCAAGCTTAAACAACTTGAACTTAAATCGCAGAGACCAGACTCGGCTTACTTAAATCGTCACAGAGTTGATGACCAAATGATAAGACCGTCTTTGGCAAGGGTATAAAAAATGCAATTCGCGTGCCAGGAAAAGCAATAAAAAGTTTGTCACTAGCACGCCGACTTTGTCATCTTATTTTTCGTTCTTTTTATAATATCTAGAGTTAGTAGTTTTTCCGGCTGTTTTGTTGTGTAAAGGAATCCGTCGATTAAATAAGTTCAGCGGGAATCTGTATGTGATGAAATTTCAGGCATTGCTTTTGTAGTAGTTTTTCGCAGGACAATTTGCATGTGTTTCTTTTTTATTGGTGTTATTCTTGTTGTGGTTGTTGTTGTTGTTGTTCTTGCAGTTTGTCATGGCATACAACATAAATTGACGTGTTTGCATTTTAGCCTCGAAATAAAAGTTGGCGTTATTTATATTTGCATATGTATTTGTAATTTAGGTTTTATTGAGAGTCCCCGCATCTCCCTTCTCTACCTTTCTGTCGGTTTATTTGTTCGTTTCGTCTGGCGTCCCCCCTTCCCCCCCCCCCCCCCGCCGATTTAACTGACAATTTGTTGATTTTTGCGTGGCACGTGTTTTTTCTATATTTTCTTTGCTCGTTTTATTTTACACACACACACAGCACACAGCTAGATATGAAACCTCTAGGGCAAGTGCCGAAATTGTTTTGTATCTTGCCACGCCCCAATGCCAAATAGTGTGCAACCATGTGTAAATATGTACACATTCATATATCGGGGCTTGTTGGATATGTTGATTTAATTGTTGGCTGTTTGCAGCATTGTACAATTTGTAGGATTTTGATTTGGGTTGCATTTGAATTGAACAGCATAATTGCCACAGCATTGTAAGTTCGAATAACAAACAATTCAATTATGTTTAATATGCAATAAATAAATATAGGGCTTAGAATAAAGAATAGATTTTAATGAATTATTAGTTCTATGATCATTCAAAACTAATCGATTAAATCAATTTGTTGAATGAGTTTTTCGCATCTCTATGGCGATGAAGACAATGTGATGATATTTCCGTGGAAATTCAAAAAGATTCATAAAATAGTTGTCTCCTGAATTAATTGTTTTACATACATATACACATATACACACATACATATATTCATTTATTTCGTACACTTTCAATTCCATTTGTGAAGCTGCTCATCCCGCTCGCTCACTATGTCTATTTCGCTCTCAATTCCCTGCGATTTAATTGTCCGTTTCAACTTTTTTCTTTCTTCCGCAAGCATTTCACTTTTTCCCCCATTTTCATTATTTTACACATACGCACACACACACACACACACATATATAAACATTTTGTTTTGTTTCGAATGTTGTTGCCTTTTTCATTGTGGTTTTGCATTTCCGCTGCGCTTATCGTGAAATGCCAGCGGTTGCTGCTCGCTGCTTGCTGCCTGCCTCTGCATTTCACCAGCGAAAACGTTATATTAAAAAGGACGAAGCGAGAGCGGGGAACAAGAAGCAATGGAACAACAGCAAAAGCAACAGTAAAACTATGACAAACGTGTGACACACAAAGCGCCAAATACCGCGACCGCAGTCGCTGCGGCTTCACAGCTGAGGCAAAGCCAAAGCAAAGAGAAACAGCAGCAGCAGCGACGGCAGCTGAAGCAACAGCAGCAGCAGCGACGGCAGCCGAAGCAGCAGCAGCAGCGACGGCAGCTGAAGCAGCAGCAGCAGCAGCCAGGGAGCCAGTGCAGTAGTGTACAAAAAGTGTGTTACAAACTTTTGACGCATCGCTCTTCAGTGCGGAACTGAGCAGTAGTGAGTGATTGTTGTGTGACAAACTTGATGCATATATAGGTTAAAAAGACAATCACGATGTTGGACATACATTAACGAAAGTATGTATGTATGACTCGCTAAGTTATGCACATACATATGTCAAAATAATATCCACATACACATATTCCTAATCAGAACATTTTCTTTAGCATATCGAACAATTCAACAGTCGGATGTTTTTAAAACTTCATTTCCAAATAAATTTTAGTTTTCGAATAATTAATGGTTTCAAATACAAGTTCTTTTGTTGCCTATACACGCCAATCAGATTGATTTCATTATATCGATAACACAAATCGATTTGTGCAGCATAAAATTGAAAATGTTTGCCATTTTGGATATCAACTGCCAATAATTTCAGAGCCGGCAGGGTATCTGAGATCTGTATGTTTTGGTTTGTGTTTTAATATTGAAATAGTTGTGTTTTCTGTGGCCGAGTAACAATCTTTCACATTTGCTCAGCAGTTTAGAACAATCCAGCAGCAGGGAGTCTACTAGTCTACTACTTCTTTCTCTTTCTCTCTTTCTCTCTCTCTCTCTCACTTTCTTTGCCTGTCGTCTAGCGGTCGTTCATCCAACAACCTAAATACGTTTTTGCTTTTTTCTATGGTAATGGAGTGCCAGAACCACATGCCCAACGACACTGACTGACTGACTCAGATGTGAGAAGGCCTAGTCCGAAAAAAAAGACAAGCAACAAAAACAACTGCAAATCAAAAGGCAACCGGCGATGACAGACACGTTGTAAGTTGCGAGTTGGTGACATACGCAGTGATGTGGAGGGGGTAGCGGGGGGCAGTCATTTCTGACTGTGCGAGTCATAAAGAACTCCAGCAAGCAGCCTGCATTGCGAAAATCGGGGTTTATTTGTTTCCCT
Organism: Drosophila nr. medialis 2 BK-2023a; assembly: GCA_035044325.1. NCBI lineage: Eukaryota > Metazoa > Arthropoda > Insecta > Diptera > Drosophilidae > Drosophila > Drosophila nr. medialis 2 BK-2023a. The sequence goes on along the minus strand of JAWNMH010000410.1, from coordinate 766,113 downwards.
TTTTTTGGCAATTTTTGAATAACACGATTTGGTAATGGAATTTGGTCGATATGGCCTGTTAGGTGAGACATTTACTGCCAAAACTACGGCAACGCCCACGGAATTATCACCGACTATATCTTCAGAGTGCGGCCTTAATTTTCAGCATTATTTAAAGCACATCTCAAACAGACTGTTCTTACAAAAAGCTGCTGACCTATTTTTGTACGGAGCTATTGGTATATTTCAAAAGGATTTCAATATATAGACAACAATATTTGAGACTGTTACACCCTTAGAAACTTTACTCAATTTCAAATAAATCAATAGGATTTTGCTTTAAATTATTGAAATTTTAATGTCTGAAGTTTTCGGCTCTATGTTCTATATGCAGCATGCATTTTCTAGGCTCTTAACCTATAGCGAAATGTTCGACAAAGAGAACGATTGCCTTAATTTGTATTATCATCGATATAGTATATATATGTAAGTATACTAGCAGTTTGGGGGTATCAGTCGTTACATATGATCAGTAAAATATCGAAATATCAACAAGAGATGAAAATCAAATATATATATATATATATATATATATCATGCTGATGTTTATGTTAAAGTAACTTCATACTATACTGACAAGAGTCAGAACTCATATTTCTAGAATATTTGAGCAGGCATAATGGCGCCAGATATCCATCCAATTCTGTTTTAAAAGAAGGTATCTCAAACTCCCTTTAATGCTTGCAAAGATCTTATTGAGAGGGTATCATCTAGTCGAATTTCGGGCAACTAGAGCACTCTTAGTGCTCATTTAGTTGATGTGTTCGTTTGGTACCTGCATAAAACTTTACGGAAATAATTAACAGTATTTTTCGTACGGTTCGTTGACATATTTTTTCCAACATTTTATTTGTGTACATAAATACAGTTACTTATGTATATACATGCACAGATACAGATACAGATACGTGTGCATGTGTCTGTTTTATTTGCTTGTTAATTGCTTTAAAATATAGTATTGAAAGCAACAACAATCTTCAAATACGTCTGACAAATCTTCACTCAAATTTACATGTGCCCATTTTTGTGGTCGGAATGGATTGGGGGATGATGAGTTGAGGTGAGCTGACGGGGTCATTAGTCACTCAAACCATCAGCTATGTGGCTTAATTAGCTGCAATGCTTATAATTCACAAAAACCAATAACACCGTACTCATATATAGTCTTTGTACATTTAATGCTTAAACTGCTTGGATATTCCGAAGAAATCACAAATCACAAAATCTAAACCAAATTCAATTTAATGAAAATCTTAATGTATATCTGCCACTTAAGTGACTGAATTAATTTGTAGAATTAGTAATATATACTACTTTCGTTTTATAAAAACAACTTACAACTTATAATTTTTAAATTTGTTAATGTTATTCTTAAGACATTTTTCCTTCAATGCGTCTTTCGTCAACCTATTTCTTTGCTCAATGAGCGCAATCTACGAGTACTATTCGAAATGATATCGAAAGATTATCGTTAATTTTGTATCGTATTTTATTGTGCCAACATTTGGTGGCTAGTCTTAAGCGGCCTTTGCACCCGACCCGCCACTGAATGCGAGAATAAATACAAATTGAATTTTTGGTTGCTGCTTGTTTTTCCTACTTTTCTTTTTTGTGCAATTCCTGGAAGCTACGTGACCGCAAATAAAAATAAATAAAGGAAGAGGAAAACAACAAACGTGGCAGCCAGCAAAAAATGTTAGCCAAAACCAAAACGAAGAGGAGGGGCAAAGAATGTGGGGGGATAGTAAAGCGAGTCGGAGGAACAAACTCATATTTCAACTTTAATCTTATCAGCTTTTCGATGTTGAATTATAACCTAAAGCGACGCACAGTGGAATAAGAGGGACAGAGACAAAGAGAGAGAGAAAGAGATAGATAAAGTGGGCGATAGCCGAAACAATTTATATAACAAGAGGCAGAGAGAAAGAGAGAGAGGGAGAGAGTGCCAGCATTTGCATCATTAATCCTTTTTAGCTCTCATGTGTCCTCGTGCTCGTCCTTTAGCTTGTGATTTCTTTATTTTGGCGCCGAGGCAAGCATCTACATATGCATATGTATGCAATACATATATATATATATATAGCACATGCATGTACATAAATAATCAGTACGTATTTTAATACACACACATATATGAAGGGCGAATATTTTCCGCAGAATTTGTTTTATTGCCTGGCTGCTCTATGCCAGTTGAGAAGCAAAGGGGACAAGTGGCCAGTGGGGAAGAGGGGACCACAAAGTGAACGTCGAAAAAAGAGACGTTTTGCACTGGCATTGAATACCCTTCCGACTCAGAGGGACTATTATCATTTTCTGGCTATATGTGAAACGTCTTAAACAAAGTGTTTGGACACCGGAAACAATCACGTATCATATACAATATTTTCACATATCGTTTAATGAACATATTCAGATCAAGTTTGTCAAATACTGTTATTATTTGAAAATGGCATTATTTGAAATCCCAGTTGGCTTATACTCAGATTGGGAACAACAATTTTATAGTTATAAAGTCGTAGGACTTTATTTGTATTATTCATTTATTTATTTATTTTTTTGTTTCTTAAAATTTCGTTAGCCGTGATCGATTCCCTTTTTCTATATTTTTCTGGAACACACACAGACACAGACACAGACAATTAATTATATTGTACATCAGAATTTGGGTAAGGGTATTAACTTAGCGACAACCCCAAAAATATATGTGTTTTTTCTTTTTTCTCTATCTGTCTCTATCAGTTTGTGGGGCTGGTTGTTGCTCCCTCGCCGCATTTGAAAATAAATTTGCATACAGCTGCGACTAGGACGGCGGCAAGCCAACAATTGTTGCGGCAATGTCCTGTTGCCAGCTATATGCCATGTGATCGCCCCCTTCAGAGCCGATTTCCCCTTCAGAACCGCATTCACTGCGACTGTTGTCTGTGGGCTAAATTCTAGTCCCACTAGCTATCACCATCAGCAGCAGCTTCTTGCCTGCCTCCTGCAATTTTCTATCCACCATTCGCCAGTTGCTTCAAAATTTACGACCAAAAGCATTTTCAAGAGTTTTATGCGCGTTGAGTGGCAAGCAGCAGCAGCATACGCTGTGCAGGGAGAGTGGGGCTGTTGGCGGTTTTGTTGGATGCACAGGACTAAAATTTAAGTTGCCTAAAAAAAAACTAAAAAAAAAAACTGCACCAACACACACAAACAAGCAGATATGTATAGCCGTTGGTTATTTGCCTGGTTTTTAGCTACTAGGCCCAAAAGCTCGGCGCCTTTGATGAGTTTTTTGTTGACACCCCCTCTCCCTCTGCGCCGCCAAGCCACCCGTACCCCAATAAGCTCCATCCCTTTAGAATTTCATTTCATTTCGCATTGGTTTTCTTTTAACTATGTTTTTATATTCCTGGCAAATGTGCAATTGTTGGGCATGTTGGCATTTTAGATCAAGTTTGGCAAAGATTAATAGGCTTGCTTCAAGGACATGTCCGTTTCCATTCTAGACAACTTCAAGTCATATAAATGAATGCAAATTTGTAAATAATTAAACTACAGCATTGTGCCACAAATTCAAGCTGATAATTTCTGTTAATTTTAAGTACACAAAATATAAAAAAAAAAAAAATACTGTTTAGCCTAGCAGCCAACAGCAAAGGCTTTCCGCTTTCTACTTGAGATTTAATATATTCAAAACCAAGTTGAAGTATTTAATTACTTTCATCAGGATATCATTGTGGAATGCTCAATATATGTTTTATAATTCTACACAGCAACTGTGGCACATAAAAGCCTTCTTCCTGCTCGCATTTATTTTTAAGTGCATTTCGCCAGTCAGTCGTCGTCACTCGCTCAGTCAGGAAGTAGAAAATTTTCCGGTTTTGCTGTTCGCTCGTGATGCCAGGAAACTCAGAGAGAGAGTGAGACAGAAAGGGAGAGAGACAGTTGGAAATGAAAAGCGCATACTTCTCTCACCCCTCCCCACTCCGTCGGCAGCTGTGGCAATTGGGTTGATGGGCGAGTAATATTTGGTTCTGTGTTCCAAATGGGGAAATGGGAGCACACTTATTGAACTTTTCGCTAAAAGATATTTTCGTTTGCTGCGAATTGGGTTAAAAGCGCCAAAAGGGTTTACTGTTTACACCCCGTCCAAATGTAGGCCGTTTATTCTGCCTGATGAAAATGCAAAGAGTTTTCTACTTCAACTTTGACTGCAACTATTATGAATCGGTGCAGGAGTTTACATTATCAAATGTCAAATGAGATGCAATTTCCCATTTTCTTTGCATGCAAAATGAGCACCAGTTTAGCACTAGCAATTTGCATGTATAAATAGAATTTAAATTGATTTAAGTAAGTTGTCACTCAAATCAAACATTTAGTATTTAAAATAAAACATGCATTTAGACTGTCTATTTTTATCTGTAAACTGCACATTTATTCCCTCATTCATGCAATATCTTAAAGCCCTGCACAACTTTATTATTCATTAATGATTGCCAACTATTTGTGCACATTTTCTGTATTCCATTCTTATCAACTTACATTTCTGTGTGTATGAGTTCTTTAACTTTTGTTAGGTATGCGAAAACATAACGATCTCTAGCCTAGGAATATTTTCATTATTGTAACTGAAAACACTAATATTTATTAGATAAATCACTATTCAGAAAAACTGAGGTAGTAAGTTGCACAGAAACAGACAAACAGAAAGAAATATACATATATATACAGTGGCTCGAAGCTTATTTGGATCAGTGACATCTGTGCCCTTGCCCTCAATCCGATTTGCGTCGACGAAGCGCCGAATGATGTTATACACAGTTGAGTAGCTCAGACTGACCATTTCAGCTATTTGGCGATGTGAATATCCGTTTTTGTTGTGTTCCAGGATGAGTTTCCGTTGTGCAATGGTAGTCTGTTTGTCCATAGTCCTTTTTGGCTTATTGCACCCGAGATGCAGGATAAAACTAAACTGACTACGAAGGATTGGTCTATTTATACCGAAAATACTCAACTTTAGGTAAAAGTTCCGGGTTTTATGGCACCCAGGTGTCCACAATGTACCTGATCCAAATGAAAACTGCACCTAAAAGTAGGCAACATTTTTATAATTCTACCTATCAGGTAAGGAAACCTCATTTTATTAGGGTCATCTATTCATATTGCTGGTTAATACATGTACGTACCATCGGTCTTTGGAATTTTTGAAAAATAATGAATGATTATTACTTTTTTTCTTTGACCTTGATCAGAATAAGCTTCGAGCCACTGTATAGTAGAGTAGAGTAGAATATTTACGTTTGTTATACCCTTATTATATTGTCGTGAAGTTTGCATAGGTTTGAGGGAAACGATTTCGAGCTCTCATAAGCCAAACACAACAAAAATATCAATTTTGTTTTTATTTTATTTTGTGGAAATTAAATGTCTATTTGTACTTCCCTAAAAGTGGACTAAGTTGGCAGAATAAGAAAATGTAAAAGCTGCGCACTGTTGCAATGTGAAAAATCTATTTTTTGCACACTTTTCTTTTTTTCTAGCTAAGAACATAAAAAAAAACAGCTGTGCATAATTTCATAATGAGCACTGAACTAACACAAACTTGGTGTGTGGTGTGTGGGAGGTAGTTTAGGGGGTGTGGCCTTGGGTGGGGCATACGCCCCGGTTGGCCTTTGAAAATGCGTTCGCTTTTTCACTTTGTGTTTGAAGCAAATTGCTCATACGCCACGTTGCACGCCTCGAATGCGGGCCAAAAAGGATGTTGACGTCGACCGGCGAACTAAGCACCGTTAGATGACTGTGGAGTGGGGCGGAGCGGGGCGTGGCAGTACATAGTCTACGCTCATAATTATGATTATACGAGCTGTGATTATTGCGTATTTGCCGACGTCCCCTGAGGGGAGGCGGCAGATTGGGGCACAGGGAAAGCTTGATAAGGGTTTCCCAGCAATTTGCCCCGTGGCGTTGACTAACTGACTTTGATGATGAGTGAGCGTATGTGCATGTGCGTGTGTGTGAGAGAGAGAGTGTGTTACTGTTCTTTGCTTGCTTGGCTTAATAGGCGATTAATAGTTTGTTTCGCCCCAAGCTTTTTTTCTCGAAATATTACCTATAATTTGCCACGTTTGCATTGGTTTCATTTTGTGAAACACTTTAATGATTTTGAAAGCGATCATTTCAAAAATGTTTCTAATAAATGCCAAGTTATAATTAAATGTATCCCACAAGAACTAAATCTGCCTAATAAATGCAATTGCCTTTTTTCCTATAAGATCAAATAGATAATCTAATAAAAAAAAGGCATAACTTTCTTTAGATAGTCTTCCCTTCCTAATTACACCAGAATTACCATTTTCAAAGAACATCGCGCCCACTTAATTGCCTCATTAACATGGAATTCATTCTGAACACTTCAGGCACCAACTGAGTCAAACAATTTTCATTTACTTACGAGTATATGGTATATATGGTATATAAAATGAACACTAGGATAACAAATAGTCAAACCATTATCTGTATATTAAATATTGAGCGCAACTGCACATAGTGTAATACAAATTCGAATTATGAGTTCACCTTTGAGTTATAGCAAAAAAAAAAAAAGCAATAAATTTGGTTTTCCCCTAAAAGTAAATGGCAAGTTTTCAACTTAAGCTGTTTATACGCTCGTCCACTCGAGCGGCGGGAAAACCCCAAGCAAATAATCGGCCAGTTGAAGCTGGAAAATCTCGACTTACAAGTTTCCTAGTTGCTGGTCACAGTTCGTGTTTAACTTTGAACTCCCCCTCCTCCTCACCTTTTTCTTCTTTTTTTTTTTAGCAATTTGCAATTTGTGTAATTTAAACTCGAAAATTAATCAAGCAAACAACAGAACAACGACAATAAAAGGAAATGCCTTGCGTCTTAATAGTGGTTGCCAGACGAAGATGAGGAAAAAGATGAGATAATACACAACAAGTACAACTATCCAAGACACACCGAAGACTAGACACCCTTCCCTTGCTGTACAGCTTCAACTTGCTCACATTTAAATTGATATATTAATTGTACACCACTGAAACTAACTTTTTCTGTTACATCGGAATGGTGAGCAGATTTTTTGTATCTATATTATTTCTGTGTGAATGATTTTATTTATTTTCCATATTTCTTAAGTTGCTTATAATATTTTCAATTAAACTAAACAAGAAAACTCTAAAGTAATTATTTATTATTTTATTTATTTATTATTTTATTCATTTATTATTTTATTCATTTATTATGATTATTTATTTGAATTTCAATGGATTTGCAAAGAAATCGGTTTTTTATAATATGGAAAACCGATTTAAAAGAACATAAAGTTCTCATCTGACCTATTGAAATAATAAGTATAGAAAGAGCAGCAACAAATTAGGGACAACAGAGATACTAGAGTTGAGAAATACAGACTTGGTTATATCGAATATAAGAATGATAATGTAGATGCTACCTAAACGGTTCAGATAATGTATATGTAATGCATTACATTATTTTCCATGACTACAGTAATGCACCCACCCTCTGCAGATGGTATAGAAAGTATTACAAAACTGCAAAAACCCTGATAACAAATCGACGACGACTTTGACAGACTTGTTTGTTTGCATTTGTGGAGAGTTTTGTAATTGCAGGTTGAAATTGTTTGTCTTCTTCTGCCTATCCAGTCGACCTAACTTTGTGTCTGTCTGTCTGTCTCTACATTTGTCTATCAAGTCTGCTTTACTTTGTCCTTCTGTGCTTGTTCTTTAGTCAGCCATGCGCCGTGCTCCATCTCCGTAATTTGTATCTGTGGCTGTATCTGTATCATTACAGTAGTTGTATCTGTATCTATATCTGTATCTGTATCTGTATCTTTAGAGTAGTTGTATTTGTATCTGTATCTGTATCTTTAGAGTAGTTGTATCTGTTTCTGTGAGTGTCGTTGTAGCTGCATGAAAAGGCTTTTCCAGCTGGCGCCATTTGAACTATAAAAGTAGGATGTCAATCTGTTTTTAAACTGACACCTTACACTAAACATAACTAAACTAAACTACACCAGACCGATCCGAACCGAAGCCCAGCTTCATCTAGCTACCCAACAATATGTTGCTACCCACTCTTCAAACCCCGCTCCACCCCTCTCTTGTGCCCTGCTTGTGCTTCGCTTTCAACTTTTATGTTGCCCACCTGTATCTAAAAATAAAAAGAGGACCGATAATTCAATGCACCTTGGGTTAGCAACAGATTTTTCAACCTTTATTTACTTATAGCAGTGACGAATTGGTACAACTTTTAGTGGGGCTTTAAGCAATGAAATATAAAAAGGTATTTAAAAATCAGTAAACTAAAATAATAGTTTTTCTGTTTTTATATTTTCATAATTAATGTAATGGATTTTTGAATATAATTCATAATTTCATTTTGTTTAATTTTATTGACCAGTGTGCATAGACTACAAACTTTGTTGTCATCGTCTGTCAGCTCACCTTCAATCCGACTCAATTACTTGGGAGAATGCAGGGCCCTGCAGGGGCTCATCACTTTGCCGTCGACCCTCCCCTAAGACCTCCCTGACCTCCCCACGCACCAACCAATTTGCCTTTTCTCTCTCGAAATCACTTTATGCTACACAAGGCACAAAGTCTAAAAAAAAATCTTCGTCTTTCGCTCTTGGAGCTTTAGTTCGTTTCCCGTTTCATGTTTTTCTGTAATTGACATTTCAATTGATTTAAGTTGACATTAAGCGACACACATCAAATGCAGCGATAAAACTCTGAATACAAGTTTCTCTACTTCCACAGTTCTTCAGTTCTAGTTCATCAAAGTTATTATTAGTTTTTGGAAATGGTTGGCTAAGATATCGCATGGAATTCAATGTTCGGTTCGTGGTGAGTGCAGTTTAACTTCGATGTGTCGCGGTTATTAATATATATTTCAAAATGGCAATAATGGAAATGGAAAGTTGTCACGTCACCCTCCCCTCCACTCCCTCCTCCTACTTACATCCAGACTTAGCTGGATTTCAGCAGGCATACCACTTAACTAAGTTAGCATAAGTTGGAGACAAGTCTGTTGTGCACTTTTAGAAATGGCAGTCGAATTTATGAGTTCAACTTGAGCAAATGTTAGGGTCAAACCAAAAGCTAGGAAATTGAAAGTTGCAAAGGAACTAAACAGCATAAACCAAACAATTGAGTTGCAGTCGAGCGTAACCGACTACGCAATACTCTGATGCCCGCTGTATTCAACTGTATTATTCATTATTATTTGAGTCAGCATAAAATATAAATTGAACAATCATAAACCAATTTGACAACTAAATATCCCCGATATATTTCACATTTCTTTTTTATATTCACATTTTATTTTGAATTTCTTTTATTCCCATTTTGTGCATTTCTCTGGGCCAACATTAAATAAATAGCTGTCAAATAAAATCGGAGCTAGATTAAATGAAGCCATCTAACAAATGGAATATTACAATGCTGCCAACATTTCGAATCAATATTAGAAGAGCAATTTGATGTTAATATCTTGCAACTGTCAGTAATTTAAGCCTAAATAATGCTCTCGAACAACAGCAGCCAATTAAATTGGCCATTTTATTTAACGCGTTTAGAACGATTACAAATACAAGGACAACAAAACAAGATCATTTAAACATTTGCTGTTGATTAAGGAAATAAATTGCAAACAATGTTTGGCAAGCTCAAATGTCATAACAATTAAATGCAATTGTTTGTGAATTATATTTGTAGAGGGGGAAATCCTCAACAGTTTGTAAAGCCATTAAAAGAGCAAATTAACTGGAAAAAAAAACATGAGAGAATATCTGAATTTGCAGCCCCCAAGTTTAAAGACCGATTTTGCTGAGCCAATTTTGAATTATATACAAATCTGTTTATTTGTACATCAATTCTAATGTTATTCAACACTGATTGGATCTGTGCCAAGCCTCAGTTATCAAGAATTAACCGTGACAGACTATTTGAATATTTACTTATTTTGTTGTTGTTATTTATAAATTAATTTATCATTAAAAATAATATTTATAAATTTGAGCACCACACATTAATAATCATACGTTTAAACGTTGTCTGTCCAATTATTTTGTCCATAGCTGTATATGGAAAATTGGAATTAAGTGCTGCAGTCTTTATATTGATATTGACTTGAATACGCCCAAATTGCTCGAATGCATTTAACAATATAACACGAATACGTGTATATATAATTTATATATATGTATATACAAAAGTGTATATATGTACATTATGGCTCATCATTAATCATAGCTCATGGAACATTTGATATATGTATGGATGTCTGGGCAGCCAGATACCTAGATAGATACGAGTGCATTGAAGAAAAAAACACCAACATCGACAACAATGACAACGACAACAATGACAACGAAATGGTTGGAAACCCACATCAATTTAGCCAAAGTCAGAATTAGTCCATACGGACCCCGTACGGAATAGCAGGCAACCGGTAAAGTAACCAGTACGGTCAATAATATTTCACACCCCGTCAAGTGACCAAACATCATTAAGATGGCCTCGAACATGAAGGGGGTTGAACATTTTGACTCATTTTGGTTGGGTTTCGGGTTGGGATGGGTTTTTCTAAATGACAATGACACAAATGCTTATGACATGTAAAATGTTTGGCTAATTGTGCCACAGAGCGGTGGTCAACAAATATGGAGCAAACGAGGTAGAACAAAACAAAGAAGCAAAATTCAATCAATATTTTGACCCAGTGTTGGCCAACAAGCGGCAAACTATGAATAGCCACGGATAAAACTAAGTTAATTTCAATTCGAAAATAAATTAGAGTTGTTCAAATTAATTATTATAGTTAATTTAGGCCAATTATTATATATTCTTTTTGAATTTGTAGTGTTGGTTAACACAGTGACGCAAACTAAATTGGAAAAGAGACAAGACATTTGTGAATATGTTCCAGTGTTGTTAAATATGACGGAAGAAATACGTCATTCAAAATGAATGACAAATGAGCTCACTGTGAGATCTTCTCTAAATTTCACATCATAATTTATTTGCAACACTGAAAAATGTCACTAAACTTATTTTGGCAAAACCGCCGCCCAAATCAAGTGCAAACGGACAGACACACAATGTTTATTTTCACTTATTTGCCGTTTACAACTTTTAATGCTCCACACAACACACACAGAAAGCAAAGAAAAAAAAAATGAAAGAAATAGAAAATAGCTGTAAACTGTAAAAGCAGCTGAATGTAAAGCAAAAACAACAACAAGGAGAAGAAGAAGCAACACTTGAGCCAAATAGAGCGAACGCGCACACAACAAAAACAAAATTAACAGCAACAAAATGGAAAGCAAAACACAAGACGACAACAACAACAACATTAACAACAACAAAAAACAAGCAATGTGAAGTTTTGTGTCTGCTTATGCACCACACAGAGAGACGACCGATTAGGGGGAGGGGGCGAGTGGTGTGGAGCACTGGAACGAAACAAGCTTTGGCAACGGCAGACGAAATGTGGAGGTGCCGGCGGCAAACAGCAACAATTTTTAAGCAACGGCCTCCTCCTCCTCTATCCCTCTCTCTACACCGGCAATAACAGCTTTCAAGAGAGGCGCACAATGCAAGAGTGTGAGTGGGGAGAGCCAGAGAGAGGGCAGGCAGGCAACATAAGGTCGCCTGTGAGTGCGTTGTCAAAATGTTTTGCCATCAACTCCCTTGGGCTTTCTTTCCCCACACACGACTTCCTCCTCCTCCTCTCATTTGGATGATGAGTGTGGGTGGCTGGAAGGCAGGCAGAGAGAGAGAGAGAGATAGAGCGCGCCAGGCCAGTAAAGGAAAGTAAAGCGGCGACCACCCTTCGCTTTGGGAGTTTAGCGCTGAGAAATTTGATGAGTTTTTAATTGGTAGTTGTTGTTTTTTTTTTTGCCATTTTCTTTCATTTTCTACTTTTGCGGTTGTTAAGGCTACTGGAGAAGTGATTGTGGGCGATGGCGGTGGATCAGAGAAATAAATCAAATCCAAATTTTGGGGATTACCTTTCACTACACTTAATAATATGCCAATTTCTCAATCTGGTGGCTTTAATATATCAACGGCCATATGAAATGCTGTTATTTCTTATATTATGACTATGCCAAAATTATATTTCTCGGACAAATTTAAACAGTATTTGTTTTCAAAGGTCACAGATAAAATGCAAGTCAAAAGAAATCACTCATTTCTAACAGGATCGGCTACTTGACAAAATCGATTGTCTAAACACTTTCTTAGCACTCCAAAGGATGTATAATTTTTTGACTGAATCTATTTCCTTTTTTGTTTGTTTTTTAAAATTAAGAAAAAAATAAAAGGTAATAATAAAATACTTTCTTTTGCAAAAGAAGCTAGAAAATATGAAATTTGTCACGTGTCCAAACACTTTCTTGACATACTGTATATGCAATCAATCTGCACATTGCTTTACATTAAGTTAACATACAAATAGAAAAAAACATCACATTTTATCGATAACATTTCATTAGACACACTCACAAACTCAACAACAACCAAAGTCAAGTGCCAGATGCTTACACACACGCATACACATATGTGTATATGAATGAATACGTATGTATGCAAACATTTGTATTTACTTAATTGTCCCAGAGCTGCATAAGCAGGTTTGTTATTGTTGTTGCTATCACAGCTTTTTTTTTTGCTGTTATTTACGACAAACTGTCATCAGTGTCAACAGCAGCAGCGGCAGCGGCAGCAGCAACAGACATTGGCGGCCGCTGTTGTTTGCTCATTTGTCAAAAAAAAAAAAGAAAAGAAAATTAAAACGAGCACCGCAAGCAATGCAAGAGAGCAACGGCCAAGCAGAGACAGACGAGGAGAGAGCATCTGAGCGCAGACAGTGCAAAGAGCGGGCAGCGGGCATTCGCCAAAAAACAGTTTTTTGGGCCAGTCAAGAGCAACAACAAAATGAATCACACAAAAACACGCACACAACGACAAAAAGCTAGAGAGCGACATCTGTTTCTGTCGCTGACGCTGGCGTTGCTGCTGTTACTGACGTGACGACGCACGCGTCTCTGTGCGTCAACAGCGCTGCCTGTGGAAATGTGTTACAAAGAGTGTTTGTGTTCTCCAGCTGTCCGTTTTGCCCGTGTCCGTTTCACTTCCTTCTCGCGTCGCCTCGTGTCGGTCACTTTGTTTAAGTTCATTATAAATGCCCCCGTTGACCGATCCGAGCAGAATGCGAGTGGAAGTGAAGTGTGCAGGACTGCAAAACTGTAAACTTTATTATAATGCTGACCGACGGCTTCAAACTGCAGCAACAACTTCTTTCACTTGTTGTTGATATTGTTGGCGCAAATTAAAGTGGCATGCAGAAGTTTTATAAAACTGCAACTGCAAATAATACTCACACACACACAGATAAGCACACACAAACACAAGCAAGTGACCAATAGAAGTAGAAGCAGGCAAAACAAGTTGATGATTCTGAGTGGTTAAAGAAGTTGAAAAGTCAAAAACGTGGACGAGGGGCTGTGGTGGGGTTGGCTTGGATCCAGAGGGATATTGCGGTAAGTTACGAGCAGCTGTTGACGTAAAAGTTGTGCAAGAAATTGTGCTGTAAGAAGTTTCACCATTTGCAGCAGCAACCAAAATAAGAAGCAGCAAACAGCAACAGCAACGAATGTAAATGAGAGAAAAAAAGAATCAGTTCGAATGGCGCTGTTGATTAAAGTACAAAGCTTTATTTTGTTTTCTTCTAAGGGGATATACTTAAGAAGGGGATTCTAGTAAGTTTTACCGTTTTAAAATGTGTTATAAAGCAACTCAGTTTAAAAACAATAGATGGCGCCACCCATTAATATGCTAATATTAAATTACTCGTGTGATTTTTGATATTTATAAATGAACAGCGATTCCTTGCAACGGGTACTCAAAATGTTTGACTTGCGTTGAACCTTTATCAGGACATTGACCCCAATGAGAATTAGCTTTTGTCCAGGACCACCTGGCTGCTATATAACTCAGCTAATAGAAATGATGCCAATACAATTGCAGTAAGTACATAAGTCAAAAATGTGTAATATAATAAAAAATAAAAATGTTAATAAAGTTACGGATAAAATGTTAAAACTGTGAATATTTCCTAATAAAATCTTACTTGAAATTTTGAGTGTATATTTCATTTTGCAAACAATTGATTGACATACTGAATATACATAAAAAAAAAGGGTGGCAGCGCTGCGCGGGAATTCGTAGCAAGCAGGGATCGCTCAGAGTTGCCAGACCACAGCGATGTAAGAATTGTTCAACAGAAAAAAGAGAACTTTTTACGAATGTTCACGTTGTGTTGAAAGTGTATTTAATACTCTAATATAACAATAATCATAAGAAAATTATAAGAACAAATTCAAAAACAAAGTAAAATGGTTAATAAACAAGTTCGGACAATCAACTTAATCAGTCTTTACATAAATATGCAAATATAACCAACACAAGAGGAAACATTACAAAATCTATCGTAGCTATTAGCAATATGCGATTAGCCCAATTTTGTACATGTGTTTTAGAGAAAGAGAGACAGATACTCTAAAAGTGAATAATTTTCCCAATCACCTTTAAATTTTTATTCAGTTTAAACAAACAGATAATACAAAACAAAATGCCAGCAAAAAGTTATTTCATGATCATTGTGGAATTTATACAGCACCTGATTTCACCTACTTGCCACATAATTTTCATCACTCCACCGTTGCCGCCAAATAATGCGCAAGCATAAACAAAATTCAGACCCGCCAATAAGTACAAACACATAATATACACATGTAAATTAAGAAGAAGCCAAGTTCATCATAATCAAAAAGAAAAGAGCATAAAAAAAACAATGTTCTTTTGACGGTTAAGCACTCCAAAATATGAAAATCCTTGACCCTATTATTATGTGTGTGTGTGGCCAGACCAGACCAGAGAGCATATAAAAGATAATGAACTCGATAAGTTTCATTTTTGCGGTATGTCTATTTTAGCAACAGCAACAACAAACAGCTAAATGAGCTGAGCTCAGCAGCCAACAACTGCGAACAAAAACACAAAATCAACAACAAAGCAAAGCGAAGCCTCATCATGTAATGGAGAAATTTTTGTTCGTTTTGTTTTTGTTGTTGTTGTTTTTTTCTTTCTTTTCTGCGCTCTCTTTTGGCACCGTTTTTCGGGCAGAAAGAAGCCAATAACCTTGAGGCAGGTTTTTCACATGGTGCAAAGACGTCGCGGCGTCGTCGGCGCTGAGAAGCAACGTAAAAGCAAATAACAAAACAAATTTATTTACATGTATACACACAATACACACGCATACATGCACACGTATATATATGCATACAGCGCAGCTTATAATGAACGAAACATAAAGCAGCGAGCGAAAATTGAACCCGTAGTTATTAGTGTGTGTGTGTGTGTGTGGGATGGGAGGGGGGCGGGGGGGGATGTCTGTGTAAAATTTTGCTGATTATAAGTCAGAGAGATGTTGAGGGTTACTTTGTTTTGACTTTTATAGGGCAATAATATGGTATAGCTAATTGCATCTACAGATTTGGGTTGACTCCAGCAATTCAAAACCAATCTCACTGAATTAGTATTATAAATTATAAAAAGAATCCACTTCAAAATACAATATAATTACATTTTAGAGAACTCATTCAAAAAAACACCCAAAAAGAACGTTGGTATATTTTAAACTTGCATTTTGAAGTCACTATTAAAAATCTGTGAAATGCGTACAGCATTGATATCATACTACCCATGGATGTATAAAAAAAAAATGCGAAAAAACCCGTATGCAAAGAAAGTGTTTAAAAAAAACAAAATAGTATAAGTTTAATAATAAAAAATGTTATTACATCACTGCATTATCATTAAATCGTTAAATCATTCAAATCACTGCAAAGCAAAAGTTTTCACAAATCTGGTGTCTACAATAATCCAAATGTGATATCAAATATTGTTACTTTTCTTGACCTTTTTACTTTAAAGTGTTAACCTAGGTCATTAATGAAATGATGGACATGAATTTGGTTTTCAATTCTGTTTCAATGGCTGTTTAAATTATTGCAATACGAAATGACTTTTGCTTAACTAGTTGAAAAACCCCACGGAATAGCGTACAGCGTATAATAATAACAAAATGAGCATTGCTAGCGCGCAGGAATAGAATAAAAAATCAATAAATCATATGTACATCAATTACATTTCAATCAATCGTGTATCGAGTGCGCCGTTTGTAAATACTAACGCTAAATCCATTTTAAATACAATTAACATTTCTGTTTGCACTAAAAACTGGCACATTCGATTATTTTATTCGTCGCTCGATTTGGTATCGATTTTCTGGGTTAATCAATCAGAAACAATAAAAGCGAAAATTCTAATTACAATTCGAGCCAGACAAAGAGTGTTGGTGCTCCATAAAACACAAAATCATTTTTAGGTCATTGGCCAAAAAAAAGAGATGCCAGCGCCGCTCCCCACTTGCCCCCAAAACACCAAAACACACACAGACACTCAGACACACACACACACACACGCCTATTTTTGTTGCTGTCGCGGAGATCATTAATCATTGCCAGTTAAACAATAACAGACACAACAACAACAACAACAAGCAAGTGGCATAAGCAGTGGGGGTGGGGGGTTACATACATACATCGTATATACCTAAGAAAAGTGAAACCCAATGACTGCCAAACTGTGCGTCTCTGCATTTCGCTTCGTTGGGTACAGCCAGTTGAAAAGGTCAAAGTTGATGACACAACAAGAATATTGGCCAAGTGTTTGCTTCTTCTCTTTTTATTATATATTTTATATATATATATATATATAAGTTGAACATGTAAATAAAATATTAACAATTAACATCTATAAATATATAGATAGGTGCTTAAGCCTAGATTAAGTTCGTATTTTGAATACTCTGAGATAAAGATCAAATAATGGTTTTGTGTAATCAGTATGTAACAGAAAGGATGAAACATTTTTATTTATTGAATTTTATCAATAGCTTTCTCTGTTTTTACCAATTCCGATACAAATCGATTACCGATAGCAATAAGACACAATTTTAAAGTATTTTCTGTCTCTGAGAGATTTTACCAATTACAATATAAGTAATATATTTTATACAATAATAAAATAAATTTGAACAATTGACAAGTGCGGCCTGTAATTTTATCTTAGATGTGTACGACTTGGGTCTTGGGTTAAGGGTATCTTGTGGTCGAGCACTCTCTACAGGAACACTCTTGTTTGAATTTAATTTTTTTTTTTTCCTTTGACACACCTTCTGATTGAGAGCAGTATTCACAGAGAGAAATGAAAGGGTCGACTCGAAGAGTGTTGAGTTTCGAGTGCTGGTCGAGACGGACGGGTCCGGATTGGACCGGACAAGACAGGATAGGGCTGGAACTGGTACTCTTCTGTCTCGCTTGGTCCTTTTAATAAGCATCATCGTCGTCAGCTTTGAGCAGCGGGTCAGAATGTCATAAACGTCATTGAGCGAATGTGGCTCGTAAACTTTAAGCTTTTGTTGGTTTGTGACTCGATGGGGTAAATGCTGTGTGGGGAGGGGTATGGATGGGGGGGGGGGTGCAAAAGTGAAATCTATAATAAAATTTTCATTTTACACTTTTCATTTTAGGTGGCATACAATGTTTCATGTCTTTTCTCGCACGCTTCAAAGGCACTTAAAATTGTAATTTTTCCTCGCCTCATTTTAGTGACTTTGTCATAAATTTACCGTTAAGTTGCTTTATCAGCGCGACACGCAACGCAACCTGGGCACAAGCAAATAACTTTCGCTCGAGTGACCAGCGATTGAAATTACTACATAGATACATATATATAGATGCATATGTATATATACATTTATATACATATTCACATACGTACTGTGAATAGATGCAATCACAGGCTGCCTGCTATAAAAGTCAAACTTACATGCATAATGGGTTTGTGCATTGGCAGTCCGTTAGTCAGGCTGTCTGCTATAACACTCGCGGCTCAGTCGTTAATCTTTAATAGACTCACCTGCAAAGAGATAAGCAAAATGAAAGATCAGAAATAATTTACATTGTTGCCAAATCCAAATTTTAAATGTGTATGTGTGTGTGTGTATGTGTGTGGATAAGTATGCAGATATCTCGTGTAGGGTATATTTAGAATTTGGATTTTTCATTTGCTTATGTTATTTACGATTAGTGAAAGGAAGTTTGCCTGATTTGTTGGTTAAAAGATATATATTATATATGTATATTTGCGGCATGGCTAGTTCAAGTCATTTTCACTTTTGTCACCCAACATCTAATAACAATTAAATAATTAATTGAATTATGATGATATTTTGCATAAGTTATTTATGATTTATTGCTGCTTTTAAAAATAACAACAAATAATCCAAATTATAAGACTATAATTATTTTATTTTCGTTTTGAGTTAACATCAATATAAACATATAACTACAAGAAGCATTTGAACTAGCCACGGCCATTAAACAATTATAAAATACTTAAATAGTCTAGATCATGACCAACATAAACATAACACTCAATTAATTAGGCTAATTATTTGGGTTATGCCAAAAGTGCCCAATAAATATGTGGCAACAAGCACGTGCGCTGACTCACTTGCCATGAAAACAAAACCAAACAAATAACAACACAACAAAACAGATAAAACGAATGCCAAAATATGTGTACAAAAACAAAAGTGATGCCAGAAGAGAGAGAGTCAGAGAGAGAGAGAGAGTCAGAGAGAGAGAGAGTCAGAGAATCAGAGAGAGAGAGTGTCAGAGAGAGAGAGAGAGAGAGAGTCAGAGAGAGAGAGAGAGAATCAGAGAGAGAGAGAAAGAGAGAGAGAGAAAGAGAGAGAGTCAGAGAGAGAGAGAGAAAGAGAGAGAGAGAAAGAGAGTCAGAGAGAGAGAGAAAGAGAGTCAGAGAGAGAGAGAGAGAGAGTCAGAGAATCAGAGAGAGAGAGTCAGAGAGAGAGAGAAAGAGAGAGAGTCAGAGACACAGTTGAATACGTCAAGGGAATTGGAATTGAAATTTGGCAGGGGCAGCTGCCTGTGCTGTCATTTTGTGGGAAAAATTGTGGAGAACGTTTTTGCGGTTATCCGAAAATTAAATGGCTTTCCAGTGAGTCGAATGTGGTTTTTAAATCTGTTTATATATATATAGATAGAGTATGCATTTCTTTCGCATGGTCTGTTTCAATCTAAACATTTATTTAATTTTTTGTTTTTTTCATGACGAAAACTGATAAGCGATTATACAATGCGAGTCTCGAACTCGGAGCCGCCTGCAATCTTTGACAACTTATCAGCCGTGTGCAAATAGAAACAGAAGCTATACAACTATACATCTACATTGCTTGATAAACATAGGAATGCCACACTGAATGTTATATATACAGATATATATACAAACGAAACGAAACAAGTTCAAATGCTGCAGTCGACTGAGCTCGACTATGAGATACCCTGAATGAACCTCAGCTCTGAAATATATCCCTGATTGCGCCTGAGATCAATGAGAGAATTTATTTTCTACTATAACTATGGTGTTTTTGTTTTATCTTGATGAAATTTGTGCAATTTATCAGTAATATAAAATTGTATATCAATTATAAGGCTCTGTGTTGAAAATTGTGTCATTTATTGCTATCGGGTATCGAAACGGGTGCAGTTATCGGTAAAGTGAAATATCGATTAAAATAAAATAAATCATGGAAACGGAGAGATGAACGCAATTGCCTGTCGATCAAGTTTTGACTGTTACAAAAAAATCATTAAACTCCTTTTGCCCTTCTTTTTTAGGGTATTTCAAAATGAAGAAGATCAAAACATTGCCTTGGACTTTACTCAACCCAAATTTGGATTGAATGTGTGCACTTCATTATTTTGAACACGTATTTCCATATCTGCGATAAGCAAGTAAAAATTGGCAGTGTGTCAGGTGGCAAGGCTCTGAAGTTAATTCTTTTTTTTTAATGACATAAATTAATAAAAAAGCAAGGTTTGCTGGCTGAATAAAGTGTAAAGTATTGCAGAAAATATTTATGTAAAGAAAACTTCAAGTCTACAAATTGTGGGCTTCATGGTTGCAACCTTACAAACTGCACCACCCCCTTTGCCACGTTCTTCCACCTGTATCCCTTGGCTTATTTGTCGCTTGTGGGGTACACTTTGGTCTATTTTAAATTTTATCGATCAAACTGCGTGTGTATTTCGCATACTACACAACAACAACAACAAACAAAAACTTCACAGTCGTAATGGAAATGCCAATGCAAATGCAGATGCAAATGTAAATTTAAATCGAATTGAAAACTCAGTGCATTCAACGTAAGTCACTCAATTCAAACTCCCTGATTGTTTCTCTTGCTCGCGCCGAAGTTGGTCTTTTGTAGAAAGTCTTGCAAGAGAGATATGACATACATTATTTGGTTATTTATATATACTCTTATACACATTTATTTATATTTTATCTGGAATTTATTTAATATATTTGCTTGGCTCTTATTTATGGATATTTGCATTTATTTTATTTTTGTTTTATTTCACTTTCTCACTTTATATTGAAGCTGACCTTGTTTCACATTCCATTTATTATTCTACAATATCACTTGCGCTCTTATTCGAAATATCGAAAGAAGTAAAACTAAATGTTGAAAAATTAGGTTTAAAACTATATTTTAAAGAGCGAAAGAAGCAGAAACACGTGTAACCACAATTTCATATATAAATGACAGAGAGAGAGGGGAAGGGAGAGGGAGAGGGCATCTGTCTTGCTACGCTTGTTGGCTTCAATTTTACAAATCCAAACCGAAACCAATGAAATAAAAAATCAAATCAACAACCAGGAACAACAACAACGACAACAACATGAGCCAAAAATAAGCGAAGCAATATAAAACAAAGAACAACACAAAATTTAGGCCAAAGACAAACAAAAGCGGATACCAAATTGCATTAGCCAAAATCACAGCTGAAAACTTTTGAAGCATGAACAACCAAGAGCTAAAGGAAAAGAAAGCAGCAGCAGCAACAAAAATGAACAACAAAAAATAATAATAATGCTGAATATACTGGAAATGTCAGAGACGGGAGAAACAAGAAGCAAAACATAAACTACAAAAATGAGAAAAGCAAACAAAAACAAAACAACCTTGACAACAATTAACACACGCACACGCATACACACACAACAACCATACCCCCACCCACTACACCACCTGACCCCCGCGGCCTAAAGAGAGAAGCGCGCGTTTAAAGTCGCAAGCGTGCAAAAACGCAGCAAAAGTCGCGCCTCCGAGTTAATCAATCAATGTTAGCAATTTTAAACGCGCCCAAGCCAAGCATAGAGCTAGACAGAGACAGAGGCATACAGAGACATACAGAGAGAGAGAGAGAGAGAGAATGTGTGTGTGTAATTGGTATTGATAAATTAAGTAAGCAAAGTGTGTCGAGCACAAGAAGCTTATTTAATGAAGCGCAACACAGAATGCGAGTGAACAGCGCTAAAACAAATAACGGGCGTAAAATTCTTGTGCACTTTGCATGTAATCCAAAAAGGAGAAAATGAGAACGTTTTAATCAGTTCCAGATTGAAAAGACCTTCGGCAATGTAGAGCCACAATGGATGGCAAGCAGGGATCGCTTAAAGTCTAAACTAGAGCCAAGTCGAATTGAGGAATATTGCTTTCAAATAAGGAAGCAGACTTTTTTCAGCCAACTTAAGTCTTTGGGATAACATGGCTAAATTGAACCCATTTGACCATATTTAATGGTTTCAGCTTATACAATGGATTTAAGCCAGGGGAACATTGAATATGCTGTTAAGCTAACATAGTTTTTAGCTATTTTATCTATATGTAGATGAAATTTGTTCCTTGCAATTCAACTATAAATAATAAGATAATACATAATACATTTGTATTATTAGGTACAGCAAAGTTGTAGTGACAAACTGAACAATCAAGCTTAATGGGTTATTAAAAAAAACTGAACCTGTTGCTAGCTTAAACATATCTTTAGATCAAATTGTGATTCTGCCTACGATAGATAGATAGATTTAGATGACATAATGATGGTTAACTGATTACATCTAAATTTAAGTAGATTTTGTTACCAAATTTATAATTTATTATAAGAACTTCGAACTTTTTTTCAAACATTTTACTATTTTATTTATTGTTTTATTTATTTATTATTTAATTTATTTTTGGTTCTGATAATAGTGAGGGCAGGGGTACTTTTGTTCATATAGGTAAATCATACATTTAAAAAACAAGGCCATTAATTTTTTTTTAAATTTAAATTTTAAATGCATAATGATGATGATGATGGGAAGGATAATGATTTCAAATGCACATCCTTCACATCAGTTTTGCACACATTAACACATTCTACACATTCTTCAAAAACCATCAACTTGACTCTGCTCGTTTGGCGCTACTTTTGCGACAAATCCTTGCAGGCGACCAAGTGCCACAGAACCCCTTCCTTTCCTAGCTGTGCTGGCTGCATCCTCCCCTCCCCTACACCACCGCAACATTTTCTTGCTGATTTGCATGTGCAGCTGCTGCATTACTTTATCCTTTATGCTTCTCTAAAATGGCCACACAACACACACACGGCTTCAAGTTGAGCGCCTAAAACGCTTCAGTCCTTTGCTCTTACTTTGAAATGCAACATTGAACTGTCAACTGCTGTGCCACACACACACACACTCACAAACAAACACTCACACACACACAAACAAGCACACACACAGCATTCCCCCTCTGCGTTTCTGGCACCTTTTCTCTGTGCATTTGGCATGCAATTTCCAGATGCAAATGCAGAACTAAGTGAGGCCTACAAACAGGCGGGGTTCTAGTTGAGTTTTTAGATTTTAAGTCTTTGCATCTTTTCAAGTTTCAAGTCGCAAGTTGCAAGCTGCATTTTGCATGTTTGTTTGCTGATGTTGTGTCTCTCTTTCATCCTGTGTACTGTGTGGGCTTAGATTGGGGCAAGTTTAATGGCGGCTATAACCCAGAAATTGCATGAATACTCAAGTGCTACCATCTCTGTCTGCCCGCATTTCCTTCGCTCCACCTTCCTCCCGGCAACACTCCAGACACACATTCTGTTTCGTTCCGTTGCAAGTCCAGTTCCACTATCCGACTTGGCCTCGTACATAAATCATCATTGCTTTTGAGCTTGCGTCGTGTCCTCGACGCTGAAGCTGTCCTCGTCCCATACAAACACACATATATATATATATATATATATATTCAAACACACAATCACACACACACAAACACACATACGTACACACGCATAAACTTCGCCTTGCGTCCTTGCCACTTCGCTCGTCCTGTTACCGCTGCCTCGTTTTGGCTTTTTTCATTGCAATGCCTTTTGTTTTTTCGCTTCAAGTAGCAGTTTCTTTTTGGCGCACCCCGAGCTTCACCCGTCTCCACTCCTCTCTCCTTCTCTTCCTGCTGCATGCGTTTCTTGGCTGGTTACTTCCCCCACCACTTTTGGAGTGTCCTTTGAAGTTTTGTTTATGTGTGCGCCCGGCACGGTCGCTTGACTGCTGATATTTTATAGCCTCATTGGCGGCAGTTTCGCATCGGATTTGGCTGCTTTAATTGAGCGTGCAAGCAGAGCCGGAGGAATGTGGCAAATATTCCAGATAAGGCAGAAACACAAGTATATATATACACACAAGTATATATATATATATACATATATATACAAGGGCTACACTTACACTTATGTATACGTAAAAGGGCAGATTACTTAGTTGAGCACATCTCAACAGAGGGTTAAAGAATAAAGTACAAACTACGTCATATTTAATTAGAGCCTGTAATACAAATAGATACTAATCGATTATTTACAAAGTTTGCAAACAAAAACTAATAATTTTCATTGTTCGTCTTCATGATTACAATGTACTAAGTAAATATATCACACCGGTAAAAAAAATGTAATAATAAACAATTCAATTATCAATTGATAATTGTAATCGATGCATGTGGCAATATATTTGCAGTTGCTATATCGATTAACCACATGGTTCAGTGAGATAAGTGAATATGTACTATAAATAAGCAGACAAAACGCTTTAACCTGAGAATAGTTATTTGAAGAGTATTGTGACTGCAACTGAAGCTATATAAATGAAGTATTCACATACTCAAATCAGTGTTTGAGCTGTGAATCGATAAATCAGTTAGCATTGGTTGCATAGACATACAAATACCATGCGAAAAGTTAATGGCTTATCGATATATCAGTTGTTATTAGTTGCCCAAGTATGGACATGTTGCCATATCGATTACTTAGAAGTTTACGCAAGCATTCTTAATCAACTCATTTGCACATTACGATATTAAGTGAGTTGCTACACGTGCCGTATACTTAATATATATATATATGTATATGTATTACGTGTTCAACCTGAGCGTCTATTGCTTTTCGAAGTTGCTTTGACCAAGCAACCTTATTAACAACGCCCGGAGTCTATCGACGGCTTCATTATTATCAGCTTTATCATTTTCCTAATCAGTATCCCATTTCGACTTCGTTTGTCCAACTTTTAGCAGCAACATTGAAATCATATTTTTGCTCGCAAAACAAAAATAAAGATGATAATGATGTTTAATGATGATGACAAGTGTTGTGGATAAAGAATTCCAAAAATGTTAACCAACTCAATAATAATCTGTAAGCTGTAAGCTGCTTTGAGGTGGCGAGCACATTGCATCTGATAGTCCAACTTTTGACGCTGATTAATTTGTGAGTAGCCAAAGAACAGGAGTAAAAGAGAAAGAGAGAGAGACATTCTGGGAAAGAGAGAGAGACTGTGAGAGAGAGAGAGGAGCAAACAGATGCCTGATAAGCATTGAATTTGGTGAGTTTTTGGCCCGATAAGACGTCTTTTGGCGATGGTCGCCTCCGTTTTTCAGCTTATCTTTCATCGCTGTAGAAATATGAGTTTGTTGTCAACATTTTTGCACGTTTTGTGTGCTTTTGTAGGCCCGACTGTTTATTCTCCTACGTGCCTCGCGTTCTCAAGCTTATCTCATTTGATACTGTGCTGCTTTATCAATGCCTCAATTATCACAGTTCGTTCGCTCCCCAGCTACATTTTTAATTGAATTTACTTAGTTATGTTAAAGTTGACTATATATTATAAATAATGAAAATAATTGGTTCTCTTCCATACAAAATGATTTATTCACGACTCAATAATAATTATAATACTGGAAATATAGTTATGGGAAATATAGCATCTTTTTTTAGAAGAAGTTTCTTTAGCTGTAATTTTATTAAGGCAGGCGCAACAAGAAATGGGATCTGTTGCAGTTGCAAAGTGAGCAGCATGAATGTAGAAGATTTCCAAACAACAATTTAAGAAAAAACGTTAAATATTGTGTAAATGTGTATACATGTGTATACATTTCTTAAGCGCTTTTTCACTCTCCCATAGCTTTGCCAAAAACTAACCAATCTCCGAGTTGTACACAATATTACTTATCTTAATTCTGCAATAAAACTTGAAAATTCTCATATAAGGGTCTTAATTTATAGTTTCTTCTGAATTCAAAATCAGAAATGGCAAAATGTTTTTTACTCAACTCGTATGGCTTTAAATATATAATAAAATAATCAGCTGCACTTTTGGGTGGCATATCTCATAAATTTCCTCATCTACAAGCGTTTCGCGCCGTGTGAATTCCCTATTATCAACATTGATAAAAGCAATGCTTATCGTGTGCAATTATTTAACACACTTTTTGGAAATCGACACAGTTTTCAGTAATAAACAACTATGTACAATAGTACAATTATAGCACCCACCTATTGATAACACATATCGCATAACACTATTCCGTCAACTCACTCGGATCGATCGATTTAATTGGCACGCGACAAAATTGTGGCAAGCAGCAGCATCGTATGTCCGCCACTTCAACAAGTCACCGATTCCGATTCCGTCTGCTGTCAAACCAATTTGCCTGAGAACCTTCATTTCTTTTGCTGCTGCTAACCCACTGTCGATAGCATCTAGAATCCCACACACAAACACTGCTATAAGCCACAACCAAAAAGTTGAACACATTTTCATTTCTTTTCAACGCCCGCTCACAAATAAGAACGAGGAGGGGAGGCGGGGCAGAGTGTAACAAAGTTAGAGCCACTCACACAACTGCTGATGAGAAGAGAGTGGAGTGGAGTACGACGAATACGGCACGTAATTTAATAAAATGCCAAAGTCCTCAACTGCACCTTGCATGCCAGACTGACATACAGACAGACAGAGAACGAT
The DNA here is from genome assembly GCA_035044325.1 of Drosophila nr. medialis 2 BK-2023a. Lineage (NCBI taxonomy): Eukaryota > Metazoa > Arthropoda > Insecta > Diptera > Drosophilidae > Drosophila > Drosophila nr. medialis 2 BK-2023a. The sequence continues at coordinate 739,708 of JAWNMH010000410.1, read as the reverse complement.
GGCGACGGCGAGACAGAAGAGAGCAAAAAACGTGACAGGAGGCAAGTGCCGTCAACAACAAACTCACGGCTCACTTGGCGCCCCACGATGCGTCTGCGCTGCCCACAAACACATGCTCAGCAATGTCTGTGTGTGTGAGTGTGTTTGTTGGAAATGGAATTGGAATTGAAGAATATGTGAACATGTATGAAATGAAATGAATGTCCGTCCGTGCGTAGCCAGCAACTGACTTGTAGTAGAGAGGAGTTGCCAAAATTCCCATACTGCCCCAAATGTGGTGAATTATGTGTGTAGGGTTGTGTTTTGTATTCGAAAACGGAAACGGGAACAGCTCCTGCAACTTTGACAAAATTGTCTGGGTGATGATTAATAGTTTCTACAGAAAATGCACAAGCAGCTGAAGTTACGGTTATCCAGTTATATAGTACGACAATAAACTTAATCAACTCCCATCTTAAGTTTAAGAGTTACATAATTGCTTGTTTTATATATATTGGATAAAATAAATAAATATTTATATGCATGTTCATTTCGTGCACTCCTCGAAATATGGAAATTATGTTTCTAAAGATACAGATATATACAATATATAGAAAAATGCATTATATAGGATTATCATATCTATTATTCCATTCGATATACAAAATATCAATATTAAAGTGGATGGATATAATTGCATTTGTAGTTAATTTGGTAGGTTACTCGATGCAAGTATATAATATATATAGACATATACAGTATACAATAAAATTCGCCATATTATAAAATTTATATTTATATATCATTAATTCCCATTTTCAGAGTAAAATCTATAGTATAAGTGTACAAATTTGCCACGTGTCAAATCATATTATCACAAATGTCCAGATTTTTAAACTAAATGCAATCGCACACAAAGTGGTGTTGTTTGGTAACATATAGAAAAAGGGAAAATAGTTTTTGGTAGGATTAGCCGAATTCCACCACGAAAAGCGTTTGGCCATTTTTGGGTCACGTGCAATTTGCTTATTTTTTTTTTGTTATTTTTCTTTTGGTTTTGTGGCAGCCAGGATTACGTTTGTTATCAACTTGCACACTATTGTTGGAGTAACAGGACAAAAAAAAAGAGGGATTTATTTTGACTTTCGGTGCACTTTAGAAGTGAGCAACATTCTGTTATATTTTTCACTAATAAAATCAATATTTTATGCACTGATACATTTGCATATTTATCTTCGTGTATGTAATCACAACAATCTTTAACATTATTTACTATTCGATTACGATGCAACAGCAACGCTCACATTTGAGCTGGTCTTTTATCGATACGCAAGTCAAACATTCTTCACGTAACTCTTTTGTTCGCTGGGCTTCTGGTTTTCTCTTTCTTTCGTTTGCATTTAATGGCGCCCATTTGGCTGCCCCTTCATCTTCCCATTACTGCAGTTTCATTTCGCAATGCAGTAGACTCAGTCCCCACAACTCTCCATCCAATTCTTGCAATGTGACTCTCTCATTCGTACACACACACGCACACAGCAGCAGCAGCAGCAGAAAAAATGCTGATTAACACTTCATTTTGCATGCAAAACTTCAATCACTGACAACAACAGCAGCAACAACAACAACAGCAGCAACAACAACAACGACAATATGAAAATCGTGTCGATGCATGTGCGCCATGAATGTCAACGTAGAGAGAGACGAAGGCAGCAGAGAGAAGGCAGTAAACAAAAAGCAAAACTTAAACCCAACGCAAGCCACCCACAGGTCTGACGAGGAGCACACTGAAAACATTGACGTCGTCCATCCGTCCGTCTGTCCGTCCGTTGACGCCAGCCAGACCATTCGGAGTGCTGCTTTGCGTGCGTTCTCACTATTTTAATACCCCGTCTGAACCCATTGCGTAAAAGAGGTATAATGGTTACACGTAAATGTATGTATAACAGGCAGAAGGAGGCATCTGATAATATTCTTGATCAGCATCAACAGTTGAGTCCTGCTTACATTTGAGTGTGCAACAACAAAAGGAAAATACGCCAATAAAACTATAATACATTTGACAGCTGTTTCAGTTCAGGGTATGTCGTAGCGAGCTCACTTGACTACGGCATTGCTGCTTCTTAACTTTACGCTTTACTCTTATGATTAGCCCTTGTTCATGTGTGTATGAGTGTGTTAGTGTTTTATATACACGCATACATGCATATCTGTATTGGTTTTTATTTAGTTTAAAACGTTTTCACATGTTTTTTACAATATGCGCATTAGTTTTAATGGCAATGGCCAACATGAAAATACTATAAACGTCATTCCTTTGTAACCCACTGCTGCTGCTGCTGCAGTTGCAGTTGCTTGTTGCTCTAGCTGTAGTTTTTACTTGTTTTTTTTTTAAAGTAATTATGGCTAATGCGTAGCACTTGTTGGATACTTATATATTTTTTTTTTTTGTGCAGTGGAGCAACGATAACTGAAGACTTTATTAGACGATAAGAAAATGGCATTTTGTCACATTACATGAGAAATTATATATCGCTCCATCTACAAACATATTATCAGTTTATATTATTCGATTCATTATGTGCGATTTACAGTTTAGAAACTGTCGATAACTAACAATATGTTGTTTATTGTTAATTTATTAATCACTAATCGTTGATTGAATATCGAATGACATTATTCGATCATTTGCTTTGCTTTGCTTTGCATTGTATGTCTATTTAGAGCTGAAACAAAGTAAAAGTAAAAGAGAGCAGAAAATGTCCTTGTCACATCTGGTTTACTATTTTCTTTTACTATTTACATTTGATTTGAATGCAAATTCTTTCTATTCAATGGCAAATTAAATTCCACAAAATCTTTTGCTGGATTGCAAAGGCGGCAAAAAATATAAAAGTAAGTTGAGCAGCGCACACATGTTGTTGTTATTATTATTATTGTCATTATTATTGCTGTTATTGCTGCCGGCGGTTGTTTTATAAATAAACGGCAACAAGCTGCTCGCAGCTCAAGCGCCAACAGAAATAGACAACGAAGGTAATTACGTTGCTGCTACGAGAGCGTAGTAGAGAGGGCAAAAGAGAGATAGAGAGAGAGAGCGCGCTTAACACCACGCAACAAGAAGCAGCACCTTGATACTCCACGGGCAGAGAGAGAGCGAGAGATAACGGTGCTGCCTGCTGTCGCCGACTTTATCATCTCTCTCTCTCTCTCGTTTTCTCTGAGCGAGCATCGTTAATTTTAAGCAATTTTCATTTCATTCGATTATCCACTTGAATTTATGTATTATTGACCTATCTACAAATTTTGTATGTCAATTATATATTTACATATATATGGCGAATAGCAACAGGTGTTTGACTGGGGGAGTTTTTTTGTTGCACACTTTGTGGCCACCATTTTTAAGGTCTTGCTATAATTGCCTCGTAGTCGCATGTGTGCATTTTTTTATCTTTAGCTATTTTTAACTTACTTAAATTGCGCGTGCTTTTTATCGGATTATTTGTTTCTGCTTCTTATGTTTTACTTATTTCTTTTAGCAAAACAGTTGTTTAGCTTAGTTGTTGTCATGCATTGCATGCATATTCACATACATGTGGTCTGTGTGAACGTATATATTATTTATTGCCTTGTGCTTTGAGCCGTTTCGCCTTGCCGCCTGATTTGTTTTGCTAGCCAATCAAGTGTTAAGCGATTTTGATGTGCCTCTTTTTCACTTGCTAACACTGCTAATTGGGCATACACTTCGCCTGCTCTTTCTTCTATTTTAGGCTACTACTAGACAAATATAACACGACATAGAAAATGGAAGTGGAATTTTTGCAAATGTTGCTGTCACATTCTTCTGATGTAAATCACTTTGCTTCGACATTAATCCATCCTGAAAATCGAGATAATTTGGCGATTGTAATATACCAATAGGCATAGATACCAAGTGCTGTTATTTTTCATATATTCATTTTCAAATCAAAAGTATCTTATGTTCCTTAAAACTCGAGAGAATGGAAAAATATATATTTTATATTTTCAAAATTGTTAAAGTTAATATTTCTTGATAATTTGTGTTAAACAATAATTTAGCTGAAAATAATATTATAAAATATATAAGACATCTATGAAATATATCTGTTATGGACAAAGAATTGGAACAAAATTTATTTCCATTGTTAAGGTACTTTATGTTCATAAATTATGTATTTGTTTATTCGTTAGACTTCTAAATCCACTATTAATTTGAACTAATCTGAAATCTCTTATTGAAATGAAAGCGTATTTATCAAAGCATAAAGAAAGCTCAGCTCAGGCCAGCAAAGTTAATCTCAACATATTTATTTATTTATTGTTATTTTTTGCTTGACTTCTTTTCTATATTTATTTATTTGCCGGTGAAAACTTAATTTTCATTATGCACTTATTAATAACTGTGCAAAAAACGAATTAAATTAAATGCGAGTGCAACAAATTAACATAAAACACTTTTCACTTTCCGATTCAGATTCCATGTTAGCAGCAAGTGCTTCAAGCAGTAAATGTAAACATTGCCACATTTTAATATTAATTATACAATTCTACATGTACACAAAAACACACATATTTATAAATGTATGTGTGTATGCATCATTAGATGGACTCTGGGATGTGGGGAATACCCCGTTGGGCAAACAGCAATCAATAAACATTACAACAACTAACAATAGCACAGAGAGCAACAAAAATGTTCGACTAAAAGCCACTCAACTAATAAAATAAACAAAAACAAGGCACAAATGCATGACAAACAGTGAATGTGCCTGTGTGTGAGTGTGGAAAGGGAGGAGGAACAGTTTGCGTTAAACTTGCACATTTTGTTTGCGTTGTGTTTACAAAATACGCAGCCTAGAGAGAGAGCGAGAGAGAGAGCGGACCTAACAATGTAATCCACAAACAAACACATGCTTACAAATTTATAAACACTCACACACACACAAACACAGCAGGAAGCTCACAATGAGCAGCGGCGACGTCGACGGCGGCGTTGGACGACATATTATCGATCGTTAGGCTGAGGCAATCATCAAGAAGAAGAGGGAGGAAGGGAGAGCGCGCGGAAGAGCGTTGACGTGCTCAACTTAACTCACACAAAAACACACGCACACATATGCACCCATTTTATGTGCAAGCACTGCATACAAGATTTCAGTGAGTTTTTGTTGTTGTTGCTGCTCTTGCTGAGTAAAATGACATATTAACACCTAATTGCGGCAAACGACGAATGAGAGAGCGAAAATAGCGCAGCGCCATTTAAAATAAATGGAGAGCCATACAAATGTGTTGTTCTTTTAATTATTGTTGTTGCTGTCGGGGGCAGAGTGTGAATGACGTAGAAAAGCTTCAAAACTACAAGCAGCTTTTAAGTTGTAATACAGCAGACCCCCTCCTCCACCATGCCTCTTCCAGTGTAACTACAAATGGCAAGCGACAACAGAAACAGAGAGAGAGAAAATATACAAAAAACATGTCTTGTTAAAGTTAAATGGAAATCGAAATCAAAAGTTTCGACACAATGAAATTATTTCCATTTTCGATCGACTAACTTGTTTATTAGCTTGGTGTAATATAACAACAATCAGAAAAAAATATAATAAAATGAATGAAAAACAATAATTATTAACTTTTATGCCACAAAAGGCGTTTATTTTAAAGGTTCTCACACATTTTAATCATAAATAGGAAAATGCATAATAATTTGTGACATTTTGTGATAATTGAATGCGGGCAAAAGTGAAACCATTGCATGACATGGAAAGAAAGAGAAATGGAGAAAGCGAGAAATGGAGAATGGGATGGACATGTCAAGCTGGTATCTCAGAACTACAGACAAGGGAGAGAAATTCAAAAGTCTACTATTGAAGGGTGTTCTCTATAGCAATATCTAAATGTTTCGCAAACAATTGATATTTCAAGACAAACGCTTCTTTGAAATTAACATTATAATTTAAAAAATATTGTTATTTTGTTCATAATTTGTTATGGTTTAATGCTGAAAGCGAGATATAAACGCAATCCTCTTTCATTTCGAAATATATATTGTACTTTGAACTCGTGATCAACCGATAAAGTTCTTTCGACAATAGTTAACCGACTTGCTTTAAATATATGTTGAAATAATTGTAGTTCTTAATGTCGGCTCCTCATTTAAGGACAATTCCTAGTTCTAGAAGCGACACTTCACTGCGTAGACTTTTCTCTACATAATAGTAAAAGTATTTGTATCTATTTCTTGACAGCCTTAAAATGGGCAAAACTATAAAATGGCTTTCCAAAAGGAAGTTAGCATTTATCTCCCTAAACCCTGACAGACAGAAATTTGGCCTGTTACGTGTGACACGTTTCACACGAGAAGCAGATAGACATTGTGATAGATTCGGGTAGGGATGGCTAGCGGTGGGGAAGGGGAGGGGAGCCAAGGAGGACCACACAGGACTTCCTTTAACGTGCGCTTCTGCTGCACAATCAAACACAAACACTCATTAAAAAGTCCTTCAATAAAGGCTTCAGCTTACAATATTTCAACCACGACAAATTTTATCCCTACACCGGAAATGTTTCGCAGACAGAACGAGAAAGAGAGATAGAGCGCGATAGAGACAGACAGAGATAAAAGGAGAGAGAGCGAGCAAGAGAGCTCCCGTCCAGTTGAGCGCATTAAGCAGAAAACCAAACAAACAAGTAACAACAGCAACAGCGAGCCCAAAGGCTTGTTTTCCCATCTTCGGACCCACCACACCCCACCCTGCCCCACCCAGCAGGAACGCAGCAACACCCTCTCCACAGACAATATAATAATAACAGAAAACGATGCAGAAGCAGAAAGTAAGAAAGAAAGAAGGAAGCAGCAAAACGTCAACTGGAAATAAATGGCAAATAAGTTTTTTGTTTTTATTTGCAGTCAGCAGACACGAAGGACACTAACGTACAATCCACCCCACTCCACTCAACACCCCCTCCTTCATAATTTCTCCCCTCCCCAACCCAATGCTTGCCCTGTCAGCGTAAAAGTGCAACTTATTTACTGTTTCCGCGTCGTTGCCGTCATTGCCGTCGTCTTCGTCTTTGTCGAGGTCTGCCTGGGCAATGGATGATAGACACCCAAGGAGCAACTGGCAGCTGCAAGGAAGGCCGACAATACTCAGAAATAGGAAAGGTCACACACAGTTAAGCTGCTATTCATATATATTTATACATAGCCTTGATTTCCCTGTTAGTTCCCCCCTGACGGAGTGTGACCCTTTTACAAGTGTAAACTCCTCGCACGTTTCGCGATTAATTACATAACTCAACTGTTTTAAAGCCAAATTCTTTACTTTAAATGGATTCCATTATAGTTAACGGGTGAGTGGCAGAATTACGCTCGATTTAAGTAAAAAAAAATTAAAACATAAAAAAGTTATAACCACTTTTCTGCGAATAGAACCCAAATGAATGACACTAATTCAAAAATTACAAATAAATAGCAAAATATTAAAATATTTGTAAAATAAATGGTAATGAAGCACTTTTCTCTGCGCAAGAATGATTAAATATAATTTTTTCCTTTCATCTTAATTAATTGTTTCTAAATATTGTTTAGTCTAATTGGGTATACATCAGTCTAATTGGGTTTTTTCGCAAGTTATATTCGCAATCCATGCAACAAATTTTTCACCATTTTTTGCAATTTATATTTAACTCTCAGAAATTTTTGAATTGTTTTTTTTTTTCAGTTTAAATATTAGATTTTGTTTTTGGTTTTATTAAATCAAATATATTTTTTTAATTTTTCTGTGTCGACTGATATTAGTTGGCATTAAATAAATTAATAAAAAACACTTTTTCTTCCCCTTTTTCTTTGTTGTTTTGTCGGCCCTAGCCCGCTCTTATGTACAGGGTATTAAATCCAAATTACAAACAGCAATGGAAAAGGACTTGGCAGCAATTTCACTTACAGTTGCAGTTTCGAGTTATTGTTGTCGTTGTTGTTGTTGACTTAAAGTGGCGCAAACACTGTGTGTGTTTATGTGTGTGAAATGCGAGGGGACAGCTTTGCCACTTGCCACACGCCACACACACAGTTGCACACGGTTAGTGAGCAGCGCGGAAAGGAGAATGGGAAAAACACCTCGCCAAGGTAACAACAACAAATGTGCCGTGTTTACCGCCGCCCCCCGCGTGTCCTTCAGTTAAAACTGCAACTGACTGATGGGCGTGTCAGTAGCGGGCAGAAGCATGCAACAGTTAATCATTTATGTATACGTTTGTGGCAAGGTGTGAAAAGGGTCGTCGAGTGCTTGCAAATGATATAAAAAAAACAGACCAGAGCAGAGCCGCGCACAGAAGAGCAGCGCATCAGACCGATAAGCCCCTCCTTCCCCCTCCAACCACCTTGACGAGAGGAGCTTCGAGAAAGGGTATTAGCAAAAGCAGGTCAAGGGTTCCCGTTTCCCGGAAATTGGTCAGCATTGTGCGTAATGAATAAAGATATAACACAGCTCAGGTGTTGCAACAACTGATGACCATTTTAAATGCTTACTTTGCATATGCAACTTGTTAGAAATTGAAAACAGCAACTGTTTTTTGGCAAATTTAATAGCCACTTTTTACTTTTTACAGCTAAATCAGCTCGGCTCAATTTTAGCAAGAGGTTGAAGAGATCAGTATGAATGGAACCCTTTCAAAATTATTATTCACTTTTAGTAAACACATCAAAAAAGAAATCAAAATTTCAACACATATCTGCACATATGCCTAGTAAATTACAAAACTAAAAGTTTTCAACTGAAAAACGTTGAGCTCCACGAAAATACGAAATGCGAAAATATATTTCCAGAAAAAGTTGAAAGTTTCTATCTATATGGACATAATTAATACCCCTAAACCAAAATTATCAATAAGCGTATTCATTTTCACATACTGAGTCAAAAATTTTACTGAATAATCCAAAAATGTTTATTTAATTTGAAAAGATTGAAAATTGATTAATTTCGTTCTTCGATAATTGAAAAATTACTTTTCCCAAATTGTATACCATTATATATATGTGTATTGCTTTCATATTTTGTATATTTTCATATGAATCACATTTGCAGATATTGACAAAAAGAAAGCTAATTTCTACACTGAATTGCTGGCAGCCATTTAAATATGGAGTATGAATAATTAACCCGAACTATATCAACTGTGTCATCTAGCACACACTTATATATATTGATGCTTATAAAAGGGGAAGTCCGTGCTCCACTTTGTATGGCACATCAAACTGAATTCATGATTCATGTGAAATTTCTAGTTCAAATAATCCAAGTGCCCACTAACAAAAATCCCCATTTGGGCCAGCACCAATAGCTTACCAATCCAATAGAAACTAAACACAAAACACCCCCACCACCTCCCCACACATCCATGATAACCATTTGGCACACACTTACACTACTATCGACCTACACACACCTAATTGATATGCCGCACGTAAAGTCAACAATCAAGAGGCACGACAACTAAATAGCAGTGGGGGGAAAGAGGAGTAACTAAGGGTATATATTATATATAGGGTTATCCCACGAACCCGGCTCCTCCCTCCGCTTTAAGAGACCTTGGCCACAGGTCATAAGAAAACGGACACCACCCTGGGGATTTTGATGTTTTTGTGCCGAAATTATATATTTTATTATGTCATTTGACTGCTACGCAAAACAGAGATACAATAAGAAGAGTAAGCGAAAGAAAAATAATGTTAACTTAACAGGCAGTTACCCCTCAATCCCTTACCACGCCGTAAGCTATAAATCAGCAACATTTTGAAGGAAAAAAAAGGATGTAAAGGTAAAGCAGCTGAAGCTATTCTGACGCACTCTGCCGCAAATTGAGGCACTGTGAAGAGCCACTATGGGCGAAACGTCACCATTCTCTGTTGCTCAGAAATTCCAGACCACTATCAGACGTGCTCCAGTATTTGTTTGCGATTATTTCGTTTATTGTACGTCTTCAAGAGTACGGGAATAATTCCTCAACAGCACAAAATAGATCATAAATAATTGCAAATAAAAAACTACAAAAATATGGCACTTTACTTTATGGCAACAAAACATGAACTTCTACCCATTGTGGAGTGGTTGGCAAAGGGGAGACAGTGTAAAGCTCTGCTGGTCGTAAGTTTTATGACTTTCGACTACAGGATATTAAGCAGATCAGAACACTAGAGCACTAGCCAGATTTTCTTTGACTCTGTGCATGTGTGTGTGTGTTCAGTAGGGCATACATACAGCAATTTTCATTCCTTTTCGAATTGCAAAAAGATTTTCTCTTGTACACCCTGTAAAAGTATTTCAAAAAGAGTGTTGTGAAAACTTGAAATATTTGTTTGAAGAAATAATAATGTGGATCAATTCGACAGCGTAGATAATTTTTAATGTTTATGTTTTTTTCTGTTATTTTATTAAGATTTTTGTATTTTTTATTATTGTACATTTGACATTTTAAATTTTATGATTTTATTATTTAGTATTTTGTAATTATTATGTTTTATCTAGAAGAGGTCTTCTTTAATTTTAAAGACCGATTATGAATTAATTTTTGAGATAAAGAATATACAAAAATGTTGAGTGAACATATACAGGGTATCTTTTAGTTAATCAAGCTCAGCCTGAGCACTTTTCGTTTTTTTTTTATCATTTTGATTTTTGTGCGAAAAAGGATTTGGCACATGGCGAAGGGACAAACCGCCATGACAGATGTTTTTTTGCCAGCAGCCACTTGAGGGATGCAAGCGAAAGAGCGAAAGCGAAGCATGACAACGAGGAAGGCAGTTACAAAGAGACATAGAGACAGAGCGAGAGCCAGAGAGAGAGAGAGAGAGATAGAGGCAGAGCGAGAGAGATAGAGAACACGCATACGTATTTTTGGGCTGCCAAATTGTTTTATGTGTCCATCGATAAAGTAAATCACTTCCCTTAACATTTATTTCGTTTTCAGTCTTCTTGCTGCTGTTGCTGCTGTTGCTGTTGTTGCTCTGGGGTTTTCCTTTTGCAAATAATTTGCTGCGTATTTTTACAAGGGTTCGCCTTTGTGTTTGACTTGTTCGACTTTTGTATGCTTAATAAATGTGTATACATACAACGTATACACGCATATTGGCAAATGTCTGTCCGTTGCTTAATGATTGGAGCAGTGCGACTGTTGTCGTAAGTTGCTTTATTATCATTGAGAAAGGTAAATAATCTTTTTTTTCACAATAGAAACATAAGTTCTAGTGTGAACAATGGTACGCAATCTTTTATACTCCGCACCAATTAAATTTGCTTAAAAATTGTGTAATGAAGTTGTGCAAAAGTATTTAGCACCAGACTATAAGTTTATCTCAGAAAGTGTATCTCGAATTTTTCAAACTAGCTGAAGGCAGAACAGATATATTATTATACATTAGATTAGAATAATCTTCGATATCTCTAGAACATTCTTCCTTGATTTACATTAACAGGTTTGTGCAAATAATTCATATAAATCATATAGCTGAAATAAATTTGAGGTTTCATTCCTGTTATTTGACTCTTAACAGAAGTGGACGATGTGAGTAATTTTATTATTATAATCTGATTGCATTTTAATACTCCCAGATATTATATATAATACTTTACATTTTGAATCATTTAATACATTTTAAACCAATTGTATGAAATTGATTCATGTATTTGTAATAAAGGTTTTGCAACTGACTTTGACAACAATTTAAGTTATTAGAAGAACAATAAATATTCGCTTTTGCGTTGGCAACTCTCATCTTCAAAGTGCGCATAATAAATAAGAAAAACTGGCACTTGCACTCACTTAACTATTCATAACTAAGAGACACACACACACACACACACACCCAAAAAACACTGACGAATTTAAATAATTCAAGGAAAGAAATTCGCAAAAGAAAAAACAAAAAGGCAGAGAATAAGTTAGACAAATTTGAAGTGCGAAGCGGAAAAACCACAGAAACCCAGAAGCTTACATTCTCGTGCAGCTGTGTGTGTGTATGTGCGTGTGTGTTTGCCCAATATTGCAGCACATGACATAAGCTAGAGGCAGGCGACACAGTGTGGCAGGTGGCATGGTTCAAGCGGGGTTTGCGGCCCAATCGCGCTCGCAAATTACAATTTTCGAGAAATTAAAATTTTATAAGCATAGTTTAAGTGTGTTTCCGTGTAGAGAGCGATAGATGGCGACACCAATATTAATATTTACAATGGATTGTGCTTAAAACTAGAAAAATTCTCATATATTCTCAATCAATCGATTATTTGCCTTCGCTTTATGCAAAACTAAACACCAAACATTAAATTACTAATAAAAATACAAAAACAAAGTTATAATGATTAAAGAATTTGAGGATTGAGGCTAGCAAACTGAAGAAGAAACTTCAAAGATATCAAAATATTACTCTAAGAAACTTCTCGGGTACGCCTTAGTATGTTACCAACCCTTAAATCCATAGGAACTTAACAGTGCCTTCTGAAAATATGAAATATGAAACAATACGGGCAATTAATTTATTAGATAGTTTTATGGAACTATCGTGGCTTTTGACCTTTCGCAAAGATTTGAAATAATTATGTGAAATTAGTTAAGAACAATTTAAAATTGTTGTTGGAGTTGATTAGTCTTGTCAGGTTCATTGTAGCTACAACATTTACTGACTTCTCTGCTCTGACAGATTGTAAACAAAGATTATAAAAAACGTTTTCCCATTTTTTATGCTTTCAGGCTATAATAAACCAATCGAATGCTGGAGCACAGTTACTATTTATTTAAATATTTATATTTAAGTAGCAATAACTCCTCATTTATGCCAGGGAATGAGATTAATATTTGGAAAAATGGATTGAATGGACATCTGAATTGTGCTTGTGCATGGGTTCTACCAATAAGAACCAAATGTATATCAATATTTAATAAACTTTTTAAGTTTACGATTTAGTTTGTCTAAAATTAGCTCATTTGGGTAGCTTTCTTTCTCTTATTCTCTCTTAAAGTCTTGCTCATCGACATTTTATTGTTGTATTCTGTGAAACATATGTGCACATACATATGTATAAAAAAATACGTATAATATTATGCAATTGCTTTATCTGCTATCTGCTGCTGCTGTCGCTGCTGTCGCTGCTGTCTTCCTACTGCGACATTACACCCGCACACGCACACGCACACACAGACGCACACACTTTTATACGTACATAAAGATCCGGAAATTCGCAGACATATTCACATCCAAGTTGCAAGGCAAAACTTTTCTCATTTCTGCGTATTGCCTCCCCCTCCCCCTCCCCCCACGCTATCCTTTTCCTTACCATATCCATTCCTTTTGCCCTTCTTTTTTATTTTTTCTACTGTCAATGAGTTGCGGCGACCACTAAAATGTATAATTGAAAATTCTACGCCCACATTACGACTTAAGAAGTAAACGGAACGAGGAGGGGGCTGTTAGGGGAAGACAACCACCAAAAAAGGTCCCCAGTTGCTTCTAGGGCCAGGCAATAAACAGAGCGAAAGCAACAGCCACACTTGAAGAAGACAGCTGCAGAGAGAGCGAGCGAGAGAAAAAGAGACAGAGTGGGTGTGTGTGGTAGGGTTGGGGGGGAGGAGGAGGAGATAAAGAGAGGGAGAAGAGAGTGCTGCCAAGTTTGCGGTTTTCTTGACTGCCGTTTTACTTTTTACCCCTGTCCCGCCACGAGCTCTATTTAGTGCCCACCTTGACCAAAGTAGAAGAATGAAAGCTTTTTTTCTCTCATTTTCATTTCCTTTTTTCATACTTATGTATTTAGTTTTAATTTTTTGGTCGACGTCGCCACGCACTGTTTCGCCTGCTGCTGAGTCTTCTTCTTGTTCGGCTGCCTTTTCTGCTGCTTCTGCTTGTTGTAAGCATTGTATGCACTTTTCGCTGCAATTTGTCGAAAAGTTTTTACGGGTGCGCGTAAAGTTTAACCATAACAGATTTCTTTTGCCGTCTATTTCTTGAGAACGCAACTTCCCATGCAACACCCACACCCCCCAGCAAGCCTCCACCAAACCTCCATTAGCTCATCATGGCAGTTAGCAAACGGTAAAAGAAAGAAACTGAATACCTAATTTAACCAACTAAATCCGTTTTATTCGACCATATTTGCATTCTTTGTAGCGTAACCAAATCATAAGATTTTATTGTTTTTTTTTTTATCGAGTTAAAGGCTGGTTTAAGTTTGTGATCTAAATTAATATCTGAGGTTTAATTGAAGATGTAGCATTTAAAAAAATATAGCATTCAAGAGGTTGTTCAGTTTGGTAGAACAGGCATGTTTGTAGGAAGTGGTTTAAATAAAACGCAACCCTTTACAATAATTAATTACAGCAGAGAACAACGAGAGAGATTTTGTTATCGTTTGACTTTACATGATCAAAACGATTATCATATGCTCTTGAGGCATATCATTATATTCATGCTTGAGCTCGTCGCATGCTTTAACTGAACTATTAAACAAATCGAGTCAGAGAGAACTATATATTAGCGTTTCCCACACAGTGCAAAGAACTGAAATTACTTTTCAAAAATGGACGACAATCAAGTAAGTATATAATATTAATTGTATATTATTTTATTTTGTTATATCGAACAGCACGCACTTAAGCAATTATAATTTCAAAAATCTTGTGGTTTTTACAAAGGTGATTAAATTTCTACATTTTTAGAAAAAATGTGATTAATTACTATTTATTTGAATTGAGAAGTAACCCGATGGTGAAAGGCAGTTTCTACAACTCTCTGCATATTTACTCTGCATATCTATTTGGCCCATCTCTTCTAACTTTATCGAACATCAGATCAGATCTCGGCAAATAGTAACAGAAACATCTAATTATTACTTAAAAATCATTAATGCTCAGTCTGTTCATGACCTGATTCATTCCCTTTTCTTCGCATAAACAGGAAGCGAACAATCGAATCACGAACTCGATTCATGGTCGAAGTTGCACATGTCGAATTCTGAGAATTCAATTGAAGTAATTAATTGAATAAGTCAGACAGATTGCATTAATAAGTGCATCATGTTGATTTGTCAGTTTTTAACTAGAAATCAATGAATGCAGTAAATTAATATAATGTTATATATAATATAATATTGATTAATATTCACAATTTCAATTTAGAATTTGACTCACCGTGGTTTCGTTAGTTTTTTCATATCCATGTCCCGCTGGTGTTGTTGTGGTTGTTGTTGTTGAGATTGGTTTTGCTCCTAATGCCCCTACATGAGTGCCTCAGTGGGGTTTTTGGGGGGTGAGGGGAGGGTGGGGGTATAGTGTAGAGGGGGACTAATCCAAATGCTAATGCGTGGAAGCAACAACAATTCCTGAGAATTTGAGAAGAACTGCGACGACAAATGGCGCCGAGTTGCTCCCGTTAACTTTTGACCGTTGGTGTTGTTGTTTTTCTTGTAGTTGTTGTTGTTGTTGTAATTGTTGTCGGTGTTGTGATGCTGCTGCTGCTGTTGCGGGGAAGGAGCTGACGTTAGCTGTTGGGCACCGCATGAGTTGTTCTTCTTCTTGTTGTTGTTGTTTAATGTTGGCAGGTTGCTGGCTTAGTTGTTGTTGTTTTTGTTGATTTTGTAGTTGTTTCGTTAACATTTAACAATTTAGATTTTTATATAATTTTTTATTTGTAATTTTAATAAATTTTTATTTATGAGTAATATTGCTCGATTTTCTATGTTGATTGAGGTTTTTGTTGTATATAAACATATTCATATATATATAAGGATATTTATATATATATATACATATATATATATATATATATATGTGTGTATCTTACATTTTTTGGAATTTTTGTTTTTTATTGATGTTGTTGTTGCTTAAGCACTTGGGCGCATATAAAAAAATGTGTTTTTCTTCTTTTTTTTAATTTACACTTGTTATATATAAAATTTTAATTATTTTCTGTCTCCTTTTTTAAAGTAAATTTTCTAAAGTAATTGCGTTGGTTTAATATTTTGTAAGCAAGCTGATAATTTATTTTTATATTTATTTTCTTCGTTGTTATAAGAAATGTATGTATATTTGTATGTATAAATTTATATGTATATATATATTTAATGTTTATTCTAATAATATTTTAATGATTTGATTGCATCGTTAGAATTAACGCACTTTTATAAACTAATTAGCCGAATTTCGTTGGCTGCTGCTTCTTCTTATGTGTTTGTTATGAATGTATATATAACGGTAAATTGTATATATATATATAACTATTGGAAGGCGTATTTGTATAGGCTTTATGAAGTTGTCGATTCATAAATGTTATGCGTTTGTTATTTTCTTTGTTAAAGCTAATGGCTACGAATTTTAATGTGTTTTTTCGTTATCTTTTAATTTTAATTTTGTTCGGTATTACTTCTATTTTTTGTAATTTATTTATTTATTGCTTTTTGTTGAGGCGATTTAAGGTTTAATTTATTTAGGGGCTGTAAATTAAAATTTATAGTTAGATTAAATACAGCAATAATTAAGTGTGCCCAGCTTATCAAAAGTTCGTCATACCGAAATTGTACAACAAAAAAATCACAGAACAACAACAACTATATCAAAAACCAAGGACAATGATCTCTATCACACTCAAACTCTATTTTTGCTCTTTGCCTGTCTCTCTTTCTCTCTCAACAGCTGTTATGCACATTCAGACGAATGTCAACACACACACACATGCACACAAGCGAATGTTAGTTTTGCTGCCGTCATTTCTTAACAGCTGTTGATCACAACTGCATTTACAGAGTTGCCAACCACAATGTAAGCAGAAGAGGAGACGAGGAGTTGCCAACGAATTCGAAGCAGCAGCTGCGATTTTTTCGAGTGCGCGCTGATGGAAAAACAGCAGGTGTTAAATAATAAAAACCAAAAAACCTAAAAGCAACAACTATATGTAATAAATTTATAAGTACATTAAATTCGTATGTATTTATTTGAGTGTGTTTGTCGGAGAGAGCACGGAAAAATTGCCCACGCTCATTTGTTTTTGTAGTATTTCATTCATTATGCTGCGAGCAGTTGTTGCTGCTGTAGGCATAGGCAGCCCAAAGGGCAACGCACGCATAACCGTTTTTTCTTCTTTTCTTTTTTGGCGTTTGCTTTTGTGCTTACAACAACAGCATTGAGAGCGCCATGGTGGCAGTTCCGTTACGTGCGAGCGAGAGAGATCGATTAAGCGCCAAGTGCCGTTTTGAAAAATGTCCAACAACAACAGCAACAAAAAATACAACTCTACTTTGATGAAGTCAATGCGCATTTCACTTTTTCTCTACGGTTTTTTTCTGTGGTTTCTTGTTGTTTTTTGTCTTCTTTGCGAAAGCGAAATTTTTATTTTATGCTGCTGTGGTTTGTTGTTGTTGCTAACTCTTTAATTAATTTGCATAACATTTGCAGTCGTCGCAGAGATCGAAAGAGTCGCCGAGCGAACGATTGAGCGAGATAATAAAAATATTTCGCATTTATATATATGCATATACTTGTGTGTTTATGTATGCATGTATTGGTTGGTCAAAAGGGGTCGGCAGGGGCGCGGCGGCGTTGCTCTACTTGCGGCGACGTTGTCGGCGGCGGTAATTTTAACGCGGCGTTGTTGCTTTCGTTGTTGTGATTTTGTCACAAATAATTAATAAACACAACATACTTATTTTATTTGCATATACTTTTGCCTTTTGCATTATTTTATTTTTACATATATATTTACTTTGCATGAACTTCTGCACTTATTGCACATACACTTTTATAATTTGTAAAATATATATTTATTTCGCATGGCGTTTATCCGTTTGACGGACGCGTGAAGATGGAAAAATGTTTAACGATTTTCGCTATCGCTCTATTTTCTCACATCTTATGCGGCGCGACGACGTTCTGTTACTGAGAAATAAAAACTGTAAGCACTGGCGCCAACTGCTAACCGGGTCTGTTAAGTGTGTTGACAGAGAGACGAAATGTTGACTCAAATTGTGCATGTTAAGCAGAATGTAATTTAACAGGTGGTGCTCGCGCTCTGCTAAATTTTGCCTTGAAGAGAGACAGCGACTGAGTAAAACGGCGAGAGAGCCCCAACTATGTTAACTATAATTATATACTCTTAATGACGATCATTTGGCATAATTTCAATATTATTTTATTATTTTTATTTCTGCTGTTATTTTGCATAATATTTTTTATAACAACATATGTTGACTACTTTGTTTTGTATTGCCGCGCACTCCACTTTGTGCGCTCTTTCACTAGCAGCTACTGTAAAATTGTGAATGAATGTTTGAGAGCGGCAGTCACGTAAAAAATATAAATTGAGAGAAAGAGAGCGCACGCCTGACGTTTTCGCCTGTTGTTTGTTGTTACTTTTTCTAGTTGTCCCTGTGAGTGTGTGTGTCGTTGTGTGAGTGTGTTTGTTGTTGCTGCTAGTTAGCGCTAGTGTTGCCAATGCATTGGAATCTGAAACCGTGCGAAAATCAACAACAAATGCTTCTTATGTTATGCGATTTTTTGTTATTTGTTTGTTTGTTGTTGTTTTTGTTGGCAGTTTTCTTGTAATGTGGTTTGCTGTTATTTTGTAATTTTATGGCATGAATCAATTTGTTTTGGATCATCATGCATACATTTAAAAATATGTACTTAAACAAAATATTATAATTAATTATTATTGTTTTCTTCGCATTAGTCTGGGAATATATTTCAAATATCAATTTGGTATATCTTTTTAATGTGCATTAACTGATCTTTTTAATCGCCGATATTTTCAGATTTAACATTTTGGCAAATGTTAACAAGTCTGAATGTTATTTCACTCAATGCTATTTTGTGTATAGTTATTGATGTGTCCGTTCCAAACAATTAAATTCTTATCAGAATACGTGATATAGTCGTATGTGTGTGTGTGCGTGTGTTCCACGCCTAATCAAATAAAAGCCGAAATGCAAACCAGGTAAAAGGCAATAAGAATAGCGAATGGCAACTGTTCTTAAGTCAATATAATATTGTTAAAAACAAGAGTTTGAGTTTTTCCAACTAAAATTTTATATTAGACAAAAACAAATAAATCTCACACACACACACACACAGTAATTGATGAGAGTGTTGTGTGTTTTTGAGAGAGAGCAGTAAGAGCGGCTTGTCTGACATTTGACGTTTGTTTGTGCGCTTTGCACATTCACAATAAGCGCGCGAATCGCGCATAGCAAATTAAAATTAAAAAGGCATCTACAAAAAATTACACTTCAAAATGAGACGCAATGAAATTAAGAGAGCGAGAGCGAATTGACAGCAGATATCAAGAGGGAAGGGGGGGGGAGTGACTGTTGACGAACTTTTGACTGGTCAAACATTTGTTTATAATCAATGTTAACATGACATTACTCACCTTTTGTTGAACTGCAAAACACATAAAAAGAGTTTGTGCGAATTATACAAAATGTTTAAACATTATTTAACACAAATACTATTGCACTAGTATAGACTGTGACGAGACAAGACACACACACAGACACACACACACACACCGACGCGACATGCTGCTATTTTTTTTCTTTTTTTGGTTCTCTTTTCTTAACACAGTGTTGTATAGCAGCGAATTATGGCTGTGTTGTTGTTGTGCTCGGCGCGGCTGTTGCCTTTTACACTTTTAAAATGTGTACGTATTTTTTATTACATTTTAATCAACAACAAACACAAAAAAACGCACGTAAACTGCAGTCAAAGTCACACACACAGTTTCACATTCACACACACATACATACGCTCGTACGCGTACTAAGGCTCACACACACTCACTCACACAAACACACACATGAGTGGGGCACGCACACACAGCAACTAGTAAATTCTGCGACACTTACGAAAAAATTATTTCTTTTTTGTTTTTTTTTTAAGTGTGTGTGTGTGTGTTGCTTAAATTAAAAATTTGAATTGCTAATAACACTGCACATACTTTGGCATATTCAGCCAGCTGACGCTTTTGGCTGGCAATTGTCGTTTGGTAGTTAATTTTAATGCGTTTTTTTGGTTTTAAATCGAATTAATATAAAAATTTTGTTGCGTGTTTTGCTGTTGTGTGCAACGAGTTTTTTTTGGTACTGTGTGACCGAAGAATGCGAATAATTCAACAGCTGTTTCCGCACCAAAATCTGGTCACATGAAATCTGTTAAAATTATTCATAAAATTGTCACACCTTTTTGCGATAACAACTCGATAAATGCTTTAGTTTGAATACAACAGTGACATTTTAAGTATTACAGATCATGTTAAGTTATTACTTATTCGTTGTGGCCAATAACAACAAACACCGCAGCATCAACATTATTTGAGCGAATTATTCAATTGCCGAGCAGCAACAGTTGTTTTCAATGTAGGCTGGTATGCTGGTCGCGGTGCAGTTGCAGGGAAGTTAATGTGTAAGCATAAGTTTATTAAATACTTCATTCAGACAAAAAAATATTTAACTCAACAAAAAATTTACATTTTAAAAGAAAACGTTTATTTTGATGGTGACTTTCAAATCGGTAAAATTACACATTTCCGTTACTTAATTTATGTATTAACTTTTTTTAGCTTTTAAATAAATTCAAAACAACGCTGGCAATAAGTAAATATTATTTTTCGGCATATTGTTTATTGCACCATCTTAACAGCGACATTTGCAGTAAAATGCTTTTAAGATGTTAATGCAGCTGTTAATATAGCTAATGTTGCTTTTAATGATGCTTGATTTATTGCGTTCCATTGCTGTCTCAACAATGTATTTAAATTATTTGTATATTTCTAGCAAATATGATCCATTTGAGCTGTCAATTAAAATCAGTTAGAAAACAAAATTCAGAAACATGAAAATACTTCTAATAACTGCGTGTTTTTCCTCAGCGGTCTTAACATTGACATTTGCAGGCAATGTTATTGCAATGTTGTTTGTTTTGTCAAGTTTTGTTTTGAACGTTTGCCATCGATTGAATAATAACAATAACAAATGTTGATGTGAGGCTTGTGTCAAACATTTTCATTTGAGATATTAAGTAAAAATGTTGCAAACAGCCAACAAACTGAGTAACTTATTAAATACGCTGGGCCAACGCAGTTCTTGGCGCGCATTGCATGTGAAAAAATGGGAAATTTATCAGGTGAGTAGTTCAAATTTGCCAAAAGAACAAATTATGGTAATTAGTTGTAATAGCAATGCTTTCTGGTGCTGGGCGTGCACGAGTCAGCGGATCAGGAGACGGTGCGTCGTGCCTATTTGGATTTGGTGAAACGCGTCCATCCGGATGCGGATTCCGAGGAGGCGAGTAACGAACGCTTCCAGCAGGTGGACAAAGCCTTTCGCATGCTGCAGGAGAAGTTCGCCAAGAGTCGTCGCAACATCAACGACGAGGATGATTCGCCGTTGGATGAGGAGCAAATGGAGTTTGATATTAGGCATACGGCGCCGCAGCATCGTCAATATTTATCGAATGAGGGCATTGGCGTGGGCACACCCAGCCAGCGCCAGAAGCAATATCAACAGGTGCGCGCCATGAAGGCCCAGCAACGTGTCCTCGAGCATCGCATCGATAAGGCAGCGGCTGGCGAGGATGCACTGATGTGCAAGGGCAAGGGAGGCAGCTATTATGGCAAGCATGCCATCAAAACCAAATATGGCATTGATCGGGTCGTCGAGGATCTCATTCAGGAGGCCATGTCCAAGGGTGATTTCAATAATTTGGTTGGCGCTGGGAAACCACTGTCCGCGGCCCAATCCCAGAATCCCTATTTGGACTTCACCACGCACAAGCTGAACAAAATAATGCTGGACAATGGTTTTACGCCCGAATGGATAACGCTGGGTCGCGACATCAGGGAGGCGTCCGCCGAGCTCAAGCAGCAGGTGCGCACGGAGCGCACCTATTACGGTGAATGGCCTTTGACGCATCCCGAGCAGTTGGCCGCCTGGCAATCCTTTGTCCAGTCGCACACGGAGCAGGTGCAGCAGCTGAACAAACTAATCGACAAGTATAATCTAATTGTGCCCATTCTGGAGAATCAATACTTTCGCCTGCGTTTCGACAAGCTGGCCGAGCGCATCTTCATGGAGCCGCATCTGCCACGCAACCAGAAGCGTTCCCAGCACACTGTCCACAGCGGCAATAGCGCCCAGCCGGCTGAAAGAGGCTTCATGGTCAATCTCTTCTCCATGTTACTGTAGGGCAACGGAATAGTGACAATTTGTACAATATGTGATATTAGCCAATTTGTGTTATATATGCCGAAATAAAGATTGTTACAGGGGATGGTCATAGTTTATAAATGGTTAATCTAAAAAAGATTCTAAAAATAAAAATATTAAATTTAATTTAATAATATAATATAAATAAAATAAGAATATAATTAATCTGAGCGTGTTCAGATAATGTGATATAAAATGGTCAAGCAACAATTGCCTGTATTTGTACAAACTTAATGAATTAGATATTATCTACCAAAATTGTTAAATTCAGTTATAAACTGAAGAATCTAGCTTAAGTGGGGTTATGGCTTAGCTACTTTGGACCTCAATATTTATTTATTTCATGTGAACCATAAATAATCAACGACTTTTACAAATATTTTTGAAAATATAAATTGATGGATTTCAAATAAAAATTGATTTCGAAAATTACAATTTAGAATTGCTTAACAATATCTTCACTGTTTTGTTGAATGTTTTTAAATTGGCATCACTTCAACAATATTAATGCAAGTAAAAGTAATACTAGAAAAAATCGTTGAGCAACTAAAGATTTCGATCGTGGCTCAGCTTCAGAACGAATCATATAAAATCAATACATACTAAATTTCAATATTCGTTCGAAAAACTTTCTGAAACTATACTCTATACTTGGTTGCATTTCCCATCCGGAATCCGGTCGAAGACTTCAGGCACTTGGACTCTGAGCTGAGGAGCTGCATTAAATACCTACCTCAGACACGCTAATCCATAGCTTTGGTGAAAACGGAATATCCTTATTGATGATGACGACCAAGTCACAAAGATCCAAGATACACCAAGTAAATATAAACTTTAATCGCTTGAAAATTAACATAAACTGCATTCTGGGAAATGAAAATTCATAATCATATGCAGTCGGTATTAAAAGTGTATGGGATTTGAAAGCTGGGACCAAGAAACAAGCTTCTATTATAAAAAAAGGATTCTCTCTATCTACATACAGTCAAGGAAATCAATTTGCTGATTCTACCAATAATTCAAGAACAATATCGAAAGATCACTTGCTGAACAAAGAAAAATGCGCATGGTGTCCCCTAGCTATATAAAACGACTCTGTGATAAATTCGAACAATGAAATCTCATAGTTAATCCCCCAGCAATGCCGATCAAAACTGTCTTTCTGTCCTTATAAACTAACTTTAATGACATATGGAAACAAGAGAAATTGTTTAATGAAGAATGAGGCCTTATCTAATTTTGAAAGATCGTTTTAAAAACAGTGTTTAATGTACGATTAAAGGGAGTCGACTTGTAGGATCGAACTGCCCGCTCTGACGAGCAGGCTCTTTATTTATATAAAAATGCTTAGCCTAATATACATGTAAAATGCAGCTGGATCGGGGCCTGTCGATGAATGCAGCTGGATCGCGGCCTCACAGCAGCGGCTGGGTCGCGACGATCGTCGATGAAGGCAGCTAGATCGCCGCGCCGCGAGCTGGCGGCAGGCCGTCGCCAGCAAATAACGGTAGTCGCGAATCCAACTTCAGCGGCAGGTACCGCGATGAACAAGGCTGGCCTGCATGGGTCAGCCACACACGCTCATTCTCGAACACTTACACTAGTACATACAGGGTATTCATTTGTTATGTATATACAGGGTGTTCATTTTTGAACAAACAGTAAAAATGCAACAATGCCAATCGAAAATATTGACTGACATATGCTGCTCTATCATAAATAACACACTTCTTGGATATACAGTTATTAAATTTCGGATTTTATAAAACAATCAAAATAAAAAACAAAATTTTATTCTTATTTTATGAATTTTTTCGTAAATCTAAATATGATTTCTGGAAAGCAAAAAATCGTTCTTGTTTTCAGATCGATTTTGGGAGATTCTAGTTCAAATATTTTTCGGGCACTTGCCCTCGGCGCTGGGGGAGATGTCGCCGTTGGCCAGGAGGGCCAGAGCACGTGGAAAGACCCAATGCTCGGCGACATGGATGCGCTGCGTGAGACTATCGACGTCGTCGCTTTGGAGGATGGGCACTGCAGCCTGGACAAGAATGGCGCCGGTGTCGACGCCCTCTTCGACAAAGTGAACCGTGCAGCCGGATTCTTTTTCGCCAGCGTCCAGCGCCTGCTGCTGCACACGCAAGCCCGGATATTTGGGCAGCAGCGAGGGATGTATGTTGATGAGACGTCCACGCCACTGGCGCACAAATGGTGCGCTCAGCACGCGCATAAATCCGGCCAAGCAGACGAGATCTACTTGAGCGGCAACTAAATGACGCGTCAGTTCCGCATCGTAATCCTCGCGGCTGGCAAAGTCCCGATGTGAGATGACCAGCGCTGGAATGCCAGCTTTGGCGGCACGCTCCAAACCCAACACCGCCGCCTTGTTGCTGATGACCAGCGTGATCTCGGCGTGCAAAGCCTGCGCCGAGTCACGCGTCGCATCGATGAGCGCTTGAAGATTGCTGCCATTGCCGGAGATGAGGACAGCGACGCGGCGACGTGGTCGACCGAGCAGCTGTTGACTGCGCTTGAGAGATGCCTCGAAATTGTGGACAACCACCTGCGGCTTCTTGGCATCCTTGCGCGCAATCACCTCACCGACAACAGCGGCTCGCTGCGAATATCGCAACCGTTGCATCACTCTGTCCACATGGTCGGGGCTCACCACCAGGATTAGACCCAGGCCGCAGTTGTAGGTGCGTTGCAGCTCCGCCGGCGCAATGTTGCCAGCAGCTGCCAGCCAGGCAAACACCGGTGGCAATTGGAATTTATTTGCATCCAGACTCGCGGCCAGCTCCTTGCGCAGCACACGCGGTATATTCTCGCTGAGACCGCCGCCGGTGATGTGTGCGAGTGCCTTGATGCCATGCTCCGACTGGGTGGCCAGCAGCGGTGCCAGTGCCTCCACATATATCTTCGTCGGCACCAGCAGCTCCTCGCCCAACGTTCGCTCGCTAAATGGCGCCCGATCGTTCAAACCGAGACCGACACGCTTGAGCACCGCATGCACCAAGCTGAACCCGTTGCTGTGCACACCCGACGATGGCAATCCGATGAGCACATCACCCGGCTGTATCTCGTCCAGGCGTGGCAAGAGACCCGCTCGCTCGGCTATGCCCAGCGCAAAGCCAGCCAAATCGTACACCTGCGGCTCATACAGCAGCGGCAATGCGGCTATGTGGGCATCTGGAAGGGATTATTCAATTATTTACGGATTGACTAATTGTGCACTCTAAGATGGGAACCTAAATAAAATTAAAGTCTTTAACTAATTATAATTAAAGTCTTTAACTACTCTAGGCAACTAAAACTTTGTCTGAATAAAACTGGGCTTCGAGAGAACGTTATTGATGGCCAACATTGATATTACCAAGCTTAGAAATCTTAATGAAGAAAAAGCTGCGAAATTAGTCGTAGAATCCGACTGGATAACCGTCTAAGAAAATTTTTAACCGATTCACATTTTGTCTGATATTAAAAATATTTATATTAGAACGGGTCTGTTCAATAACTCAGAGGAGGATGAAAATAAAAAACCTTGCCAGAATCATTTCTATATAGTCGACTGACTGCATTATTTCTTTAACCAATCTGATCTAATTCTAATATATTGAAGCCTCCAATCTTTGAAGACATTTGAATGAAAGATAAAAAAAAGTTGCAAAACTTTTCAAGCTATTTCCACAAGTTAACCATAAAATCGGTGTTCCTTTTCCACATACCAATAAAACTGCTGTTTGCCTGTCTGGCGCCCTCGAGCACCCCGGCAGCAACTTCGGCGCCCAGTTGCTGTTGCCACTTGCCGCAGGCATAGTAGCTGGAGAAACTGAAGGGTTCGGCGCCATTGCAGAGTATATCGTTGACGCACATAGCGACCAGATCGATGCCAACGCTGCCATTCCGTCCGGTTTGCTGGGCGATCTTGAGCTTGGTGCCGACGCCATCTGTGCCCAGGATGAGTATCGGATCTGTGTAGTGGCCGGGAAGGCGGGTCAGCCGGCGTCCAGCGGCATTCTCAAAGCACTCCTCTCGGCCAGCTGAACCAAGCTGTTGTGGCTTCACCAGCTCCTGGGGCAGCTGGTGGCTGCCTAGGCCGCCATAGGGCGCTGCCAACTTACGCAGCTGCTCCTCAAAGTTGCGCACTTGGAGGTGTGGCACCTTCGCATCTCGCTGTTGCAGCACACCGAGTACCTTGGCGCCGGGCAACGCAGTGCGCCACAGCTGGCTGTCTGGGGGCAGCACGAGCAGCATGCCAATGCCACAATTGTGCCGCTCGAGCAACGCCTGTGCGCTCAATTTCAGGTGAGCCGCCAGCCACCCAAAGATGGGGGGCACGGGCACTGCACCAAAATCGAGCACCACATCGAAACCAACGGGCAGCAGTCGATCCACATCCTGCAACAGTCCGTGGCTCACATGTGCCACCCCTTTCACATCACCAGCCTGCAGATGGGGCAGCAACTGTTGGACATAGAGCCTCGTTGGGGTGCCCAACACCTGAGCCAGACTCAGACCATGATCGCCGTCCACCGGCGAATCAGCCCTCAGATTCACACCAGCCGCAGCCAGCTGCGTGAGCAGCTCATTGAAGCCCGCACAGTGCAGCCCCGAGGAGGGCAGTCCAACGACCAGGTCACCAGCCCGATAGCTATCAAAGCGGGGCAGCACTTGCGACTGTTCCACGAGACCCACACAGTAGCCGGCCATGTCGTACTGACCGATCGTATATAGCGATGGCATCTCCGCGGTTTCACCACCTACAAAGAGAGAGTTGCTTTAAGTAAATTACAGCAAGAGATGGTCACCAGTTGTTCCCTGGCCAAACCTATGCATATCTAAAGAAACGTGTCCAATTAAGGACAATGAAGATGCCCACATATCTAAGAAAAACTTTGCACACTTTGAAGAATGTTTGAAAAACATATTTTTCTTCACTCCATTTAAATACGTATTCGATACACTCGGAGAATTTAGTGTATACATATGTTATCTAGATAATCAGATGTTCACTAACAGGGCTTAAATTTTGATGGCCATATTAAATTCACTGTCCACAAAGCTTTTCAAGTTCTTGGTTTTATAAAGGGTTGGTCAAAGGAATTCGATGACCCTTATACGACCAAGATACTTTTCACTTCCCTTGTACGTCCAATTCTGGAATATGGATCTTGTGTGTGGTCTCCACACTATCATATTAATCAAAGTAGATTGGAATCTGTGCAGAAGAGCTTCTTACTTTTTGCTCTTCGTCGCTTTGACTGGGGTGTACTTTGTCCACACACCAATAGGCTGCATCTTATTAACCTTCCCTCACTAACTAACCTGTACATATGTCGAAGTCGACTGGATCGGAAGGCTATATCATTTAGTTCGCATTGTGTTATTATGCGTTTCACATTTGGTTAAAAAATCGTCATATAAACCAAGTCAAGGGAGTTCTGCGCATATTCCTGTCTGAATAACTTGAAAACAAAAAAGTTGCTCAAATAAAAACCCATCTTTATATACGATTATAGCATATATAGCAGTCCGATCCGGTTGGTTAAGAGAAAACTTTAAAACTATGGAAAATCACTGAATTCCCA
Source organism: Drosophila nr. medialis 2 BK-2023a (assembly GCA_035044325.1). Lineage (NCBI taxonomy): Eukaryota > Metazoa > Arthropoda > Insecta > Diptera > Drosophilidae > Drosophila > Drosophila nr. medialis 2 BK-2023a. Next base: position 711,885 of record JAWNMH010000410.1, on the reverse strand, counting down.
CACATAATAGGAATAGACATATACATAATAATAAGTATTATTAATAATAGATGCATATCTTGAAATTGGACTTTTAGAGTCAATGAACCAAGTCTTAAAGAAGTAGCGGAACTTGGGATCTATTCATAAGCCGATCATCCATTAAAGCTGCATCTCACCTAGAAGAGCGCAACGCGCATCCCGACAGCCATCGGCCATGCCCTTGACAAGCTGTGCGGCCAGTGGCACCTGCAGCTTGCCGCAGGCAATATAATCCAGAAATGCCACCGGCTCGGCGCCCATTTCCAGCAGCTCATTGGCGCACATGGCAAAGAGATCGTAGCCAATGTGATCGTAGAGTTCATGTTGCAGCGCCAACTGGATTTTGGCGCCCACACCCTGTGTGGCCTCCGCAATTATCGGCTGCTTGTAGCTCAGCTCGTTGATGCGAAACAGGCCACCGAAGCCGCCAAGACCGCCCAGGACACCAGGTCGCTGTGTGCCACGAGAGAGTGGCTTGATGCGCTGCACCAAAGCATCGCCAGCATCGATATCCACGCCGCTGTCCTTGTAGCTGAGCGATGGAGCCGGCGCCCTGCGAAAGCAGTAAAAGTAAAAAGAGCGGATAGAAGAATGAAAGGTGTAAAGAGTTAGCAAGTAAAATAAAATAAAAAAATCTGCTGCTTTTGCTCTTTAATGTAATTTAGCTCAAAGTTGTCTTTATGTGAAATGAAATAAGCAAACTTGAGACACGAACTCTCAGCCCGCAGTCATATATAATTTTGAAATTTAATATGTAATATAAATCCGCATTATAACCATTTATCCTGATTCCGCAAAAATTCAAATTACATTTTGAACGCCTTGTGTGCAATATCGGTGCGATATTGGGCGCCTGCCCCAGCAAAACTGATGCTAGCCGCCAACTTGGTGGCTTGTGCTGCAGCCTCCCTTAGGCTAGCATCCAGTGCAACGGCGATGAGCACTCGTCCTCCATTGGTCTGCGGCTCCTTCTGGGCATTCACTGCCAAGCCACTGTGGAAGATCAGTTGCGTCTCCGTATTGGCAGCGGGCAGACCTGGAATGAGTTACAGTTCATTTTTTTAATTTTAGAAAAAATCAATTTTGAAAAAAAACTCTACTTTAAGCCTAAGAACATATTTTCCGAATAATAAGGCGAACTGTCCTTGACGCCAAAAAAATGGGGATTTTCAAAATTTCAGCTTTGTCATTGTCTTCTAAATGTAGCTGTAAGTACTATTAGTCATCCAATAAAACCCACAAAAACTGCTGCTGCGCTACGAAAACAGTTTCAAAGTAAAAATTTATTTATTGCATTTTATTCACCTGTTATGAGGCATCCTTTTGTAGACGTTTCCGGATAGCCGGCGCTGGCCAAAACGACACCCACCGCACTCAGACTTGTGCGCCACTGCAGGGAGACCTTGTTCAGCTGGCCAGAGCAGCAGGCGAGCATCACCTCAAACAGATCGGACTCGAGGAGCGGAAGTATAACTTGTGTTTCGGGATCGCCAAAGCGACAGTTGAACTCGAGAACACGTGGGCCATCGCGGGTGAGCATGAGACCTGCATAGAGTACGCCCTGGTAGGCGATGCGCTCCTGTATCAAGCCCTTGACAGTACGCTCCAGCACGGCGCGCTGCACCAGCTCGAGCGCATGTTTGCTGATCAGCGGGCAGGCACAGTAGGCGCCCATGCCGCCCGTGTTGGGTCCGCTATCACCATTGGCCAGACGCTTGTGATCCTGGGCTGGCAGCATGGCTTCGATTGTGGTGCCATCGGTGAAGGCCAGTAAGGATACTTCCTCGCCCTCGAGCAGCTCCTCCACGACCAGTGTGGCACCGGCTTGGCCGTACTTCAGCTGGCCCAGAATTTCATCGACGGCCTGGCAGGCCTCCTCGACATTGGCGGCCACCACGACGCCCTTGCCAGCTGCCAGGCCTGCTGCTTTCACAACCAGAGCAGGATAAGGTGCACTGTAAGATGGATATTAGAAATTAACAAAAACATATTTTGAATGCAAGTTTGAGGGTTGTCACTAGAAGTACTCATCCTCATCGAGACCGAAATATATCTTCAAGTTATTGTCACAACTTACAATTATCATCATGTGTTTCGATTTTATTAATATGATATTATATATAACTTGGGTCACTTATAGTATAAATATGGAAAAAAAGTTGAAAAACAATCGCATAATTGCTGACTTATTGAGTTATAGAATATAGTGGTTCGATCCGGTATAAGCTGCTCTATTTGGTTTACCTGCGTATAAACTTTTTGGCCTTGACCACATCCGTGAAGCTCTCGTAGCGTGCTGTGGGTATACCGTGACGCAGCATAAAATCCTTGGCCCACTTCTTGTCCGACTCAATTTGAGCGCCTTGCTTGCCAGGCCCAAAGCAAGCAATGCCCGCCTTCTGCAGCACATCGCTCAGACCCAACGCTAGCGGATCTTCAGGTCCGACCACCACCAGCGAGATCTTGTTCAGCGTGCACCACTTGGCAATGGCCTGGAAAGACAAAAATCAAATGCATCCACTTTAAACGTAATCACGCACAAGGGATCAACTCAAAGATACCCTACAGATAGTTTTCGTGGTCTCAAGAATATCTTCATTGCTGATTGAATAATTATAATTTCTGAAAAGTAAGAATGCTCTTGTCGGGAGGGCTCAACTAGGGGATACCCTGAACATATCTTGAGTCATAAGATGAATACTGACTCATGATGATTTTAAATATAATAAATGATATCCGAAAATAATAATTTGAAATTCTACAATTGATGTTCATGTGGAGAAAATGTATTTTAGTGAGCTTGAACTTTTGAAACCTCTGAGATACTCATAGCTCTCTCCCCGCTCCCAGAATAATCATGCCTTATGAGGTTTGCCAATTGATTATACCCTTTTTTGAGCGATTTTAAATATGTGTAGGGTATTAAAATGTCAAAAGCTAATATCTCAATTCGTGGCAAGCCCTGAATAAACGCAGACAGTATCAACGACAACAATTTGTCGCGAGTAAACATTCCTTCCTAATTGTTTTGGCATTAAATTGCATGCATTATCTCTTTGAATATTTTTATTAGACAACCCAAAAAAAATATATATTAATGACAAAAATAAACACAATCAACAAAAACGTAGAAGAAGATTAACTGACTCAGTTAAGAGCTATGCCTGATGAACAACAAACTGCTCTGCTCATCCGGTTTTAGAGCGTGACTGATGCGAGGCGTCTTAGTCGGAGTTCTAATCGATATGGCGCCAATCTCAAAGTGGGTTTACCCGCAGTCCCGAACGCGAGTGCAACTGCGTTCCAGACTATTTAACATGCTAAGAGAAACAGCAGCATTTGCCCCTCCACCATCATCATAACCATAAAGGTTCAAGAACGTTCACAGCTTGAAAAATCTGATGTGTTCGCATTGCTATTTAGTCTAACCATTTTTGGCAACACGGCCAAGGTCGCCATTTCCCACACTGTGTGTGAAGAATTACTTTTGGGCGTCTCGGAATTTGTAGCAACTTTCCAAATTTGGTTAAGAACTGTTTAACTGATTTAGTATATTGCATTCTATATGCAAATTTGCTCAGGGGAGCACCAAAAGCTTCGCTTAAATGTTAGTTGGATTATAAAAAAAACTAATATAAATGTCAATATATATCAAGTTTAGTTACGCTTCGTTGAAGAACAAGAATGGAAACGGCTGTTTGCCTTGTGAGACGAGCACTTTGAGCTATTATAAAAAAAAGTTTTAATAGGACAATAAAGCCACAAGACTTTCAATTTGACACCTATTTCTGCTACTGGATCTCAAGAGATAAATCAAGCAATTCCCATTGTTTATAGTTAAGTACTATATTATTATAATATGTATATATATATATAGAGTACTAACTATAGTAAACAATTTTATATTTTAGCATAATCCGCTTTGCAAATCATCCTTGATGACTTTATGGGTAAAATTACTATAGCCCTATTTTTTGGATTTTGTGTACCAACTGAATGAATTTTTAAATTAATAAATCGAATGAATAATAAAATAAGGAAATCAATAAAGGAACTCAAACGTATAATATTTCTATATTATTTTATTATTACAAGCTGCTAGCCGATGACCAATTACAAAACAGAAGCCAACCATTTAAGGTATACTAAAAACATTTCGAAAGTATTTCCAAATAACTTATCTAGAACAGTTAATAACATCGTACGAAAATAAAACGATTCGGGAATTGTTTATAGAACAGGTTCAGGTTTGGTCTGGAATTCAGGCTAGAAATGCGCTCCGTAAACAAAAACAAAAAACACAACAAAAAAAACCTTTGGCAAAGTACATTTTATATTGGTTCAACGATCTCGTGAATATTTGCAGTTTCCTTGCAAAAAAGTGGAATATCGAATGCAAGACGATAAGTGTGCTCAAGATCAGCGACTATACAAGTAATAAGCATACATATCAAACTTAAGTGTCACGCAACCTTCGAGTAGGGCAAGCGTAGCCAATAAATGAGTCTCAAGCGGCCAACATCTTTAAGAAGAACAATTTGGCGATGGGTTATTCAAAAATCATTATTAATATAATAAAAATTAAAAGTAATTAATAAGACGAATAAAATCATTTAGTTTATGACTGAGATGACGAGCGGCTGGAGACGCCCTCGCCTTCGCCTTCGCCTTCGTCTCTGCTCTCGTAACTGGGTTTCCAAAAAATCAGCACAGACAACAATCATTGCGAGCGGATTGGATATAAAAACGAAAGCATGCCAAAAGCAGGCAAACAGTCGTTGATTTAAAGCGCTAGAACAAACAACAGCGACGAGATAAGCAAAAATAACTATATTTAAATATTAAGATAAACAAAAGTAAATAAGTAAAAAAAATGCTGCTCAATCTGCTCGTAAGTCGCTATCAACTTCAGGCCACTTTACACGGGGATTTCAACAAGTGTAAATATTTTTTGCTTTGTAGATACAATTCTTATGTGCTGTCACCGTGATCCAGGCTGGTCTTTATGTACCCGACTCAGATCGAAATACGCAAATACTGAAAAAGCAGTTGGATGTAGATCCAAATGGAAACTATAACTATGAATATGAGACGTCCAATGGCATTGCTGAGCAACGGTCGGGATTGGGAGGCGGTACGGTGCAGGGCGGTTCCAGTTACACCTCACCCGAAGGCATTCCCATCAGCATCAGCTATGTGGCCGATGAGTTTGGCTACTATCCCGTTGGCGATCACATACCCAAGGTGCCCGATTATATACTGAAATCATTGGAGTACATACGCAATCATCCCTATCAGGTAAAGGATTACTATACGGGCGAATACAGAACCGTCGATCACAATGCAAAGGCCTTTGAGGTCTACTCTCGACCCAGCACCGCACCCAATGCTGTGCATCTCAGCTGAGTGCGTTTGCGGAGTGGTTTAGCGGGGAAGGGGGGGGAAGGGGGCGTGCAAGTTAAAGTTAAGGCAACACAAACTGTGAATTTGATCTGAACAATTAATTAAGCCACAATAAATAGAAGTGTTAAATATATACAACTGGCATTGTTTACACTCGTCTGTATTTCTCAGGCGCCAGTCGGCCAGACGTTAAAACCTGCTAATGGGCAAAGGCATTTCTAGCGGAATTCAAAATTGAGACATCAAAAATAAAGCATAAGCGCATATCAGCATAATCATCGAGTGTCGACTCGAGACTGTTCGATCTGTGAATCTAAAAACGATAAGAATCTACAAATTTTCAAAAAACATTTATATATAGAGTGCTCGACTGAATAAACTAACTCAAAGTCTTTAACTTTGTTATCGATAAAGTTTAATAAATGTTATTGAAATAAATAAAGAAATTTTGTTGTGTCTTACGAAAACTTAAATTTGAATAGACTTCTTTATAGCTCTTATAGAATCGGACATCATTGAGTTCCTACAAGCAAACAGGCGGACGTGACTCAGACATGATTCTGAATAGGGACATATAAGTATTTACCATATGTATTTACCATGATGATGCCTGTTACGTACTTTTGCACAACTTCATTATGTTTCTCTTGCTTTTTTATGGCCACTTTCAATGTCGAAATAAATCGATTTATTTATTATTCTTTATTCGCTTATAAGAAACGAATAGTTTTTACCAACATTCGGAAGAAAAAATTGCACCCGAATAACAATCTTGCTTTTTTATAGGATTTTTTCTTTTTAAATAAACCAATTAGCCAATTGTTAAAAAAAAAGACTTGAGGGCTTTAAAATAACACCATAATTAACAAACTAATAAAAAAAATCGCTAATGACTGAAAAGTTAATCTGAAATGTATATTTATAAAAGACTTCAATAATGAGCTTCTTCACACACACAACATTAACAAAATAGTCTCGAGCATTTCATATATAATTGGGCTATTTTTTTATATTTTTTTTTTATTATAATTAATTTTTGTAATTAACTATTTTAAAAAGATTATATTTTTTAGCTCACGAAAACTAAAACACAATGGTTTTTCGTTTACACAGAATAAATTAAACTTTTATATTATACATACAAGATCCATTTACCATTCTCTTCAAGGCCAAGCGATTGGTGTAGGTTTTGATACCGCGTGCCGCTCAACAGTTAAATTATTTCGAGAGAGTGAGAGACACGCACACAAAAACAGCACGCCCACATGTACGTACACACAGCCTACAGCCTGGGTTGGCGAAATATGCTTTTGATTGGATTCACTTATAGGCCTACGGCATTAAGTGAGTACCATTAAAAATGTAATATTAAAAGCAGCCTCAAATGTAGCAATAAAATGCTGAAAAGATCACAGCTGCAACTGTTGCTGTGTAACTTTAAGCCCGACACGAAGGTTAAGTGAAGGACGCGTAAAAAAAAGCATAAAATGCAAACTCACCTCGAAATCCTTAGCATTCAATGCATCAGCGTCCAGATTCTGGCACTTTGAGCCCAGCTGAGCGATGCCAAAGCTGCCGGGCACCGCATAGATTTGCGACACTGCCGCCGATTGAGTGAGCTTCCAACAGATGGCGTGCTCGCGACCACCGCTGCCGATTACCAAAACGCGATGCGGCATTTTTCTGCGTCAAAAAATTAAATGTTCTATGCACGTTTTATTCACAAAAATATTGTTTAAGTTTTTGCTGCTTTTCGTGCCCACGTGTTCACGTGTTCAGCGATCGTTTGACGTGAGAGCCAAACACACACGCACGCACATACAGCGAGCCACAGAGAGAAAGCGAGTGAGCGACAGAGCTTGTGTGTGTGTGCTAACAGAGCGTAGTCAATTGACAAGGCCTCTCAAGCTGCGTTTGCAGTATGCTTTTTATGCTGCCTTTTGTTGTGGTCGTCGATTAATAAACCACACAGCACGACGACGCGTTTTCAACTGAAACTGGATCGAATTCTACATTTTATGTGAAGTCAAAAAACTGCAAACCTGGCCTGCCCTGCGACGACGTCAGTTGATTACGATTAATTTTATTTATTTTTTTTTCCTTTACTGATAAGAAACTGGCTAGGGAAAAGTCGTTGCCGTCGACTTCATTCGCTCCAAATGCACTCGGTTTAATGTTGTTTGTTGTTTTGCGATGTGATTGTGAAAAAGTGGCGAAAAATAACAAAAACACCTCGATAACCTTTGGGGAACCTTAACCGAACACACTTGGGGGTAACTGCAACAGCAGCTATCAGTGCCGTTTTTTCCCCTCCTTTAATTGAATTCTGATTTATATTAAGGCTTACATTATAATTAATTAACTTGCAATATCAGAAAGAAGCGTTAAAGCTTGGAGAAATCGCAATTAAAATAAAGAATTTAATTGAAATATGTGTGAAACTTTTTTTGAGAAACTGGAAATGTAAATTTGTATTGCTATATTTAAGTACTTCGCTGGATATGATTAAAAGGAATAGCTATAAATTTATATAGCTCGGGCTCATTGTGCTAAATATATTTGACGTACAAATGTTTTTATTTTTGTATTGAAATTCATTCAGCATTCCTGATAACGTTGTTATGGAATCTATTAGAATCCCTTATCTTAAATTTTTATTAACACTATGAGCTGCGTTCTGTAATTTCCTAAGTCTGTAAATATTACAAATTACCCATGTATTTAAATTATTTTCCAGTTAAAATTTCAAATTAAAATTGTCACAAGTTTTACTATTTTAATACCAAATATATTGGGCTGAAAACGGATAACATTGATAAGTTCAAGTGGTTAAATTATCGTCCAGAATTTTGAGGCTACCAAATGAGGATAGATGGATAAATACAAATTAGATTGCCAGACGCATTCTTTGAAGAATTGCATATTTTTGGAGCTGGATTTACTATTATAATCCCTGAAATATTGATAAGAAATTACCCAAGCACGACCACTTTCGTGGAACATATATAGTAGTTGGACAAGAGTTCCACAATTTCCACTTGCAACCTTTTTCAATCGTTTCCAGCTGCATTCAGCTGGTTTTAAACAGTATTATTACGTCTGACGAAGTATTTTAATCCAGATATATATATATATACTTACCTGCGCATAATCTGTCTATCACAATTTATGGCTTATCACTATTATTTATGAGGTTTTGTAAACTGTTCAAAAAATCTCCATCAAGTAAAATTTTGCTTTGTTTTGTAAAATATGTATTTTTTTTCGGTTTTACGTTTGATTTTTGTTGTTGTTTGTTATTTTAATTATTAGTAGGCATTAAAAAATTGTGTTGTATTGAGTTGTTGCTGTTGTTGTAAATTTACAAGATAACTACCAAACTCCGTCATAAATTTGTTTTACGTAATGTTGTTTGTTGCGCCGTTCAGATGTGGCACATACATATATAAAAAAATGAATAAATATATATATAAAGCAAAGAGAGCAAACTGCATCGTTGCTCAGTGCAATCTCAGAATGACAATTTTTTGAATGCATGCGTTTAATTGTGGCATGGTATACATTGAAATTATACAATTTTGTATGCGTTGCGGCGACTGTTACCGACGCATCTGAAATCCAACGGTGCCATTGGGACACGGACCCCGTGGAAGCCGTAGCACATTATCATTATACGGATGCGACGCATATGGTGGCAGAGTCGCCACTCGTTGCTGTTGTTGTTGCAACGACGGCGCATGCAACGATTGCTGACGCAACAGCGCCGCCGATACGCTGCCGCCCACAACGGGCGACCAGCTCTGCTGAGGATTGGTCGATTGTGGCGGCCCTGTTATATATGGAGACATGCGTTGATTGTAGTGCAGCGGCGGTGGCGGCGTTTGCTGCTGCTGCAGTTGCACTTGCTGCTGCAGTTGCACTTGCTGCTGCTGTTGCACTTGCTGCTGCTGTTGCACTTGCTGCTGATGCATGGAAGGCGTCTGTTGCGAATAAAAGTAGCCCATGGAAGCAGGATTTGGCAGCGCCTGATAATAGTTGTTATAGTTGTTGAAGATCGGCGCTGTTTGCGACATCTTTGGCGCCGAATTGGAGCGATGCATGCCAGGTGCTGTGGCGACACTGCCGTTGTTATTATTGTTAAAGTTGACAGCGGGCGGCGGTGGATGCGGACTGGGTTCCGCTTGAACTGAAATGGGCACAACCACGGGCAAAGCACTCGGGGGCGTAGCACTATAAAGATAATTATAAGTGAAGCAGAAGTATTACAAGTTTGATAAGAAGCTACAGGATAGGATACGCGTTCAGCTCAGGAGGAATGCAAAACAATTATCAAATCGAGCATATTATTTAGAAAATTTGGGACAGCACAGATTTGGGCCAATGGCATCCCAAATAAACCAAGGAAACCTTCAAGAAATTGATTTTCAGTCATAGAAGTCAAGTTGTAATTCCACTGATATATAAATCACCAAGAACTACAAGAAAACCATCGGAAAGTTATGAGGTTTTTAGCATGCAAATGTAAAAATTATTTAAGTTATAAGATAATATTCTGAGCCTAACAAGATATTGCTATTTTGAACTAATTATTCCAATGCTTACTGCACTAATAAGCTTTTGTTTCAAATAAATATATCGGATATGTTGGATGCCTTTCACAATCACAATTTCTAGAAGTACGATTCTTCCATGCAAGATGTGAAAGATATCTATCTGGAGATCCCTATTAAGTTGATTTCTATAGTTGTGTGATAATTAAAAGTTCCGAACTTCGTAAAAACTTAAAAATGGATCATGCAGACAATAACATAGAATGAATGATTTGTAGTAGACTGTTAAAAAAGTTAAAATAAGTGTAAGCTGCTTATAGTTATAGTACTAACGGCTTATCATCCTCAGGATTTTTGGCGCTGCCCAGTATGCGTAGGCGTGCCTGGGCGTATTCCTGTTCGCGCTGCTGCAGCGTCTTGATTGGCTGTTTGGGTCGCATGCCGTTTGAATCGCGACGCTCCTCGGCCTGGGCGGGGCGACGTAATATCTTCACCGTTTGATTGCTGATGGGCGTGGCATAGTTGACGCCATCGTAGTCACTGTTCGGCCTGTGCAGAACCATCATAACGGGGGCAGTGTTCAAATCGGCATCCAATGTTGGCGCCAATTGCTGCGGCTTTTTGGCAATCATTATTTGCTTGGGCAATACAGCAACCAGTGTTTCCGTGCCACTGCTGCTGCTGTTGTTGACCTCGTGCAGGCTCTGTGGACGCTGTAGCAATTTCATTGTGTTTACTGCCGCAGACTCAGCTGCTGTGGTGGGCTTCAAGTAGCTGCTACTGATGCTGTCGTCCTCGTTGGCGGTTTGGAGTTTCGTTTGCAGTGTCGTGCAAAGCTGTGCGAAATTTTACAGATCATTTTTTTAGATGTTATTGTTGTTGTTGTTGCTGTAATGTTATTTAAAATACTCACGCCTGCCTCGTCAATTTCCTCCCAGCTGTCTAGCACGTCGTCACCATTGGACATTGCAAACGTGTTATATATATATAATATATATATATATTATATATACTATTATTATTTTTTTCTTGTTTTGCTAAGCACGTTGCGTGTGTGCGTTCCTAGTACAAAAATTTAGGCTATTTTCCTTTCCGATTGTTGTTTTACGAAATTTATTGCTGCTCTTTTTGTTGTTGTTGTTGGTTTTGGTGCAGTAGCTTCACTTTCTTCTTTTGCGCCTGCTACTGCAGCTCGCACTACGACATATACATAATTCCAGCGCACTTGTATCAGACATAAGTTCTACATATGCTTTTGCACAACCGTTTGCACAAATTGATTGTTTTAAACAATGAAATATGCTATGCATATGCTTTGCACACGCATACGCAACAATTTTAGCTCGTTTTGGCTGCCCTCCGCTGCGATACATCGATTACAAACAAAGATAGTCTTGTTTTCAGCGTGTTGACAGCAAAACAGGAAAATCTTTTATTTCTGTAAGAAAATCATTTTTTTTTTTGTTTTGTATGTGTAATGCACATGGAAATTTTATCTTATTTTTGAAATGAAAGTTTGAATAAGTGAAGTAAGACTCGCAGAGAATGGCAATTTGTGTATCTTTAGCCTAACAGTAATCGATAGGTATTGCATGATTAGCACAATTACTATTAGTCATTTGAATTATATTTCTTAGATTTCTGTCTTTCCTTTAACAGTCTCTGAACCATATTTAAATAAGGACGTATTTATTAGAAACTTGTTAAAGCAACTGTCGTCAAATAAATTTTCCCCTAAACATAATTACATTTGTTTTCGTTTAACAAGTTTATGTATATATGTGCATAGCTGCGCACTTACCCGTGTCCGCATGAAAAGCATCCCTATCGCCTCATTGTCCTCCACGAATGCCGCAATTGATTAATATCAATTTGTAATTTAATTCATTTTGAATGTCAACAAAGAACAGCTGTTCGTAGATACAGAAATGGGTAAAAATCGAGCAGCGAGTAAGAATAATCGTTTTATGTTTACTCTTGACAAGCATCTGTCTGTAGTGGTTCTGTTACAGCTCTGTTACTTGTTCTTAAGAGTCAGTGAAATAGAACCAGTTAGTAGCAGTTATATTTAAATCCAAGCTTAATATGTTTTTTCGCTTATGCAAGTCAACAGCTTGAAAAACTTATCTTACTTTTTTTTATCAATCCTATTCGGTTCAAAATTGCTGAAACCAATTATTCTGCTGAGTTTTCTGTGACTACACTTCAATAAAAAAAATGTAAACAGTTAAAATTGCTGTTAATAACATGGCAGCAATATGTTAAATATGTTACTGCTCACAAAACATGTGGCTTACATAGTTTGATAAGACTATTCGTGCTATTTGGGCCTTCGCAATGGAAATTGAGTTTGCATTAGATGAAATACCAAATTCGATCAGCATTACTAAGCAGACGTATCGCGGTGCACATATAACAAAATACAAGCAGAAGTCATATCACGTGCACGTATCAGTTAGTTGTTAATAGGATGACGATATTTCCCCACTGTTTACGTAAATAGTTGCAGCTGGAAGATGGCAGCGGCCACAACAGCAGACCACAAAGCCAATCCACTTAAATCGTTTATTGCTGGAGGCTTCGGCGGAATTTGCAGTATACTCACAATGCATCCATTGGACACAATTAAAGTTGGTTATAAAGAAGCTTTAAACTAATGAAATTCACAACTTTTCATTTTTGGATTGCTCTTAGGTGCGGCTGCAGACGATGCCTTTGCCCACAGCTGGGCATCCACTAAGATACAAAGGGATCGTAGACTGTACTGTGAAGACTTTTCGAGCTGAGGGATTGCGTGGCTTCTATCGAGGCATTTCTGCCCCTTTGGTTGGTGTGTCGCCCATTTATGCAGTCGATTTTGCTGTTTACGCGGCAGGCAAGCGGCTGTTTCAAACGGATGAACAGCTGAAGCTGAATTACACACAGATCTTTATGGCCGGCCTTGGCTCTGGCATTTGCTCCGCCCTAATTGCGGTGCCAACAGATCGCATTAAGTTGCTGCTGCAAACGCAGCCCTTAACTGGACAACCCATGTACGATGGCATGATGGATACAGCCATTAAGCTCTACAGACAGGGAGGCATGCGCAGTCTTTTCAAAGGCACTTGCGCATGCATGCTAAGAGGTGAGTGAAGGATACGAACTACATACATATATATGTATATTATATTATATATATTTATTTAAATATATTATATACAGTGGCTCACACTTCATTTCAACCAATGTCATAGAACAAAAGTAATTGCTCAATCCGATTTGCGTCGACGAAGCGCCGAATGATGTTATACACAGTTGAGTTGCTCAGACTGACCATTTCAGCTATTTGGCGATGTGAATATCCCTTTTTGGAAGTGTTCCAGGATGAGTTTCCGTAGTTCAATGCTGGTCTATTTGTCCATGGTCCTTGTTGGCTTATTGCACCTGAGATGCAGGATAAAACTAAACTGACTACGAAGGATTGGTATATTTATACCAAAAATACTCAACTTTAGGTAAAATATCCGGGTTTTATGGCAGCCAGGTGTCCACAATGTACCTGCTCCAAATGAAAACTACGCCTGTAAGTAGGCAACATTGATTTATAATTCTTCCTAGCAGGTGGGGAAACCCCAGTGTATTGGGGTCATGTATTAATTTTGGTGGTTAATATATGTACCTACCATCGGGCTTTGGAATTTTTGAAAAATAATGAATAAATAGCTTATGGCAGACAGTTACGTTTTTTCTATGACATTGGTTGAAATGAAGTGTGAGCCACTGTATATTTGTTTATATATATTATATATAATTTTCGCATTTATATATGTGTAATGAACTAAAAATTATTTCATAAATACATATTAAATTACATAGTTTTCTATCGTATTAAATACTGTTACAGAATCGCCCAGTGGTGTATATTTTGTTGTCTACGAGGCCTTACAGGATTTGGCGAGACGGCGGTCGCCAGCGGGGAATATTACAACAAGCTCTACGATATTTGCAGGCGGCATGGCTGGCATTGCATTCTGGTCCCTAGCTGCGCCTTTTGATCTGCTTAAGAGTCGACTACAATCCGGTTAGTAAACTAAACTAACCATTCTTTAATAACGAAATCGATTAATCAACGATCTCTATTGCAAACAGCGCCCGAGGGCACCTATAAGCATGGGATTCGCAGTGTTTTTCGGGATTTGATGGCAACTGAGGGTCCCAAGGCGCTGTTTCGTGGAGCTTCGCCTATATTAATACGAGCTTTTCCGCAGACAGCAGCGATTTTCATGGGCGTAGAGGTGGCCAATGATTTCCTGGATTCTTAGACTCTTTTTAGAGGTTGTGTGCCAATTGGAAGCTATTTTTAAACATTAGGCTAAAATTTTATGTAATTAAGTATGCATTTTTTGATACGAGTACGTTTAAATTTTCAAATAGACGCAAGTGAATGTTGGTTGTTAATCAAGTTGGCTGGGCTAAGCTTGCGTGTTCGGGTTGAGGTCTTAATTAAAATGCAGTTGCAGAATATGTAACAAGGTAATGAGCCTTTATTATTAAAAATCGCAAAGAGGTGTTAGATCTGACGCTTGTTTAAAGTAATTTGTGTCTTGGAGAAATACTCTTTCTCTGACCGCCGCTATGTGCAGGGTGTAATTTCTTCTCACGAATAGTGCCGTTAATGCACTTGCATATTTATGCATACAGAAAATGATTGCGCTTGCTGATAGAATTGAGATCAATATGTGAATACATTTTCGACCATAATTGGGTGCTTCGTATTCGATCTTGATGAAATTTGGGCAGTTGCTCAAAATGATGTCAATGTATTTTATATATCCATAAGACGCCTATGCCTTTAAAATTGCGTATTTTATTGCTACCGAAATGTATCGATTGGAGGCTCCGAGGTTTTTATCTATAAAATGACGCAAACTGTAAATTTGAAATCTCCAGCTCTTATACCGAATATATCTCATAGACGAACCGAAGGATAAACGAACATGGCTTTGTCGACTTGGCTATTGATCCTAATCGAGAATATATATAACTCATTCTTCTGCCTGTTACATACAATTGCATAAAACCATTATACTCACTTTTAATGTGTTCAGGGTATAATAACAGATAAAATTCCTGTTATGGCATTGCATGAAAATGTTAACTTTGTTGCTGCTCATAAATTATGTGATTTACATAGTCAGATAAGAATATTCGTACTAGAAGTGCCATCGAAATGGAAGTTGAGTTTGCTAACGAAGAAATTCCTAATTCGATCAGCATAAATAGGCAGCAGCAGCATCGCGTTGCAGAGATAACCTAACACAAGCAACAGGCATAGATACTCATGAATCAATGACGATTTTCCCTCACTGTTTACGTAAATAGTTGCAGCTGGAATATGGCAGCGGCAACAACAACAGACCACAAAGCCAATCCACTTAAATCGTGTATTGCTGGAGGCTTTGGTGGTATTTGTAATGTACTAACAGTATACCCATTGGACACAATTAAGGTAGCTATAAAAAGACTCTGAAGTAATTCACTTACAACTTATTGATTACTCTTAGGTTCGGATGCAGACGATGCCTCTGCCGGCAGCTGGGCATCCACCAAGATACAAAGGGATTGTAGATTGTACTGTGAAGACATTTCGAGCTGAGGGATTGCGTGGCTTCTATCGAGGCATTTCTGCTCCCTTGGTTGGTGTAGCACCCATTTATGCCGTGATCTTTGCTGTTTATGCGGTAGGCAAGCGGCTGTTTCAAACGGATGAACATATAAAGCTAAATTACACACAGATATTTATGGCCGGCGTTGGCACTGGTATTTGTTCAGCCCTGGTCGCCGTGCCAACAGATCGCATTAAGGTGCTGCTGCAAACGCAGCCATTAACTGGGACACCCATGTACAATGGCATGATGGATACAGCTATAAAACTTTACAGACAAGGTGGCATGCGTAGTCTCTATAAAGGCACGTGTGCAGGCATGCTGAGAGGTGAGTGAGGAATAATTATATACTTATGTAATGTTTTCCCCCTGAAACTGCACTCAACTTATTGTTAGATTCACCCACTGGTGTATATTTTGTTGTCTATGAGGCTTTACAGGATTTGGCGAGACGGCGCTCGACAGCGGGGAATATATCAGCAACTTCTACGATATTAGCAGGCGGCATGGCTGGCATTGCATTCTGGTCCATAGCCGTGCCTTTTGATCTGCTTAAGAGTCGACTACAATCTGGTTAGTAGACTAAACTAGTATCCATTACTCAATTAATAAGCCCTCTCTATTGCAAACAGCGCCCGAGGGCACCTATAAGCATGGGATTCGTAGTGTTTTTCAGGTTTTAATGACAACTGAGGGTCCGAAGGCGTTGTTTCGTGGAGCTTCGCCTATATTAATACGTGCGTTTCCCTCGACAGCAGCGGTTTTCATTGGTGTAGAGTTGGCCAATGAATGGTTGTATTCTTAGAGTATTTTTAAAGGCTGTGTGCCAAGTAGATGCTATTTTTTAAAATTGTTTTTAGGAAATATATTATGTAATTAAATGTGAATGTTTTGAAACGAGTTGTTTTAGCAGGTGCGAACAGCTGTGCAAATGTGGTTGGTTTTAAGCAAGTTGGCAGGGCTACTTGTCAGCCTGGCATTGTGATGGAACTGGGTCGTGCTCAAAGAAATAAAACACTTAATTTATTGTACTATTTGTACTATTGTATGTACAGATTTATTGATAAATTAAAGAATAATAATAAAACATAATTTATTATCTGCAACTTGCAGTTGTGACATTAAATCATATTCGTACTCTAATAACTATTAGCTCGTGTTGAGTTGTGTGTGGGCTCATCTCTAGCTTGAAGATTCTATTCCACAAAACATTTTACACTGCTTCGGATTTAGGTATGTTTTTGGCAGACCGAATTCATTCCCATTGAGAAGAAAGTAAACAAATGCATTGCAGCCAAAAAAAAAAATACTCAATACAGCGTGATTCTGGATGTTCGTCGATGTTTAACCAAAAATAGACGGCGACAGATAACGGACTTTGAACCTCAATTGTGCCGGTAATGCAATCGCTGTGAGTTGAAATCAAGATTTTGTTGGTACGTAACACGCCTTCCCAGTCGCCCCAAAATCTCTGGCATATTGTGTTGATAACGCAACCCGTTCACTTTCGCAGACAACATCACTGGCGTTTGCAGGCCAATCAGTAAACGCTACGCTCTGCTGCAAGCAACAGGTTCCGCTGAGCCAGTTATTCACTCGCACTCACTTTCAAACTTCCGTTTACTGCTGCCAGCGCCACGACAGCGATATTTTGGAGCTAGCTGATTATTTCTGCTGATCGTTCAGGTGAGATACATTTGGGCAGAAGTCTCTCAGTCTCAGGCGCAGTTTGAGTGAAGTCCTTCAAATGACGGCGTAACAATTGTAGGGCTTGTACTTAAACGCTCGCTAATCTTTATCGGATATAGTACAATGACCAGACGGAGATTAGGCAATGATAGGGGCAGAGTGCAAATTCCAAGAAAACGATTTCGAAACATTTGATAAATAAATAAATGAGTGGGCGGCAGAATTAAAATACAAATGTTCTGGTATCACTAATTAAATATGTTTCCAATTTAAGAACAATATATGTTTGGGCGTTTGTCCAGCCGTAAATAATATTATTATTATTACGAACATCGAACGGGTCAAGTGGATCAATCGCCAATAACCGAGTCGACATTATCAACTCGGACTTTGAAAATAGTATATTGAATTTCGCATGTTAAACAGATTATCTTCTATAAACCCGTGAAGTGATGAAGAGTAAATTACAATTTTTTTTTAGAAAGTTGCTGGAGCATTTTTTCAAATTTGTTATAGATTTTATAATTCAGTTAATATAATTTTAAAACGAAGCGACAGCTGAAAAATGTGAGAATCCTGCTACATATTTATTTTATTTCAAACATTCTTTATTGAGCTTTTCAGGCTTTCAAATTCGGCTAACATGGCAGCTAAGGTTGAAAATGTGGAGAGTGTGACCGTGGAACGTAAGGCCAATCCGTTTAAATCGTTCATCACTGGAGGCTTTGGTGGCATTTGCAATGTGCTATCCGGACATCCGCTCGACACGATTAAGGTGAGTTGTTCGTGTTGTTGTTCACTTGTTCCCTTGATAATCATTTGACCCTTGCACTGGTTCAGGTGCGCTTGCAAACGATGCCCCGACCACCGCCTGGGGAGCAGCCATTGTATCGCGGCACCTTCGACTGTGCCGCCAAGACGATACGTCACGAGGGCATCCGCGGTCTCTACAAGGGCATGTCGGCGCCGTTGACGGGCGTGGCGCCCGTCTTTGCCATGTGTTTTGCCGGCTATGCGCTAGGCAAGCGTTTGCAGCAGCGCGACGAGGATGCAAAGCTCACCTATTCACAAATCTTTGTGGCCGGCTCGTTCTCCGGCCTATTCTCCACATTCGTCATGGCGCCCGGTGAGCGCATCAAAGTGCTCCTCCAAACCCAGGGCACAGGTGCGGGTGGCGTTAAGAAATACAACGGGATGCTCGATTGCGGTGCCAAGCTGTACAAGGAAGGCGGTCTGCGCAGCGTGTTCAAAGGCAGCTGTGCCACCATGCTCAGGGGTAAGTCCATTTATTGAATGTATTTATTGAAAATTGTAGCCCCAACTTAAAGCTACGATTATTTGAGACAAAAACGCATCATTTCAAAGAATGATCCTATAAGAGCTTAATGATATAGTCGACCGATATCGATGATTTTTTGTACAAATGTGCGAATCATAACATACTTAATCAGTGAATTCGGTGCGGATATCTCCTTAAAAAGCAATTTATATTTTTATGAGCAATTGTTCCTATGGCAGCTTTATAATATAGTGGGTCAATGTTGATGATGTTTGCATAATAACATGCATTTTCAGTGATTTTGTTTCGGATGTCCGTGAAAGAGAAAGGATTTTTGTAATAATTTTTATATTTATAAGCCGTAAGCTCATCCAATTATTTTATATTTGGTGCACTTCGAATATTGCCCAATGTGTCTGGTCTGAAAATGCATGTGTACTCAAAATTGATAATATATCTAGAATTTAGATGTTACATGGTTTGTGTATGTATGTGTTTATGTATGGATGTATCTTTTTTGTTATTTGCATAATTACCTGTCATATTTCGATTGTTAATTATGATACCCAAAAGTTTTCCAATTGAATAGAATCTTTTGTGTGAATAGTGCTGAAGCTGAGCCATGATCGCAATCTTTAGTTGAGTTTCAGTCCAAGTGTGCTTAATGATTTATTTCAATATCTCTAATTAGGTTAGTTCGCATTCATCATTCATAATTAATTATTAATTATGTGAAACTTATGGCTAGACTACGTGCGAGTTGTGCTTGTTGTTGTTGTTAAATCTCATTGGACATTTCTACGATGTCGTTAGATTGTGGCAAGGATGCATCGAGCTCCTGCTGCTGCTGCTGCTGCTGTTGTTGCTGCCTCAACAAGAAGCCCAAACGATTGCGTTGCGCTTTATGCTTTCGTTGCCGTTTCTTTGAGTTGCTGTCTTTATTGTTGCCACGCCGACGCTGCTGCTGTTGCTGCGTCTTCAGTTGCAACTTGCGCCAATGCGGCAGGCCGCGTGTGCTGCCCGCCAAAATGAGAGGGGCGCCGCAGTAGAGCTGTCTGCGCAGAACATAGTAAACGCTGCGTCCATTGTAGTTGGCGCAACGCGGAACCAGATTCTTGTCCAGCTCATAGCTAACAACATGTCGGCAGAGCGCCGGCTCCCCGTTTATGTCGCGAACGCAACGCTCGACGCTCGGACCGCGCACTGCATTGGTTAGCCGGGACAGCCAGTTGGCCATGTCGCAGCTGCATTGCCACGGATTCTGATTGAGGCGGGCAACTCGCAAACGCGGCTGCCGAAAGAAACTGGTGGGCAGCGTGCTCAGCTGATTGCCTTGAAGCTGAACCATTTCCAGCTGCTGCTGATCGTCGAGCAGACCGTTCGGCACACGCCTAAGCTTGTTGTGCGCCAAATTCAGCTGCTCCAGGCGCTTGACGCCCAGCAGCGCATCCATCGACAGTTCCGCAATGCCGCAGTGGCTCAAATCCAGCTCAAGCAATTGCTCCATACCAGCAAAAGCATCCAGCTGCACAGACCCAATGCTGCCGCTCAGCTTCAGTTGCTGCAGCGAATGTAGACCCTGGGGAAAATGTGTTTAGATTTAGTGGAAATCGACTTTAACAAAACAACTTTAAACAGTTGGAATTTATCATGCCTAATTACATATAGAATTATGTATTTATTTATATTTGTTTTGATCGAATGTAAAATTGTGAGTGCTTTGCCATTGGGTGCTAACCAATTTTTATTTTTTTTCATTTAATTCGCTAACTCAAGAATTCCGGGAAAGATTTATACTATTTTGCTGAAAATGTCTATTAAATTTAGCACGAAGTCTTTCTCAGCAAATCGAATTTGGGAAACTCCAAACTGCCAGCATAAAATTAAGATATTGGCATATTCACATGATTATATACACGTGTCTCAAGAGATATGACATTGATTACTTTATTACTATTAAAAACAAGAAATAAGAAATGTAATCCACATCTTAACTGGACATTGGTTAGTCGGCACCAATGCCAATAAACACTAAACCCGCTATAATGATTTCTGCAGAAGCTGCAAGGGGGATGAAGAACTTAAATCTTTAAGCACTTAACATTTATTTCGCTGCTACCAGTAAATTATGAACTATCCTGGAAAGTCTCTTTCTAAAACGTTGGGAGGTCTTCTTTATAAATGAGTAAACAAAGTTGATGATATGAAATACTGAACTTTTCTAATTACTGTGATCTCATCTCCAAGAATATTTGAAATTCATCAATCAATCCAATTAGCTGTGACTTAAAACTATCTGCAACACGGTTAAAAAACATATTGTATTCAAAGCATTTTTACCTTAAAGACACCCTGCTCCAAACTGGGCGACGTTACATTGCTGATGCTCAGGGAGCGCAGCTTGTGCAGTGAATCAAACTGTCCATAGTTGCTATAGGTGCGCAGCTCAAGGGCCACCGACTCAGTGCCCAGGTGCAGTTCACGTGTATTATTCATCACCCAAAAGGTACCCGGATATAGATACATGATGGGATTCTGTCTTAAATCAGCCTTCTCCAGACGCGGTAGTGGCGGAAAACTTAACTCACTCAAGAGCTCCAAGCGGTTGTCGGCCAGATTGAGTGTTTCCAGCTCGAGAAGACCGGCCAGGCCCAAATAATACAAGCGACCGATCGCATTATACGCCAGCGACAGACTCCTCAAATGTGGCGCCCCAGAGAAGGCGAATGGCTGAAGTTCCTCGATGCCATTGCGCTCCAGGCTGAGATGATGCAATTGGGTTAGACCGTCAAACATTTGCCAGTGCAGCTCGCTCAGGCGACAGTTGTGGATTCGCAATACCTCCAGCTGGCCCCAGCCACAAAAGCTGGGCATGCGCGACTGCTTCAGAAGCTCCACATGCTGCTCATAGCTGACAATCTCAATAGCCGCATCCGTCTCGAATTGCAGCTTGTATCTGGGTGTCGCCTCATTGCTGACATCCAGCTCACTCGGCGGTTTATACTCGTAATCATCGCTGGGCAACTTGGAGTGCGTCGGACGCTGCAGCCGATCGCTGGCCTGCAGAATCACCTGCTCAAAGTTGGCATTCTGCAGCAGCTCCAGCGGCTCATCGATGATCAGCATTGTGGAGCCGGTGCCCCGCACCTCCAACGTGCTCAGCTGCGTGAGTGGATGCAGACTGCTCGTGTTCACTGTAATCGAATGTTAAGGCCTGTTTCATTTTTGCTTGCTGTGGCATTTTAAGCATGGGATTTATCCAATATTGAGTATATATCGATTATATGTGGATCTATTACACCCTATCGGATTTTTATTTCTAGTATAAATTGGTCAATTACAAATGATATTATGGTAATGAATTAAGTGATGCTTGTTTGTCGATTTTTCGGCTTATCTGTTTAAATAGCAAAATTCGTTTCATTTGTTTAACATAGTTTACAAAAGTCAAGTTTTAAAGCCTCTTTTTTAAATAGCTCTCCATTTTTCAATATCTTTTTTGAAGTAGCTGTCTCCGGCACTCCCCAAACTCCGATCCAAAAATTATAAGTCATCAGGTTATCTCCGACGTGCCTAAGATAACCGTTCTTCTTTGTTTTTCATTCAACTTCAAGTATAAAATCTCTTTAAAATTTGTAAACTTAACAAATTCAAAATGAACAATTGCATTGTTCGATTGTTTGTTTACTTTATTTACAATTTACTTCGACTTGAAGACAATTATCATCAATCAATCATTAGTGCGCTTTCTAAGGAAACGTTGAATTTTTTGCAAAAAGCGACTTCCTGTGGACTCACCCGTCAGTTGACTGGCTGAGCTGCCCGTATGTAGAAGGATCAGTGCCTGCAGATCGATGGGCAGTGCACTGAGTAGCGCCTGCGTCTCGGCCTGGTCCTGCAGCAGGCATGTGGCCAGCTTGATGTGGGTGGGCGTTAGATAATCAGTATATGTATCTGGACCCTCCTCAATGGTCATGCGATTCACCCAGCGTGCTATGGGCAGCTCATTGAAGGGGGCATATTGGCACACACAGCTCAGGGGGCAGCTCATCACGTCCAGTTCCACAGGTGGCTCCGTTTGCAAAACCAGCTGTGGCAATGCTAACTGCAACTTGCAGCGCTGTTGTGTGTGGGTGTGTGTGTGTGTAGAATGCAACTAAATATCAAGTGTGCCAAATAAAATAATCAGATATTCACTCACTAGCAATATCACGATCAGCACTTTTATCAGTCGCAGTGGCGGCCACGATATCATTATTATTTTTATTAATTTTACTGACGCGGGCACTTTTTTTCTTTTTCGAAGCAGGTACGCTTTCCTCGAACTCCGTTCATACACTAAAAAGCATTCCCATGGTTCCCATCAGACTGCCAGCGAAATCAGCATACAAATTTGAACTCCTATTGTTGTTATTGTATTTAACGGAAATGAATTTCTGATTGTCACATCCTCCGATAAGCGTCCATTCAAGTATATAGTATTTATACAAGGGCGTCTCGAAGGGAACTCAAACGCTTGGTCACCAAGAGAAAATCTGACATCCAATTCTTTGATTTAGATGCCTTTTTCAAAAGCCTTCAAATAAACTTTTTTTTTATTTAAAATTTGAACAGAATACAGCTCAACCCCCTTGCGAAAATCTGGTTACGCCCTTGTATATATGTATATATATGTTTTATATAAAATTTCTTATATACTGCAGGGAGCGACAGTTTGAGAAGTTTCTCCACTGCTTCTTTTGAGCACAAGGTCACATCTGTCTGATGCAAAAGTTTTATAGCAACCCTTCTTTCCCTCTCTCTCTCTCTATATATATATATATATATATATATACATCTGTATAAATATGTATATATCTGTATATACTGTACAATGTTTGCTTATGAACTTGTGACAGAATTCTTTTTTAAGTAAACTATTAAATATCTGGGAAAATGTGTAGGAATCATTAAAAGAGAAATATCTTTGGCACATAACGTTGTAAGTTTCAAAAATCGACCGATTGTTCACTTTAAAATTCAATTATATTGAAGATTTATGTGAATAGTTTGTTTTTAGCAGCTCATAACTAGATTTACAGAATAAAATAAAACACAATCTGTTTAAATTAACTTTTAAATATATGTGCGAATTTGAGTTTTGCACTGAACAATATTTAACGTTTCATACAACAATTTTTGATTTATTTAGTTAGAGATCTCAGAGACTTTTAGAGCAATTGAAAATTGGATAGTAGGTTTATAGTTTATTTTATTTGATCGATATTGGCTATCAAATCATTGCTTGCAAATTCGCATTGCATTATCAACTGCAAAACTTGCAAAAGGATCAGTTAAAAAATGCAACAAAAAATCCATGCAGGAACTAGGGCATTCCTACGTGTTTATTTATAAATAAAATAAATGATTTAATTACCGAATATTAAATCAACTACGCACTCTCTTTAGAATTTGCAAAAAAATAATTGTAAAACCGGTTGTGTCATTATTCAAATTATTTTTCAAATCGATTAGGGCGTGAACAACAACGATCGTTTGCTGTGTGATAAACATTGTTATCTGCTTTGAAAACTAGTTTAGCTCATTTAAATATTACGAAGAAATGAAAAAACAATTTTGTTTTTATTTGCTATTTATTTAGAATATGAAATATTATTTCAATGTATTTTTAAGTTTATGTGAATTTTGTTTACAATTTGATTCCACTGTAAATGGCCTATGCATTCTACGCCCGTTGTGCGAATTATTGTGTGTATTATATAGTTCATTTGAAATTACAATATCGCAATATGCGAGATATTTATGGCGCCGTTGAAGTCGCCGCTTGCTGTGAATGCAGACATATAAACAAGTTCTCACAGTGCTCGTATCATAATTCAAGAATATCAACAAAATAATTGGCATGCAAGAATCGAAAATGTATTAAGAACAGTTTTTGAAATGTGAGTAAGCTACAAAAGCTTAAAGTTTATACTATAAGTATAGAATATTATATATAAATATATAAATTTAATGTCTACTAAAATAATATTTTTACCATTTATAGATCTGCCTGCCAATGGTCTCTACTTCTTGGTGTACGAGTATATACAGGATGTTGCCAAGGCGCAATCGAAAACGGGTGAAATAAATACAGCCTCCACAATATTTGCAGGCGGTGCTGCAGGCATGGCCTATTGGATTCTAGGCATGCCTGCTGATGTCCTTAAAAGTCGTCTGCAATCGGGTGAGTTATATATATATATATTAGATACGTTGTCTACTACATTTGACTTTAATACAAATTCTTTATTCAGCACCCGAGGGAACCTATAAGCACGGCGTGCGCAGCGTGTTCAAAGATCTGATTGCTAAGGATGGTCCCCTAGCTCTGTATAGGGGCGTTACGCCCATTATGATACGTGCCTTCCCAGCAAATGCTGCTTGCTTCTTTGGCATTGAGCTGGCGAATAAATTCTTTAATTTGGTCGCACCAAATTTCTAGTGGCAATTATACAATCGGTACATTTTTGTCCCAGATAGTTCCGATAGTTTTGTTAAAAAATGTATTAAAATAAATGCATATTTTTCATAAGCTTAATGAGCTTTTAGGTTTAAAATCCACTGATTATTTAATTTTATTTTTTATTTCGTTTTTCAGCGTCTTGATAAATCGATTTTGGCCGATTGTGTTAAAATCAATATGTTTATCTATGCATTAACCATTAAGGATCAAGAAGCCAAAACACTTTTGTCTATCTTAGATTTTCCTAATAAATCAGATGCTCAAAACAAATATCAAATAAAAGAAACTGATGCATGTTTTTAATTTGGTTTATTTATTTCTAATCATTTTCAGTCTACACAGAAAAATCGCAAACTTAAAAATAAAATTTAATTGCAAAATTGATCCAACCTTTGTTGAATGGATTAGGGGAAACCCAGAAAACCTCCAATCAAATCAAATAATTATAAATAATTAATATGAATTCAATTAAAGTGGGGTAGTTTTTGACGAGCATGTTAAATTCAATGATTGCAAGCAATATTAAATAAATTTGTATAATACTGAAAAACGATAAACAAATCAGCTTTTATTTTCTGAGGATTTTAAGCATAAGAAGTTAAAAAATGACTGGAGGCAGCGAAAACCTATTAAAAATTATAAAAAAAGGTCAACAAATAATAAACAATGAAAATTTAAATTTAAATTAAATAATTTGGCCATACGCTTCGATTTGATTAACAGCAAGACATTTAGTTCGCTTCGCGTTTTTAGTATATATAATTTTTGACACAGTTTGAGAGTCACGAGTAAAGTGAGCATGGTTTTGGCATGCACTGCCTTGCCATTGATTGGAAATTTTAATTGGTGTTTTTAAGTGGGACCCAGTTGGACTAGTATTTTGATATTATGCATTCAACGCAGGCATAATATCCGCTATGCATTTTTGATGTAATCGACATCGACTCTCAATTATCATAAATTACTGCCGCATTTAGCTGTTGAGCATTACCTACTTCTATATTGTCTACAAAGAATATGATGTAAAAATCCATGCCTGAATTACGTGATATTAATTGCATCCATTTAATTTTTATAGATATGCCCGCGAACGGTTTGTACTTTCTCAGCTATGAGTTCCTAACGGACGAATACAAACGTCGCTTTAATCGCTCCGATGTCGATCTAATTCCGGCTATAATTGCTGGCGGCTTAGCGGGCATAATCTACTGGACCGGAGGAATGCCCGCCGATGTGCTCAAGACTCGGCTGCAATCCGGTATGTTGCTCTCATGCTCCCAAAATCCGCTTTGTAGTTTAATTCAACTCCGATTTTTCAGAGGGTAAATTTAATAATGTAAGAGCCGTTTTCAAGGATCTATTGAGAAATGATGGAGTTACTGCCTTATTTCGGTTTGTATTTATTTTTTCCCACATTTTGTTCTGCTATCGATTAATATCGATTTGTTATCGAATTTAGGGGGTTCATACCTGTCTTAATTCGCGCCTTTCCAGCCAACGCAGCAACATTCATTGGCATTGAGCTGGCAGAAGCTTTTTTTCGAAAATTGGCGCCCGACTTTTAGAACTTATCAAATTCCGATTATCGAATAACAATCATAGCAAAAAAAATCCACAATAGCCCAGAAAAGAATAAATTCTTGTCAACATTTTAAGCAATTTACAAATTTATGCTTACAACTAGATACAAAGTGTGTGTGCGTGTGTGACAATTTATAAAAAGGAGAAACTTATGGTATGATTAGTTTAGATTGGCATTTACCCAAGGCGCATAGACCAAAGTAATTAAACAAATGCAATTCTTAAGCTTATCGATAGTACATCAATTTGTTACAATATTAAGGCTCACATGTAGCCAACTAAGTGCTTCAAGTCTCTGCCAACAAATATGCTTAAAATACTTAATTTTGATGTGCCAGAATGCGATTTTGATATCTATTGATTGCTTCATTTTGGATTCTTAGGCTATTTTGCGATCGTGATTATCAAAGTTAAGCAACTGTCGCTTCATATTCACATGCTTCGAGATAGTGTAGGGCGAAAGCAGCATTGGCAGCACATTAAGTGCCTTTATCTCTGGCAGCCGGATGTTGAGCAAATTTTGCTTGGGTAGCTGCGGCTGATTGCTCCATATGGGGTCGATCCAGAAGGGCAGTTTCTAGTGTGAAATCAATAATTTATTAACATAAAAACAAGAATGACGAGTCACATTCAATATATATATAATATACTTATTTTAGACCGATTATTTCTACGATAAATAAAATAATATAAAAGTATTAGAATAAAAATATTGCATTTAAAGGCATTCAAATTAACCCTTATACAATAATTCAGTTGTCGATCGATTGTTCCAGTGGGGGAGCTACACATATTGAAATTAGTTGAGATTGCTGAGTTCAGGTCAGGATTAATTCGTATAACGAAAAAGTTGACTTGTTAATAACGTAAAAAATGTACTTTTGCGACACTCGGACGGATTTATGATATGTTTCATTTGGATTGATTTTGATATTTGCGACAAATCTTTTCTACCACCTAATAATAATGACTTCAATTTAGAAAGAACTTAGAAAAATCGATTGTATTAGAAAAAACGCCAAGCGTTTGTATATATATGAAATTTAAGGCATTTAATGTTTATAATAATATAATTTTAATAACACAAAGAGATTCTAATGTAAGAATACCCGAAAAGACAAATATTTTTAAAATTTTACAAAAACTGATTTAGAAAACGAAAGCCTTTGTTTTTGTAAAAACACAACATTGCATTTATATATATGTATATATATATATATATATATATATATATAATATATATATATATTTTATTTTTTTTTAACAATAAGGTGAGTTGCGCTTGGCGCTAAAGGTCTCGATTTCATAAATTAAATAACGATTTTTTTTGAGTGTAGAAATAACCGGTCCAACTTTAGACGGTCCTTATTCAAATTTATAAAACACTCACCTCCGAGGGCGGCGTATCAGGCTTGGGCGGCTCAAAGGTGGAACTTATGGGTGCCACATTGCAGCTGACCAAATCGTACAAATCTCGACCAGCATCCAACATTGTCGACTGTTGCTGATATTGTTGTTGCTGCTGTTGCTGTTGCAGCTGCTGAGCCTGCTGCTGATAGAAACTAGCTTGGCGGCGATACCACAAGTTGCCAGACTGTGCATAGGGCATAGTCGACGTTATGGCTGTGCTGGAGGCAGCAACTTCCGCAGCGCAAAGGCTGCTGTTCAAATCACTGGATGTATTAAAGGAGCTGCTGTTGCAGCTGATATTGAAGAACGGCTGCGAGTTGCTTAGCGAGTTCTCCTTGTTGCTGAAGCTGCTGCACAAGCTCCCATTGCCGGTGCCTGAGCTGTTCAGCAATGTGCTTGACATGACCGAGCAGTTGGCACTGGGCGGCGAGCATTTAGCAGGAGCAGCTGCAGCAGCAAACTGCTCCTGATACGCCTGAAAACTATTGACCTTCACCTGGGGCTTGTAGGCCACGTTGTTCACACTCACACTGCCCGCATACTCGTTGGCAATGGCCCGAGTCTTGTGTGGAGGCGGTGCCTGCGCCAACGGTGGACGATTGTGCTCTCCGAGCGGTGTGCGGGAGTTGCGTTGAGCCTTCTGCTTCGCAAAGGGCATCTTCAACGAACCAAACAGGTGCCGATGACTGGGAATCGAGCTGATACGTACTGTGATAATTAAATTGACAAAAAAATAGGGAAGAGTTATTACATAAATATACTAATGTATAAATATAACAGTAATATGTAAATTTATATAATAATTAGATTTAAGTATAAAACAGTATGATAGAATAATTATTTTTAAGTTTTGAATTATATTTGTTTCTTAATTTTATTAAACTCCCTGGACTAAAGTGTCGTTATATAAATAAAAATAAATAAAAGTATTTCTAATAAAATGTTTGTAGATTTATGGACAGTTTTTTTTTTAAATTTAAGTGCGATTTTTCTTAGAGTGCATTTTCTGTTTTCTATATATAGATCCATTTTCCCCACGCTTTTCACTTACGTTCACAATTGACATTCAAGGACACATCACTCCGCTCTTGGGTGGTGCCCACGTTAATGCTGAAGAGATCCTCATGGGCTACAATAACTGAATACAAATTGGGAAAACCAAACTCAAAGGTGGTGGTCAGGCCGCAATCCAAGGCGCTCTTCAGCTCGTGCAGATACATGCTGGGTCGTTGCTCTAAGAGACGCACAATGGAGACCAGGAAGCGCATGAAGCTGGTGAGGCGCACACAGTTCACATCCGACTCCACAAAGATCTGATAGAGACAGCAGACGAGACTATAGAGTATAGAGAAAAGAGAAAAAGTAAGGCTGAAAAACTCACCTCAATGGCATGTCGCATTGCATGCAGTAAGGAATCCGTTAATTGCATATTGTACTTGACATTGAAATCGGCAATGAACTGCGCCTGACTCAGTGGCTTCAGCGTTTTGAGCAATGTGGCAGAGTCTGTCGGTGCCTCATGTTGCAACAGCTCTTTGCAGGCACGATAGCAGAGCTGCCGGAATTCGGCATCATCGTTATGACAGATGAGCCATGTGGTCTGCTCCTTGTGCAGCACCTGCACGTAGGGCAGCATCTCAATTGCGATCTCAATATCCGTTACGCCCAAGGTTTGCGGCTGCATTTGATAGCCATACTTCTTCTTGTGCAGCTTGAGGATCTGCTCAAGCTTCATGCAGTTGGTCGAGTTGCCAGTGGCATTGCGAATGAGTTCGCCGCACTGCTCAGAGAACACACGCCGGGCCACCTTCGGTGAGAGCATTATCTTCTTGTCCTCATCGCTGGTCAGCTTCAGCTCGACAACGCCATCGATGGCATCCATTAGGTCCGCCAGCTTAAGGAACCCAAAATCACTGAGGCGGCACTGATAGGCGAAATGGTAGTGATAGGACCGCACAAACTTCTGAAACAGTATCGTGTACTGGAGAGCATTCTGGAAGAGCTCAACCATTTCTCCAGCAAAGACGCAGGTCTTCTCCAGCTCACTGTTGGTCTGTTTGCGCTTGGGGATCGAGATGAGGATATCCTTGCCCTGCTGCACGGTGCTGAGCACCACAATATGACTGTTGGCCAGACCATCCAATATGTCCACAATATCGCATACCCCATAATCGGTGACATCGAAATTGCGATTCTGGGTCTGGGCAAAGATGTCCGGCAGTTGGGAGAGCAACACGGAATTGTTGCCATGAGCACGAAGCACTCGCAGCAGATCCGATGTGAAGCGTCGAATTTGGGTGCGATGCGTTAGGGTTATCAGACGATTCTCGCCATCGCCCATGATCTGGACGACCGAGGAGAGCGCCTCGAAGAGCTCAATCAGTTTGGTGTAGCCGTAGTCGGCAACGCGACACTGCTTGCCAAAATGATTGTGATAGGCCGGAATGAAACGATTGAATTTCATTGTGGACTTGGGTGACATTTTCACCAGTTCGATGACCTCGCGTGAGATGTGAAACAGTGGATCGGTCACCGAGTTGTTCTTAAAGTAGCCGCTGCTGGAGCCAGCTCCACGATCAGCACTATTCAGGTTAACACTGCCATTGGTAACGTTGATGCCGGCCGAGGGCATATCCTTGCTTAGCTCCAGCCAACCGAGAATCTTGATGCCAAAGTTGTTCACCTGTATCTGTATGCCCTGGACACAGCAGACGAGATGCTCCAAATTGACGCCACTTTCATTGGCGGCAATCTGCACCTTCAGCTGACCCTCGATGCAGTGCAGCAGCGTGGCAACAGGTATATCGCCCGGATGATGTTTCAGCAATGGATATATCAGCTGCTGGATCTCTGCTATGGTCATGCAAACATTGGGCAACGGTTCGATTTCCTGTTCGGCCCAGCCCTTGTGTTGTTCCCGCTTGAAGTGGACCGTGCAATAGGGCACACTGTGCTGCAGCCCCTCCATCAGCGGTGAGCTCTCCAGCGTGTTGACCAGCTCCGGCTGCAGACTGACGAATTTATCTTCGTTGTTGTCCGAGTTAATGGTGCAGATGTCCTGCATCTTGTACAAATCCAGGACACAGATCGACGTTTTAAAGCGTGACTGGAAGAGTTCACGAAATTTATACATGGGCAGTGTATAATACGGAACATCCTGTGGATTACAATGATGATGATGAGATGACTACGAAAATATAGTGTGAATGGTTCCGCAAGGGTGCTGGAGAGGCAATCAGGCAAGTGAAAAACCATTTTGTACTGTTTAAAAAAAAAACAAATTTCTATCCTATTTTGAGAGTTAGGACTGAATTTTAGGTGCATCTTTTTGGAGTTCCGTTCGCAAAACATCTAGATTACGGTTTTATCTAGATTACTTCGACCTTAACACTGTTATTTTTTTAATATGTGTAGGATTTGATCAATTCCTCTAAAATTGATGCTTGAAATCAATAAATTGCTGTCTTATGCTTATTTTATGGTTGAGTCTGAATACAAATAAGTTTTAAGAAGATAAGTTTTGATTGATGCAAAAAATCCAAAATCAAAAGATTTTCCATTCAAGCTAAGAACGTTTGGTAAAAAAGACTATATTTGAAATTGACTGAAGAAATCTGTGGCACATTGGCGATTTGTGATGATTTGATAACAATAAATATGTACTGAAATGTAGAAACCCGACTTTCTTTTGACTCCGCTGCCATCTAACCATATTATTACGAAATAAAAAAAGCAACCAGGATTTTTCTTTTCTTAATTCAAGGCTAATTTTAAATGTGGAAGTAAGATTTACAAATTCAAGTCCTAACGTGGTCGTTTTTGTTACTCATTTGATTATGAAGTATTAGTGCTTTAAGATTTCATCTATACAAACATT
Source organism: Drosophila nr. medialis 2 BK-2023a (assembly GCA_035044325.1). Lineage (NCBI taxonomy): Eukaryota > Metazoa > Arthropoda > Insecta > Diptera > Drosophilidae > Drosophila > Drosophila nr. medialis 2 BK-2023a. The sequence goes on along the minus strand of JAWNMH010000410.1, from coordinate 679,925 downwards.
TGAGATAGTTTAAAAATTCATAAAATTCTCATACAACAGTCGAGAAAGAAAGAATTTTTTTTTTTTATACGCTTGTTGGAAATATATTTTGTAATAATATAAAATATTTCTGATAATAGAAAAAAGCTTTTCCAATTTGTAGACACAACTAGAAAAACTTTGAAGGCGACTTTGTAAATATCAGAATTTTTTCTAATTGTAAATGGTTAGTGTAGAAGAAGTACATCAAATCTTATCCGTATACTGACCTTCAACAGTCCGGCCACCTGGCAACGAAGCGTATTGATCTCGGTGAGCGAAGAGTCGCGCGTGTAGCTGACCAGCATGCGCTTGTGGCCAATCTTCTTGCGGTGCAGATTGGATACCACCTGCTTGGCAAACTGTTAATGGAGAAGAAGTGAAAGAGGAGACCTTTGTCTTGGTATTAAGTGGATAGGACTTACATAGAGGTCGGGCACAGTGACCTTGGCATAGGAGCTGGCCTCAAAGTTGAGGGAGACGACGGGCGTAATGGGCTTCAGTTGATTCATGAGAAAACTACGCAAACTGGCCTCATCCAGCGAGTAATCCAGATTGGTAATCTGCAGTGTGACCGCATCGTTGGGATCCGTGACACTGGCATATGCCGACCCGCTCGTTGTCTCCACAGTGGAGTTGCTGGACATCACTGAGGCTCCCGAACTAGTTGCCATTGTATTGACCAGACCATTACCGTAACCATAATCTGCGCCACCAGTTGCTATCGCCGAGGATGTCCCGCTGCCTGCAACACTGACACTCGGCACAACTGAGCTGACGCTGCTGCTAACCAATTGGGGCTGCGAGGATGCGGACATGGCCAGCGGAGGTGATGTCTGCTGATAGATGGGCGCAAACGTTGCCTGATAATTGCTTGCGTAACCACCCAATGACATGGATGCTGCCTGATGCGGCTGATGACCCATCAGTGGATGGCCGGTGACAGCGGCCTCAGCAGCTGCCGCTGCGCATACCCGATTGTGATTGTAGGGCATGTAGCGGTTGCGATTGTAGCAGGAGGTGCTGCTATTCGCATGTGCATATTGGCACACCTCCAGCTGGGTGGGAATCGCTGGCGGTCCCCCGCCTCCATACTTGTGCGGCAACAAGCCAGGCGGCGCCGTATACCCGGGCAGTCCATTAAAGTAACGCATTCCGGTGGCGCCTCCAACATTGTTGTTGTAGTCAGCACAGAGAGCGGTGGGCGGCAGAGCCGGGGCATAGAACTGCGACTGGACGGCATAGTAGGCAGCGGATGGATTCTCAGCCACGCCACCATCGCAGCCAGTCCAGCTAAATTTAAGTACACAATTTAAGATTGTATGTATATAAATATATATCTTCGAATATAGTACATGTTTGTATCGTATTATAATTATTTGAGAAACTTGAATTTATTTATTTATTGAACGTGAACTCAAATAAATCCACAGAATGCAACATTTTTTTTTTAAATAAATGATCTTTAAATTAAAAAATAAAGAATACAATATATCTGGAAGAATTACAATGTAATTTCCAACATTTATTATAAGGTTTGGGGAAACTAAAAAAGAACCAATCGGACAAAAAACTTTTAAATTCTAGTAGCTTCGTAATAAGTAAAACTACAGAGCGAACTGCTTCCGAACGGACCCAATTTGATATTGGTAGTTTTCACACTGTGAAGAAATCAATGCGCCGAACTGGAATTTGAATCGGAACCGCATGCTTACCATTTGAAATACAGATTCGAGATCTGAACTTAAATTTAACATTTTTTAAAACATCCCAGCTGATAATTTTGTACCGAATGGTATTAGTAAAATTGTTTCGGATCCAAAACATTTAGTTCCGATAAGATCAAGATAGATATTTTATATAATAATCGAATACACTTAAGCAGTTAAGAAAACTATCGCAATATCCTAGGAGGTATAGAGAAGTTTGATATTGAAATGGTAATTAAATTTTATCAATGCTCAATGAATTCAAGTTGACTTTTGCCGTCATTATTAATTATCTTAAAGCTCGTTATTTTAATCCGATTAGAATTTATCTGTCACTTACTGTTCCGGAGCACATATTTTTTATTATATTTTTTTACTACTTATGTATATTATTAAATCAGTGTTGATAAATGGCGTAATGTTCGCACATTTAACAGCGGTTAAATAATTCCAAGTTTTATTTATCGTTCAGAAAAACTATAAAAAACTATTTTTTTTTTTGTTTTCCCAATGTCCGGCAATATAAACCGTTGTTAAATGTTTAACTACCAATATTGTATTTGCTTTAGCACTTCTTTAAAAATGGGAAATTTCGCAGAAATTTTGGTGTCTTCATAAACGCTATGCTGATCGCTCTTAAATAAACTTCAGATATTTGATTTCCATTAGCTGTTAAGGCTCAAAACATTTTTAATTTTTCGTTATATTTTAATCTTCGCACATCTATCAAAATCTGTGGACCGTAAATAATATACACTAAAATAAATAAATTAAAAATTAAAATATAATATACTATTTGCCATCAACACACAGCACATTAACTAGCCGTGTACAGCATTTTGTAGATCTTTTAGTTGTTTTGAATGCATATATGCATAAAGTCATTAGGCATAAGTGTCGATATTAAATTTTAATAGGGCAACAAATTGGATTGCAATTGTTTTGCAACAACAGGTCGTTGTTGAATAACGTCAGCAAATGCGATTAAAAGGCAATTTTCATTTTTGTATCAGACTGTTTTTACATGAAATCAGATTATTAACTTAAGTTCAATAAATATTTGGCATAGGAGATGACAGGCGTTAATTGCACTCTTTAATGTCAATAAATACAGTCACATTTATAAAGATATGTGCACATTGTACCCATTAAAAGTTTCTACTCACCTGTATAAACGCTCTGTCATGTTGACTACGTTTTATTGGAAACTGGAACTGGAACTGGAATTGGAATTGGAATTTGAATTGTACTGTGGACAAATTGTAGTCGCCGGTGCTTGGTACCTTTAGACGCTTGCGGTTTCTCTGGAATTTTAAAAGACAAACAGAAAAACCCATTAACAAAACTATCTATATATATGTGGAAGCATGCGTTCTAGATCGTAATAGCTCTATTTAAATCAATGCAAATGTTATACTTCTGTTCAATCAATTGCCACCTATTGTTCACAAGAAACGATTTGCATGCGAACATCAATAAAATAAGTGTCAGAGAGATCCACTTGATGAGTTCGATTCGGAGATACCCTGTAGTGAGGCCTAAGTAGCGCACACATTTATTATTATTATGTTTTATATATTTAAATATTAGAATTCATTTACATAATAAGCTTGAAATTGTTTAGAGCTAGGAAGTCGGTTTAGTTTTGGCGAATGTTATAATTTGGAAGTGAATTAACTTTGTATACCAAAACATTTTTAAGGTGATTTTCTCAATAAATATACCCAAATGCTTATACACACTCCTTGGGTTGACAGATACACATTTTTTCTATTGTTTAGTACATTAACTACACTGATCATTTCGATCATGCAAATTTATGGCATTTATTATGATTATGGGGTACAAAAAACAAGAAATGCCCTACAAATGCTAAATACATCAATTAAATCAGTTCGATTACAATGATTTGCATCAAGTCATAAATACAAATAAAAAAGAACCGCTTTAAACTAAAAAAAATACAATTAATAACCGGCTTCACGGGCAACAGTGTTTCCAATGTCAACACACATCAATACTGTTGGGCGCGGAAGAGGTAGCGGGCACATTATTTCAATTATACGACTCTAAAGTATTGAGTGACACTTTTCCATTGGTAACTGTATATTAAATACAGTTAATTTTGTACAGTGTGACGAGGTTGACTTACAATGGAAATTTCTGTTGAAAACATGTGCATTAATGGGATTAAATTAAGTTCATTGACCATCATGTATATATATAATGGAAAAATTTAATAATCACGTAACACTCGGTGTAGTTTCTATGACTATACATTTAGTGCTATGATATATATAAATGAAAACAAAATTATATTAAAAATTCGGAATTCTCTTTCGATAAGGTATTACGTAATCTTACATAATTTGTAGAATAAACTACATATATGCATTTAATAAACTGATAAACTTGACACAATCATTACTTAACCACTGATTTTGTCACACTGTGTGACACTGTTAGCTTTAGATTATTTTATTGCAGCACCGTTTTTTTTTTTACTACCGAGCACATGTTCAGTTTTGTGCAGCAATTGGATTTGAATTGAATCAATTTCGAACCACTGTAATTTTTTCATATACTCACGTGTGCAAGTGGAAACGAGAACTGAGACTTCTCCGTGTTAATAAAAGTCACCAACTTATATTTGTGAGCAATCAAATAATTTAAAATTCTATTAACAAATTAAATTTGTGTTTCAATTTATTTTCTTAACAAATGCAATGATCGAAAAAATGAAACAAATATAAGTAAAATAAAAACTCAATTTAAATGGGCGTAAACTTTGAATAAAAAATATTTAAAACAAAAAAAAATCGAAAATCGCGTGTTCTTATGACCGTTGAGGAGTAGATTCCAAAAAAAGAATCAAATATATGTATATAAAAAAAAACACTAAGGACAAACAAAATTTCTGGCTTCTTGGTCTCGTTTCAGTGTGTGAATCTCGCTGGCAACTGAAACGCTTGGAAGGAACTTTGGCGCCAAGCACATGACGCGTGTAGATTGGAAGTGTTAAATTAGGGTTGCCAGCGGGGCGCAATAAGACCGTGACCTTCCAGCATGGTACATCGCCTTTTACTTTTCAAATTGGACACAGGTTTCCAGTGACGTATGCATGTGGCAGCCACATAATGAACAGATGCGGAAGCATGTACTTTTTGGACATTGTGCTACTACGTTCTTGGCTTGTTTTTCGGACAGAGCTGATCTCATATCTGAGAGCGCAGTTCACAGTTAGCAGTTGATCACTGCAATCAATCCCTTCACTTTCCTGGCCACTTGCGTCACCTGCACTGTATAATTTTTAACACACCTGATTTGCCTTAATTGTGGGTTACGTTGAGAACCTCAGTCACTAATTGAACATGTTTTGCCAAGCTGTTCTTGCGATATTTGTTTACAACGGACTGCATGCATACTATAATCAGAAATATCGCTATGTGCCGGTTAATCGACAATCAAAACATTGTAGATAAGAATAAGCTATTCAATTTGTATAGTCATATAGTCATCTATCGTATGAATATAAAGCATTTGATTTATCAGTCATTAGGGTCGTTGCTGCTGGCATCCGTTCTGCGTGTGATATGAGAGAGCGGCTTTGGAGATCTTAGTTGGGAGCTTTGGCGCAATGAAAGGGTCGCCAGCCTTTTCTAGAATATATAATTAGATGGGGGTCTCTGAGTAATTTGATTGAATAGAAAAGCTTATATCGCTAACTGAATGTCAAGATAGAGTATCGAATTAATAGTTATCAAATCAAAGGCATGCTTAAGCAATTTGCATACGTATACTTTTTTTTTTTAATTTCAGAATTTGCTGAAACAAGTTTATTAATTGTTTTTTAAATGGTGTATATTTAATTTCATATCAATTGATTGGAATTTTTGATCAAGCCTCTCGTAAAGTAATTTGATGAATATGTATATATGTATGGATATAGCAATTGAAATTTACACAATTATATATATTATTATATATATATATATATATATATATATATAAGATTTGTAATTTTTTTTGTTTTGTATATAAGATTTGTAGTTAGTTAAGTTTAATGACTTTGTATGATTATTAAAAAAAAAAAATTCGAATAAAATCTTTTAATATATATCGCGCATTTCTTACAATGCGCATACTAAAAGAGACAACTTTAGAATAAAATAAATTTTAAAAAATTATTTATTTAAATTCCATCTACAGAAAAAATATATAAAAGTAAATTACATTCATTTTTTAAATAAAGTACATTGATTAAATAAATTAAACAAAAATGCTTATACAATTTCGGGCGGTACTTAATTGCAGCCTTCTACATTTTGTGCTCTGAATTGTACAAAACCCATAATTAAATCAAAAATAAAAATTACAAAAAATGTAGAATGGAATTTTCAATGATATAAATAGAGGAGTCTGTATAATTTGATAATTAAGTAACATATTCTACATGCTTCAAATATTTGTATTTTTTTTTAATAATTTCATCCAACATTAAATATCACTTGTCTTCAAAGAGTATTTAAGGAGTCGTTATGTATTTTGTTTTTTAATTTACATATGTATGTGAGTACTTATGTTGAAAATAATTGTTCTCCCATTGGAATGGTATGCGGAATGCGACGTACACACAAACATACAACTACAAACATGTAACTACAGTTAGTTATTAGATATGCTCTGCAGCTGTGAGGACCACTCTGTTGTGATCTCTGCTATCGCAGTTTTCACTCGATTCAGCTTCTTCTCTTATTGTGCTGTGTGGCTTGCCTTGCCTTCCTTCTTGTCGACGTTGCCATCGTCGTCGTCGTCGTCGTCCAATGTTCGTCGCGGCTTCCAACGATTTCTTCAGCTGGTTACATTGTACATTGTATTTTGATTAGAGATTTCGTTGGTTTTTTCTCGAGCAGTCCCCAGTTAGTCGGTTACATTTAGCTCAGCGCAGCGAAGGCAATAAAAGTGTGGCGTGCGTGTTTAAATCAAAGAAGATTGTTGTAAATAGTAGAGGCCATAAATGGGGTTAAATCAATGGAAAATATGGTTCAGGGCTTCGGCTAAATAGACCAACGACTCTTCGCTCTTCGTCGCAAGACAAAGAAAACGAACTCAAAAGTGCAATAATCTGATTAACAACCAAACTGACCCAATTAGGGCCCAAAGTGTGTGGTATTCATTTCAGTTGACTGATGTCAAAGACTCGATACCCTATTATTGGGTAGAGCCAAAAAGCGCTTACCTTTGACTGGATTTTGTACTTCTGTTCATCTGTCTGTTTGTTTGTCTGCCCGACTGTCCACTTGTCTGCCTATTTGGAGTGATCAGCAGTCATGATTCTGATAAGACACAGATGACGTTCCAATTTGACGCTCGAAAAGCCCTCATTGCATATTACAGATTATATACTTATATGTACAATCAAGCATATACATATATATGTATATATATCACAATCGTTAAGTAACACAAATTAAGAAAAAAGCATTTCAATCATTCTGTTATGCCGCGGCTCATTCAAATTAATAATCATTCGATTGCTGGCAGTTGCCAGCTTGAACAGTCGCTTTTTGAACATTTCCGTAATTTCTGGTTTATTTCTAGGAATCTTAAACACAACTTAAACAGTGCACAATCCATTTAACAATTTAAGCTGAATCGCAAGTTATAAGTGACTTTCAAGGAGCAGGCCAAAATATGTTAAGAAGACCCAAAAGTGAGTATTACATAGATGTGATTTTTTGTAACAAATTAAGTTTATTATTATAAATATTTGTAATCTGAAAAATATGTTACCTTTCCTTGAACATATTGCAAATTGTAATTAAGTTGTACAAAAGTGCCTAAGGGGCAGAGGACCATGAAATATATATATACTTCATGAGCATCAAAACCAAGTGATTTAGCGCTGTCCGTCTGCTCGTTGGCTGATATTATCGCAGATAAAATATTATGGATAACTTTATACACTTCCCTTATATCGATAAAAGTTATTATAGTCTTCAATGTTATTTTGAATTTACCTTTGCCACAATGTTGATGAACTGAAGGAATTTCATTAATACCCGATAAGAACCTCCGAAACCCAAACACACTTGTTGTGAAGCGAGCGGAAATCTTTGTATATACAAATATAATATATAACGACCGTAGATCTTTGAATGCGTGCATACATACATATATACATACATACATCCATACAGATGTATATGCAAAAATTATATAGGCACGCGTTTGACTTCAGATTCACTTTTGTCAATAAAGACAGGCGCTTCCGCAAAATACAATTGAATTTTAATCAAATGTAATGGTTTTTTTTTTTAAATTTATTATATTTATTTTTCCCAAACAACGGAGACTTATAATGTTAAGAATGTGTTTAAATATTCTTCGTATATGTGGAAATCATTTATAAAAACAAAAACAAGTCTCGTGTTATTAGGGGATTTTCATTTTAGATCGTTTTTGCGAAAGTTTTGGGTTGTTTTGATATTTTGAGTCGAACTTTTATTTTAATTAATGTAAACAGCATTTTTATTCATAATGTTTTGTGCATAAAATCATATTAGTCCATTTTGAACATATAGTTAGTTATATAGGGAAATAACACTTTCACACACAATGACAATGCAATATATTATTAAAAATTATATTAATTGTCCTTTATTAGAATGCTATGCCAATAATCTGATAAACTAAGCATAGCCCACTTTATTTTGACTAACATTTTTACGCATTATTAATTGATGTGCATATAATCACATAGTCATCGGTGCACTGATCTCTTCGAAATCTATTAAGTTTGTGATTAATGTTTGTTATTGCTGAACCCCAGTTGACCCAAAGAGTTTAAATTAATATTTGTATAATACAAAAAAAAGTGAACTGAAAGCATCAATCAAACCTGTCAATCAGAACACTTACAATCTAAAAGATGCAATCTAGCAGCATATAATGCAAATAAGTAAGAATGCTGTAGTCAACCGAACTTGACTAGGTGATACCCTCACACCTAGTCCTTATTTATCATAAGTCACGGTTTCGGTCACGGTAATCGATTTTCATTTATCAAATGAAATAACGTTGATCTGCTGTTGGGAATTTAAATTTTAATTATAAGAATGGCCGCCAACCAATAAATATTTCAGATGTAGACAGACATAGAGGCGGTTCTAGCTTGATGGATGCTAATCAAAAATACATATGTATTCCATATATGGAATAGCAGATGCTCTCTTCTTTCTGTTACATACTTTTGCTCAACTCCGTCACACCCTTTTTAGCCTATTTTCAATTGGTTCAGAGTATAATCAGTTTTAATGATGAACTGTATGATAATTATATAGTTTATGGGTGTCACGTTGCAAGCAAACGTGTTTAATATATACAAGGAACTCTGACCCCAGATTGGGCGGTTCCCTCATTACAAAAAACTGGACATGCCCTTACATATACATATATATATTACATATATATTCCTTATCAGCAGCAATAGTCGGATTGACTTAGAGACGAACCCATCTCAAATAGAAAGTTCAAGTCTTTTTCCGATGGATTAACCCATTCGAATCGATTTGAATATACAGTGGCACAAAGCTTATTCTGATCAGGGTCACAGAAAAAAAGTAATTGCCTGCCATAAGCTAATCATTCATTATTTTTCAAAAATTCCAAAGTCCGATGGTACGTACATGTATTAACCACCAAAATTAATATATGACCCCAATACACTGGGGTTTCCCCATTTGCTAGGTAGAATTATAAATAAATGTTGCATACTTACAGGCGTAGTTTTCATTTGGAGCAGGTACATTGTGGACACCTGGGTGCCATAAAACCCGAATCTTTTACCTAAAGTTGAGTATTTTTGGTATAAATAGACCAATCCTTCGCAGTCAGTTTAGTTTTATCCTGCATCTCGGGTGCAATAAGCCAAAAAGGACTATGGACAAACAGACTACCATTACGCAACGGAAACTCATCCTGGAACACTTCCAAAAAGGATATTCACATCGCCAAATAGCTGAAATGGTCAGTCTGAGCAACTCAACTGTGTATAACATCATTCGGCGCTTCGTCGACGCAAATCGGATTGAGCAATTGCTTTTTTTCTTTGACCCTGATCAGAATAAGCTTTGTGCCACTGTACCTTTGGATAATTCTTTTCAATGGTTTCTAACGGCATCTCGGATACGGTCAGAGTGGTTCTCAGAGATGAAACTAGTTTCGTCAAATTAATTTATTCACCTACCAAATCTTTAAAAACCGCAGATTCTACCTATTTTCAAAGTAATAGCTCCTTACTTTTTGTCTTATTGAAGCAAAAGATATAAATGGCTTCAGATACAAAAGTTTGATTTAATTTTTATGCAAACCAGAAATGGGTTTTGCAAGTATCACACAAATTTCCTTTTCCGTCTATTTGATGTCTCTGAGCTTATAAATTCAACTAAACTAGGCTGTCGAACCGAAACCGGATTTTTACCATTTGATATGTAGAATTGGAATTGGAATCAGAGCTAAATTCAAAAATTTCTTAAAACCAAATACCGGAACTGATTGTCCCGAAAAGATCATTCATCCACTGTGGATGATGTTACTCAGGCGTATTTTTGTGCATATGAGAATTTTACATATTTTTCAAACAGTCCATTATAATGGGATGAATACACGTCATCATGCCAATTCAATAGCGTATTCAATTCGATTAAGTAATTTGCACGTTGAGACTTGACACCCTGGCCATATAATCAGAGCAGGTTTTCATACGTTTTATGGTTATTTTATGGCCCCCTAACACATAAATGTCTTCATTATGCTGGGCTTTTTTTCTTTGCTTTGATCGCGTAATTACTCATTTATATATTATTTACGTATATAATAATATACGAGTGGAGGGACAGGTAAATGCAGCTTTATGACTGGTTATGTGCTTTTAATTGATGGTAAATTGCATGTTCGGCATATCAAATATTTTGATTGTCATAGTAATTGATTAACTGTGTGTAAATTGTGTACTTGGTGCTGAACTTGAGCTTGCCACATACAAACAGGCAAGTGTATAAGCATTAATAATACCTTCCTGCCACCTGCCTCCTGCCACCGATCGCTTGCCCTGCTGCTGTACCGTATTAATCGTTTTACATTGTCCATGTAAAAATTCGACTACAACGAAATGTGTTACAAGGTTCCGGGGCTCGACCGAGTATTATATAGACGTTAACTCTTTCAGTTCCTACACTCGAACAAAGTTTCTCTGTATTTTAAATTGGTAATTTGTTGTAATTTTCTTTTCATCAAATTTATAATATATATCAGCTATTTCAATGTACAACAAGCAAATTTCATTACAATTTTCAGAATTTCTGAAAGGATTTTTTCTATAAATTAGAATTTGTACTTCAACTCTTTAGAAATATTTTCTATTATTATTTATTATTATTATTATTTTTATAAACCAGAAATATTTACGAGCTTTTTCTCATTCAGTGTGAGTATTTTTCTGAGTGTAGACATACACATATCGTTTTTTATGTGTAAGTCTTACATATACAGTGTAGCCGGCCTTCTTTGGTTTTTGCGACGCAGCAAAATAAAAACATAAGTAAGAAAAATAAGCATAAAAAGGAAATAAAAAAAAGTCCAAAAACCAGTAGCGCCCGTTTCCCGCCAACGATAATTCTGTGCGAATTCCTGATTAGCCGCCGAACAAACTAACAAAAGCTGGTTTCGCTCAATTGAGCCACTTCTTTTATTCTTTTATTCTTTTTTTTTATTTATTTGATTTTTATTTATTTTTTGTAAAGGTTTCAAATATTTTCTAGCTACTAAGTCGCTGGGTCATACAGTTGAATGAGGGAATTTCGCAAATTCAATCAATAAATATTTAAGCAAGCCGATACCTTGATTGGTTTGTTGATTACATGAAGATACTCTTGCCAAAGTCATTAGTTTAATATAAATTTGTATTCATATTTATTTCATATTTTCATATTCCTAATGTAATTGTAAAATCTGCTAGCTATGTTTATTTGTACAACATAATTTATAAAGATCATTAATCTTGCATATGTTGCCCTTCTTGTGTGAAGTTTTGTAAATTTAAAGTTGAACGTATGTTATTAGGAGATCATTAATCTTCCGGCAAGCTATTCAACTACCAAAATATTGGTATTACAAAAATGATTTAAGGATAGATTAAGTCATTGTTTAATTAACATAATTTTGTCATCAATTTGCATCGTACTCGTATAATGAGCATAAGTTTTCACTTGAGAAAACATTTCTGGACATTTTATACTTCCTAGACAGCCCCCTAACTATATAACTCTCTTTGAAATATCTCCGACCATTTATTAATTTGTTAAGCCATTTAGTCAAAATTCTTTGCACAAGCCACTTCCAAAATTCAAATATGATAAAAATTCCACTTATGAAAACATATTCAAAGCTACTTGACAGAAACTGCTGAGTCAACCTAGTCAAATAACTCATGACGCCGATGATGAGAGGCTCGACCAGAGTCCAATCCTATAAAACTTTGAAAAAAAAGAAAAAAACAAAAACAAAATAGGAATGAACGGCTCTCGGGCAAGTCGAAGATTCTTTACCCTTACAGGCGAAGTTTAAAAATCCCGACCTATTCTTATAAATGCTATAGACTGAAATGGTCATTCGAAGTTGCTGACTATCTTCGTGACAAAAATGTAATGGCATCTGAAAGAGTGTCAAATGATACACAAAAAGTGTGAAGGTCGGTCGTAACCGACTGCGGAAAACTCTGTTAGCTCTGATAGCTATGGTAATCTACCTGCATAATCTAGATCTAAAATATCGGGAAATATAGGCTTTAAAAAATATATGTCGACCTTTGAAGTACGTTGCCAGCAATTTAACTTTAAACATTAAAATCACTATTCGGGATTTTGATTTTGATGATTATGGTTATATTTATATTTAAAATGCTAACAAATTGGGGAAAATATAGGCATTTCCAATTTTTAGCAACAAAATCTTATGAAAATTTCGTGAGACTAGCTTTATGTATGTTGTTTTATGGATATGCTAATTTAAATTTTGTCGATTTCATATCACTTTGCACTAAAGAACTATGCTCTTATGCTTCAGTTATTAGAGTATAATGATCAATTTTTGGCAAATATTGTGAAATTCCATTGGAATTCGTCGTTGTGACTAACGTTGTTTTTGTTTTGGCTGCTTAATTATACCTTTAGCCTTACCTCATAGTTATGCCAAAGAATGAAAACATGAACATGAGGAAAGCAGTTGTCTTCGAACTACCAATACTTAAATACCCTTGCATTAATCATTATTCATTATATGCAATTAAATGTTATTTAAAAAAACAAAATTAATATAAAATATAAACAAATAATTATTGCAAACTAAAAGATTTCAAGTTCACTTAGTAATATTTGAAATTGTCCTATTTGTTTTGTATATTTCTATTTGTTGATTTTCATTTTTATATTTTCCCCTTCTTAACAAAGTACTCTTTGTATTTATTTGAACTTACTGATCTTATTCAGCATTAATTAGATAAGCTAATAAATAAAATAAAGATCGTAAGTACAGAGTATCTGCAGTCAAGCACGATCGAATAACTTTTCTTGTTTTAATTTTATATTCTTCATGTTTTTTTGCTTGTTTCTGAGTTCTGATTCTTTCGCACCGGCATGACAAAGCAGAATCTTTGTTGACTGACTTAACTGGTCAGTTAAGTATATATTTTGTAGTAACTGATATACTTACTGAGACGCACAGCATCTTGCATTTGCTCAATCGGGGAGTTAATGACACATGACACAACAAGGCAGTGATCGCATTAATATTCTTCGACATCGACCCAGTTGAATAAAAAACGACAATTGCAGTGCCGTAATTCGCTGTGAGATTAGCAGCACATGTTACTTAGCCTCGCAAAGGTCATTATGCCAACATATATTTGAGCAAATGTATATATGGGGGGTTTCGCATTAATTTCATCAAAATTACCTCAACAAGTATCATCAGCCTCATTAGCATCGATAGGTTGCCACTTGCCGTTTGACTGGGCATCATCATAAATCAAGTTGGCAATTGGTTAACGTAAAAGCAAGTTCTCTAATGTAAGCAGTGTGTGAAGACAAATCACAGCTGACTCAGCATATAATTTGGAATATTTTAACTAATATATATGTGAGAATTGCATTGAATTGTTTAAGATGCATGAATACTTAAAATTCCCAATAGTGTACAGAATTGCAATGAAATTTAGATGTCATGATGGCAATTTAATCATCATATTTATAATAAACATGTAGGAGTGCTGTAGTCGAGTGAGCTCGACTACGATATACCCTGAACCCAGTTGTTATATACATATATGCTACTTTTAATGCCGAATTCACACTTGAAAAGTCTTGCAGCCAAATGTGAGAAGGTCTTCAAGTGCACTCTTTTCTTATGGCAGGCACAGAAACAGCAGAGTGAAAAAAACTAAGCCAGCGCATATTCTTATTCACAAGGCTGGCTACAACTAGGTGCATATCGATTCGGCTGTTCATCCTGACTAAGAATGCGTACACTTTAGGGAGTCGGAGATGCTTCCTTCTGCCTGTTACATACATTTGCGCAAAACCATTCTACCCTTTTGACCCATTTTTAATGGGTTCAGGGTATAAAAATGAATCGTTCATCAACTTATGGTCTCATATGAATTTCGTTTTTATTACTTGGAATTTGTTAATTTAGTCTAAATTGTTTTATAATATATATATTTTTCTGGCTCCACATCAAATATAAATATTTTAGATTTGCATCTAAATCATTAAAAGATTGTCAAATGTCAAAGGTAGTCCTAATTAATATCAAATATATTGTCTTCAAAAAATAGGTAAGTGTAAATAGTTACTTTAAAAATGCCCAATGATTTATCAATGAAAAATGTGATTAAAGTAAAAATGTGCATAAAGTATAAATATATTTATTCTAATCTTGTCTTGAAGAATATGTCTATAGTCCATACAATTAGACATGTGCGTCAAGCCGGCCGTTTGCGAATATGAGTTCTTTAAGTGTGAGGGCTGGCTCATTGAAATGTTGTTTTCTTAGTGTTTTTGTTTATTATTTTGGTATTTTTTTCGGTGTGTCCCAATTTAAATTGCACAAGTCTGCTTAATACTTTCAAATGAACAATTGAACTTTTGTTCGCTTCGGTGACCAATTTAAATTAAACTTTAGATTTGTCATTTCGATTTTCGGGTTGAGCCGTCGAACTAAGCCCGCAACTATTGATTAAATGACAAAGTCTCTCTCGGAAATCCATAAAACATGAGCAGCAAACGTGGACGCGATTTGATTTAAAAGTAAATCGCTTCTTTCTGGGGCTAAATGACGTCAAAGCTGCCAGTGCCTAATAACCTATGTGCATCGATAATAACTGGTGACCCGAGCGAACCCTTCCGATGATGAATTTAGAGTCGCAATTGTATTCCGACATCTGTAATTAATCCGAGTGAATTCAAACGGCAACTGCCACCAACGATTAACAAGTGAGAATTCGCCAATAAACCGTGGCTAATTACACGAATTCAGATCCGTTACGTTAGCCAACCTACGAACTAAGCTCCCAGCTACTAATTATCGATAATCATATCAACAACACATTTCAATTAGCCATTTGTCTTACAAACAATTCTCGGAAATTACATCAATTATTTTAATGCAAGCATCACCTTTCACATTGCATTTGCGCCAGTGAGTTCACCCCAATGTTAATTGAATTCGACATCCATCTTAAGACAGGAAATCAGTTTACTCAATTAAATTTATATTATATTTTATTTATGTTATGTGTGAAAATTTATGAAAAAAAAAAGCGAAATTTGATTATTTACGTGGGTAGAGACTGATTAAGTCGTATCTCCGTATGTAGATACTGGCTTAAACGTGCTTCTGATTTATTAAGAATATGTGTATTGTTCTTATGATTATTTTAAGATTAAAGTTTTTATAAACGGGCGAACGGGTAATCTGTTTATTTGCCACTGACTGTTGAACACTTCACGACCTTCGTCTGCTCCAGCCGACGAGCTCTTTATTCGGTCTGGAAACTCAAAGCTTTCCATGCTTACGATGTCTAAATCGTATTGGATCATGTTTTTAGCATTTCGTGATTTTCCGTTCTCATTAACGTTCTTAAAATTTGTTGCTTCTTTTTATGTGTCTTTTAAGTGAAATAAAACACAAGCTATAAGCACTTTTCAACAAATAAGAAACAATATAGAAATAGGCATTCCAGATTATATAATATATATAATACAGTTGTCTGCTATAAGTTGACAGCTTTTTATGGCTTGGGAATAGAAAACGCTTCCTCTACATAAAGGGTATTAATAAGTCGCACACAAAATGACCCCTTTGAACCTCTTTTCATAATTTATTGAACGTTTTGTTTGGGTTCATATTAGTCAAATGGTGGGTTCAGTAGCCTTTGGCAAGGTCATCTACTTATTCGTACAATAAGCGTGAGTTGACATCTCTTTGGGGACCGCTCAAGAAACTTGCCATAATGTTATTATTGTTGTTATTGGTGCGGTTTTCCGTTGCTGCCTGTGAGTCAAAGATTAACGGCAAACGAATAGTCAACGCGGAAATTGATAAAGCATCCCAGCAGAAATGCGAATATATATATATATATATATACTTAAATTGCATAAATGAAAATAAATAAAAGTCGCGCAACAAAAATATAATTATGGATTGAAAATTGCAACGTCAAGTTCAATGACACTTTTTTAATGTGTGCAATGTGAATATATTAAATACAATCGAAATCTGTATCATCATTTTTTCTGAAATCTGTTCAGGGAATATCAAAACTTGAAAACATGGCGGAAAAGTTGAGCTTAATGCATGTGTCCCTAGAGAATCTTTTATGGCTAATTGTAAAGTTATTTATGTGTAACATTAAGTAATTAAACAATAATGTAAATGTATTCTAGATATAAAAGATTTAAAATCAGTTGAAAGCATTAATTAACGGTATAGGACATCGGAAAAAATATATTTAGTATGACTATAATGAAAGTGGAAGCTTTCATTTTGAAGCTTTCTTAAAAGGCATTCAAAAGCAAAGCGAACACCTGAAAAAGTTGATTTTATGTCGGACAAAGTAACTGTTAAGACATCCAATGTCAATAAAGGCAATACATGTCCACAGGTATAATAATATTTTGACATTTTTATATAGATATGAAAATAAAATATTCCATAAATATATAGATATACTTATGTATATATTTATCACTCATTGTTTAAGCCAATTAAACAAAGCATGTACGAAAATACTTGAGTATTCAGAGTATTGAGTATTTATATATTTAAAAGTAATCTCGGACAATTATACTTATTTTCGTTGTGCTATCATTACAATAAAAGACTTAATGTATTAGTTAATAACATTCGTAGATATTATGCTAGAACTTCTGCTAAACAGGAAGCATCGCTGGCTTTGAGCGATGCAAGCCTTCTATAATCTGCTGTGTAGATTATAATCTGTGGATTGTTAAGCCCACAATCAATGCAATGCAACACTTTGTAGTGCCCCTTAATCAAATATAGTATTGTAAATAATCGTGTAGTGGCCACATAAATATTTACTCAGAGTAATTGTTGAAATGGGCGTGTATAACCAAATTCATCGATTGAATCAAAATGCATATTGTTGACAACAGCTGTTGGCAACTGCTTCTTCGAGAAATTTCTGAACGGCCAAGAAAGAAACAAAGTTAAGAAAAAAATCAATATACCCACAACAAAAAAAAAAAAACACAAATCAAATGTTTATTTTTGCATGCAAAATTGAAGGTGATTTGGTTTTTATTGAAAGCCCGAAACAACAATAACAAAAAAAAAAAATAAAACAATAATAAATAAAAGCAAACACAATGATATCAAATAACAAACAACAAAACGCAAATAGAGCCTGGCGTCTGGCGATTTACAACTTTGATTGTAATAAGCCACAGAAGCTGGCAATAAACTTGATTGAAATTGCGTATTTAGATGGCTAGTAACTAGTAGCAAATGAGGCAGTCGTATTTTTGTCTAGTGCGTATGCAAATTGTTTTATTTATATTTAAATCAACACAAAGCGCGTCATATGAGTAATGTTGACAGACGCGCTTACAAGGCGAATTCAGCAGCGTTTGGTATTTCCCCAAAATGCGAAACGGCGCATACAAACACCGTAACTTGTTTAAAATTTTCGGGCTTAGATCAGAGCGAAGCAGCTAAAGCTTAACAGCAACAATAACAGCAAGCGCAGCAGCCACAGACCGGCTCAAAACAGCTGAGCACTTGCTAATCGTTACGTAATGCCAATAAACGTAACGTAAAGAAGCGGCTTAAATAGCAACGACGACAGCAGCAGGCAGACCGGCTCAAAACAAAGCTCAAAACAGCTGAGCGCCGAAAGCCAAATAACGAAACGTAAAGTAACGCAACGCAACGTTGAAGCCAAAAGATCTAAAGATCGAAAGAGCGAGAGAGCAAGAGAGCGCAACCGACAGCAAGAGCAAGAGCAAGCGCAAGAGAGACAGCCCTAAACGACTAAAGAGAGAGAGAGAGAGAGAGAGAGAGAGCAGCATTGCGCACTATTCATAGTTGGCGGACAGGCAAATGCTCGTACTAAAAACTCGTACTGCAAAATTAAGAAAAAAATGGAAAAAAAATCCAAAAACTTAAAGCCGTAACTTTACCTAGAGACTGTCGCACGTCCGGGTTTCCATTCATAAGCGAGCAACGCCAGCGAACGGACGCAAAACGCGCTTAGGCCAATCCAGCTAGACACTTAGAAATATACTTTAAGATACACATGAAAAGCAAAAGCAAATATAAAAGTAGCATATTAAGTGATTGATTTAATTAGTTCAAGGAGCTGTCGCAGAAAAGCAACACCGTTTTTTAGTGCCGGTAGCCAAAGTATTTGAAGTGACAAATACACAAAAACTAAAACAGAAAATTAACTCAAAGATACACATTCTATATGCATATGCAAATATGAAGGATTTTGGCAAAATGTTTGCGAATCGCTACAGTGCTGTCAGTGTTAGCGATGAGGAGGTGGGCGTGAATGCCAGTCAGCCAAATGAAATGGCTGCACCATCAGCAGCAGCACCACCCAGCCACACAGTTGCCACAGTCAATCCAGCCACTGTCATATCCTTGCCAGACTCCGATGCGGCCGCAGCGGCACTGTTGCGCGCCCATCGTCGCAAGAGCCTCAAGGCGAATCGCTCCATGAAGCCCATTGACATTTTGGGAAGCTTCTTCAACGAGCGCCATCACAGCAAACGCAATGCTCGCTCGCCAACACGTAAGTTATTAAAACATAACAAATCTTAAAAAAAAAAAATGTATTTTTATAAAATACAAGCAAACGTGTTGAAAATATTTACAAAACGAGTGAAACATTAAAACCACAGTTTCATTTTCTGTATGTGATATTCGATAATTAAATAAAAACGTGCCAGTCATGCATATTTGGTTCTTTAAAATGTGGAAAACAAATTAAAAGTGTTAAAATAATTACGAGCTAAAGTGATAAAGTGAGTGGCTTAAGAGTTTCTCGAAGATTCGAAAAATGTATTCATCAATCATTGATCAGTTGAGGACCACAAACAACAACAATCAAAAAATTGAACGCATCTTTTGTGTACGCTTTTTGTCGTCTCTTCGCTCGGTCTGCATAAATTATGAAAATTTTGCTGCCGCGTTTAAAAACGCCTCAAAATACCATACGGAACAAATATCGGTACTGTTTAGCATAGCACTTTATGTTTTGTTGTTATTTCATTTTTTGATTAACCAACTGTCTGACACTGACACACTTTAGCTTAAAGTCTTGGCGAGAGGTCTGTCAACAATATTGGTAACCAACAAATAAAATCGTTTCATCGAAAACGCGCCTAAAACGCGACTTAAATCTGTGCTTGTTGCATGCGGTTTGATCAGACGTTAACCCTGAACTTGACCATATGCTAGCCATAAAAGCCTAGAAACCAAGCAGGCAATACAAGTTTGTGTTTTGTACGCTTTGTTTCTATTTTTATTTATTTTTTTCATGTTGCATGTTGCCAAGCGCATTTGTTCCGCGCGTCAAAAAAAAAGCGCGCAACTTTTGCAATTGCATTGGCGACGTTAGTGGCGAAGTAACGGCTTAGATTGCACATGTTTAGAGCTCAGTGCTGTGACCTCTAGATAGTTTAGCTTTGTACACGCTGCCGCCTCACCTTCATTAGCACCGAGACCTGGCCATATCTACAAAATACGTCGAAAAACTCGCTCGCGTTTCTTTCAAAAGTCAAGAAAAACACGAATTTCGCACATTTTTCGTTGCGTTTATTTACACAACATATTAAACGAAAGGCAAGAGATGAGCGTGGCAAACTGAAAGAATAGTCGACAGATCACAGCAACACTTTTTAAGTAACGCAGCACCACCAAAAGACACCCAATCAAAATGTTGACTAACAAAATACAAACAAAGATAGGCCAGCGAATCGAAGATCTTAAAGTAAAATAATTGAACGCGTGGTTTTTGTGAATATTTACTTCCTTCTGTATGTATAAACAATAAAATTGTGAGCAATACACAAAAAAGAAAAAACAACATAACATAAAAGTAAACAGAATAATAAATATAAAACGTTTTCGACATATGAATTGAAGTGCAAAGAACAACGGAAAAACGCTGATCGGATGAGATCCGTGTAAAAAAAAGTGCCAACAATGACTGTCATTATATAAAATAAATAATTATTTGGTTATTAGCGCAGCAGATGGTGTTGTTTGAAGAGCCTGAGACACTAAACTAATAAGCTTTTAACTATTTATATTGATTATTCATTATTTTATATAGTTTGGGTCAGGTCTCTATTTGCACATATCAAAAGAAATATAACTATGCAACCAAAATTCGTAAAATTGCATAATATTCGAAATGTTAAAAGATCTGACGATTCAAGTGAGTAATGCTAATTAGTACCACGCGCCTTGGAATTTTGAAAAGGCTTAACGGTCTGCCTGTTATTTGAAGCCAGCAAAGAAATGACAAGCAGTTCATAAATCAAACTGATGCCAAATACACTTTGTGTTCAAAACGTGCTCAGTGCTTTTCAATAAATATTTTAAACTTGCTTCCAACAAGTAAAGAATAAAAGCGAAAGCTAATTTATACACTATATACTATATGGTTTTCCCCGAATACATATTTAATATATGAAGAAGTTGGTTTTGCTGAGGACATTTTCAATTAATGGCCAAGTAAATTTATTCAATTCAATTCTACTTATTTATTGACTAACTGGCGCAATCTGCGATTTATATATATCAGTCTGTCTCAGAATAAAATATGGTGTATTTGGCATATGCAAAACTGGCCGAAGCATCATGATCATCATGATCAACAGAATTTGCAAATCGGCTATTTCACAGTTATTCATTAGATGACAATGCGCCCCCCGGTCTGGTGTAGAGACAAGCTTCGAAATTTTAACAAGTTTCACATCATCGATTTTATTGCTCCCAAGTCTGGTCATATATACATACATTCATATCTACATTCTACATTCATCAGAAGTTAAGTATCAGGTCAAACAGGATTGCCGCTGTTTATGTATTTATTTATTTATTTGTTGGTTTTTTGTTTTTACGCGTATCTCCGCTGTTTCTCTTTTTTTAATTTGCAAAAATTATTTATGCAAAAAAGCGAACCGAATAGAAGGTAAGACGCTGGCATTCTACATATTTCAATAAGCCGCATCAAAATTGAACAAAAGGCGTCGCTGATGCGACTTTGATTTGACGACTTTGATTTTGCGGCAGGAGATTTGAGCTTTTGTAAAGTCATATCAGCTGATTTAAGTGCCTAAACTAGTTTAAGGCAGTTTATTGAAATCAACACATTCTGCTTAACTCATCAAATTCAGCCAATCAAAAGAAAAAATGCTGTTATACATTAATCTATTTTTATAAAATAAAGTTATTCGCGGCAATAAGAAAAAAAAGCACATGTAAATCGCAAGCGAAAAACAAACCTATCAACGTATGAATTACTTTTGAAAAAACCCAAATTTGATTAAAGAATTATGTTAATAAATGTATTCAATTTTATTAAAGAATTATGTTAATAAATAAATTCAATTAACAAATGTAGCTTCACAAAAACAATGTTTACCACCCAAGCATTATTTATTATAAATAACATTTAACTGGATGTGCTTATTATGTCATCAACTCAATTGCAGTCTGCATAATAACCGTTGCCACAAAGTGATTATTATTTTTCATTTATATAATCTTGCAACAGCAAACATACAAAGTAGACGTCAGCTAGTACCACTATCTTTAGGGACTTTATGCAGTTGAAAAAAGAAAAAGAAACAAAAAACAAATAATACTCATTAAAAATATGTGTTTGCAGTTTACTAGCGGCTGAGCCGCAGATGTTGTCAACAAGTTGCAGCAACAAGCGAAATGTGGCAATCGCTGTTGCAGTGTACGTGTATAATTGCAATAATGCCACAAAATCAAATTTTGCATCAGCTTTGCTTACTTCTGCCCGCATACCAATAGAAGCTGTTCCCATAACTTTCAGTCTGCTGCTTTTTTGGATAATTCCCAACACACAAAATTTGCTTAATCATGAAGAATAATCAAAAAAATTTGCTTCATGCCGACGAGTGATTCACCAGCGATGAGTAACTCCAAAGTGCACAGTGCTACAGCTGTTTTCTTTTTGATAATTCTCAAATTCAATAATGAAATCAATAAATAAATAGGTCAGTAAAAGTAAAAATAAAAACAGCTGATTATTTCTTCAGCTCTATGCAAAGTATTTTATTTTTCCACTAGCTGAGAAAGCTTCCAAATTGAGACACAACATTGGCCAGTCACCTCTTGAAGCAAATAATCTTCAAACTTTAACTTTAACTGACATCATGTTGTATCGATTCAGGCTTACAGAACCGACACGCAATTATACTTTATATGAGAATAACTACAGTACAATGAAAACGTAACGATCAGAAATTAACTTGCCCCACAGGCTATGCGATCAAACAATACGCATCAAAATATAAACCTATATATAATCAAAACTAGCTGGCGCTTGCAATGACGTCTTAGGCAGGCCCCCCTTTTTAGTGATGTAACAACGGCTAGCAGCGCACTCAGATTGTTGGTGAAATTTATTGAGAGGCAAACAAAAGACTTAGGACACGAACTTGGTGGCATTCATTTACAGTTTTTCTTATTGTTTTTGTGGCAAGCAGTCGTGTTTGAGAATCGCGTTGTTGTTGTACGCGTGCGTGGCGTGCTTTAACTGCCAAATTATTTGACCATTCACACGAATTCTTTGCCAAAGCAATGTGGGTGGTAAGCGCACCTGAAGAACGTGGGTTGCATCATCAACTGCTTCCCAAAAATAAATATTTAGGCAAACAAACAAACAACATAATTTGCATTATAAGTGTTATTTTTGTTTATCTGCCTTTGCTTCCATTTATTTATTGTTGGTGACTTTTAAATTGAAACAATAAACGAAAATCAAGATTTCAAATTAAAATATAGGCAAGCGTTCTTTGTTCATAAATTTGTCGTTTCCACCTTCGCACTGAATTTATATGTACCTGCACTGCATACGGATCGATTGATTAGAAGTCAATGGAAATGATCGAGTGCTAGTCAGCTGCCAAGTTAAGCCGACAAGCCGAACTAAAAAATACACTATCTGGGCCATATTCGAGTCTTTTATAGAGACAGATTTGTTTGTTACTTGATTTGAGTGTGGTGCACACAAGTTACAAACTAAAATTCACTGGCTGAATGGTTTATTCCGTTTATTTATATATATATACTAAACATTTTCGTTCTATTTTAAGAAATCAATTTTATGTATTATAATTTATGCTATATGTTTTTTATATTAATTTAAAATACATAAATAACACATTTTGTTCTTGCTAAAATTATAATTATTTATATACATTTTTAATTATACTTTAAAACTCATGGATAACAAATTTTATATTATTATTTTGCTATGTCTACATTGGCCAACTGCTTGCCAATCATCTGGCATACCCTTAATAAGTGTATGAAAAGCAATTAAAAGTTGCCGAGCTTGAAACGAAAGTAGCCGAGGGTACATCGGACCCTTGACAAGTCGCAAAATATTAGTTTGGCTTTGACTTTGGAACGATCACATCAAAATATTTTTGAGCCCGTATACTTGAACATATCGTTTGAATTGTGTCCGAGTGTGCTACATAACCGATATCATTATGGCTGTGATGCGTCGTCGGTTGCGACGTCAGTCGCTCAAGGATTTTTTGGGTGCTTTCTACTCGCACCGCCGCTTCTCGCTGGAGAAGTTGCTGCACTTTCAACAGTTGCGTAATCGCTCGCAGTTTATGTGTAAGCCAATCAGAAATGTGCAAATAAATGTTGTTAACTAACGTTAGCCAGCCTTAAGCAATCAATATCTTATATTCTAGTTCGGTCATTAAAAGGGTGCAATAAAATCCAATAATTGATTCCACATAAAAAAAATTAAGCAGCAACATGAAGAATTCCAAATTGCCTGATGCAGCTGCAACAAAAGTAAAAGGGAAAACCCCTGGCAAACTGGTTACGCATTGGCACAACAGGATTCAGAGTCTAAGCTAGGCAGAAGACAGTGCACAAAACACGTTCAATAGTCAACTCGAAAAGCACGAGACAATAGCCAACAAGATTATCAAAACAAGGTCGCCACGAAGTCGATATGCACTTTGTGGTTAAGTCTTAAAGCTCAATATCAGTTCAGTATCAGGTGTGAATTGTCCAATCCAATTAAACACAAAGTGGCTTCTACTAGCGTGCATATTTAAATGCTAATCTCTGTTAATCGATTTATAATATGATAAAAAACTCTAACTGCTTAGATTACAAATGTTGCTGTTTACTGCATTTTGCTGCAAAACCATAATTAACTTAAAATGGTTGATCACTTTGCTAGTCATTACAAGCAGATTGATTGAATGAAAAGTGTCTGATTAATAGTTCAGTTAGATAGAAAGTTATAGGCAAAGTGTATCTATAAAAATGTCTTGTGTAAATTCAAGTCCCTTCCATTTTGTAAATTCCCCATGAAATGGCTCTGACTGTGTTTTTTATGGTCAACCCATTAAGAACCAAACAAGTCATGGCTCCTATTCCCTTTGCACATATACATATATACACATACATACGAATCTCTAGAAAAGCAAAAGTTTTTTATGCGTTGAAAAGCAGAGTCGTATATTTGAATTCTGATCGCACGATTATTATTTGAAACCAGTTTTCTTTCGGGACTTATCCCTTACACATGTGTATCTGCCACGTATTGTCGGCAGAATAACATAATTCTATAGTTTTACATTATACACGTTACAACTGAGAAGAAGCGTCTGCGAACCTGTCCATTCGTCTATCGGACCGAGCTGGTCTCAGAGATTATCAGAGCTTTATTAGAATTTTATGAAAAGTGTTTGTAATACTAATAAAAATACGAATGCTTAAATGAAATATAAGTAACAAAAAGCGAGTGTGGCCTCCTGACTTAAATACCAAGGAATTGTGTGCTAGCTCGACTTACATATACACGGATACTTGTATTGTATTGTGTTGTACAAGTATACTCGCTCTGCTCACGAGTAAGTCGGCCGACAGATCTCAATTATTTAGCGCCTGATGGGAACTGTCTGCAGTTGTCGGAGTTCTGCTTGTCGTCGATTTGCGATGGGCGATTAACATGATTCAAGGCAGGCGATCGATGCGAACGGCAATAAAGCTCATT
The DNA here is from genome assembly GCA_035044325.1 of Drosophila nr. medialis 2 BK-2023a. Taxonomy (NCBI): domain Eukaryota; kingdom Metazoa; phylum Arthropoda; class Insecta; order Diptera; family Drosophilidae; genus Drosophila; species Drosophila nr. medialis 2 BK-2023a. The sequence goes on along the minus strand of JAWNMH010000410.1, from coordinate 654,317 downwards.
CGACTACGTCGGATTATAACAAATTCAGGGTCAGCAAAAGTAGTGTAATCTTCTAAAAATAAATTATATACTTAAGCTTTAGTTCTGCTAATCAAGCCGTTACCTTTGGTGCCGTTACATTGCCTATTGTGTTGAGATATATATATAAATTTGCCCACAAATTACTCCACGTGTTACCCAGTTCAAATAGATGGAGCTTTTCAGAGGTGCCTTCTTACAAGCAACGTGACAAAGTTCTCAATTTCCACAATACCAAATCGAACATGTTTGTGTAGCGAAATTTATGACAACATTGTGATATGCAAATTGATGGTTTGAAGTTCTCAGTTTTTCGTTCTCGAATTTCATTCATTTTTCAATATTGCGTGTCGCACACGCTGCCTATTTATGCATAATTGACCGTCTATTAATTAACTTAATTAAGTTATTTATATGTACTCGACGAAACCGCCTCGACTTATCTCTAATGTATTCTTTTCTATCTATCATTTTGCAGGCGCCTTTTTGCTGCTGGCCATTGGATTTTTGGCTATAACAACAGCGGTGCTGATTAAAGTATTTCAACCCTACGATTTGATATTCAGATGGGTGAGTCCAATAAACCAAAACTAAAACATTAACTGCCGTCCTTAGCCTTTGCTAAATGGTCGCTTAACGCGTCTTGCCTTCAATATTGGCACGTACGTCAACAAACACACACGCAGACACACACATACACGCACTCACACACACAAATGCAAGTGTAGGGCACTTGCAAATTAACCATTTGGTCATTGTCATTGAAGGCACCATGTTTTCAAAAGATCCACAACTAATTCGTTTTGAATTCTTGCAGAAATTGATAATGGCAGACAAAGGTGAAATCTTCAATCTTTGGGCCACGCCCCCAGTTGATTTGTATATAAAAATCTATCTATTTAATATTACCAATGCTGAGGCCTTTCTCGCCGGTCGCGAAAAGCTACAAGTGGAACAAGTTGGTCCCTATGTGTACAAGTAAGTTTTCAATCGCTTTGAAATGCAATGGGATTTTTAGAATGTTATTTTTTAACTTTACTTGCAGAGAGCTCTTGACCCATGAGAATATCACATTTAATGACAACAATACCATGTCCACAACACCCAGTCATCCATTGGTCTGGCAGGAGCATCTATCCGAGGGTCATCGTGAAGACGACGAAGTCATAATGCTCAATATAGCCATGCTGGTGAGTATTATACAAAAGTATGCTTAAGGGGAAGTCTTAAAAAGTTTGATCATACGAAATCAAAATAAACATTTGCATATTATAATAATAAAAATTTACGTATACATCGATTAAAGTGCAAACAAGTTGCAAGTCTTTAAATATAAACAAACCAAAACTTGAAACACATACAGCAAATATAAACAAAAGGGAAATGAAAAAAACGGAACAAACCAAATGTGACTGGCAGTAATTCTATATATAATTCTTAAAGATTAAAAATAAGTCACACATTTACAATTTACACATACATAGAAAGATTAAGATTTAGAAAAACTCCAACGGAAATATCGACAGTGTTGCAAACACCAAACGAATTGCCAATTGTGAATTGCATTAATCAAAGACTATATAGTCATATAGCTATCTCTGTAGTAATTCAATTACGAGGAAATTTCTATTTACGAAGCATCTAATTGCATCCCCCCCCACCACCATCACCCATTTCAAAATATTCCATTTGTAATTATCGGCTCTTTGATTACATGCCTCTGTTCGATATGATGTAATCTGATGACATGTTTTTGACTTCTGACGACGATAATCAGTATCAATTTGTGGACAGCTGGGCGTCGCGGCATTTCATGCTAATTTGCGTGGAAAACAACAACATATTATTCCGTTAATCTACAAAACTACAACAATCGCAATAAGTAAATAATAAAATCGCGTGCCGTGCACATGACCAAACAAAAACTGAAAAATATAATTTTTTGCTGTGAAATGTAAACAACAACAGCTGGCTGCTCACGTTTAGATCAATAAACGTTACACATTAACAGCAGCAACAACAGTGGCGTTGCCAACATATTTAACTAAATGTTAGGCAATTAATTTGCACGCAACGCGTTGCTCAACTGAAGGAGTTGGACAAGGACAGCGAGTGTTTGAGTGAACAAGTGCGAACTTTAACCGTTTTTTATAACAACTTAATCACTCTCTCGCCCGCACACGCACACTTTGCTTAAAGTTACAAAAAAAATCACAGTACAAATTCAGAATTTTATCTGTAAAAGCTACACTACTTTTAACTAGTTTGTTTTGTTAAAAAGATAATGTACCACTTTTTTTTATCATAATAAACATATTTCCATTGCGATCATTATATTTTATAATTTATATTATTATATATTTAACAAAATGTACTCTTCATTTGCAGGCAATCTCTCATCTGACTTCCAAGCATAATTTCCTGGTGCGCTGGACATTGCAAGGACTTTTGGCCAGCACAAAATCAGAACCCATTGTTCGGATGACTGCCAAGGAGTTTATGTTTGGGTTTCCCTCAGCGCTGGCCACAATGGGCAACACTTTTCTGCCCAATTGGATATCGTTCGAGAAGGTTGGACTGATTGATCGCATGTACGATTTCTCAACGGACTTTGAGACGTTTTACACGGGCGCCGAGAATCCGGCAGTGTCGGGTCTCTATGACACCTACCGGGGAGAGAAAACACTGCCCCAATGGCATGGTGATCATTGCAGCAACATTGAGTATGCCTCCGATGGTACCAAGTTTAAGAGCTTCATCCAGGCCAACGAATCGGTTAAGTTCTTCAGGAAGAGCATGTGCAGGCCCATCAATTTGGTAAGTCCTAGCCAATAAGAAGAATGTTCATTAATTATTAATAATTATTTTTATTTTTCTTTTGACAGTATCGAGATGGTGAGGAGCGCACTTTTGGCAGCTTGAAGGGTTACAACTATGTCTTTGAGGAGAATGCGTTTGACAATGGCGCCATCAATGAGGCCAACAAATGTTTCTGTCGCAATGGTGAGTGACTTTAACTTTCAAATTCAGGTGAATCAAGCAACTCTGCCACATTACAATTTAATTGGACAATTACAAAAATAGTCTGGAAGTTTTGCTGCATATATGTTATTTGTTTTTACTTGTGTCTAGAATCACAACAAGCCACTCTTTATGATTGCCCTTGGTTCAGTTTAATTGCCCAGTACAACGTGAATAAAATTCTTGTTTTTGAGCGTCGCCGGTTACTGGACGGGCTAATTGATATTGATCTCTCTGCGTTTAGGAAATTCCATACCTCAGAATCTTAGACACTCAATCGACTCCATTAAAAGCGGCGCCCCCAATCAAATTTTTCCGTTAATCTTACTTTAGAGAAAAAAAAATCACCATCATTGTTGCAATTGTTTATTTTGTTTATTTTTGCAGATGATTGTCAGCCCGTTGGCCTGATTGACGTCACCGATTGTTATTACGGTTTCCCCATCTCGCTCAGCTTTCCACACTTTATGAATGGTGATGCTGGCCTCGCGGACAATGTGACCGGAATGCAGCCAGATCCTGCCAAGCACTCTACAGCATTTGTCATACAACCGGTAAGTAACCTTGGAGTCGCCGCAAAAGAAAACAAACAAACAGTCGCCTTGTTAATGTCGCACTTATGTCGCAACTTTCAAGTGTCAATCATCGTTCGAAGCGATTAACTAAATGTACGAAAATATAGGCAATACTTAATTAAACACTCACAATAAGTGTTACAATAAACTTGTACAAAATATTCGATTCGGTTTCAAGTTGTTAGCATTGTTGCTGCTGCTGTTGTTGTTGCTGTCAGCAACTGCCGTCACTAGTTATTTTTATTTTGTTGTTTTTAATTATGTTTACCTTCCAATTGAGTGATATCTAGTGTTTATCATTGAAATTTATATTGGTTTAATATTCTCACTTCCGGCTAATTTAGTTAACGGCTAGTCACGATCAAGCTGATTTCTCCTTAAGGCATAAACCAATTCATGTACAACAGGAAATTGTTAAGATCTTAAATGCCAAACGGAATTTAATTGCATGCATAAATCGCAACTAGAATCGCAGCTACTAAGTAATGAGTAGGTGCTTCCGATTCGACTGCAATCGGCATAGCATCGATAATAATTATTGTTCAATTCAACAACACTTGCCTAATGACAATTCGCCTTTTAAATCAAAAGTAACTGATAAATATCAGTTATCATGCGAGCGTTGAATCAATCATTTCATCAATTGTAGCAATTTCAAGTCGAATATTGCCGTGTGGCAAGCACAACGCGAACAAGTTCGGGAAAAACACAGAATGTGACTTAAGGACGGCAACTGGGTCACAGCAAGCAGGCCTGGGTTTCGCCCCACAATTAAATTTAAAATTGGGCCAAGTGCATCCAAATACAACTAAACACCTACCGGGTAGTAGACTAATTGCATATCGTCGTTCATTTTAGGAATCTGGTCTGCCGCTATCGCTGTCCGTAAAAGTGCAAATCAACATGCATTTCAAGGATCTGCACAACTATCCACAGGTCTCACAGTTCAGCTATCTGACTGCGCCAATGCTCTGGTTCGAAATCGTAAGTTGAACACATACTAAATTCACAGCACAAGCAACAGCCACCAATTATTATCTTCTGTGTGTGTTTTTCTCAGATGATGCCCAAGTTGCCCGATGAGCTGGACACTCGTTTCAGTTTTTATTTAAATATTTTGCCGCTGGTCAATCCGGTGGGCTTCTGGGCTGCACTGGTGCTGGGCGTTGTCATGCTGGTGTACGCCATCACCCGTGCCACTCTCCACATGTCCAGCTTCACACGGCAAGCGACCAACATCTCGGACGGCAAATACGGACGCGCCAACCTACTGCAGAATCTAACGGGCAGTGGCGGCACAGTTGGCGGTGTCGGTGGCGGCAATCAGGTCTACAATCCATGTGAAATGAAGCTGTTTGATGATGTGCCTGCAGCGAAAAAACATGTCTTTATCCGCGACGACGGTGGCATTGATTCCTACAAGGAGCGCCGTCAGTCTGCCTACGCCTTGGAGCTGGAGCCAGCGATCTCCGATCCGGAGAGCAGCGATGAGAGCAACGATAGCGACAATGTCACACTTAGCCGCAACTCAACCACATCCACTTCGTGCATCGAAGCAGAGCATGCCGATGATGACATCTGCATAGATTGCTTCAATGACAGCGTTTTAGATGAGGATGCAGTTGGTCACAGCAGTGCAGGCGCGAAGCAACAGGTGAGCCACAAACCTTATGACACGGTGCAAACAAAACATTTCCATCGAATTTAAGAACACAAAACTCTTAAATTTCTGACAAGGATTCTTTCAATCTTTGCTTTTCTTTATTTAAAAATGTATAATTATAATGACTAACTTGTTAGTCAGTTAGTTAGTTAGTTAGTTAGTTAGTTGTTAGAATGGTGCATAGCGATTGATTTATTTATTTATATAAAATTTACTCTAAACAGTCCAAAATTAAAAAAATTAAATTAAATTAAAACAAAATACAAATTTAAGATTAATATTAGTTCCAAGTTCCAAGTGAATAGTTTAATTTTAATTTATAATAAAAACAAAAACCCGGGATACAAATAATCTGACCAAAAATTGCATAGGAAAAAGATAATAAATAAAAAATTAACAAAAACACAGAAATTGAAATTTATTAACAAGCAGACTGAAAATTGTATGAATAGATTTGAATTTAATGACGATAGTCTCCGCATAAATTAAGTCCAGAAACTGGATTTTATTGACTGGGCAAGCAATTTTGATTTATTATAGGAAAAATTGAAAAAGAGTAGAGTATTCTAGACTCTAGTTACGAATTGCACCCACATCGAACCTTTCCGTTATCAATTTCGTAACTGGGGAGAGGCGAGGCGAGCAGTTGAGTGATTCATTTAATGCCGCTGCGAGAGTGTAAGGAAATCGACGCCAAGCCGTCTAACGTGTCTGAGGCGAATGAATGTTGGATGAATTACGTCGCTCGAGTTGCTTATGGCAAAGTTTAGGGGAACGTTAAGTAAAATTTATGAGGTTTGAAGGCAGTTGGCAACCAACAGCCAGCAACAGGCGATGTGACTAACTTGTTTCGTGGCAAACAGCAGACATTAAAGATTTTATAGTCACGCGTGCAGATTAAGTCGATATTTGCTTGGATTTGCATACACGCGAACTCATAAAACTTATGCCATTGATTTAATATGTATGTTAATGAATACAAATGTCTTTCTTCTTTTACAGCTGGGCGTTAGTTTGGCCAGCAGCGGCTTTGTCTCGTCGCCCGCCTCGATAAGCAGCCTCAACAATGACAAGAGTTGGACGACGCCCCATGCGCATCCCGAGAAATCTGGCGAAGACGGGAAAGCGTCAACGAAGTTGCAATTAGTTTAGGTTGTCGGTTTACATTTGATCAAATTGATGATCAAGATGATTATGATGTACATATAGTAGTGTATGCACTGTAGTTGGTGCATTTTAGTGTGCTAGTTGTGTTGGGCATCGGCATCGCCGCTTTTGGTTTTACATAGCATTTTATTTAAAGTAAATATTGTGAAAGCCAAGTTCTGGTTTCATTACTGTGATAGCTTTAAACAAACAAAAGAACGATTGTAGTTGTATATACCCCAAATGGCACATTTAGTGCTCGATTATTTTCTAACATTTTGTATGGTGTTATTTATGTCGAGCTTAAGCTTAATTTAGTTAACAAGTCACCTCCATGAGGTGCCAACAATAATTTGTATTAATATACATATGAATTGAAGCAAATTATCATGATAACAAAACAAAAAAAGTTAATAAGAAATTTGCACAACAATTGTAGTTCAAGTTCGTAATATATGCTAAGAATTGCTGTGATTTTTGTATTGAATTTGAATTTATGAGTAAACGCATTACAAAGCAAAGCGCTTGCAACAAATATATTAGCCTTAAGCCATATAGTTTTGGCATTTGAACTGCCATACATGCATTAACTTAAATAAATTAAAAATATAAAAAAAAAAACAATTTAGTTGGAGTTTCTTTTAACTAAGCACTTTAGTTGTATTAAAGTATACAGCACATTTAGAAAATATCATGTACTTACTCTCAACATATATTTGGCGAGCAACTTAAAAAACATGATCAACAATTATATCATCATTTGACATAATACTCCTTGGCGTAGAATTTCATTATGAATTCACATAGCATTGGCAAAATTTCACTTTTAAATTTGTCAACCATATTTTAACATCTGTCGCGCAACTTAACAGAATTTACTCAGACCTGAGCAGAATTATTCCACCGCTTAACACAATTACTCCACCGGCTAACAGAATTTCCCTATGAATGTATATTCAGTTGTTGCTCTACTCACCGCAAAAAAATTTAGCTTCTGGATGGCTGCTGTTAAAAATGAAAAGAAGATAATGTATATTTCTTTCATTATTTAGGTAATAAATATACTTGTTTCGGAATAAAGATTGTGATTTTTTAATTCATTTATTTTAATAACAATTACAATTAGCTTAACTTAACCAAAGCTTTGAAGGTGTATCTACGAAATATCAATCTAAAAAAATTGAATTTTCAATTGCAGTTTCTTAGATTGTTTTATTGCAAAATAATAAATAACAAAGACGTATAAAAATTATATAAATGAATAACTAGAAAATAACTCAATAACTATCGTTTGTGGCACATCTCTATTGCGGCCAATTATTATATCGGACTTGGAATAGCAGGTTGGCTAATTTATGCTTGAATTTGACATTTAATATTTTTTAGAAATGTCCCAATTTAATTCTGTTCAATAAACATCCCAAAAAGTGTCAGACCACAACAGAAGAATAGTCGTATAAATTGGCGTTCGGTAAGAAAATAAACATACACATCCCTTTGACACCCGATAACAAAACAAAGAGCAACAATTTGCAATTTGCCGCTCTCACTTTCGATGCTCCCGATGTCGACGTCAACGTTGGCAGCGCTCACAAAAATAAAACGCAGCTACAGGTTTCTGTGGCACAGAAGACGCAGTTTTAAAATCGGTTAAAACGAAACCGGTCGTGTTTTTTGGTCTGCTATCAATTGTGGTAACTGCACTCACCGTCTACGTTGTCTACGTGGACTCTTATTCTGTGAATTCCTCCAAAGTTACCAATTGAGGTCCATTTAGCGTTAGCGTTAATCTAAACGCTTCGCTTATCGTAATTACCAACGATTATGCACAATTATCAAAGGTGAACATTAAACCGCGTTCCAAAATACAACCTTTGGATTATAATATCAACTGTGCCAAATATTCACATACATATTTATATTTGCAGCGCCCCAGTTGAGAGAAGAGTTGATACAGGCGACGCCGAGATGAGACTGCTGAGCAACAGAGGTGCCCTTTGGAATTTGGTAAATCTCTGTCAAGTCTATAATATAAGCAGCACACAATTAATGCAATTCCTTTTGCAGACGAAGAACTCGCTGAAATCGAATCAAAACACTTCGAATGCGCTCGTTAAACTGCTGGCTGCCAACTACAGCAGCGAAAGTGCTGCGGAGCCAAGGAGAGTTTATTGAAGTATCATGTGCTGCCTTTGAAGGAGACGCTGGATCGTTTCCTATGCACCGTTCAGCCTCTGTTGTCACCCAGCGAGTACAAGAGTCAGCTGGAAATAACCGAAAAATTCAGGCAAAATGAGGGCAATAAATAACAAATGCATATATGAAGTATCGTGATCCGGTCACCGTCTACGTCAGTCCCGGCATGACATTTCCACTGCAGAAGAGTCATCCATTGGTCTGGCAGGAGTATCTATCCGAGGGTCATCGTGAAGACGGCGAAGTCATAATGCTCAATATAGCCATGCTGGTGAGTATTATACAAAAGTATGCTTAAGGGGAAGTCTTAAAAAGTTTGATCATACGAAATCAAAATAAACATTTGCATATTATAATAATAAAAATTTACGTATACATCGATTAAAGTGCAAACAAGTTGCAAGTCTTTAAACATAAACAAACCAAAACTTGAAACACATATGGCAAATATAAACAAAAGGGAAATGAAAAAAACGGAACAAACCAAATGTGACTGGCAGTAATTCTATATATAATTCTTAAAGATTAAAAATAAGTCACACATCAATTTACACATACATAGAAAGATTAAGAATTAGAAAAACTCCAACGGAAATATCGACAGTGTTGCAAACACCAAACGAATTGCCAATTGTGAATTGCATTAATCAAAGACTATATAGTCATATAGTCATATAATAAACATATTTCCATTGCGATCATTATATTTTATGATTCATATCATTATATATTCAACAAAATGTACTCTTAATTTGCAGTCAATCACTCATCTGACTTCCAAGCATTATTCGGCAGTGCGCTGGACATTGCAAAGAATTTTGGTCAGCACAAAAGTACCCATTGTTCGGATGACTGCCAAGGAGTTTATGTTTGGGTTTCCTCAGCGCTGGCCACAATGGGCAACACTTTTCTGCCCAGTAGGATATCTTTCAAGAAGGTTGGACTGATTGATCGCATGTACGATTTCTCAACGGACTTTGAGACGTTCTACACGGGCGCCGAGAATCCGGCAGTGTCGGGTCTCTATGACACCTACCGGGGAGAGAAAACACTGCCCCAATGGCAGGGTGACCATTGCAGCAACATTGAGTATGCCTCCGATGGTACCGACGAATCGGTTAAGTTCTTCAGGAAGAGCATGTGTAGGCTCATCAATTTGGTAAGTCCTAGCCAATAAGAAGAATGTTCATTTATTATTAATAATTATTTTTATTTTTCTTTTGACAGTATCGAGATGGTGAGGAGCGCACTTTTGGCAGCTTGAAGGGTTACAACTATGTCTTTGAGGAGAATGCGTTTGACAATGGCGCCATCAATGAGGCCAACAAATGTTTCTGTCGCAATGGTGAGTGACTTTAACTTTCAAATTCAGGTGAATCAAGTAACTCTGCCACATTACAATTTAATTGGACAATTACAAAAACAGTCTGGAAGTTTTGCTGCATATATGTTATTTGTTTTTAATTGTGTCTAGAATCACAACAAGCCACTCTTTATGATTCGCCTCGGTTCAGTTTAATTGCCCAGTACAACGTGAATAAAATTCTTGTTTTTGAGCGTCGCCGGTTACTGGAAGGGCTAATTGATATTGATCTCTTCCTCCCCGCATAATCTTGCGTTGATCATGGAATTTTTGTCAGGCTGACGACATGCACAATCTGTTGTTGTTTTCCTTATTCAATGACAGTCTCCCAAAATATTCCACAATGTTCAAGCTGTGACGCAAATAGACCAGAACGCATTTCGCATGACTCAAAACATTTTTTTATTTGTTGCTTGGCAGTTGTTTTTTATTTTTTATGCGTTTAGGAAATTCCATACCTCAGAATCTCAGACACGCAATCGACTCCATTAAAAGCGGCGCCTGCAATCAAATTTTTCCGTTAATCTAACCTAAGAAAAAAAAAATCACCATCATTGTTGCAATTGTTTATTTTGTTTATTTTTGCAGATGATTGTCAGCCCGTTGGCCTGATTGACGTCACCGATTGTTATTACGGTTTCCCCATCTCGCTCAGCTTTCCACACTTTATGAATGGTGATGCTGGCCTCGCGGACAATGTGACCGGAATGCAGCCAGATCCTGCCAAGCACTCTACAGCATTTGTCATACAACCGGTAAGTAACCTTGGAGTCGCCGCAAAAGAAAACAAACAAACAGTCGCCTTGTTAATGTCGCACTTATGTCGCAACTTTCAAGTGTCAATCATCGTTCGAAGCGATTAACTAAATGTACGAAAATATAGGCAATACTTAATTAAACACTCACAATAAGTGTTACAATTAACTTGTACAAAATATTCGATTCGGTTTCAAGTTGTTAGCATTGTTGCTGCTGCTGTTGTTGTTGCTGTCAGCAACTGCCGTCACTAGTTATTTTTATTTTATTGTTTTTAGTTATGTTTATCTTCCAATTGAGTGATATCTAGTGTTTATCATTGAAATTTATATTGGTTTAATATTCTCACTTCCGGCTAATTTAGTTAACGGCTAGTCACGATCAAGCTGATTTTTCCTTAAGGCATTTCCACTGCAGAATTTCAATAGTCCGCGTGCCTATATTGACTATACGGCAAAGGTAATTTTTGGCTATATATAATCAAAACTAGCTGGCGCTTTCAATGACGTCTTAGGCAGGCCCCCCTTTTTAGTGATGTAACAACGGCTAGCAGGGCACTCAGATTCTTGGTGAAATTTATTGAGAGGCAAACAAAAGACTTAGGACACGAACTTGATGGCATTTATTTACAGTTTTTCTTATTGTTTTTGTGGCAAGCAGTCGTGTTTGAGAATCGCGTTGTTGTTGTACGCGTGCGTGGCGTGCTTTAACTGCCAAATTATTTGACCATTTCCACGAATTCGATGCTTACCACCCACATTGGTAAGCGCACCAAAAGAGGGTGGGTTGCATCATCAATTGATTCCCAAAAATAAATATTTAGGCAAACAAACTGTTGAAATAAGTTTGAATTTGAACGGCCACGATTAATATCGCTACGTCGATTAATATTATTGCTATGGTCACACATGTATCGTGTTTAGCTTTATATATTCTATAAGTCAGTTGCTGTAAATCCTTCCCAATGTAAAGACGCAGTTGGCGCGAAATAAATCCACAAAGACAAAATCAACACAAACAAACAACATAATTTGCATTATAAGTGTTATTTTTGTTTATCTGCCTTTGCTTCCATTTATTTATTGTTGGTGACTTTTAAATTGAAACAATAAACGAAAATCAAGATTTCAGATTAAAATATAGGCAAGCGTTCTTTGTTCATAAATTTGTCGTTTCCACCTTTCCACTGAATTTATATGTACCTGCACTGCATACGGATCGATTGATTAGAAGTCAATGAAAATGATCGAGTGCTAGTCAGCTGCCAAGTTTAACCGACAAGCCGAACTAGAAAATACACTATCGTATTCCATATTCGAGTCTTTTATAGAGACAGATTTGTTTGTTACTTGATTTGAGTTTGGTGCACACAAATTACAAACTAAAATTCACTGACTGAATGGTTTATTCCGTTTATTTATATATATATACTAAACATTTTCGTTCTATTTTAAGAAATCAATATTATGTAATATATATTGTGTCGACATTGGCAAACTGCTTGCCAATCATCTGGCATACCCTTAATAAGTGTATGAAAAGCAATTAAAAGTGGCCGAGCTTGAAACGAAAGTAGCCGAGGGTACATCGGACCCTTGACAAGTCGCAAAATATTAGTTTGGCTTTGACTTTGGAACGATCACATCAAAATATTTTTGAGCCCGTATACTTGAACATAACGTTTGAAGTGTGTCCGAGTGTGCTACATAACCGATATTATTATGGCTGTGATGCGTCGTCGGTTGCGACGTCAGTCGCTCAAGGATTTTTTGGGTGCTTTCTACTCACACCGCCGCTTCTCGCTGGAGAAGTTGCTGCACTTTCAACAGTTGCGTAATCGCTCGCAGTTAATGTGTAAGCCAATCAGAAATGTGCAAATAAATGTTGTGAACTAACGTTAGTCAGCCTTAAGCAATCAATATATTATTTTCTAGTTCGGTCATTTAAAGGGTGCAATAAAATCCAATAATTGATTCCAAATAAAAAAAAAATTAAGCAGCAACATGAAGAATTCCAAATTGCCTGATGCAGCTGCATCATCCCCATGAAATTGCTCTGACTGTGTTTTTTATGGTCAACCCATTAAGAACCAAACAAGTCATGGCTCCTATTTCTTATGCACATATACATATATACACATACATACGAATCTCTAGGAAAGCAAAAGTTTTTTATGCGTTGATAAAGCAGAGTCGTATATTTGAATTCTGATCGCACGATTATTATTTGAAACCAGTTTTCTTTCGGGACCAATCAATTGGGACTTATCCCTTACACATGTGTATCTGCCACGTATTGTCGGCAGAATAGCATAATTCTATAGTTTTACATTATACACGTTACAACTGAGAAGAAGCGTCTGCGAACCTGTCCATTCGTCTATCGGACCGAGCTGGTCTCAGAGATTATCAGAGCTTTATGAGAATTTTATGAAAAGTGTTTGTAATACTAATAAAAATACGAATGCTTAAATGAAATATAAGTAACAAAAAGCGAGTGTGGCATCCTGACTAAAATACCAAGGAATTGTGTGCTAGCTCGACTTACATATACACGGATACTTGTATTGTATTGTGTTGTACAAGTATACTCGCTCTGCTCACAAGTAAGTCGGCCGACAGATCTCAATTATTTAGCGCCTGATGGGAACTGTCTGCAGTTGTCGGAGTTCTGCTTGTCGTCGATTTGCGATGGGCGATTAACATGATTCAAGGCAGGCGATCATTCGACTACGTCGGATTATAACAAGTTCAGGGTCAGCAAAAGTAGTGTAATCTTCTAAAAATAAATTATATACTTAAGCTTTAGTTCTGCTAATCAAGCCGTTACCTTTGGTGCCGTTACATTGGCTGTTGTGTTGAGATATATATATAAATTTGCCCACAAATTACTCCACGTGTTACCCGGTTCAAATAGATGGAGCTTTTCAGAGGTGCCTTCTTACAAGCAACGTGACAAAGTTCTCAATTTCCACAATACCAAATCGAACATGTTTGTGTAGCGAAATTTATGACAACATTGTGATATGCAAATTGATGGTTTGAAGTTCTCAGTTTTTCGTTCTCGAATTTCATTCATTTTTCAATAATGCGTGTCGCACACGCTGCCTATTTATGCATATTTGACCGTCTATTAATTAACTTAATTAAGTTATTTATATGTACTCGACGAAACCGCCTCGACTTATCTCTTATGTATTCTTTTCTATCTATCATTTTGCAGGCGCCTTTTTGCTGCTGGCCATTGGATTTTTGGCTATAACAACAGCGGTGCTGATTAAAGTATTTCAACCCTACGATTTGATATTCAGATGGGTGAGTCCAATAAACCGAAACTAAAACATTAACTGCCGTCCTTAGCCTTTGCTAAATGGTCGCTTAACGCGTCTTGCCTTCAATATTGGCACGTACGTCAACAAACACACACGCAGACACACACATACACGCACTCACACACACAAATGCAACCCGTGTAGGGCACTTGCAAATTAACCATTTGGTCATTGTCATTGATGGCACCACGTTTTCGGAAGATCCACAACTAATTCGTTTTGAATTCTTGCAGAAATTGATAATGGCAGACAAAGGTGAAATCTTCAATCTTTGGGCCACGCCCCCAGTTGATTTGTATATAAAAATCTATCTATTTAATATAACCAATGCTCAGGCCTTTCTCGCCGGTCGCGAAAAGCTACAAGTGGAACAAGTTGGTCCCTATGTGTACAAGTAAGTTTTCAATCACTTTGAAATGCAATGGGATTTTTAGAATGTTATTTTTTAACTTTACTTGCAGAGAGCTCATGACCCATGAGAATATCACATTTAATGACAACAATACCATGTCCACAACACCCAGTCATCCATTGGTCTGGCAGGAGCATCTATCCGAGGGTCATCGTGAAGACGACGAAGTCATAATGCTCAATATAGCCATGCTGGTGAGTATTATACAAAAGTATGCTTAAGGGGAAGTCTTAAAAAATTTGATCATACGAAATCAAAATAAACATTTGCATATTATAATAATAAAAATTTACGTATACATCGATTAAAGTGCAAACAAGTTGCAAGTCTTTAAATATAAACAAACCAAAACTTGAAACACATACAGCAAATATAAGCAAAACGGAAATGAAAAAAACGGAACAAACCAAATGTGACTGGCAGTAATTCTATATATAATTCTTAAAGATTAAAAATAAGTCACACATCAATTTACACATACATAGAAAGATTAAGATTTAGAAAAACTCCAACGGAAATATCGACAGTGTTGCAAACACCAAACGAATTGCCAATTGTGAATTGCATTAATCAAAGACTATATAGTCATACAGTCATATAATAAACATATTTCCATTGCGATCATTATATTTTATAATTCATATCATTATATATTCAACAAAATGTACTCTTCATCTGCAGTCAATCTCTCATCTGACTTCCAAGCATTATTTGGCAGTGCGCTGGACATTGCAAAGAATTTTGGCCAGCACAAAATCAGAACCCATTGTTCGGATGACTGCCAAGGAGTTTATGTTTGGGTTTCCCTCAGCGCTGGCCACAATGGGCAACACTTTTCTGCCCAGTAGGATATCTTTCAAGAAGGTTGGACTGATTGATCGCATGTACGATTTCTCAACGGACTTTGAGACGTTCTACACGGGCGCCGAGAATCCGGCAGTGTCGGGTCTCTATGACACCTACCGGGGAGAGAAAACACTGCCCCAATGGCATGGTGATCATTGCAGCAACATTGAGTATGCCTCCGATGGTACCAAGTTTAAGAGCTTCATCCAGGCCAACGAATCGGTTAAGTTCTTCAGGAAGAGCATGTGCAGGCCCATCAATTTGGTAAGTCCTAGCCAATAAGAAGAATGTTCATTTATTATTAATAATTATTTTTATTTTTCTTTTGACAGTATCGAGATGGTGAGGAGCGCACTTTTGGCAGCTTGAAGGGTTACAACTATGTCTTTGAGGAGAATGCGTTTGACAATGGCGCCATCAATGAGGCCAACAAATGTTTCTGTCGCAATGGTGAGTGACTTTAACTTTCAAATTCAGGTGAATCAAGTAACTCTGCCACATTACAATTTAATTGGACAATTACAAAAACAGTCTGGAAGTTTTGCTGCATATATGTTATTTGTTTTTAATTGTGTCTAGAATCACAACAAGCCACTCTTTATGATTCGCCTCGGTTCAGTTTAATTGCCCAGTACAACGTGAATAAAATTCTTGTTTGGGCTAATTAATATTGATCTCCTCCTCCCCGCATAATCTTGCGTTGATCAAGGAATTTTTATCAGGCTGACGCCATGCACAATCTGTTGTTGTTTTCCTTATCCAATGACAGTCTCCCAAAATATTCCACAATGTTCAAGCTGTGACGCAAATAGACCAGAACGCATTTCGCATGACTCAAAACATTTTTTTATTCGTTGCTTGGCAGTTGTTTTTTATTTTTTATGCGTTTAGGAAATTCCATACCTCAGAATCTCAGACACGCAATCGACTCCATTAAAAGCGGCGCCTGCAATCAAAATTTTCCGTTGATCTCACCTTAGAGAAAAAAAAAATCACCATCATTGTTGCAATTGCTTATTTTGTTTATTTTTGCAGATGATTGTCAGCCCGTTGGCCTGATTGACGTCACCGATTGTTATTACGGTTTCCCCATCTCGCTCAGCTTTCCACACTTTATGAATGGTGATGCTGGCCTCGCGGACAATGTGACCGGAATGCAGCCAGATCCTGCCAAGCACTCTTCAGCATTTGTCATACAACCGGTAAGTAACCTTGGAGTCGCCGCAAAAAAAAACAAACAAACAGTCGCCTTGTTAAGGTCGCACTTATGTCGCAACTTTCAAGTGTCAATCATCGTTCGAAGCGATTAACTAAATGTATGAAAATATAGGCAATACTTAATTAAACACTCACAATAAGTGTTACAATAAACTTGTACAAAATATTCGATTCGGTTTCAAGTTGTTAGCATTGTTGTTGCTGCTGATGTTGTTGTTGTTGCTGTCAGCAACTGCCGTCACTAGTTATTTTTATTTTATTGTTTTTAATTATGTTTACCTTCCAATTGAGTGATATCCAGTGTTTATCATTGAAATTTATATTGGTTTAATATTCTCACTTCCGGCTAATTTAGTTAACGGCTAGTCACGATCAAGCTGATTTCTCCCTAAGGCATAAACCAATTCATGTACAACAGGAAATTGTTAAGATCTTAAATGCCTAACGGAATTTAATTGCATGCATAAATCGCAACTAGAATCGCAGCTACTAAGTAATGAGTAGGTGCTTCCGATTCGACTGCAATCGGCATAGCATCGATAATAATTATTGTTCAATTCAACAACACTTGCCTAATGACAATTCGCCTTTTAAATCAAAAGTAACTGATAAATATCAGTTATCATGCGAACGTTGAATCAATCATTTCATCAATTGTAGCAATTTCAAGTCGAATATTGCCGTGTGGCAAGCACAACGCGAACAAGTTCGGGAAAAACACAGAATGTGACTTAAGGACGGCAACTGGGTCACAGCAAGCAGGCCTGGGTTTCGCCCCACAATTAAATTTAAAATTGGGCCAAGTGCATCCAAATACAACTAAACACCTACCGGGTAGTAGACTAATTGCATATCGTTGATCATTTTAGGAATCTGGTCTGCCGCTATCGCTGTCCGTAAAAGTGCAAATCAACATGCATTTCAAGGATCTGCACAACTATCCACAGGTCTCACAGTTCAGCTATCTGACTGCGCCAATGCTCTGGTTCGAAATCGTAAGTTGAACACATACTAAATTCACAGCACAAGCAACAGCCACCAATTATTATCTTCTGTGTGTGTTTTTCTCAGATGATGCCCAAGTTGCCCGATGAGCTGGACACTCGTTTCAGTTTTTATTTAAATATTTTGCCGCTGGTCAATCCGGTGGGCTTCTGGGCTGCACTGGTGCTGGGCGTTGTCATGCTGGTGTACGCCATCACCCGTGCCACTCTCCACATGTCCAGCTTCACACGGCCTGTGACCAACATCTCGAACGGCAAATACGGACGCGCCAACCTACTGCAGAATCTAACGGGCAGTGGCGGCATAGTTGGCGGTGTCGGTGGCGGCAATCAGGTCTACAATCCATGTGAAATGAAGCTGTTTGATGATGTGCCAGCAGCGAAAAAACATGTGTTTATCCGCGACGACAGTAGCATTGATTCCTACAAGGAGCGCCGTCAGTCTGCCTACGCCTTGGAGCTGGAGCCAGCGATCTCCGATCCGGAGAGCAGCGATGAGAGCAACGATAGCGACAATGTCACACTTAGCCGCAACTCAACCACATCCACTTCGTGCGTCGAAGCAGAGCATGCCGATGATGACATCTGCATAGATTGCTTCAATGACAGCGTTTTAGATGAGGATGCAGTTGGTCACAGCAGTGCAGGCGCGAAGCAACAGGTGAGCCACAAACCTTATGACACGGTGCAAACAAAACATTTCCATCGAATTTAAGAACACAAAACTCTTAAATTTCTGACAAGGATTCTTTCAATCTTTGCTTTTCTTTATTTAAAAATGTATAATTATAATGACTAACTTGCTGAGATCTTTCATCTTAGTTGTTAGGATGATGTATAGAGATTTATTTTTTATATAAAATTTACTTTAAACAGTCCAAAATTAAATTAAATTAAAACAAAATACAAATTTAAGATTAATATTAGTTCCAAGTTCCAAGTGAATAGTTTAATTTTAATTTATAATAAAAACAAAAACCCGGGATACAAATAATCTGACCAAAAATTGCATAGGAAAAAGATAATAAATAAAAAATTAACAAAAACACAGAAATTGAAATTTATTAACAAGCAGACTGAAAATTGTATGAATAGATTTGAATTTAATGACGATAATCTCCGCATAAATTAAGTCCAGAAACTGGATTTAATTGATTGGGCAAGCAATTTTGATTTATGATAGGAAAAATTGAAAAAGAGTAGAGTATTCTAGACTCTAGTTACGAATTGCACCCACATCGAACCTTTCCGTTATCAATTTCGTAACTGGGGAGAGGCGAGGCGAGCAGTTGAGTGATTCATTTAATGCCGCTGCGAGAGTGTAAGGAAATCGACGCCAAGCCGTCTAACGTGTCTGAGGCGAATGAATGTTGGATGAATTACGTCGCTCGAGTTGCTTATGGCAAAGTTTAGGGGAACGTTAAGTAAAATTTATGAAGTTTGAAGGCAGTCGGCAACCAACAGCCAGCAACAGGCGATGTGACTAACTTGTTTCGTGGCAAACAGCAGACATTAAAGATTTAATAGTCACGCGTGCAGATTAAGTCGATATTTGCTTGGATTTGCATACACGCGAACTCATAAGACTTATGCCATTGATTTAATATGTATGTTAATGAATACAAATGTCTTTCTTCTTTTACAGCTGGGCGTTAGTTTGGCCAGCAGCGGCTTTGTCTCGTCGCCCGCCTCGATAAGCAGCCTCAACAATGACAAGAGTTGGACGACGCCCCATGCGCATCCCGAGAAATCTGGCGAAGACGGAAAAGCGTCAACGAAGTGGCAATTAGTTTAGGTTGTCGGTTTACATTTGATCAAATTGATGATGAAGATGATTATGATGTACATTGTAATGAACAACGTGAAGCTGATAGGCTATTAAATCGTGCGGAGTTCGCGCTTGCTTTGGCTGAAGCTCGCGCTTGCTTTGGCTGAAGCTCGCGCTTGCTTTGGCAATTGGAGTGGGTTATTGTTGGACAACCGACGAATTAAAATTGCTTCCTCGCATTAGTTAACTATATTTTATAATTCGCGTACTATATTTTTACATTAAAGGAAGGTAGAAGACAAGCCATGGACAGGAGAAGGAAGAAAGATAAAAAGTAATGGAGAGATCAAATAATTCGAATTATAGGGTCATCCTTTTTGTGGTGCTACCATGTTGGTACACTCGCCCACCCTACCATGATTCTGCGGGCCTATGCAATAAGCAGAATCCCTTAAGAAGCCCTACGCCAGCTATCCTATCTCCATCAGGAGTTACAGGTCATCCACATAATAAATGAAATCAATGCATTTCTAAATCAATCCACAACAGGCTTATATAATTCATAATCTTCATATTTTATAAACGGTTGATAACTTCTTATAATTAGGAATTTATAAAGATAAAGACAAAAGATGGAAGCTAGGGCTATATCTTATTCGCATGTTTGCAGATAGATTGGTAAATAACTTTGGCTCTGATTCAGGAACAATATTGGAAATATAATTAATAAAAATGCCGGTTGATAATTCACAAAAATGCCAGTTGATAAATCACAAAAATGCCGGTTGATCAGTGCAATTTCAGTTTAACTGGGGCATGCCAATATATACAATTTCCTTCCAAATCAAATCGATATGCAAACACCCGCATGAATTTTAGACTTATAATAAAAAAAACTATTAATAAAACTTAACACGAAAAAACTTATTTGTTCACTTTCCAAGTATAAGGCCCGGTTACTATACTAAGGCCAAGAATTATTATAATTACTGTTGAATATGAAACGATCCTAAGAAATTTATATATAATTGATAACTGGTACAATTAAGTATTTCATCTTACTATCATGCAAAACAAAAACAAACAAAAATACACAACGCGAACATATTTGTTTGCGGAGCAGAGTGGCTGATATTTTAATGGCCCAGTGAATAATTGCCCAGGTTTAAAGAGAGACTTAAAACATTTTTTTTCTACTCACTTTGTACTGCGTTCATTTTTTTTTTAAAGCTCCTCTTACTAAAGGAGAGCAACTTACATACATCGTTTCACGCTGGAAGTACTTCCTGGTGTCGCTGTAATCATTAAAGAGAGCAACTATTCCTGACCACGCGCGAAAGCTCGCTCACAGCATATACCATGCAATGCGACAAATCTTTGTGTGTTTAAATTCAGCGTGCACTTCTAAATAAAAATTACTTATTAGTTTTATTTATACAGTAAACTACTTTCTAAATACACGGTACCGACTCAATTTGCTTTTTATCTTGTATTTGACTAACTGTAATTTAAGTGTAATTTATTTTAATCAATTTTCTCGATCTCGCAGACCGGCACCCGTGCATGTGTTTTTCTTATCTATGTATAACGGTGAAATTAAACAGCTCATAACGGCAGTTTTTTTTTGCATGTAGCATTGCACGTAAATTAATATTTTTCACTGTTCACCAACAAACACAAAAAGGAAATTGTTTGGGTCCCGCAAAACTTTATATTAACGCCGATAATGTTGGTCCAAAAAAAATATCCCGAAAGTTGTTTAGTAATTAAGGATGATAATGTTGGTACGGAGAAAAATATCCGCTACAGTTGCCCATGCTTATCCGTCCCTTCTTATAAGTTCATTCTCCTCATTAGTTATAAGCACACTGATGCACTCAATGCTCGTTCACCCATCCAACGTCGAACCACCAACTTTGTGGTGAAGTATGAGTGGTAGCTTTTAAGAGAGGCTCTCTTGCGCAATGCGTACTTGCAATCAGCCTATGACAGGCAGCTCCTCCGGGGAAAAGGGTGAGGCAACGGCGATCTTACTGTACCGAGGCTTAAGAGCATTGCTTACTACAGCTAAGATTTGCTGGTAACGATCCGACCAAACTCGATATTAAGTCCAGAATAATCCCAAATTAACTAAGTTATTTGAGTCCAAATTAATTAATTCCAAACTAATTAAGTCCAAATCAATCTTTTATTTCTCCTCTGCAATGGTTATTAACTGAACTATTTTTTTTTCCTTTACCCTCGATAAACTCTTGAATAGGCACTGCTGGATAACACGCGTAACTGTTTTATATTTTCCCTTTTTTCACCTTAATTTGTTTTCACTGCACACAACTGGTTTGTTCAAGGGCTTTGAACAGAAAGAAATATGTCCGGGGTCCAAAGAACTTAAGCCCTCACGATTTTCAGAAATTCGCTTTGTCCCCGTTTTTCACCAATTTTTTGGTTTCTTTGCTAATCACTTTTTTTTCTTTTAAAAGCTCAAACCTAATATGCTAAGAATTGCTGTGATTTTTGTATTGAATCTGAATTTATGAGTAAACGCATTACAAAGCAAAGCGTTTGCAACAAATATATTAGCCTTAAGCCATGTAATTTTGGCATTTTAACTGCAATACATGCATTAACTTAAATAAATAAAAAATATAAAAAAAAAACAATTTACTTGAAGTTTCTTTTAACTAAGCACTTTAGCACTTTAAAGTACACAGAGCATTTAGAAAATATAATGTACTCTCAACATATATTTGGCAAGCAACTTCATCATCATTTGACATAATACTCCTTGGCGTAGAATTTCATTATGAATTCACATAGCATTGGCAAAATTTCACTTTTAAATTTGTCAACCATATTTTAACATCTGGCGCGCAACTTAACAGAATTAACTCAGACCTGAGCAGAATTATTCCACCACAACACAATTACTCCACCGGCTAACAGAATTTCCCTATGAATGTATATATTCACTTGTTGTTTCTTTCATTATTTATAGGTAGGTAATAAATATACTTGTTTCGGAATAAAGATTGTAATTTTTTAATTCATTTTAATAACAATTACAATTAGCTTAACTTAACCAAAGCTTTGAATGTGTATCTACGAAATATCAATCTAAAAAAAATTGAATTTTCAATTGCAGTTTATTAGATTGTTTTATTGCAAAATAATAAATAACAAAGACGTATAAAAATTATATAAATGAATAACTAGAAAATAGCTCAATAACTATCGTTTGTGGCACATCTCTATTGCGGCCAATTATTATATCGGACTTGGAATAGCAGGTTGGCTAATTTATGCTTGAATTTGACATTTAATATTTTTTAGAAATGTCCCAATTTAATTCTGTTCAATAAACATCCCAAAAAGTGTCAGACCACAACAGAAGAATAGTCGTATAAATTGGCGTTCGGTAAGAAAATAAACATACACATCCCTTTGACACCCGATAACAAAACAAAGAGCAACAATTTGCAATTTGCCGCTCTCACTTTCGATGCTCCCGATGTCGACGTCAACGTTGGCAGCGCTCACAAAAATAAAACGCAGCTACAGGTTTCTGTGGCACAGAAGACGCAGTTTTAAAATCGGTTAAAACGAAACCGGTCGTGTTTTTTGGTCTGCTATCAATTGTGGTAACTGCACTCACCGTCTACGTTGTCTACGTGGACTCTTATTCTGTGAATTCCTCCAAAGTTACCAATTGAGGTCCATTTAGCGTTAGCGTTAATCTAAACGCTTCGCTTATCGCAATCACCAACGATTATGCACAATTATCGAAGGTGAACATTAAACCACGTTCCAAAATACAACCTTTGGATTATAATATCAACTGTGCCAAATATTCACATACATATTTATATTTGCAGCGCCCCAGTTGAGAGAAGAGTTGATACAGGCGACGCCGAGATGAGACTGCTGAGCAACAGAGGTGCCCTTTGGAATTTGGTAAATCTCTGTCAAGTCTATAATATAAGCAGCACACAATTAATGCAATTCCTTTTGCAGACGAAGAACTCGCTGAAATCGAATCAAAACACTTCGAATGCGCTCGTTAAACTGCTGGCTGCCAACTACAGCAGCGAAAGTGCTGCGGAGCCAAGGAGAGTTTATTGAAGTATCATGTGCTGCCTTTGAAGGAGACGCTGGATCGTTTCCTATGCACCGTTCAGCCTCTGTTGTCACCCAGCGAGTACAAGAGTCAGCTGGAAATAACCGAAAAATTCAGGCAAAATGAGGGCAATAAATTACAAACGCTTCTCGAATCGGTTGGCAAGGTTGAGACGAACTGGCTTGCACATCGCTGGATAACAAATGCATATATGAAGTATCGTGATCCGGTCACCGTCTACGTCAGTCCCGGCATGACATTTCCACTGCAGAATTTCAATAGTCCGCGTGCCTATATTGACTATACGGCAAAGGTCATTTTCGGTCTAGGTGAATTTAAGGGCATTGTGGATGCTGGTAAAATACCGATTGTTAAAATGGGTAAAAATGAGCTGGACAATAGTCAGTTTTCCAAAGTGTTTGGCACTTGTCGCATACCCCGTCCCGATCAGGATGAGGTTAAGTACAATCCCAGTTCCAAGCATGTCGTCGTCATCTACAAAAATCATGTAAGTTAGAATTTATTGTTCCTTGCACTCCTTATTAATTGGATAATCCATTCGAAACAGTTCTACAAGATGAGCCTCTACGACAAGCAGGATCAACTGCTGTCTGCTTCGGTCTTGGCCAAACAGTTGGATTACATTATGACAGCGGAAACGGAGGCTGGTATACCCTATGGCATTCTTACCACAGACTCGCGCGACAATTGGGCCGAGGCCTACCAGCAATTGTTGAAAACACCGGAAAATTGTGTTGCGATTGATACGATTCAAACCTCATTGTTCACTGTTTCGTTGGATGAATGCATATCTTCTAAGCCCGGCGATCAGGTGAACCAGAATATTCTCGGCCTGATTCATGGCGAAGGTAGTCGCGCTAATAGCGGCAATCGTTGGATGGACAAAACCATTCAACTGGTGGTCAATCCAAATGGAAGCGTTGGCTTCACCTATGAGCATTCACCGGCTGAGGGACAACCCATTGCCATGATGATGGACTATGTGGTAAAGAAAATGTGAGTTTCAGTTTATATGTGCGGCTATTCCAAATACATATTACTTTATACATCTAAACCTATTTCCTCTTATGTAGGCTCGAGGAGAAAGACTATGGAGAAAGTGGCTCCAAGGAGGCTGATTGCAAGGCGGAAAAGATCAATTTCGGTCCGGTGGATCCATGTCTTGACCAATGGATATTCTACGCGAAACGTAATGTCGATAAGCTTGTTCATAATCTGCAAATGAAGGTGCTCAAATTCGAGGGCTTTGGCAAGGACTATATTAAAAAGAAGCGTTTGGGTCCAGATAGCTTTGTGCAAATGGCGCTACAGTTGGCATTCTACAAGTAAAGGGTCTTCATTTTGCATATATATGGTATATATAAAGGCCTCATTGCTTACAGAATGCACAAGGAGCCCGGTGCCCAATACGAATCGGCTCATTTGCGTATTTTCGAGAACGGACGCACGGAGACCATTCGCTCCTGCTCAAACGAATCGCTGGCCTTTTGCCAGGCGATGACCAGCGACAAGGCGTCTGTGGAGGAACGGGCCAAGCTAATGCGCGAGGCAGTCGCCAGTCATCAGGTATACACAAGGCTGGCGCTGCAGGGACGAGGTGTCGATCGTCATTTGTTGGGTCTGAAACTGATGGCACTGGAGAATAAGTTGCCAATACCCGAATTTTATTCATCGCCGGGATTTACAAAATCCATGAATTACCGCGTCTCCACATCGCAGGTGGCGACCTTATATGAGGCCTTCATGGGCTACGGCCCATATACGGATGATGGCTATGGCTGTTGCTACAATCCACGCGACTCGGACATCATTGTAGCCATTTCGGCGTGGAGACATAATAATGAAACAGACCCCGACAAATTTGCGGAGGTCCTCACAAAATCCTTCCTTGAAATGCAAAATGTTCTGGACAAGGAGCCCGTCAAATCCAAGTTGTAGTGCCTTACTATATTTTCCTATAAAATGTTCATTAAATTTAAAATGGGGGATCGCCATAAGTTCATCATCATCACAACCAAATAAATGCTCTCAGTATATTGAGGAACACAAATCTAGTTTGCGTTTTTTAACTTAGCCTATTTTAATTTACTGTTTCAAATAATTTCAAAATTGTTGTAATGTGGGCCGTACTCAATGCGAATAAAGTGAGTACTCAATTGATTTAAATATAGCATGGATTTACTCCAACTTTAATCCAATCCAATGCAGTGCAATATCAATGCCCGAAAATATAGTAAACAAGATGCTGGTAATCAGTCACTGAAAACCAAATCGGAGAAGGAAATCAACCTCGTAAAGATACTTTCAAACTATCTGAAAGGCTGCGCAGAATCACTTCGGTTGCAGCTGCAACAAATCCAAAATGCCAAGGGTAGCAATGTCAAAGCGGATTTGCAACCAAATGAAACTCCGATAGCAATAATGGGAGACCATTTAGCTAAGCCGGGCAGCAAAGCATCTGATCCAATGAATCTAATTAAAGAATTCTTCGCTTTAATCAAAGTTCCAAAAACTAAAATTGTTCCAAATAATGCCGCTGCTGAGAAGCATGGAAAACTTTCTTCAACTAACCCAAATGTACAAAATAATTTGCTCAGGTTTCCAGTGGTGCCACTCGTTGAGACCCTTGATCGCTATCTGCACAGCGTTCAACCGTTCTTCACCGAGAAAAAGTTCGAAAAGGAGCAAGAACTGACTTACGACTTTCTGCAGAGCTCGGGGCAGCAGCTGCAAAAGCATCTCATCGAGGCTAGTAAAGAGGAGTACAATTGGCTAACGGAGCGCTGGACAACTGCCACCTATCTGCGACATCGGGCACCATTAACTGTCTTCTCCAGTCAATGCATCACATTCCCAAATCAACATTTTCCCAATATTCAACAGTTTTTGGACTTTACGGCCAAAGCAATTTACGGCATGTGTGAATTCAAGAAGCTGGTGGAGAATGGTCAGTTACCCGTTTACACAATGGATGGCTTTCAGTTGGACAATAGCCAATTTCATCAAGTATTTGGCATGGTTCGCATTCCGCAACGCTCTTGCGATATCCTTCAACAATTCGACTCCAATTATGTGATCGTCATACACAAAAACAACGTAAGTTCCAAACACCAGTTAATACCCTGAACTCGTTTAAAATCGTTTAAAATATATGTATTTGTGGAAAAGGATGTAACAGTAAGTACAAATATTCTTGATCAATAATCATGTTAGGCTGTAAAAACGCCGATCTCCGAGACTACAAGAGCTAGGGAATATGAAAGTTCTCGTATACCATACAAAGACCAAGTTTATTTAATTTTGCCCCTTCGTTTCTCGATGATCGATACAAATCGATTTTCGATTGCAACAAACCAGCTAACTTTAAAGATATAAATTTGCAATTGATATATAATATACCTTAAGATCTAAGCTTGGATCTAATCTAATAATTAATTTAGTTCTACAAAATGCCCGTTTACACTGCGCAAAAAAGGGTGCTAGATGTTTATCAGCTGAGAAAACAGTTGGCGAAAGTGATTCAATCTGAGCGCCCTGCTGGTCCTATGATTGGTCTGTTCACGCACGATACACGTGACAATTGGACCGAGGCTCATGAGATGCTTTGTCGCCAGGGGATCAATGCCAAAACGGTACAGTGCATTGAAAAGGCACTCTTCACCGTCTCGCTTGATGAGCCCGTTGAGGTGCCTGCAGGCCAGGAGCGTTCCATTTTGGCTGCCCAGCTCTTACATGGCGGTGGAATCCATTCGAACAGTGCCAATCGGTGGATGGACAAAACACTGCAGCTGATTGTCAATCCCAATGGCATGGCCGGCATTTGCTTTGAGTTAGCGCCAGCCGATCCTCAACCGGCGGCCACAATCATGGACTACGTGCAGCGACATATGTATGTGTGTATGATATAGATATATAGTAGTACAGAGATTACTCGCTAATAACAGTAAAAAATTACAATGTTTTCATATATGATGCCTTAGATAATCTATTTATACATATCTTTTGTTAGACAGTAGGAACTAAATAATGAGATTACAAATGAATTCCAATTATTTTTCTGCCAAAAAGTAAACCTTAAAAAATAAGTTTTAATTTATGAAGAAAAAAATTACAAAATTAAGTAATAAATTATACAATTTCAGAGCAAAAAATCAAACTGAAGAATTACAAAAATGTAATTTTTAAAACATATATAGCCATTAAGGGGCTTGATTTTTAAATCTTTACATTTAAACATAAATTTTCGGAATATTAAAAAAATAAAAAGCATTTAATTTCCGAGCACTTAATCAAACTCAGAAAATAACGCTTAAAAGTAATTTTAATTAATTTTTGTTGATCTTTATATATATTATATTTATATAATTCGATAAACAAATTTATTTACAATGCTCAACTTCCATTTTGGCTTTTAAAAAACTATTGCACTTTCTGAGCGTGATTCTTATATTTTTTTTAATCTAACCAGCCGCAAACCCAAATACGGTCAGGAATCTAGCGACCCTAGCGATTATGGCGAAACTTCTGCAAGTGAGGAATTGTCGTACCTCCAGTTTGCGGAGATTAATGATTGCATCGACTTCTGGTTGATGGCTGCTAAGCGGAGTATCAATCTCATCTCAAGACAGTTAAGGATGAGTGCATTTCAGTTCGGTTGCTATGGTAGGAATGTAATCAAATCTCACAAGCTGCCACCGGATAGCTATATACAGATGGCACTGCAGCTGGCATTCTATAGGCGGCACAAGGAGCTGCCCGCTCAGCAGGAGTCCGCACATTTACGCATCTTTAGTTATGGACGCAACGAGATTATACGCACCACTTCAAACGAATCCTGGAATTTTGTACGAGCTATGGTCTCGAAAAGAGGAACGCGTCGCTCACGTTTATCGGCCCTGTTCGCCGCTGTGGATTATCACCAGGAACTGACGAAACTAGCGATGCGGGGATGTGGCGTGGATCGGCATTTATTTGGGCTGAAGCAGGTGGCGCGCGAGAATGCGAAACCTCTGCCCGAATTCTTCTACTCGGATAGCTATCAAAGATCAACAAATTTTCGCATTGTCAGCGCACAACTGACGACATCGCACGATTCCTTCATGGCCAATGGCCCGCTCAACTCTGAGGGATATGGCTGCACCTATAATCTTCGTGAGGACGACATAATCTTTGCTGTTTCTGCATGGCAAAGGGATCCCCACATCTGTGCCGAGCTCTATGGCTATGCAATTGAGTCGGCGCTGGTTGAGATGGGAGAGCTCATACTGGAAACCAAAAGAAGATAATTTCGTGCAATAATTTAAAAATAACCTAAAATCATTTTTGTATTACCTTATTTAAAGTTTGAAATATGTAAATAAATGAATGGCCAATCCGGCTTTCTTAATACACAATGGTCTCCAAATTCCAACAGTTTCATTCATCTATATGTCCATCTATCATTAGTTTTATTTTAAAACATTTATTACAATTATACTTTTGTCGAGAAAAGAAAACCAAAGACTTTTTTCTTTGTCAGTTAGTTAGTGGCGGAAGAGATCTTCGATAACCGTATCGATACCAAAGGTGTATACAATTAATCGATGTTTGAGTACACTGTGATTAACAAACGATTGCTTGATGCTATTACAACCAGCAATTCGATTACTTTTTCATATGAAATCATTGTGCATCAATTTGTTTCATGAATTATTTATTGAAACAACTTAAGTGGCTCAGGCATTAGATTTAAATAGAATATACCAGTTTCGCGAATATTTCTCTAATCCTTTTTGCAGTGATAACAGCTGCAGGAGAGGGCGCTCTGAAAGGTCACAGTGCGCATGCCACCGAGACAGAGGACACGTCGTTGTATCTGCAAAAGGGGGAGATGATGATCAAGTTGCGATTTTCATATTATTTCTTTAGAACTGACCTCTTCGGATTTCATCATGTTGCAGCATTGACCCACAGATACTACCGGCTTGGGCGGTTTGAATGAGCCAGTTAATGCCATTTGTACCGACGGCACCGCATATGATTCACAGAAGCCACGACAGGCATTGGTCGTAATATTGAATTCCACACAATCTGGTATTGAGATTTTACGCGTATTACCCACCTTGTGGCAGCCAGGACGCAACCACATGTCCTTGCCTGCCTGTGCGCCCTCGCCGGCCAGAAAGCAGCCACACAGCAGTAGCCAAAACAAGCAAGCCAAAAACGATTGCGACTTCATCTCTCTGGAACGCCGCTGAGGACTGTTGCATGGTCTCCAACGAGCACTGGGTTTTATTCCATCTTAACTCAAATACGGCGACTGCGCAAACAACGCACGGATAATCTCGTCGTGGGCAATGGACCACACCTAATGGACAAACTGAAATGGGCGGGCAACATTTGTGTACCTTACATATTCATGAATTTAAACATCGTTTGCATACTCTCATTTTGAATATGGACAAGAAATTGTATATTCGGAAGATATGTTAATGCAAATATCGTTAATATAAACTAATTGTCAGTTGCTAAATATAGGAAAACTCAGCAAACCGAATTTAAAATATTATTGCCAAGTCCTTGGGCGAATTTCGTAAGGATTTGGATTTAAGAAGAACTCAAAAGAATTATATAAATATGGTCTCGATTAAAGAAATGAAAACTAAGAAAATTTGACTTATTTTATTGCAAATATAGAAAATAATATCAGGACCCAGCAAAAATATGCTTGAGATGATTATATTTAGTACACAACAGCTATAATCATATAATCTATTTGTTTGGTATATGCAAAACATGAACAAATCAATGAGTGCTCGATTGGATTATTTAGATATTATATATGAAGTCTCTGAGTCAGAGAGTTTAATTGAATAAGTAAACAAAATATCGACATTTGGCTTAGGCTTTGCAATAGACGTCTACAAAACTTGGAGACATTTTAAACATTTTGTTTTTAAACTGTGTCTATGCGTATCTTTCCCGGCTTATGGTACTCTTCTATGGGGCAAATAATTTTGAAAAGGACAGAACATTGGTATGCGATTGGAGTTTAGAGGTAAGGGCCAAAAGCGTTTGAATATAAATAAAAGGAATTAAATACTCGAGTGCTTTACATTTTTTGGGAGTTTTTCACTCAGTAGTCCCATTCCGTTCGTTAAGAAAGCTGTCGCGTTGTTGTTGTTGATTAATTATCAAACATTATTTCTGTTCCTATTGTTAAATACGGACAAATCTCTCCCCAAATCTGCCCGCAAAAAATATAAAGTATACAAAACGCGTTTCCCTTGGTAAGATACCATGATGACATACTCTGATTAACAAACAAATCTCAATGTGATTACATCAAACTATCAAGCGAAGCCTGTTTCCTGTTACACTTAGACAAGGACCAGGATTTCGAAGGCCAACCGAGAATAAATCGCTGGATCGCTCATCGCCATGAATCGACAAAACGCAAATAATTTGCATGGCATGAATGAGGGTCAACTGGTACCAATGCAAATGATGGATGTGGATTTTCAGGGGGATGAATTAGATAATGGCCCTGCCCAGAAGATCTCCACTAAATCCCTAGCACCCATTGTCAGCGATCAGGCTCTCAACGTGCTCAACGAGCTGCGGCTCGCGAATCTTCTGTGTGATGCACAGATCTCGGTGGGTGAACAGTCCTTTAATGTCCACCGCGCCATCATGTGCTCCTGCAGTTCCTATTTTCGGTAAGTCCTGCATCTTTGTGATCACTCTTGGTACCATCAACAATGATGAGTTCGATAAAAAATTACTCCTGTTAAGGAAAGGGCGCTTAAGCTGCTTTTAAAGTATTAGGTGTCAGTTACCATTGGTAATCGACAATCGATATATCTGACCGTGCAAATCGATAAGACTGCATATCGCCCACAATATTAAAGCTAGGCGCCATACCCACCCTCCTCATATGGCTCCATAGCTCTCGAGCTAGATTTTACAAATTCGATGGGAATATTTACAGGATTGTTTATCTTTGAGGTAAAGCTGTCACACTTGTAAGGTACGCTTCTAGGAATCTGCTCTTAAGATTGGTTACCTTAGTGCTAGAGTTATCAAACTTGTAGGGTATTTTTGTAGGAACCTCCTCTTAAAAATGGCATGAAAATTTCATAATTTTGTAACTCATACAATTTTAGAGCTAGACACACAAAATTTTGAAGGCGCTTTAAAGATTATCCAACGGTTGAGGCAACTACCCCCACTGAACAAGAAGTTTCCGCTGGTATTAGACTAATATCAGAGTATTCCGCAGTCACTTGTATCACATAACTTTCTCCCTCTCTCTTTCTCTCTTTGTTGTTTTGCGGCGTACAGTGTACAGTTTACGGGCTTCAACAACCGAGCCGAGGCGGGAGCTGAGGCGAGTCGCGTGGTGCACATACCGGGCATCAGTCCGTCTATCATGAACTGTGTGATTGAGTATGCATACCTGCACCGGACCAACATCACCGATGACAATGTGCACGAGCTGCTTATCTGTGCCGACTATGTGGGAATGGTGGGGCTGGTCAAGCAGTGCAAGGACTATCTCGGACGGACACTAAGCCCGGAGAACTGTGTCAGCATAATGGGTTTTGCCCGGTCAGTATGCGAATGGATTGCTTGCTGCTGCCCATCCCCCGTTGATTGATGTAATCCGATTTAAATTGATTTTGAATTTTGCTTGCAGCTTTCGGTTCCTCGAGGATTTGTATCAGAAGGCACGGAATTATACGCTGAGGTACTTTACAGATGTGGCCGCCCGCAATACGGACATACTGGACATGAATGTTAACGACTTTTACAGCATTATAAGCGATGATGAGCTAAACACACGAGAGGAGGATTACGTATGGAAGCTGTGCGTCAAATGGATTGACCGAGATCCGGACAATCGCAAACAGCTTGTGGCCCATCTAATGACGGGAGTGCGCCTTGGCCTGATGACACCCAAGGTAAGACATCCACATAACTGTTCATTTCAAT
Source organism: Drosophila nr. medialis 2 BK-2023a (assembly GCA_035044325.1). NCBI lineage: Eukaryota > Metazoa > Arthropoda > Insecta > Diptera > Drosophilidae > Drosophila > Drosophila nr. medialis 2 BK-2023a. Next base: position 621,892 of record JAWNMH010000410.1, on the reverse strand, counting down.
GAATCAATAATATTCGTGCATTCTGATAAACATCAAGTATTTCATTTCTCATATTCAAATCAGCTACAAATATTCTAAGCTGACAACATTTAAGTAAAAAATTATCTTTTCAAGCTTTGATATATTTTAAATACATTTTGTATTTATATTATGTACATTCCATTCAGTATTTAATGGAAGAAAAATCTACTTGTATTTAGAGATTTTATTCGATAGAGTAAAGTATAATACATAGCTTTGGAATTTCAAGTAAAAAAGCTCAAAATGCAGTCAAGTTATAACTAGGACGACGGATTCCTTTTTAATGTACTTCGTTTCTGGTTTCCAATTGTAATTTTAAATTGTTTACTTTAATTCTTTTTTAATTTTTGAACCTTTCTTTAAATTTGTAGATTACTGTACATTGTGAGTCGACATTAAATAAGTAAAAAAAAAATATACATTCGGCCTTTTTGTGAGTATCCTCAATCGCATTAAATGTTGAAACTTGTTAAAATTTAAATATACCGAGATATATTATTTCATTTATTGCAATTTTTTGTTTTTAATTTTAAAATCACTTATCTAATTTAATTTGAAACCTTAATACAAAACACATATAATAAATAAATATCTGATTGCGGTTTTTCTGTGTCTTTTTTTTATTTAATCTGAAACTTTAATATTGATTTAAAATTAACTTACATGTGCATTTCGCTGGCTTCGGTTCACCAAACAAACAATTTTTAATTATCTTTTAAGCGCACATTAAATAAAATTAGATAAATATGTTTAATACTTGATACCTTGATTTGTAGTGCTTCATGGAGGAGGTCAAGGAGCATCCGTATGTTCTGCAATGCGAGACTGCTAAGCCGCTGATAGTCGATACCTTTAAATTCATGTATGATCTGGACTTTCTTAACCCACAAGCCGAAGAGGTAAAAAACATCCTTTTGCCCAGCAATAACTGATAACTGATACCTCATACTTGTTCATTTTGAAGCTAACGACGCCACCGCTGGCGATGCCCCGGCTGCCGCATGAGGTAATCTTCGCCATTGGTGGCTGGAGTGGTGGCACATCCAAAGGCAGCATTGAGACCTATGATACGCGTGCCGATCGCTGGGTGATCATCAGTGCGGAGGATCCGGCCGGACCGAGAGCTTACCACGGGACCGCAGTGATTGGCTTCAAAATCTTTAGTATTGGTGGTTATGATGGCGTCGAATATTTCAACACCTGTCGCGTCTTCGATGCGGTCCACAAGCGTTGGAACGAGATTGCTCCCATGCACTGCCGGCGCTGCTATGTGAGTGTGGCGGAGCTAAATGGCATGATCTATGCTATTGGTGGTTATGACGGACACAATCGCCTCAATACCGTTGAGCGCTACAATCCCTCAACGAATCAGTGGTCCATTATTTCGCCCATGAATATGCAACGCTCGGATGCGAGCGCCTGTACCCTGAATGGACGGATCTATGCGACGGGAGGATTCAATGGTCAGGAGTGCTTGGACAGCGCCGAATACTTTGATCCGTTGACCAATCTATGGACACGAATACCAAACATGAATCATCGTCGCTCCGGTGTCAGCTGTGTGGCATTCCGGGATCAGCTCTATGTGATTGGTGGCTTCAATGGCACCTCACGACTATCAACGGGCGAACGATTTGATCCCGAGACGCAATCGTGGCACTTTATACGCCCAATGAATCACTCGCGCAGTAATTTCGGACTGGAGATCATAGATGACATGATCTTTGCGATTGGTGGCTTCAATGGTGTCTCCACAATCTCGCACACCGAATGCTATGCGGTCGAAACGGACGAATGGATGGAGGCAACTGATATGAATATTGTACGCTCAGCGCTGTCCGCCAACAATGTGGTCGGGTTGCCCAACAAACGCGACTACATCCACAAGGAGCGGGATCGCCTCATGGAGGAGCGACGACAGCGTCTCATGGCCAATGCAATGGCCCGCGAGGATGTTGCCAGTCCAAATCGCACCGTCGATAACAATGATCCCGATTTGGATGATCTGCACGATGATGATGATGCGAGTGCAAATGAGGATAACGATAATGATGAACTGGATGCGGTCGTTTTACCGCTACCTGCACCAGCACCAGCTGGTGCCATCGCACCCAATCCCAATCGACAGACGGAGAATCGTGGACCGGAAAACACGCGGCGCTTTCGGGTGCAGCTGCGTAATCATCGCTATGGCTCACATCATGAGATCCGTCGTCGCTCGTAGACGTCGTCGCCGACTTCGCAACCGGCCTTGACAAATAAAAAAATATCCCGTTCCAACCTCAACCCCAAACCAAACCACACACTACTAGAGGAAGTGTTAGCGTGGGCAGATAAGTGTTCCTGGTGCGCAATTGACAGCGTGGCCCACGTCCATAGAAACCGTATTTTTTTCATTCTCTTTTTTAAATTACCCTTTCGATTAACGCACACATTTCTGGGCTAACCCTTTAAAAATTATTATTGCATAGCAAGGACAATTTTTTGGAATTGTGAATTAAGAAAATTCTGTCATCCAAATTGAAGTGAAAGTAGTATAACCAAATTTAATTAAAATCCAAAAATTAATAGACAAAAATAAAATTGATATATACACATATATTATGGATTGTTTTAATTATGGGGAAGACGGCGCAAACAAATGGCTATATGCAAACTTAATGAGTTGAAAGTTAAATTAGGTTTATTTGACTTATTGCATTTCTTCATTGCTTGAACTTATTGCTGATTTTTTTATTTTTTATAATTGGTTTTTCCAATCATCAATCATCAGAACGTCAGAACTACAAGAAAAAATTGGTTAATTTTGGAAATGTACTTTAATTTAGCTGAAATCATCAAATAAGCTGTAACATTAAATTAATTAATATTTTTTGCTTTACACACTTAACTGTGAATTAATCTAAGCGTAGACAAGCTTGTTCAATGCGGACAACACTTGAATAAAATTATTATTTCATTACAGACTGGTAGTGAAGAAATATATGTTCCTTGTGATAAGCAACACAATAAAACACAGAATATTAATAGTGTCAAACGAAGGATTCTATTTTTACACACACATTAAATTTGAATTTAAATTGGTAACTCCAAATGCTCCAATTGCAATATGCAAAACTCAAAGAATTACCACGTTTATTTTGAGGCAAAACAATTGAAAGCAATGGACTAACTGGTGCGCAGACGTCACAGCCAGAAGCTGGAGCAGAAGCTGACTATAAATATGATGGAATAATCAAAACCTAAATCATAACGCAGGCGACTGCGACGTGAGCAGCAACGATAAAAAAAGAAAATCAGCAAAACTTTGCAATGCTCGCAGCTGTGTTGTAAGTGAAGCAAATGGCGGACATTTTTAAATTGTCCAATAAAACAAATATTTTTCAATTTTTTGTAGATTGTGCATGCTATTTGTGGCATCGCCAGTGTTGCGTGTGGCAAGCGCACAATTGGTGGAGCTGCAGCCGGTTAGCAATGGACCGACAATTGCACCACTTGGCTGCCATCGTCGCATGTACACGTACAGGGTGACTCAGTCGGATGCACAGGGTCACGAATGCTGGGATCATGTGAGCGTCTGGAGCTGTTGGGGTCGTTGCGATTCCAGCGAAATATCCGACTGGAAATTCCCATACAAGCGCTCCTTCCATCCGGTTTGTGTGCATGCGAATCGCCAGCCATCGGTGGCCATGCTCAAGAACTGTCATCCCGATGCGGATGAAAGCATACGCAAATATAGCTATATGGAGGCGATCAATTGTCATTGTCACACCTGCTCCACCGAGGACACAAGCTGCGAAGCCCCAGCCAACAATGCCATGGACGAGCGCAAGGGCGATAAAGTTTTAGCACTGACTAATGACGATTCCGGCGCACTGGACTATTAGGCATTTTGCAGCACCGACTTTATTTTTTTGTGTAGTGCAGTGTAAATGGCGTTAAAAACAGAATAAATATTTTAATTTTCATGGCAAGTTGCATTCAAAGCATACAACTTTATTTGCTCATTTTACATTCATTCACATCTTAGTTGTTTGGTGGTTGCTGGGATTTAAACTAAAAATGTTATTTCTTATAGAGTCCGGATTAATCTAAATATATATATAATATATATGTGTTTTTATAATATATAAAACAAAACCATATATTTGACGGTTAAGCGCATCGGTGCGACTACTTCACACACACACACATCCCGAGTCCAGGATCGCCCAGGAAGACGAGGAATAGGCGACGCCATCTACAGGAATTTTGGACTTGAGTTTGTGTTGTTGTTTTCCTGCGATAGCAGATACAAGCAGTAAAGCGACGATATGCCCAATCCAATAGCACCGCCCAAAGCACACTTTCGCAGGCCAGCTAAAATTAAAAATTAAAAAAATAAATATAAGTATAAGATAAATACAATTATCTTCTTTTGTTGCTCACCTGTGGATTTGTATAGCAGTCCTGTCGCGGAGCCAGCTATTACTGTATTTACATTATCATCCTTGTCTCGAGCATACTGCAACAACACTCCACACGCCGAGTAGAGCACAGCTAACGTTCCTAAAGTATTCGCTGTACCCGAACCCTGTTTCATAATGTGATTGATTAATCTGCAATCAAAGGCGTACATTAATAGCTGAATTAAATGTATCTTTCTGTTTTTCTTTTTTTTTTGCTTATGAGACAATCAACAAAATTTAATTTAAATTTGTATAACATATACATACATTTCCATACCAGATTTAATATACCAACAAATAAAATACTTGGATGCCCTGCACCCAAGTTTTAATTACAAAGTGGTTTGTTCAAAATGAAAATAATTTTGATTAACATCCGATTTTCTTATCTTAACGAAATCTTTACAGTCGATCAATAATATGTTCAAGTAGCTAATTATTAATTGCAAGGCTTTATCTTTACAATTGAGTACTTTATTTATATCGGAAAATTGGTTTTGGATGTTGTAATTATGCAAGGTAAAAGGACTGTTTAATTTACAAATATACATTTAAATACATATGATTGTATATATGCAAAATTAACCGTCTTCTTATCGCAAGCTTATACATGCTGCCAATGATTAAATTAAATTAAATAAATAGCTAAACAAATTTGATTTTTGGGATTGATTGGCAACTTACTGAGTACGACGGAGTTTCCCCGTCTGATTGAGCGCATTCGTAGCTTTGAAGCCGTTGTAGACACCGGCGAGGCCACCAATGCCACCGCCAATCATCACCGATGAGCCGATCTGTGAGAAGGCCAACTCGAAGCGACCACGCTGCTTATTGGCGCCCTCGGGAAAGATGAATTCGGGCTGCGCGTGCTGCATGAATCGTGAATCATAGTTGAGATACGGTGAGACCGGAGCACTGCTAAATGTGCTCTTTGCTGGTGTGTAGGTTGCCGTTGCAGTCTGTTGATCGTCAACTGCAATATGCAAAAATTCAAAAACGAATTGATGTAATAATAATTTCAGATTGCGTAATTTGCGTTTTGCTTACCGGCTGGCGATGGCGATATTGAGAATGGTTTCCGTAAGTAGTCGTCACTCATTTTGGAATTTGATCGCTTGCGTTGCAAAGGTAGGTTACTAATTTAAGATGAATTAGCTGCCAAATTATTTGTAGCCCAAAAAACACGGTTAGCGTTTCCCGTGCTCCGCTTATGTTACTATTTTTTCCTAAATTTTTTTTGTTCTCTCGTCAGCGTGACATTTGTATCGCACGTGTGTTGTGAAGTACACTACTTGCGATTGTTATACAGCACTAAGAATTAAAGTTTGCTAAGGCATGTATGGAGCAGCTAGAACAGCTGTTTCGAAAAATCAGCTGTTTCCTCTTGTTGGGCAACACTAGGGAGCAAGCCGAGTTTGTAATCGTTATCGAGTTAAGCGAGTATTTTGCAGCACTACGGCTGTGGTTTTCGTTGAGTGCGGTTGTGTTTTGATGGTTTGGTTTTTTTGGGTCGTTGGTTTGTCCATTATCCCTAATTAAAATCTTGAAAATTAATAATAAGTAAATTGTGCGGCCAGCAAGAAGAAGGAGCGTCAAGCTAGTTGTTACGGAAAGCAGCAGTTCCCAAAAAATATATATTATTTAAGCGCGTAATTACCAATTGTTATCGTTGTTGTGGTTGTTGCTGTTGCCGTGTTGAGTAGGAGCCGCGGAGTGGGAGCAAAGGTAGCCGGCGTTTAAAGTGTATTTGTATTTACTTTGGCTGCGCCGAGCCGCCCTTCCCCTCATCAGCCCCTCTCTATCAATGTCGTCCACCGAGGTGAAATTGACGCGTCTTTTGGGACTAGCGCAAAAATTTAATAATTTCTATTTGACAGGTGAGTAACGCCACAAAAAATAATTCATCAGCATCTTTTATCTATTTTTGTTGTTGTTATTTTGAGTATGCCTTGTGGCCATGAAAATGGGTTTGGCCCTTGCTGACCCTGTATATACACACACACACACACACATTGTGGGCGGCCTGGGCGCCAATATAATAATGGGTGCAGCACACAGCATAGTTTACTGCAATTCCTGCAAAGTGTGAGAGCAAGAAAGAGAGCGAGTGCGAATTATCGATTAGTTTCCTTAGTTGAATGTGCGTGTGTGTGTGCAACAGCTTGTGTTGTTGCTGCTGCTGCTGGTGACGTCTGCCAACTGCCTCATTGCCATTTCGTTTTAGCAGCATCCAATGACATTGAAATTAATTTCCTTTTTGGCTATTTTTACGATCAGCAAATTGCAATTGCGCAAAGAATGTCCTATTGTCCTATTATTGTTATTGTTATCGATCTACACAACTTCAGTGCCGATAAGTTCACCTGTTGCGCTCTCTTCTCTTTAGTAATCTGATGCTCCCATTTCTTCGTAATAAACGGTGATCGTAAACAAATCGAACAGCTGTATGCCTATCGGATTACCGCATTACCAGCCACAATACTTTTGAGCATTTTACTGTAGTTAAACAGAAAAAAAATACATTTAAAAAAATTGCCAGGCAACGAAGCAAGCAACTCTTATGCAAGATCAACTATTATTTGAATACATATGAATTAATATAAATTAATGTATGCAAGAACTTAACCACTGTAAATATATAAATCACTATATTTATTTTGATCATAATTACGATCTGCGTTGCGACACAATTTTTTGCAAATTATTTGTCAGTTGTGGTTGTAACAAGATTTTTATCGTTTCACCTTGAGGTCAACTTTTGGCATTTTTAGCGACAACAACAACAGCTGAAACATCTCACAAATATAGAAACAAACACCAATCACACAACTATATGTATAAGTGTGTATGTGTATAAATTTAGAGATAGATGTTTATGGCTTGATTAAGTGCAAAAATCAAAAAGAAAATCGGCCCATATGTTCACCTAATTCGGATAGAAATAATCTCTTCTCCCTCTCTCTCTCTCTCTTTTTCTCTTCAGTCTGTATTTCCCACTCAATGGGTCTGTGTTTCGCCGTTGATAAGCGGCATGCGCGCTTTCTGCTATTCGCCATTTGTTTGTTTTTTGCTTTTGTTTTTATTTGTTGGTTCCAACTTTAGCAACTTGTTTTGCTACGCATCTCGAATTTAAAAATTCAAGTGGTCATTGGGTTTTATTTAGTATTTTGTTGTCTTTGTAAACAGGTCTTTCTATATGTATATACATATTTATTTGCAGTCGATCAGTATAATTTCTGCTTTGTTTTGATTTAATTTTTAGCCAATTTTATCGTTTGCTTTTGAATTGATATTTGTATCGTGCTTATGTTTTGTTGCCTCGTTTGTTTTCGTATTTACAATCGCATCAGTTTGTCCAGCGATGAAATTAAGTTTGCCGAAATGTAATTTCAGAGAATATTTCGCTAACCGGCACAAGCCGCTTTTTAGCACTGGAATTCATTATCAGCAGGCGCAGCTTGATATAAGATTGGAGTAATTAACATTATTTCATTGAGAGAGCAGCGATGATTAAAGGCATGATAAGAATATGAATGAACACGTTTGTCTTGTAAAAAAATACATGTGAAAGCAAACGAATTTTAGTTACCTTTAAATAAAAAACACATGTTTATAAAGACTAAAAGTGACAGCCAACTAAAACAGCTGTCCCAGCAAAATTGCTTCAACTTGTGTATACAACTTGTGTATGTATTTGACAATAATATTTTATATGTATTTTAACTATATACACGTCATAAGAAATATTTGCTTTATTTTGAAATTATTTAGTTTTGTACTTAAATGAGAGATCCTCGACGAAATTATACCCTGATTCAAGGTTTAAATTGTCTTAGCACACATTTACTTACAGCACAAATAAATAAATATATATATCTAAACAATTGCATGAAACAAAGACTATAAAGTTTTATCTATATAGTCTTTGATTAAACACCTAATAGCCTTTTCCAATTAATATTACAAACTTATGAACAATAATAAATCGATTAAGTTCAAGCTAAAGTACACGGAATAGATAATTATTATTCCTAATAGGTATTTGGGCATATCTTATCAAAGAGCTCATGCTGTGCGTATTTTCAATTGAGCCTCGAGTGTACTTTAAATCTTTTTGTTTGTTAATGAACCCTGTACAAATTTCAACAGGAAATTACGATTGAGGTTCACAAGACGGCCAAACATAATTACATATATGTATATGTATATATAATTATACAATAAAAATATCAATTTCTGGTGATAAGCAGCAGTTCAGTAGTACTGTCTCAAATTCTTTGAATCTATTAATATACAGCTCTTGAAATAATCAACACAATTAAATCGAATTATACATATAATACGCTTTTACTACAAAAAAGCAGTTGCTTTTTATTTTATATATCAAGCTGTTAAAATCGCTTACGGATGTAACTCCAATTAGTAAAAAAAATTATCACAAAAGGAGTTTCAAGTGTTTGTCATAAACAAATATAAACTTATAAATGTATATGAACTTATATAAAGATGCCGACGAAAATATATATTATATATATAAATGACTCTCAGAGAACTACATATATAAAAAGAAAACCACCATGTATTGCTTGCCCTTGTCCATATCAATTGCAAATTGCTCTCAAGCAGCTAATTAACGTTAATTGTGTTACAGGCTTTCATAAGGGCGACATTCGTCCATTTTTGGTTGAGGGACAGCAAGTTGGCCTCATTAAATCGGATGTGTTCAAGCAGCTGCTCAAGTATCCGGAAGTGTTTTGCATACGTGACTGTGAATATACCAAGCAGGTGAGCATTAATAAACAAATAGAATATACACAATTAGATCATTTTTATATATACACATTTATATGTATAATTGACAGGGGCTTGTGGAGCTGAATCCGGCATTTCGTGATTACAATGAGCGCACCGCACAATTGGAGAAAGTATTACGTGATCTTCGCAGCGATGGTCTGTTCTCGGCCTTGCAGGGCTGGCGGGATGAGTGCTTTGAGGTGAAGTCCGAGCACAAGGCACTGCTGAAGATGGAACGGGCGGCGACGCCTCTGTTTGGGGTGCGTAAATATGGCGTCGATATCAACGGGTATGTGAGGCATCCGAAACACGGCTTGTGCATTTGGCTGCAACAGCGATCCAACACCAAAGAGACGTGGCCTGGCAAATGGGATAATATGGTTGGTGGTGGTCTATCCGTTGGCTATGGCATCATGGAGACGGCTATTAAAGAGGCTGGCGAGGAGGCATCCATTCCACGTAATCTCGTCAAGAATTTGGTTTCAGCCGGCTGTGTCTCGTTCTTTTTTGAGAGCGATCAGGGTCTATTCCCCAATACTGAATATGTCTTTGATTTGGAGCTGCCAGTGGACTTTGTGCCACACAATGCCGATGGCGAGGTGCAAGCCTTCGAACTGCTGCCGGCCAATGAATGTATGGAGCGTGTATTCACGCCCGACTTCAAGACGACATCAGCACCAGTGGTTATTGATTTCTTAATACGGCACGGTTACATCACAGCCGAGAATGGTATGTTCATGAAATTATATATAAAAAACTTAAAACAGACTTGCATTAATCGATTCACTTGCAGAGCTAAGCTTTACGCAGATTGTGGAATTGTTGCATGTGCCGCTGCAGTCGTTGTACACGTACAAAACGCGCCTCGAGCAAAAGCTCCAGCAGCATCAGGCGACACTGCCCAATGACGATAGCAATTGCAATTGTGATAGTTTGCCAAAGAGACCGCTGGAGAACGGGCACAACAACAAGAAGGAGTCGACTTAGAAGGAGTCAAACAACCAACAATATGGACAACGAAATTACGGAGGAGGAGAATTAGGAGGAGTATCATGTGGCATCATCATTAACAACAACCAATGCATTGAGAAGCTTCGGACTAGTTTGAGAGACTGCTTTTGTAGTGGGATTTGTGAAATCCAGAAAAACAACAGCCAATAATATACATACAAATACATAATAATAATATAAAATGCAAAAAATATGAAAAAAGTATAAGTAGAAAAGAAAAAAAACCAATCAACCAACCAAACGAAACGAGAAAAGTATAACCTATTAAAATAAATTATTAATTAATATAAATGCAAAGAAGAAAAAAGAACACTTAATGTTAAATTTTATGTTTTATCGATGTGTGCAAGTCAAGCAAAAAGAGTATGTGCTGTTTATACATTTATATTGGTATACACATGCTTATATGCGTTACATATATATATATTTATAAAAAATATTTACAATATTTATTATATATACGTGGCACATGCAGCATAAGCATAAGCTAAATATACACACATTATATATATACACATATACGTACAACAACCTACTATGTATTTGACGAAAATGCCCGCATCTAACTTTAGTAGTTTTGTGCTTTGATATTCCAATCATGTAATAATTGCAAACGACAAACGACGCCACATTCTTAGAATTTTTGTGAAGAAATTATAAGCTATATAGAACACAAACGGACAAGTTATTTAAACATATATATACATATATAGATATATATATATGCCTACATAAGACCATTTATATACGATAGTTAAAATATAAATTATTTGTAACGAGATATTAAAATGACATTTACTATTACATATGTGTGTGTGTACCAAAGTGCTCAAACTTAAGCAAAAATGTAATATTAATTAGTTTTCTGTTGAATTTGTAAAACTTTTTTAACTTAATAAAATTAAATACTTAAACAACGTTCAGTTGACCAAAAAAAAACATATTTTAATTAAAACCGATAACGGATGGCTGTGATGACAATCGAAAGAGCAACTCTCTGCCAGGGCTACAACGCCTTGCTGTATGGCAGAAGCAGCCCTGCAAAACGTCAACGGTGGCAACGCCAAACAGGTAGCCATTTTTCTTTCTTTCCCCATCTTCACGACCGCGTGGACGTCGATTCGTAAAAGGTTAGCCAATTGTTTTGTGTAAATTGCATTTTAACTGCAAACAAATGCGGTTGGAAGCGCGTTAAATTGCGCTCGTGTGACTGCTGTGTGAAATGTTGCTAAAAGAGCTTATTTGTTTTGCAGGGAACAACAGTCAACGATAAGATGACCAACTCAAAGGGTTACCGTCGCGGCACCAGAGACATGTTCTCTCGCCCCTTCCGCAAGCATGGCGTCATTCCCCTGTCCACATATATGCGTGTCTTCAAGAACGGCGACATTGTCGATATCAAGGGACACGGTGCCGTGCAGAAGGGTATGCCCTATAAGGCGTACCATGGCAAGACTGGCCGCATCTTCAATGTGACACAACATGCCGTTGGTGTGATTGTAAACAAACGTGTGCGCGGCAAGGTTCTCGCTAAGCGCATCAATGTTCGCATCGAGCATGTGCATCACTCCAAGTGCCGTGAAGATTTCCTGCGCCGCGTCAAGGAGAACGAGCGTCTGCTCAAAGATGCCAAGGAGAAGAAGATCTGGGTAAATCTCAAGCGTCAGCCCGAGCAGCCAAAGAAGGCGCATTTCGTCAAGAAACTGGAGGAACCCATCGCCTTGGCGCCAATTCAATACGAGTTCGTTGCATAAACTGAAAGCGAAGTAGAAAAAGGATGTGTTTTTTATTGTTTACAATTTGTAACTGTGTAGATTGATTTGATTCGAAACAAAGTTCGAAATAGAATTGATTTTCTATCCGATTGCCGTAAACAATCAAAATTGGGTCTGTTTATTTTAAAGGTGATTATTAAAATGTAGCTAAATGAATCAAAGTTTGTGTAGAAGAAGACGCATGAACAGCTGTGAATGGCGTGCTTCTTCTTCGTATTGGTTTCGGCTTGAAAACAAGTTTTAGATTTGTGTTGAATGAAAAATGAAAGCAGTTGGAAAAAAGAATGCCAATATTTGTGACACATGCGGCAAAACATTTTTAAAGCCTGCGCTGCTCCGTCGCCATCTAGTTGTACACAGTCGAGCAAAATTATTTCCAGTAAGTCCTAGCTTTATTTCATATTAAAATTGGGGTTTTCAATGGAAATGTTTACAGTGCAACAGTTGCAGCAGTCAATTCACGCAGAAAAGTTCACTGCAGCGCCACCTACGCACTAAGCATGATGAAATCAATGACAGCGATTCTTCCCAAGTGGCGCAACAGGCGCTAGCTGCCTTAAAAGCACTGCATGCCAGTCGGCCAATTGCTGCTAACCAAAATGTGCAAACTGCTCTCGAGGAACAGCAGCTAATCAGCTATCAAGTGGTGCAGCTCAAGGAAGCACTCAATCCAAATGGTGAGCTGCACTTGCTGTCCACGCAGCGCATACAGCGTCGTCTGCAGCGTGTTAGCTACTTTTATGTATGCGACTATTGCGCCAAGGAGTTTAGCAAGACCTACGATCTCATTCGGTAAGTTGAACATCTAGGAACGGGGGGAACAGTTGCCCAAGATTAAAAATCGACATTTTTCATATTTAAAGCTAGGAGTCTAAGCCAGGCAAGGAATACAAAATTTCTTACTTGCTGAGTTTGCTGAAGACAAAAGCAAGTTTAAAATATAGCAAGAATTTCAAGATATTCTATGGTGAAAATTTCCATATTTTAGCTCTTTTGATTGCCAATTAAATTAGACTTCTATTATAATATTTTCGAATGCAAACAATTTTATGGTCTGATTGGGTTTTTGTGGGTTTTTTCCAAACCATGTACCAAATGAGACCATTTGGCATCTAAATACCCCCAAAAATCTTATAAATATTTTTATTTTATTTTATTATATTACTCGACATTAAATAGATAAATAAAATGTTAAGTTAATAATATTTCTATTAATTTTGATTCAACTCTGCAATATAAGGGAAATTCTTTCTCTGGTTCTTCTATTATTCCCAATGAACTTAAAGCCGATCATCACATGTAATCTAGTTAAACTGTATGTATTTAGATGGCATACTCATATATAACTTCAAACATTTGTTACATTTTAGACATCGTCGCTCGCACACCAAAGAGATGCCTTATTGCTGCACTTGTTGCTTGCATCGTTTTGCTACCCAGGCCAAGTTGAATGAGCATACGAAAAGGTTGCATACCACCACGCCAAAAAAGCATACCTGCAGCGAGTGCAACGCCAGCTACAGTTTAAAAGCCAAGCTGCACAAACATTTGGCGGCAGAGCATCCGGATTTGGTTTACAGCTGTGGGCAGTGCAAGCGAACATTCCTCAGCCAAGCAGCCTGGAAGGCACACGAGAAACTTGAGGCAGATCTGCAGGTGGCAAAACTGGTGCCGCTGATGCCCCAGCCAGCGATTTCACAGCGTAGCTACAAATGCATCTACTGTGAGAAACAGTTCGGGCGAAAATTCAACTGCCGCATCCATATCGCGACCCACCTAAAGCGTTTGCTGGAAACGCGTAGAATCCGAAAGCTCAGCTGTCTGCAGTGTGGCAAGAATTTTAAAAAGCTGCATGATCTGGAACGGCATCTGTTGACTCACTCCAAGCTCAAGTTGCACATTTGTGGAGTATGCCAGAAGCGCTTTACGCTCAAGCTAACATTAAGCCGGCATTTGCTGACACATCAGGCAAAGCGGAATCCCGTAAATTGTCAAGTGTGCGGCAAATCCTTTGCCTCCAGGAGTTCCTTGCTATTACATTTACGTCTGCACACCGGCGAGCGGCCATTCAAGTGTGAAATTTGCCAGGAAACGTTTCGAACGTCGGGGCACAAGATGGAGCATGTGCGAGGTGAACGGCACAGGAATGCCTCCGGCTACAATGCGCTTTTATCTTGTGATGAGGTTCAATAATATTAGAGATCTATGTATATATTTCATAAATCAATACTTTTATTACAACTATGCCCCCTCTCGTCCTCCTCCTCCTACTCGTAGAGATCTCTCATTGATTAAATCCCGGCGATGTGCCATAGTAGAAATGTTTGTCAAACTGCTGGCTGTTGGACAGTTCGCTTAGCTTTTGTCGCTTGTCTGCCAGTATGAAGTCATCCTCCTCAATCATTTCGGAATCGCCGCGTTTGCGGCGCACTGCCTCCATCGCCGCACATTCCGCCGATTCGTCCAGCTCATGGACTTTGTAGACTAGATAATTGGGCTCTATAAACTGGTTCGATCTGCAAAGATTGATTTCGATTAAGCCCCACATAGTTCAATTTCTGTTTGCTTACTTACAGGGGCAGTATGTATGGATCGAAGGGAAAGAACGTCTCAAGTATTTCCTCGGGCATCAGCTTGTCGTGACCGTAGAAGGTGGCCAGTTTGCGTCGTGCATTGCGCTCCAGCACAGTGTGGCAATAAGCCAACTGGTGCGTCCGAGCAACACCAGCAAATGCGGTGGCCACCGGCGGCAGGCAATAGCGCAACGGATTAAAGTGACACATCGCCAACCGGGACAGCTGCAATGTGCTCAGCAAAGTTAGATCTGCCAAAAATAAATTAATGTAACAGTTATTATGTATATAGAGTGTATTTACGAGGAGTACTTACTCTTTGGATGGATGGTTAAGTCACGTGCACGAAATGCGATTAAATAAAACATGGCTTGGCAGACGGAGTAAAATACCATGTTTGCCTTTAGTGAACAATTTTTGCTGCTAAACTCATCCGAATCGTTAATGTAGGTGTTGGCCCATTTGCTTAACTCCCTCAGATAGTAGGTAATAGTGCTGAAATTAAATGTACATTAATTAATTAATATTATTGATGATATCTAACGAGCAATTCAAAGTTACAATTTCTAGAGTTTAACAGTGCATATTATTGGATTCATGAAATCTGATTTAGTTATTGAATAAACCGAATAGTTCTCCTATAAGTCAAAAAAAAATTGTCTTTTTAATTCCGCATAGATTTATGCAATGATCCGAATTTCGATGCAAGTCGTTTAATTTATTTAATTATACAAAAATACTTACCTCAAGGGCGCAAAGCGTGCACGTGCCAGAAAGCTGGCCATGTAGCTAACAGATGCGTGGCGTTTGACCGAGGACACGTTGGGATTCTGCACCTTCTTCCAGAGACTACTGAGAAAGATATCCGTGTACAGGGAACGTATGCTGCACGCATGAAAGATGATGAACTGAACGTGATGGGTGTTGTGGCTGGGCAGCAGCACTTCGTCGAATATGTACATGAGCGTCTTGAAGAAGCGAGTTTTCTCAATGCGCTGGTCATCGCTGCACTCCGGCTGCGGACGGCATTTGTCGTCCAGGAACTTTAAAAGCTTCAATAGGCATATATCCAGTGTTTGTGCAATGGAATGCTCTCGGGATTGTGTCGGCTTTGGCGATGTTGTGTTCACATCATCCATTTGAAAGATGGCATCATTATCCATCTTATCATCCTCATCATCCGTTTCCTCCTTGAGCGCTTCGATTTCCTCGCGCGGCGCATTCACGTCCAGCACGAGCAGTCTAAAATTGGAATTTACATTTACAAGTGGCTAGAAACAGGCAATTTATAAACTTACTTTTGCAGTACCAGCTGCAGTAGCATCTCCTCAAACACAGGCTTCGATTCCATCAGCCAGAGAACATTGTGCAAATAGCCGGCGATGACGTGGGCTGGCTTCTTAAAGTAGGGAAAATTGGCTGCAATCTTTTCATTGATGACATCGAATGACATGGGCACAGCTGTGAGAATCCGATTGAGCAGACTGTGCACAATTTCCAGATCCTCACGCACATGGTCCGATGGCGAGCCATTAATCCACTCCGCCGACTCCTGATCCTTGGGTATCCAATTAAGGATTAGCTTCGTAATGCCAATGTTAATATAAAAATTATGGCCAATCATAACATCTACGCTGAATTCTGTGTAAGCCTCAATCGCATCCCGGCTGCGTTTCTTCCAGTTAAGGGAGAGCAGTGCCTCCACTAAATTGGCGAAATCCGTTGTCAGGCTGTGCACGATTTGCCTCGCATCCTTCATAATCTCAATGACTTCCTCATCCTGTGGCAAATTTTCAATTAGTACATGTGTGTATATCATTTAGATATATGAGTAACTTACGCTGAGATCCGCCTCGCACAGAAAGTATGTGAACTCCTGCACCAGATAGAAATTCTTTTCCTCCAGGGCGACTCGCACCGATTCGACGATGCCCTTCTCCTTTGGCGTTACGAAACGCACCTTGTTAAGGGCTACTGTCTTCACGCGCTCCCTATCCGCATTGTAGAAGGTCTTCAATATGGACGAATGAGCAGTTTTGCTGCTATACAAAGACATTGCGTATCGTATTTAATTCTCAAGGTATTTCCTAATAATACGCAATTGATGTGCGACAAGTTTGACCAACCAGCAGTTGGTGTTAAGCTATCGGTTGTTGTCAAGCCCTTTACGTTTTATGAATTAAACAACAACGAAAATAATCTACTCGGTTTGTACAAAAGAAAACTGGCATTATTTCCAGTTAATATCAATCTATTTTCGAAGCTATTTCGTTAACGTACACTGACAGCTGAAATCAAAACACGTGTGGCCGCTCTTGCAGTGTGACCAGATATTGTTGGTTTTTTTTTTTAATTTTTGGACAGTCACAACGAACACCGACGCCGTTGTAAATCGGCACCACATGCGTTGGGCGATTTTCTTTTTGACTGCTGTATCAACATAAAAAAAATGGCATCGTTTTTTATGCTAGACACTGCTGGCGACCAGCAACTGTTTGATGCAAATGCCGATCAACCATCCGCTGCCTTGTACAGTGAAATATTCGGGGATCGGCATGAGCAGAGCGAAGATGAAGAGGATGAATCGGGAGAAGTGGAATTGTTTGGTGTCAAAGTGAGCTGCAAAAATGTTAGCAAAGTGATCGCCTCCAGCAAGCAGCAGAAGCCATCCAAAATGGCCATACAACTGGATGAAGTTGCTGAGCGCGTCAACGAAGCCGCACAAAATGCGGGCTCACACATAGTTAAGAGACGCCATCGCATAATAGAATTGCACACCGAAATCGGGGAGGATTTAAATGTGCGCAAAGAGAATGTGGAAGAGGATATGCTAAAGGCAAATCGCATAGCTGGAATTGAGAAGCTGCACGCCTTGCCCAAAACCTCCAGACGCATTCAGCCCATCTTAAATAGAGTAAGTGTCGCAAAATGTACTCCTGATTTTTAGTGAAGCAACTATGATGAAATATTCGACAACCGAAGCTGCACCAAGGGTGCAGCCAGCGCAGACACCTGCTGCTTGAGGTAACTGCCGTGACCACGACTCAATAGGCAATAGCACACAGTTTCGTCCGTTGTAATCTTAGCGGCCGTCTCGGAGCATGCGGCGGTTGCTGTAAGGCCAGCGGAACAGCAAACGATGCCATTTTTACGCTAGACTGTTGTTTGTCGTTAAAGATAAAGACAAATAATTTAGGCGAGGGCGCACAATTATCTTATTTTAAATGAAGCACTAGGTGCTATTGTCGCCCCATGCACAGCAGTTTTCGAGGCAGGTGTTGTTGCCACATTGACGACGTCTTTAGTAATCTGAGTGCTCAACTATGCTAATTACCTTTATTTTATATATCCAAATATAAGACAACCTTATTATTAATTTCAGGCTGAGCGCAGCAAGACGAAGGGCAGTGGCTGGTTTGATTTGCCCGCAACCGAAATCACCAGGGAAATGCGCAATGAGCTAAAGATCATACAAATGCGTTCGGTGCTGGATCCCAAGCATTTCTACAAGAAGAACGACCTCAGAGTACTGCCCAAATACTTCCAGGTTGGCACAGTGCAGCATTCGCCACTCGACTATTACAGCGAGCGACATACGCGAAAGACCAAAAAATCTTTGGTTGATGAACTACTCGCCGATGAGGACTTCCAAAAGTTCAACAAACGAAAGTACAAAGAGGTCATTCAGCGCACAGATAAATCTGCGCATCGCAAAGCCATGAAAAAGATGAAGAAACTAAAGAAACGTAAATAAATTAGAAAACTTTCAATAACACATTTGTTTGTGTCTGCTTTCTTTTTAAGTACGAAATGTGGAATAATCTTTTTGTAATATACATTTTGTCATTCAGCTTATATCCAGGTTGTTCTGTTTTATTGGAAACATCTTGCTAACTAAATACGATTAGATTTGTTCTGTTTTCCCGAATTATAAATAGAAGCCCTCAAATAGTAACAATCGATCGAAAGTTGTCTTACACTGAGTGTGAAACTTAATAAGTAAATATTCAATGTGCAATTGAGATACATTTTTTTGCTGTCGCTTGTATAAATTCTAAAAGCGAATATCATACTGAGCATTTCAAAAAGGATATTACAGCTTCGACATTTTTATGCCTGCGAAATTTTCGTATGCACAATTAATATATTATTATTCTCATTCACAATATGTACTCTTTCTGTTTAAATTAAAATAAATAGATTAAATGTTAATATTAAATCATTGAAATCACTTTATTTTAGCCTCGTTATGTTCATTTTTTTGCAATAGACCCCAAATGTGGCCAGCTAGTTTGCTAAATAGCTTTGCATGCTCAGAGTCTGAGTGTTTAATCACAATGGGAACACCGGACTCGCCGCATTCGGCGATGTGTGCGTCCAGGGGCAATGAGATGAGCGTTTTGGGCAGCTTTTCGTGGGTAATCTCTGTTTGCTGCTTGAAGAACTCGAGGCGATGTTGACAATTGTCACAGATTGAGTAGCGCATATTCTCGACCAGACCAAAGATGGGCACCTTCAATTTGTGGTACATTTCGGCGCCACGAATGGTCACATCCACGGCGGCCTTGTGCGGTGTGCTGACCAGTATGACGCCCGTAATGGGTGCATGCTGAGTCAGCGATAGATGTACATCTCCAGTCCCTGGCGGCGTGTCAATGACCAGCACATCCAAGGGACTCCAAACGGCGCCCTTAAGCAAGCGCTGTATAGCAGACATGACCAGCGGACCCCGCCAAATGATGGCGCCATCTGGCGGCGTCAGCATGCCCATGGACAGACACTTGACATTATAATTCTGTGGCGGCAACATTAGATTATTATCGTTCACCCGCGGCTCACTGTGCAAGTTCATTAGCAGCGGTATGCTGGGACCAAAGATATCGCCATCCAGCAAACCGACTCTTGCCCCCAACTTGGCCAAACTACATGCGAAATTAACTGCAATAGGTATGCATTAGTTTTTGCTTTTATTTCCAATGGAATAATTAAAGTGTACCTGCCACAGTGCTTTTGCCAACGCCTCCCTTGCCTGATGCAACCACAATTATATTCTTCACGCCTGGCAGCGATTTCCGCTTGGGCAAGCTGCGCGCCATCAGCGCCGCCTGATGATCTGTTATCTTTGTTGCATAGCTGCGTTGACACAAACGCATAAGCAATACCATTGTTGTTATAAAAAAAAACCCAAGACTTTCAAAAATAATACAAACTGTTTTAAAAACTTTCTCAATAAGCCGGCGTTATTAAATCTGAGCTGAAGTCATCCAGTTCGCCAGCTGAATATGGTAACTTAAATAACACATTAACTGTATTCACTGTTTAGTGTAAATCTAGCTTTTTAAATATGTGAATATATAGACATCAAATCTATTTATTATTGATAGCAATTATGCAAAAGTAACAGTCACATATGTTTGCCATTTACAAGTCAACGTATTCGGTTGTGCAATAATTTCAAGTCAATGGTCACTCTGTTCCTTATCAGCTGATTGTAGCTCTACGCATTTGAATGTGAGTTTTCCCTCGAAGAATTATGGAAATCAACGAACTGGACGAACCTAAAGAAGTCGAGAGCGACGAGGAGGACGCCCTTTGGTCCATTGAAGATGATACACTGTTCCAGCCTTCCGGTCTAATTAGCCATTCATCGTCCAGCAACAACAAAACGAAATCCATATTCGTCACTTGGAACGAGCATTATCTGCTTAATTACCGATTCAAGAGATCGAAGAAAACGAACCGAATGGAAATGACAAAAGTCCGCATACCACTGCCGAGGAACACTCATTTGAGCAGCGTACACATGCTGGAGTATAACACACTGTTGCTAATGTCGGATGGGCGTGTGCATTGTTTTGGCTCCATCAAATCGCTGCATGCGATAGCCTGGCTGAAAGGTGTTCGTGCATTTGCCTGCACCCACGACGGATTCAGCGTGATACGCCACGACGAGGATGCGCAGCAGCTGCTGTTGCAGGTCTACTTCGATTTGCCCAGTTTGGACAAGGGCGAGAGCACGCTACAGCACAGCTACGACGTTACCTATGATGAGCAGAATATATTCCAATGCGACTGGCGGAATGATGAGTATAGTCTTCTCACAGTTACTGTAGCCCAGCAGCACCTAAAGCTCATGCAGTGTTTATTTGGTGCAGCAGCAAGGGCTGATAAGCAATTGCACATTTTCAGTATTTCTGGTCATGTCTTTGCACTGCTGCCGCAGGATGAGGATGAGGCGGAATCGTCGGAATCATCGGAGCAGGCATATCACATAGAACTCTTATGCATTTATGCCACATCTGTCAAATTAATGCGCTTACTCCCAGCACAAAATCTATTTTTGGTTTACCTGAGCTGCGGCAGCGTGGACATTTGGTACATGTCCAATTTGCTGGGCATCAAGCAGCGTCAAATGCACTACACTGGTGGATCATGGTTGGACTACGATGCGAGCAGTGAAAACGGTGATTTCTACTACACAGATGGGCAGGAGCTGGTCCGCTTGAGATTTGAATACAATCCCATGCTGGATGATTGCCAAGTGCTGCGGTGTGCGAAGCCGGTGCCAGGCATGCAAGCCTGCACCTGGGTGCAGCACATCGAGCAGCTGGTTTGCCTCAGCGACAACAACATATTCTATCGCATTGCCTTCAGTCTGGAGAAGTTGAAGGAAACAGAGGAAACTGCGGCCGCTCTTAGCGATCTAACGCCGGCGGCCATTGAACGACTGCGTGGGAATGCGCAGATCCTCCAGCAATATGAACAGCAGCCGATTGAGCTATTGGCAGCTATCCAGCGGGAGCAGGAGAAGCAACAATTGATAGCCGTTGCACGCAACGAATCCTATCTGGAGAGTGGTCTAACGGCCAAGCTGCACTATCGACGGCATTTGCCGTTCTTTGGCGAGGATTCCCTTGTGCTGCACACGGCCAGACAAACGGATCTCGATAGCAGCGGCATTTACGCCATCTTACAGCTGACTTTCCACAATAGCCACAAATTCCAGCACAGCAGCCACTGGCAATTGCTGGCCTACCACGGCCATGAGGTGCATGCGCATCGTGTTCCAACAGATTTGCTGTTGAGTCGTAAATGTCACATAATAATACCACTGAAGAAGGTTTGCAATGAGCGTCTGCCTGAATTCACTTTGAAATTGGTGGCATTTCTTGAGCTGCACACAGAAATCACAGCAGTTCTGCTGCCATTGGTGGTGCAGGAGGACAGTGATACATATCGTGCACTATTTGGTGTAAAATTGCACTCGCTTAATCTATATAATAAATATCACATCACAGATATGCTTAGTAAAACAACACCGGGCAAAACAAAACCAAAAATGCAGCTAAAGCTTGAAACGCCTGGCAAACTAAATTTGGAGCAAATAGCAGAAATTTGCAATGCCAGTGGCAAAATTGAGAATAACCTGTTGGAATTATACTTTATAGATAATAAACTGAGCATTGCGCGCTGCGAGGAAGAAAACAAAACAATTTTAATGCTACATAGTGAAGATGCTTCAGCGCTATATCATCTCAAGCAACATCTTTTTTTTAATATGGACCCAAAATTTGAATACGTTGCCCCAGCGGATAAGGCAAAGCAAAAGCTTTTGGTAAATATAATTTTAACATTTTATCCAACAAAATTATCAAAAATATAATTCTTTCAGAAATTACAACATGAAATAGAGCGATTTTATGGCACTCAATATGATGATGAGCAGTCTGAAGCAAATGCTGAAATATATTTAGAATTTCTGCTATTAAAATATAACGCTTTGCGTAATACTATTTTTTAATTGCACTTGTCTGTTTTAAATTATAAATATTTGCGCGCCATGATAAAAATAACACACTACCGCCATCTGGCGACTTTTTTACGAGCGCACAAAGTTAGCTGTGCTTTAAATGTCAACGCAGAAATACGACTCTGCAACTAAGCGGTCTGTCAGCTTCTTCCTTTTTCTTTTTCACCTACGTGTGAAGACATCGCGTATTTTGCGTCGGTGTTTGATTTTCATTAAAAAGTGAAAAATGGTGAGCCAAACCAACAAAATATCACCACAAACGTCTCAATTAAAGTGCACACAAGTGAAAATCAACAAGAGTACACAAAAGCAACCACGGATGCAGTTTTAATTGAGAGATTAACTTTGTTGGTTTCATGCCGCAGAGCAGCAATAACCAATATAAATTTGTTTTTTAGGGTTTCGTCAAGGTAGTCAAGAACAAGCAGTACTTCAAGCGGTACCAGGTTAAATTCCGCAGGCGTCGCGAGGGCAAAACCGATTACTATGCCAGAAAGCGTCTGACTTTCCAGGACAAGAACAAGTACAATACCCCCAAGTACCGTTTGATTGTCCGTCTATCCAACAAGGACATCACCGCCCAAATCGCCTATGCTCGCATTGAGGGCGATCGCGTCGTCTGTTCGGCCTACTCGCACGAGCTGCCCAACTATGGCATCCAAGTGAGTAGTCGCTTTTGGATCTTTGATCAACAAATTCAAAATCTAATTTATAATTTATAGGTCGGATTAACTAACTATGCTGCTGCCTACTGCACGGGTCTGCTCGTCGCTCGTCGTCTGCTCAACAAGTTGGGGTTGGACTCGCTGTATGCTGGCTGCACCGAGGTCACCGGTGAGGAATTCAACGTTGAGAACGTCGAGGATGAACCAGGCGCATTCCGTTGTTATTTGGATGTGGGTTTGGCACGCACCACCACCGGTGCCCGTGTCTTTGGCGCCATGAAGGGGGCTGTTGATGGTGGTCTGAATATCCCCCATTCGGTGAAGCGTTTCCCCGGCTACTCTGCTGAGACCAAGAGTTTCAATGCTGATGTGCATCGAGCCCATATCTTTGGCCAGCATGTTGCCGACTATATGCGCACCCTGGAGGAGGAGGATGAGGAGGCCTTCAAACGTCAGTTCAGTCGTTACATCAAGCTGGGCATCCGAGCTGATAATGTGAGTGTTAAAGATTCAGCTGTTGCAGCACAATTTCGACGTCCATTTTCAAAATTACTGCTGCGTTTTGTAAATCACAATGCTGACAGTGCCAAAAGTGGACTACATTAAAATTCAGTCACCTGTGTTCGTGGTTCAAGTTAATAATGACTTGAAACTTCTGTTTATGGATGCACATTTTTATTTATATCTAATTAAGAGTTTCTGTTTATCGATGCACATTTATATATGTATATATATATATATATATATATCCACATATATATATCCACATATATCCCTAAAAGTTTCAAACACGTCCACTTTCAAAATTACTTATGCGCTTTGTAACTCACAACGCTGACAGTGCCAAAAGTGGACCACATTAAAATGTAGTCACCTGTGTTCGTGGTTCAAGTTTATCATGGCTTGAAACTTCTGTTTATGGATGCACACTTGTATATATATTTATATATATCCTTATCTAATTAACGTCCACTTTCAAAATTACTTATGCGCTTTGTAACTCACAACGCTGACAGTGCCAAAAGTGGACCACATTAAAATGTAGTCACCTGTGTTCGTGGTTCAAGTTTATCATGACTTGAAACTTCTGTTTATGGATGCACAATAAATGTATATATATTTACATATCAATATGTATACACCTCAATACGCATCGGATGACTTGAAATAAACATTTATTTTGGTTCACTTGCAGATCGAGGACCTCTACAAGAAAGCCCACCAGTCCATTCGTAGCGATCCCACTCCGAAGAAGGCTGCTGCCAAGAAGTCGGCTCCCGTCAAGAAAAGGTGGAATGCCAAGAAACTCACGAATGAGGAACGCAAGACCAAGATCGCCGCCCACAAGGCCGCCTATGTGGCTAAGCTTCAGTCGGAGACTGAGGCCTAAGTGCATTTCTGACTACCGTTTGCAGTGTGTATTGGTGAAAGAAAAAATAAACAAACAATTGTAAAGAAAAACAATTGCCAATATTTCATGCATAAATTGTAAGTTTCTATTAAACAATCCCGATTAGTCGTTTTTATTTATATTTCGGTAGCTTGGCTCATGTCGCAAAATCAGCTGTCGACCCAAAAACAACAAATATATAAATAGCAGCATGCGCTTTTATTTGTTTTGCCGATAACAATGCTTAGATTCGATAATACGTGAGCATGTTATCGATACCAGGTGAACTTCCGTTCGATTCCGAGTAATTACTCAATTGTAGTTTGAACAGTGAAATTGCGCTTTCGATTTTCGGTTACTGCATTTTAATGTTTAAAAATCAAATAAATAAACAACATACACGCAAAGCTTAAAGCTAATAATTAAAATGTACACATTGCATGAAAACGATTAAAAAAAATTTGTTTGCTGGCTGTCGCATAATACACATGGTCCTAAACCGCTTTCAGACTTTTTTTTTTATTTCCACGAATTGTCGTTGATCTGTTGAGGTCTGATGAGAGTCGAAGCTATTGACTGCCACCGTCCTCCACTAAACTTTCCCAGTCCAGGCACTCATCACAATGATTGTCAATCACACAATTGTTGTGGTAAATGTGGCCACAATTGAATATTGTTAAGCCATTGGGAGGAGCTGTACCTTTCACAATCACTGAGCGAGTACATTTTGGGCACACTTTATCATCGGATACTTGACGTCCACGTCGCTGAATGGTCACCACCTCAGCGTGTGTGTCAAATTGGTCGGCCAATTGGATCTGGTGTGCAATTGTGTTCACTTCCTGCTCAATATTGTAGTGCCAGAGCATTTTCACAACTGACTGATGCAGATTTGGTATCGTTTGACCCAATTTAATTTTGCTAACGACAAGCACGGGATTCACGTAATCTGCAAATGATGGTTACAAAATTATTTCAAACGGCATTACTTTAATTTATATATAGCTCTGGCAACTTACCCACAATGCCATCGAGCACTTTGGTGACAATTTCTGGCTGTTTGGTAGACTCCTCAATAAGTATGTTCCACAGATCATCATCATTGTGCTCCTTGCAAAACTCAATTGCCATCTCAATGTCTTTTATCTGGTAATGATAAAACGAGTTTAAGAGCGAGCTCTTTTAATATAATATAGACACTTACGCTATGTATAATTATGTTGAGTGCCTCCACCACACTGCCCATGCGGCCCAGCAGATAGACCATCTCCGGATGAAAACTTTCCTTCTTGCAAATGGCTAGCGCTTCCTGTATTGCATAATCATTGGAGCGGCGCAGAAAGGGCAATAGTTTGGAACGATCATATTTGGCGTACAACCCAACTAGCTTCTGATGGAATGTGCCCGAACTATCAATCTTGTCCAGCTCATCCAAATACTGCATTTAAAACGAAACTTAAGCAATCAGTTATATAGATAAATGTGCCGCATGCTTACCCGATAGAGATATTCCTGATTTTGTTCCAATTGATTCACAACGACAGCGGGTTTGATTTTATTCTTATCTAATAATATTTCAAAGGCACGTTTCTGATCCAGTTCGATGAGTGGAATGATTAATTTTGAGATGACATCGTACAGCTCAAAGCGACGAATTAGATCAAAGACATCTTCGTTCTTTAATCTGAAAAAGGATTGGGGGAATTATATTTTTGTGTACATACTAAAAAATTAGTCAATTAATTGGTTTACCTCAAGTACATGCGCAAGGCACTCTCGTAGTCGCCCTGATAGCAGTACAATAATGCCAAGGACTCCAACAGCTCCTTGGCATTCGATTTGCGAAAATGGTCGTAAATGGCGTTGATGACAGCCAAGCCATCGTACAGGTTGGGCGGCCACTTCTTGATCAAATTGAGGAAACCGTGCACATCAAATTTAAGAAACTCATAGAGCACCATTTCGTAGACATGCGGATCCAGTTTGCAATCGTCGGTGGTGGGCAGATGGGCGCTAATGCATCGCAATTGTTGACACTTGACAAACTTGAAGACCTCCTCCTCCCACAGCGTTTTGTTGTTGCCCAGCACTCGGTTACAAATTCCGGCGGCATTGTCGTATTGTTTCAGCGTCAGCAAATGATTAATATACAATCTGCAGATGGTCGGCATATACAATATTATATTATACATGTATTTTATTTTACGCTTACCTAGCTACAGAGAGCAGTGGCAAACTACCGCCATGTGTGCATATCTCCATGGCCTCCTCGAATTTGCTGCATAAATAAAAACACAAATTATATGAAATTCATTAATAATTGCTATTCATTTTTATCCCGCATTACCCACTGTGCAATACCGCGATACCGCCTGCAGTTAGTATCGATAGATTGATAACATGGCAAAAGTATCGCACAGCTGTTAAATAAAATTGCAAGAAATTTGCAACATTTGATACTCATAATTAAATTATAAAAGATGCGCCGCTTGAATAATTTGGTAACGCTTTTCACGGCAATAACAGCGTTCTTCTTTGGCAGCTTCATAACCCGTATTCTGACCATGGTCGACAAATGCCCGGCACCGCGGAGCGGTGTGGCCAAACTGGAACCGCATCCAGATCTATTTCTGGTGATACTTGTGTTCAGTGCACCCACCAACGTGGAGATACGCGATGGCATGCGTGACACCTGGCTGCGACTGGGTCAGCCACTGCGACAAGCATACTTTCCCGAGGAGTATCTCTATCTGCCCAGCTACACGGTTGCCGGCGGGCATTTGCAAATGGAGACGGTTGCAGCGCAGGCGCATCGTCTGCAGCTGTACATGAGCTGGCAGCAGCAGTTGCCCAATTTGGAGGAGCCACACATACAGCGAAATATTAAAGTGAAGCATCTATTTGCCATTGGCACAGATGGTCAAATGAGCGCCACACTGCGTGCCGAATTGGAGCACGAACAGAAGCAGCACAAGGATTTGCTGCTGCTGCCCCGTCTACACGATGACTACCTCAATCTGACGGAGAAGCTAATGCAGTCGCTGGACGCACTGACGCGGCATTATGAATTCTCGTATCTGCTCAAAGTGGACGACGATACGTATGTGAAACTGGACAATCTGCTCAACGAGCTCGTCTCTTACGATCGCAAGCTCTTGAGGAATCGTGGGGAATTTGGACATGAACCGTTGCCGGAGCTCTATTGGGGCTACTTCAATGGACGTGCCAACATCAAGATCAAGGGACATTGGCGCGAGACACACTATTATTTGAGCAAGAACTACATCAATTATGCACTCGGCGGTGGCTATTTGCTCTCCCGCAAGCTATGCGAACATGTGGCCAATAACTCATATTTATTGTCCAGCTACGTCTCGGAGGATGCATCGTTGGGTACGTGGTTGGCCCCCCTGCGTCATGTCTATCGTTGGCATGATGTACGCTTCGATACCGCCTACACGCCCAGCAAGTGTCGGCCATATCATCTGGTGCTGCACAAGCGCAATCAGCGCACAATGCATGATCTCTACAAGGGAAAGCTGTGCACCCACGAGCAACAAGGACAACGACTCTTTGTATCTTACTATTACGACTGGACGAAGCCAGCGGACAAGTGCTGTGACAGCATTGTCGCTTAGCTCATGGCATAACATGATCCTTGGGTCAGTTACCATAATCAAAGATAGAAATTAAGTTCTGTTTTCGGCTATTTCCGAAATTTAAGTTATTAAATATTAAATTGCTCCTATGGCAGCAGTAGTAACTAAAATTCTTTGTCTATCTTTGTCTATTACTAGTTTTAAGGACGGTTATCTTCGATTAGTTGATATTATTATACCCCTGAAAGATACTATATATTTTAATCTTATCTTTGGTATAGTTTTCGACACACTGCCGCTATTTACTGTCAACAAACAGATAAAAATACTAGATTCCTAATAAGAACCATATAAAATGATTACCAGCTGAATCAGCATTAATTTAATAATGCACAATATTATAGAACTGTGAAAACTCATTGCTACTCTAACTCGAAAAAAACACCTACAATTTATATTCGTTGACTTACTTGTGCTCAATTAGCCACTCGACGCGATCGTCTCTTTCAATGAGGCTGGCCACCACAATGTCCTTGGGCGCCACAATAAAGTAGCGATTCTCCTCGATGATGCAGCCCAGGTTGTAATCGTTGACGGTATACTCCTCGAAGCCGCGCAAGGTGAGGCTGTCTGTGCAAACATCCTCGCACGTGTTCATTTTGTACTCGATGACGCAGAGCACGGGTCGCAGCGCCTTGTAGGTGGCACTGCGCTCCTTGCGATAGCCAAGCACCACCAGTTGGTTGGCGACCAGCGGCGCAAGTCCGCAAATATAGAATGTAGTGGGAAATGTTGAGACTGTGCATCAAATAAACAAATAAAATTAGCATTATTAAAAATGTTCTAGTTAGGCTGCATATATTTCAATCACCTGGATCCACCACATAGCCGGGCAAATTGCTCGAGGATGCCTCGATTGTGTTACGTCTGCGTATCACACAAATTCGTATGGTATCCACCCAGCCGATGAGCAGCGTGTTGGCATTCGACCAGCGCAGATGGCAGCGAAAGTTTTCGAGACGCGCCTGTGGCGGCACCTCCCACTTCATTAGACCCAAAGAGCACTTCTCACTCAGATCATACACACGCACACCTAAATGGCTCGCCCAGGCAACAAAGTTGCCCTGCCAGCAAATGGACAAAACGCTACCCTCAGCAGTAGACAGCACGCTTGGCTTTAGTTTCTTGATGAGATTCCGTTCGTACAAAGTGAGCTTATCATCACCTAAAGTGAATAAAAATAAAATCAAATTAATAAAAGTATTTAAAAACGGCAAATAAAGTTGAAACAAGGATTAATTTTTAGATTAAAAAGATTCCTTTTGAAAGAAAGAAAATTTAACTCACCCACTATGAGTCGGCGTCCGCCCGACTTGACTTCGGGATCCAAGGCAACCGCCTTAATATTCTTGCCATAATTCAGATTTTGATTGTTCTCACAGCTAAACAGACCCGTAATCTTAAACTGCAAATGTAATCGTATCAAAATATATACAAAAACATTCGCCCCTATTTATTTGCGCCCAATTGAATGACTCACGCTGCCATCATCGGAGCAAGTTGCCACATATTCGCCCTTTGGATCCACATCAATGTGATTAACAGCGACGGAGTGAGTGTGGCGATCTCCGCTGCTCAAGTTGGACTCCACGGAGTTGCCCTTGTGGTCCAGCAGATAGACTCGACCGAGGAATGTGCCAAATATGAGAAACTATTGGTTGGTGGTTAATTAATTGGTATGCAATTGGGTTGCTAGGCAAACGTTACCTTTGAGTGGACGGCACTGCAGGTCACAACATCCGTGTTAAGTATATTTCTTAGGTCATTTCCAATGCGCTGGTATTTGAACTTTGGTTCCACCTCCTCCTCCTCATCGGTGCCCGAGTCCTAAACAGGGAACAGCATTTGAGTTGCCATTAATGTGGGCAGCATAAGGACACTTACGCTATTAATTGGCAAAGTTTCGGCCATTTTTAAGCTTTCTCGTTGGCATTTGCTTTCTTATCAAAACATCTTTGACACAGTGTGACCGCATATTGCATTCAACAGCTGTTTTTTTGCACACACTGCAACAATGCGTTCAACTTATCGATACCTAAACTTACACGCGCACAACATTTGACGATATGTTGCATCAATTATCGATACCCAAGTATATATCGCCGCAACTCTTATCTTAAATCCCATTTAAATTAATGAAAATGTTTTTTTTTTCATATATGTATATATATTTCTAAAGTTTTATTATTGGTGTTTGTATAAATGCGCTTAATTATTGTTTGTTTTTTTTTTTACTGCGTTTATCGTTTACATTACAAGTGCTAGCAAAACATACATATACGTAAAAACAAAGCAAAATCATTTCGAAAACAAAATTAACAGTTTATGAAAATATACACAACATGCATTTATTCATAATTTATAATCAATTAAAATACTAATTAAAACAGTTTAAAAATACCAATAAAATATATGTATGAATGTAAATGTACCTTTCGTTAAAAAATATATATATATATGCGTTAAAAGAAAATAGTAAAGTATCGAACCGTAAACGGTTTCAAAATTGGAATTTCTGAAAACTATCAGTACCGTCCTAATGTGCCAAATTGTTATGCTGTTAAGTTCGGTTGTTGTTGTTGTTGTTATGAGTTAATATGTAAAAATAATAAATTAAGGCCTATAAAATAGCGCTAAATTACATAATACAAAAAACTACTAGACGGCATCTTTGGGATGCATAATAGCCGCTTAAACACCCCACACGGCCACGATTCATCTGCTAAATTCGCCGTCGCAGCCGTTATCCTCATTGCCCATTGTCCAATAATGATCTAGAATATCTTCGCTGGTGAAACGAACATCCGGATCCGACTGCAGCATGTTGGCGATTAAATCGCGCACACCATCACCGATGTCCGACCAGTATGGATCGGGAAACTCATAAACGCCAGAGATGATCGAATCGAACAGCGGCTCCTGCTGGTTATCAGGCGCAACAAATGGCGGAAAACCGCAGAGCAGTATGTACAATATTATGCCAGCAGCCCAAACATCAATCTGAGGAATATAATATATACCATTACCAGAGTTTTTGTTAGGTGAGAGTTTAAGTGGTGCGCTTCAAACCTTCAAACCGTAGCCCACTTCCAGCAGTATTTCGGGCGCCACATAGGTGGGCGTGCCGCAAACGGCGTACAGAGGTTCGGTTACCTCGCAGGCCAGTCCAAAGTCGGCTAACTTCAGCTCCACAACATTGCCATACTTGTCCAGTTCAACCTATCTCAAAAATAAAGTAAGCAAATTTAGTAAGGGGTAAGGATGTGAGTGGAGTTGAGTTCCAGCTTACAAGTAGATTTTCCGGCTTGATATCTCTATGCACAATGCCCATGGAATGTAGATACGACATGGCTGAGCCCAGATGCCGGATCATAATGCGCGATTGGCTCTCCGAGAAGCGTGTCACCTGCGTGATGGCATCGAATAAATCGCCACCTAAGCACATTCAAATATAGATTAAAATTGGGATTATTGTGGAATTAGCTACTCAAGATCTATGAAGAAAAAAATATGCCTTTTTAGCTTTTAAATTCAGATCACTTAAAATAATGAATCGTTGAGAATTTTTTATTTTTTTTGCTTGGAAATTTGGCTTTTGGAATATGATAATTTTTTGTGCTCTAGCAGGTACTAAAATCTAGCCGGGAATGCGTTGAACCGAAATTACTTCCACACAATATTTTCGAAAAGCCTTTGGAATATGTATACAGAAGTCAATAAATTGAAAATATAGATTGCCACAGTCAATGTACAGCTATAAACAATAC
Source organism: Drosophila nr. medialis 2 BK-2023a (assembly GCA_035044325.1). NCBI lineage: Eukaryota > Metazoa > Arthropoda > Insecta > Diptera > Drosophilidae > Drosophila > Drosophila nr. medialis 2 BK-2023a. The sequence continues at coordinate 589,979 of JAWNMH010000410.1, read as the reverse complement.
ATTTTTAATGATTTTGAAAATCTTTTTGTTTGTCTATACAAATCAACAATCTACAATATATATAAATATGTAATATATATATATATATGTATATATAAATATATTTATATATTTTACAAGCAACAAATTGAAATTTGTTAACCGGATCAATTCAGCAACCGCAATTTCCACTTGCCAAGTTGTTTTGCTTGGATTTGAGAACAACAATTCAATTCGATTCAACAATTTGATCTGATTTGGTGGCAAGTTGAATGTTGCACTTACCACTGACATACTCGAGCACCAGGTACATGTTTGTCACCTGATCGACATCCATGATGAGCGATATGATATGCGGATGCTCCAGTTTCTTCATCACACGCACCTCGGCATCAATATAGTGCTCCTTGCCCTTGCACTTGCTCTTGTCAATGATCTTGAGGGCGTAGGGCAAGCCAGTCTGTCGATCCTTGATCTTAAGCACAACGGCAAAGTTGCCATCGCCAATCATTGGACCCAGCGTATAATTGTCGCTTATGGCGACGGGCAGATCCCCGATCTCAACGCTCGTGCTATTAAGTATCGCCGCCTGATCATCCTCGATGGCGGTATCCGTTTCGCCAGTTCCTCGCTCCCGTCTCGTCGCGGTCTCATCGTCGGGATAGGCCTTTTTGCTTTTGACGGGCATCTTCGGTTTGGGTCCCTTGCATGTGGTGCCCGCTGTGCGCAGTGTCTTCCGTATGGCATTAATTGCACGCTGCTCATCCGCCTCCAGCTTGAAATCCTCGGAGGCATTTACGCGCTCCGTGCCGTAGGCAAAGAACACATCGTCCGTACCAAAGAAATCGGCTAGCTGTGCTACCGATGCGCCCGACAGAGTAAACACCTTGCGCACATAGCCCGTATCCAGTCGCACCACCTGCGTAATCGCTGTGAGCACATGCTCGAAGCTGGGACTGTTACGCTTGTTCAGCAGTAGACGCATAATCCGACGTGGCTTGGTGCCGTTCCGAATCAGTGTCACAATGCGCGGATGCACCACACTGTTCCGTTCGCTGAAACGGGAATTGTTCAGGGGACTGCCATTTGTGGCAGCAGCACCAGCACCACTGGCGCCGCCGCCGCCAACGCTCGCACCACCACCACCGTTGGCCGCCGATGAGCCACCGCTGCTGCTGCCACAGCTGCCAATCATGGCGCCATTCTTGAGCGGCGATGCGGGTCGCTGCAGCTTTGCGAGACGCTGATTCGTGGAGCGACTGTTGTTCGCCAGCGTCAAATTTGCCAGTGGCTGGGAGCTGGTGTTGTACTCCACCTTCTTGAAGTTCTCAGTATTGCAGGAACAAACGTAGCTCTGGCCATCCTCCAGCTCATCCAGTGCGGTTATCTACAAGTGGTTCAATAATTTAGTACTTAATATGGCGCAAGTTCTTGTGTGTTCTCTAATTAACATGTTTATACTTATTTGAAATAATTTTCATATTTTATTTTTTTTTTTCAAAAATCGAAGATAAGTTAAATGTAAAGGATGTGAAAGAGTTCAGCAGTATCTTGTCTCGTATATGTTCAACATTAATTGCATTTACTATTTTATTTAAACAATGAGGAGCTGACGGATTTTGTTAATAACTATTTGCTGTGTTCTGTGAATATTATTATTTGGGATATATATTGGACTTTTGTTCATTGGCTGATACCAATGTGAAATTTGTAATATGCTGAGATATTTTTTGTTTAGTTTTATTGCTCAAATTTACAATTCCAAAAGTTGCATTTTTTCCTGTAATCTTACTTATAATTCAATTTAATAAATCGAGAGTATCTTTTTGGCGGTAATATTGATAATTCTTAGATTACTTGGAGGCATTATTTGGAAAAATATATTTTAGACGCTACATAAAACTAAAATCAACCGTTTAACATTATTAATAATGATCATTTTTAAATATATTGGATGGATTTACAATTTATATGAGATAAAACATATACGGCTAGAGTTGAGGGGAATCATTTGTTGGTTTATCACAGAACCATATATACTATGATTGGAAAAAATAGCTAAATACTAGTGCTTTTAGCTTGCGATCTTATTAGATCTTGCGATCTCTTAGAAACCTCAGGCAAAGATAATTGTGTGCTCACCTTTTTGCCGCCCATATTGTAAATGGCGCGCACTGCGCCGGGAATCTTCACATTCTCCTCGAGAAGGCGTGTCAGATCCTCGTAGAGGCTCTCAAAGGAACGATAGCGCTCATTGGAGACGGGTATGGTGATGCCCGGATAGAAGCGATCCCCATTTCGATAGAATTTGATGCGATGCGCCTTGCGTGTCGGCGTTCGGCTGCTTGAGATGCGTTTCTTGAGTTGTGCCGCAATTGTGGCGCCCAACGTTTGAGCGTTACCGCCATTCGTTGTTGCAGCTGCAGCAGCAGCAACCGTGGCAACAGCTGGTGGCGCCGAATTGTTAGATGAGGCGCCGCTGAGGGAACCATTCGATTTGCCAACGCTGCCGCTGCCCGTTAGCGAACCATTCAAATCGCGCAACTCATTCAGATCCTTCTCCAGCTCCGAATTGGAACTGGCCGGACTGTCGCAGACGCGACTGTGATTTACTGACTGCTGCAGCTGCTGCTTGCTCAGCTGCTCGAGAATGTTGGCCTCCGTCGAGGATTGCTTGGCTGGCAATGTCTTTTTGGGCGTTCCATTAGGGCTATTGACGGGACTGTTGGCTCCTTGTAGCGACGACAGCAGCGTGTTGTGCAGGCTGTTTGCCGTTTGAACTTCCATGCTGAAACGGACAAGAGATTGAGTTAAATGTTTAATGCCTTACTTATTTTGTGTTAAGCTTTGTTTACAGTGGGGTTATCATCTGGTTGCGTTGTTGATTCCGGAGGAACGTTGTCAATATTACTGTTTACTTATTATATTCAAAAATATGTATGTAAATATATAAATATATATATATGTGCTTGACTATTAAGATGTGGCAACAACAACACTGACTACTTTTTATCTTCTTTTCTATTGAGCTGCTGACGTTTCTACCTACAATAAGAAACAAAACTCAAAAGTCAAACCGGTTCCATTGGCTCCCCCGGTAGACTAGAAAGTATCTCTTGGCTGCACAACAGAATGCCAGTCTGGCAGTCAGTCAGCTAGTCAGCTAGCCAGCCAGCAGCTGTAATTGCGCTAATTTACGTAAATTGTTTGCAACCACATATTTTCCACTCGTTTTGCTGACTTGCTGCACTAGATTCCAAACCAACGATGACCGCAACGACGATGTTGACCGATTTACCGTTCAACAACAATAACAACAATATGCTGACCAACAATTCTCGTGGATGACGCCATGCTGGCTGAGGTTAAAAAAATACAAATTAAAAAAAGAGGCTCTATACGCCCAGACACACCCAGGACATTAGCTTGCGTGCCTCGGAATCCGTATCCGTAATCGCATCCGCGTCTTTGTCCTTATTTAGTTCAGGGCTATAAAAACAGCTGCTTACCATAATTCAATTTCAATTTATTAACCCATTCAATCCAAATATCCCCTACAAAACCACCGAATTCTTAACTATAATAGAAAATAATATGAAGAAATTAAAAAATATAAAAACAAAAATCAGACATTTGCAGGCCTTAGTTCCGAAGCGAGTGCAATCTAAATTAACCAAATGTATATATATATATATAGTATATAGTATATATATTCTCAATCAGGATCAACAGCCTTTTGTGCCTCTGTATGAACACAGGTATCTCAGAGACTATAGGAGCTAGAGACTTCAAATCTGGAATATAGAAATATACCACGCTTGATCTACGCGTATGCCTCGTTTTATGGAAAACTGCCTCCGTTTAGCGAATATCGATCCATTTCGGTAACAATCAAAATTTGGATAACATTAAAGACGCTTCTACTTAATACCTAACATATATACATATGCATAAGTAACTTTCCCTGGCGCCGAGTGATAAATTTCTGCTGTCAATAATTGATAATGAGTAGCAAACAGTTTTGAAATATTTATTCGATACCTGTGCTTTGCTTTGATTGATGCACACACGCGACAACAGGTGTCGCTCGCTAGCCGGTGTAGATCAAGAAACCGCAGCCCGGCTTTCGGGGCATTTGATAACTAACTGTCACGCTATATTGTTGCCAGAGCAATCAAAAATCTGTTCAACTGTCAAGTTCATTTCATCTCTGGCGCGTTCCACACATGCCTTGGGCCCGGCCCCATTCCCAGTCACCACATTCCGCGTAACAGTATGAAATTATTGAAATTGTTGTCATTAAGTGATCATTGCCAATTGAGTGCCGTCGCCGACCCCTCAGTCCGCAAATTCCGAACCCATCCCCATCTCTATGCGATACCATTCCGTTCCAACCATTCCATCCTCGTGCATAACCGTTCAATGAGTCAGTTGCCCCCCCCCCATCAAACCGCCTCCCTCAACATAGGTTATGTCAGACATTTTGTACATGAGTATATGCCTCTCACTCACACATACACGAGCTCATTGAAGCTCGTTTATAATTTTTTTCATAATTTTTATTCTTCGTCTTCTTCTTTTTCCCATCGCCGCAAAGCTGTCTGAACTTAAGTTTTGAATACTCTTGTGCCCATGCCTAATGAATTTATCATGATGCATATCCGGATTGATTTTGTTAAATAAATCAATATGGGAAACAAACAGGCTGTCAGGTGTTCTCATAGCTTACATTTTGTTATTATTTTCTTTTTTTGGATATTGATTGATTTGCGTTATCTGTGTTATTTTTTGTCAGGGCTTTATAATTATTGGATAAACCGCTAGTATCATTAATAAATATATAAATATATAAATTCATACTTAAATTTAATAAGTCATCTAATTAATTAATGTATGAGTGTATTAAAAGTTCAATGCAAGACATAAGTACATTTCTGGTTTTAACTTGGCTTTTCTTATACTCACAAGACGTGTTTTCCTTTACCTTACCCCAACTTCTCTTAGCAAAGCTGCCCCACCCAGCCGATTTTAAGCTTGATCGACGTTAAGTTTTGTGCTTTTCGAGGGGAATCGCGTGTCGGGCCATAAATTTGAATAACGATATTTGTACGGGTTGCTTTAAGCAGTGGTATGCAGTATGTTTCTGTTATTGTTGTTGTATTCATGTTGCCGTTAAATGTTGCGGCAACATTCGTGTCTGCCTTTCTCCGAGCTAAATGAAAATGTACGCCTGATAGTTATGAGTGAACTGAGCGCGCCATTAGCTCATTACCAAGTGCCGTTATGACGCCACCGCCTTTCTCGATTGCTGTGCTGTGGATCCGCCATATTGAGGCGTGTCTGTAGAACTTCGCATACACTGCGCCCTCTTCAGGTAATTAAGTTAATTAATGTCGCGCACACAGCTGACCAGGCCAATCCTCCAAGGAGGCAGCGGCTTCATTTTGCAAAAAAAGGTTGTCGTCATCTTTATTAGTGCAAATTGTCGTCGTGAAAACTTTTCTGCTCATTCCCATTATTTGGTTTAGTCTATCAGGTCGGCCGGCCTAGTGGCGTAGTTTTTGCCGTTGCTAGTTGCCAAGTGGGTCAAAAAAAAAAAAATGGCTGGCCAACAAGTGCAGCAGTTCCCAAAATTCCATTATGTATGACTTTTGGCATTTTGTTTAGTTTTGTTGCTCAGACAACAACTGAAACAGCAACTAAATCGAAAAAGCCATTTGACCTTTTTTCTGTGAAGCAAAAACCAAAATAGAAGCCAAACGATGACATTTGCGAATGCAATGGAAAATATATGACGGTAGCCAATGTCACCCACATTAGGGGTGTTCACTGTATTTGAGTGAAAAGGAAATGGGCAGAAAGACAGAGCAAGAGAGAAAGAGAAAGAGAGAGAGAGAGAAAGAGAGAGAGAGAGAGAAGAGAGAGAGAGAGAAAGAGAGAGAGAGAAGAGAGAGAGAGAAAGAGAGAGAGAAAGAGAGAGAGAGAAAGAGAGAGAGAAAGAGAGAGAGAGAAGAGAGAGAGAGAGAGAAAGAGAGAGAGAAAGAGAGAGAGAGAGAAAGAGAGAGAGAAAGGGAGTGAGAGAGAAAGGGAGTGAGAGAGAAAGAGAGAGAGAGATAGAGAGAGAGAAAGAGAGAGAGAGAAAAAGAAGAAAAAAAAGAGAGAAAGAGAGAGAGAAAGAGTCCGAGAAATCGAGAGGGAAATGAAAATCACATTAAATGCTAGGCGCAGTTTTTGTCATCTTAAGCTTGGGGCAGGAAGAAAGAGAGAGAGAGAATGATAGTCTGATAGAGAAAGCGAGAGACAAACAGAGTCAGACAGAGAGAGAGTGAGAGAGAGAGAAAGAAGGCATGAATATTTGTGGGAACTTAAAAAGTTGAGTAAACGAAAAAAAAAGAAATATGTGTTTTAATCAAATTTCACACTTTCTTCATATTATGCCGTTCAATTAAATGGAAATCTAAATCTTTAACCAAACTGAAACTTTAGTTTCCGATAAGTTTTTTAACAACTTAAGCTGCCAAATTACTTTCTACAATCAACTGCTATAATTGCTATAATCAATTGCCATAAGCTTTAATTGAAAACTTTCATTACAAAACTTTAAATTGTTATCATTTTCGCATAGCACTTCTTTCAATTGCGATCAGTGTAGAGAGAGATAAGGGAGATTCAAGCTCTCGAAAATAAATAGGGAAGTCGGTAATTGACTGAAATTGTCACATCGAAGTGTTTACATTTATAGGATGTGTACTACACATTATCTTGTTAGTTTAGTTTAAAATTAGAAAGCCAGTAATTCTTAAAATCTTTAACATTCTCAAGGGTAAGCAACTAATTAATTAAATTGATTGACAATGAATGATTAAAGTGTAAACTATTTTGCAGGGCTTACTGTATTGCGGAAAAAATAATACTTCAAATAAACGAGTTAACTCAGCCTAAATATTACAAGAATTTAACTATAACCATTACGTAACGAAAAGGTTTTCTAAAAATAAATGAAATTTGATTTTAAAATGCAAAGGTGGAAAAAAATAAAAGCATTGTATTGAAAAAATTATTGAAAATTTCTTCAACAAAGTTGTTAAAGCTCTGAATTGATACAAGAAAAATCAATTATTAGCCGACATAATTCCTTGAAGTATAGGTCTGAGTCGATCAGTTAAAAATTGCAATTTTAAAGTCTAAAAAGAAGTTGAAAATAAAAATGATGTTTTTTATGCCTATATTTAAAGAAGTTCCCCAGAAAACCACACTCCAAGTTTGGTGAAGATTGTGGAGGATTTGTGCATTGATCGGAATGAAATTGTCAATAATACCGATTCTTTTGGCTAGCAATGGACACAAGCAATATACCCTTCTACCTCTGCGGCGTCAGAGTATTCTGCATTCTGTATTCTGTTACCAAATAGAGTGAACATCACTATGGGTAAATAATGAAATAATAACTGGAATTGTGACTACGTCAAACTAAAAATCGATAAGCTGCCGGCACAGGAAATATGTGCGTTGGCGTTGCGACGATTGCTCTTCTCATTGTCGTTGGTGTTGCTGTTGTTGTTGTTATTGCTGTCATATCAGTTGTCGTTACCCACGCCGACTACACCAACACACACCAACATACACCAACAACACACACATAGCCAATTAATTCAAGCAGCGCCCAATGAACGAATCCCAGTGCTGCCCACCCAGTGTACAAAACAAGCCGAGGATATTAACAAATGCCAAATATATACAGACTTATGTACATACCTATGAATACAGATATACATATATATATATATTTAAATAGTTGAATTTCACTTGTTAGTTAAATAAAATATTGTATAACTTGCCTTGCCTTAAATGCTCGCACTACGCATCTAAACATTAAAATAGTCAAAGCACGTGCCAAAAAAGGTCTCAAGACATATGAAGAGAACCGAAAAATAATATACATATTCATACATATATATATATATATATATAGAGAGAGAGAGAGATATACAGATGGAGGGAGGGAGTGGTCAGGCGCTGATCTTTGAACAGGTGCGCCCCAAAACAATGCGATGGCTTCGGTTGTTGCACCCAAAAATAAGTAAATAAAACCAGAAAGAGAACTATAATTAACACGCCGAAATTTAAATACCCTTGCAGACCTACTCATAACTTTAATTTAACATTAAACTAACAATTTATAGTAAATATGTCGATAACAAGAAACCCAGGAATATTAAAAAACTATTTTAAAAGAACTCTTCTTTCCTATGAAACTATTTAATTTTAAGTTTTTTGTGGTCTTGTTCAGACGAGCTGCAAGGATTATAAGATTTTCAACCGATATGGTCGGATAGAGCGGATATATATTCTATATAGAAATATAATATACATATATAACATACATATATATATATTATAAGGCGTATAGTGCTTCTTGAGGCATGTTATGTTATTTTTTGTATTTTTATATACCTGAAGACAAAATAACAATACTCTCCTCTGCAAGGGTATGAAAACCTCATAATAGTTACGGCAGATCGTTGTGTTTGTTGTTGCCAATTTTTTGGAGTTCATAAAACTTGTTTAATTAAGATTTACGCGCAGTCGAGCGTCAAATTAATGGGCCACAAAAGTAGCGAAAGGCAAGAGTGGAAAACGAGAGACCGGAAAAATGAAAATGCCACGCAATCGAAATGATCCAAAATTGATTATGTATTATACCTAGATATATATGTATAATATATGAACATATATATAAATAAAAACGTTCCTCGATGGCTGATGAGCCCCATGCAATTCCAAATGTACTGTAAAAATAAGGAATATGTTTGAAGTACGTTAAACATATAAATGTATATATACACATATATTTTGTAGATATTTTAGCTATCTTTTACAACATCTTTTGGAAATTCCGTCTCTTATCATAATCATAGCAAATCGAAAGAGTTCGCTACTGATTATACCCAGTTTGTAGCCAGTTGACTTCTTAGTAAGTGTAACAAGTCTGTTTTCAAAGCTATTCATTTCTGAAGAGTATTTTTGATACCTCATACCGTTATTCATTATCCCTATTTCGCCCACATTCAGTTATCTATCGAGCACATTTATGCTTGATGTGAAAATTTTGTTTTTGCTTGGCGAAACAGCTATTTATTTCCAACAGACAAAGATTAAAATCGCTTTTATACAAAATTTATGTATAAAAGTGCTATCCCCCAGCAACAAATTAATCAATATATGTCCTTGTTAAGGAAAACAAACACAAAAGATGCGACAGCTAGATGAAAAAAACCGTCGAATGCGACAAAATGTGCGATGTTGCATTGGGAAAAAAACACAGGATAAAAAACCCAAAACGGTTCGTGTTTGGGCCACAGGTAATTCTAATGACAAAAAAAAAAGAAGAAAAAAATTGTTACCCCGCTGAATGCTTGAAAAAGCCGCAAACGTGTTTAGTTTGTTGATTAGGCAACAAAAAATAAATATTTAAATACAAAAATAAAAGCAACACTAGAAAGCAGGGAGGACGGCAATGGGTGGAGGGGGCGGTGCGCTAAGACAGTTGCCCTTGGCAATGGGAGGCAACACGCCTACGAGGGCAAAATAAAAAAAAGATAAGCTCAGATATTCATTCCATTCCATTCATTCCACATCCGAGTTGACAGCTATTTTAACTAGAAGGGTGGGCTGCAGGAAAGGGAGGCATGTGGCATGTTGTGTTCAAGTGGCGTCGCTACTTCAACAACTCCAGCATTAAATGCGGAAATGCCGCCTACAAAAAACGGCGAAAGTTGCGCCCAGGGCATGCGGCATGGGGAATGGGGGGCTGGCAACAAAGGAAGCAATTCGGCGCACAGAGACACAAAACATTTGGCCACAATCCGCACGCAGCTGCCACCAATAAGAGCGAAAGATTTATGAACTTGGAGCCGCTGTGCAACTCTAATGAAGCAACAACAACAGCAAACATCAGCAGCAACCCTCGCGGTCTGTCTGGGCATCTGGGCTCAAGGGCCAAGGGTTAAAAGTCGCACACACACAAATACACAAACACAGACACAGACAGCGATGGCGACGACAGAATAACAACATAAAGAAAGCCAGACAAAGCTAATGCTCGCCTAGCTGCGAACACCTGACACTGCGCAAAAGTGCATATGTATGCATGTATACATGTGCTTGTGTAAGTGTGTACATACGAAAGAGGGGGATGGTGTGTGTATGTATGTATACACATTTGCAATGTTTACAAATTGGCTTCTAAATCTATCAGTCTTTAGTTTACTTGTTAAAGCAGCGTTACTTCAATATTCACCATGGCAGAGAGAGAGAGAGAGAGAGAGAGAGAGAGAGAGAGAGAGAGAGAGAGAGAGAGAGAGCAGCTTACATTAAAACTAAACTGTTCAAGAAAACTTTTATTTATGCAGAGACTTTTTCATACGAGTCTTCAAATATAGAGACTGACTTATATGAGCCTCAAACTCTACTTGTGGCTTATTATCCATACCTTTATTGCTGTATTTGAATATATTATATTCATATGATTATTTTCATATTTATTTATTAACGGCTGTTGACTGAACTCTTGAACTCATTTTATAATTTTTTATACACGATTGCCTGCTGATTTTTTCACGACTAACTTAGCTAAAATACTCTGCTGCAAGACTACTGAACGAACCTACTACACAGCCTGGCAACTCTATGCCATCCCAGCTAACGTTCTCCACCTGCCTGCTATGAACTTCGGCATAGCGCTTTTTATACTTTTCATAAAAAACATGCGAAAATCTGCTATGCTACAATAATCCAATCAAATAAAGTAATACATCGATCTATAACTATAAAATGCTCATACATGCGTAACATATAATGGATAAGTGCTCATTCAGATGGTTGATGTCTTTATGTAGGTGTAAGTGGGTGAGCCAAAATTTATAGTGTTGCAGCTAATGATGCCATTTATCTGTGTTTTTTTTTATTTGTCTCTATCAAATTATGCCAAATTGAGCAGAGAATTGTGTTTGCCACTTTTGGTGAAAATCCCCAATTTAGTAATTAGTTAAAAGGCCAAAATTGACAGGTCGACAGTGTTAAAAGCACAGCAAACACAGATTTGTTTCATCTATCTGTGAAAATGCATTTAGGAAACTGTGAGGAGGCTTACATTAAAAGCTTCAGGTCTTTTGTACCTAAACTTTTTCAAACACATTTTGATACTACATTCTTAACTCAAAATAGATCTATTTTTTATTCAATACTATATCACTAAAATCGATTAATCTTTTTGGGAGAGTGAATATGGGACAATGATTGATTATTTATTTTTACTGCATAGTATAATCCAATAATTATCTTTTTCCAATGCTTTATATTTTTGATATCATTTTACTACTTAGTAAAACTAATCAAATAATTCTCTCGCTTCATTGCTGAATATTTATTATTTATTTTCTCTTTATTAATACATTATTATTATTATTATTAAATTCAGTTTCAGTTCGTATTTGACCAAAAGCCTATACCAAAGTCCCAAGTACCCAAGTAAAAGTAAAAGTTTAACTTTGTGGCCCAACAGCGCCAACAATAGACGAACAAATGTTTGCTTTCTAGCAAGCCAAAGGGGGAGCGAAACAGAGAAGTGGGAAAATGGGTGTCGCCTTGTTGGTCCTCTGGGTGCGCCTAGCAGAGACATGTGACAGTTTTCACTTGGCTCAACACAAAAAAAACTTGCCTGCAACATAACAACAACAACAATATCAAGCATTGCAACCAATTTACGCAACTTGCAACTTGGCGGCGACTTGTGCAGACTTTAAAAGTGTCCTTGAACTTTGCAGCAAGTTGTTAAGCCGGTTTTCATCTTCTGCTTTGCCTCTATTTTAGTTGTATTTCCACTTTTCACAGCTAAACTTATAATATGCAAAATTGCGCATAAGAGTTAAAAGCTAATGTGATGTTTTATGGCTGCAATTTTGTTGGTTTTAAATTGATTTATTGCACTGAGTCGCAAATGTTGCTAGAACATGTTGCTATCGGTTTTTTAATAAGCTTTCATTTTGTATAATTTATACATAATTACTTTCAGTTTAGAACTATTGCATAACTAATTATTGTATCAATATTTTTAATATAAAAATATTGCATAGCTAACTATTATATCATTATTTAATGATTACAAAATTGTTTCCTTTAAATTTGATTGTTGCACAGAAACTGAAATGTTGCCGACATTTGTTGACATCTTTAGCGGTTTAAATGCTAAGTAGCTATTAAAATGTGGCTAGAACATAGAGTTAACGGTTTTTTGTTTAGCACTTATTTTGTACAATTTAATACATAGTACTATTCTTATTATGATTATTACATGGCTATTATATCTAACTAACTTATATAACTTTTCGATGATTGTAAAATTCTGTTAACTTCAAATTTTAACGTTGCACAGAAACTGAAATGTTGCCGATACATATTGCCATGCTTAGCGGATTAAATGCTAAACAGCCATAAAATGGCAACGAAAAAAGTGCGTGTTTATTCGTCATCTGGACATTTATTCAGTGCCGTTTTTCTTCTTTTTTACGTATTTGTTGCTGCTGTGACCTATTAAATAAATGAAAATCGATTTGGCAGTTTTTTCATGTTTAATTCATTAGCAACCAAATGCGCAACGCAGCAAGTGAATTTGTTGTATTTCCAGTTCCAATTCCAATTCCGAGCTACCAATTCCAATGCAACGACGTCAAAAGTGACAAATAAAGTCATTCACAAAAGCAAACGCAGATTAGAGTTATGAATATTTCTTGTTGTTGTTGTTGTTGTAGTTTTGCGTGTGTTTTAAGATAACCCAACAAATTGAAATTGACATAAGATATGGGAAAATCGGAAGCCGAATGCGGCAGTCAGAATACGAGTGAGAGCGGGAGAGACAGCGAAAGAAAGAGGAAGTTGAAAGTAGAATAACAGATGTGCACAGTGGACAGCAAACAATAATTGACGCTGCTGCAAACTACACTCCCCCGCCCTCTGCAAGCTCCCCCTCCCCAATTTTGTGCATTGCCTTATCAGCAGAAAAATTGAAGCAGCAAACAAGTGAAAATGAGATGCAGTCCAGATTACGATCGACTATGATTACCGCCCACACAACAGAATAAGATAATAATTATATTAAATTACGATCAGCAGTAATTTCTGATGTATTTTCATACAAAGCTAAAAAATTCCTATTTATCATTTTTGATTCGGAATGAACCAGAGAGAGCTAGATAGTGCTAAAAAAAAAATGTTCGGAACCAGCTGCATCGAATAAATCGATAAATTAATTCAGTGATCGAAAGTTATTTGTTTGATCACGAAACAGGTTTGGTTTCGCTTCGTGCTTGTGTCCCTGCAAAAGATCAAACAAACAGGAACAATCAGCTGACTCTGAGCGAAGCAAATGAATTCGCCAATTTTCGATAACAAAACAGAGGTCAACAAATATTAATAAATAAATAACTCTATCGCATGAGCAACGCATAGAAAGACTAAGCCAGAAGAAGAGCATCAGCCTGAAAAGCCACTCCGATTTTAGTGACTGACAAAAAAAGATGGTTCTCTCTTCCAACTTGAAATTGTATGAATCAAATGAACCTTTTGCACTTGTGTGGATGGATAGCATGCGTAAATGTATATAAATAAATGTTAAAATGACACATCGCCTGAGTTGGTATAAAAGAAAAGCAAACAAGCAAACAGATAACATCCACATACAAAAGCCGATCGTACAAAAGGCGGCAACGCCCAACATTTATTGGAAATTGTGCAAGCATTTTGCATTTAACTGCAAACTTTAAGAACTGGAAATCATTATTCCAAAGCTTCCGACATTAACCGACAGCAATAAAAATCAGAAGTGTTCAACAACTAAACAAACACAAACAAAGAAAACATGTTTTGACAATGTTTAAACAGGTAAATAACAAACAAAATAGCGATAAGCTAAATTCTTGAAAAAACAAACTCCAACTGTTAAAAACCATGTTTTATTTTTTTTTGCAGAATTTACATTTTAATAGTGTTCGTTCTTTTCTTTTTGCAGAATTTCTAAATGTGTAAGTCAGTTGAGCTAATAAACTTTCTTCTGTGCACCTTTTTTTAACTTTCCAAGCAAATCATAAACATTAAAAAACTAAATTGCTGCATAAAATGAGGTGCGACGCGTATAAAAATTGCAATTTCGCACGATGAAATCAACTAATTAAAAATCTGAATAAAACCTAGTCTAATAAAAGAAATTTTAGTCAGCCCCCCTCTAAAAACGGAGTGAAAGTTGACACGTGGCGCATATATTCGAGCGCTCACTGTACCGGGTATATACATATTTATATTTATTAACTTTATACTCGTAAACAAAACCGTTGCAATTCATTGAAATTTGAAGCTTTGCTGGGAAGGGGGTTTAAAGAAATCAGAAGAACAGGGAGAGCGAAAGGGAGGCAATAACATAATGGCGCGTCATTCGCAGTTTAAGCCCGAGAGAAAAAGAAACAATCAATGCTAAAGCTCGCGTCACTTTGCATTGTTTATTGCTGTTTGTTTCGTTTCTCTTCTTTTTGGCATTTCCATATTCGCTTCTTTTTTGTAATGCACACAAGTGCTTCGCTTTGCATTAGTTTATATTTTCAAGAGAGACTAAAGGAAGGGGGAGGCGGTTACTTGGCGACAGGCATTGAACCATGTGCGGTCAGTGACGTCACAACTCGCTGTCTTTGCTGCGGTTTCCCAACTCCTTACAAAATGTTTAGCAAACACTCTTTGTTCAACGACTAAAGTTTCTTAACGGTTAGCTGCACATTTTTTATATTATATTTTAAAAATAAAATATTTAAAAAAAAAGTAATAAAAATAGCGAAATTCATTATATTAAATTAAACATATAAATATACACATAATATATACACCCTTCGTAAGCGCATTTGCGCCCCGACTTTATCTGACATATATTGCTACCCACACACACATTATGGCAACGTCTGGCAACCTGATCCGATAATTTACACGTCATCAGCTGTTTTTTGAATCGACAGTTAGCTAATTTTCCACATATACGTAAAACCGCAAACTCAAATGTCGCTATATCGAAATGTTGCCGGTCAAAGTGCTGATTGTTATTATTTAGCAACATATGCGTTCAAATATGTTGCTGGCAAATTGCCAATTTTTGGTTGACCCATTCAGTGACGTTACAGCCGGCATGTGGGTGTTTTATAAGAAATAATGTGTGCTTTATTTTATTGATTTATTTTTTCTGCTTATGTGTATTTTTTTGTTGTTTATTTTCCTTTTCTGCTTTTGCAATGTTTGCGCTGTCATTTTTAATTGACTGTTTCGATTATATTTTGGGGGCTGGCTGCTGCGTGCGTGGCTCGTCACGGATATTAGCCAATTCGCGCAGCAGCGATCTTATGCCATTTGTCTCTCAATAAGACTGCCAGCTAAGTGAAAGTTTTTTTCTTTGTGTTTTGGCCCGAAAGTTCATTGGCAGCGCAGCATTAGGCAACACTGCTGCTGACAATCATATATACATGTATATATACAAATGGAAGTGCATGTGTAGATACATTGGGATTATAGGCAATCGATCAGTGTGTTAACCGTTATGAGTCATGCTGAGAATACAAAAAGTTATTTTACGTGCTTTGTGTGTAATTTGGAAGATACCAATAAAGCAACAAAGCGCGAAAGTGCGCAAAACGAAATACTAGAGAATAATACGCGACAGAAAGAGAAGGAAGAGAGAGAGAGATATGGGGAATTATAAATGTGTCGAATGTTTACCTGTGATAAGTGGGCGCAAAACAAAAAAATCATTTGTTAAGAATGCTTGGCAAATAAGATAGCTTAAATACATTAATGCTGTTTTATTTTAATTGAAAAAATCAAGTTAGTTAAGCAAAACGAGTCTTTTTGGTTCTGTTTTTTCGCGATTATAATAATGGGAATCTTTAGCATTTTTTTCAAATATCAACGTTGTTGCTGTGTTTATTTGTGGACGGGGCAACTTCAGCTGTTATTATCAGCGCAGAGCAGGCTGCTTATCTGTTACACACACGCACACATGCACACAAAACAGTTGGCAACATTTGTTGTTGTCGGTGCAATGTCAAAGCTTGCAATGATTTTTTTTTGTAGTGTGGGGAAAAGGGCCTTACCTTTTGTATAACAACAACAGCGACGACGACGACGGGAAAATCCGTTAAGCCAGCGAGGCACTTTATGTTTCTTATTGCTTGCTTCTTATGATTATTTTTTCGGCTAGTTTATTATTATTTCCACATCTGCAGGCAGGCAAAAAACAGAGTTGCGCTCTTTCTCTCCTCTTGTTGTTTACTCTTTACTCAACACACATACACTCACACTTACACAAGCACAACTTCCGAATTTTTGTTGGCATTTAGCTAGAAGCACAAGAAAGAGAAAGAACATATGACCAATTACAAATTAATACATTGAAGCTTTTTGCACTGGATTTGTTGATCCCGTCTTTCTTTTTGCATTTCACTTTATGGTTGCGCTTCACTGCTGAGAAGCCGCTTGGCGTCACGCCCACCTCACAAACACACACACACAAAGAAGCAGCGCACCAGAGATGAACGAATTGATGTGTGTGTGCGTGCGTACCTGTGACTTTTCACAAGTGCCTCAAGAATCGAAAGTCTTTTCATATGTGAAACCTCAGTCACAGGCAGCATCACACTTTTGACACAGTGACTTCAAAATTAGAAGAAAAAAGTCACCGTTTCGCTCATCTCTGTTGGCACTGCAAATACTGCTGTTTTACTTGCTGTTCTATACACTGATTGTTGCTGCGACTTGTGTACTTTAACATTCTTTACAGTTGCAATTTTTGTTTAGCGTTTTCACAAAACATTCACATATAATTAATGTACTTGTTTAAATACCAAAGATAATGGAGAAAATGCACCGCTAATACAACCGTGCGCACCATAGAAAACCCCGACCCGACTGTTGGGTGTGACTGCCTCTTGCATATCTAAAAATCCATAACCAACAGTGTGGTCGCATTAATGGTTGATATGCTCGAAAATGGTTATGTACTAAAAAATACCAACTTGAGCTTACGTTGCGTTACGTTGCATAATGGGTTTGTTTTAGCGCCAAAAATCAATAGACAACTCAAAAGATCGACTTTTAAAAATATCTAAATATAAGATAAAATTTAAATTTTTGTAGATGTTTCGTTAGTGTTGTGTGTTTATTCATTTTCTTTTTTGTTTTTATTTCTTTTTCGAATACATGTGAGTGTGGTTTTTCTTTTCATTCTTTACATATTCTTTGTGATATCGCAAGCATTTTTCATTATTTTGTTTTTCATAATTCGTATCGATAGACTTCGGAAAATATATATAGAGAAATGTGTTTAGAGGCACGCGTTCGCTCGCAGAGACGGACGAGGGACATACATATAAATCAACTAAATATAGTACATAAATCAACATTTAGCATACGTAAATATAGTTTTTATAAAACATAGCTGGTAATGGTAAATAATTGCAAACTAATGCTAAAACTTAATCATCCTCTGCCGCCAGTCAGCCTAGATTTGTACACAATTTGAAATTGGGGGGTTTAGTTGCAATTATAGATCGCACCATCAAATTTAGATGGGATACATACATATACATACATATATACATATATATGTACATATATATATATATATATAGGAAAAAGCATTTTCAAGGAATTTCTTTAAATATAATTACTTCCGAATTAACTAACCGCATGCCTGTGTGTGTTTGTGTGTGAGTTGTTCTTTTTGTTCGATTCAATTGCAAATTTAGAACTAAAAATTTTGCGTATCAACGAAAAAAAAAAAGAACCGATTATGAAAATATATATATATATATGAGAGTAAAGCTCCGATAATAAAGTTAGAACTAATTGTGTGTATATGTAGAGAAGATATATGGATAACTGTATGTATGTTTAGTTTAGCTGCGTCCAATTTCTTTCTTTCTTTTTTTGCAGAGTACCCCATCCAATTTTACCCACACCATGTAGATGTATACAAGTATAAGTATATATATATATATATATATATGTATATATATGTATCGTATTTTCTTTTTTTGAATCTCTTTTGCCGTTTGCATTAGGTACGATGTTCGCTGTTGTTGTTGCTGCTGCTGTTGCTGTTGCTTTTTTTGTTCCAAGTTGTTTCTGTAGTTGTGGGTTGTGTTAGAAGCGACTGGCCAGAAAATAGAGAATCGCCGCCAGAGCCACACATCCAACGGGCAGAGCACGACGATAGAGCATCGGATTGTCAAAGGCCATCAGTTTTGTGTGACGCAACTGTTGAATTTGGTGGCGCAACTCAATGTTGCTCAGCTCGGACTGTTGCAGTCTGTCCTTGTACGTAATAAGCTGCTCTTCGCGCTCCACCTGCTCATCGCCCAAAATGATTAGCTCCTCCTGCCAGTGGCTCCACTCATCCCCAGACTTCTGCTGCTGCTGTTTATCCGTAGCGAGATCATTTTCAGCTTCATTATCCTTATCGTTATTCTCGACATTTTTTGGACTGTTTTGCTGTGTATGGTGTTTTTGTTGTTGTTGCACCTGCTCCTTAAGCTTCTGCAATTCCACTTCTAGTTTAGCCGATCTCTGCTTGTAGTGCATACACTCCTCGTTCAGCATGTCCAGGGTGTGCTCCTGCGACAAAGATGCATCGCCATCGTTGCGCTCAAGTGTCGGCTGTGTCTCCAGTTTCTTGTGGATTGCGTGTGACTCCTGCTTCTCCTCCTCCGCCTCCGACTCCTCCTTGGCCGCCTCATCGATGCCATTAAGGCATTTGTTGTGCTGAGGTGATTTGTGTATAAACTCATCGCTGGCTGCTGCTGCCTCCGGTTTGTTGTCCACTGGCGCTGACAATGGCGCCGTTGATCGCTGCAGCGAGTGCGCCTTCTGCGATTCATCATCGCCAGAGTCGTCGTCGTTGTTGTATATGGCTTTTAACACATCGCCGCCGTCGACGCCCTTATTGAGATCCGAATTCTTCAGCCACTTCATTATTGGGTCCTTCTTGCGCATCACCTTGTGCTTCATATCGAACTCATCCTTCTGCTGCCGCTTGATCTTTTTGCTCTGTCAAATGTAAAGTGGAATTTAAGTTAGCGAGCGATCACTGTAGAGGTTTAATATGCTTACAGATTTCTGTTTAATGGGTGTTGTCTCTTGCAGCAGGTGATCCACAACCTCCTCCTTGTCCTTATCGTCATCGTCAACGATATCAGCAACATCAACATCATCGTCGTCGTCGTCATCATCATCGTCGTCGTCGTCGTCGTCGTCGTCGTAGTCGGCACCGATTGCCGCATTCAGTTCCTCCAGCGCCTCTTGTTGCTGCATCGAATGTTCGCTGTCATAATCAGCTATTGTTTTCTGCAGCCGCATCAGCTGTTGGCGCGTCTTATCCAATTCGATTTCCTGCGCGTTGAGTTGCTCCTTTAGATGTCCCATTCGCTGTTCCTCCTCCTCTTTAGCCTCTTGCTGCTGGCGCATCGTTTCCTGCTTGTATTCCGTATATTCCTGCTGCAGCTGCTCTAATCGCACATTGAAATCCTGCAGCGTCTGCTTGGAGTTCAGTATCTGTGTGCGCATTATGCCGCACTCGTTGTCCGAGGTCGTGTAAGCCATCTCCATCTTGGACAGCATTTGCAATGCATCGCACCGATCCTGGTACACCTTGCGCAGCGCCTCTTTGGCAGTTAGCTGATAAGTGGTTTTATCCTCCAGCAGCTTCACAATCTGCAATCGAAACAGTTAATCACAAGTTGTACAAATTTTAAGCCAATTGTAATTTGTGGACAATTCAAAAAATTTCATTTATGCTAGCTCTGCTCGCCAAGGCAGCACACACTCCTCGCCACTTAAGTAGGACAACTTCTACAATTGCTCCTAACTCGAAAGCAGATTTAGAAAATAGCGAAACTTCCAGATTTCTCTGTGGAAAATTGCTAGTTCTGGCAACACTTGAATAGAGCATGAAATCAGTTTAATCGTTATTTATTGAACGTAAATAAAAAAAAAAAATAAAATAAAATGACTCGAGAAAAACTTTTAGCCCAGTTAGAAAATGGATAGCTCAAGGCTTACGACTCTGGTTTTTTGATATTATGGCAATCGAGGCTAGGAAAATCGAACAATAAGCGTCACTAAAATTTGTTTTCGAAAATTATATTAATTAGCTCATATTTAAGAAATTTTCGAGTTATAGGGAATTATTGATGCAAGTGAATTTTGAAAGGTCTTGCATTAAATGTTTCTTCCGTTCAGCTTTCCACAATTAAATATAGTATAATTATATTTAACTTGTGTTTTTAACTTTCATATTTAAATTGTGTCGGCTTCAAATATTTTTCAAATCTGCAGTCTGTTTTTAGTTCACATTAAATAAATAAATAAAAGTAAATTCGGAATTAAGGGTTGTCATATTCAAACGGCGAGGAGTGTATCTATTCCATATTCGTAAATAGTTCAATTGCAATCGAATTTCGGAGTGGTCTCAAAAGTATGCAATACATTGAGACCACGAATCATTTGGAAAGGAAGAGGAAGTACTCACCTCATTGCGTAACGTATTCTCGGGCACATTCTTCTCCATCATCTGGAGCTTCTTCTCGAGCAAATTGATCTTGTGCAGCAGCTGATCCTCGGTGATCATGCTCTGCCAGCACATTGTTGAATTTTTGCGCATGGAATCGAGGACACCCTGCAAATTACTGAGCTTCGCTTTGAGCATCTTCTCGCGCTGCGCCGCCTCCTGTAGAAATGCATTTAAACGCTGTATCTCATCATAGCTAATCCTATTCGGCCCCCCCAACTGCAGCTGCTCCGATTCTATTGAGATCGCCTCCCGCCCATCCGGCATAAACAGAGTGACACGTGCAATGATGCAACCGTGCACCTCCTGCCTCGAATTCTCAATAACCTCGACGCCGAACTTGACGGTGTCGCCATAATGCAACTCGGCCGGCTCATTGCCCAATTTGTTGTCGTTTATGAAGGTGCCATTACTCGACTTTGTGTCCTTGACCCAAAAGTGCCCGTCCGGTGTATACCAGAGCATGGCATGATTGCGCGACAGCACCTTACAATCGAAAATGGCATTACTCTCGCTCGCCTTGCTCTTGGCAATCAGACGGCCCACCTTGCACTCCTGGCCGGGCGCTAACGAAATGTTGCGCGTCTCGAACTTGTGCGATTTACCCTCGCATTGCAGCACAATCTTAGCCTCGCCCGTCGACGCTGACATTTCCGATTGTTGTGCAGCTGGACTACTGCTGCTGTTGTTGCAGTTGTTGACAGCTGCTGCTGCTACTGTCTCATTGTTAGGTAATTGTAAGGCACCCAACGAGCTAAACAGATTGCCGCTCGTCGTCGTATTATTCGCATTTAGCACCGAATTGATGGCCATGTTCAATTGCGCCTGCTGCTGTGCCAGCTGACCCTGAAAATTGCAAACAAACAAATTGTGAATAACTGCCGCATATATCATATCACAACAGGTAAACTTACCTGCAAGGTATTCGTATGGGAATCACAGGTCTCTGTTGTTGGCGTATTGTTGTTCTCTTGGTTTTCGAGATTGTCGTTGGCATCGTTGCTGCTAATGATGTTGTTCTCTGTGGCCAGCTGTTCACACGTTTCCGTCTCGTGTTTCTCGCGCTGCTGATTCTGCTCCTGTTGCTGTTGTTGTTCCGCCGCCTTCTTGTTCAGCTCCATTTTGTTGTGAGCCTTTTTGTTGTGGCGCTGATGCTGCTGACGCTTGGTTAGCTCAGAGCCAGTGCCACCAGCGGCAAGTGCTGCGGGTCTAGCTGTTAGTTCTGGGTCGGCTGTTGATTCTGGTGTTATTGTTTCGATTTCTGTTGTTGTTGCTGAGACCGTTATGCTTGTGATGACGTTGCTTGCAACTGCAACTGCTGCTGTTACTGGTGTTGTTGTCGCTCCTGTTGTTCCCGCTGCTGTTGCTGCTGATGGTGCGTTTGTCTTTTGCTCGTCATCCTTATTGGTCTGCCATTCGTTGCCGGCCAAGACCATAGCTGAAATGTGTGAATGCGCACAGAATATAAATAAAGCTGATGAATTTATTTATTTTTTGGCTGGACAGATTAAATTTGATTGAATTTAACGAAATTTGTTTGTTATGCACAATATACTATACACAAACTGAACCGTTGACATTTCGGCTTGTCAAATTCATGTCAAGGAGCAACAGATCAAACGATTTTATTACAAAACCAAGTTACATAAATCGAAAATATATATATTTTGTGCGCATATTAAGAAGTATCTGCAACAATCATATCGTGTTTGTGTTTTTCTAACATAATCTTTTTCCTCTGATTTAAAGTTATATATCCTAAAAATTTAGCATTTGTTTTAAGTAAAAAGTCTGTTTTGCTTATAAGAAATAACAGCAGAGGAAATGAGAAATTCCAGTCAAAACTTTTTAATCCGTATCTATTGGTACATTTATCTTTACAACTTGTTTGATTTTGAATATGAATATTTGATCACATATATATTTTTTACGATATGCATTTAAACTGTTGTTAAATAATTTGGTTATCTATTTTTTTAATGTGCACTCAAAGTTCACAAAATTTAAAAAAGGTATTAAGAAGTAAAAAATTAAATCATATAAAATTAAAAGTGAATAATTAAATTAAAATTTAAAATGAATAAAATGAATAAAATGTAAAAAAAGATTATTATAAATCCTATTGGTTTAAAAGCTTTTCTATAATATTATCATTATCCACGATTCTACCAATTTTCCGGGGATAATTTATAAGCAGGATTTATTAAGGGCTGGTAACACTATCAAACACACGCACAAATTTTAATTTTACATATTTTAATTTAAAAATTGTGTATACAATAAGAAAAAAATGACTACTTCAGTGCAGGGCAAAATAATGTTTTGTTAAAAATAGATTTTGAAAATATAATTGAAGAAGCGGGCAGCAAATGTGTGTGACTGAGCGCGTGTGTGTTTACGTGTGTGTTTTGTATGTGTGCGAGGGGGCTCACCGAAAAACTGTTTGTTTGTTTGTCTGTGAACGGGGCGCGACTGCTCCACTTTAGAAGGCGCAACAAGAAGTAGAAGGCGAACCGCGACAAGCAGATAAATATGTACAATATGTAAATACACATATATAGTTTGATATACATACATATGCATATGTAGATATCTATGTATGGTTTTACAAATGCAATTATGTGCGTGCAATATATTGAATAATAGTGCAATAAACTGCGTGACTGGAGAAAGAGAAGGAGGAGTAGAATGAAGAGGTGAAGGGGGTGGAGAGTGAGAAGAACAGCAACAACAAGAGTCAGTGAGAGCCCATAAGTTGGGCAGAGTTGCCCCTTACCTTGCAGCACCAGCACCGAGCGACGATAGCGGGCCCATGGCCTCAAACAACAACTACTTGGATGGATATGGCAACTATGGTTGGACAGTTGTTGTTGCTGGTTGGTGTTGTTGTTACTGCTGCTGCTGCTGGGCGTCGGTGGGAGTGGGGAAAGCTGAGAACAATGCAAAACTTTTGTTGAACACAACAAATGTGATCAGCGCTGCTTCGCCGTTCGTCTGTCTGCCAGTCTGTCTTTATTTGTGTGTGTGTTTCTGCTGCTGCAGTTACAGCAACAAAACAACAACTAATACAGTTGCAGCCAGTGGCTGGGCACGAGTTCAACGTATGGAATAGGGTGGGCGAGGGGCGACGACGGCCTGGAGTGTTTTTTGTTTCGCTTATTTTTTGCTTTTTCACTTTTGAAAATTGATACACAAATGAAGCACTAGCTGCAGCTTAATTGAATTTAATTACAAGTTGCTCACTGTGTGTGTGTGTCGTTGACATTTGGAGAATTTACCGTTCTGCTGCTGTTATCTGGTCGTTTGCTTTGGCTTATGTATTCGCGCAAAAGAAAAGAAAAAACAGAAAAAAACACAGCACACACAACACACAATTCTCTCTTACTTTGCGATTGTTTGTATTTTAATACACACACAGAATACAAATTGATTTGTAATTATTTAGCCGTGCAACGTTAAGAACTCACCTTGGTTTTATTTTTTTGGGGTTTTGGTTTTTGTTTATCAACTGTGCAACGCAGCGAAAGCGAGTATTATTTGCGATAATTGTTTTCAGTTCTCAAACCAAACCTCTTCCAATAGCTATGTGTACTAGGCACGATACGACTGCCTATTGTGAGTTGTCACTAAATTGTCACACGCTTGCTTCGATTAAAAACGTGTTTAATTGCCAAAAAAGTGGCTTCCCTGCACAACTAACAAAATTAACATAGCCCGTGAAGTTAATTACACAATATTACTATTAAATATTTACAAATTATTGAGATTAAACAACTGATTGGTCGTAGCGTGTATCGCAGGCAGAAATTTAATAGAGTTGCCAAACTCAAGCGCAGCTATCGATATAACAACACTTCAGGGGTGATCTGGTATAACATGCAAAGAGACGAGCAAAACAGAGGTGCGCTTAAAATTCATTTAAATGTAATTTTATTGGTTTAATTAACTTAATTTAGCTGAAAACTCTTAAATTTATCAAAATTATAAAAACCCGCACGCACTTGCCGACCACCAAAGAAACGACCATTCAAATCCACAACAGCTGTAAAGTAAACAAAATGTTATGCAAATGTTATTGGTTTTAGTTTAGAAATCGAAATGTTAACCGACCTTTTATGGCACTCTCGATACGTTTGAATTCGACAAATATTTTGACAGCATCCTCGGGCACTGTGCCGAATGCCTCGTGTATGATGACACTATTCACCTCACCATACTTGGTGTTACACTCGTCCTTAACCTCCGGCTCCAGCTCCTCATCCACATCTCCCGGCCCGACCATGTTGCGCAGCAGGACAACTTTACTCGGCGCTTTCATAATCTCCGTTATGCTCGGCTCAGGATCACTCACTGCTGCCGCTGCTGCTGCTGGAGGTGCTAAGCTTGGTGGTGGCATGGCTGGCGGTGGCATAGCAGCAGCAGCAGCCGCCGGATTGGGACTCTTAACAGCCGGCGTTGCATTCATTCCAGGCAACTGGGCAAGTGGTGGTGATGAGGGTGCCGTGGCAAGAGGCGGCAGAAATACATCCTTCTCGTGTATGATGCGACCGCCACGCTTTGATGTCTTCTCCACCTGCAGGGCCACCGACATGCCCTGCTCCGATTTACCCAAACCCTGACCATCTTTAAATCCGTATTTGGCCATTATCTTTGCAGCCACTGAACTGGCCGAATAGGGTATGGTCACATTCGATGCACCATCGCCATTATCGATGGACAGAGATGGTGGTGGCGCTATCGCTGCACCACCGCCCTGCTTGGCCACCGATCCAGGCGCGGGCGGACTATATCTGTCCTCATCGCTCTGTCGCAGACCAAATCCACTGAATTTCATTGGTGGCGGCGAGTGCGATTGATTGTTGTGCTGCTGTTCCCGTCGTCCGATGCGATTCCGTTTGCGATCTCGATCTCGTTCCCGATCACGATCGCGATCCTCGCGATTGCTGTTGTTGCCACCAACAATTCCTGCTCCGCTGGCGGCGACGCTGTTGCGCGATTTATCGTTGCTTTTGGTCTTCTCTTTAAGTTTCTCGTACTCGTTGGGCCACTGCGGATCGTACTCGTCCACAAAGTCCCAATCATCGGTTTTGATGCTCTCCAAGATGGGCGCCATTGGAGCCAATGTGGTGCTAGTAATGATTGCCTTCGCGACAACTGTCACCGGCACACTGTCCGCATCCGTGTTGCGTCTGGCGCGCAAATTAACCACTGGCGTCATTAGCTGACATTAAATATAATAAATACATTTTGTAAAATAGATATATACATAGCATTGATATTGTTGCTCACAGGTTTCTTGATTTGATCCCTCGGTTTGGGCTTGTTGGGCAGTTGGGCTTTCTTCACGGCCAGCTGTGTTTGCAGCATTTTGATGCCCGATGACCAGCCATCCATTTGGCTGGCGCGCGGCTTAGCATCAATATCATCGTACAAATCCATTTAAAATTAAATTTTAACCAGCCATAAAAAATAAACACAAAAACTTTTTGCCTGCTAGCTGACCAGTGTTGCGCAGTCTAATGAGTGTAAGCATTTGCCAACACTACACTCATAACATTCGTCTTTTGGCCTTAACATATGTTGTGCTACGTTGCGTGGCTGTCGGTCTTACGTAGCGGAATACGTTGCCACCAATAAATGTTATTTTGTTAATGTTTATAAAAAAATGGGCAATGAAGGCAGCAAACTAAAAGGACTCATAATTGACAAAAATGCCATCGAAGTCAATGACTTTTGGGCGCTTTACAACGCCGAATCGCCGACGACATGCAACGAGGAGGGCGGCGGTGGCCAACTGCTCTCCATTTTCAAGGGCGAGGTGCTAGTCAAGGGTCAACTCTGGGCTGCCCAGGGCCCAATGGAGCGGGCAATCAAGGTAGGTGCTTGAGATGATCAACAAAAGAAAACTTACTAAATATGTGATTGCACAGAATCTGAAGATCTATCGGCATCCGTATATACTGAAATATATGTCCACTTGGGATCAGTCCGGGCAGAAACATTTGGCCACGGAACGTGTGCGGCCGTTGAGCGATGTGCTCGCCCAGCAGAGCGATATACAGGTGTGCCTCGGACTGCGCACCATACTGTGCAGCCTCATATTTCTCATTGAGCGGGCCCATGCTAGGCATTTGAATATTTGCACTCAGTCCGTTTATGTGACGGACAAGGGCTGTTGGCGCCTGGCCGGCTTTGAGTATGTGTGGAAGGCGAAGGAGCTGAATAAACAGCTTATTGAGTTGGCGCACAGCTTTCGCCAGCCGCTGGCAATGGATGCCGCGGACACCACGCAACTGGCCCTAGAACAGTTCGCCTTTGCCGCGCTCTGTGAACAAATCTTGGATAAATGCGGCGGCTCGGCGGGAATACCACATGTGTTGGAGTTCCGGGATTATTGCAGCACCCACCTGAAGCATCAGAACATCGAATTGCGACCGAAGTTATCCGCTGTGCTGTTGCATCCGTATTTCAATCACGAATTCATTCTAATCCATTCCTTCCTCTTTGAGCTGCCACTGAAATCAGTGCCGGAGCGTCAGCAATTCTTCAGCAGTCTGATTGAGCGGCTGCGGGGCTTCGATGAGCAAGTGGTCGCCTCACAGCTGGCCAGCGATCTGCTGTCGCGCATGGTACTCCTCGATCCCACCGCCCAGCACTGTGTGACGCCGTTTGTGCTGCGCACCAAGACGGAGAACGGATGCACTGCACCACTATTCTCACCGCGGACGTATGTGCAGCATCTGTTGCCGCATGTGCTGAAAATGTTTCGGCTGCGCGACGCACAGATCCGCCTGATTCTGCTTGACTATTTCATGGAGTATGTGCGTCTGCTCAGCGATGAGCAACTGCTCAACGATATTCTGCCGCATTTGCAACTGGGCATGAGCGATACGAACGATGTGCTCGTGGCAAAGACACTGCGTTCGATGGCCGACCTGGTGCCCATTCTGGGTGCAGCCACTGTGTTGGGTGGTGAGAGAAGACGATGCTTTTCGGATGGTCGTCCCCATGCCGCCGTCTCCACGGACAACAGCGCCCAGTGGACAGAGCCGCGTTCCATAACGCCCCTGATGAATGGCAGCGCTGCGGATGCTGTGGATTATATGGTTTCGGGCAGTCCACTGCCATTGGACAGCAATGTTGTGGCACCAATGCCATTGCGTCTGAGTCCCGATGGCGGCGAGGATGACAAGAGCATCACACAATTGAGTGAGAAACCACTGGAGTCAAGTCATAGCAACAGTCTGGTGGATAACAATTCGGATAGCTCCACCAGCAGCGCTGCACACGAGCAGACCCTGGTCAACATTAACGATGATGATGATGAGGAGGAGGAGCTGGCGCAGAAGGAGGACGAAGAGGAGGAGGAGGCGGCATGGTCCGATTGGGATAATGCAGAAGAGCTGCAACGGCTGCAGGTCAAGCAGCAGGCCACGTTGGATGAGCTTAATCTGTACTGTAATGTGGAGACGACGAGCAGCACCTCCACACAGGCCACACAGCCCTCATCGATTGCAGACTCCTTTCGCACCGCCTGCTCCAGTCTCTCTACGGCCACACTCCCACCGCCGCCTCCGCCCGTACCTCTGGCATCCGCCAACAATAATCGCAAGATCATCGATGATCTCAGCGCGCTGGACATTCAAGTGCAGTTGACTACATCGCTGCATAGCTCCGAGCCGGCTGAATTTGATTTCTTCAAGGACATGGAGCCAGTTATTGAGACGAAGCCAGCAATAGGAACTGGAACGGCAGCGGCAGCTAGCGAAGCTGAGATTGTACAAATCGATGCGAGTCGCTTTGCGGCTGCTTTGACCAGCTACACTGGTCCGGATACGGATGTTGAGGCGGATCAGGGCTGGGGTCACGATTACGACGAGGATGATGATGTCGTTTGGGGCAACAATGGAGATGCCAGCAGTAACACCACCCCCACCACTGTCTCTTAGTTAGTCCAAGCTGTGTATATATAAAACCATGTTAGTTTCAATGATTCAAAGTCGCCGTTTCTATTTCCATTTACAACGAGTATCTCAAGCTCACTTTTAAGATCAATCTGATCTGAGATCTACTTCCTAAGTACATTTTTGTGTTTGCAATAAATTCCATATGTAAATATGTATTTCATCTCGCATTTTCTAAAAAGGGTATTTCAAAATTCACAAAAACGAACAACTACAAAATAATGCATATTTTTTTAGTTTCTTGAAGTAAATTATTTTATGTATTATCGATCACAAAATCAATTAAATCTTCTTCTGGCAATTTGTGTGCTTTTGCTGCAAATATTTAAATTCTTTTATTTATTTCATTATTTTTGTATTTTTAATATTGTATTCCGAATAAAATAGTACATTTCCTTATATTTATGTTTTATATATTTTATTTTTTGTATATATGCATATATGTATATATTTATTGCGATCTGTCCAAGTGGGACAAAAACGAATGATTTTACAAAATTTCATTTATACAATTTGAAGGAGTTTGAGAACCAGTCGCTTGTCCCGACTCATGCCGAGAAATGTGTCGGCTTCTCAACTTGACAATCTCCTCCATGACCGTAGGGATCTTCCATCCTGGCTTCGTGATTCTTTTTTATAATAATAGCTTATTTTTTAGGCTTAGCTTGGATTTTTGGTCTCATTAGCCAGTTAATATTACAGGATTTATTGTTGAGCTGCTTCGTTTCAGCTTTGAAATGAAGTCTCTCGTCAAGCACCAGTCCAAGGTATTTTGTTGTAATATAATCCAATGCTGTGTACTGAAATCAGAAGAATTCCTTTTCGTTCAACAATATCAGGATCCGATAGAAACAAAGTTTCCAATTACGGATGTATGGTATACGAGAACTTATATTCAAAATTCGAGTTCTGTAGCTCCTATAGTTAATGAGATCGGCGGGCTTACACAGATAAACAAACTAAATCGTATTGGCTGAATTGATTTACTTACTTGAAATATGTTTTCTTTTACCTGTTCTATGCTTTTACAGAACATCATTATAAATAAGGGGTAATTGAATGTTTGTGTGGGAGCTATAGGATATAGTAATCCAATGTCGATTATTTCTTGGCGAAATGTGAGGAGCTTAATAAGACGCAGTGATACTAATAGAGAATATATATGCCTTACAGGGTCGGGCATGCCTACAACAATATTGTTTAGGTTCATATAATTAAATTTAATACGTGCGCTGCAGATTGCGCAGACACACAGTGTTCCAAAAAGAACACCCTATACACATGTAAGTGTTCGAGTATGAGCGTGTGACGCTGACCAGCTGATGGCTGACCCATGCAGGCCAGCCTTGTTCATCGCGGTACCTGCCGCTGAAGTTGGATTCGCAACTACCGTTATTTGCTGGCCACGGGTTGCCGCCACGGTCACCGCGATCCAGCTGCCTTCATCGACGGTCGCCGCAACCCAGCCGCTGCTGTGAGGCCGCGATCCAGCTGCCTTCATCGACAGGCCCCGATCCAGCTGCCTTCATCGACAGGCCCCGATCCAGCTGCAGTTTACATGTATAAGCATTTTAGTATAAATAAAGAGCCTGCTCGTCAACTCCGCAAGTTTGATTTCTACCATCGCACTTACAGTGCGCATCGAAGGATCTCATTCTCCGTAGTCCACCTAGTTACAAGTGCTAGTTGCGACGCCTTTAGTAGTCAGTTTATGGGCTGAATACCCCCTTGGAACACACAAACAAATATAGATAAAGAAGAACTTAATAATTATGAATGAAAGAACAAACCCCTTATCTTATCAACAAGTACGCAATGATAATAGTATTATCATGGCTATTTTAGCCTGGAAATTGCAATCTTGTTTACGAAATATAGTATATCAGCGAGGAGACAGCTTCAAGAGCCTCCTCTTATCAAGCTAATTATCGTAATCGTATTAACTTGGCTTCAATAATAACAGTCAAATATGTAAGAATTTGATTGTTATTTAGGAATTTGTTAAATAATCGCATATCTGATAAGAAATGAATTTTAAACAGTTTGAAATATTTGGCTGACCTACATTATGGGAATACACAAAAAATAATTTTCCGTTCGAATTTTCGATTAACTTCTATATGTACATACATATATGTATATGCACCTAAAGGAAACACAGACAGAATCTTATTGTGTTGTTGAATCATTAAACAAGAAACGGTTCTATAGGCACACCATAGATTACATACCTTTCTGAACCGTAGTCAAATTATCGACCTTTCTGAACCGTAGTCAAATTCTCGACATTACATTTTTACTATAAATTTCCAAACTTACCGATTATTCAATTGAAAGCTTAGTCAAAAAAATAAGTTTAAATGCATGTTAGGTAAGTTTTGTTAGGAAAACTTGGTAAAAAAAAAATACTAGAACTCATTTTACCACCATTATTTGATACATATTAGTCCAATATCGATAATTTGCTGGAATCATATTAGAACGCATATTGGGTAAGTTTGGATTGCAAATCGTGTTAGCCAAACAAGTTTTTTTTTATGTCAGAACACATCTTTCGACCGATCGGTTCCGATGGCAGCCAAGTGATAAAGTGATCTGATCCGACGGTGGTTTTAAATCGAGTTAATGGCAATTTGGGTTTCTATTGCGATTGGTCAGCGTAATAGGAGGCAATGAGGATCCTATCTGGCGGTAGTCAAGCTTGCGAACTTTGAAGAATTAAATGTAAATAAATAAAATAAACTAATAGACTCTTAACTTGGCATAAAGTTGTCCACATAATTGTTAGTAATTTGTAATAAAATCCAGTACGCAGGTGGCGGCGTATAATTAATTGTATGTATGTATATTTTAATGCAATCATTTGTTTGTTTTTAATAATTTTTAAAATGTTTTTCATGTTCTCTTGCATGCACTTGTTTTTTGTCTGCTTTTTTTGGTTGTTTTTTTTTTTTTTTGTTTTTTTTTATAATGTTTTCGTTTAAAACTATTCTTGTAAAATTGTTAAATATGTATTTCGTTTTTTGTTTAGCAAAAATGCTATATTTACGCAAAAACATTCTAAAATGCATTTGTTTATATCATTTGACTATATGTGACTTATTAACATTTAAACGATCAAAATTGAGGCTCAATCGGTCTGAGGATCAAACAGGCTAAAAGGAAAACAAAGAAAAACGCAAACGGTTCAACGTAATGAAATGAAAACACTAAACAAGTTTCAACTATTTACTCACGATTTGTTTTTATTTTGCTTACATTTAAAAAAAGGTTTTACGCATTAATTTGTTGTTTGTTTGTTTTGCTTTGCAGCATCATTATCATGCTCAACTTACTCAATGATCTTAGTAATCGTAATTACATAATTAAATTTAAATAAGATCAGCTGAAGTTTTTATTTCTTTATATATATATTGTTTTTTTTTTGTTTCTTTTTTGTTTATGATTTTGTTGTTTTGCTTTCTCTATTCTCACGAGTTTTTTTTTACGCTTCTAGGTAAACGCAATGACAAAAAAACGGTGCGCTAAATGTTTATAATTAAAAGAATTTTTTGCACACTGCTGCGCTCTTTATACATGATGCTGGCGCGAAGGAGGGGCGTGGCGAGGGAGCTGGAGCTGGAGGAGTGTAGCTGAATGAAGAGACGCTAAGCGATTTAATAATAGGAGCTTGGAGACTTAACTGGGAGGTGGGTGGTGGGGAGCTTCAAGGGGCAAATGCCAGAAAATTCAATTGGTTGCACGTATTTTTGCATAATTTTTTATAGTTTTTTTTTTGCTTTAGTTTTAGTTTTAGTTCCTTTGCTTTCTCATAATAAAGGAACGAAAATCTTAAAAAAAAAATAATAAACAATAAAACATTTATAAAAAAGCATATTTTTTTACATGCATTTTCCGAACAAGTATCTCAGTTTCAACATACTTCATTTTGCTTCCTTTTCACTTATGCTTACGGCCTGCTTACACATGATCATCTCTCATTGAGTTTGTTATTGTTATGGATTTATGTGTGTGCCCGAGTGTGAGGGTGTGTATATATGGTGTTTATGTGTATGTGCGCGATTCTGTTTTGGATGAGTGTCTGCTCTGGGTATGT
This sequence comes from Drosophila nr. medialis 2 BK-2023a, assembly GCA_035044325.1. NCBI lineage: Eukaryota > Metazoa > Arthropoda > Insecta > Diptera > Drosophilidae > Drosophila > Drosophila nr. medialis 2 BK-2023a. Next base: position 557,290 of record JAWNMH010000410.1, on the reverse strand, counting down.
AGTATGAATATTGTATGCTATTGATTTTTTTTTTTTTTTTGTTATTGTGGTGATGGATTGGTTTCCTCTTAGATAGCCGCCGACGCATCCGCACGACAACAGCGCAGCATTCAAATCAGCTCTTTGTCTTCTAAGTACTTGTATTCAAAAGTGAAGCCCTCCTTCTTGCGCTGACTCCATTTCTCATAATCAAAGTAGATGTACGTACCCTGAAGAAGACATTGAACATTGTTTAAATCAAAATTATATTAGATTAAAACTAAAAGGTAAGGCCCTAGATTTTCCACAGTTCTTCCAAATCTATAATTTGATTCACTGCTGCTGATAAGAAAATCATATTGCGTCTTTATAAAAAGATAAGGTAAAATGTATGACAATAGCACAGAAAAATGTTTGTTGAACATAAGAAAATATTTACAATAATTATACAAAAAAAAACTTCTTAACAAGTGTGAAGAGATACATTTCAGAAAAATTGTAGTTCCAGTTACTCATTGCGATAAAATCAATAAGATATGATTTACAATAATTATAAAACAAACATTCTATTATCCAGTGTGGAGAGGTAGGTGACAATTTTTAGAAGAAATATGCTTAAGACAATCTTTAGTTGCATTGTACAGCTAGAAACATTCAGTGGCATCTTAGTCAAGACTTTGTAAAGTGATCATTTATTTATTTTTCTTCACAATTTATTACATTGCAGTGATCAGTTATGAAAATGAAGAGGAATATCTTCCCTTGATTTATTCATGCTGCAGCATTGTGAAGTACCGCCACGTTTACCTAAGCATCACATTTACCTATGCATCACTCTGGACACGAGACTTTCAAAATCTACGTCAACCTAAATCCAAAATCAGAAAAACGAAGTAAGCTCACAACTCAACCAACTCTCATTGCGAAATAAAGTTTGCATTTATATAGGTCTGCACTAATGGTATATGTTTAATAGTATCTCTATTGAGGCGACAAATTCCTCGACAAGCTTGCCTAAAAATGCTAACATATATTTGTTGTTCTTAAAGAATTCGCTGCTCCGACCATGACCAACTCTAATAATTTCTAATATTTTTTTCGAAATTTTCAACGACACAAATCCATTTGGTTTCAATAAACTATAACAAATTTTGAATGCTAAGCCTACCAATATCAAGCCCCTCAACTTGTTGGTCAGAGCATTAAAAAGAATTAACTGAATTGAAGAATTAATTAATATCAACTATCAAACATTTCATTAATAAGTGAACTAATCATTAATAATGAGTTAAGCTATGAGAGAAAATGATTTTCGGTTTGCCTCACCTGTTCGTAATCATCGTTGATGATCTTCGGCTCCTCGTGCCTTTGAAACCACATCATATACTTGGTGTGGAAGCGCCAGCTCTGCTTTTTTAACGCTTTGGCAGCGAGATATTGCGCCTTGGAGCCCTCCATGTAGTAGAACACAAAGAAGAGCGTCTCCGTTGATAGTCGCTGATAGAATTCAACGGTATCGTAGATGGGCAGCTGTGCCTTGAATTTTGTTTGGGGAGAGAGAATTGTTAAGCTATAGCCATCTAGGATAGCAACATCAAGCAATGTACCTGACTCACCTGGGGATAGTGCGCTGGCGTCTGCACTGGTGAGCGATGAAAATATGTTTGCAGCTTCTCCGTATCAATGGGCTGTGGCAGGTGATAATATGCGGCTTCCATCATTTGGAATTGCAGTTGATGCTCCTTTTGCAGTGGCGTCGGACCCAGCGGTGTTACGCCCAGCAGCGGTGGTATGTGCGCCTCTGTCGTTGCCATTTGCTGCTGCTGCTGCTGCTGTTGTTGCTGCTGCGGTGTATGCGTTTTAGCATTGGGTGTAACAACGACAACACCGCTGCCACTCGTTGGCTGACCGGCAGCATTTGCCAGATTCATGAGTCCACTGCCAGCTGTGGGACCATTGCTAGTGGCAGATACGATTGTTCCAATCGCTGCAACTGCTGCTGCTGCCGCTGCTGCATTTTGTTGCTGCTGCTGTTGCGCTGCTGCAACCGTCGCTTGCTGTTGAAGTTGCTGTTGTTGTTGCTGGTTGGCAGTTGTTTCGGTGCTGAAATGCTGTTGCAGTAACGATTGCTGCGCCGCCGCTTGCTGCTGCGCCGCCTGTTGTTGCTGCTGCTGCTGCTGCTGTTGTTGTTGCTGCTGCTGTTGCTGTTGTTGCTGTCTCGTGTCAATGTTACTTGCCTGCTGCTGATTTAGGGAATTGGGCTCGATCACTGATCGGTTAATTGCTTCCTGTGCTATGGTTTTCAATGAAATCGCATCGACAGCATTGCTGTTGTTGTTGCTGCTGCTATTGCTGCTGCCGCTGCTGCTGCTACTGAGTGAGACGGGCAGGCCTGCAAAAAGGGCAAAAATAAATAAATAAATAAGTGCAAAGATCACCCAGCAAGTGATTACAAACAAACAACAAAAACGTATTAAATAAATATAATATAATAGAATCAATTAAATTAATTAATTCTTCGCCTTTGAAGTAAATATTTCTTGCTATGTTTTAAGCAATTATATTCTGTGTACCGCAAATATTATTTATACAAATAACAAAAGTTGGAAACCGAGGAAATGTACACAAAGTTATATGCAAACAAAATACATTCATATTCCTCTCCCTTTGTACTAAAAACATAAAAAAAACCTTATAATTGATGAGTTTGTAGAAAAAAAAAAATATTGTGTGTTTAGCAAAAGCCTTTAAGCTTTTGATATATGATATTGTTACTTTTTAATCGATCTCTGCATATTTCTGTTTCATTTTTGTTGAACCTGAGACATTGGAATCTGATCTTAAGCGCAGAACAAACAAATTTTTGCGCAAATAACTTTGAAACGAATAACGGCAACTCAAATATCGATTAATTGTTTGTCCACCAATAATTGTGATATTTCTTGTATACAAATATTTAGGTAACCTGCTAAGCAATAACAATTATTTGATTACAAATGATGATTAAATCGAAAATATATTCGACAGGAAAACAAAAAGGAGGGATATTATATAGGTATCCGATCCGACCAAATCTGACATTTGCAAGGAATAAATAACAAATTTCATCAATATGCATAGATGGAAAATTATGAAAAGAGCTCGAATAGAAACAGACATGTATCGACTGGACAAGTTAAGCTTATCAATATTAATATTACCGTTTTGCAAATGTGAGGAATTCGTTTGAAGATTGGATAATTGCGCCGCCTGTTGTTGTTGCTGCTGCTGCTGTTGTTGTTGTTGTTGGGCCTGTGTACTGGCGCTGACAATGGCAGCCACCGTTGGCGCTGTTGGCTGCTGTTGCTGCAGCACAGGTCCGTTTTCCAGTAGTGCTAACGGACGAGAATACAATTTGAGTATATCAAATTAGTGTTATCAAGTGAGACCCTTACATGTGTTGTGTTTAGCCACCGCTGCAAATGCAATTGTTGGTGTCGCTTGAATCACAGATTGGCCTTGAATGTTGCTGCTGCTGTTGTTGCTCGCCGAAGCGACGGCTGCTGCTGCCGCTGCTGCTGTTGCTGCTGTACCGGCGGAGACTGCAACGCTAACTGCATTCAGGCCAGGCGTTGGGGCATGTGGCTGCACGGCAGGATTGTGACCAATTGCAGCGACAATGCTGCTGCTACTACTGCTGCTACTGCTGTTATTGTTGTTGCTGTTATTCTGCGTCCCGCTCGATGCCAAAATGGAAGCGACCGTCGGAAGTTGTTGCTGGTTTTTGCTGGGCGTTGAGCTGATAATCTTATTGACTTGCGCTGCTAAAGAAAATACAAATTGGTTACAATTACGCATCCAATTAGATAAACATATATTCAATTTGAATACTCACTATCACTACCCGCTGGCGCTTTCGCTGTGGCACGCACTGGCGTCGGCTTGATCGGCTGTTGAGGTTGCTGCTGCAATTGCAAAAATATTCAAATTAGTGGGGTCTAATAAATAATGCTAAACCATTAAACACCCTATAGAAATGCAAGGACCGAGACAAGCACACAATAATAACTACTTATTCGCAAATTGTCCCCAATAAGAAAAATAATGATGATTAGCGTAAGTCTCTCAAACAGACAGAAGGAACAAGAATACATACCAATATACTTTATGATGTCGGAAATACTGTCTTCTGTCTGTTAGTCACAATTACACAAATATATAGTATCCTAATTTCAAACAATGCTAAAAACGTTAAAGCCAACTTATCATTCTTCGTTTATATACAAATTAAAACAAATGAAAACTGGACAAAAGAACATATAAACTACTAAAAAATATTTAACATTTTGGAAGATTTAACTGTTTGAGCGACACAGCATCACAGTTAATATATATAAAATATGTACAAGTATTTAAGTATTCGAAATAAAAAATCAAAACTGGGTTGAATATATAAAATACTAACCAAATAACCCAATTCAACTCAAAAATTGAAAAAAAATAACACATATTCAATACGAATTCTAATTTTTGGTAGTTTTACACCTCAATTAAATGTGAGCAACAGTTTCACGTTATCAGCAATTGTAATCAGATATAAGTTTTAACAAACACAATGTATTACTGAGCTTAAATTGGTTTTGGGACTTGTGCTGCAGTTAGTAGTATTTAGGAGTATTACCTTGGCTTTGCTGCTGTTGGCACTGCTTTCACTGCTTTTGTTGCGCTTCTCGCCACCTGTTGTCGCCTCGGTGGACGTTGTCGCTGAGGATGAAGTTGCGCTGGTATCGCTCGCATAGCCCACATTATTGCCATTTGATTGCTGTGCCGCAGCGGCGGCGGCGGCTGCTGCTGCAGCCGCTACTGCCTGCAAGTGCTGGAATTGGGCTGCGCTGGCCGCGCTGGTGCCGCCACTGGCAGCACTGCTGCTGCCGCCCGGCGTCGCCGCCTGCTGTTGTGTGTTGGATGAGGAGGAGGAGCTGGGCAATACCTGCTGCACTGTAACTGGCGATTGGGATGGACTGCCGCCGGATGTGACGCTGCTGGGCGAGCCGCTAGTTTCGTTGCTATTGTTGCTGTCCGTTGTTGCCGTGCCGCTCAATTCGACTTCATCGAGCCCGATAATGTCGTCATAGATGAACTCGTTCTCCTCAAAGTCCGGCTCTTGCGATGAATCAATATAATATTCGACATCGTCCTTGATTTTGTTAACCTGTTCCGCTTCGACGCCATCGTTGTCAAGCAGTCGCAGCAGCGTTTCCAATTTGGTTATATGGAATTTATGACGATCCAGTTTGCTACGCAAATCATCCATGCGCTCCTGTTTATCGCGATCGAGACGTTTCTTTTTGCCCGCCAACAGCGATTCAATTTCGCTCTCGTACTGATCTATTTGAATTTGCAGTGTACTAATTGAACTGGTTAACCAATTGCGCGCATGATCTTTGATCCGTTGCGCTGGATCCAGTTTTTGTGCGGCGCCCAAACCCTCCTTGGAATAAGCTTTTGTTTTTGTCTCGCGTTCCACCACCTTAAAGCGTTCCATTTGCTAAATGAAATGTTAAAAATGAATACTATTAATATGGTGATTGCGCTTAGAAACTTTTTACGGATAATTAGTCAATCAATATTTCCTGCAAATTTGTAGATATTAATTAAAAGTGGAATCGAAATAAAAATAAAAAGCACATATAACCATTCGATTGCTGATAGCAAAATAAAAACCATATTGGCAATCAAGGCCATAATAATAATAGCATGCCCTGATTGCCAATGTAGGATATATTTCGAAAGATATAAATCCTATACGTAAAAAATGGACGAAAGAAAATGGAGCAAAGTTATAAAAAAGAATCCATATCAATTTGCAACCCAAATATTTTGGAAAACAATCCCCATACAGCTGGGAGCCAACAACCTTACCGTTTCAATAAGCCTTCGATTCTCCAGCAGGGCGCTTTTATCTTTGATCTCGGCAGATGCGATCCATGATTTGATTTGATCTCGTAACCGTTGCAGCTTTTTAATTTCCTTTTTGAGATCTGCCTCATATTTCTCCTGCAGGTGCTTTTGCTGGAAATGTAAACAAATTGCGAAATATTATCATAAAATTCAAAGTCAAACATCTGGTTACGATGGATTTACCTTCTGGTTAGTGTTTGTTGCATTGTGTACCTTTTTCCAAATATCCTCAAACGTTTCCACGCCCTCGCCTACTTTTTTTAAACATCGGTCAATTTCGCCTATCGGGAGAATAATTGATATTCAGTATATAAGCACACACAAACATATATATACATATTTGGATATGAATATGTATATGAAGGAATAATGCTTACCTTGCAATTTTCTCGTCGCAGCCATGGCTATGTATGCTCTTGTGGTTTCTGCTGGCGCAAATAGTCAGACATAGTCCGCTGCAAGCTGTCGCGGTTTTTTTGTTTTTTTGTTTTGATTATATCACCTGCACAGGCAACACACAATCGCCACTGCTGGTCCGGGCACAAGCCAGAAGTCGTCAATGGCGTCTGCAAAACATAAAATGGATCAATGTTAAATATGCATTAATTGCGCGCACACACAACAAAAACACAAACACACACACAAAACGCGCGCATTGCATCGCAGCCTTTACGTTTGCCGGGGCATCATTGCAGCTATTTTGTTGCCGACTGTTGTTATTGTTTTTGTTTTATTTACCTTAGATCCTAGTAGATTCGCTGTAACACAAATGCAGAAACACTCTCTGCGCCTGAATCTTCTTCTCTGCCTCTTTTGATTTTGCTTGCTCTGATGTATGGCCTGTGTGTCTGTGTTTGTGTGCGTGTGTTTGCGTGTGTGTGTGTTGTGTGTGTGATACCTTCGGGCCGTCGGAGAGTTCGATTTTTTTCTTGGCTAAGCCTTTTTGGGCAAACGCAACGTGGCAGCTTTGCTGGGGTTTCTTTTATATTGGTGAGTAGAGCATTAAATGTATGTGCTTGGTCTTAAATATATAGATTTATGCAATTTATACATTTAAATAAATACGCTTAAAGATTTTTCGCTTGCTTTTTGTTCGCTTCTTCTTCTTCGCACATTCCAAGATGGCGTCTGTCTAAAAAGCTATCGAATATAAACGATTGCACCACAACAATTTCGATAGTTGCACACGACCCTGGTTAATCATAGCATAACATAACAGTCAGCTGTCCGTCAGTTTTAAATTACATTTGAAATTTACACTCCGTTCGTTATAATTTATTTTGATAACTTTTCATTTTATTTGCGCTCTGTGCATTTTTGCAAGGGGAAAGGGAGAAAAATATAAGAATGCACATTTAGATTGAGTAACTCTTAAATTCGTTTCTACATTAAAGCGGCAGCGGACGCCATGCAATCGCTTGCAATAAATTTTATGTTTAATAATTATTTTTATAGTTTCTTCAATTTTCTCCGAATATTATGCTGCAAATAGTTAGTTTTTCTTTGTGTTTTTAGTTGTAGTTTTGGTTAGTTGTGCTGCCTATCACATACGTTTGAAGCGTTATCCTGTCCTAGCGAGAGCGCTGTTAGCCTCAAAACTAAAATCTAATCATACTTCAAATTGGCTCCTTGCTGATGATGTTGTTGTTGTTGCCGCTGCTCTGTGGAATCGGAATCGATAACATCGCTATCGGTCAGCTGATAGGCAGGAACTGTCATACAGTTCCTGATAAAACTACACACGCACTGCACGTATTGTGCAGGATATTTGGTATAGATTTTGACATGCTCCGCATCTTCAAAACAAACCGACGACACATCGATGCCCTGATCTCGTCGCAATCGTATAAATTTCTCCACATCCCTATAGGGTATAACCACATCGCCTTTGGAGTAGAGAAATAGCTGCGGATATTTGTTCGTCTCATTCTTTAGCTCACAAAATGGACTTGCAGGCAATGGCGTTGACTTGACAAACAAATTTTTAAAGGCCACAAATGTTTCCTGCACAAGTAGCACAAAAATAAAAAATAAAATTAAGTAAGCGCAATTTACATTTACATTCAGTTATGCAACTTACCTCCACAAACCACATAATGCTCAGGGTCAGTGTAATGGCAAATGCCGTTATGCAATTGCAGCGCTTCTCTTTGCCATAAATGGCGGTTATGGCACGATATAAGCCAAGCATCCGACGCTCGCCGGGCGCCGAATCAAAAATAACGCCCCGCACTTGCAATGGGGACTTATGTTTCCTAACCGCCATATTGATGTGCTGATAGAGATAGGCGCCTCCATTGGAGAATATGTGAAAGATCAACGGATGCGCATCAAAGTTCATGTCCTGAATCAGCTTCAGTATCTTCTCACCAATAGGTATCATTTCGCTGCGCTTCCAGAAGAGCGTATCCACTGGCGCCGTATACCGAACAGTTATCAGGCTGTAAGCAAAAAATTATAGCATCACAATTAGTATTTGTAAATTTTTTTTAATCCCGCTGAACAATCTAAAATGACAACCAGAAACTTTAAGTGTAATTATTAATTTTAAGCGATTTTAAGTAATAATTTTCAATTCACCAAATTTTTTTGAATTTGGAAAGTAACCAAGTTTTCTTTTGTTAATTGCTGGGAAATATAAATGTTTAAGAAACAAAAGGAATGTATGAAATATTGTAATAATTAAATTTCTGTAATTTATAATTTAATTTTCCTAAAACACTAAGGCCAGATAAAAAATATTTTAATTCTTATAACTATAAATACGTGGCATGGAAAAGATTTTGTTCCGTTTTCTGATATTGTGAATCAATCTACAAAATGTAATGTGCAAAAAATAGAAATAGAAAACTAAACAAGATTCAGTTAAAAATTGAGAATGTATATCTGTTGTAATTTTTAATTTCCACGCTTTTTATTTAAAAATATGTACAAATATGAGTTACAAAAATAATTATTCGCAAATTGGAAAATGAGCTTAAGGTCGAAATATTAAAATAGTGCAATGTAATTAATTAATTTACTCACCCTCTCTCCTCGTAGATATTGGAATACTTCATCAGGTAACGATCCTGGCAGCCGGCCCAGCCCAGTAGCATCACAATCGGGACATTGTTTTGCTCCTCATTGCCACTGATTAGCACAAAATCATTGTCAGCCGTCGGCTTTGGAAACTTAATGAAATATTCGAGAGCATCTTCGGTCTCCTGCAGATTCTGTTTCTTCTGCAGCTGCTGCGGTTGTTGCTGGTGGCGCCTCGATTTGCTCGATTGATGCTCTTGCTGCTGTCCGCTGCTGCTGCCGCTGCCCCCAATGCCGGTTGATCCGCCATAGGGCTGATACTCGCTTGGAATATTATTCGCTGTCAGGCCATATGAGTGTTGTGATGACGACGATGGCGACGACGACATTTTAGCATTGACAATATTTTTGGGTTTCTGAAACTTACTTTTTGGATACTTGGAATTTTTTTTGTGCTATTCTTACACTCTGCGCGTAGTTGACAACGACTAATTTGCCTGGTTACGCAAAAGCCTACTGCTTAACAGGATGTATATGACCTGCAGCCTGGGTTGGCCAGCTGCTGTCCAAAAACGTTGACTGAATATTGATTTTGCAGGCGGAAATATATAAACGTGTGTTAATTATAAAAATGTTGTCGCTTTTGCTTCTTCTGTCGCAGGATATTTTTTTTTTTTTTACAAACTCATTGATTTTTCGGCCAAACAGCTTGACCTTCTGGGCCCGAAAAAAATGTTTCTGCCACTGCTGTTCACTGCTGCTTCCTGCTGCAGTAACATGCCGCATTCCAATGCGGCGACATCAAAGTTCCAGTGCGCTGCTGTTGATTATAGTAATGTGTTTTTGAGTTGGACATGCGCAATGCTCAGCCAGGAATCGCGTTAGTGGCGACCGATTACTTTTGATCGTGAATGTTATTATTGCATAAATTAAAAAAAAACAAAAACCTTTTTTGTATTTTTATTTGTTGTATGTTTATTTTAGAGACTGCAGCATCTTTATATATTGCAAACTAGGTACACACATTTAAATTAAAATGTTTCCATTCCAAAACCTACACAACATTTTTTAAAATTCGCGCTTGCAACTTTAAAGCTGTAATGATAAAAGTGCGACATATCGAAATCAACAACTGAAAAATACTACAAACTGCACTTATCGATAATCAATTTTTCTTTAAATATCGTTATTCAAATGATTAATTTGAGTTGTGACCGAACAGTTTTATTTTAATAATTCCTGACTAGCATTTACTGCTGAGAAATCAAAAGACATGTTTTATCTCTATTGAAAATTTAAAACATTTTCAAACATCTACAACAATAAATTTAATCCAAAAGTCATATCTTAAGGAAAGAAAAACACATTTTCGAAAAGCAAATTTATTTTTGTAATGATAAATGCGCTAATCAAATCCGATAAGAAAACATATTTCAATTACTTTCGTTTTTCAATTTGGCAATTTTGGTTTTTCATTTTTAGTACATGTAAAATAAGATTTGGTAATGTAATTAAACTAAATTTGACTAAGTTATTACATTTTGTGCGTTACAGCTCCTTACGCGTCTCTTGAAGAACCGCATCTGAATTGCTGACTCCTTTCAATGCTACTGCAAACAAAATATATAGAAAATTGCTTAAATGGCTTTTTTTTTAAACACAAAAAATACACAATGAAAATACTGCCGATAAATGGTCTTTTTTGAATTATTCACAGAATAAAATGAACACTCTGTCAAAAATGATGATCGCTGCTTATAATGACTTCATAATCAAATCCTCAAGCTGCTTTGTGTCAATTTCAGGCTTTTGGGCGACCTGCGCCGTTGAGTTCAACCAGTACTCTGAGGCGGCTATATAGATAGCCACCGCTCCACCGACAATATACGCAATGTGCGTGGAGCTCTGAAATATGACACAGGTGGCGACGCACATGCCAAAGTAGGTTAGCAATCGAGTGATGTTCACATATGAATCGCGCTGCTGCGACGACAGATCTTTTGGTGGGCGATTGCATCAATCAAGTGGGCAAGAAATTGAAGAGTGGTTTAAGCAGCAGCTTTTGACTAGTCGTGCATATCTCATATTCACCTTGACATTTGCCATCCTGAAGCTTGTAGCCATCGGCACACTTTTTGCACATATCCGGACCATCGCCATCGCAGCCGTCACAGGAACGATCGCATTCCAGGCAGGAGAAGGAGCCCTCGTTGTTAACGCAGAATTGTTGCGGTCGGCAGGTGCGTTGCTGATCCAAGCACTCGTTGATGTCAACACAACCACTTTCCGTATCCATGCGCCAGCCATCTTTGCACTTCCGACAACTCTTCGGACCAGCACCATTGCAGCCACCGTCGCCACAGGCGGCATGACAGGATGTGCACAGCAGTTTTGTGGCATCGCGAAACGTTTCATAATGCTGCTCATCACATTCGTTGCAGTTAGTACCGGCGTAGCCACTATCACACAGACACTGGCCATTACCCTTGCGCGTGCCGCTGCCCTTGCATTTGCCTTAAAAAACACAAATAACATGTGATAAATTAAATAAAATATATATTTAAATATTAAATATATATTTATATTTTTATTTAATTTCTTACTCATACCGTTATTATTGCAGTCCGTGCACGATTGGCATGTTGGTCCATATGTGTTTGGAGGACAGCAAACGTTGAGTTGCTGGATGCACAGCCAGGCATGCAAATCGGGCTCGTCGTCCTGCTTGTGTGTAAACCAGTCTTCAATCAGCGACTCGTGATCATTGCTCAAGCTGTGGCAGTGATCCTGCCCTCGCTTAACTTCAGTGCACAGCTGTTCCTGGATTTCGACGAAACGCACCTCACTAGTTTTGTACGCACGCATTTTCTCCTGTTCCCAGGCGGCGTCCCCGCCGGCATGTTTGCCTCGTTTTGTTTTCCCAAGTCCCAAATTGAATGATTCCACGAGTACGGTGCATGCTTTGCAGGGTGGCAATTTTGTAGACTTATCCTTTTGCTTTTGGGGATCATCAACAGCACTTGCAACTGTTACAATTGACAGCACAAAACATAATTTTTTTAAAAGCATGTTATTTGGTTTTGTACGTTTAGGTTTACGTGGTGTTTGGGGATGATTTGTCCAAAACTTACAGCAAACACATACAGCTGTGGGCAATCCAGAGAGCTTAACATTTAGCGAAATGTTATTAACAGCGCGCACTTATTTGATTCTGTAAATTTGGCAGTTGCGCGATTTGCATAAAATCTAAAAATTCATATGGGTAATGTATTTTTATGCATACTGGTCTCAGCAATATTTTACTGTTAAAATACTATTTTTCATCTGTTAAAATAATAATTAAACAGTGATAAAATTGTATATCAGCTGTTGAAGAAAGCATGCTGTGGAAACACTGAACATGCCTTCGATAAACGTGACTCGATAATAGCAGAACGATACAAAACAGCTGCTAGAAACGTTCTAAGTAATTTTTTTTTTGACGGTTCTGATATAAAAAAAAAGGCATTTTATTTAAAACAAAAATCAAAAACAGGACAGACGAAATCACGTTTTTCTAATTTAAAAAATTTCAAAACGAATAAACGAATAATATAATTGGTACCCGGTGTTAATAACATTTCGATAAAATGTTAAGTTAACAGGGAATGAGACATGAAAATTAATGGCGGGAGTTGTATGGCGTGGGCCAATCTCTCAATAACCGGTACCAATTCTTGTGTGGCGAAGCGCGCAAATAATTAATTGATTGTAAAAAAATTGCGGTACTTGGATTATTTATATAGGAAAGCATAGCAAAATGAATAGCACTGCGCCGCCACACGATGTCTTACAGACAGCGGGAAATATGCTCGAGAGCCACGACTTTCGAGACAGACAAAAGCCGGAACTTTTAGAGGTAAGTTGCAACTCGTAAATCGCGTTTTCTTTCGTATATCACAAATTGAAGATACTTCTGTAGTTAACCGGCATCAGTCAGCATGGGAGGGCAACAATGAGCGGCCTTAACGATTACGACTACCAGTCGCTGACACAACTGACCTCCTGTGACACACATAACCTACAACAACTACGAACGCTCACAATATCCGGAATACCCAGTGAGGTCCTGGAGCACTTTAAGCGTAAGTAAATTAACCTCCACCACAGTGTGTTACAATAATAATTAAATATCTGTCATCTTTTACAGATATTAAATGCCATTTCTCTATGGGTCTGTTTCCAGAAATTGGACGCGCCTGGCTGTCAGTTGATTCCGATTTATATATATGGACATACGAGCATGCCCGAGACGTTGCTTACTACGATGGCTTGAGTCATGTAATTGTAAGCGTTGGCCTGGTCAAACCAAGGCCAGGCGTCTTCGTCGATACCGTCAAGCATCTGCTATTTCTGTCCACACCCATTGAAGTGATTGTTTTGGGCGTAACATTTGGCGATCAGATTGATCCCAGGGATCTATCATCGAGTGCCAATGGAATACAGATGATGAGGAAACCTCTATTCGTACTTGGCACAGATAATGGCCCCATTCAAGTCATTCAGGGCACCGACGATGGACGCATTTTCTTGGGCGGTCGCGATGGTTGTCTATACGAATTCGATTATCATTCGGAGTCGAGCTGGTTTGGCAAACGATGTAAAAAGATAAACCATTCGCAAGGACTCGCTTCCTATATAGTGCCAAGTTTTTTGAAAGTATTTTCGGTAAGCGTCTCGAAAATTTCATAAAAGATACGATGTAAATGCTATTTTTTCAATAGGAAGTGGATCCTATTGCGAAAATTGTTATTGACAATAGTCGGAAACTGCTTTATGTGCTGACCGAGAAGAGATCAATCGAAGCTTGGTACATTGGCGCCAACCCCTCCGATGTGCGACGGTTGGGCAAGATTACGCAGAATGATATTGCCGTTCAAGCAATCAGCCTGATCAAGTAATTATGCGATCAGATTACTTTTAGATCCAATTAGCCTTAGTTTTGATTTATGTTTTTATTGTAGGACTGTGCATCCATCAATTTTTAAGAGCGTGGAAGCCATATGTCCACTGAAAACGGATGATTCCCAGGTTTTACACCTCGTCGCTGTGACGCATTGTGGCGTGCGCCTTTATTTCTCTACGGCGAGATTAAATGTACAACAGCAGCAGCTTAATTGTACGTCAGACAACTTTGGCGTTAGTCAGCCAAATGCGGCACTGCCAATGATGCAAACGCCTGCGGAAACAGCAAGAGGTATCTTTCTGCTGCATGTGAGACTGCCGCCTGGTTATACGCCAAATGCCACCACCAATAAACCGAAGGAGGTGCATTATGCATACCACATTGATAGCACTATGCTGATGGTCACCAAACAGCAACAGGAACAGGATTTACTCTGGTCAATTAGCTCGGCGCCCTTTACAAACTTTCCATACCTCGTCGAATCGACAGCCCTGGAGGGTCTCAATGGCGTCGTTTGGAGCATGGCGGAAGTGAATGATCCCATTGTACCCCAGACCACATCAATGGTATACAATGCACGTACTCCGCGCAAAATTGTGCTGCTCACCAATCACGGCACGCAGATTGTCGAGCTGCTCAAGTCGGCCCAAATACTGCAGCAGGTGCTGCTGTCGTGCAAGGGTCCTCATCATGCGGCCGTAAAAATGTTCTTTCAAACACAAACGGAGCGCGAGGCTTGTGTCACCGCCCTGCTCCTGGCCACCTCGGATGAGTTTCTTGGCAGCGAAATTGCCTTGTGGGCCACCCAAGCATTCATGCTGTACGGCGGCGAGCCGTGCTATCAACATTTTATGAATACCAGCAATCGTAGCCTGCACAGCACAGGCATAGGCCCAGGCGTGCTGTCTGGGCGAGACCGAATGACGCCCATGCACATGTCCGCACCCATGCCAAATACACCCAATATGAGCTCGATAAGTGCGTCATACAATCAGCCAATAAGTCCAAGTATGTTTGTATTCCTCTACTTCTATTCTTGCCTCTCTTGTCTAACTTCTTAATAATATACTTTTTAAGAATTTATGGAAATTAATCTACTTTCAAATTTATTAACCTAACCTAATTATTACTCAAAATTTAAAAAGGGGTATAACTGTCTCGACATTTTATTTATTTACCATAATTTCAAATTTACCAACTCTAATTATAATTTTAGTTGCACAATCACACCAACAACAACAGCAACACTCCTCATTGCAGAGTAATGAAAACATCCCAATTATATATTCAGCCAAACATGATGGCCTTTATATGTATGTCTCCCGCATGTTGCGCTCCATTTGGCAATCGCACTGTGTTGATGAGAATATGCGCCCCAAACTCACATATAGCGAGTGCACTATGCTTTTGGCAGAGCTGCGCTCCTTGCGCTGCTTTCTGGACAAGCATTCAGTGCACGATCTGTCGGGTAAGCGCACCAAATGCATCTCAATCATTTCACTTGTCTAACTTTCAGTTGCTTTGATAGCAACAGGTCGTATGCCTTATGATGATAATTTGGGCAGATCGACTGCTGTGCTTATGAACAACACTCAAATGACACTTAATGAACAGCGCAATCTGACGGAACAGGCACAAATCGAGGAGAAGCGTTCGCTATCTGCACTGAATCAGTTTATTAGTAAGTGTATATGCTGGTCACTTGTAACTTGGCTTATATTATTTCCCTTCTTTTTTTTTGTGCAGAACATGCCTGTGAGGTGATGTCGCTTTGGAGTATCCTCATTAATCATCCGTTTCAAGTGCTCTGCGAGCAACTGTCCGTTGAGCATCAGAAAATGCTGCGTTGCTGCACATTTCGAGATCTGCTTATGACACGCTCGGAGGTGTGTGCTTTTCTCATCATTGCCCTTATCAATCTGTACCTCAAGGATACGGCGGGGGTGACCAAGGTGTCGGATAAATTGCGTGAATCATGTCCCAATCTCTATAGACACGAGGACGAAGTAACCTATAAGGCCACCGAGATACTGATGAGCGTCAAGAATTGTAAATCAGCCAGCGACAAGCAACAGAAACTCAGCACAACCCTGCAAATGTGTCTAAGTGCTGCACCCCATCTGCCTCTGCATAGTATTTGTCAGCAGTTTATTTCTGTGGAGTTTTACGAGGGTGTCGTTGAGCTATCTGCGACGTGTGCCTCGAAAATGGATCAAGAGGAGATCGGCATACATTATTACAACAACAATGAGCCGGATCAAGATCGCGAGGGATACACTTGCTTTGCCACACGGTAATTATGGTAATTCAAAAATATAATTTCTATTTAATGTATATTTACTCACTGGCAGCATGAACTACTACAAGGAGGTTCAACTAATGCTCGACTATGTCTACCACGTCGTTCGCAGCAGCAATCCCGAAAAGACTCAGAACCTTTCATTCTACACGACTAACGATGCTGCTGCTGCTAATGTCCATGATAATCATGATATGGAGAACCGATCGAAACAGATCATTAAGAAAATAACAATCCAAGCGCTGCGGTTGAAGGATCCACTTATCCATGTGACCATCTACGAATGGCTGCTGTCGCATAACATGAAAATGGAATTGTTGGATATATTTGAGCCATCGTTGGGCGAGTTCTTGCGGCGCAGTGTTAGCCGTAATCCGGAGAATGTCAAATTGATTGATTTACTTTGGAAGTATTACGAGAAGAACGGTCATCATCATCAGGCTGCCCAGATTCTCGATAATTTGGCAATGACAAATAGCGAGAATATATCGCTAGATGTGCGCATCGACTATTTGGTGCGCGCTGTTATGTGCATGCGCAACGAGAAGGTCGGCTCGTCCATTACCAATGGTATATTCCTAAAGGAACTAGAGGATAAGGTGGGTGTGATCCCTATTTACAGATTTATCCATTTATATTGATTCACTTTTTGCAGTTGGAAATAGCTCGAGTACAGAAGTCAGTGCTGGAGGCAATATGCTTACTGGCAAACACAAATCAGGAAAGGAGACAGACCATTCAGCAATTGAATAATACACTATATGACATTACACAATTGTATGAGAACTTTGCCCATCCGTTCGAGCTCTGGGAATGTCAGCTATCGATACTAAATTGTTCCCATCACAACGATCCGTTGTTAATTGAGTCCGTTTGGGGTAATATAATCAACAGTGCTGTGGATGGGCCAGGCTCGGCCCAGGAGCGCAGCTTACGGCTTTTTACAAAATTTGAGCTTTTGGTGCGAGAATTTAGCGAATCGGGTCCGTGCTTTCCATTAGCGTTTCTCATTCGGGAACTAGAGATAAAAGCATGTCAATTTCGTTTACCAGAAGGAACTGTGCCTGAGAAGCTGTTCGAAATGAAACTGGACATTGAGCTGATGATGGAATACTACTCAAGGTGAGTGTTTGTTATTGATTACTGTATCTTGTTTTATACTCTAATGCTGTGTATTTAGAATGATCTCAATGAACGAGCGCGTTTGGGCAAACGAGGGCAACGAGTGGCATTTGATACAATCGGCTATATGGGTCGTCACACTTCTGGCTGATAATGCTCCGGCTATTTTGTATCGGTCCAAGTAAGTCTTAGTTCTACAAAAATTCCCTTGCCACAACAATATAATAAATTTATCTGTTCTAATCAGGCGACGAATATGGGGCAAGGCACAGGACATTGTTGCGGCATGTTTGAATATTTGCTATCAGAAACCGGACACGAATCGCCTACAGCAATCCCTAAAGGAGCATCAGTGCCGTTTGCAACGGCTTTTGGGTTAATATTTATATATTTATACATTTATCGCAACTATTTGTTATATTATATTTGGAGCACACAACACTTTTATAGCTGTTAAGTTTAACCGATATGTAAAAATGCTGAAATATTTTTGAATGTCTTACAAACTGAGCAACAGGCGACAAATAAACTATGATGTGTCCATCGAGATTAGATGCGCCTTGGTCAGTATACATTTGGTCATGTGGCACGAGCAGGGCACCGGATGCTCCTCGACATTGGGATCGAGCAATTCAACCTCCAGATTGTATTTTCTTGCACCGCTTGCGCTGCGTTTCATTAAAATTTGAAAGGCCACAGGTGAGTTCTCTTCGAGAACTTCACAATTATCCTTGGGTAGTACGACGACGCACTGCTTCCAATGGGTTTCGGGCGCCAGTGGTGATGTGCTGAGCGTAACCGGTTCCTCCTCACACGGGAAGCGTACATCAAACCATATACAGAATCCCTGATGCTTTCCCGCTACTTGTGTGGACACGACTTCCTTGAAGCGTATCTCGTCCAGTTCTTTGACATCGACATCCAACAAACTCATCCAATGAAACACGATGCCTTCGTGGAGCAAATCCTCTGGTTTCAAATACGTAATCTCCGGTCGAGTGGATTTCTGTAAGCGCAGTTTGCTAGCGAAACTTTCCATAGTCACCCCGTCAATATTTTGCCAGTAATCGAAGAGTGCTGGCACAGAGCAGGGTGACACATAGATGGTGCACTCATTGGGGAAGATTAGTCCGTCGGGCTTTAGGAAATGATCCCTGGCAAAGAGCACCGAGTCTAGCATGCCCTCATGCAGCAGATAAAAGCCCATCCATTCCGAGACAATAATGTCAACTTTGTCAGCTTTAGCCGGCAACGCGAATTCCTCGATCTTGGAATGTATCACCTTAGCGATCCCTGTGATATTATTTTCATCGAATAGATCGAGGGCTACCTTTGTGGCCAGATTGGAGGCTTCCACAGCGTAAACCAGGCGAGCACCGGCTTTGGCACAGAACGCCGAAAGTATACCCGTACCAGCGCCCACATCTAGCACAACTTTATCCTTAAATAGATCCTTATTCTTGAGAATCGCATTACAATATGCTTCTTGTCGTGGTCGATCTTTCAGCATGAGCTCGTGAATCTGTCAGAATATAACACAAGTTAATTATAAATATTGTACTACTTAACTTAAATAAAAAAAACCTCTAAATTTTCATATTCTGTAAAATAGTTATCCATTGCAACTCCTTTTGACTTAAATAAAGCTGAAGTTTTATAAAATCAACACAAATATAGGAGATTTATAGGTTAAATTGAATGCCGAACAGCACTGCTATTTAACATATTCGCAAGCAAGCAACAAGCAAAGACTGTAAACTTTGGCTGTTAATGACAAATAAACAACTTGTTAAGTTTTCGATTATAAATCGAAAAATTATATCGAACTAGTCAGCAGTTTATCAGTTAGCCACGTAAATTCCATAACAAACAAATTTATGTTTGAAGCAAATCAACATTGATTAATTTATAAGTCAATAAATAATAACATGAATACAGTGCATCTAAACGAATTGATCAACAGCACAACCGAAAAAGTTGATGAGGAATGCATTGCCGCAAAGGAAGTGGGTATTTCTCAATTGCTTATATGCAATTTAAATATGAATTAAGTGCTATTACATTTTAGGCGGAAGTTAATGCCAGACTTGAAGCCGTATTGTCCAAGCAATGCCAGGTTGAGGCAAAATTAAGTGGCATCGGTCGAGCAATGGCCACCTTGCTAACTGTGGAGAACGATTCGAATAAATTGAATTTGCAAATTGTGAACACCGCCAAACTGGCCGAATCCGTGAGCGCAAAAGTGCGCAGATTGGATTTGGCTCGATGTCGTGCCTCCGAGTGTCAGCAGCGTGTCCACGATCTCATTGATCTGCAGCTGTGCAGTCAGGGTGTTGTCAAGGCCATCAATGAGGAGGATTACGAGAAGGGGGCAGGTCATATCGCGCGCTTTCTGGCAATGGATCAACAGCTATTGCAGCGAACCGCGGACGATGTCCAAGGCTCGATTACTTCCGTCAGCGATGCCGTACGCACCCTCGAGGATGCCACCGAAAAGATACGAGAGCTAATCTCAAAGCGATTCGATGAGGCTGTGCAGCACGATGATTTGGCCTCGGTTGAGCGATTTTTTAAAATATTCCCATTAGTTGGCTGCCATCGCATCGGTATTGAGAAATTCTGTGGTTATATTTGCCAGAAGTTATCCTCGAAGGCGCAAAAGGAGCTGCGCAACACGCAGGATATTGCCAAAGCGGAGCGTCGCCTGCATTTGGCCTTTGCAGATCGCCTCACTGCGATATTGGAAAACTTTGCACGGGTCGTCGAAGTAAATCAGCCTATTATTGAAGCATATTATGGCCAAGAGTAAGCGCAACGATTTCTTATTATCTAAAACGCGAACAGTTAATTAATATTACCCATATTATAGAAGTACATCATTGCTAGATATGGTGACTATATTGCAAAGGGAATGCGATCTGGAAGTTAAAAACCTGCTGCTTGAGTTCAACAAGCATCGCCAAATTCAGTATCGTATCAAGCAGGTGAATGACAGCGCTCAGCGGTCCGGCGGAGCTGGTGGTGCCAACAGCAGTATTCAGGCGACATTGGGACATTATCGAAAACCGTCAGGTGGCTCTATAGATAAACTGAATCCCAAGGATATTGATGCCATCATTGCCGAAATTACTGTCATGCACTCGAGAATCGAGTTGTACTTTCGATTTATGCGCCGCCGATTGCAAGTGAGTTATTTATTAATTATATCAGCAATAAGTAGCTAAATCAAATCACTGATTTTTACAGACTAATGCCGAGACATGTCTGCAAGACAAGGATGCCGAAAAGATCATACAAAATGACTACGAACGCGTTGTTAAGCAATGCGACTTGAGTCGTCAAATGCAGGAAATCCTAAGCACATATTTGCTATTTGAGAGGTATGCGAATTTCTTTATATAAATATATATTTTATTCACCTGTATGTTCCCTTAGATATTTCATGGAGGAGAGCGTAATGAAAGCCATTGGACTCGACACTTATGAGGCTGGGCAGCAATGCTCGTCAATGGTCGATGATGTTTTCTTCATATTGCGCAAATCGATCAGGCGTTCCCTGACAACGCAATCAATCAATGGCACCTGTGCTGTTATCAACAATGTAGCCGCATGCCTGGATGGTGATTTTGTGACTGCACTCAAGGCACCACTTAAAAGTGGCTATCCATCGGGTTATATTGATTTGGCGCAGGCCTACAACGCCATACAGACGAGTCTGCAGCAGGGCAAATTACATTCGAGTGATGCGGATCGTGTTCGCACCAATTTCATAGTGCAGTTGAATAATGCCGATATGTCCACGGTATATATTGAAACGCTGTGGCAGACCATGGAGCAAGAGATCGCCGGCACTTTTCCCAACATTAGCCCGGTTGAGCGACAACTGCTGGATGGCTGCCTGACTGAGCTAAAAACGGTTCTTGATGCGCTGAAGGCAACCGTTGACTTTGGCGTACAGCAACTAAGGTCGAGTGCGATTAGGCCACGTCTAAATCCCTGGGTTGATGAATTCCTCAACTATAGCCACCATTTAACAGAGGTTTTTGCCTATCTTTGATTTTATATTGTGTGATTTGCTAAATTTATTTAATCATTTAGGAAGAACTGTCGACTTACGAAGCTGGAGAGACATTTGTTCAGTATTTCATTGTGCAATTGGATGGGCTTTTGAACTCGTTCAAAAATGCTTTAAGTTCCCGCAATTATGATGCGCTTGTCAGCATTCTGGCTACAGAAGTGACCAATCGCTTAGAGCGTGCGATTAAAAAGAGCACATTTAACCGGGTAAAAAACAGCAACGTACATTTTCACGTACATTTGTTTTCAATTTACTCGTGTCAATTTGCAGCTTGGCGGTCTGGTTCTAGATCAGGAGGTGCGTGCCCTGGGCACTTATCTTACGGGAGCCACATCGTGGTCGGTACGCGATAAGATGACACGTCTTTCACAAATTGCTACGCTATTAAATTTGGATAAAGTTTCGGAGCTGTCTGAGTATTGGAATCCCAAAAATAATACCGAAATGCCATCTTGGCGATTGACACCCAACGAAGTGCGAACCATTCTCACATTAAGGTATTATTTTGATCGCATATTAGTTTGTTTCACACTTCAAATTATTTATTTCTCTAGAATCGATTTCCGGATGGAGGACATTAAACGTTTACAGCTTTAAGCTGAAAATTATGATGAATCGTTGGAATTCTTTTTGTCGCCACTAAACCAGTGATTATAATCCAATCTTAATAAAAGCTGCGACAGCGGTCCAAAACTTGATGCACTCCTTATGTTATTCAGTAATTTGATTAAACCCAAAATGGAAATGTTAAATCTACAAAGATATTTAAAAAATACAATAAATATATGCATATTTATATGCTGCTCACCAGCTTACCGTTCCTCGAGTATATCAGATTCCTTTAAAGATCCATCAGACAGTTGTTGTCCAGAATGCAAGAGACAAAATTTCTCGCATATATTAAAGATTTCCAAGAATGTTCCGTAAACGGGATATTGATATTTGCAAGTGGATTGACCAGTATTCAGTTTATTGTCGGTTGCATCCGTCAACAGAAAACATTGCGAAAGCACATTGGCCAGAAAAACGGAATGTGCCCTCTGAATTTCTTCAAAATCGGCTTTACTTTTGATAACATTCATGAGTATACTGAACTGACCTAAAATATAGCAACGATAAATAGTCAAATGAATATTGAATAATAATGGTAATATCTTCAATGAGCTTACATTCGAGAACATAGACTTGTATGTAATATTGCAAGTTGTTCAAAAAGAACATTAAATGATTGCGGAATTGCATTATCTTAGCGTTCACAGGATTTGGTGTTTTGTTAGCCCATTTGTGGTTGGCCCAAACGAGCTCCAAGTCGTATTGCAATTTCTTGACAATCAGTAGAAACCGAAACACAGTATTATATCTTTCCACTGTCGTTGGTGAAAATAAGAGATTCAATGGCCACTTGTATGTGTATTTGAGATGAAGATTCTGAAAATTCTCAAATTCACAGGTCTCATCTAAATCGATGCTAGTTTTCAACACACTTAGGGAAAAGTTCTCCAGATTATCGGAAATTCCCATCACACTCGATGCAATCTGTGAAACAAATACGATTAAAATAAATGTTTATATATAAACAATTAGTGTGACTACCTCAAAAGACCTAGTATAATTAACCGTTGACTCCAAATGGCTTTCCGAGTTTTCGGTCAATTGACGAAAGAATTCCATATAAAATTCACCACGTCCCAACAGATAAAAGTCATTTATCAAACACATTTGACGGCTTAAATCATCTTCAACGTTTGCTATTGCAGAGAGACGTTCGCTAACGTGTTTCTTGATTTGGTTAATTACATTTTCGAAGAGATGCACATCGATCATATCTTCTTGATGTAGATCTTCAATCATTTTATAAAACATCGTTTCCTTGCCATCCCACAGCTCACTGATAGCATCATAGTATGTACCTTGGGATTTAATGCTCCACTTGGAATTCTGATCTTTGCTGCGGTCCATCTTAAAAATGAGTACCGTTTGACCCACAAATAAAACTTTTTCCGCTAAAACAGATGACACAAATGATGGCAATTGATTTAAATTGATCTCATACTGCCATATATCCTCCTCACTCACTGAAGTCTGTGCAAAGAAATACAGAGATATTATCCATTATAAAATATTTTTTTTTAAGATTATTAGCAGTTTACCAAGTGAGTGCTGCTGGTCAGCGATGAGTTTTTGACGCCATTCTCAATCATTGATCGGTATGTTATAAAGAACTCGGCGTATTCATCGTCAATTACACCAAACAGCATCCAGTGACTCAAGTGCGAAAGGAATGCCTGTTTTACTGGCGTGGAAACTCTAGCAAAATATAATTATATATATTATTCTAATGAACATTTGTCTTGTTAAAATTATGAAATTACTTGAGAAGTATTTGGTCTATTCGGCAATCGCCGTGATCATATTGTAGATAGAGATTTTGTAGTAGCTTGCAGCCATTGAGTTTCTATTTAAAATAATTGCAGAAAATTATTTATCCCCTAATGAAAAATGTACTAGACGCAACTTACTTGTATCTTGGCATCATTTATAAGTTTGCGTAAAAGGAGTATGCAGGGTAACTGTTTTTCTAACACATTGTAAACATGCATTAAAGAATGTGGTTTGTTTTTCGTAATAAACTCCTCAAGCGCCATTATTTCATTGAAATAATCCTCGAGTGCACTTTCAACACCATTGGCAAAGTTTCTCAAATAAAAACCTGAGGCGAATTCTGGAAACAAACACAATTAGCTCAAATAGTATTTAAAATGATCATTTGAAATTAAACATTTACCGTCGGCTTCGTCGAAGTCAGTAACATTGGTGCTGACGCCTCCAAAGTATTTGGCAAATCGCACAATTTCATTCAGGTTATTCAAGATGTTTAAGATGTCCGTAAAAATCTTACGCTCACAGGGATGAAAAAATGCTTCGACTGCCTTTGAGGCCTGTAAATATTATTCGTATACGTCGGCATATGGGAGTGTTATCTTATCATACTCACCAGGAGATTCTCAATACCGACTCCTTTGCGGCTCAAGCTGAAGCAGGACAATAAAACCTCATGTAACATTGTATACTATTTGGTTAAATTGAAGAAGTTGAGATTGGATCCTAATGCAAAATGAGTCGCTGATATTTTTTTGTTTTGCTTTGCTTGGTTTTGTGTGAATGGCATCCAACATTTCGATAATAAGCACGGTCACACTTTTCAGTGCTTATCGGATAATCGACACGATAGGTGCATCAGCTGAGAGTATTTAAATTTTACAGACGTTACGCGCTCGTAGCGTACGTTTGAATGCATTTAAATAGTAGTAATCATTTAAAGATAAATTTATTCATTTAAGCTTGACAAAATAAAAATCATTATTTATAGTGGGTACAAATCAAATTTTTCTATCTTTTAGAAATATCCGTCATAAAATGCGTTCTTATAGCTTATAGGACGAATTTAATTGTATAAAGTCATCAACTACACATATTTGTATATATGGGCAACAGTTTTCCACTTTGTTTTAAAGCCAATGCATTTTCACGTCTAAGGAATGCCGACACGACAATGAAATTGGTTTTTGTTTACACCTTTGCTTTATCTATATACATAGGCATATAAATTATCCTTTCTGCTTTCATAGTTGTCAAATTTTATTGTCTTTCGGTGCGCATGTGTTGAAAATGTGCACCCCAGACATAGTCGCAATAAATAATGTTCATGTGTCGGCCGTTACACGATAAGCTGGCCAAAAATGTTAACAAATATGTTTTTTATGGTCTGCTTCTATTTTGCACCTTTGTCGGCCACATGAAGTTTAAGCTATGCAAAGGACAAAGCCTAAAGCTTCACCAATGCAATTTGAGGCAATGCTGTAGCTTCCTTTTGGGCCAAGTTGCCTGTTGGCTGTTCGCAAAATTGCTGACATGGCAAAATCTTGGTAAAGTGTGGCAAGTTCGACTAAAACTACCACATGGTTATTATTTTTGTTGATGATATCGAAGTAAAGTATACATATCATATACAGTGAAAACACTCTTGGGTGGATGGTGTCGTCGACCGTCAGATAATAACATTGTTTAACATTTAATACAAATATATTCAACGCGTCTCAGAAAAACTGTATCTAAAAGCATAACTGAATGAATGACCAAATTTTAAGGAGATGCAAACTAAACACAACATTTTTGAGCATATTATTTAAAATATTTAAAAACGTTGGCTTACAAAAATACTCATGGAAACTTATTTAATTTCAAACAACCCGAAAAGTGGATGTGTGTGTTATTTATTTTTAATTACACTTTCGCTAAATAATTCAACGACTTGAGCTGACCCGTAAGTGCATTAGACTGCAGTGCCCCAAACTAACCCCTTCTAAAGTGTTTGCAATTAGAAAGGGAGACCAGCTGAATTTCGAATTTATTGCATTTTATTTTGTATCATGTATTTTTAATTTTGCTGCTACGTTGATTAACTTTAATTTTTGACTGCACCAACTGCCGTCTGCCTGCCCCAATGTAACTCCGTATTCCAATAAAGTTTTCACTCGCAGAGTTTGCAGGGGTCCTGTGAACTGCAAAATTAAAATGCGGAAGTTCTACCAAAAAACGGCGACCCACAGCTAGATTCATATGTGTGTATATAAAGAGATAACTAGTCGAGCTTATTAAGTCCTCAAATGAGTTTATTCGTTTCCTTTCATTTTACGAAATGAAAAGTATGGTAACGTGCTTTAAGTAGAGGGTTAGTAAATATTTCATATTTTGAATTCAAACTTAAATAAGATTTTATTAATTAAATAAAAATAATGCGAATTGTTGAATTCACATTCTTAGAAGCATGGTTTTCATTAAATATGCATAATGCCCCACAATAAAAAGACAAGTAACAATTTTTTTTTCTAAGAAACATTTGTAAAATTTATTGATAATAATTAATGTATGTATGTATATTGCACTTACATATATATGTATATATATGTATAACGTACTTCATATAAAATTATCTATTTAAATTTCTTTATAGTATTATTTTGTTCATAAATTGTCGTCTTCAATAAATAGTATGCATAAATTGAAGTACGGCACGAATTTGATTGTATTGTTTTTTCTTCTTCTTAATTTCGTCTCTTCGCAATTCCCATGAATTCCCCATTTGTGAGTGATTCTCCTGATTAACGCATATATGTATGTATGTATTTACTTATATATGTATATAACTAATTGTGTAAAGAAAACTTGAAATTGTATTGCATGTCTTTTCAGCTTTTATGTGTAGTACATAAATTGATAATTTGTTTGCAGTAGTTTCTTAATTTTGTTGATATATATATATATCTATATATATGTATATAGATATATTTATATATAGTACATATATCTAATAGTTTCTAATAAAATTGACTATGAGAAAAGCATCTAAGTAAAGCAAAAAAAGGCATTATATACGCGTATTTATGAATACAAATCTGAAAGGCACATTTTCCTATCTTAAATATGATATTTCGAATTTGTGTCAAAAGTTTACGATTCTCTATTTGGTCAGCTTGTCTTCATTATTCAGGTCAATATATATTGCATTGTGTTTGGTTTCATTATCATGTTGAGTTTTGAAAGCCTGTTTTTTGGTTAGGGTCCCGATGCTTCACAAATTAAAGTATTATAAATAAAATAACGGTACGTTAAGTAACTGGCTGAACCGATTTAATTTACAACTTTATCGGAGCTTAAGTCGCACTCGTCCCATTCATCAAGTGCCCAGCTTGGCAGCTCAGTTTCATACTCCCAACCAGGTCCCTGAAATATTAATAATCATATATTATTATTAGCTTTGCATAATTAAATAAATACATTTCAAAATTACTTTACAAAATAAAAAATTACAAAAAAATAGTTAAGAGTTGTCATCACATAAATCATGGATATGGATTATAAAATATCGTTGCCAATATGAGGGAAGTTAAAAAGTTCTAATGGAATTTATTTATTTAATATCGACAAAATCACAAAAAATTCAATAAATAAAAACTCAATTTTATTAAAAAAAATTTTGTTTCAGCCTCGCCGCAAAAGAGGTGAAAGTATTGAAATTAATTATGCTTACCTTATACTTCCACGCATGCAAGTACATGACAAGGTCCTTTGGCTTTGGGTCCCGGTAGTGTACTTTGCACTCATAACAATGTTTATCGATAACAACTTTATCGGATGCCAAGCCCATTTCCAATGGGGACACTCCGGGCACGGCATCAGGTTTAGCCGAAAATACTTGGCTACTATTTGTACAGGGTAGCTGTTTCATGGAGTCGGTCGTCGGCTGGTTCTCCAAACAGGGCGGTGTAGTTTCACGTGAATTTGCACCCACATCGTCATCGCTGTGATGCACGGCTTTAATAAATGAAATTTTATCGTTATTTGATGTCTGTTTGACTTAATGCGTATATAATGGTATTACCAAAGGTCTGATCGCTACTTAGACTCTCGAGGTCGGTTTCATCTTTTGTATTTTTAAATAATGATATGTCCGAGTCACAATCGATGCCCAGCCAGTTTTCAGCATTGTGTATGTTAATGAGATCTCGTATAAGTTCATCGTCGGTTTTCCCACCAATATCTCCAGAGCGACCCTTTAATGGGCCAAAAACCTCATGATTGTACAACGGATCGTTAAGTATGGGATAACCTTCAAACAAAAAGCCAAATTAAATAACGTTTTTCGGTGAGTTTTTGTTCTGGATGTTTTACCCAAATATTGCAAGTGAACGCGTATCTGGTGCATTCGACCCGTGAGTGGTTTGCAGAGAACCACGCTGGTTTTACCATTCTGGGATAGCTTCTTGAAGGTCGTTGTGCAATCCTTGCCCTTTTGAGACACCTTGCACACGCCAATCTTGTAACTGACCACCTCTATGGGTTCCTTGCACTCAACGACACCGCTTTAAGTTCAAATTCGAAATTGATAGACACGCATGAGATTATTACTGGTGCATACTCACTCTGGAAAAATACCCTCGACTCGACAGATGTACTCCTTTTCCACTTGCCTGTTGCGTATCTGTTGCTCCATTTGACGAGCCTTTTTTGGACTGCGCCCGAATAATAAAAGGCCGGAAGTTAGACGATCCAGACGATGAATTGTGCGTAGGTTCTTCAGATTGAACTCCTTGGCAAGTATGAAGACTACAGTATTGTGTCTATATCGACCACATGGATGTACCTAAATAATTTTAGTGGGCAGAGTAAATTAGTATTATTTTACAAGCGAATAAAACATGATTAATTAGCCATAATGCTTAAACGCCAGCTTTGCAAGCATTTGTTTTGCTCATGGAACAAAATAAAGAGGCTGTTTTTTATACTCTGACACCGATTATTTATTTCCAGTAAACGCCTTTATGCATCGATAAATTAATCGACAAGTCGATACACATGAAATTGAAAATCGAAATGTGCAAGAGCCATGCCCACTTTCGGATTTGCCTATATCTTCTACAGTTTTTGCGCTTGAGTAACCAATTTTTGGAGGTATATTACCGGTAACTAGTTAAAAAATATTATATCGTCTTAAATCAATATATCCAATGGTGAATTCACATAATTTGAAAGCTAGAGTCTCTCAAATTTTAAATTTATATAACTATTACCACTCTTCAAAAAAGCGGTAGCAAATTTAAGGGACACGGCCTAATTTAAGGAAACTATTTCTCCCCCAATTTTGAAGCTACAGTTCGAAAGCTACCAAAAATCGTGTTCTACAACGCCTGCATAATAATAATAATTTTAGAGCTAGGGTCCCAAAACTTGGAAGGTACTTATATAGGGACCTCCTCCTAGGTGTGCATAAGTCCATCTCTTTCCCCAAAATGGCAAAAGCTTGTATCTGCTTTAATTTTAGAGCTGTAGTACCCAAATTTTAGAGGCACACTAATGGCTAGTCAATGGTCGAGGCACACCCAACCACTGACGCCCTTCGCCAACCCACCAACATAACACTGGTATCAGAGTATTCCGCAGTCGGCTACGTCCGACTGCAACATTCTCAATTTTTTTTTTTAACTTTATGCTCATTTGGAAAATTTATACAAAACTTCAGTGTTAATTGTGATTAAATGAGTGACGTAACTTAGGTAGAATATTATTAGATAAATGACTCAGTTTATGTTTTATGGCAGTCGTTTAAGCCACTTACGGGTATAGAGGCCGGTTTATTAACAACCACAATGTCCTCATCCATATGCACTATTGTGATTGGTTGGCAAGTGACGGGTACTTCGTGTCTGCAAAGATATTGATGAGTGCGCACATTTAGTTGGATATATGTAACCATTCAGTGCTCTTCAAATGCAACTACATTAATACATTCGTATCGCCAAAATGTTCGAGCAAGCAACTAATGAAATGAGTAGTACTCTGAGTACTAAGAATCAATTTGCCTTATCTATATAATAATATAAGGTTTCAACTAGTTGGGTTGTTTTTAATCGAAATGTCCAGCAACAGACAGATTCCTTGGATGTACACATATACATATATATTAAATACTTAATTAAAACTACTTAATTAACACAATTAGAGAGTACTAGTTATTTGAGATACTGTTTCGATCGATTCAAATAAAATACCATTAAATATGCAACTTTGTTGAACTTGAAGCGAATAAACGTGATATACAAAGGAACTTCAATAAATTGAAAATGAAGTCATGGGGTTCAGCAAAGCAAAATAAATAAAATGTTGCAATTTACCTGTGAACAATATTGGCTAACAAATCGTTGTGTTTCAGCCGATAATCAATGGGCACCTTCTCAAAATTAACGGTTAATGTGCCCGTCTGGATGCAGCGTTCGTATTCCTCAGCTGGATGTGCCCGGAACTCTTTGGAGAATATATCGAGTATCTTTTCGCCCACCCAACGGCCTTTCGTAAAGGTGGTGAAGGTAAAGTAATATGGATAGACTTTTCGCAGACCTGTGAAAAAGAATGTGATGGTGATGTTTTTTCTTTATCTTTATATCGTAATTGTTATAATGCCTTACCATTTTCTGTGTAGTAGGATGTCTCCTGATATCTCTCATCAGTAAAACCAGGACGTTTTGCCTTAAGTGCCTTTGTCTCGAGCTTTGCCTTTAATAGAGAGAGATATTATAGAATTTCCTGAACTATTCATCAGCATGGGGCGTTTCCTACCTTTTTCAAATCTTTGATCTGTTCAGTTTCTTCTGTTTTCCGCTTCTCAGGTATTTTTACTTTTTGTTTCTCCAACTCGCTGGCGGCATTCAGCTAAAAGTAGAAAACAAAAGAAATTACATATAAGTAAAATTCTTGATGTGAAAATGACATAGATCACCAAGGGACGTATATATTTGGTAAAAATGTCAGAGACGAGGAAATTGAAATAGATCAGCTAACTTCTGTAAAGTCCCTAAGCCTGTTCACAAGATAAAGTGCTTGTCGAGACTTTTCTTAATGATTTATGTTTTCATCACTCAAAAACACCGCAGATCCATTGACGCAAAAGCAACAACTCAAGTTTCGTTTGCCGTCAAGAATATTATTTATACACATTTTGGCATCTGGCATTTTTATCTATTCATAATATGATCGTCTTTGTTCCTGAGTATGGAAACTCAAGTGGTTATTTGGGCTGGGCACTAATTCTACGTGTTCTCAGACATTCATTATTTGCTTACGTGTACATATTTTTGAATAGACTAATGCATATATAGTGCAATGTGATTTTTGTACGAATACATACACTTGGAAAAAAATCGTATAAAAAAAACTTAAGAATACAAAATTATTTTGAAAAATTGAAAGGCTTCTTTTTGTTTCTTAGTAATATATTCTATTATTAAGAAATATATTCCTAAAAAGGGTATGAAAATAATAAAGTAGAAATCCTTATTTTATATTTCTTTCCTAATAATAATGTGAGCTGTATTTCTGAGTGTCCATATGTATAATGCGGACGTATGTATCTGAAGCTGTTGCACTAGTTATAGATGCAGATATACAGAGATACATGCACGTAATTGGAATAGATACTTGCATTTCAGTTAGTCGTCTCTTTCGTGGACTCCGATGAGTGACTGTTGGCTGGCTGACTTTTGTCTTTGCTTTCATTGGCAGTCCGCCCAACAAATGATGTAAACTATGTATGTATGTATGTATATATTATATGTATGTGTGCATGCCCGAAAATGCTGTGCGGGAGGGCAGAGAGAACGGGAGAACGGGACCACGGGTGACGGGAGTCTGACACCGAGAAGGCAACAGCCATGACAACAACAACAACAACTACAACAACAACAACAACAACAACAGCGACAACAACGACATCAACGGCAACGACGACGACCGAGATGGCCTGTCGGTCAATTTCCCTTAAGCAGCATATTTTACAGTTTTAAGGCGGCTCTCCTCTCATGTGGTTCGTCGCATTGTACATAAGAATTGCAAGAAATCCCACAATAGCCCCACATAAACATACTAGATAAAAGACCCACTCGAAAGTCTCAGATTTTCTAGTGTACGGTTTAAATTTAGGTGTGATATCATTTGACTACAATATTTACAACATTTCATACTAACACATACGTGTAAGAATAAAAAATTAAATAAACGCTTAGGTACAACTAGTTGGTTGCTTCTAATTAATATAACACGTTATTATCTTGTTCCCAAATAATCAATAATCATTTATGATTATTATTTGTTGTATGCAAAAAACAACTGAATGAACACTGCCCACACACATACTTATGCATATATATATATATATATGTGTGTGTGTGTGTGTATGTGTATGTGATGAAAATGGTTGCGCTACTCATCCATGAGATGATATTCATATAAAAAGACAAAATTAATTGAATCATTCAACAGCGGAGACCTGTTGCCAGAGATCTTGGCAAGCGACCATTCATTTATGCTTCCACAAATACATATCCATATTCACATCTATTTAAAAAGCAAATATGCCTATATGCGCGTATGTGTGTGTGTGTGTATGTGTGTGCTTGTGCATTGAATGCTATACAAGTTTAACGGTTTTATATTGTTCCAAGCAAACGACGCCTGACAGTGTGCCCGACTGCCCCACTGCCTGCCTGCCTGGCTGGCTGGCTGGCTGTGTGCCTTGCTGCCTGCTTGCTCGATATTGGACAGCATCCCGAAGCCGCAGCTAATATTTATGGCTACACCCACACAACTGAGACAATCGCACACACACACAATTTATATGTGTATGCATATGTATTTAGATATATGCGACACAATCTCTCCACACTCGTCTGCGCAAGGTGCTATAATCGGGCGTGTGCGAGTGCGTGTGCGGAATCTGGAACTATAATACATAGTGTATTTATATATATATATAGATACATATATATATGTGTGCGTAGATAGATAGCAGCACGTGAGCACGCTGTGCTTAATTATCAATTTTCAATTTCAAGAACACTAGCGCCTGGTCATCTTTGGTTTTATATTTGATCAAGGCATTTCGATGCTCTTACACAAAAGATCACTAAATTGATTATATCTTTTTTACGTGTCGCCCTGGAACTCATCTTGAATGTGTCATTTGGGAAGACTATTTAATTAAACATCATTAAATGACTGTTATCTAATTGGTCATCAAATTAACGAGCCACTGTGGAATACGCAGTGCGCAGACTAAATATAACACTATAAAGTTCTTGTTCCCAATTTTTAAAGTCAAAATCAGATCTTGCACTACTTACATATATGTATATTAGTTGTGGTCCTATCTAACTCAGTCAAATATTAATATGTCTATAAATTATAAACTACTCATTTCTCCCTCGGCAATTTGAGTAGTTCAAATCAATGTAATGTATGTGCATTTCGCATATCTTTTACTGGATCAGTTTTAAGTGGCAAAATAACAACAATAAAAAGTTTGTAATTATTTATTTATTTATTTGTTGCAAATCCCTTGAGGAAACACTATATTGTTGCATATCAACTATTGATTTTTGCGTATTATTAAAAGAAAATTTCCACTTTAATAAATTTTGTAAAAATATTTTCGCTCATATTTACGGGTCATTGAATGCAACATAATTTTTTGGTTTTGGTGCAAACTCGTTTTGGCTTTCACATTGTGTTTTGAGTTTGCTACTTGACTCACTGTCATCACCACAACGCATTGCGTTACTTTATTATTCTACTAGTAGTAGGGAGAAGAACCTGTCCAGGCCATTTAATGAGGTGAACGAAACCAGATTAAAAGAAATCCTGCCATCAATTAGAGCGAATTGAATCGAATCGGTGCACTTAGTGACCATATTAGTCGGACAAGTGTCGGCGCTTGTGGTTCAAGTCGCTGTTGTCCCCAAAGCGATTGTACAATTGTGCATTCGCTGTTACTGTAAATTCTAGTTTTGCAATACGGCTCAAAGCCCATGAGACGCGAAAGGAAAGCTGCTGGCCTTATTGAGTGCTTACATTTGGATGTGTGTATTTATCAAATGCACTTTATGATGTTTCAATCAGCGGCCAAATTGAACCTCATTGGATGTGTATTTCAGCAGATCCGTTATAACAATGTCCGTCCGTCTGTTTATATGCAAGCTAGTCGCTCTGTTTACAAACATCTGAATTGGCTTATTGTAAGCAAAGCATTTATTTTTGTATACTAGAACAAATGTTTCGACGTCTATCATTTCGAAAATCCGACGTCAGCTATTTTTTTTTTAATGTCGACTTATGTCAGTCGTCACGGAAAAATACATAAAGCAAATAATAAATTAAATTAATGTTTAATATTATCTACAAAATTTATTTTATTATATTTAGTATATATACATACGAGGTCTGACCAATAAGTAATGAGACTAAGTCCATAAAATACGTATATTTAAAAATTAAGGTACATTGATGTGATCCCCTTCAAAGTACTCCCCTCCCGCAACTGCACACTGGTTCCAACGTTTCTTCCAGCTTTCGTAACATTTCTGGAAGGCTTCGACTGGAATGTCCTTTAGTACCCTCGTCACGGCGGTCTGGATGTCAGTTATGGACTCAAAATGCGTTCCTCTCACGACCAATTTTGTTTGGGGGAACAAGAAGAAGTCACAGGGTGACATATCCGGCGAATAGGGCGCTTGCAGCAACACTGCGATGTTTTTAGAGGTCAAAAACTGCGACACACTGAAGGCTCCGCCGAAAGGTTCTTCGGTACCATCTTTGCACACAGCTTTTTCATGGACAAATCATCAGTTAAAATTTTTCTGACGGTTTCTCGTTTCAAATTAAGTTCATCAGCCAACATTCGAATGGTTAGCCGCCGATCTTGATGCACGAGAGTGCGCACACGCTGAACGTTGTTGTCAGTTCGAGCTTCACCCGGCCTCCCACTTCGCGGTTCATCCCCGACGCTCTCACGACCATTTTTAAAATCTTTATGCCATCGAAACACCTGAGCACGACTCAGGGCTTCATCACCGAACACTTTGACCAATTTACCGAACGTTTCCGTAACAGAATCGCCGAGTTTAACGCAAAATTTAATCGCGTACCGCTGTTCAATATTACGTCGTTCCATATTCGTGACACGCCTTACAAACACGTTGTCGAAAACACAACACAGCTGGAGAACTATCGAACGTACAAAAGTCGCGAGCACATGTATCGATAGAGGAGGGATGGGAGATTAACCGACCGAAGTTTCAGGTTCGCAGTGTTACCACAAGCGCGGCTAAAAAATCAGTCTCATTACTTATTGGTCAGACCTCGTATATTAGTATTTATATAATTGGTACGATATGGTCGCATTCGACGTCATGAGAGAGGAAAGCCAAAAGACAGAAATACATCACGTTTCATCAAGATTGCCTTTAAACTGAGAGAACAATATGACAAACAAATTCGGACAGACAGACATAGCAATGTGGACACGGCTAAAGATGCTGATCAAGAATATATATACTTATCAAAACAAATATTTATAATACCCTCCACAAGTGTATAAAATCTTACAAAAATCGCTAGTCAAACTAACGATCAATGATCCCAATTTAAATGTTTCACATATACATATATATATATATCTATATATATAAGAGGGGGAAGCGATTGTGTTATTCATATATCAGATTTTTTTCTTTTTATTTGATATTTGATATCAGAGAGCTGAGAGTTCGCAAACAATTACGAATTAGTTAAGACGAAACCGTTTCGATCGGAATTCGGAAGAGCAAATCGGCAAACGGTCGGAATTGGTTTCGTTTTTTTTTTTTTATCTTAACAAGATTGTTAAGCTAGTTTAGGAAAGCCGCAGCTTGGATACCCTTGCAGGAGGGGTGCCAACTTAATTTTATTATAAATTTGAGAAACTCAAGGATTATTACTGGGACAGCTATATGTTGAGTTGAACTACAATGTTCTATTTTTTATTTATTGTTACATTTGTATTATTTTATTTATATATATATATACATATGTGTTAATTAAAAGATATTTTAATCAACTTTTGCTTAATAAGTTGCCCAAAGTCTCAAAATTTGGTATTTATTAAATTTCTCACATTTGCCAAACAACATTATCATCATTCATCACAAAAAATGTATATAGAAGATCATTTATTCCGGTCTACAAGGGTACGCAAACATCGGCGTTCTGAAGATTGCCGTTTTGACTAATTTTGAAAAGAATAATTTAGCTAAGACATAAATTGTTGCCCAAACTGTTGCAAAACGATTAATCATAAAAATAGTTTGTTCCTAAATCATACTTTAAGTGAATTAGTTATCAATAAATTCGCATGCTTTCATAAATTGCTAATGGACTCGGCATGGGGAAGTGGCTAAGTATACTTTTGTGAACACCCTCCCTGGGGTATTAAAGTAGCGTGTTGAAGTTTCTTACAGCGCTGTGCCTTAACTTGTTTTCAAGGGCCACAAGTTGTAGGCAAGTAAATATCTCGTGTTTTTGTTGTTGTGCTGTTTGTTGTATGACTTCTGTATGGCCAAGTTGAACATGCGTATTATGAATTTGTGTAAACAACAACAACAAAGACAACGAGAAAAGGCAAAAGACAAAAGACAAAAGAGCACCGCTTGGCTCTAAACTGGCAGTTGCGGCTACTTTATGGGCCATGTGAGGAAACCTTGACCAACTCAGTCAGCGTTTACCGCTTGTTGCTCACCACTGCATTTCAAAACCCAGTGTGGAAAACAGTGTATAGCAGCAGCAGTGGAAGTAGCAATAGCAATAGCAATAGCATGCGTAGCGATGCGGAAAATCTGAAAGGTCTTTATATATATTTATACATATATGTAGTTTTGTATTAGTGGCACAAGGAGATTGCAGATTGAGTTTTAAAATAGTATTCGTATTTATTTATTTATTAAGCAGCAAGCACATAATTACTTTTCGTTTTTATGATATCATCTTACTAAAGTACTTGGTTGCCACATTGTGTACAAGCGAAGCATTTGGCAATTAGCAGGAAAACAACGATACACACAATTTAATTGTACAATTTATATACACGACTATTTCAGAAGAGACTGAATAATGCACACGGACAATTGAAATCGTAATAAGCAATTTCTGAGTACAATCGAGTGTTTATTTGTAAGTTGATGTTGCTGTTGTTATTTTTGAAGTGAATGTCCGAACATTACAACTTCGAAGTGTGATTACAATGAGTCAGTGTGGGTTTCATGATGCAGTTTTGTCATAATCACAATCCAAGTCAATTTGGGCCACTTCAGATCTGTATGTTACAATCTAACACACTAACGAAAGCTAACTGAGCGGTATTGCATACGAATGTACATACACTTAGAAAAAAAGTCAGCGTGTAACTTAGAAGTCAACCCTAAAACATTTTCTGTTCCTTAGAAATATCCTTATGTAGAAAGATTTAGAAAGATTTTCATCTTGTTAATAGAAAAACTATTTATTTGTAGAAAAATCTTTTCTGAAGCTTCGAAAAAGTAATAAAATTTGCAATTTTGACTCCTATGTAAGAGATTAAGTTAAAAACAAACTATCTAAAATATTTGTATATGTGAAATATTCAAATGCTAATGTTTAATAATAATATAAGTAATAAGAAACCTAATGTAATAATTCTGGATACAGATAAAAACACCCACGGAAATAGCATCTTTATTCCAATTTTCGAAAATTTCTTTCATTCAATCTGGCTTTTAAAATATAATGCCTTAGTAATCAGGTGAGTGCCTTTATACACACGTGATCCAGTTGTTTGTTTTTACGAATCTTTTGTCTGTTTAGCTTATGCATCCGCTATAAACTAATTTCTTTTCCCAGATACGATTTCCATTTCAGTCCATTGATATCTAATTTTAAACTAATTTCACTAATTTTACGGAGCTTACAAAACATTTCATTTGTTAAAGAAACAAAGTAAAGCACGTTGTTCGTGGCCCTTCAATTAATTTCTGTTAAATGTTATTGCTAATCCATTAGATAAATAATAGCAGAATATATTAAGTCATGCCTCAAAAATAACCCTTTAAAAGCTTTTCATTTATAAGCAACCATTGACTGTAGATACGGCGCAGTTGGAAACTTGAGCCGTCATCGAGGTGGTACTTTACTTTTATTTAGCTGTTTATTGTTAAATATAGTATATAAGAAATGCCCTGAAACTTAAAAATCGTCGTACTTTGCCTCCAAGTGCAGCTGGTAATTTATATCAAGAAATAAGATTTAACAAATTAATCATTTTTCGAATTGTATATCTTAATTATTGAAGAATAAAATAAAAATTTTGAATTATATACCTGTCATAGAAAATATTTAGGAAAAATAGAAAAAAAAAACATTTCAAAAAGCAGGAGAAAAGTTTTCAGGGCTTTTCAGG
This sequence comes from Drosophila nr. medialis 2 BK-2023a, assembly GCA_035044325.1. NCBI lineage: Eukaryota > Metazoa > Arthropoda > Insecta > Diptera > Drosophilidae > Drosophila > Drosophila nr. medialis 2 BK-2023a. Next base: position 519,054 of record JAWNMH010000410.1, on the reverse strand, counting down.
TTTTCATTTTAGATCGTTTTTATTCTGAGTGCATAGGCACGCAAGCAGTTAGAATTTACAGATAGGTACATTTGTACCTCATATACGGATTCCAGTAGAAATACAGCAGCTTCCAGTTTTTAATTATTGCTGCACCTACGTGCAAATAACTTTTTTATTATATTTTGTATGAATACATTATAAGCTATAATGGCGACAGCAAATCATTCTTGTAACCTGTACATATGTATATATGTACAATTACTAATGTACAGTATATGTACAATTACTAATGTACAGTATATGTACAATTACTAATGTACAGTGTACATGTGAATTCCAAGTGTTTGTGTTTATGTGCGCATCTATTCAATTGTCCAACTATCGATAAATCATAATGATGAGCTCACATAAATCTTAGCTCACACATATGTACATACATATGTATGTATGTGGAGGTAATGCATGTTCCCTGTGTGTGTGGTAGTTCAAGAGCACGGTTCATTTCAACGTAAACAGCACCTGCTCAGCTGGCTCTCAGGCACTGACATCAATTGTGTCTCGATGACCTTCGCGCAAGTAGTACTCGATTGCAATCAGAAATCATGACATGCCGTTTAGGAGACCAGTTCGATGAAATGCTGTTGAGCTCAACTCGAGAGAATGCCTCTTAAGCAAGCTCATGTCAATTTAAGCATGCTGTTTAATTCAAGTTAGCGCAGCTAATTCGTATAGGAAAATGTCTAATACTAATAGTGATTAATAAAGACTGTTTAATCTGATTGTAGTAGTCTGCCTAAATAAGCTTCGACTTTTTGGAAAAGTAATTTAATCATATAAGATATGCACACAAAATATTTTTTACCATTATTATTTATTATTATTCGTTCAGCAATAACATGGCTTAATTAGAACTGGTTAACAGCTTCCCTAATATCAATAAAAACATTAATTATTTAATATTTGGACAGTTTTATGGAGCTGATGAGTTCCACATCATCTGACACTGTGGGCCAGTTCGCTTTTTAGGCAATTTTGGCTATCAATTTCGATCTGTTTAAACCAATATTTAATTACTCTCGCGGTATATGAACACACCGCATACAAGAACATTTTCTCCAATGTCAGAATGCTATTTGTGGCATGAAAGGATTTGTATTAGTATATAGACTGGAAAAGTTGTTGTTAACCAAATGGCCATTTTCAAATTTAATTAGTTGTTTAATTGTTTGTTTGGGAACGCATTTCAACGGAAACTCTTTGAGAGCTCTGCGTTTTCATTAATCAGTATTATTTCCTCGATATTCTTTTACAATTTTACTGCGGTTTAGACTAAAGTGTGTTATAAAATTAACCAAATTTAGACCCCTTTACGTTTCCAACTTTAACAGGCATATAAATCTACTCACAGATCTCTTTCGCAACGAATCGGGCTGCTATCTAACTACAGATCACATTACTGCCAGAATAAATTTCAAATCCGGCTTCAACAACTATAAATTCATTATTAAAAATTATAAAAATTATTATTAAGATGAGTACAATTAGTCATTAGTGCCCAATGTCAAAACATTAAAACTATAAATCAAATAAATGATTATTAAATCTGAAATTGAACTTAAGTTGTATACAAATCAGTATTTATCCTTTCGAGGTACATACCTTTCTGTTAAGTGTTAGAGCCGCTGGATTTGGGATTGCTTTGATGGAGTTGAGAGCCGAAGCAGTAGTTGCATGATTCCTAAGTGCCATAACGCCGCCCAGATTGAGATTAATGGAAGAGAGATGCTGCAGTTCCTGGGGCAGGCAATTCATCGACTGCACCAGAGTGCAGGCTGGCGGCGCAGCTGTGCGTGCCAGCGGCACCTGAACCTGCACCGGCACCGACCCCGCCTGTGGTAGCAGACCCGTTGGAGTGCCACCCGCACTTGCTGCCACAGTAGCCGCAGCCAGAAGCGCCTGCTGCTGCGCGGATAAGGAGTTGACGCCACCAAATGCAGCATGATTAGCTTGACCAGCCTGTCCGGCGGCCGCTGCTGCTGCAGCTGCTGCCGCTGCCGCTGCCGTATAATAGGCGCTCAGCGAGAGTGGCGAGAACATTGCCGACTGCAACAGATGCGTCTGCGAGTGACCGTGTGGATGGGCATGCGAATGTGGATGTGCGTGTGCATGAGGATGCGGATGGGGCTGAGTGCTCGCCGCCAACTGCCCTTGGTAGCTGGACGTTTGGGCAGCGCCAAGCAGGGGCTGTCCAAAATTATAAGCGGGCGCCATAGAGAAATGTTGACCGGCAGTCGGATGCAATGCTGGCTGTTGATAATTTGTTGGCGGTGCTGCAGCCGTGTTTGGTGAGTGTTGTTGTTGCTGCTGTTGGAGTTGCTGCTGTTGTTGCTGGTGTTGTTGCTGCTGCTGCTGCTGCTGCTGCTGATGCATTTGTGGCTGCTGTGCGGCGTATATGGCACCCGGCGGAGTGACGGCCATTTTGTCCGCAAAGGGTGTCTGCATGGCCAGCAGCTTGTGGTGATGCTGCTGGGCAGCCAAGGACCATGGCAAATACCAGGCACACGAAGACGATGAATTCTGCATTCTGTCTGCCTCTTTACCACTCGCTTTCGCTCTCTCGCTCTCTCTTTCTCTCTCACTCTGTCTGTCTCTGTTTATGTTTATTTGTATCACACTCACTAGCCGTGCGGAAGATTCATGTATTATTTGTATGTTCAGCACTTGTATTACATAATTGAAATATGTTATTTTTCGGTTCAACACTTGTGTTGCATAATTAAATACATCATTTAAATATTTTATTTTTATTGTTTAATGTTTAGCTCGATCCTTGCTTTTAACTCACACACATCTTCTTCGTTGACGTTCGCTGTTTATTTTGTTAAAGTGCTATTCAATTGTGATCTTACATAAATCGAACTATACACTCGCAGGAAAAAACTCGCCTTGAAATATAGAAAATTCACCAGAAAACTATAAAAATATTTTTAAAAATGAATTTTTAAAGTGCGACATGAAAATCCTGTTCTGTTCTTTGGAAATAATTTCAATATTCCAAATTATATTCTATTATAATATTATATGAAATTTTCTAAAACTTAAAATGAAAATCATGATTTTTAGATTTTTGTTTGAGAATTTTGGTTTCTAGACATAAAGTGAGCTAACTTTTGCCTCAAACTGTATCGAATTTCTAAATTTCAGATCGTTTGTTTTTTTCCGAGTGTATAGACATGAGTGTTTACCTATCACACATAGGTATATACGTATGTATGCATGTAGAGGTAAGATCAATTCAGTATTTGCCTGCCACTTTCGATGCGTTTATTTGAAATATTTTGGAAGTCGAAATTTACTTTGGTTGCTTTTGTTTGGTTTATCTGTTAACAAGTCAATGCGACTTCATGCCATCAACAATGGGCTAAAATCGTATTAATCTGGCCAAATCTCTGTTGCGTTTTAAAACCCAATCTCAAACGTGGATGAAAGAAAAATAAATGAAAATTGTATTCGGTCAAATTGCCAATTAAGACAGAGAACAAATCGTGCGATTTTTTGTCTAATTTCAATACACACCAAGCGGAACCAAATAAAAAGTTGCTTTGAAGTCAACCAAAAATGTTGTTAATTAAAAACAAAGGAAAACTTTTCTGGTGTTGCACTAATAACTAAAAGTAACGAAAACAAAATTAAAATTAACAAATAAATATTTTCAAAGAAATCAAACTGAAAATGGACCACAAGTTAGAAAAAGGTATTTTTTTTTTTTGAAATTTAAAATAAAGATTGCAAATGAAATGAATTAGGAGTGAAGCGTTTGCTAAAAGTACAGGGTATAACGAACCTTTCAATGCACAACATATGTATGTATGTGTATTTGCCACACATACATCTAACTTTGAGCGAAATCGGTAGAATGTGTTCATTGGCAAATTTGTTGTGTTTGTTAGCGAAGCAATGTTAAAATCTACCCAAAACGCAGACATAAATACAAAACCAAAAACACACCTTGGTTGGGAGAGGGGGGACTAGCATAACCGCCAATATGTGTGCATGGGGTGGGGGGTAGCGAAGAGGGGAGGGAGACTAGAAGCTACCTGTCTTGACGGGCAACGCTTCTGTGCACTTGTTTATCGTCTAATAAAGGAAAATGGAATGGAACAATGGCGAAAGAAAAGCCACTAAATATAGCGTAATGGATTTTAAATGCACATTCGACATCTGACGTCTGGCTTGATAGCTGCTGATGGTTTTTGGGCCTGATGGACTGTCGGACGGACGGACGGGCGGACGGATGGGGCAGGCTGCCTTTAACAGCATTTAATGCTTATGCGCGCACCCATTTAAATATATATTTCTACACACACAAAGTTACACATTTTGGCTTCTCTGAAACACGGATATCATCGATGACATGAAATGGATATATAGATAGAACAGAAGGGGATTGTCGACTGCACAGATAGTATATGTATTAGGGTCACAGCTGTTGCTCGTTACATGCCAACAAAGAAATATACTTAAGACAAAACACCGGCGCATATTTTACAATTTTCATATTTTCGTTTTTAGTTTCTGATTTTTGATTTTATATTTTTTTTTTTGGCCCAGTCACCAAGAGAACATTTGCAATTAGAATTATATGGCTTGTGGCACATAAAATGCGCTGCTTATCTGTTCTAGTGGCGAGTTAATGTTGATGTTGTCCCTTCTCCGATCAGCAGTGTGCCACCCGCTCCCCGCCTTAAGTCCACCCCCCTCCAACCGACTCCCGCACTGTGAGGAGCAGCTGCTGCTATCTGTTCTTGTAGTTTGTGTCGCTATGAATTTATTTACTTGTGTATTTATTTTTCGGGGGCTTTGTGCTAAAATAAGTCTGATGTATTACTTGGTTTGCTTGGACACACAAGCACACACACACACACACACACATACATACTAAGAAAATACATAGCTACATATTATGTGAATTTTTGTCGTTTCATATGCACGAGTTTCACACTCTCACACACACACACACACACATAGGCATAGGCATGTGAGTTGTGTTTATGTGTGCTAATTTTTTTGTTTTGCGATCTTCTCGTTGTTGTTTTATATTTTTTGTTTGATCATACATAGTACCATGACAAGTTGATGTCTGTTTTACGAGTATTTTGAATAGAGATTCGGCGACTAATTTCTTTTTTATAATACACTCGTGGGGGGCATGTGGCAAAGGATTTCTCAATAAAAATGTCAGAATCTCGCTGTAAAACACATTTAATTCAAAATAAATTCATAATTGATGTGTCGCACCCGGCATTCCTGGCAACAGCAAATAACCAGAGAAAACCAACCGACTTGTGTATGAAATTTCAAATAGAAAAAATCTTTCATTCATTTCATAAACAATATTTACTTAGTGTGTGTGTCCATGTATGGGTGTGTGTGTCTGTGTGTGTGTGTGTGTGTCTGTGTGTGTGTGTTTTCAGTGAGTGTGCATTGTGTTTTGTCCTGAATTTGAAGACACGCTAAAAGTATATTAGGTAATCCCGCATGTGGAGCTCGCTGTTTGACGTTATTCGATCATTAGAGGCCATTCTGTGCGTAGGGCTACTGAAATTACTTGATATATTTCAAAACGTCTCCTCTAACTACAACGACAACAACAACAACAATAACAACAACAACAAAAGCAACAAAAATTGTTGTCTAGAAAATATACAATTTTTCAGAACAAAAACTATTTGCGTACGTAAAAATGGACGATGTTAGACTACGGCAATGGCGCATATTTTTGGTACAGAGCCATGCACGTCACCCATACACACACACACACACACACACACTCATACAGACACATGGCAAATGTACACAAGCAAAGGAAAAATTCTAAAAACGTTGTCCTCAAATAGCTCTCGGTACTCATACACACTCCTTCTATTTAGTCGCTTGTCAAATGTCTGAAAAGACTGATTATAATTAAAATGACAACTGCGTGTGTGCGCCTGTGTGTGTGTGCGCCTGTGTGTGTGTGTGTGTGTGTGTGGACCAATGAAATGGGATAAAAGATCAAATGTCAGAATGTGAATTAAAAAATTTCAAACATTTCAACTTAGGCGTTACTTTCGTTTGGAATGTGCAGTTAACTGGTGGGTCAGTAACACACCGTATAATATAATGTTTATTGACCGCTAAAATCCCCCACAATAATTTTGTGCTCTAAAACCTTTTTACATATCAATAATAATTTGGTGTTTTTTCTTATATCTTATATTTTGTTTTATCAACGTTTTGGCAACACGTGCACAATGAAGATAAGTTAGCAAGGAAACGGTAAACAATTAAGTTATAACAAAGCCCATATTACAGGCTTAAAATCACTTCACTTCATTGGTATTTTTGATATTTATGTTTGTTTTATATATTTCTTTGATTATGTGATAACGAGTGTGGCGAGGCGCCGAAGTGTTTTGTTGTTAATTACCACGCAAAAAATGAAAACCCAAACGGAACGGGTTTTTATTATATATTTATAAATAGTGCGACAGACGCCCGCACACCCATTCCCGTTTACAACGAGCTACTCTCAGAGATTGACTCAGAGATTGTAAGCCATCAATGTCGTCTAGTCTTGTCTCGCCTCAGGTGTGTTGCGTCGGCGTGTTTTTCAATACAATTGTTTCGTCGCACACGTTTTACTAGCTAACCAGCGTTGGAATTCACGCGACAACCTCTGCACTGGCTGACAGCAAGCGGCCGACTGATTGGAGCAGCCCCAAAACACAGTGTGGCGCCGTCAACACACGTCGACTGCAACGTTTTTTTTTTTCGAAATTTTTTGAATTTTGCGCGCGCTCTCTACTACAACGTACTTATAATGTTATCGGTTGTGTATAAGTTGCACAGTTGTATAAGTTGACCGACCCACAGAGAGCAACGCTGGTGTTTCTCTTCGAATTTCAATGCTGAAACGTTTTATTCATATTTCACACAAAGCGAGATACATTTACCTTTGGGCTGTGCAAAAACTCTAAAACATTATATAAAACAAAAAAAATCGATGCATTCTTTTTGTTTTTTATGTCATTTACTCTCGGTACATGCAACATGTTGGCCATTGAAAAGTGGTCTCCATTTTTATGGAATAATTCCTTGCATTAGAAACACAAGCACAAGCTTCAATTAGTTTGACTGGATTTGATCAATTAGAGATTGCAATTTCAATTTGTATTCCCATTAAAAATGGTTAAAGAGTAAGTGGCAGAGAGAAGAAATCCGATCCGTAAGATTATATTTATTATAATATTCGACTTATATTCTTGATCAGGGTCAACAGAAGAGTCAATCTAGTCAAATCTATCTGAGACTATAAGAGATAGAGACTTCAAGAATATAAGTTCTCTTATACCAGTCGCAGATCGAGTTTATTATATTTTATCGATTACTCACCTCGATACAAATCGATTTTCGAGAGCAACAGCGGCAGTTTTGTCAGAATATATAGATGGGACTCTAGTTGCATTATCTTAACTAATTTAATATTGTGCACTAAAAAATATAACAATTGTAAAAAAGGTTTTAAACAATTTTTTAAGGATGTATTAAATCTGGGTTAATAAAATTAAAAAATGGCCAGAATTGGGGAAACACCAAAAAAAAACAACAAAAAGGGAAGATAAGGAAGTGCAAATGTGGATAACTTTAAAGCAGTTAAGCACGTTCTGAGATTTTCCAGAGATATGTGTTGAGAATTTAAGATAAAAAGAGAGATAAAGAATTCCACCGATAATACTTGAAATATTATTAAGCCTACCGGAGTATCGAATGGCAAACGAAGATTGGCATCGATGACGGGATGGGATGCTTCTGATTGGCCTCAATTCGATTTTGGTAGTTGTAGAACTGAGCAACCAAAATTCAGAATAAAATGGACTTTGTAGACAGAGAGAAGTTTGTTGGTGAACAAAAAATGAAAGAGAAAGTAGCGATAGGTGAATACAAAGTAACAGCACTTTTCTTGCAGTGCACCACTGCAGTTGTCCGATGCTCATATATATTTTTAAAATGTACGGTTAAATTAGACTTTTGTATGTAGAATTTTCGAATTTTCCGTTCTATTTAAATATATGTATATACTAAATTAATAAATTCAATTTCTTGACAATGCAAACCATTTGCATTGCTAAAATTGTAGACGAAATATATATGTATGTATGTACACCATCGTATTTTCTAATGTTCAGATGTAAAATGAGATAAAAAGATTAAAAACATAAATGGCAATGAAATAAAAAAAAAAACTTATTTTATGTCTTTGGGTTGTTTGGTGCTTACTGTTGGTTATTAAAAGTATGTATTATAAATTCTTAGCTTAAGCCCATAAATATGAATTTTTCATGGCACATATTTATATAAATATATACTGACCATTACTTATTTACTCACAATATATGTATTCATGTGTGTGTGTGAGCGACACACACATATCAATGTTTGATTTTAATGAAACTTTCATATTGTTACGCGAAACAAAAGAATATTTTTGGCTTGGGCCCAACAAAAATTAAATTCCTCATGATTTAGTTGCACAGGGCCAAAATCTTTCATCTACTCGATGTTTAGATGTTCTTACTAGGCAAAGGCAAGCGGCTGAACTACACAAATATTTATATGTCTTAAATATATATTATAGGTATTCCACATATAGACAGACGCCTATATCTATGTCACTCTCACTCGCTCTCCCTCGCTCTTCCTCTCCCTCACTCTCCCTCACTCTCTCTCTCTCTCACTCTTGAGTGTGTAATTAAATAATAAGGCTTACCATTAAACTGGGCTCATTGAACACATCAAGAATTTGATATTATCAAAGATTGTTTAGCTTCCTCACAATCGATTCCGGGCAAATAGCACTTTCGAAATGTGTATTATATATTTGTACAGCGGTCTCTCTGGTCTAAATACGAGTTGGTTTGGTTTGGTTTTATGTTGACCCACATTCGCTTTGTAATTATATTGCAATTATTTTTCATATTGCTGTAGCAACGGAACGTGCAGGTCAGACGGTCAGGGGGCCATTGGTCTGAGGACTCGGTCTGACTACTTGACCTTCGTTAAGGTTGACATTGAAATCTTTTGGTGTTCGATTTCCTTCAGATAACAGAAAATGCTCAAATTCTCAAGTCTCGTTTCCTGCTTGCCTCCAGTGTTTATTTGCTTATTTGCTATGATAAACATAAAACAACCATAAATTAGAAAACATTTCAACAAATTTCAAAATTAATTTGTAAATTAACCCTCTAGTGCACTTAGTCGCTTCAAAATTTCCGTTTCGCCAAAATTGTATTACAATTACGTATTTTTCTTACTTAGCAAAAGGTGTAAATCGTTTTTTCTTTGGTAACCTATTAATTGTTCAAATGAATAGCATTATCTTTATGATAGCTAAACATGAAATTGAAAAATAAGCATATATCATTATTTACTATGCGGCTAGTCATCGTTTTAATATTTCTTACTTATAAGTTATGAAATCCTTATAATTATTGGACTCCGTATAATTATTGGACTTCGGTATTTCTTCAGAGATACAAGACCTAAAACCGATTTAAATTTGGACTTCGAAAAAGAAATGCAACAACAGAATAATCATATACTTTCCTATGGATGTGGGGTCTATCAAGTTTAGATCAGCCTATATAAACATTAAATTACGGTATAAACTTAGAATAAACATTTTCCTAATGATTAAAAGTTAATGACTTTCAAACAAATCTTATTCTGTGGCATTTTTTTGAAAGTCATTAACTTATAATCATCAGAAATGATGATGTTTATTTTGAATTTATACATTAATTTAGCGAATACGTTAAGTTGAAAAAAACTTAAGTGTTGAGAATCCCTAATTTAAATATCGAACTAGATAAGTTGCTGTATCATAATATCATATTCGTATATATTATTTATTTATCCTAGCGCCACAAGTTGAAAGTTTATTGTAAGGAGTAAAATAAGATTAAAATATAAATATAAATCAAATGTAAATATACTTAATGTTCATAATATTAAGTAGTTAGTTTAAAGGTTTTGTAAACATTATTATTACTGTCTCGATTATTAATTTATCAATAATTTATTTATTTATTAATCCTAGAAGTATAAGTTTAAAGCTAATAAATTATATTTGGAAATTAAGACACAAATAGAAGTTAAAATATTCATGTTGGGATTGTCAGCACTGAAGTATTGTAAACATCAAATTACAGTATAATAATTTCTCTGGTGATCTGACGTAATCCATTTCGCGGCCCTTCACCAAATGTCTCCCAAATAGAAGCCGACCAAAAATATGGACGCGACTAGGAGCGCGACACTGCTGCTATTGCATGTCCGACTGCGTGACTAGTTTAACCCACCTGTACTCTCCAAAAACCCAACGACACTACCTACCCTCCTCTCTTTCTACTCCTCTCGCTCTTTCTCTCTCTGTCTTTGTGTGTGTGTGTGTGTGTGTGTGTAGTGTTCTCCTTGAAAAGCACTCGGTCACGAAACTACAACATCCTTCTGTAAACCCACAACTCAGGTTAAGGCGACCAAAAAAGGCTTGCCCCTTATTTAGGGCAACATTTAATGGCCACTGGCCATAAGGCTCTAAGTCTTTCCTAACCATAGACGTGTAGGGGCGGCGAGGGCGAAGGGGGGGTTGTTGTGGGCGTGTGCGTGCATATGAGAGTAAAAGTTGGCATTTGCTGCTGGCAGCGAAGAAAGTGATTAAATCAGCACGATATTTTGTAGGTGTGCGCACTCACCGATTACACACACATTTTTTTTTCGTGTGTAGTGTGTGTAGATTTATGTTTGTATGTATGTGCGGTAAATTGACTTTTCGCCTGGACAAAAAGCCAGAAATGACGACATCACGCTTCCTCATCAAAAATATACAAAAAAATACACAAACTGTAAAACCTACCCAGTGACTACTGCGTGTTTACAAACAATATTATGTGCCGATTCGTATATACAAATGCCCGTGTATGCACATACATACATATATACATTACATACATACATATATGTATGTATATATATGTTTAAATAAGAATTATATTTAGTATAGAAGTCTAGGTGTGTTTTGCGAAACGCACCCAATAATAATGATAATACTGACCATGAATTAACTGATAGAAACATACGATTTATTTTCATTTGATATATGTGCATATAGAAAACCCAATAATGATAATACTGACTGAAGATTTAACTAATGGAAACATACGATTTATTTTCATTTGATATATGTGCATATAGAAAACCCAATAACGCTAATACGGACTGAAGATTTAACTGATAGATACAAACATATATTTATTTTACATCTATACGAAAATCCGTTTGCTACGAATGGAGAGTCTGAAAACTTGGAATTTAAACAGAAACTCACCTTTGCGCTTCCAGTCAGCCCAATTTATATTCGAATACTCTATTTATAAATTGTATATTTTATTTACTTGCGCTACAAGGATATCCTTATAGCTTACCATGCAAGTCACAATGCAAACTAAATCTCAAACTTGCAATTATAAATATATATTATATTCTTAATAATTATTTATATTTTAAATAATTCATTTTACAAAGTTTTCTAATACTAACAATTTATTATTAGTTAAATTTTAATTATTTTGTTTTATATAATTAAGATGAAAACTTTATTTGTCGCTAAGGATTCTTAATTTCATCAGCACAAGATATAATATCTTTATTTTCTAGTTGTCCGATTCTAAATTATAAAAAAACTTTTATTTTAAATTTTTAGATAACTCATAGACAAAAGTTTTCGTACAAATAATTTTTGCTTTGTGTGTACGAGAAAAAAAAAAGTATTTCACAAAATTATTGATTTTTTCTTTGAGAAATGTATTATTATTTTGATTAGTTTCGTGTAAAAATATAGCTTTTCTGTTGAAAGAAATATTTTCTTTTCGCATTTTCAAAGATTTACCGGATTTTGTTCATTTTTTTCAGATATACACAAAAACATGCAAATGACAAAATGCGAGGCATAAAATTAAAGCAATTATTTTAATGCGCAGAAAATAATAGCAGAAAAAACTTGACACGGACATATAAAAGGTAATTGCCCTCCGCAAGCGTCACAGGGCGGGCTAGTTTCCCCTCTCCCCTGCTCTCTTCCTATCTATCCACCAGGAAACATACTCTTTTCTCAACTCATTTGGAACTTCACCACACGTCCGACCATATCTTCATCATTGTCAATTAATTCTATCACTGTTGAGAAGACACTCTAATTGCCTAGTCAAAAGCGCCATCTGTTGTTGATACCTTTCAATTTTAGCTTAACACTGAGCTAATTGGAGTGCGAATGTTTTGCGCTTGAAAAAGAAAAGAAAACTTAGTAGAAATGCATTAACTCCATTCTCATTTCTTATTCACAGACGTAGCATTTCTGTTTGCCCAATATTTTATGTTGAAAAAATCACTTAAATTTTCATAAGCAATGTAAGCCTCATTAATATACTGAAATTGTAAGCAAATCACATATAAATTATTTTTATGTTTTTATATTCACTAAAAAGTGAATATACCCCATCTTCTCAGTTTGTTTACAAGGTATTCAAATTGAACAAAATGAACTAATAAACCGATTTCGCTAGTTCGTTTAGTTCAATTACTCGCTCAGCAAAATAATAATCGGAACTACTTTAGCGAACTCGTTTGCATTGTTTTGCATTGAAGAAGTTAAATATTTTTTTAAATACTTAATGAGGTGTTTGCGCTACGCGGACAACACATTTCGCCTGGCAAGTGCTCAACGGCAGACAGTGTAAAACAGTTTTACATGGATTTCTTTCTGTACAGTGCATAGTGTGTTCGTTTTAATTTTTTATTTGGCTGCCGCGCACGTGTTGATTTTTTCTTTTTTGTTTTTGTTTGTAGTGGTTTAATTTATTCATTAGGAGACGCTTGCTGAACGCCGCGCAAATCAAAGTCAGGGCCACAAATAACACGTTGTTGCGTTGGCCAACAATGACACTGCCTAAAACCCTGCGCCATGTCCAAACTCAGCACGGTGACGACTCCGTCGACGTGGAGAACATTTTTCTATTCCGGGCTAACTTAAACAGCCCAAACGATGCCGGCGGCGGCTCATCAACGAATGCGGCTGAGGATGAAACTGAAAATGGAACTGGCGCTAAAACCGATGCGGATAATGAAGCCAAAGCAGAAAAACCAAATTCTTTGAGCGGTGTCTGGACTTTTGAAGCCAGCGAAGAAGATTGCGGCAGTCAAGTAAGCTAAACGAATTTTATTTTATTGAACTGAATTACCAAAAATAATGTTTATTTATTTAATGTTAACTAAAAACAACTTACAAAAACTTAAATTTAAAAAAGAAAATAATTCGTATATAAATAAAAAAAATAGCTAGTTAAGATGCCCAGCACAAATGCAAACGTTTAAACGTTTATTCGTCGATTGTGCTGTATTTCTTTTGTGCGTTTTATAACAACTTTGTGGAAACGGCAAAATAAATTCTAAAAATTCAATTTGCTTCCGAGCCTGAGTCCCTTTGTTAATGTTATTGAATGGAAAAACTAATTACGGCATCTCTGCTTTACTGTTACTCTCTCTATTATTCCAATACATAGAAGCGCGATATGTTTTATTCCCTATAGAATACATATATATGCATCCATATAAACATACATCTTACATTTGTTTATACATTTGTGCGAGAGGTATAAAAAACAAGCATAAAAAGTGGAAAAAGTTTCTCTTCGTTTTTAATAAAGAAAAAAAAACGATCCTTGAATGTGCACTAAAATTTCCGTGTTGCAATAATATTGAAAATAGTTAACTCAAATTAGGATTTATTTCCAACAAATTTTTGAGTTTACGCCAATCAATGATAAGCTGTCCCATTGTCATTTTCCAAGGTTATTTTGGACACAATTGTAAATATCTTACGCGTTTTCAAATTAATTTTTTTTGAATATTTTTGTCTTAAATTTCGATAAACTCATACCCATGCCCGGCAAATATCTGTAACACGGTTATACACATATACACACGGCAAGCAAGGGGAACAAGGTTATTTCGGCAAAGATTTATATTCGTCCGAATCGATTTTAAATGTTTTTCAAATGCGTATGCGTTTTCGGACTGTGTGAAACATAGATTTATGTATGTGTAATACAAATAATAAAAATAAAAGGCATGTTAAGAAAATTCTTTGTTTAGGCTAAGACGCGTGCTAGATTATTTGAACTTACTTTATAAATATAAAATAGTTCTCTTTTTTCACTTAGATTTCAAATTTAGGTAATTTGGTAATCGATAATCGATTCTTTACAACTCGATAAATCCTCCACACGCTCTTTATGAGTTTATAAATGAAAGCATTGCAGCATCAACTCTATTCTATTTTGTTGTGTTCTATTCTACTCACATTCGTATTGTTCGAGGACAACAAACTTGAATATTTGTCAAAATTCACCGAGAGATTTACATATTTAAATGGCTATTGCGACCCCAAAAAAAAATCCTATCGAAGCTTTATGAATATCTCATTGTGACTGACTACGCAGGAAATACATAGTTGAATCCTTTATTCCTGTCAACTGATTTTGCATTTATGCCAAGGAATTTGAGAGTAGTCGTTAGTGTTTAGCAACTCAACAGGAGTTCTGCATATATATATACATATATGTATATATGCAGTCTTACTACACTAATTATATAGCTTATGCCAACCTCTACTAAATAAACTCATACACATTTAGTTCACCGCAACAAGAGCCACTTTAGTTACATAGATTACCTTTGTTTGGCTCGGCTAACGATACAGCTTATGGGTAACTGTGTGTGTGTGTGTGTGTTTGTGTATCTGTGTATGTCTCGTTTACCTTCATATTTTAACCGCGGATTTGGCATAATTATTTCTCATTTTGCCTTTCCTTTCTGCACGTGCATTTTGAAGGGTTCTTTCGACGCTCTTCATATTATCGTCAACGTTGTTGTTCCTTCTTCCTTGTTGTTGTTGCTGTTTGCTGAGGAGGAACTAGCTTCTTGTCAAGTTGGCCAACCTGACGCTTCCGCAATTATCAGCGCTGCCGCCTTCTGTTTTTTTCTTCTTGGCTTCTTCTGTTTTTAACTAGGTGTATCGCTATGCTTCTTAAAAGTAAATTGCTCTAAATGTTTTTTGTCTTCCATTATGCGCCTATTGTGTCACTTGCATTTAAAGTTGTTTGTCTGCCTATGTGTGTGTATGTGTGTGTGTGTGTGTGTGTGTATGTTTGTGCTATTGAAATAGGGAACGTGTCTCGACATTAAAATAGAAGGAGATGTCAAATGTGTGAATGTATTGGTGGTGTATGTGAAACTATTACCAGCACATTTTTTATTATTCTAGCTTCTTCTCTTTGTTTTGAATGCAGTTTTATTCACTCTGGCTCACTCTGGGCATTCCTTTGGGTACTCTTCCTGGCCTGGCCTGGCCTGGCCTGTTCTGCTGTGGTCTGGCCTGGTCGGGTCTGTCTGTGTGCAAACGTGAGTGCGCCGGTTCCTCCGCTCTTCCTCCAAGACACGAATGCAGACCAATGTTTTATGATGACAATTTGGGTTTGTTACGTTGCCTTGCCTCCTATTACTTTTCCTGCAGTTGTTTAACTGTTTCTTTTTCATCCTTTCTCATATCTGTGAGTTTTCTTTAGCATAGTTTGCGTCTTACTACCACCCACCACTGTGTCATTTAAGGAGCTCCTTGAACCTACATTTTGATAAGCTCGCGTCATAAAAGAACTTGAAACTTGTGATGCACGTTTACTTTAATATGCGACATCATTTACTCGTTTAATAGTCATTTGAAAATCGCCAGCCGTTGAATACGCCTCTATAATAAATATTTAAAATAAAATGAATTTTGTCAGCAGACAGAATGTGCAATGTCTAATGTATTTACATACAACAGACTGCTGTTTGTTTGTTTTTTAAAAATCCATGAATGCATTAATCTAATCAAGCGGATAGATTAAGTTACCTATATTCAGCCAGGGTATCTGCTTGGCTATATAATAATTACCATATACAAATAGTAATAGTATTTCCAAGCAGAAACTAAAGTTTCACAAGTCGATTGCTCACTTTCTTCACAATGTGCTCCTTAGGGACATCTTGGCTAACGAATAAAGGCAATCCATAATTTTGCTTGGTTTTTGTACTTCTCTGCACATTTGTCGTATCTTTCGCATTTCGCTTAGAATGGATTGCATTTGCAACATGTCAATATATAAAAAGGAATTTAGATCATTTGAAATACTATTTAAAAACAAGTGCTACTGTCGATTGAGCTCGACTAAGAGATACCCTGTACTGTAATACATTAGTTTAGTTTTATTACCAAATTTGATTGAAGTTAGTTCTGTACTATAGCTGGTAAGATCGGATTTAAATAAATTTGTATAGCTAATCAATAATTGGTATTGGTTATCGAAATTCGATATGTATCGATAACTAGACATACAAATTCCATGGTTTTAAAAGGATATTGACTTTTAATTAGTTAAATGCCAATCAGTTATAAAGCTGAAAGATCATTAAATTAGTTGTTGTTGATTGAACTAATAGTGCACGGTAGAAAAATGCTCCAAGAAGGATTGTCAAATCACCCGTAACCAAATTCCAAGTGACTCGAACATTTTTCTTTTAGCTAGCGACAGTTGCTGAGGAATCAGTCGTACATTTGCCGGAAAAACGAAAGGCGCTCAAGGTGGAACAGACGGTGGACTCAAAGAGGCCCAAATTGGAGACAAAAGATCTGAAACTGACACGACCCGGTTTTAGCGAGGAGCGTTATGAAGAGACGTCCTATTACATAGAGAATGGTAGGCAATAGCTAAGCACTATATATATTGTGATCAGCAAAGTGAAACGCAATTGAAGGCTTGCGAAAGGTCTACCCTTATTCTTTTACATTTACAACGTTCACGAAGGGACGCTGGGTTGGCGAGGGGATTCTCGATGTATTCTCACGGGAATTTCGTGCACATCCCGCCGAGGAATATAAGCGCAGCATTGAAGCCGGCTCCCTAACCGTCAACCATGAGAAGGTGCCCATTGACTACCGGCTGAAGCACAATGATCTGCTTGCCAATACAGTTCACAGGTATTTAATAGCCAATCTATTATAACTCATATTAACTTAACTAAACTTTGCATTTTTTGCAGGCATGAAGTTCCGGTTACGGCGCACCCCATTACGATAGTACACATGGATGATGATATTTTAGTTGTGAACAAACCAGCTTCAATACCAGTAAGCTTAATTTTATAACTATTAATAAGAATTGTTAAAGTTTTCATTTGTATCTTTAGGTTCATCCATGTGGGCGTTATAGACACAATACGATGATTTTTATACTAGCCAAGGAGTTCAACATGAGGAATCTGCGTACGATACACCGATTAGATCGGCTAACATCCGGACTTTTGTTGTTTGGACGCACTGCTGATAAAGCACGGGAAATGGAGCAACAAATACGAAATAGACAAGTACAAAAGGAATATGTTTGCTGTGTGGAGGGTCGTTTTCCCGAGTAAGCACTACTTTTGCGTTATAAAAAGACGCTTAACTGATTATTGTTCGATTATAAAGAGTGATCCATATTTGATTTGGGAAAAAGGGTGGGTTGTAAGCCAAAATAATTTATTGTGTATATTTTCATTTCAGTGGCAATATCGAGTGCAACGAACCGATTGAAGTGGTCAGCTATAAAATTGGAGTCTGCAAGGTGTCGCCAAAGGGCAAGGATTGCAAAACCACATTCAAGAGACTGGGGCAAGTTGGCGACTATAGCATTGTGCAGTGCAAACCGTTGACTGGACGGATGCATCAGATCCGGGTGCACCTGCAATATTTGGGTGAGCAAAAATGTTTACTTTAGGACGTGACTCGATAACAACCATTATTTTCGACAGGCTATCCGATTGTCAACGATCCCTTGTATAATCACGAAGTGTTTGGACCCTTAAAAGGACGCGGTGGTGATATTGGAGGCAAATCTGATGATCAGCTAATACGCGATTTGATTGCCATACACAATGCCGAGAACTGGTTGGGTGTTGATGGCGCTCGCGATGTCTCCAAGAATGAATCGCTCGACGTCTCGGAAAATACTGTCAGCAGTCTGGCTAACACTAGTTCTAATGAATTAGAATTAAAAGCCGAAATTAAGTCATCGCCTGAAGCTAATGTGGTAATTGTTTTGATATCATTCGCAGCGCTTTTGTTTATGCTAATGTGTTTTTCATTGTTTAGGTTACTGTTTCTACACAAACTGGTCATGAGGCCGCTGATTGCAGTTTTGATCACAGCAAGCTATCTGTAGACCCACATTGCCAGGAATGTAGAATGAACTATAGGGATCCAAAGCCGTCGGATCTCGTTATGTATCTGCATGCGTGGAAATACAAGGTAAAACTCAATTCAATATATTGTAATCTGAGATACTTCAACCATTGGTAATTGCAGGGTATCGGCTGGGAGTATAACACAGAGCTACCCAGCTGGGCTTCCATTGAGGGAGATAATTGCGAGTTAAGTTTAAGAGACAAGCGTTGTTAAATGCACAAATTCTTTTATATTGTACAATTGAGAGTACCTATATAACTATTGATAAAATAGATCAGTGATCATTATGCTATTTTGATAAATATACGACAAAAGTGCGTATCTCCATTGGACTTAGCTCTATAAGAAACTCATTACGGTCATTTGATTTTGGTACATTATCATTAACATTATCTGCGCGGAGCTGATGCGATCGTCTCTTATGTAATGTAAAATACCCGGGGCCAGCATCACGCTTAAGCCGATTACTTTCCGCACCCAACTCTCCGGCTTTCAAGGCTTCCTTCGAATATTTAGCTTCCAGTAGAGGTTTTGCGGCTTCCAGCAAGTGAACGCCCCTCGATGTCTTTAAGAATCTGCCATAGGAGTTGTAAGACTCTTCCTCGGGATCGGGCACAAACTCCATGCGTCGATGCTCATCTAGCCAGGCATTGCCATCGAGAGTCGTCTCCCGAATGCTTTCAATATTAAAGGCAGCGAGCACATCCTTCATATTAAATTGAACATATTTCGAATATCGGCTATCGTCATCTTTTTCCAATATATGTTCAAATCGCACAAGTAACTCGTTCTCATGCCACGGCTCCAACGTGAGCAAGTGCACCGTTTTTGGCAGAGTCAACGATACACCATTATACTAAAAATTACAATGCATATTTAAATAATACTGACTATGCAAATTCAATGGGAATACTTACTGAATTGGTAAACGAGGTTAGCCACTGATCTGAGCTGTATGCTGTCATATTGCTGAAAAACTTCCAGGAGGGCAGCAATGTCTGCAGCTGCACAATGCGTTCCATTGCCTTTAGGGAGACACCTGGACGTAGATCAGACTGACCAAAGAACAAGTGATGTGTACCACGGGCAATCAGCCCATCGCCGTATTCGGTTTCATTGAGGGCTTCGCCCACACCAAATGCATCATCGTGTAACAAACGTCGATGCACCATCAATTCCAGTTCACCATCCTGCAACGAGCTGCCACCCTGAGCCCTGTCCGTCAGGATGGCCATGCGTGCTGTTGTATCCTCCAATGCGATTTTCGTAGTGACCGGATAATAGTTGCCCGAGACGCTTTCATGTAGCTTCACATTCCAGGTTTCGCGATGATTTCGCTGACGCTTCAACATTTCGCGACCTTGGAAAAGGGAGTTACATGTAATGACTAAGCATATAAAATCTTGTCCACGTACCATTTGAATCTGTGTAAAATATGCCATTGGACTCAATGTCTGACTTGAAGCGTGTGATAATTTCCTTGCCCGTGTCATCAGCAACGGGAATGGGTCCAACCAGCCACTCGAACTCAGCGTGGTTGCTCTGCTTATAGATGCGCACCACCTGGCTGACCCAATCATTGAATTTCTGATGCACCTCTTGCACCAACGGACCCTTGTACACTTCAATGGCAACGCGATCTGACGCAAAGAACACTTTGTCCACTTTGGGGCGGAATATGTAAGCGCCCGAGGAGCGATTGAGGAATTCCGCATTGTTGCCAACGGCACCTTCATAATACAGAAACTCCTGGGAAAGCTGACGCGTCATGCCATCCGCTGTCACTTCGGAGAGGAAGCCATTGGTGTCGAACGTTAATTTAATATTCTATTAGGTAAATTAATCAATTATTAGTGAACAAAATTAAATGGAACTTTCAATTACTCCGTTTCCAATACGTGTTAAGCTGGATGTCTTCTTTGGAGCCGGACCGGGCTTGAGGTCATCGGGAGCGATGTCTGGTTTCTCAATATAATAGGTCCTGAAGCCAACGGCTGGCAGTTTGGCTGCCAAGAAAACGAGCTCGTACTGAGCAATTGATCTTCTGTGCTTAATCCTGGCCACAGCTTTGGGCACAGGTACTACTTGAGTTGGCAAACTTTTGCCTAGGAATGAGAAATAATAAATGGAGTATGTTTTTACAATAAAGTGTATCGCAATCTCACCTGCAGGATCAAGGACAACATATTTGTAGTCAGCAACGGGTACGCGGACATATTCATCGGTTTCATGAGCCAGTGGATTGTAAAGCGTGAGTGCAAAGCGGGTGTTTGTCTCGGATAGAGCACAACTGCTGATATTGAGCAATGTGCATGTTTTAAATTCCAATGCAGCTGGCACCGGAGTGCTCTGATTCTTCCCGGATAGTTGATTTAATGTAGATCTCATGTTTGTGGAGCAGGCGCGCAGAGCGACACTCAATCGTTTCGCATAGTCCAGGGCGACCTTTTGCTTCTCCGTGCCTGTTACGGCATCGTGATGCTGCATTATGCCCATTGTTTCGCGCATGAAATTCAAGTGCGGCTCGAACTCCGCTGATCGCTTGGGAGCCAGTGAAGTTAGCTGTTTGCACACTTGAAGGAAATGATTCCCGTCTCGCTCGAAGCGCTTCAGCGTCGGACGTGAGGTAAAGTAACCCGTCCAGTAGGCATGTGGATCCGATGCATAGGGGAAGAAGTCGTCGCTCTTAGTGGGCCAAGAAATGCCAGCATCATGCAGCGATTTCAAGTAACACGACGGTGTCGAGTATAGCAAATTTATATTCGATCCATTTGCCTGCCGTTCATTTGCATACCTAAATGTTTCGAATGGAGAATTGAAGAGTATATCTCATCCAAAAACAATTTCCATTCACTTACGTAAAGGCTTACAAAAACTACGTTTATACACCAATTATTTGAAATATATAAGTTGTTTACCGTTAATTTCAATTGTGATCAATAAAAATTCCGCTTGACTTTGTTGGTAACGCTGTTCATCTGGCAACGCCACGAGGTCCTCCATTTTCTCTCTTACTCCAACTCTAATCGATAGCATTTAGATTATATGTTCCTGCTCTAAGATTTAGTCTCAATCCTAAGTTGCTAGTTAAATTAACATAATTCCATTATTTAAAAAATAATTTATATTTTTGTTTAAAAAAATAGTTTAAAATTTTAATTTTGTGCAGAAAAATCATTTCGTATTCGCAAATATGTCGGTTTTGCTTTTGCAACGCTGCCATATCGTTGGAAACGGTCAAGATTGCTTCCAGCTCGTTGCACAATACTCGCAAATTGCAATAACAGTTTAAAATGCAACATTTACAACACTTATTTTTTGCAAGGCGTGTGTATAGACGTAGTTTAAGCAGTTTAGTTAAGGAAAGCCTCTAACGCTACTCACTTAATAAGTTTATCCAGATTCTTATACCACATTTCAGCGTTCTGGTAATGGAAATCCTCACCCATTGTAATAAGTAAGTTGGATGTTCGATATCCTTTGGCCATCTTAGTGACAAACTCAAAGAATGCATCGATCTGCACACATCAAAAGCATTTACTCTTATTATTACTAATTACTACTTAAACAAACAACTTGATTTATGCATATATGGATGTGGATGGTTAAGAGGCTTTCGTTAACAGTAGGCAAAAAAAAAACGGAATATTTATAAACTTTTGTTAATTTACCGTATTAGTTTGTCTAAATTCTTGTAATAGACTTGAGCAGCTTGATAGGTAAAATCGCCACCCATTGTTATGATGATATTGTTGGTGCGATAGTATTTACTTTGAGTTTTCACGTAATCCAGAAACGTATTAACCTGATACAGTATTATAATGTGAAACAGGGAATGGACAAAACGAGCACACAATTCATAAATGAGAAAGGAGTTGGGGGACAGACAAGAAAATATGATAAATATAATTTTTCACTTACGCGCTCTTTCACATTATTATCTGGACTATGTTTGCCATCGATAATTGGCTGATCCGCGCAGAGTATATCAAAACAGAAGCCAGCGGGCGCTTGATAATTGTTGTACAAGGCACCCGTAAACAAATCCGATTTATCCCCTGCAAATAATGTAGTAAATAACTAGCAATATCTGGGTATATATCGCATCCTAAACAATACCCAAGTTTGCTGAGCCATGCCAAATCATTTCGGCCTTCTGAGTCATCAGACGCTCGTCCTTGTCCTGGTAATCCAGGCGACCAAAGAACATACCATCGAATCCCATTTGAGCGAACATCGATGCCATCTCTCGTGAGTGTCCAAACGGATCAATCTGCCAGCCGACTCGTGGACGACCGCATTCCCCAAACGTATCATTTAGAAGTCTACAAAAGTATGATTTTGCATTACAAAAAAAATATATATATTAACGCTTCTAATTTAACACCTGCCTTAAGCCCCAAGCGAACTGATCAATTGTGCTTTGATAGTGCGTTGTTGCCTCATCATTCATGCTCCACGCTCCGCCAATGAACTCCAGCCTGCCCTCATTCACCAGCATTTTGACCTTCTCCTGCAACTCTGGCGTTTGCTCCTTCCACCACTTGAAGAAAAATGCCGACTCAACATAGATGAAACGCTTTGCCGGATCTCCCAACAGGGATTGCACAACTGAATCGATTATGTACTGGACACCGGCCTTTTGGATTAAAGTCTCACTGCCATAGTAGTATTGGTCCACAGTCTTTAGCCAGCCAACGTCATCATGGGTATGCGCTATTAGATGCACATTTAGCATATCTGGTGGCGTTGGATGACAACTCTGAAAAAGTAGCGGAAAAGTTATTTATATACTGCAGTCAATCAATTGAACGGGAATTGTTGAAAAAAATTATCAAAATTATAATTTTATTTTTCATGTTTTGTGTGAATACAATTTTCATATTTTTTGCTAATGAACGATATTAAAACGGTTTCAATAAGAAACTCCTTGTTAAACATCGGTTGGTTTTTCTGTAGAATCCTGTAATATAAATTATTCAGATATTTTTTACGCTTAAAGTTTTTTCTAGTTTTGTTTTGCTTAATTTGATTGTCACCTGTTTTGCAACTTTTGGAATAATATAAACAACTGAACCCTGACCACAGTTCATCCATTGTCTTTAACATACATTGGCATACACATCGATGCATACATACACGAACAAATATATTTACCAAATCAGCACCCTTAACAAAATAAACAATAGTTGCACAAGTTATTCTATTTGAATTCCCGTTTTGCAATTTCTTAATTTCTGCTGATAAGAGCAATGAAAGTAGCTTAATAAGTACAAATATGTATATATAAAGTATATATATGTATATATGAACACATAGTATACGTGTACATAGGTCATTTGTTTTTATTAAATTGATTAAACTGACTTACCGGATAACCACATTGCGGTCCTTTGTTCTCTCTATTCACTGTACCAATATTCCTCAGCTCCACATTATGAAAGCTACAGCTGAATATGTACAATATTGCAAGCCAAACACCGATCTTGCCAATCATTGCAATTTGATAAAGTAGCTGTCTCTTTAAAGGTTTTTTTTTTGCTTGTGTAGGCCTCCCAATGTTTGTGCACTATTTACGTTGATAAGAGAAAATTCAATTATAATATATTTGTATGTATTACATACATACATATGTAGGGCTATTATTGCCACAAACCTACAATCAAAAAATCAACCGCTCGCGTGGACGATACAAAGCACACTGAGGCTCATTGGGAACCCGAGCTCAGAACTTACAACTGAGAGCGCCGTCTGACGATCGTACTCAGAGCCGGTAAGCATGCAACTGAGAGAGAGAGCAGAATTTCCGATGTCTTGATTCTCACGGACGATGGTGGAATCTTTTATTTTATGCTCTCCCATCTGCACAAATGCATGTAAGAATTTTCTTAATATTTTGAATTGCGAAGCGAGTGCAAATTGTTGACGTCACTGGACGCTTGCAGATTTGAAAAGAACAAGGAACCTTCACAAAGCAATATACATGATCGATTGTTTTTTTTTGTCGTGCTATCTATCTACATATATGCATGAGCATATGTAAGTCAGTCGGGATTCGAGAAATCAGAACTGCTTTTTCGCTCTCAGCTTTCTCTGTTGAACTAGCTGTGTACATATGAACAAATCAATCGAGTAGTTTTACATCTTTTCTTATACCTTTTTTATTGGTTTTGAAAACAATAATATCAAAATGGGATTTAAGTTTGTTTCGAATGTACTTAGATTAAAAAAAAAAACAAACCTGTTCTTACGTTTAATGAGTATGTGAACTCATAATGCGTAAACTGCACTTATAGCTGTGGTCAAAATAATAGAACATTTTGATTGGATGAGTTGATTTAATCAAAATTTCGTTATTTTGTATTTTTTCTAACAATTTTACAAAAAACATAAAATAATTTTTTTTTTATTAGTTCTAAAACTTTTTTCTAATTCAATCACCACTTCGAAATTCTGTACATAAAATCTAATATTTTCCACTAAAAATGTTTGGGTTATAGATCACCGATTGGCAATAAAAAAAGAATTGTTTATGTTGTCCTCCAAACCAAATAGAATAAAAAGTTGACCTTTTGTTTTTCATTTATTATGCAATTCTTGCGTTAATATTGCAAAGGTACATACATATATGTGTATAACATTTATTCAACAAATTGCGTGATTTTAAATTTTATATCCAAGCAAGTGCCAAAGTAAGCGGAACGTAAAAAAGTAGATGAATTCAACTAGGCCCAAGACGCTGAATCCCAGAAATAGACCCGCAGTGCCGCCTATGGAAACTAAAAGAAAAAAACCATTGTTATCAGCCTTGAACATATGATCGCATCTAAACCATATTAGTTTTACCCAAAAGATCCGTAAACGAAAAGATTACTTGCCGCTTGAATTGATTCCTTGGCCAACTGTTCATGGAAACGGAACTTCCCATACTGCCAAGCAACTGCTTAGCACCTCTCATGGCCTACACAAATAAACAATAAAGGTCTATAATATATATAGTATACAGTTATATAATAATTTAATACCAGAGCACGTTTTAGCTTGATCACAGCGTCTATACAATTCTGTTCACAGTAACAGCTTGATGGTTTCTCCTGTTCACCGTTGTCTTCGTAAAATTTGAGGAAATATCCTGTAAAAATTACGATATATAGGTCATATGCTTATTATGCTAGATACTTGTATCTTACCAGCATTATCGGGGAAACAAGACTTTAATGTTTTGTAAGAGCATACAGGTTTCGGATTCGCAACTGAAGAGATTAAAATAATTATGTACCCACATACAAAATTTCAAATGTATGTATATCTCATAGAGATATCAATATTTCTCTAAAAATTGTAATGTTTAATAATAATAATGTTTAATATAATAAGTTCAGCACAATCAAGTGACAGTGTAATTAATTGGAAAGCTGCATTTAAAAGTGATTTACTTACTGCGATTGGGATAAAAGTGGGGAATACATTTACAAATCTTATAGGCCAAGTTAATGCGACACTCCTGCTGGCAAGTATTTTTGGTATAAAATGGGTAATGCGTCAGATTCGTTTCATGATAGTACCGGCATTTTCTTTGTTCTATAGAAGTGTCGCTATAAATTCAAAATACTTGAGACTGTTGCAAAGTATTATAAGCCACAAATTGTTTTCTCACGTCTCGAGTTCGGGATCAGCAACAATTTCTTCGACTTCTGGCTCATAGGCAGCACCCTCGGGCGAGTAACCAAAATTATTATCCACCTTCATGACCTCAAAAGCAGAGTGTATATAACTCTAAAAAAAAAAGTATTATTCCGTCTTTGTTTTGACAACATGATTATTTTCCAGATACGTACATCGATGGCGGTAACATCGAAGCCCATCAATGTGTATCCCACATCCTTGTCAAAGAATGTTGCCCTTTTAACGTCCACAGTTCGCTGACTTGTTAGGTGCGTAGTGGATTCCGGGTACAAGCCGAAGATTAAGTAACGTGAGCTGTATTCCTCACCCAAGTACGAGCTGCAAAGGTAACACAATCCAAACTCGGTGAGAATCTGTCTCACCTTGAGGACGACCTGGCCATCAACACATCGAATTCGCAACTTCTCGTTGGGCTCATAGGTGCCGTCGTACGTTAAATTGTAAATTAATTTCATATAGTCTTTGGGTTCAATACTCAATTTTTCCAGTGAATCATCAATACTATCGTATAGTGGAATATTTTGAAAATTCGTATACGTGGAATTTGCCAAATTTTCCAAAAAGTCAAACAGCTCTTCCTTGGCTTTGCCTTTAACCTTGCCACTGAAATTGAGTGAAGAAGTATTAGTTTGAAATTCGATTCACAATACTCGCCAAAACATGAAAATCGCCTGAAAACTAGCAAAATGTTCTGGGTTTCTGGCAATTTAAAATTAAAAAAAAATGCATCCTTGAATCGAGAAAAGATAAACCTTGTTTTTGCCGCCAAATGAAAAGCGAATTTCCAAAATTTAGGTCGATTTTTTTTCTGAGTGGACCTATACAAATCTTACAGACAATAATTATCAAAAAAGGTCTTGTTTAGACGTTGCATAGGACAGCTGAAAGTAAGATATAAAAAGAGATATGAATATAGTCAGTTCTAATTAAAAATGTAGTAATATTACATTGTTACACCGGGCATCGAAGTTTTGAAGTAATAGGAGTTCCGTTCTAGACCGATGTGGGTACTCTTCGTTTGGAAACGATCCACCGAAGATAAACAGGAGATAATGCAGTAATATATGGAAACGACCAATAGAATTAACCACAATAACCTGAAATGTTCTTCAATATTAGTCTGTCAAAAATGAACTAGACATAAATTAGATGTACCTCTCAAGCAGCATTAATATACTACTGACCAAGTACCGAAATCCATGAATACAACACGTATTAAAGTACAGAAATATAAAACTTAATACCATGGTTAGACAGCTTTGAAGTTCTCAAATGAAGTGTGGTCAGCATGCAAGCGAATAACACTTTAAGGACCTATTTCAATACTCTATATTCCACATTTTACCAATCGGGTATTTTGTGTTGTCAAACTGCTTAAATCAAAATAATGAATAGCCAACCAAAATTATCTATTTTAATATGCCTATAAATATGGATTATACAAACACAAATTTAGTGTAATACTCTGATATAAATCTGGATTCGTGTTAAGTGGTATTTCTTAGTCGTCTCATTCATCATTTTTGGTTTGGTTGCGTGACAAGTTCACCTTAAACAAATGCGATAATAAAACACAATAAATCCATTTCATATTTAATTCAATATTCAAATACGTACATTTGTGTAAATATTTAAATATGTATGTTTATTTATTACATGGTTCACTTTGCCAAGTAAGAAGATTTGCAGCAACGGGGTTAGTTTGTTCATTTTTCCGTATTTCCAATATCTGACTTTCTCTTTGGATTCTCACAAACCTCCACATCAACTGCATTTGGTATCCGATCCGATATTTTATGAACAAGTTGTTGGCAACCAAAGCAAATTACCATCAAAAGCAGAAGAATACAACCAAAAATGAGTAAGACAAGCGGCACTTTCCACCAAATATCATCTTTAACATAGGGATTGTTATTAAGGGATTCCGCACCTCTTTTTATCGACTTGTAACAATCCTGAGCGCTTATTAAGCCATTGCTCGCTTGCTCCTTTGCGGGCTTATCAACACTGTTTCTTGGGAACTGCGATCGGCATTCGGCGCAAATCTGATTAAACCAGTTGGCGCAAAGTTTACTTTTGTCTTTATATTTGCAAACAGGCTGCATATTTAACAATTTCGGTTTGCAACCGAATGAAGTAAAAGTCACTGAGACTGACAAGAGTTAATATATAGAATATATATAGAAATATATAGGAGCTAGTTTAGAGTGTACTCACTTGTCAGAAATAATGAAAACAAAGACTGGTTTTAGTATTTTTCCATTTCTTCAGAAAAATTCCGGTAAAGTAGACTTCTGTGCAGTGACATAAAGCCTAAAAAACAACTTTTACAGAACGAATATATTCTCATTATGGACTGGATGTCTCAAAGATCCGCCTTTAATCCCATCGAATACCTTTGGAACGATGTTTGTAAAAGGCAACTATTTGTTTTGTGGAACGGAGTTAAAAAATATGAAAATTCCCTAACAACGGATAAATGCAGTTAAAGTTACGATCCTTGTTGAAATTATGATATGCAACATTTTGAACTTTTGTCTGAGTATTTCTTTGTATGTCCATATAGATCTGTACAAATTAATAGACATATATTAACCTGATACTCAAGCTAAACCCATTGTGCAAATAATTAAAAAATAAGGTATTTTATAAAGTTAAAAGAAATTTATATAATATCTTTAAGTGTGGCACTTCCATCAACTTCAGGTCAACATTTTTCGTTTGTGAGATATGTTTAGTACACTGTTATTTTTTTTTACGTTTTACTTATGTGGTAAGGTATTAATAACTGTAAATGCACTCGTATGTAACATTGGAATCCATACTGAGAATTTGCGGCTAGGTATGTTTGTTGTAAATCTTCATGCTTATCATATATGTATGTATGTATATATGTATATATGTATGTATATGCATATTATGTACTAATGAACATTTATGAATAGATGTTAGAATTTGCTTTATAAAGATCACTGATTTCGTTTCCGCAACAAATAAAGCTACTTTTTGTTTTCCTATCCAGAGCCCAATATGTCCAACTTGATTCGATTCGATTCGATTCTATTTAATGCAGCTGCATGCAGGATTCACAGCAGTTGGTCCGATAGTATTCATAGCTGCAGAGTTTCGCCTGCACAGCCCATTTGCAGTTGGGAAAGTTATCCGTGCATGCGGCGCCAGCTTCATCGTTTTGCACCAGTTCGTTATTCAGATCTGCGTGAATATAACATTTTATTAATATATCTATTATGGATAGTTTAATGACATGGCATACCTTCACATTTTTGGGCGTTACAGTTACGAAAGATGGGTTCCCTCACTGCGTATCTGCATTTATTGGATTCGCGCAATGCATTCTGCTTTTCATCGTATTCCAGACATCTCACATTGCGTCGCTGAGTGCCTCCGTCGCAGGATTTGGAGCACTACAAAAATAAATAAACATCATTAAAAGCAATTTATACGTGCACTAGAACGAGACAAGAAAATTACGAAAAAAAAACTGGATATTTCCAATAAATTTAGGATAATCCCATTGAAGGCCAAACGCAAAAAATTCACTAAAAAATAAGCTATAATATTTTCTTTAAATATAATATTTCCTAAACTAATGTATCTTGTGGAAGTCATTAGTATTGCATTATAGTTTTATAGCGTACCTCCGACCACTCGGAGTAATGCCAGCGAGGAGTACAATACTCGTTCTCTTCGTGCGAACAATTCTCCAGTGGCTGTGGTCTCAGCTCCAGTTTGCATTCGTCATCATCAGTGATGAGTTGATTCTTAATGCAGAGCACTGTGCGGCTACGGGTCAGATTGAAGCAGTCGCCATTACAAGGTGACCAGGGTCCGGCGAACCACTCGCCCATTTCACAGGCACTCTGTTCACAGGGTCTTCGATTCTCGGGAATATCACGGGCATCGCAGCGCTCAGATTTTGTCTTGGGTCGATCACAGAATATCGTGCGATATTGAATGCCCGGTCCGCAAGCAGAGGAACAATACTGGTTCCACTCGGACATTAGCCAAACGGCATCGCCCACAGTCTTGGGCACCCGGTGCCGCATCAGATGGGTGCCATTCGTCGATACGGCGTGGGGATACATGCGATAACGGGAGAAGTTGCGACGACGACTCTTGGGGCACTCGCATTGCTTCTCGCTAGGCGGCTGCTCCTCCATGCAGGCAGCCTTGTCCACATGGATCACAATGCTTGAAGCCAGCTCCTGCACACAGCTCAGTTCACGCCGGCGAACCGATTCCCCGTGCTGGCAGCGACACTCGCCCCACTCGTCTTGGCGCCAATAGGCGGGACACGGCTGTGTGTTGCAGTGCAGCAGGTTCTCGTTAAGCACCGGCTTCTCCGAGTGACTGCAACGGCGCTGCGAGTAATAGCGCACCGGATTCTCGCGGGCACAACGCACAATGGGGGATTGGGTGCCACCGCCACAGGATTTGGTGCAGGCACTGAAACCGACCACTTTCCAATTGAACTTCCGCCTACGTCCCGAACGTGCGCTGCTCACGGAACTGCCATCCTCCATGCCACCGCCAGATCTCAAGAAACCATCGCTGCTCTCCAGCGACAGCTCGTTCTCCTCCGAATCCGACACGATGGGCAGCAGGTACTCGTACTTAATGCCTGGATTCAGTATATTGCTATATACCTGTGTGTGTGTGAGTGAGAGAGGGAAAAATGACGCCAATTGTAATGTTTAATTATATAATTTCAATCAATTATGCGATTGTTTTGCAATACCAAGAGCTCCACGGGCTCGTTGATGGGTCCGGTGCATGTGATCCATTCCGTAACACCCTCGCCCTGCTCGACCCCATCGATGCGATGATAGTCGAAAGTGGCCCCTGCCCCCTCATACGATCCGCTCTCCGACACCTCATTTTCGCCATTGAAGATGCTCTTCTGTTCGCCAGTGCGCAGGACTATGCAATTGATGACAAAATGACAATAATAAATAACAGGCGAATTTCTCTAAGTGTAACTTATGTAACTTCAAATAAAAGTCGCGTAGAAATAGCACTTATGAACTAAATTAAATATACTTTTGTTTCCAAACACTTGACTTGGAGTCAGCTAAGAATTTTTTAAAATCAGATCAGATACGATCAAATTATCAGCTTACCAAGTAGATTTGCACTGTTTTTGAGTTCTGTAATCGAGATATTGGAGGCGCCAGCGGGTATTGTGGCCACATGGACATACGCATCCTCCGGCAATGGGTCGCGTGTGAAGATGCCAGTTACCGGACGACAGAGCAGGCCGCCACAGCTTACGGATCCGCTATTGGCATAGAGGCCTTTGATGGAGCCACTGGCAAGCAAGGCCTGTAATTAAATCAATATTTATGGTATAATTGTTGTAAATTGACACAAATCAAAGCATGCCAGCGCAATATTGAGGGCGCAAACGGTGGTCGAGTCAAACAAATAAAGAATTGAAATCAAAACAAATCTCGACAGATGTCTAAATTGACTCACCAGCCAAGTTAACGCCAAGTGCCAGAGCCAAGGCATACCGCACTACTATACAGTATATATAGTACACTATTAAGTATTATATGTTTATGTATGCAAGGTGATCTCGACGATTGCCTGCTAAATGTTTTTTGTTTATGCGTCGATTAATTGTTTGATTTATAGTCGATGTCAGCGCACTATATAAACAAGCCTATTTATATTTGCTTGAGTGAGTGGGTATGTATTTTTTTCTTTTTTTTATTGTATAAATTATGCCGAAATAAAAACATACATACATATATTTATATATTTCAATTAAAATACAATACAAGCAATTGTCGTCGAAGGTGAAATGCACGCAGCTTTGGATATGTATTCGCTTCCGGGACAAAAATGCCAATATCCAATCTAAAGTGCCAACATTCATATTGAAGTTGTGATAAACTTGCAACAGCAAATGGCTGATCGCTGAGTGGTGCTGCAGTTGTTGTAGCTGCTGGACGACTACCATCATGTTGCATGTCCCGAAGCGAGAGATTGTTCCATTTTAATGGCATCAAAATCTACAGGCAACAACGACAGCATTTGACGCACTTTTGCAATTTTACGATGCCCAGACTCACTTGGTTGTTTATGATGCGGCCAGCGCGAGATTAAAGTGCTTTTCTATACCCTCTACCAAGTGTGTAAGGGGTATATCAAGCTCATTACAAGCAGCACACAGTAATCAAACTACACATGCAAAGTGGCAAAGTGCAATCTATTTTCGCACAATTTAGATTTATATTATTCAATTAATTCTCATACTGATGTCAGACAATAAGTTTGATTGCTGATTGGTCGAACATCTTAAGAGCTTAAAGTAATCGCAGGGAAACTAAATAACTTCAAAATAATGATCGGCTGTCATTACTAAATGTTCTAATATGCAAGACAGACAATTCTGACTGAATTCAAAATTTAATAAAGAATACTTCAAGACTTGGAATTAGACTTAGTTTGCATATAAACTGAGAGAAGATCATCTACAATGCTTAACTAACTAAGAAAACGGTTAAAAAGAGCGGAAACAGATAACAATTGTTTGATTGCATTTTTTTCTGGGATTTTACAATCCCCAGAAATATATGTTAGAATCATTTAAATGTTATTACTTCCAGATTTGTTTTATATTATTTTGATTAATTTTAAATCCAAAATATATTATTCACTTTTAACTTTATATCATTTAATTTAGAACTTTAACTTTAAATTGTAATTTTTGAAAATCTGGATATGCATTCTCATCTGTGATTCCGATAAGGAAAGAAGTTTTATTTTGATTTCTACGCTGAGAAGTTAAGAATAGTTTCGCAGTCGTAGACGTCGTAAGACCCTGTAACTATCCTTTTGTAGCATACTTTAGAGCGTGTGTGGAACTAAACAATAAAGAAATTATGTAGTATCCTCCAGCATGTCAACGAAACGATTCTTATTTGTATATGCATTTTCAGGCACCATTATCGACAAATAGATTCAACTTCGCACTTGTTTATATAGTAGAATTAATATTATTATTACTATATGTTAATATTGCTAATTTCAGAAATATTTGATATTCAGTAAAATAATATCAAATAATAAAATCAATCGCCTTATTCTCAGTCTTTGTCCAGTTTCAGAAGGTCAACAAAGGCTGGAAATGCAGACTGGAATATTGGAATTGGAAGTACGTTCCCATTGCAACGAGATGCATCAAAGATATACACAAGAGTATGATTCAAATAGCTTAAGCAATGAAAAGAAGAAAAAACATAACATTACAAAGAATACAAAGACCGATTTTAGTTTAAGCATTGGAGTAATTCCAATTAAATCGCCGATTAAAAAAATGCTGATTTGGATGTGAAAAACAAAAAACAAATGACGTCGTTTTTGATTTGAATAAAAAATACACATGTAGAAAACAGCAAATGGACCTAATTAAAGTCTTTGTACAATTTAAGTAATGTACTAAATTACGTAAATGCATAATTTACATATAGTATGTATATATATATTCATATGTAGGCATAATGCCTTCAAGTGTAATTCTCAAGTGTTTTGGATAAATTGCCAAAAAAAAGGCACAATTAAAATTCCAACAATTTCGAAATATATTTTAAAGGCAAATTATAATGCAACTTTAGTTATAGACTTCAGCAATAATGTTTTGGAAAAAAATGCCACACTTATACATATATTGAATATGTAAAAATCACTCAATGACACTGATTAAAATGACAAGATGAATGCATTAAATCGAACATTTAGTTTTTTTATTGCTCAGTGATGAGCATGTAATACCCAAAACTGTCAGACTTAATTTATTTAAATCGGATTTCGATTAGCTCAAAATACAATTTAACTGGTTTGATATCTTGATATAATAATTATGCAGCGGCGACGAGCGCGATTCTCAGAGACACGGATACGCATGTGTTGCGTGCTTCGATTCGCGTTGCTTACTAAAATATTCGGCAAAGCGATTCATTTATTTCTAAAGAGTTTTTTTATACCTCGGAGTGTGCACGCACACACACACACACACACACACACATACGCAAGCAATTAGTCGGGCTGGCGCTTTTGTTGTTATTCCGATGCTTTCAAGAGCATTTATAGTTTAGTCACACACACACATATAGTTGTCTAAAAAATGATGTGACTATTCCAAGAAATGTATGGAAAATAGCAAAATAATAAAGAAGAGCAGCTATCTGTACGAATTGAGTCTGTGTGCGCTGTAACCAATCACAATGATAAACTATTCACGATCTTATGGTAATTTGCATTTACAACGCGTAAATCACAAAACAAGTAAAAATGCGCCAAACGAAAGAACTCGACTGCGAGATACACTGAACTTATAAACTTGTAACTTTAGTTTCAGTTTTATTGTAAAATTTCCATTGAAAAATCCAAGCTGAAACCGAGTAAGTAACTTATGGACATATCGATTTCGGGGCGCATCAGAATATATATTCACACATATTTACGCTAGCTTCAATTATCATGCTGTTCATATTTATGTATGCAGAAAATGATTTCAATACGAGAATAATTTGAAATAATTTGGCTGTTTCTTATCCGATCTGCACGAAATATTTCCTGTCAATTTATGTTAAATAATAATTGAAAAGCTTTGACTTAATAATTCGAGTTATGGTAATCGATATACATATATATATCGATATTCGCGGTGCTTGGTGTTATCAATTAAATGAAATCAACTCGATCTGCGCGTGGTATACTTATATACTTATGTGAAAAACTAAAAGACTGCAGTTTCCATAGTCTTTGAGATCCGTTTGCTATTGACCTTGATCAAGAATATATGAAAACTTCGCAGATGCTTCCTTCTGCCTGTTACATACTTATGCACAAATCCGATATACCCACTTAAGCCGTTTTTAATGGGTTGAGGGTATTTGACAACTAATGGAACAAGTATCGAAATGTGACTACTTGTTAATTAATTGTACTACTAGTGTTCGAGTTGACAGCGAACTTAATCTGCAACTGCCACTACTACTTGTAATAGTATTAACATTCACCTTGCAAATGCCGTCGACACACATTGCGCGGCTCGCATAAGTCGACTTGGAGCGATAATATTCTGCTGGACGTTGGCAAGGTGTTCCATCAATAACGGTATCGTTCAGTGTGGCAAAGTATTTCATGCCCAACGGCTTACAGTTCAGCTCGCATTCGGCATCGTCTGACAAAGAAATATTGACAGAAAGTTGATTCTGATTAAAATATTAACCTTACATATACATATGTACACTTAGAAAAAAATCGCTCTGATATTTTGAAAATCGTAGACTAAACTAAAAAAGTTCTTGTTTTAGAAAGAGTTTCACTTATGGGCGATTTTCTAAATTTCAATGTGACTTTTTTCCGAGTGTGCTTATGTAAATATTAATGTTTGTTGCATATATGGCTCATACATACCTTTTATGTAAGGCTCCCAGTTATATTTGTGACCCTGAAAATCTACTTTATTGTATGCAGCACATTGATATGCACGAATATCGAATGATTCCGTTGGACATGGAAGGTCACTGCATATCTGATAGCGCTTGGAGAGGCCGACACAAGTATCACTCGTATATACTCTACCTGTTGTAGAATTTCTGCAAAATTCAAATGGATTAGACCAACATAAAACATATATGCAACTTAAAGCTTTTATCAGATCATTTAGACTCTTTATTATTCAAGAGTCTTGAAAGGTCTCAAAACTATAATATATTTCACATTTGATTGCTTCCTCAAGTATACATATATATAAATTGTGTATACGTATAGTTAACATACATATATTTCAATATGTATTTGGTATTATACGTTCCAGACTGCTCACCAAATAAATACTATGCTTAGATAGAAGCCTATAAATGCCGGCTATATTTAAATATTTTTTTGCATATCTTATTCAAAGAATTGGGAAAACCCACAACATATTTCTGGGAATTAATAACTGTAAAACGAAAATTATTTTGTATATTTTTTTGTATTTATATTTGTGTATTCATTTAATTTAGATAAATCATAAACTTAAAACTTCACTTAAGTTATCTGCCATGAATTCGAGAGATGAGAACAGCGAGTTAATCTTTAGTTCAGTTCATCGAATTTCATTTTCAAGAATTCGATCAATTGCTGGTTGGGTGGATTTCTGATCTCGTGGAGCATCTTCTGTTTATCATCGGTATCGACTGTGTCGGCGAGGGCACCAGTGGCCTGGGCCTTTAGAGCTTTGATTTCGGTGGCAAATTGGATTTGAGGATCGGCCAAGAGTTTCTCGAAGAATGTGACGGCTTCTTGCAGATCGTGGTTGATCTTTGGCACAGCGTCATTCTTGAGGAATTGGACAAGCTCGGGCCTGAAGGTCTTTTCCAGATTGACTAATCCGTTCTTCTTCGCCTCAACATCGGTGAGTTTCTCAAGTGCTTCGAGTTGTGCAACAATTTTCACAATATCATCCTTGAGTTCGTCACCCACTTTGAGAGACTTGTAGAATTTAATCGCATCGTGAATATCCTCGATGATTTCATCATTGAGCAATTTGGATTCGACAAATGCACCGAACTCTGCCGAAAACTGCTTGGTAACGCCAGCGATCAATGCCTTCTTCTCATCGAAATTCTCAGTCTTTAATGCGGACTCATAGATGGTGATCAGCTTCTTCAACTCCTCCTTGTGGGTGCCATCATCGTTAGCCAGGAACTTCTCGTATTCCTGCAGTTGGCCGCGAATGTGAATGTTCAGTCCCTCGGCAGGATCCTCCGAAAGGACGCACACAAGTGCCAGCGACAAAAGGCAAATTTGAAATACGAATCTGGACATTTTGTGGAAATATGCGCAGAGCAACTTGAACGAGCGCGCTGATTGCCGGAAACTCACGCTTTTTAAAAGTCAGCTCTCGTATTTATACCTAAATCAGTTCTCAGCGTTGGGGGGCTTTTTTTTTTTATTCATATTAGCCGGTCGTCAAAACAAGCGTACAAAGTCTGTCATTGTTCAGAATGGAGTCTTGTGTTTGTTGCTTTTCTCGCGCTACTGCGATTTCTTTTTAACTCAAAACAAGTCCAAAAAGAAGTATGGGACAAGTAAGACAAGTAAGCGTAATGCACACAACATTACATGGCTTCAAAATACCCTGTAAACAGTGTACAACATACATATATATATGGCAATTGTGTAAGGCAACACTATCTATATAAATCAACAGTATGAATTCCATACTTCCCGAATATTCTTTTAATTTCATTTCAATTGATTTACAGTACAGATAAATATAGCCTATATATATAAGTACAAAATACCCGTCAAAGCTGTTGGCTATAGGGACTTCTAAAAAACATATTCAGAAATTATTTATTTGGGTTCGCTTAAATATTCAGTTATTCCCCGATTAGCGGCAATGAAGCAGCGCCAGATCAGATTACTTAATTTCTTTTTAAGCTAACGGCAAAAATATACAATTTCTTTTACTATGGCATACAGGTTTCAGCACTAAGATACTTCTTCAGATTTTACGAGCGAAACCTTTGCGCACAAGGTGGATTAGTTGAATCAATAATTATCGATTTAAGAGTTGAAGAGCAGATAAATAAAAACGCAAAATTGATTATTTATTACGTTGGATGGAAAAACACAAAACGAAACAACCATAAAATAGCCTATAGCTGGACAATGGGCTCAATTGTGTCTTTTTTTTTTTACTTCGAATAATTGCAATATTTACTGAAACCATATCAAATTGATTAACATCCAAAGCTTAAAATTAGAAAAATATATACAGAGATTTTGTTTGAGAAAAGAGTAATATATCTATCGACTATGTGTGATTATCATTGACTTTTATGTCATAGCCGACAAATGCCCACATCCATGTATCTTAAATGTTGACAAAATAATTAGCATGCATTACTTTACAGGTAAAGTGACTCAAAAACCCCAAACTCAAGGTAAAAACCAGTTTTAAATTGCCTACGATGACTAAAAATCAACAGTTTTGAACTACCTGTAGCAATAAAAGAGACAACAATCCAAACCCATAGCACTATCCTCTATACTTATAGGTATAAAACGTGGCTTATCGCAATCAACAAAATCAATCATTTTAGTTTTTAAGAACGATATAGCTAAGAACGTCACGCAGATCATGATAAAATAATCAGAGTCACGTGACCAGCCTCTAAAATGCCATACTCAAGCAGCCGATTTACCATATGATTTATGTGTGGCATTATTATTGCCGTCATTATATTAGAATTGCAAATCGACAAAGCAATTATTCACGTTGCACCGATCACAACATACTCTGATGAATACAAACTGCTCTCATCCAAATACAAAATTAACCAATTAATTACAATTCTCGGTGACTCAGGAACACATATATATTTTTTATGGATTTTTAGTATCCAGAGAACACAATCTGCCAAGATCAAATTGAGTCTGTTCAGAAGCGATTCCCGATAATTGCCTTATGTGGTATTAACTGGTTATCCAAATCTTGAGTAGGCTTCTTCTTATTCATCTTTCGATGTAGAAAAAAGCTCAGTTTGGTTGTCCTACAACATTTAATAAATGTTGTCATGGGTTCCTCTTTTATGTTAGGTCATATTAACTGTTCCTAGTATAACATCCGAGGGAACTTTGTCCCCTTTCTATTGTCTTCATGCACAACTGATTACGCTTTGCACAATTCAGTTTGAATCATTTGTTAATCACGTTATTTAGCTCTATCTCCCTGTTAATCTCTCGATTTATAACGTTTAACTTTTTGTACATTACTAAGCTAATAACCTTTAATAGTTTTTGGTACGATTGGGGTTTTTTTCCGGGTTTCCCCAATCCTTGAGATAATCATTGGAAAATTTTATATTTGAATGCCCCCATGTATAATATATCTTTTAATACCCTGTACGCATAAAAAATGGTTCAAAATGTTAAAATGGTTTTGTGCAAAAGTATGTAACAGGCAGAAGGAACCAAATGAGACTACATAAAGAACATATATTATTTATCAGCATCAAGAATCGAGTCGATATAGCCATGTCTGTCTGTATAAAATCTAAAAGGCTAGAGACTTCTTTAATTTTGTAAGATGGGTTCTTGAATACAACGCGCAGATGAGAATTATTTCGTTTTATCGATAAATGCCTCTGTGATGTAAATATCGATATACATCGTTTTCCGAAAGCAATAATAAGCAAATATTTAAAGAAGGAAGCTTATAAGTGGTATATAATATACCTTGACATATTATTGATCAACTGAAATTTGTGCAAAATTCTTAAAAGAAAAAATTAGGCAATAAAACTAGAATATATTTAACAACTGGGTTCTGGGTATATCACAGACGAGCTCACTCGACTATAACATTCTTATTTTAGCATGCTCTCTTTTAGGCCTTTATCTACACTATTTAGTACATTACTAGTAAGTGTTCAATTTACCTACTATATGTAGCATAGTAGTTACCTACCGATCAATGCACTTGCGTGTCTGATGCATTATGCCGCCCCCGCAGCTGCGCGAACACTCACTCCAGGGATTCCAATTGGCCCATCTGGGAAAGGGTCGCACCTTCGGCTTGGGCTTCTTGGTTGTCGTAGAAGTTGTACTCGTAGTTGTAGAAGTTGTAGTTGTTGTAGTTGAGGAGACTTCGGGTAAAGTTGTCAGAATCGTTGCCAACTCTGGTTTGAGGGATTTCGTCTCGACAATTGATTCAGCCGTCGTCAAAGCATCTGGTATTTTAGATGACGTGATATTATTGATCTGTTGTGCCGTATTGGGACTACTCAAGCGAGTCGTTTCTGTGATAATTGTGGGCTTTAATCCAGTATTAATATTGCTATTAGAAAAGCTCGTCTCGTTTTCCGCATATACCTCATTGATGCTTGCATTTTGATTCGTTGTTGTTGCTGGCCTATTTATGCGCCATAAATTTGCTGGTTCGAAAGGTGATTTCCATTTGGTGTACTTCACTTTATCCGATTTCAGTTTGTTATGTCGACTCAGCCATTCTTGATGCTTCTACAAAAAAAAAAATGGAACATTTATTTACACACGCAGAATCAAATATATATTGGAACTTACCCTGATGCGTTCTAAGGTTGATATGTCCGCAACGATCAATTGTATTAAAGCTGCCACAATCAGGCCAATTCTGCAAAATATATAATTTTAATAAATTTACGTTTCTTATAAGCTCTTGAATGCGGTACTTACTTGAATATATAAATATAATTTGCCATTGGATTGCATTTACTAAACTCTCGGACTACATAGGTATGTAACTAAAATCTGAAAGAGAATACGAAACGGTTAAATATATATTTAAGTAGACAAACTTCGTTTTTAATATAATTAAGTAAGCGCTAATGTCTTAAAAGTAAGTAAAGTAAAGTGAAGTGCATGATGGGATTGCTTAATTTGGGTCAATTAATCTAATTCCACAGGTTTAAATATATTTCAGTCTCCCTTTCTCTCTCTCTCTCTCTCTTTCGCTCTCTCTCTCTCTTTCGCTCTCTCTCTCTGTCTCTTTCGCTCTCTCTCTCTCTTTCGCTCTCTCTCTCTCTTTCGCTCTCTCTCTCTTTCGCTCTCTCTCTCTCTTTCGCTCTCTCTCTCTCTCTCTCTTTGCCTCCACCTCTCTCTGTCTTAATTCATTACTTTATATTTGCTGTACATCACTTATTTCTAATCACTAACATTTTATAGTCTGATTGGGTTTTTGACTGGGTTTCAAGAAGAAGAAGATTTCTTAACTAATGCAAAGAATGTATCTTCCACGTTCTGTTAGTTTAGCTGACTGCATTTAGTCGACATTAAAAAATGAAAAACGAAAGTGTATTCGTTCTTTAATGAGCGATTCCCTGGCGATGCCATCCCATGTGAAATGCTTGCGATAAAATAAAATCAATTAAGTTAATTAATTTCAAAATGGGCAGAGCAATGAAATACCACAAGCTAAAACCAAAAACTTTTTAAAGTCCGTCAGCCCAGTGGATAAGCTCGTTTATGCGTAAATTCTGCTAGAGACAATTTTCTATCTATCATATTCATTTTTTGTATGCCCAGTTCAATTACAATTTCTTTAGCTTTACAAACTGAGAGATTTAATATTATTTTCACATCGCTTTTTTTCTAGCTTATAAAATCTTAAAGTGGCAGCATTAATTGATTGGAGAGTGTGTAAGCATTAGTATGTCAACTATAAAGTATAATTACATTACTCATACCTAGCAATGTGTGAATAGATTTCAACACATGCATTTGTATGTGTTAACACACACACAGCTTATTTCCCTTGCGGATGCTTTTACGCATAGCTGAGCCTAAAACAACAACAACAACGACGACAATAACCGCAACAACAACAACAAAAACAGCAACGAGCGAAGAAAGAACGCATTGAAACATGTGATCATTAATCTGCTCGTAATTTGCGCTGGCTGCGACAGAGTTTGACACGCCCATCCCTCATTTATAATGAGCTCAGCTCAACGCGGCTCAACTCGACTCAGCGCCGATCAGCTCAAAAAACGAAACATTACATCGGCAAAATTGTGTAAGTGTGTGTGTCTGTATCTGTGTGTGTGTGTCTGTATCTGTGTGTGTGTGTACTCAGTGTTCCCAATGTCGGGTGCGACCAAATTAACTGCGTAGATTGACTTTTTGCGATAGCGTCAAAAATTTTCGGGATGAAAAGAGAATATTATCGCTAGTTCATCGGAAGTCGTTAGATCGAATGAGCTAAAATAGGTACATGTCTGTACATATGTATATGTATGTGTTACTGAATACCCACATGTGTATATACATGATTAAATAAATAGGTAAAAAGAGCTATAGAAAATCATTAGAACTCAGGCATTCCTGTTTTTTAGTCATGTTTTGAAATTTTTTAATAAATTTTAAAATTAGAAAAAAAATTATTTATGAAACTAGTCAATGTTGTACTCAGAATGTGCACTTCCTTAAAATAAAAGGAAGAAAAGAACAAAGGTCAAAAGGTCCTTGATGTGTAGCAAAAAAATCGTATAATTAATAATACGCATGACAATATTAAATTGAATAATTAATTATTTATTAAGCATATAGCTAAAAACCATCACCAAATAGCTTTTTAGTTTATAACTTACGGCTAGGCTCTGTAAAGAAATAAATAAATCTATTCTTCAGATTTACACATCTAAAAAAAACAACGAATATTTGTGTGCCCTGAATCCATTTATAATTGGTACAAAGGGTATAATGTTCAGGATATAAGAATATTATTTAATGCCGATACTCTGTTCCAACACTTTAAAAAAACTATGCATATTTTGGGGCGGTGAAAAGCCGGAAGCTATTTTCTATGAATAAGCGGCTCAAAAATGTTCTGTCAAATGAAGCAAGATTTTACTGGCAATGCACAAATATATATATATATATATTATATATTTATTTGAAGTAAATTGAACATAATAAAAAAGAGGAAAATGAACACATGAAACATCTATGTAGAAAACACAAATACCCAACTGTGAACCAAATCGCCCGTGACCATGCTACAAAAAATATAAAACACAAAACCAAACACAACGGCCTGAGCAAAATTTGATATCGTTTAAGTGTATATAATTTGGACATTTTTGAGTAGATATGTATTTCGAGAAGGGTGTGTTCATCTCATAGTAAGCTCCCACAGAACTTCACCCAGCTGGCATTTAATGTACATTTGTCAATACTATATTGTTTGAATAGATATTCGACTGAAATAGTCATACAATTGACCTTCATGGTGAATAATTTTCAAAGTGAATGTTTCGTTATTGGGCTCAGCTACTAATACCCCACATTGTCCTCTTTTTTTTTTTTGGTTTGATTTTTTCTTTTTTTGCATACTTTAGCAATCGACGAGAAGCATCTCTAACGCTGCGATTTGACATATAGAGCATAACCAATAACCTTTGCGGTCTACGAATCACTCGCGAACACCCAATTTGGCACTGACTAGATGAGCATAACCCTTTTTCGTTGCTACAATATCAATTGACAGATTTTTAATAATCGAAAATTGGGTCACAAATGGTAAAAGTTAATTTGAGTTCAAAATGTTTAGTTT
This sequence comes from Drosophila nr. medialis 2 BK-2023a, assembly GCA_035044325.1. Taxonomy (NCBI): domain Eukaryota; kingdom Metazoa; phylum Arthropoda; class Insecta; order Diptera; family Drosophilidae; genus Drosophila; species Drosophila nr. medialis 2 BK-2023a. The sequence continues at coordinate 475,849 of JAWNMH010000410.1, read as the reverse complement.
AATTACTAAAATGTGAAATGATTTCCTTTGGATAACTGTTCAAATTCAATTTCATATATTGATTCAATGTTTAAATACATCATTTTATTTATTTAATGTGGATTATTATTATTAATAATTGGGGATAGTTAGCACTGCGACCTATAAGGTCTATTGTGCCCCCTTACTGAGCCTACAGCTCTTCCATTAATCCCAACTCCTGCACGAATGCTAGAATCTTTGTTGGGTTGAGGGTTTCTTTGTCCTTGGGCCTCATGATATGCTTCCCTAGGATGCTGCATCTTTTCCTGGTTAAGGCGACGCATTCTGCTAGTATGTGCAAAGAGGATTCCCCCTTGTAGTCACCTAAAAGACTTTTGGCTTGTCGGAGTCCTGGTGCCTCTGTCCAGGTTCGTTCTCGCCTCTGTCCCCGATTTGCAGCCGTATTGTGTGTCTTCCTATGCCACAATACGGTTCAGGGCCTATCATGGGTCTCTCTGCCCCCATTCTTGCTTTGCATATCGGCCTCTTCGTTCCCCATATATATGACCAATATACCCGACACTGTATTTAATTAGGATTGTGAAAATCGACTACAGTGTCCACTTTCTCTTAATCTTTGTACTACCAATTAATCTTTGCCTGAACCTTCTCGAGTACTCTGAAATGATTACATTAAAGTTTATCATGTAGTTAGCATCTTAACTAGCTAACTCATACCAATTGTATATACTTTTTCGCATTTTTTTAACTTAAACTTAAACACGATAAATATTAAATTTTATTGTTAATTTAATTTGTTATTTTCTTGAGTTCAAATCATAATCCATTCCTTCTACTTGGAAAATCTCAATTGGAAATTTTGTATCTTTATTTCAAGTTGCAATTGCTCGTCTTGCAAATATATATATGTATGTATGCGTATCTAAACAATTGCATGTGGTTGCTAAATGGGATGCAGAGAGTGCATCAGCGTTAAGTAACATTAATGAGTCCGCGCACTTCTCGAATATATGTCAATCGGCTCATTCCCATTCCATTCGATTCATGCCCAGAACTTTGTTTAGATGCATGAAGTCATTTACATATTTATGTGTTTACAAACATGCAGTGGCACTTGAAGTTGCGAACAGGCTCTTACAAAATTAAAGACTGTGAAAAGTGGCAACTTAACAAACTATCTAACAACATACATGCTTCATACATACTTCAATGGAAGCGACAAATGAAGTGAATCCATACGGAAACGAATCAAGTGTCTTTTTAATTCGCAAAAGAACAAATGCGTTTTCATTTGAAGTTTTGGGATTATGTGAAACAGAGTGGAGCAAAATATGTTTTCATTTGATCTGTAATATCATCCATTGGCCTATGGGTCATTTGTTCAGCTTTCTAGGCCAACATATATAAATAAAAATTCATAACAGTTTGTCAATTGTGATCGATAGAAAAATTACCAAGAATACTAACGAGCGATAGAAGAAGAAGATTTATTTGTAACTAATCAGAATTTTTATATCTCTTATGTCGAAAAAAACAGAGAGAAAACAGATAAACTTTGTGGAGCTTATTTATCCATTGCCGAACTTTTAAGACCATTAGAATATTGAACTTTAAGAAACGAATGAATTTATGCATGTGTGATTTTTGTTATGTTATGATGACCCCAAAAAAGCGAAGATTTTTTAATTGATCACTAGGAAACATTTGGACAATAACAAACAAAGCATCCGACAATCGTTCTTTAACATTCCCTATCCACACAAATATGATGAAATTATATAATTTATTGATGTAAATACTGCATTCAAAACATTTCTCGGCAATATTTGTACGATTTAAATCTCGGCGAGTCTTTGGACGTTTTTTTTCTACACAAAAGACACTCAGTCAATATTTGAATGAACAAAAAAAAAAAATAGCTTCAGCTACCTAGAAATGGCTTCATTTTTGATTTCACATACATGGATATCATATCTGGTTGCCATTGTCTCCACGAAGACAATAAACTTGCAAGATTGATTGATGCACTTGAGAATGATGGCAAGAAGGAGGCTGTAATGTCATTTGGGGCCATAAGTGCATTTTGTAATTGTGACGTTGCGATGAAATGCCCAAAGCCATCAAATATTCCATACTTCAATCGGTTTTTGGTTTTTATACCCTTGCCGGAGGTTATTATAAGTTTGTCGAGGAGTGTGTAAGCTCTACAAGTATAATTTTGCTCTTTATCAGCCAGGGTCGATATAGCCATGTCCATGTCTTGCTAAAGGAAACTTCTATTGCAGTCCTAATGATATTGGCCAGATCGAGCCACTATATCATTAAGCTACCATTTCACAAACATTATTATTCACCCAGATTTCTGCAGCTAACTCACTATTTTACTATCTTATCACTAGCTACATCAGCTCTTGTAAGAGCTTTAACTTCGATTATTTTATTATTATTATTGTTTAAATTTTAAATCAACTTTAAAATAATTCCAAAATAATCAATACAAAAATCATCTGCCTTAGAAACAATCGGTCATGGCACATGGCATCAAGGGTATGTAAAACTTCGGTGTGAGATAAATTTTCTTGCTTGTTTTTTATACTTTCAATTCAATAATTTTTTACTTGCCCTCACAAAAATGCCTCTCTTTAAAAGGCCCCGAAGCTCTGTTAAATTGTTGGCCACACATTATAAACGCGTCTTTATGATGCGCTTATAGTTGAAGTATATGCATTATCCAAGCTATTAAAATGTGCACTTTACTTAACATTCAGCTCAAGGGTAATGTTTATTAATGAAATCATTAACAAGTTTTTGTTTTTTTTCTTTTTTGTTTTTGATTTAAACATTTCCGCTTACCTAATGTCGTATAAATTTGTTAATAATAGTGTTTAGATGCATGCAAATGCATTTGTGGACATCAAAAGTGGCACTTTTATAAATCTCATAACTTAGTGAACGATTTGCATTTGGTATTAATCATTTAATCATTCGATCTGAACGCACAATTAATCATCACCTATTATGGCAATAATATATTCACTAAAGTGTTGGGCCGATGGGGGCAGGGGTCTGTTGTTGATAACACGTTCAGCGTTCTGTTTTTTAAAAAAAAACAACCGCCTCCAAAACTAACAACTACGTTTGCTTCCCGATTTTTGGATTTTCGCTTCAATTAAAGCCGCCGTCAACATCGCGTGGTACGCAAATCCAAACTAAAATCGCTGGGAAATCGTTTTGGGAATTGAAGCGCGATGAAGACAGCCTCAGCCTCAGCCGCAGCCGCAGCCACAGCCTCAGCCTCAGCGCAGCCGACGCAGACGCATACGCCAGCATTTGCTACTGGGCCGGCGACAATACACACTGTAAACTGTAAACTGCGAGGGAGGAGGTGGGAGGTGGGAGGTGTCGCTGCCGATGGCTTTGCAGTTGGCGGCGTGCGCCCAAAAACAAAAAAAAAAGTCTGGATGATGTGTGCTTACATTGCGAACGCGCCGCACTCATGGTGTAAGTGCGTGTGTGTGAGTGCGTGTGAGTGCGTGTGTGTGAGTGCGTGTGTGTGAGAGTGTTATTGCGAGTGCTCGCATGTGCATGTCGTTTATGATACCCTGCAGGCATTGAAAATGGTCATCATAACGCTGTGCAACTCTGTGAATATACTCTGGATCCACTTCTACACTCGGGTAAAGTTGTACTGAAATTTGGAAACTTTTGGTGTCAAGTGTAGCTCATATTATTATTCAGAACGTATATGTCTAAGGCACAAGGTTGTGCCTTTCAATTTTTGAATTCTAAGTTCTAAATTTGGACAACGCTTTCGAAAGTAAGTTCCAAATTTCATATGAAAAAGCAAAGCATTTTAGATCGATTTTTTTCTGAGTGTAGTCATATCCATGCGAACGTGCCGATCTCAAATACCAAATTTGAAATAAATGCTCTCGTCTAAAAAACGAAGGTAAACTTTACCCAATAATTGACAGCATTTTCCTAAAATTTAATCAAATGTAACTTCCGGCGTATATATTATTAACGCAATTTGGTTATTAATTACCACAAAGTTAAGCAGAAACAAAAATTAGAGTAATATAGGCTGGCTAAAGGGTATCTGCTAGTCGGGCGCTCTCGAGTGCACTTACTTCTGCTGGCTTATGCTTAATGCTAGCAAACAGAAGGAACATTGAAACATTTGTTCTTACGCACTCAAAATCACAACAACTAAAAAGAGCTACACTAGACTAAGTAAGTAAATAGAGTATACTCGTAATCCTACTTGCGTATATAATAAATAAATACTAGTTATGTAAGTAGAAACTTGTGTAAATAAACTCCAAATTGTTTTATCAGTAGCGGAAATGTTGTCTGAACAGCCATTTTTCCACTGTGAGCTGCTCTGCTCGGCCACAAACAGGTGCATTCATTCAAAGTTTGCCATAGAGTTAAGCGCCTAAAATCTAAGTAGATCAAATATTTGTTATGCTAATCGCCGTAGGGTCTGTCACAATATCAAAGTTACCCAAGGCAACAGTTGGGGCATCATCATCTGAAGCCGTGCAGCAATCTCAAAGACCTTGCTGCTTACATTTTTGTTGTATACATAAGAAGTGTTCTATATCTATTGTTTTCTAAAAATAAATTCAAAACTTGTGCACATAAATTAGCTTAAAGTTATGTCATTTGCTTGAATTGTGCGTGGTTAAAGTTCAACACACAATGTTATAGTTTTTTGAAGAATATTGATAATTAAACATATGTATGTGCACTGTCTAACAGATGGCATAATGTCAGCCAACAAATATGAAGGAATGTCACACAATAAATGTTGTGCGAGTCGAGAAGTTGTTAATTGTTCCTTCATTTTGGCAAGTTGACATTAAAACTGAATAAATTCCGCAAATCATCCAAAAATTCAAACCGAATTAGATGAAGAATGAAAATTATGATGAGTCCTCGCAAATATGCCTACTCATTAATAAAGAACATCAATTTTTTGACAATAAAACGAGTACATAAACTCAAGACGCCAGTGTTTGACTATACGATACCCAGTACTTTGAACTAAGCTTACAAATTAAATATATCAGATGAAAAAAATAAAGAGATGAGAGAAAACAGGAACAAATTTCTGGTTTTATGAAATAATTTCTATACACATGAAAAAAAATGTATAAAATTCGAAAAACATTTTTTGTATTTGTAACTCTATAATAAAAATAAAAACACTTATGCTAGAACCAAAAATATACGTATTTAAAAAATTTCCGAAAAAATTAAAATATTTCTCCAAAAAAAAAAACCCTGCAAACCATCTCTGAAGTTATGAATAATGAAATGAAAAAAATAACACTACATTTCAATCCAAGTTTTTTCCGAGTGTACAACATTTTTTGTCTCCTCCCCTAATAATGTTTATACAGACAGAGGAACATTATAAATTTGATAAATTATTATTCATATAAATTTGAAGTTTTTACATTTTTTAAGTATAAATGTTTGACAACATACAACACTTACATACATATAATGCTGTCATTATTGTCATTTTTGTCATCATTAGATTTCTAAATTCAAGTAAGACTTGGGCATAAAATTACCATAAAGTTCAATTAAAATTGTTTGTAACAATTGAATTGTTTGCTGCATTCCCAAAAATCATTTAATTCTTCAGATCCATAAATTTGCTTGTAAATGGGTTTTTATTTTTCCTGTTCGAAAGCTGCGCCAATTCAAAATTCTGAATTCTTTTCGTAATTGTTAGGAATGAGAGAAAGTTATGGAGAATCTTCAGCGTAACTTGATAGTTGCCTGAATTCGTGAATTCATCAAGGCAAGTCAGATGAATTGAATATTTTCATTTGATTTCATCATTAATTGATAGTATTTCTTAATTGATTTGATATTCTCCATTGTGGGCAATTGAAGATGAGGAGAAGAACTGTGAGCAGAGCTTAAGAAGCATTGTGGGTCATTAATTGCGCCACAAAGTCATAGATTTTAAATGGATAATCGTCTTTATTGACCCCGCTTCTTTGACTTCTCTGTAATATATTAAGACCAATTCACACAAGGAACGTGCCCACTTCCAAAATTAGGTTGGTTTATAGTCGTTGTTGGTAATGAATATAAAACTAATTCAACGCATATCCAGATCGCGAAAACTGTTTGAAAAGCGAAAAGTCTTGCGTAAATTGGAGCATAAGAAAATAATATAAATAAACGAAAAATCTTTCTGTTTAAAAGGGAAAAGTTATGCGTAGTCCATAATATTATATTTTATATTATAATAATTTTAAAATGATTAGAAACTGTTAACATAAATGTTGGCTACAACCATTTAATGGCCATAATTAGTGACCTTTTGATTCTTACTTAAACAACGACAGATCTCAGTTAGATCTTTTCGCACAGGACATAGTTCGTCTGCGACTTGAATTACATTGCCTCCGATCTGCTCCTGCATGCATTCATAGTGTCGTGTTCGCAGTCCGTGTGAGCTGTCATGGGGACATTGACAGTTGCCAAAGGTGGTCGGGCGCCAGAAAGCCGGGCAGAGGCCACGATTGCAATTGTAGATGCCGTCATTGAAGGTGGGCTTCTCGATGAGTGCACAACGTCTGGGCGAATAGTATCGCACGGAGGATTCTCGCACACACACACAGCGGAAGATAGGTGTTTGAGTGCCGGGACCACAGGAACGATTACATTCACCAAATCCCAGCAATTTCCAGCTAAATCTGCGACGTTTGCGATCCCTGATGCGTTGTGCATAGCTGGCATCGGTATCATTGACGGCATTGCCAGCCGCATCCCAGATGGCCTGGAGTTCCTCCTCTTCGCTGACGGATGTCGAGGATATCGGTATGGTATAGTTATACTGAATATCAACAATTGGGCTCTGTATGTCTGCCAAAAAGTACTGCAAAGATCGAATTTTATTTGTGTCTTATTTTATTTAAATTTTTTTTTAGTTACCATTAAAATCACAACCTTTGAAAGCGGCCCCCTTGATGTTAGCAAGTCATTTGTCTGATTGTACTCATAGGCATCATTATAGAAATTGAATATGCCATTGATCGATATCTTGTTTCGATCGCCATTTATGACAAACACTTCGTCGGGGCTTTTCAATGCTGAAAATGTACATGTTCAACAGATAATATATTGACTGCTTAATGCATTAAATATATGCACAAACTTACCCAACGAATTGTTGCTTTTCATATTTTGCCTAATCGACAGATTCATTGTACCAACTGGTAGTGTGGTGATATAGTTATACGACTTGTTTAGATTGGTCCTGTTGAATATCTCCGATACATGTTTGCACAGGACCGAACCACATTTCACTTGACTATCACGCGTTGTCACAGGACGAATTAGGCCGCTGCTGTGAACAGCCTGCGATTGGCATAAATCAATTACATACAAGAGATTTTTGCCAATGGGAGAAAGGTTTATTTTTCTCTATTCGGTGCGTGCTTTGATCTTTTCGAAATGAATATTTCACACTCGCAGCTCTAATCTTATGCACCTAAGAGCCACTTGAATGTTTTGACACAGTTTTTCTAGTTCTCTTGCGAGAGCAGGCAGCATCAAGCATGAAGCATAAAACAATACGAAGGCTTTGTATCTGGGCTAATTACATACATGTACATACATATGTACATTCGTATGTATATATGTAAGTACTTGTAATTATCAGGCGATAATGGGGTCATGTCAACAGAAAGCCCAAATGGCAGCATAGTCCCATTATCTATATACTTTTTCTTTTACTTGCCACATTGCCACAAAACTAATTAAATTATAAATTGAAAAAAAAAATAAAGAGCCGAAAGCCAAATGAATATGGAAATCATTGGCAAACGATATTAATTAAGATTTATGACATTTGGCAGCAGTTCAAGCAACCAGTTGCATGTGTGTGGCCCTCATCGCCACAAAGCGAGAGTTAACGGACTGTGGCAAGTGGTAAATAGTAGGAGTACCTCTACAGTATATGTACATACCAACATACCTATCTATATTTCCAACTATTGCTATTAAGATAGATGTATGTGTGCTAAGCACTTGGGCAATTTGCATGCTTATGGTGAAAATTGGCTTTGGCCAATTTAACTTGGCCATAAACAGAAATCAAATGCATTGAACATTGAATTGTGGCTGCCCTTGTTGAATGCCATCATTAAATGCCAAATACGTTGAAATGGAAAAAGAAAAAACTTAATTTAAATGATCGACTATAGATGGTATATAGCACACATGTATTATTATTAGTTTGTAGATTAGAGTGTAGTCGTCACATAAGGAGAGTTTTCACAAAATTCTCCAACGGATGACATCAACTTTTCGCATGACGAGTTAAAAGGAAATTTTATTGAGTAGGCAAAGAATTCGATTCGCAATTGGCAAACAAATGTGCGAAATTAAAATCCCAACCCTAACCGGAAAAGGCGAACTTATTATTTACAGATGTTAGACAGTAGAAACAATAGACAGCGGTTGATACAAGATGAATACCCGAAGCTATAGCCAGTTACCCCAGTTGATCGAAGATTAAATGCCCTAGTCACACTCCGCGGCACTCACCCGACAAATGCCTTCCACACATACGGCCTGGCGCCTGTAGAAATGCGTATAGTAGACGGCCGGACGATTGCACGGCGTGCCATCGGTGACAGATTGGTTCATACTAATGAATAAGTCGGAGTTTGCGCCGCGACAAAACAGCGTGCACTCGTCGTGCTCTTTCTCGTATCCGACCCAATTATAGAACGTCTCACGATATGCCATATTGTTGAATCTTTCGCATTGCTCGTCACGCAATCGCTGCTTGCCAGCTTTGCAGCGTTCCTCCTTGCACTGTCGATACCGCTTCAGCACACCAAAGCAACCTATTTTGCCATCCGCAGGATAGAATCGATTTTCCACAGTCAACTCCTCTGTAGAGTTCTTGATTCTGTGCAGTTCGATAGATAGATAAAATAATTATATGAGCAAAATTAGTTTCACTTAAAACCATGGTTCGAAATACGCTGATACCAATATAATACCAGCTGATAAGATACGACAAGGAATTTGCGTGAAAAAACTGTCTCTTTGGAGGAGGTTTCTAGCAATCTATTTTTCAAGTTTGTTAACTTTAGTTCCGAAAAATATGCGACATTTTTTGAATATTGTTACTATATATATATCCTTTTATATACCCGACGCCGGCTCGGACAAGCATATGTCGAAAATATTGGTAACAGAGTAAAAATAAAAAGCGTACCGCTCGATGCATTTGCGTTTTTTGATTTGCACACAAGTCGTCGCACATTTGCTCCACTTCTCCCAGCGATCCCACGTGTAGAATGTGCCCACCCGCTCAAAGGTGCTCTGATTGCGCTGGCGCGTTTGCTTGCTAACTTCACTGCCATCCACATAGTCCGTATATTCGTCGTCGCTATCCTCACTCAGATCCGTTTTTCCCAATCCTAAGTCTGTCGTGCTTCCGTTATCCGAATGAGTTTCTTCGGCGGCTGTACCGCATTGCTGGATATCCAAAAATAATAGCGTTGCCAAAATTATAAAGACACTGAAGAAAAAAAAATCACCAAAATCGCACACAAAAAAAATTTATTGGGAAAGAAAATCATTATTTATTCAATAATAAATCACAAATAATAATAAATATAATATTCATCTAAAATAGTAATTATTTGAGTTCAATAAACAAAATTGGAATGAAAACAACAAATCCCAAATGATTTATTAATCACGAATTCTACCAATGAAAGGTTAATTGGTGACAGTGATTAAATTATTACTGATGTGGCAAACACTTCCAGTCCACTGCAGATTAGTACAAACACCACAAACAGTTCTAGTTTTCTTATGAAAATTTTCTTGCTCGACTGAGAATATATGTACAGTGGCTCACACTTCATTTCAACCAATGTCATAGAACACAAGTGCATTTTATAATTCATTTTTATAATTCTACCTAGCAGGTGGGGAAACCCCAGTGTATTGGGGCCATATATTAATTTTGGTGGTTAATAGATGTACCTACCATCGGTCTTTGGAATTTTTGAAAAATAATGAATAAATAGCTTATGGCAGGCAGTTACGTTTTTTCTATGACATTGGTTGAAATGAAGTGTGAGCCACTGTATGTGTACATATATAAGTAAATGTGTAATGTAAGTTGAAGCTCTGGTTATCTGTCGAGCTAATAAAAGAACAATTAATAAATACCTTATCAAGTGCATTCTGTTGTACATTTTTATTTATATATTTAAGTCAGCCGGCGTTCAGCGTAAAGTGCGTGTGCCATAAAAAACACCCGAAACGCAACTAAAACATTCCGAAAATCTGTAGGCATTCTGATCTTAAGAGCAACAATATATACTATGTACACTTAAAATTCATCTCAGCTATTCTTTATTTATTTTTGCTTTGTTTTTTTTAATGAGAAAATTTGGTAAGGAGCATGCGCTAACTACTTGTTTGTTTTAATATCTCTAAGTTTGCCACTGAAATATTCATCAGTTTTCAAGTTCAGAGCGTTTTAGCATTGGTTCCACGATATCGTAGTGCTTGGCATATTTCTGTAAAAGCAATAAATAAATATATGTGTAGCAAAATTATAACAATTGCTCGATGTTAATAAATACCTTGCAGAGGTCAACATCCAAAGTGGAGATAGCCTGATAGGGCTCATTTTCAGATCCACCATGCGGATTGCTGTTAACCCTCACTTGAGGCAATCCGTCTTCACCCTTTTCAAGCGTAAGCAGATTTTCTTTGTTCAGAAACGAAATTATCAATGAGTTCTGCACGCTGTCCATAAAGTTGTTTGGATTGCAAATCAGTTTGAAATACGGAATCGGTTGATTATTGCCGGCACGGTAAATATTTTTAATCTGTTTGAAAACATGGTTAACAGCCGTAGAGCCTTCGCCACGGCGTTCCAGATTGTCGCTTTGCGTGGGACGCTTCTCCGCTGCCTATACAAGTAGTGACCATATATATAGTTATATATATATATATTATATATATATACATTATATTAATAATCTTACATTTGTTGTGGTCTTGCGTGGAGCGCGTTGTTTGGGAATATGCTGTTTTGGTTGAACATCAATAAAGGGTAGCATGGCAGCGTTAGTAAAAAAAGTTACTCCATTCTGGCAAGCGAGACTGCACAGATCATCCCAATTCTTATTGCCATCTTTAAAAACAATATTTCTCTTTATTCAAACGTTAGCTGGACTGTTTAATATGCACTAGGAATAGGCACATAGCGACATATGTACCCGGTCCTAATTATTTGAGGAGTCTTGCAAACTGCTTCGGCGATCAGTTGCAGTTGCAAGACTCCAAATTCAACTTACAATTGCCGTGCAGAAGATTCTGTCGGTGAAATGTGTGTCAACTTGTATGGCCTTGCCAAGCACATCGTGATTGCGCTTAAGGAGCTCGGTGTCCAGCACAAGTTCGGTAGGGTTAATTATCCGCATTTGATTGCTCTTATCGTTTACAATTTCATCAACCCTACTCAAGATATTCTGAATATTCGATATTGACTCGGTAAATGAGCGGGATTCAATCTGTTGCTCTGTGGAAATGTGCGACTTTAGTTAAATTATTGTTACTATTTACCTTCACTTACCAATCTGTATGTTTTCCTCAATTAAATCGTGCAACTCTATAATGCGATTGTGTTGCTCAGCACTCCCATTGTCTTGAGTCGATTCCAATTCCTCTGTAGAGTTCATTGTTTTTTGAAAATGTTTTATTATCAGTAACAAATGCTGCAATTATGGCAATTCCTTATCGATAGATGATAGATGACAAATGTTCGATAAGTATATCGGAACCCCAAAACGATATTAATTGGCACAAATCGACTATCCTTGTACTTAAAATGCGATAGAATTTATGGAAACGAAAGAAGGTCGCTATTTTAATCATGTATCAATATTACATTAGATTACTTTCTAAGTTTGTTGCCCTGGGCAGGCGGGCGATTGCCCTGTCCTGATGGACCAGGTCGCATATTTCCATTCCCCATGCCTCCACTACCACTTGGACCATTGCGAACACCGAAACCATTGCGATTCCCGCTGCGGGGAGCACGCTGATTTTGGTTCTGTGAGGAATTGCCGCCACGATTTTTGTTCATCTCTGCGCGATTCCGTGATTTGGCCTGAGCATCTTCCTTTACCATGTCGATAACTTCATCTGGAATACGTAGATACTTAATTGTACTTCCTCGAATATAGCATTCTGGCATGCGCCAAAATCGGTCACCATCCTGCAAAACGAAATGAAAATAATTCTCAGCTACCACAATTTTTGCACTTTCATGCCGGTGCCGGTTTAACTCATACCTTTGATGTGCAGATGACATCGCGTAAATTAATATTCATCCAGGAGTCGCAGCTTACCAAGTGTCCATTGTAGGTTTCGCCATTTTTAAGCTCCACCAGCCAAAAAATAAAACAATTCAAAATACAAGCAAACCAAAAAAAATTAACACATAAATTGCAATCTCACCATATGGATGGCTTTGAGCTGTTTTGAATAGTGACAATGGCAGCTAAAATTATATAATTAACATATGGTTTAAATTTTGTTTATTTACCAATGAAAAAGCTTTAAACAAATACTAACCATTTTTTATTTTTATTAAACAAGCATTGAGTATATTAGAGATGAAAACGGTGAGAACTATCGAAACTAATTCCATTTAATTATTGCTCGGAACGTGCGTGAACCAGCTTTGGGACTTGGTTCATTTGAACATTTAATACAACTCTGTAAAAAATAAAAACAATAATATTTATGTTCATTTAGTTAGTAAATCGCAGTAACAAATATATATAACGATGGCATCAAGGAGAAAACAGAATTTTGGATTGACTGATGGTGAAACATTTAAAAAGAAACACACACTTGACTCCGATGAGGAGGACTCAGATGACTACGAGCGGTGAGTGGAATTTAATTAGATTTAATTGAGTTTATCCAAAGATTTTCATTTCTTTGTTTTATTGCAGTGATAACCTGAACGATAGCGATATTGAAGGTGGCGAGGAAGGCGTTGGCAAAGTCGAAGATGATGTCAAAATAACCCATTTTAATATGCGCGAGGAGCTGGAAGAGGGTCATTTCGATAAAGATGGTCACTATCATTGGAACAAAGACACGGAAATTAAGGATAACTGGTTGGATAACATTGACTGGGTTAAGGTAAATTCGCTACATAAATGTACCAAGTAATTTAATAAGTAATTAATTAATTACAAATCAAATTGATGCTGTAGGTGGAGAAGGACAAGAACTACTTTGATCCAAGCAATGAGGAACAAAACTCGGCCGATGGTCTCACAGTGAAAACAACAAATCCCAAATGATTTATTAATCACGAATTCTACCAATGAAAGGTTAATTGGTGACAGTGATTAAATTATTACTGATGTGGCAAACACTTCCAGTCCACTGCAGATTAGTACAAACACCACAAACAGTTCTAGTTTTCTTATGAAAATTTTCTTGCTTGCTTGTCATAGAACAAAAGTGCATTTTATAATTCATTTTTATAATTCTACCTAGCAGATGGGGAAACCCCAGTGTATTGGGGCCATATATTAATTTTGGTGGTTAATAGATGTACCTACCATCGGTCTTTGGAATTTTTGAAAAATAATGAATAAATAGCTTATGGCAGGCAGTTACGTTTTTTCTATGACATTGGTTGAAATGAAGTGTGAGCCACTGTATGTGTACATATATAAGTAAATGTGTAATGTAAGTTGAAGCTCTGGTTATCTGTCGAGCTAATAAAAGAACAATTAATAAATACCTTATCAAGTGCATTCTGTTGTACATTTTTATTTATATATTTAAGTCAGCCGGCGTTCAGCGTAAAGTGCGTGTGCCATAAAAAACACCCGAAACGCAACTAAAACATTCCGAAAATCTGTAGGCATTCTGATCTTAAGAGCAACAATATATACTATGTACACTTAAAATTCATCTCAGCTATTCTTTATTTATTTTTGCTTTGTTTTTTTTAATGAGAAAATTTGGTAAGGAGCATGCGCTAACTACTTGTTTGTTTTAATATCTCTAAGTTTGCCACTGAAATATTCATCAGTTTTCAAGTTCAGAGCGTTTTAGCATTGGTTCCACGATATCGTAGTGCTTGGCATATTTCTGTAAAAGCAATAAATAAATATATGTGTAGCAAAATTATAACAATTGCTCGATGTTAATAAATACCTTGCAGAGGTCAACATCCAAAGTGGAGATAGCCTGATAGGGCTCATTTTCAGATCCACCATGCGGATTGCTGTTAACCCTCACTTGAGGCAATCCGTCTTCACCCTTTTCAAGCGTAAGCAGATTTTCTTTGTTCAGAAACGAAATTATCAATGAGTTCTGCACGCTGTCCATAAAGTTGTTTGGATTGCAAATCAGTTTGAAATACGGAATCGGTTGATTATTGCCGGCACGGTAAATATTTTTAATCTGTTTGAAAACATGGTTAACAGCCGTAGAGCCTTCGCCACGGCGTTCCAGATTGTCGCTTTGCGTGGGACGCTTCTCCGCTGCCTATACAAGTAGTGACCATATATATAGTTATATATATATATATTATATATATATACATTATATTAATAATCTTACATTTGTTGTGGTCTTGCGTGGAGCGCGTTGTTTGGGAATATGCTGTTTTGGTTGAACATCAATAAAGGGTAGCATGGCAGCGTTAGTAAAAAAAGTTACTCCATTCTGGCAAGCGAGACTGCACAGATCATCCCAATTCTCATTGCCATCTTTAAAAACAATATTTCTCTTTATTCAAACGTTAGCTGGACTGTTTAATATGCACTAGGAATAGGCACATAGCGACATATGTACCCGGTCCTAATTATTTGAGGAGTCTTGCAAACTGCTTCGGCGATCAGTTGCAGTTGCAAGACTCCAAATTCAACTTACAATTGCCGTGCAGAAGATTCTGTCGGTGAAATGTGTGTCAACTTGTATGGCCTTGCCAAGCACATCGTGATTGCGCTTAAGGAGCTCGGTGTCCAGCACAAGTTCGGTAGGGTTAATTATCCGCATTTGATTGCTCTTATCGTTTACAATTTCATCAACCCTACTTAAGATATTCTGAATATTCGATATTGACTCGGTAAATGAGCGGGATTGAATCTGTTGCTCTGTGGAAATGTGCGACTTTAGTTAAATTATTGTTACTATTTACCTTCACTTACCAATCTGTATGTTTTCCTCAATTAAATCGTGCAACTCTATAATGCGATTGTGTTGCTCAGCACTCCCATTGTCTTGAGTCGATTCCAATTCCTCTGTAGAGTTCATTGTTTTTTAAAAAAGTTTTATTATCAGTAACAAATGCTGCAATTATGGCAATTCCTTATCGATAGATGATAGATGACAAATGTTCGATAAGTATATCGGAACCCCAAAACGATATTAATTGGCACAAATCGACTATCCTTGTACTTAAAATGCGATAGAATTTATGGAAACGAAAGAAGGTCGCTATTTTAATCATGTATCAATATTACATTAGATTACTTTCTAAGTTTGTTGCCCTGGGCAGGCGGGCGATTGCCCTGTCCTGATGGACCAGGTCGCATATTTCCATTCCCCATGCCTCCACTACCACTTGGACCATTGCGAACACCGAAACCATTGCGATTCCCGCTGCGGGGAGCACGCTGATTTTGGTTCTGTGAGGAATTGCCGCCACGATTTTTGTTCATCTCTGCGCGATTCCGTGATTTGGCCTGAGCATCTTCCTTTACCATGTCGATAACTTCATCTGGAATACGTAGATACTTAATTGTACTTCCTCGAATATAGCATTCTGGCATGCGCCAAAATCGGTCACCATCCTGCAAAACGAAATGAAAATAATTCTCAGCTATCACAATTTTTGCACTTTCATGCCGGTGCCGGTTTAACTCATACCTTTGATGTGCAGATGACATCGCGTAAATTAATATTCATCCAGGAGTCGCAGCTTACCAAGTGTCCATTGTAGGTTTCGCCATTTTTAAGCTCCACCAGCTAAAAAATAAAACAATTCAAAATACAAGCAAACCAAAAAAAATTAACACATAAATTGCAATCTCACCATAGGATGGCTTTGAGCTGTTTTCAATAGTGACAATGGCAGCTAAAATTATTTAATTAACATATGGTTTAAATTTTGTTTATTTACCAATGAAAAAGCTTTAAACAAATACTAACCATTTTTTATTTTTATTAAACAAGCATTGAGTATATTAGAGATGAAAACGGTGAGAACTATCGAAACTAATTCCATTTAATTATTGCTCGGAACGTGCGTGAACCAGCTTTGGGACTTGGTTCATTTGAACATTTAATACAACTCTGTAAAAAATAAAAACAATAATATTTATGTTCATTTAGTTAGTAAATCGCAGTAACAAATATATATAACGATGGCATCAAGGAGAAAACAGAATTTTGGATTGACTGATGGTGAAACATTTAAAAAGAAACACACACTTGACTCCGATGAGGAGGACTCAGATGACTACGAGCGGTGAGTGGAATTTAATTAGATTTAATTGAGTTTATCCAAAGATTTTCATTTCTTTGTTTTATTGCAGTGATAACCTGAACGATAGCGATATTGAAGGTGGCGAGGAAGGCGTTGGCAAAGTCGAAGATGATGTCAAAATAACCCCTTTTAATATGCGCGAGGAGCTGGAAGAGGGTCATTTCGATAAAGATGGTCACTATCATTGGAACAAAGACACGGAAATTAAGGATAATTGGTTGGATAACATTGACTGGGTTAAGGTAAATTCGCTACATAAATGTACCAAGTAATTTTTTAAGTAATTAATTAATTACAAATCAAATTGATGCTGTAGGTGGAGAAGGACAAGAACTACTTTGATCCAAACAATGAGGAACAAAACTCGGCCGATGGTCTCCCAGTGAAACCATTTAATCTGTTAATGGCATTTGGCAAAATGCTGGAATTCATGAAGCCGGGCGAAAGTGTGCAAATGGCCCTGCAGAGATTGGGACGCAAGAGGCCAAAGTTAACCACTTTGGAAAAGCTGAGACAGAAGAAGGCCGGGATTGAAAATACGGAATCCCAACAAATCTCCAAGTTAACCGAACTAGCGAACGAGATTCTTACAAACACCGGAAATATGGATATATATCAGGAAACGTACGAGAAGATTAAGCAAAAGCTTGAAGATTTGCCAAGCACCAGCAAACCAGCGGGTGAATCTTTTGATATGTATGCTGATGATTTCGTGGAGAAAGAATCAAAGCTCTTAAAGGACTCGAAAGAGGACACTGAGCCAAGTACAAATGAGCTTCAATGGCAATTCAAATGGAAGCAGACTGATGAGGAAATTCGGGGCCCATTCAGTACAGAAAAAATGTACAATTGGTCCCAAGGCGATTACTTTAAGGATGGCGTCTATGTGCGCAAAGTTGGTGAAAATTCTAATTTTTACTCAAGCAATAGAATCGATTTTGATTTGTATTTGTAAACAAGAAATATTTTGTAGTACTTGATTTTTATAGATTAAAGATAATACAGAAAACAAAATGCGACAAAGATTTTTGTAAATTGTTAAAGTCGATAAATTGGCTTCACTTTCGATAGTTGAATGTTCAAAAGGCGATGCGATAGTTAGAAATTCGATAGACAGTTTTCGACATCAGTGTTGCTAATAGCAACATTGTTGTTTACAAATTTATTGACAAGAAAATTCGTTCACATTTGTATTTGTGTGTTGTAAACCCAACAAATTCCGGCTGAGCAAAATTGATCGGTCAGCGATCCCCAAACCTGGCCAAATAAAAATTGCGAAAGCTCGATTTACCGCTGACAAACGTCGACACCATTCATCTCATTGCGCGAAATGTTTAAAAACACGTTTCAATCGGGATTCTTGTCGATTCTATATAGCATTGGCTCCAAGCCACTGCAGCTTTGGGACAAGAAGGTGCGCAATGGACATATTAAGCGCATCACTGACAATGACATACAGAGCCTGGTCCTGGAAATTGTGGGGACCAATGTGAGTACAACGTTTATAACATGCCCGGCAGATCCAAAGAAGACGCTCGGCATAAAATTGCCATTTCTGGTGATGATCATTAAGAACATGAAAAAATACTTTACGTTCGAAGTACAGGTAAATCTCATGCGTCTCCATCTGCAACCCTAATCTAAATTGCATATTTGCCTAAACAGGTTCTTGACGACAAGAATGTGCGGCGCCGGTTTCGGGCTAGCAATTATCAATCGACCACCAGGGTGAAACCCTTCATATGCACAATGCCCATGCGTCTGGATGAGGGTTGGAACCAGATACAGTTCAATTTGTCAGATTTTACACGACGCGCCTACGGCACCAACTACGTGGAGACTCTGCGTGTCCAAATCCATGCAAATTGCCGAATACGTCGTGTGTATTTCTCGGATCGACTCTATTCGGAGGATGAGCTACCGCCGGAATTCAAACTGTTCCTGCCGATACAGAAACCGGTTCAAAAGTCAAATGCCATATGCAGTTAGTCGTCGACAGAAAACTCTCCTCAATATATGCACATTAAATGCATTCCGATTAACGCAAAAACGAATGCTAAGCAACCACTTTAACAAATCACGCGACTAAGAATACAAATTATCATGCAAGCAGGCATAAGTATTTATTATTAACAACACATTTCTCTATGTCAAAAATAGAACGCTCGTAGCTCACAATTTTGCAATAAATATTCACACAAAAATTATTTACAAATTGATTCATTCTTCACTCGACGCCTAGTAGACATCCTTTGTGGTGAGCACCTCAACTCCAGAATCGGTAATTAGAATTGTATGCTCGAATTGTGCACTTCGAGAATTGTCCAAGCTAAGTGCTGTCCAACCATCCTCCAAGATGCCAATCTCTCCACGGCCGAGAGATAAAATTGGCTCAATTGTAAAGGTCATGCCGGGCTCCATTTCACCAGGCACCTCATTATCTACAAACCGAGACATACACATAAATAAAATAATTATATATTTATTACAATTCTTACCGTAATGATAGATCTCGGGCGGCCCGTGAAAGTAGCTGCCAATGCCATGGCCAATAAATGCTGCCACCGATTCTAGATTATGATCCTTGCAAAATCTCTGAATGCATTTGCCAATCTCATTGAAGGCAACGCCCGGACCACAGAGTGCAATGCATCTTGTGAGACAGTCGCGTGTGCAGTTAACCAAATACAGTCCACGCTCGTCCACATCACCGACCAGAAAGGTCTCCGAGCAATCCCCGTGATAACCATTGAGATAAACTGTTACATCAATGTTAATAATGTCGCCATCGAGCAATTGGCGATCGTCCGGAATACCATGACAAGCCACATTGTTAATGGAGGTGCACACGGACTTGGGGAATCCGGCGTAACGCAGAGGCGATGGATAAGCATTGTGTGCCACGATGCGCTCGTGGGCAAACTCATCAATCTCATCCGTAGTCATGCCGATTTTTGCCATTTGGCCACATTGTCGAAGAATTTGGGCGGCCAGTTTGCCGCTGGACCGCATGTGATTTATCTGCTCCGCCGTTTTTATTTCGGGTCTTCCCATTGTGTTGCCTGCTCCCATTTCTTTGTAGTAGTAGGGCGGCTTCATTATGTGTTCGGGAACGCTGCGCTCATCCGAAACTTTGCCGGTGGCTGTTATCTTATCCCATTGACCCTTATCCCTGGAATAAAGAGATGCATTTATATTTAAAATAATGCAATTTGTATTTACTTTAGTAAAAATAATTTGATATCAGTAAAAACTAATTTAAAATACATTTTTATGCTTGTATAGCAATCATAAATAAATAATACATCTATGAAATATAACTCAATATATCACAAATCGAAAACCGCTTGATATTTTCATAATTCATCTTAATTGGTTGTATAATATATCGTTTTTTAAACTCATCTTTCTTGCATATTAAGTTAATAGTTAACTAAATTTCAAGTATGTAACAAAGTGTTCTACTGAAAGAATAAATGACAGATAAACTATGACAAACTGTATATACATGAAAGGTCATACCGTTTACCAAATTGAAACAAATTTCGCTGTATAAACTGTCCACAAACTTGCCATGCGTTTTTTGAGATTTTTAACTGCATTTTGCATCAAAAAACTAAACTAAAAAAAGTGAATCGAACAGCTGACTGAAATTTTTGTGCGATACTAAAACTATCGAACGTGCAACGGTATCGATAGTTTAAGTTGTTGCCTTATCCGTGGTAAACATAAGCAAACATGTACAAATAAAACCTATTAAATTGAATTAAACAATTGAATAAATAAATACACAATGAGTTGTAATTATGCGGAAGGCCTATCAGCATACGAAAATAAAGGCGTCTTAGGTGTACCAGAAGTAAGCAACACAATTTTTATAAATGCAATGGCATATTAATAATAATTTTTAGAGCTTCGACAGCGAAGAAATTGTCAACCAAAAATGCAAAGAGTTGGCAAATTTAATAAGAGACTCGAAACATGTTGTAATCCACACAGGAGCAGGTATAAGTACATCGGCTGGTATACCAGATTTTAGGTAAATAAATTCTTAATAAAAAAAATAAGTGTGATTTAAACAATACTTATAATCATTCAGGGGTCCCAAAGGAGTCTGGACACTTGAGCAAAAAGGTGAAAAGCCAACTTTTAACACATCTTTCGACGAAGCACAGCCAACCAAATCCCACATGGCACTGCGGGCTTTAATCGAGCATGGATATATTCACTATATCGTCTCGCAAAACATTGATGGACTGCATTTAAAGTCGGGGCTTGATCGCAAATATTTAGCGGAACTTCATGGCAATATCTTCATAGAGCAGTGCCAAAAATGTCGCCGACAATTCGTTCGCCAAACGGCTGTGAAAAAGGTGGGGCAAAAACTATTGGATCTTCCATGTAAGTCCATTGAAATGGGCAATAGTCGCAGCTGTCGCGGTGGAGTTATGCACGATAATGTCCTGGATTGGGAACACGATCTGCCGGAACGGGATCTGGATATGGCATTTATGAATTCCACGTAAGAAATGTGCATGTTTTCTTGAAGTTTCGCCATATATCTTATGTATGTTCTCCAATATTAGATTAGCTGATCTTAATGTTACGCTGGGCACCACGTTACAAATCGTTCCAAGCGGAAATTTGCCGCTTAAAAATCTCAAACACGGCGGTAAACTGGTCATTTGCAATCTGCAACCAACAAAACATGTGGGTGGAAATATAAAAAAATATTTTATAATTATATTTATTTGTGCACACTTTATGATTACAGGATAAGAAGGCATTTTTAGTCATTTCAAGTTATATTGACGATATATTGACAAAAGTGTGCAAACGTCTGGGAATAGAAATTCCAGATTACTCCGAGGATTCGGATCCCACAAAGCATTCCAACATTGCGGAATGGACTCTTCAGCAAGAATATGTAAAAGCTTTAGACAAACGATTCAAAGAACACCAAAAAGTTACGGCTAAGAAACGCGAAAACAGTTCTTTAAAATATAAACCTTTAATTGAAGAAAAATCAATTAAGAAGCGCAAAAGTGAATAAAAAATAAACTTACTTTTGTATATTAAATATTTTTTAAGCTAATTTTGATAGATGACTTAATTTAATAACAGCACAATTAACTTAACATTTTGCCTAAATATTTGTAAGTATTCTTATAAACTAGAATTGCTTCAAAACAGGACGATTCTGCAAGGCTTGCAACTCGCTTAGCAACATTGCAACGCTGTAACGCAAACGTTGAAACATTGTCAGTGGCAACTCCAAAGTGCGATATTCTCCATTGTTCAATTTGAAGTGCAACACAATCGTTGGCTTATTGAGCTGAGCCATGCTAAGGAGTGCAATTTTTATTAGTATTATTATTATGAGGAAATAGAAGCTACTTACGACGAGCTCAACGAAATATTTATGCGCCATTGCATGTCCTGCATTTTGGCCCTTTCCATTTTGGTTTCGGAGAAATTTCGGCTAAGCGTTGTGCGATGATTGAGCAGCACCTTTGTCAAATCATCTGCACAAACATCTGTGAAACTAATGATTAAATCTATTAATTTATATCAATTTAATGTGCATGCGAAATGTTACCTGAGATCATCCGTTAAACACTGGCGCAGCTCCTGATCCTTGACAGCACCTTTCGGATAGCGCAAATACATTTGCATTATCAGCAGCACCATTGTGAATAGTTCGCAGAAATTCTTGGGGACTTCGTGTCCAGCATTTTTGAGTTTGTTTATTGCCAGAGCTAAAACGTCGGGTGATGATTTTTTTGTTTCGATGTAATGCACTGAGACTTGGATGAGAACACGCAGAGATGATTTTGTCAATTGTGGCATATATACGGAATATGGCTTAACGCTTTTCAGCACATGATATCGAAAGTTTGACGACATTTTCGAGCTCTGCAAAATTTGTATTTATTTGTGCGTTCCAATTGGACTGGTTCAGCTTAGTGATGATAGACATAAACAAGTTCAGTGAACAAATAAATTTATCGATGTTTTGAGGCTCTACTTGTCGCCTTGCAAAATGAATTGTAATTCATTTATAAGTTCAAATTAGACATGTTCATCTTAGTGATGATATATTGTTTTGTTAAATTAGTTGCAATTTATTTGTAAGTTCCAATTAGACTATTTCAGCATGGTGATAATAACAAGTTCAGTGGACAAAATCATCGTTTATGCTTGAGAAATCGGTGGAACAGTGGGTTTTGTGGCACTTTAATTTTTTTAAATAAATAAAGTTCCAAAAGAGACATTTTCAGAGTTTTTTATTTTAGTTGTTTAAAATTTTTCAAGAATTTGGTTTACATCACTAATTGTTATTCGGATGAGGGACATCATTTACACTTTTAAAACTACAATAATTTCGCTATGCGTCAGATTGGCAAATTAAAAAATGTGGATTACTATTTTATGCTAAAATGTTCATGCGATGGATAGTGATTTTAACAAGCTATTGTATTATCAAGCCAGGAAATTTCGTGTTCTTAAAAGTTAAGTTTTGAGGGGAATACAGTATAAACGATGTCCGTATCGAAACCGACCAGAAACGCTCATAGAACTGGTGGATTCATTATGTTTAAATTAAACTAAATAATCAGTAAGGATTTTGATTTTGGTTGTGTGCAAGTTAAGATACATATATATATGTATATTCCTGGATTGCAAAAGGTTTTTTTTTTGTATGTAGATGGAAATCATAATGAATAGATTTTTTTGTACATTATTTTGTATACTTTAATAATTTGCATGAGTTGGTATTATATGCATAATATTAAACGGTACCACAATTAAAATTTTTACGTTCTTTAAACTAATGCAACAAAGAATGTTTTTCTTCTCTCTCCCTCGATATACAGTATCTTTTTTCTTGCTGCTGTTGTTGTTGTTAAATGATTAAGAACTACAATTAATGCTTTGATAAGCGGTCCGCATCTTCACTTATTGCTCGTCTTTCGATTTTTGCCTCTCGTCTGCTTCCTGTGGAATTGTTGTTGCTGGCTCACTGCTTATGCTGGCAACTGTAGCTTTTTGCCCTTAAGCACTTTGGTAATATACAAATAGAAGAAATCGCAGTAGAGAATCGTTTGAACAACTCCTGCAAAAATCGCAATCAGATCGTAATGCGATTCAACCATATAGCGATAGACCCAATTGAGCAGATATAGAGCACGATACGAGCCGAGAGCGAATAGATAATGGCTTGTTATCGATTCAGCCTCGCCCGTCTTGCTAACCAGAAACAATTGCGGCAATATGGCAACCGATTCCAAATAGATCGAGAATGTCCACAGCACCTCCATCACGGTGAACTCATGATTAATCACCAATGAGAGTAGGGCACACGGTATCAGCAGGAATTCTATGCGTAACGAGTCATGATTGTGATCGTAGGTGGCCTTAAATTTCACATACATCAAATATACGGTGGCTCCCGATGTAGCTAGAAAGACGACTTTCATCACCGAATTGTAGAGGCTGACGTACGTCGTAAAGAGATCCAGATAGCGCGTCAAATACACAATTGCAAATAGTATTTGCGATTTTCCCGATATGCCGGCGCAGGATCGTGTCTTCCATATTTTGAGTAATAGTATTATGATGGCAAACACATGCGATAAATCTCCAGCGAATCGAAAAATATTCATTCTGAGTGATTTGTCAGTTTCTTCTTCTTTTCCGACTTCTTTTTATCAATTTTTTTTTGTTAAGTGTTCTTTTCCTGTAGTTGCGGTTGTAGACGACACCCTGTGTATATTTGAAATATGTTATTATGTTGCCATATTTCAATAATACAATTTCAATTACGTACTTTACCAAATAACAAAAACCCACGGTATTTGTTTAATTTTCACTTGTTTTGCCAACGAGCTAAAAACTTTTTGGTGTTGTGCCGCCTATAAAATGTACGTAGAATGTCGGCACAAAAGAGAGCAACAAAGAGAGCCAATGTGACGTGGCTCATACATATATGAGCGTCTGTCTGAGTCGATTGAACACTATTTATGTATTCACTGCAAATTCTTAATACCAGGGCTGTCATTAGCAATCGAATAACGAATAAATGCAATCACAATCGATCATTGATTTTCTTTTTAACAAATCGATTAATTCATTTACTCAATGAATTCGTACTTATCGGTGCGTCGATAATCGGTCGAGCAGCATTATTTTGTTTAGCCATTTTATTTTCATAGAATCTGCGAATTTATTAAACGCTGCGAAGAATATATAAAATTATTCTATAGGCAATTTAACAAATTCACCAAAATGGTAAGTTCTCAAAAATTATTGTATATTTTATCTATATGTAAATAAACGTTTAGGCTTGCAATATGCCGGCCATGTGTATTTTTATACCTTTTAGATATTAACAATGGGCTTAATGTTTTCTATTTTGAATTTCTCGCATTTATTTAATCTTTTCGCAGACTATTGGCAAGAATAATAAAATGATTCAGCACCTGAATTATCGGGTGCGAATCGTGCTGCAGGATTCGAGGACATTCATCGGCACATTCAAAGCATTCGATAAGCACATGAATCTGATATTGGGCGACTGCGAGGAGTTTCGCAAGATCCGCTCCAAGAATTCCAAGGTGCCGGAACGCGAGGAGAAGCGTGTGCTGGGCTTTGTGCTGTTGCGTGGCGAAAACATTGTTTCACTCACCGTTGAGGGACCACCACCCCCAGAGGAGGGTCTGCCACGAGTGCCCATTCCTGGCGCTGCTCCTGGTCCTGGTATTGGTCGCGTTGCCGGGCGTGGTGTGCCAATGAACATCTCATCAGTGCCAGCCGGCTTGCAGGGTCCCGTTCGTGGTGTGGGTGGACCCGCCCAACAGCACATGGCGCCGATGGGTCGCGGTGTGCCCCGAGCGCCGATGATGGGCGCACCCCCGCCGGGCATGATTCCAGGTGGCATTCCTTCTATGCCCGGCGGTCTGGGACGCGGAGCACCGCCACCCATGAGAGGACCGCCGCCAATGATGCGTGGCGCACCGCCGCCAGGACGGGGTGGCTACTAAAATGATCAGCAACCGTTTATCTTTGTAGTAAATAAAAAAAAAACATAAATTTCAGTCAAAAATCATTATTTGTTTTTATTTATGGATAAGTCCGCTTCCGACTTGGTAAACACATCTCAGCTGGGAAGTTTATCTCCATCCAAGGGAAATCTTAAGAATTTAAATTGGATGAAATATTAATTAAACACATTAAATTAATTATTTGAATGATACTCGTGATCTGATTTTATTGATATTCATGGATTTTAGTTTTACATCAATCTCAATTTGATTGAAATT
Source organism: Drosophila nr. medialis 2 BK-2023a (assembly GCA_035044325.1). Lineage (NCBI taxonomy): Eukaryota > Metazoa > Arthropoda > Insecta > Diptera > Drosophilidae > Drosophila > Drosophila nr. medialis 2 BK-2023a. The sequence goes on along the minus strand of JAWNMH010000410.1, from coordinate 449,944 downwards.
TATCTTATGCATTATTAATATACATATGTATATATATAATTACGACGTTTTATGTTAAACATTGCTTCTTAGATTTATAAAAGTGCTTCTGTCTGTTTACCATTTGCACTTGTCGCATTTGATTTTCAATACTTACATATGTATTTGGTATTATTTATTTTTGATTCATACAATACAATATAATAATAATAATAATAATAATTTTCTTTAAATATTGAAACACTAAACTTGCGGTCGACTGGACATGGTACATATATATATATATATATATATATAAATATGAATATTATACCCAGATGGTAGACAAATCCCACACTTTGATCAGCCGATCCTGGCCGACGGTCAGCAGACGTTTTCGATCCTCATCGAGGTCCATGTGCACAATGGAATGCTTGGCATCGTGAAAGGCTGCTAGGGAAGGACGCTCCACGGTCTGTAGCTGCTTGTAGCATGGATCGCAGCAGCGCACATCAAACTCAAATCCCATAATGGGAATATTGATGCGATTCGTTGAACAATTATCGCAGACAGCTTTGCCGCAGTGGCGGCAATGATGTTGTCGGATGCCTGCAATCAAATGTATTAGTTTTAAATTGATTTCAATTCCAAACGCATGGTTGACTTGCCCAACTGTTTTTGGTCCATCATCGAACGGAAGTTCCAAAAGAATGGCCTGGAGCACAGCTGGCAATTGTTGGACTCCACCCAGTCGGGCACCTCCTTTCGCATAGCATTCATTTCCCAAAAGACAACAACGGAATCCTCGCCCGATGTAATTAGCTGCTGGGTGTGATTGGCGTATGCCAGCGCCGATACTTTGTTGCTGAATCAATGGATATATATAATATATATGTATGTAAATATATATCGATATATATGTGCTTTTGCATACCCATGTCCTTGCAATTCGTAGATTGTGCCTCGCTTGCCGCCAACATCCCAAACAATCACGGATTGATCGCACGCACCGCTGAACAACAACTGTGGTCCCTCCACCCATCTTAAGCATCGGATGCCAGCTGTGAAACAAATAATTGTTTAAATTTTGAAGTTGATGTATATATGATAAATACAATTAGTCTGGAAAATATACGATAGCAATTTTACAAATAGAATAGTTATAATTATAAAGTATGATTATTTACTGGGAAGCATAGAGAAGTTCACTGTTAATTAATCAACTATTGGAAATGTCCATTGGATATACACAGCACATGAATCGGTAATTATATAAATAAAAGTTGTATATGAATAGTATTTCAAATAATGTGAAACTTTTCTATAATATAACTTAATTATTCAGATATAATTATTTGCTGCAAAGCATAAATTCATTGTTACTGGTTTTAGACATCAATATCATCCGAACTTTTGTTTGAACAACTTTCTTATTTTTAAAGATATCTTAGCCTGAATAAAAAATAATAATGTTATTTTATTTATTTTTCACCTGTGTGTCCTTTGAATGTGGTAATAAGCTGAACACCCTGCACATCGCAGCGCAGCATTGTTATCTGACCCGCATGATCTCCAATGAAGGCATATTTGGCCAGTGCGTCAAACCTAGATTAATATGTTAATGATGATGATGAATGCATGCGAGTTTAATTTGGAGATTAAACAATTCACACTCACTGTAGGGCTGTGCATGATGTTTCAAAATTGTATCCGCCCACTCGCTTTGTCGTTTCCGCACAGTGATACGCAAACTGTTTATCTTTGCCAGCGGACAAGATCCAGTTGTGCGCCTTTGTGAAGACAACGGCAACAACTCGGCCCTGATGCGACAAATAATCACGAACAAAGGATAACTGATTACAGTCCTCGGATAGGGTATATAGTGTGACGGTGCCGTTGTCTTGACCAATATACAATTGTCGCTGCTCCTGAACGTATTCGATGGCAGTGCAACCGGATGGCAAACTTTTACAAATACTGGGCCAATATTGTCCCGAGTCTCGCTTGACCCACACACGCACAGTTCTAACAAAGTATGGGATAGTTATTATTTTACTTTTTTTCTGTGTTTATTATTGGATCATTGTTGTGCCACTCACTTGTCATCTGATACGCTAATTACACCATTTTCGCCTGGTATTAAAATGGCTGCATTCACATCGTCGCCGCTGCCCTCCAATTTACTGAGCAATTCGGGCTTTTTGGTCGACAAAAAGCGATCATTGTTGCTGCGTTGCGCTGGTTTTATCTCGGCTGCCATTCTCAGAGCTATATTCTACAAGTTGACGGAATTATACGAGGAGATAAGTCCGTTTAGTGTTGTCGTATTCTTTTTTATTATTTTCTTTTTTAAACGACCGAATGAATCACAAAATAAAAACTTATTTTATCAAAAATGATAATCAATGTGACCCCCTGTCGAAAAGATGGCTATTTCTTTTTTGCAGACCTAAATAAAAGAGGTCACACTTTTCCAATTAGAGCTGCAAAATGTATCGATAGCTCGAACACTCGATACTATTGCGTTTAAAAATATTAATACCGTGAGTCCGCTGGTAACCTGCTCCTTAGCTTAAAACATTCCAAGTGGGAAACTAAACTCGAAACAAAATCAGGATTCTAAAACACAAAAACTGATGAGCCAATACACAGAATGGTCGCTCACAGGTATTATCTTATGTGAGGTTCGGTTGAAAATTCAAAAGACAAGTTTCCGTGACACATCCTGCCCGAAAACCTATCCCATTTTTCTGCACACATTTGTATAAAACTCAAATATATAATACGAATCAAAAGGCTGGAATTGAAATAAATAGATTTGCATTGCTAACGAGAAGCATTAATCAAAAATAAAATAAATAAAATGCCAATTGGAAGTATTATAAAAAAGGCATCCAACTTAATACTCGGTGAGGAAAGGTCAGATGAAAAAATCGATATCACTTACGAAGACAACGAAATATTATTTTGCAAAAATAATGTGTGCATTCATCCACCGACCGTTGCTCGCCAAGAATCAGACATACTACACTATCCCGGCTACTTGACGTGTACCACGAAAACCTTCATAGATCAGTATAATAGCGCCAAAAGACCCACACTCCTGCTAACATGGATACCAAATAGTTCGCTCTGCAAATGCAATTCGATGTCCTCCGCCGGCGATGCGGACTCGTTGAACAATCGAAATGCGGATATGCTGCCCACTAACGGTCACTTCTCGCCCACATCTCAGGTGGCGGTGACTGCGCCAAAAATGATCGACGACCCGGAGCACGAAATTGGCATTCGTGCCGAGGATGAAAGCGTTGCCGAAATGCAGGAATTGAAGAATGAATTGCAGCCGCTACTCGGTGGCCAGACGGCCTCCATCGGCGACTTGGCTGTGCTGCTCAAAAAGAATCCCATCACATCGGTTAACATAACGATCTCTAATCCCCAAATTGAGAATAGCAATATTTCGCAATCGTACAATTGCATTCTGGCCTCGCCAGAGAGCAGTGATGGCAGTAATGGTTCCCACGGCGGTCGTGGGCAACAGGCGCATCAGCATCAGGTGATTAACTCGGATGGTTCGGTGTCCGACGACAACAATCCGAACTGGATGACACCGGAACTGCTGGCCTTCAAGCATAATCTGGTATTCCCGGAGAGTGCGAATGCAACACCAACTGTACGCCGTAAGGCCGTAATCCGGGGCCGTCGCTTCTCCGTTGATCTCAGCCAAATGCGCTCGTTGCGTCTGTTCTTCAACGATGACAAGTGCACATCCGGGCAATTGGTGATCGCATCGCGCGAATCCCAATACAAGATACTCCATTTTCACTACGGCGGCTTGGATCATTTGGCTCAGGTGCTGCACCAGTGGCACTGTTTCCTTCATAATATTACGCTTGCGCCGGGGCAGGAGAAATCGAATTTGCCGTATCGCCATTTTATGGTCTGTCGCCCCGAAGTCAAACAGTCCGAGATGCATCCCGATGAGGGCAATGTGAAGCGAATAACCACAAATTTCTTCTATGGCACCCTCCTTAACGAGAAGGGACAGATCGATGATGATTTGCTGCTGCGCAAGTGCGTCTTCTTTGGTGGTTTAGAGAAGAGTCTGCGCAAAACCGTTTGGCCCTTCATCCTCAAATGCTACTCGTTCTCATCCACCTTCGAGGATCGCGCCGTGCTCATGGACATTAAACGGCAGGAATACGATGAAATCACACGCAAACGTCTCTATTCCATGTCGCCGGAGCAGCAGGTCCAATTCTGGCGCACGGTTCAGTGCGTCGTCGAGAAGGATGTGGTGCGCACGGATCGCACAAATCCGTTCTTCTGCGGTGAAGACAATCCTAACACCGAAATGATGAAAAACATTCTACTCAACTTTGCCATCTACAACACCAGTATATCCTATTCGCAGGTAAGACGGTATATCCTGCTTGTTAGCCAGAAAGTGGAAAATATCGCAGTAGTTTTGTTGTCGAATGATTTTCAAAATTCCTTTCCTAAGCTCAACTTGCCATCCAATCGACTAAAATTTCATTTTGAAAAATCTGTATGAATAATGACTCATCAATATTTATTTAATCAAGCTCATAAAACGCATGGAAAGCTGTTGGGTAAACTTTTTTTGTTCAATTGGATAAGAGGATAATTACATTTTAATCACATTCATCTTAAAGGCTCCCAATTAAACGAGGGCTTAATTTATTTAAGATCACGTGTGAAATGCTGTTAGGTAAACTTTATTTTCACTCCGTTTCAAACTCATTTTCAGAGTTGAGGCACACTTATTTGCAAAGCAGCCAGCAAAGTTTACACAAAACTTTATGACTGCCTAAATAGTAAATCCCAAATCGCACTTCAAATCACGCTTTATATTTCAATTTGCAGGGCATGAGCGATTTGCTAGCACCGGTGCTGTGCGAAGTGCAAAACGAATCGGAGACATTCTGGTGTTTTGTGGGCCTAATGCAGCGGGCATTCTTCGTCTGCACTCCGACGGACAACGATGTGGATCACAATCTGAGCTACCTGCGCGAGCTGATAAGACTCATGTTGCCGCGCTTCTACGAACACCTGCAGCGGCACAACGAGGCCATGGAGTTGCTCTTTTGCCATCGCTGGCTATTGCTGTGCTTCAAGCGGGAATTCACCGAGGCCGTCGTCATTCGAATGTGGGAGGCTTGCTGGTCAAACTATCTCACGGATTACTTTCACTTGTTCCTCTGCCTGGCCATCATCGCCGTCTATGCGGATGATGTCATTGCTCAGAATTTGCGTGCCGACGAGATGCTGCTGCATTTCAGCTCGCTGGCCATGTACATGGATGGTCAGCTAATACTGCGCAAGGCACGCGGCCTGCTGTATCAATATCGACAGCTGCCAAAGATCCCGTGCACCCTGAGCGGTCTGTGCAAGCGTTGTGGCCCTGGCATGTGGGACTCGGAGCATCGACCGGCTTTGGAGTGTGTCGGGCATACGGATAACGAGAAATGCTCATTGGGCATTGATTAATTTATGTGGCTTCTACTATTGTTGTATATCGAGTTACTCTAACTTATTTATATATATATAAATTATATATGTATTACAATTACCATTATATGTTATGATTGATGAAAGCTTTCAAGCGAGTGCTTCTAAATATACTAAATTAAATATGCCTATGCTGAATAATTGACTTTGGTGTCTTAACTTGAATAATTATTGTTATATATATATATATATCTCAACAAGGCCATTTCATTTGCATTTCTGCATTTTAATATGAATAAAATCGTTTTTCTCTTGTGAATAAAGTAACGTCATATCAGTTTATACTAGGCACGCCCCACATGATCATGTTTATATCCATGTATCATGTTCATCTTAGCTAACGAAAGTAAATTGAGCATCGTTCATTTCTCAAAGTCTACCTCACATTTGCGGTAGCTGATCAATCGGTGTAGTAAACTTGAAATCCTCTGGAAATAATTTAGCTGCATGTGGATACATTAGCTTGTATGATTGTCGAATTGTCACATCCGCAACTCCGGCAATATCACCGATTTCTTTCTGGCTGCGCTTATGCTCCGAGGCCTGCGATGCCATATAAATTGCGGCCGCTGCCACAGAGATGGGCGAACGACCAGGCACAATGTCCATTTCCACGGCTTTTTTCGCAATGTGCGTAGCTGCCCGCTGTACCATATTGGGCAGATCTAAAAGTCATACAAAAATAGAATAATGATCACAACCTAAACAATAAAGTCGGGTGTAAAGTGCAACTTACCCAAATTGGCACAAAAGCGGCACATAAAGTCGGCAGTGGTTATTAAATCGACACTTGTCTCAAGTGCCTTGAGTGTCAGCTTAAAGCATCTGCCAATTTCTTTCTTACTAATCTTACTAACTGCACAAATTTCCTTAAATGTACGGGGAACTCCCTCCTGGCGACAGGCAATATACAAGCAAGCCGATGACTTGGCATCATTTGAGCGACCTTTCAGATTCTTACCGTCATGGACCTAATGCAATTGGTGTCATTAAAATGCATTAATAATTATGAAGGGGGATTTACAATTGTTCTCCTCACCTGCTTGAATAAATTGTTTGCGCGATCAACAATTGTCTTTGGCAAATTGATGCGATCGGCCATTAATGAAATTTCCTTGAATGCGGATATAAGCGAACGATCTGAGCTGCTCATTGTGCGTCTGTTTTGGTATTTGGGTGCGCCGAAGGCATCGAAAGATGCTGACCCAGTGCCCGGACCAATTATTGTAGACAAATCACCGCCACTGAGGAGGGGATTCTCTGGGCCGCCAACACGACTCGGATCGACGCCACTTTTCTCATTGCTAAATGTGCGCCACTCGGAGCCCACATCTATTACGCGATCACCGACCACCAAGCCACACTCGGAGCAGATCATGTCCCCAGCACGATAGTCCTCAATTAATGGAGACTCGGGGTGTGCATAGCAGCACACCTTATTGTTCTCGAGCCTATAAAACGATTGCTCAAATTGCATTAATTTAAACGAACAACAGGTTTCTATATTATTTACCTTGATGTCGAAGCCATTTAATATTTGTTTAATGCTTCTGTCTTTTTTTTCGTTAGCTTAAACCAAATTTTTTTGATGCAAACGCAAAAAATTAATTTAGCTGGATTGACAAAAAAATGCTTCTTCTTCTTTGCTTGTCTGTTGACTTAACAGTTTGCTAAAACGTTATTAACAGCTGCAATATTTACGGAAAAAATACTGCAGCAAATTAAATGGCTCAATTATCTCAGCAGATTGCACTAGTTTAATAAAATAAAAAAAAATCGTTTTTTAAACAACAAAATAACAAATAAGCCAAAATCACAATTATTACAGCTAAGAGGATTAACTGAGAGAACAGCTGATTTAAGTTATTTTTCGCTATTTTTTTTTTTAATTTTGTGCGTTGCGATATTTTCAGACGTAGAAACACACAAATGAAATAAAGTTTATGTTGAGCTTGACTAGCAAAAAAGCGATGAAAACTAGATGAAAACTTTTGCCCTGAAATTTATGTCGATAATTAAGATACATAAATCTGAGCTTCTGCTATTTGAATTTAAAATTCATCTAACAGCGTCAAAGGGGGCGATTAATATCGACACTTTTTTGTTTTCAATTGGTAAACATGCGATGTGAAACTATCGATAAAAATATTAAAAAGATTTGTAAAATTACGTACACACATACATACACTTGTATGTATTTAATGTTGAAGGAAAAACATTAAGAGGCCCTTATATTTGTTGGTAAATCGGAATACGGCTTAAATGATACGCAAATTGCTTAGTGCTGCTACTACTACTCAGGATACTCGTGTCAGCTGTCTTTGACAATCTGTATTCCTACGTCAATAATTTTTCTCGGGCATCAAATACGAAAGCAGAAAAACTATTCCCAGCATGACGAGCAAGCATATTTACTCAACCACAAATTTATCTGACCTGCAATTGAAAGAGCAGGGCAATTGTTTATTTGCGACTCGCAAATATGACGATGCCATTATATGTTATTCCAAGGCCATTGTAAGTTCTAAAATGGAAATGTAAACTTTGTAAGTGAATCACATTCAGCTCAATTATTGCAGATTAAAAATCCAACAAATGCTACATATTTCACAAATCGTGCCCTTTGCAATCTGAAGCTAAAGCGATGGGAGCTCTGTTGTCAGGATTGTCGACGTGCTTTGGATATCGATGGTAATCTGCTAAAGGGACATTTTTTCTTGGGTCAGGGCCTCATGGAGATTGACAATTACGATGAGGCTATTAAGCATCTACAACGAGGTAAACACTTAATAATATTAATAAGCAATTCTCTAGACTCTATTGGCATAATTTTATTTTTGTAGCTTATGATTTGTCCAAGGAACAGAAACAAAACTTTGGAGATGATATAACATTGCAATTGCGGTTGGCACGCAAAAAACGATGGAACGTTATGGAAGAAAAACGAATACACCAGGAAATCGAGCTGCAAAGCTATTTGAATCGGTAGGAATTTATTAACGGCTGGACTAAAAGTTAATTGAACTTTACAAACGAAAACAATCATTTTAATTATTTGCAGCTTAGTTAAAGATGATATGGAGAACCGGTTGGCCCAGTTAAAGTTGAATGAAAATTTAAATGAAGATCACCTAAAAGACAAACAGCAGGAAATTGAACAAGAATGTGTAAGTTGATTTAAACTTTCGCAACAAAAATATCATGTTCCTTTAACGCACAAATAATTCATAAACACAGAAATTCACTTTTTTATGTATACATTTCTTATACAGGATGATCACATCAAAGAGCTTAACAACATATTCGCAAAAGTGGATGAACGTCGAAGGGTAAGAACCAAAAATAATCTATTTAAATGGTCTAATCTTATTTTTCTATGACTACAGAAACGCGATGTTCCCGACTTCCTGTGTGGTAAAATAAGCTTTGAAATTTTAACAGATCCTGTGATTACCCCATCGGGAATCACCTATGAGCGTAAGGACATTGAGGAACATTTGCAGCGTGTTGGTCATTTTGACCCAGTGACACGAGTAAAACTAACACAGGATCAGTTAATACCAAATTTTTCGATGAAGGAAGTTGTCGACTCATTCATTGCCGAGAATGAATGGTCTTTAGATTATTAAGTTGTTTGTCGTTGTTGTTGTTATTATAATATGAACAACACAAAGATTATGTAAATGAATATTGTAACTACTAAATAGCTGTTGAATGCAGTTAAATATAAAACGTAATGAATTAGTTGTCTGAATTCAATCAGTTCAGTTAAAAACTACAAAATCCTTATTTTGATCATTTAATTTTCGAAAAGGTGCAATAAAATGAGTAAAAACACTCTGAAAAAAGACAAAACAATCGCATTTATACCATGCGTTTTTAACGTAATGCGAAATGCAAAACGTAAGCTGAATTTTCAAGACAATCGATAACTTTTTCGATAATGAAAAAACGGCGCGAATGCGTAAACAATAATTACTCCCAAATATCAGTAAAAGTCGTCTTATAAACATACGCAGAGATGTCTGAAAGCAATGGAACAGTTGCGCGCTTGCCGTGGGTGGAAAAGTATCGTCCCAACTGCTTGGATGACTTAATATCGCACGAGGAAATTATTTCTACTAGTAAGTGGGAAATTGCAAAAATTAGCGTCAAATCGGGCCTCTTAAAAATAACACTTTTTAGTCACACGCTTCATCAATCAGAAGCAGTTACCCCACCTGCTCTTCTATGGGCCACCAGGCACGGGCAAGACGAGCACAATTTTGGCCTGCGCCCGTCAACTGTACTCGTCGGCACACTTCAAGTCAATGGTGCTGGAGCTGAACGCCTCGGATGATCGCGGAATTGGCATCGTTCGCGGCCAGATACTTAATTTTGCCTCGACGCGCACCATTTTCTGTGGCACCTTCAAGCTGATCATACTGGACGAGGCGGATGCTATGACCAATGATGCACAAAATGCCTTGCGTCGCATCATCGAGAAGTATACGGAGAATGTGCGCTTCTGCATCATTTGCAATTATTTGAGCAAAATTATTCCGGCTCTTCAATCTCGATGCACTCGCTTTCGATTTGCGCCACTGTCAGCGGAACAGATGCTGCCGCGCCTAGATAAGATCGTACAGGAAGAGCAGTAAGTGTTTAACTTCTGTTTAACATATAAAAACATTTAAATCTGTTTATTTTTTCAGTGTCAACGTTACGGATGATGGCAAAAACGCATTGCTAACCTTATCAAAAGGTGATATGCGAAAGGTCTTAAATGTTTTGCAGAGCACCTCAATGGCTTTTGACGTTGTCAACGAGGATAATGTTTATATGTGCGTCGGTTATCCGTTGAGAAGTGAGATTGAGCATATGCTGCAAACATTGCTCTCTGCAGCCACATTTGACTCGGCCTATGACAGTGAGTGGAAATAGTTTATTTACTTGTATTATTAATTCTGTTTTTGTTGTTTTTTGTAGCCATTGAGGAAGCAAAGACTAAGCGTGGCCTTGCCTTGGAGGACATTGTCGCCGAATTGCATTTGTTTATTATGAGACGTGAGCATAACATATACCATTTTTTGCAGTTTATTAATTTTTTGTTTGCCCCCAAAAGTTGAGTTGCCCATGTCGGTGATGAATAAATTGATTGTGAAGCTGGCCCAAGTTGAGGAGCGATTAGCGAAGGGCTGCACTGAAAAGGCCCAAACTGCAGCGCTGGTCTCTGCTTTTTTCCTAAGTCGAGACTTGGTTTCCCTGGAGAGCTAAACAGCCAAAAAGCAAACTGTCTTGGCTCTAATATGTATTACCTATTATGAAACCATTATATGGATTATTGCTAAATATACAAGAAACTTATTACACTTCTATAAAGTGCGCTGCCAAAAATTTATTAATCATATTTGATCGCTAAGATTTCTATTTCACATTGCATCTGATTCACAGAATGAATCAGATTAATTTTTATAATTAAACTATTAACTGTTAATTAAAATTGCTCATCTTTTCCGCCACATCAAATTAAAATAGGCGCAGATCTGTTTGATAAAAGGCCAAAACGGAAACACATCTCGACATTTGGTAATCGATATTAACTATCGGTGCCATCACTAATGAGCAACAATCGCAAGTAGCTGAGGAAATTGTTTATATTTTGCTCAATTTTTATTTGCGTAAAATGAACACAGCCGACACAGAATCTCATTTATTGGCCCTAAAGGGTAAGTCCATCGTTGTCCAACTATACGGCATGCGTGACAAGTCTTTCAATGACAGTTATGCGACTGACGCGACCAACGCTGGTGGGACTTGGACCAATTGTTACCTGTGAGCCGAAGGATTTGCCGCAAAGTTTTAATCGACTGGTGGAGTACGATGGGATTGCCAGGACATGTGCTGAGGCGCTGGGCGCTGGGCAGACAATGTTGTTGCCCCAATCCTTTGGCAATATATACCTGGGCGAAACGTTTTCCAGTTACATCTGTGTGCACAATTGCACCACTCATCCCGTTGAAGGCGTCTCTGTGAAAGTGGATCTGCAGTCGAACAACACGCGTATTAATCTGCTCATGCATGAGAACAAGAAATCCTCCGTGGTGCTGACGGCAGATGAGACACTCGACGATGTCATTCGATATGAAGTCAAGGAGATTGGAACACACATGTGCGTAGCACTTTAAAATCTATATATATTTTTTATATTATGAATATGTCTATATTTCCTGCTTAGATTGGTGTGCGAAGTGAATTATACGAGTCCCGCTGGATTTGCTCAGTCGCTGCGCAAGTTCTTCAAGTTTCAAGTTCTCAAGCCGCTGGACGTAAAGACCAAGTTTTACAATGCCGAAATGGATGAAATATATTTGGAGGCGCAAATACAAAACGTGACCACCGGTCCATTTTGTTTGGAGAAAGTCGAATTGGATAGTTCGGAGCAGTATACGGTGACATCCTTGAATACCCTGCCCAATGGCGAATCTGTTTTTACCTCAAAGAATATGCTGCAGCCAAATAATAGTTGTCAATTTCTCTATTGCATAAAGGTTAGTTCAATGGCTTAAAACTTTCAAGGAGATGCTTATATATGTTTTAAAAAAATTACAGCCAAAGCCTGAAATTGCCAAGGACATCAAGACATTGCGTCAAGCCAACAATGTTGGCAAACTGGACATTGTCTGGCGTTCGAACTTTGGCGAAAAAGGCAGACTGCAAACGAGCCAATTGCAGCGATTGGTAGGAAAAATTTATATTGCACTCATAAAATGATGATTGAGATAAGAATTCTCTGATTTGCAGCCGTTTGAATATAAGGAATTACGCTTGGAAGTGATTGATGCCGAAAACATTGTCAAAATTGGCACAATCTTTACATTCCAATGCAGAGTCACCAATACCGGTGAGCATTCGATGAAGCTGCATATTACACTCGAGACGAAAGCGTTTGCCGATTGCCCTTATACGGGATCAGCGGATTTCGATTTGGATGTGCTGCTGCCAGGCGAGATGGCTGAATTCCCACTCACCATTTGTCCATCTAAATTGGGACTCATCAAAATATCGCCATTACTTATTGTGGACACGCTGAAGAACGAGCAGTTCCTAATGTCAAAAGTGGTGGAAGTCTTTGTGGTTGATGCCGATTACCACCAGGATGGCACATTTCTGTTGAACAAGCTGATACGCTATGAGAATCCCATTGACTCGCTAATGCAAAACCAAATGCAGCTGCAGGTGGTTTAGTTGCTGTAGCTCAAATGATGTGTAAAATTTGAATTTTTGTCGAAATAAGCTTATTATTATATCCATCAGTTACCTATGCTTGTAAGCAAAACGCGTTTGTATTTCTTGCATTTTTGTGATTGACAGTTTAATTAAGTCTTTACGCACTATTATGCGTTAATAGTTAAATTAGCATTCGGAAGTGCTTGCTGCAATTGAAACTGTCAATCAATTGCCAATCAATTTACTATATAAGTCGACGCACTCACTCAGTAAGCAAACAAATTGTAAAAATGAATTTCAGAGAGCTAGCTCTAGTTTTAATTGTAGTATGTGAGTTTTGGACAGGAGACTCCTCGATGGCGGCTTCTGTGCTACTTGAGTTCACGACACGATTGGTTAAGACACAAGAAAGTGTTATATTTGCCTGCTCTAAGCAAGGTAAGATATTCATTTTTAACTTACTAAAATTGTTCAAACTTATTTGGTATCTTGTATCCACTTAAACAGATCTCCATTTTAATGCTGTGGCCCTCATGCAATCCAATCAATTTATTTATACAGTCAACTTAAACAGTTCCTATTCCTTAACATCCGTTTTAACAAGGGAAAACTATGCGAGGACTGCTGTCATTGTGGAAACAAGTTGTGAAGGTGCACCAAGACTGCTAATGGAAGCCAGTGCCTACAGGTATTTCAACAAGACATATCAGTGGCTGCTTTGGGGCGTGCACATGGATGTTGACCATCTGCTGCCCATCAAGTTGGACTATGTTGGTCCAAATGCGCAAATCACCTATGTGAACAGAACAGATGATGGTTACGGTTTGTGGGACATTCACTCGAAGGGTCGTCATTTGAAATCACCGTTGGAAGTGCATTTAATAGCAAAGTATTTAATTGATGCAAAGCAACTGATCATAGTTCAAGATGTCTTTGAGCTGCAGAGCACCAAGTATCGCGGTCAGTTCAATGGTTTGACCTTACGTGGGGTTACTGTGGTAAGTATTCAAATGTGTACTCTATATATATATATTGATTAATGAAGATTGATTAATGAGAAGACAATTTTTAAATGGGGAAAATACGTTGAATGCGATTTTTTATTTTAGTTTATTTTGAAATATAATAATAATCAATTTGAAAATTAATAATATTTTTGAAACTTATTTAAACATTATTACATATGATCTATAATTATTTATTCAAATATAATATATTATTATTTATTGATTGGTGACCTTGAGCAGGTAAAATCTTTTAGCTTTTTCATGTATACAATTTTTTTTTCCCTTTGATTGATGAGAAAGTCATTTAGACATGGGATTTAAAATAAATTGAAAACTGCATCCCAATTTTGTTTTTTTTTTTTACCGGAAGCGGACTATTTATTAACAAGATAACTGTTTGCATCACAGATTGATCAGGAGGATATAGTGACCAATGAGCAGATTGTGGAAATAATCTCACATCCAACAAAGGATTCGGGCGTGGCTGCATTCGTCAAGTATCATTACGAGCTGCTGCGCGTGCTCATGGAACAGTTAAACTTTACCGTCAAGTTCCGCAATTCCCGCGGCTGGGCTGGCAGATTAGGCAACACCACATTTCGACTGGGTCTGCTGGGCATCGTAAAGCGCAATGAGGCGGATGTTGCAGCATCGGGTGTATTCAAACGCTTAAATCGATTTGCGGAATTTGACACAATTCACCAGAGCTGGATGTTTGAAGCGGCGTTCTTATTTCGCTTCACGCCCGATTTGGATACGCAGGGCAAAACCGGCAACTTTCTGGCGCCGTTCGATGGACGCGTATGGCTCTTCACTTCTGCTACTTTAATGGCAACAAACTTGATTTGGTTCCTTATTGATTACATAAGCAATCGATATAAAACCAGAGCAAAGCCAAAAAGAGTCAGAGAACCAGTAAGTTTGAATATAAAAAAGAAGTTTTGGAAACGAACGAGCTTCAGAGCACATCCTGAGGCTACAGCAGACAAATCCAAAAGTAATTGGATAGAACATACACTGCATGTTTTTGGAGCTGCCTGCCAGCAGGGAATGGAACCGATTCCAACCAGTTTGCCAGCTCGCTCCCTCGTCCTGACCATGTTCCTCTTCTCGGTGGTAATGTACAATTATTATACTTCATCTGTCGTTGGTGGGTTGCTGAGTTCTTCAGATCATGGACCCGCATCCGTCGGTGAAATCATTTCGAGCCCGCTGAAAATCTCATTTGAAGATATTGGTTACTATAAAATTTTATTTAAAGTAAGTAATCAGATTAAATATTGTAGCTCTTAATTATTAATCAATCTAATTTAGGAGAGTAAAAATCCGCTTGTGACTCAACTCATAAGCAAGAAATTATCTGCAGCCAGGGGTCCCAATGAAATGGGTGTTTATGGTCATATAGAAGATGCGATTCCGCATCTGAAACTTGGCGGATTCGCCTTTCACTGTGAACTTGTCGATGCCTATCCAATTATAGCTGAATTGTTCGATGCCGATGAAATCTGCGATTTGCGCCAGGTTTCCGGCCTACTAGAAGTGGAGGTCTTGAACTGGATTGTTCCTAAGAATAGCCAGTATACCGAGCTATTTAGAACAGCGTAAGCATATCATATCACAACAATGTTCTAAATAATAACAATCTTTATAATTTTAATTGCAGCATGTGTAAATCTCGTGAAGCTGGTTTAGTGGAGAGAATTCTGCGTCAGCGACAAATCAAGAAGCCAGAATGTCAGTCCCTGTACACCGTCTATCCAGTAAGCATGTCGGGCGTTACATCTGCGTTTTATACCTTGCTAGGTAAAGAGCTGAAACGATATAGTTTTATCCGTAAAACTAATGAGTGTCATTTTAAGGTGGAGCTTTACTGGCGTTGCTGGCATTTTGTGTGGAGCTGATAACGGCTAAATGGCGACAGCAAAATTAATGGCCACAGTTACTCATTCATCGGTTATTTTATTAGTACAACAGCAGCACGGTAGTTTTTCAGTGTTGATAGGTGATAATTTTAGTTGCAATTAGAAATATGTGCACCGAAAAAGTGTGACCACATTTGTTATTTATTTATTTTTGGCGCAACCATGGAGCAAATTTGCCGTGCATGCAAAATCAGCTCCTGTAGCCTTGTGAATATATTCACAGAGGGACAGCCCAGTCTGGCGGAGATGTTGAGCGAGTGTGCTGCCTGTGAAATCAATCGAAATGATGCACTTCCTCAGCAACTGTGCCACTCCTGCGTCATCGCTGCACAAAATGCGTTTCGCTTGAAGTGCAACTGCAAACAGAAAGAACCAAAAACAGATGTTTGCCGCATTTGCAGCAGCAACTCAACTACGCTAATTAAGATCAATGCCAAGCGGCAGCAGCCACGGGACGAACCCAGTCTAGCGGAAATGATAAAAGAGTGCATTAACTGTCGGACAAATCCCAGGGATCAGATATGCCTGACCTGCATTCTAAGCGTTATAAACGCTTTTCAATTCAAGCGCAGATGTGAGCAGAGCCAGCAGCAGATTAAAACTGAAATTCAAGAAAGTGATTCAGTTGAACATGTGCTCTCCGAGAACAGCTTAGAAATGGAACAACAAGAATATAGCATTAAAATCGAAGACACCGAAAATGAAGAAGACTTTGAATGCGAGGAGACTCACATTATGTTGGAGGAGTCGAAGTGTCCACCGACTGTCAATAATCATATTCTAGCAGAGATTGAAGTGGATGCAAAGAAGAAACACGCGTGTGAGAAGTGTGGCAAAAGGTTTTCGAACAAGTGTAACCTTCTCGTGCACAGACGCATCCATTCCGGGGAACGTCCGTTCAAGTGTTGCGAGTGTCCAAAGGATTTCACAAGTCGCAAAGTTCTCAAGGATCACATGCGTATTCACACCGGCGAACGGCCATTTCAGTGTGACCAGTGCCCCAAGGCCTTTGGCCGCAATAGTGCTCTGGTTAAACACATGTTCACTCATACGGGCGAACGGCCCTTCAAGTGCAGCCAATGCCCTAAAGCCTTCTATCAGAGAGGACATTTGAAGATCCATAATCGCATTCATACTGGGGAGCAACCATACCAGTGTACCCATTGCCCCCGGGCCTTTCCACGCAAGGAGTATCTAGTGACGCACCGGCGACTGCATACGGGCGAGCACCCACACCAGTGTCCCCACTGTCCCAAGCACTTTTCCCGTAGCAAAACCTTGGAGATGCACTTGACCACGCATACGGGTCAGCAGCCCTATCGGTGTCCTCATTGCATCAAGGCTTTCACCGCCAATTCCAACCTACAAATCCATATCCGGAGTCATACGGGCGAACGTCCGCACAAGTGTCCCCACTGTGCGAAGGCATTCAGCCGGAGCGTCTGCCTCCAGAATCACATACGCATCCACACCGGCGAACGGCCGTTCCAATGTGCCCAATGCCCCAAGGCTTTCGCCAGCAAAGGGGGATTGTACAATCACAGTCGTGTCCACTCCGGCATACGTCCCTTCCAGTGTCCCAAGTGCCCGAAACGATTTCCGCGCAACGAGAACCTGCGCAATCACATTGGCCTCCATTCCGAGGATCGACCGTACAAGTGCATCCTGTGTCCCAAGGACTTTACCCGCCACGAGAGTCTGGTCCGCCACAAGCTGATTCATGCCAAAAATGAAAAATCAAAAGATTAGAAGATTGTTGAATTTTGTCCGTCAAGATTGAAGAATTAGCATAGCTTTAATAATATTGTAAATGTTTGCAGGCAGACAGATAGATTTATTTGTGTGTGTGATCGGGCAATATATATATATAGAGATAGTACAATATTCTGTTTTACAAGTCGTCCACAAATCAAATATATATATATATGGATATATATATATATATGTATTTATGCCAAATTAGTGCAGTTTATTAGGTGTGACGATGTTATTAAAAAATTTGTCTAAATGGTATTTGCCTCGGATGAGGTGCGCTTGGCGCTGAGACAATCTTCGTTATAAATACACATGCATATACACAATAAATTTAACTATTCTATTAAAGTTTAGTCTCAAAAAATTTCCGTAAATTCAGTATTTAAAATCACAATTTTCACATTCCGAAAGTATTTTTGCACTTGTCAGTGAGTTGAAACCACTTTTTCTTTTCCTTTTATTATTATTATAATTATTATTTGTTTTTGTTTTTTTGTCGGGCTAATATGCTTCGTTTAAGACAACATCGTTGGTGGTCCTTCCTGATTTTCATAGTATTTTGTAAATGAGCTTTAACGGATTTAACAGAACTCGAGATCATGTCGTGTGCCAATAATAAAAAATAAACAAAAACTGTTGCATGTTTTTTGTTTTTTCTTTTTTTGTGTAATGCTGGTTATTTCTGAGCGTCGATTTCTTGCTTGCTTGCTGAATGTATGGGTTAAGAGATATGATGCCAAGACTAAGAACCGGATATCTCCTCCTAAATGTAATCCCCATATTATTAATATTATATTAATTTTGTATTATTCCATTTGCGTATTTCTAATCAATTTATAGCGCACTCTTCACCGTTCGCCATTCAGTTCTCAATGGATGCTGCACCCAGATTGCTGCCACCCAATTGATTATGGGCTATCATTAATATGTCCTTCTTCTCCTTGGGGAAGCGCAACTCTCGCCCAGCCATGCGTGCCGTTTCCAGCTCACGTTCGGCCAGGACCAGTTCACGCCGCAGTACACCGGGATTCTCTTGCTCCCGTGCTATCCAATCGAGTGCCATCTGGGCACGCATCTCGTCGTCCAGACTTCTGTTTGAGTAATGGGCCACCACCTCCTGTCGCGAGCACTGACGCTCGCGCATTGCCTTCAGCGATCCATTCCAATGTAGCAGTTGAAAAACCGTCATTAATTCTTGAAATTCCAGCATAGTTCGTCCCTTGTTCGCTTCCAGCATGAATCTGAATGAATGAATTAATTAAGACTTTTGTATGGATATATAAAAATAAGAATTAATTTTACTTCTAACCTAAATGCACCAATGCCCGACTCTGGTAACTCAGTGTTCTGTGGTGTTCCCTTGAAGGAGGCGCGTGCGTCCTGCACGGCCTTTTCAATAAACTCATCACTTATACGACGCGATGGATGCTCGTTGAAAACCGAATTCATGAGCGCAATTTTAGCTGAACTACGTCTGGCCTCCGCCTTGGTTGGACAATTCTAAATAGGGAAGTTAATAATAAGTTATAACAATAATCAATCTAAGCCACATTTCTTACCTGAAAGCTGCCGAAGCAGCTGCCTCCGGGCAATGTTACGAAACAAACATAGGGCTGGCTATTTGACGGAATCGATTCGTAAATCACAAGTGCTCCGTTTTTGAGCTCCACGCCTCGTGTCTGCTTCATTTGCCAGAACTCTTGCAATGCTTCCACAACATTAACTGAATATTGGAAAATTTTAAGAAAGAAAAAATATAAGAAAATGCAAAAGTAAATAAAATAAGTCAGAAAAAAATATTACCCCTGTAATCTCGATCCTCGTATAATCCAGACACCATTGGCAATGCCCAAAAAGGTTCCTCCGGATAAACCATTCTACGCTTATCACTCTTCTTCTTTGATTATTGTACAAGAATCAAGCTATGTAGAATGTATTTTGAATGCAGCTTAAAATCATCACAAAAATAAAAACAATCCTAAAAGAGTTGGGCGTTTGTTAAATGTTTTGCTGCAAATAAATCAAATTAAGTTTAAGAATAATAACAAAAATAACATAAAAACAAGTCAAGCAACAAGCATTTAATTCATATAATGTATTAACATACATAGATATTCAGTTAACAACTAAAGCAACTGTAAAAGTACAACTCGATGATGGTATTTCATCATTGGCATTTCCAGTTTGCTTCTTAAGTCATCTGTTTCATGCTCTTTTAGAAATCGACTCACACACACACGCACACACATGCTTACGTATTTAAACGTGCACATATACACACACTTGTATATGCTGCAAGAGTTGTATGCATGTATGTGTGCACATATATTTTACAAGTAGTACACGAAGTATACACACTTGAAACCCATAATTAATATATATGTGCACACATATGTAAGCCGTTAAATGGCTGTGCACACACACAATCACACCCGCACAACATACATACTTACAAGTGCAAGCAAATCAATTTGTCAACTGCAAATGGTTTTTTCTCTTTTTGTATTTAACTAACACTTGTCACTGGTTACGTGCACTGCTGTCATCTGTCAACACTATTTATATGCGATTGATTGTCACAGTTTACAGTTGTAGTAAAACTAATACCTATAAAATGGCGTTCACAGTTGTATGTTAGCAAACAGCCACATATGAACTTATATGCAAGTACATATACGCTTTTTTTTGAATGTGTGCAACTTGTTAAGTATAATAAAACAAACCTGTAATTTTCATTGCCGACTCTCCACGCATGCGCACTGCTCAATTATATCGGTTCGCAATTTTTCACTGTGTGATCGTACATAAGCTTTATCGCAAGTGTTGGGTAGGACAAAACTTAATGCTTTGCATGTCAGATTTTATCATCATGCACTATAACAATATATCGTCTCATGTTGCTGGCTCGATCTTCAAATATATCGATCGACGCCGGCTATGAGTTATCGAGCTTAACCTTATCGATTCTTTTCAAAATCAATAAAAATCGGTGTGAACATTTGTTGGTTTAAATTTAAAAGTAGAATAAAAATGTAAGCATCTTAAATTTTGTTATATAAAATATTATAAAAAAAAATTCCTTTATTATGCATGTGTAAACAAATGGTGGGCAGATCGAAGAGCTGTTTGGGCTTCCACTTCACTGATATTTCACTAGACCTTTTAGCCTACAACACACAGTAATCAAAGCATAACAAATTAAAGATAGTGTAAATTTTATAATCTATGCTTACTTAATATAATATAAGCGCTTTATTAAGATTGTTTTTAAGTGGTATTGGAGTTGTTCTAGAGTATGCGATCCTCTAGAAGTGTATAGGCATATAAGCGATAAAAGTTGTTCACGTAGAGCTGACAATTAAAAGATAACAATTTATGTATAAAAATTACTCCAAACAAACATGTATAAAAAAGAATTTGTAAGGAGAACGGTTATAAATCATATAGCTGCTATTTAAACAGTTTCTCAAGCGATCATTTATGATTTTTATTATATGCTAAACTGTCAGTTGGATCACTAAAATTATTGCAAATATGTTTTAAATTGGGTAAGAAACTATAAAGAAATTTCTTTAAAATATACTAAAATGTAAACAATTATTGTTTTGTTTTTTTTTGATGATATGATTGATGATTTATGATTGCGTGTAAAGTATACTTATTAATTAAATCTTTCACTCATTCTTTGATATTTTTTTGTATTTTAATTCAACGTAGTTTGCTTTAATTAATTAAAATGAAGAACAACAACCCTTCGATTAGTCTAAGGATCTTTTGTAGCATAGCAGCTATATGATATGTTTAAGAATGTAGAAATAGTTACTTTTACTGTAAATCGACTGCAAATAATCATAAAATTTACTTTTGATCAAAGAAAACTGGTCTGATCTACTGCCACTATTCTCTTTCTCAAGGGAATTCTTCAAAGCAGTTTGTTTTATAATTTCTGTCTCTATGGACTTGTGCAATAAATAAAATAAAATACTAAATGAAATTTGGAAAAACCCTCTCAATCATATACAACATTTACATTTTACGTCCCAATTTTTCCATGACAAATTCCTTTAATGGCTGATAATACTGATAGCGCAAACTAAGCATTTCCGGAGAGTTGCGGACACGCTCAAACATGTCCAGTTCGGATTCCATGATTAGTACGGCAGTGCCGGCCATGGCGATAACTACAAAGATTACGGATGGTATAAAGGCGTGCAGCAAATGGAATTTTCGCATGCTTTTGCCACTGTTGGAATTGGAATGGGTGCGTGAGAATTTGCCTAAATGCTTCCCACTGGAGATGCCGACGGAAGAGCTTGAATTTAAGGCGGGATTGGGTAGAGCATAGTACTGCTTGGATGAATAATACAGATGCTGCTTGGAGTCACTCGGATTGCCGCGCGGCTTGCCAGCCACATCATAGCCACTGGCCGTGAGTCCGCTTTCCGTTGACGAATGCTCGATGGAGTCACGGAACGCATAGCCGGACAGCTCGGTTCCCATATGATTAAGTCTGTCGATGTTCGAGGAGCGCAGACGCGCCTCCTCGCAAACCGGCTCCAGAATGGGCATCTGCAGGCCACCATTGACGCCCCCATCCTGGCCATGGCCATAAATGAGAATGCTTGGCGCCATCGAGCAGCCCAGCGGCTCGGACATTGTGGAACGTGGCAAACTGCTGTAGCCTGTTTTGAACAAAAGGATATTATTAATAACTGAGGCATGTATATTAAATAACTGTATTTATAAGCTTTGTCACCAAATTAAAAAGGAATATTGCTAGAAACACCCTTCAAAAATCAGGAAACAATATTATATATATGACATTCTCAGAAAGCTACATCTCTGGCAATTTAAAAGCTAAAGCTACCAAATCTAAAATTCTGAGAACCGGCAAAGTATACTACTAGAATATTTCTCCAACATTTTTTATTCGGCAACGCCCAATCTACCGCAATTTTAAAGCCAAACTTGGAGAATGCATTAAGAGGAACTCCCATCAAATATCGGTTTTTCTTGTTATCAGAGTATTTACGCCCAACTGCAACGTTATCCCTTATTTTAAGAAGATTCTTTCCAACTCGATTAGGGTTTTGAATTTGGAATAGCTTACGAATTTGTGCCAAGTCCCCCTGTGGACTGGAAGGTGTTGCTGGAACGCTGCTCGCCTTGCGTTTGCTCGAAGTTGAATTCGTCATTTTCTGTTCGCGCAACGCATTAATGCTTTCAGTCAAAATCTCGCGTTCCGTCCGTCCGGTATAACGGAATTTGGTGCCCCAGGAGAAGAAGCCGCCGCCCGAAACAACAGCAGCATGTTGGCTATTCGGCAAACTGTGGAAATTGTGATGGGGAGTGTTACAGTTGTATTCCATAAATCTTGGAAATTGTAGCTTACGTGAAGAACAACATTTGCTCGATGGCGCTTCGCCAGAGATAACGACAAGCGGGTCCCGAGGGGCACTTGAAGCCAATGGTATGTTTTTTCTACAAATTGTATTTCTAAATGAAATAGGAAATCTTTTAGCATCGATGATCAATACTTACTGGCTCCCTGCTGGCATCCGTGAAGCTCAAGTGCGCTATAAACATTTTGCCCTCGAAATTGATCTTGTGCACCTCGTTCCAGCGGAAGTGCTGAGATCTCTTGCCCGCCACATAGGTGCTGATGCCGGCATGATTGATGCCTACGTACAGCAGCGAGCCGCGATGATCCTTCACTGGATGCGGATCGATGCCGTATGTCTCCAGCCCACGTGCAATGCCCATAAACTCATCCATGGCCACGGTGGGATCTTGACCAGGCTTCCGTTTTCTGTGCAGCTCCATGATCTTCTTCTCAAGATTTTCGGTTTGGCGCAGTGCCAAATCCAGCGAGGACACATAGTCACCAATGTGCATCAGATCGTCATAGTCCCCGAGTTCCTCTTGGACGATTAATGCACCCAATGCAGCCGCCTCACCCAACGAACAGTAAAGGCGGCCATGGCGAAGATCTCGCTTCAGCTGCTGGAAGAGCATGATGCGGCCATTGCCAGTTAGACGGAATGGATCCGCTGGATAGAATTTTACACGTAAGGAAAACAGAACAGGATCGATATCTGTAAAAAAAACAAAGACTCTTAATTTAATTACCCATTAAAAAAAGCAATAAATAAAGCACTTACCTTTGCATTGTTTTAATATGGATTTGGCCAAGTCGAGCCAGTGCTGTAAATTAACAAAATATATTTTAATCATAATAATCAATTGTTTTTTTTTTTTTTTAATTATATTTACCCTTTGTTTGCCCGTGTCGACGTAACGTAAGCCAAAATAGTCCTTTTCCTTAATATCTAATTGTCTACAAATATGGTCCACTAAATAAATGCCTTTGTGAAATGGCTGGAATAAAACGTATGCAAATCATTTTACCAATTTTTTGGGTGTTGTTTTTCTTTAACGGGAATTTACCCTCTTACGTGCTCCACAGACACACACACACTTCCAAATATTCACACACACACACACATTTTCGTCTTTTGTTTAATGCGAGTTTTAATGCATGTAAGTGAAAAATTTTGTCGGCACCCACCTGAAATTCACATTCCAAAACGTCGGAATCATCGAGTAGACGAATTGTGCACTTATACACAATATTACACTCGTTTTTACTTTTGAACATTTTAGTTTTTTATTTGAATTTTATCGACTTTTGCCAAAGCTCATCAAAGCACTTCAAATCAAAGAACAAATGTTAAAAACAATATTTTAGTTTAGCTCAATTGACGGCACAGTTTTCATTTCTTTTGCAATTATGTACGAAAATTATTTAGTTTTTTAACAACTTTTGGAGAAGTTTGTTTGCCGACAATGTCAGTGTCCTTTGTCGTCCTTCGCTTTTTCCCGTTAAGGGTGTTTTGGGTGTTTTTTTTTTGTTCGCTTGAGAAAACAAACAGGATAAAAGCGCCTAAAATGGACAAATGACAAAACTCCCACATGTGTGGGAGTGTATGGAAATTCATTTAACTTTTAGTAACTGAAGAATATAACAAATACATTTTAATCATATTTTTAGCTCATAAGTTTCAATAGTAACAAATAATAATAATAATTATGAAAATGACTTTATTGTAAAGAAATAATCGATAGACCCTAGGTCTATCGACATTTTATTTGAAAACGGTTGAAGTGGGTGCTCAAAAGAACAATAGGAACTAAATGAACAACCAGGGTGTAAGTTCGCTCAGCAAGTCGGTCAATCTAACATTTCCGACGAGACTCAACAGCTGGTCTGTATAGCAAAAACAGTAAATTTATATCTATATTATATTAATATAGGGTTGTCCCTTAAGGCACATTGACTATGTTTCAACCTGAAGATCACGGCCTGGAGGCAGACTTTCGTCTAACTTTGTTTTCCACACTTCGAGGGTGAGGCTGCAAAGTCCCCGAAGAGAAGCTCAAAGAATATCTCAGGGGAACAGAAATAGTTAGTAAGGCACCCAAAAATGATGACGACTATATTGGTGAGTAAATAGCATAAATAAGAGCTATAATAATCTGTAATTTGTTACCCATGTATGGGGAGCAGATATAGTTATGTATGCTGCTTATCATTGTGAAACTCAAAATTAGAGATCAGCTCGAAGGTTAATTGGAAGATGACCTTGGCACTCATATTTATATTTAGACTGTATATTTTTACTTTTTAGGAACTGGAATGGATTGCGCAGTTATACCTTTAGCTAGACACAAGGACTATTCTTTGGTGCAGACAGTTGATTTCTTTTATCCGCTCGTTGATGACCCCGAAACAATGGGTCGCATTGCTTTGGCCAATGTGCTGAGTGACGTTTACGCCGTGGGAGTTACGGATATTGATAAGCTCGAGCTGCTCATCAGTGCACCATCGAATCTTACGGAAAAGCAACGCGACATTGTGGTGCCACTCATCATGAAGGGTTTCCAGCGTGCCTCTAAGGACAGTGGCTGCTTTGGCAGTATAACCATGAAAAGTGTCATAATTAATCCTTGGTGTATTGTGGGTGGCATTGCCACTTCCGTTTGCCGCAAAAAGGACATTATTTTGTAAGTGACTGCATACCCAGTCAAAAGTACATAACTAAACTCTTTTTGTAGCCCATCGAATGGTAAAGCTGGCGATGTTTTGGTGCTAACGAAACCACTTGGAACTCAGCTGGCGACTAATGCTCACATTTGGCAAAAGGAGAAAAATGACAAATATCAAACGCTTTTAACTGCTTTCACTGACGACGACATATTGGACACATTTCAAATGGCAATTAAATCAATGACATACTTAAACCGATATGGTAAGCTTAGAGGTGAACTGTTTGCATAGTTAAATTAATAAAAAAAAACATTGCTTTTAGCTGCGCTTTTAATGCACAAATATGAAGCACATGCGGCAACTGATGTGACCGGTTTTGGTTTGTTGGGCCATGCCAAAAATCTAGTCGAGTTTCAGAAGCAGTCGCTTTTGTTTCAAATTCACAAATTACCCATCATTAAAAATGTTCGCAAGTTTGGTGAATTAGTTGGACAAAGCGCAAAGTTGACGGCCGGCAAAGCTGTGGAAACATCTGGTGGATTGCTCATTTGTCTGGCTCCAAAAGCAGCTGAAGAATTCTGCGAGGATTTTGCGAAAATAACAAAAGGAGCACAAAAGGCATTTGTTATTGGTGAGGTTTTCGATACAAATGTATCAGCAGCAAATTTGGCTGAGAATGTCGAGTATATCGAGGTTACACTATAGCGTATGTTAAACTAATTAGTTTTAATGTATCGAATCGAGTATTCAACTTATGATTATTATTTCGCAAAGGCTTTTGGCTGGGAAATATTATGAATTGTTTTATATACGTATTAGTAAAATATTTGAAGTTCAATTCGATATGTTAAAAGTAATTATTTTTAAATTCAAATAAATGTAAATCGCAAAGATTTAACTGAAAAACTAAGTTTTTTTAATTTAACAGAGCTAAGCAAACTGTTAACGAACATAGCTCTGTAATGTTTAGCAATCGAATAAAATACGTGAAATATCGATATGACATAAATATCGCAAGCGGTGCTGCAACATATCGATATCATCATTTTACTTATGCATTTTCCAGTTCCAACACGCAAATTTTTTGTGCCGGAAAAAAAAATTGAGTAGGCCTCTTTTTTGTCGAAGACAAAAAAAATTGTGTGAGGTGGTCACAAAATATATATATACACTAATATATATATATAAATCGGCAAGCGCGTACATAAATTGCACAGACATTCATTTACATACCACGCACAAGCAGATATCGTAGATCATGGCGTCGCATCAATATCACCAAATCGCAAATTTGCTGGAAAAAGTATGTATAAAATATGAGTAACAGCAGCTGCAAAAGAATGTAAGGTAGGTTAATTAACTTAATTTTGGATTACTCTTGCGATTTAGATGACATCCACGGACAAGGATTTTCGATTCATGGCCACAAACGATTTGATGACCGAACTGCAAAAGGATAGTATCATTTTGGACGATGAGTCGGAGAAAAAAGTGGTGCGCATGGTTCTCAAATTGCTCGAAGACAAAAACGGCGAGGTGCAAAATTTGGCAGTCAAGTGTCTGGGGCCGCTGGTCAACAAGGTGAAGGAGAATCAGGTGGAGACAATCGTTGATTCGCTGTGTGGAAATATGATGTCCAATGTGGAGCAGTTGCGCGACATCTCCAGCATCGGTCTGAAAACCGTAATTGCCGAGCTGCCACAATCATCCAATTCGCTGGCACCGAATGTCTGTCAGCGCATCACCGGCAAACTGAGCATTGCCATCGAGAAGGTGCAACCTAACCTAACACTAATTATGCTTGATCTATCAAGTTTTATCTAAAAAATTTCATCATTTGCAGGAGGATGTCTCTGTGAAGTTGGAATCGTTGGATATATTGTCAGATTTGTTGTCTCGCTTTGGCGAGTTTCTTGTTCCGTTTCATAGCACCATATTGAAGGCATTGATGCCACAACTGGCGTCACCACGCCAAGCGGTCCGAAAACGCACAATTGTTGCGCTCTCTGTGCTTCTTATCCAGGCGAATAGCAATGCTTACAATGGCGTTGTCGATCACCTGCTCGAGGGACTGGAAAATCCTCAAAATCCTGGTGCAATTCGTACCTACATTCAATGCTTGGCCTCAATATGGTAAGCAATTGAAATCCGTTTTGGTTATACATTTGAGATTCAAATCTTTTACCTTAGTCGTCAGGCTGGCCATCGCCTTTGCAATCACATTGATCGCTCAATGCTGCTCCTCAAGCAATACAGCCAGCGGGACGATGATGAGCTGCGCGAATTCTGCTTACAGGCCTGCGAGGCGTTTGTCTTGCGTTGCCCCGACGCTATTAATCCACACATTCCCATGGTAATCTCTATCCTCTACTCGCTTCAAGCTACTCATATTTATCATTATTTTAACTATTTTTAACTAGATACTCGAACTATGCCTTAAGTATGTTACATACGATCCCAACTACAACTATGAGGCCGATGATGGGGACACGGGCGTTGCCATGGACACCGAGGAGGATGAGTATGTAGATAGCGAGGAATATAGCGATGACGACGATATGAGTTGGAAGGTGCGTCGTGCAGCGGCTAAATGTCTGGAGGTCTTGATTGCAACGCGTCACGAATTGTTGGAGGAATTCTATCGTACGCTGAGTCCAGCATTGATTGCCCGTTTCAAGGAGCGCGAGGAGAATGTGAAATCGGATATATTTCATGCATATGTTGCACTGCTGCGGAACACACGTCCGGCCGAGGATATGGCCCATGATCCCGATTCGATGGATCAAGTGTCGGGACCGACTGTCTTGCTAATCGAACAGCTGCCACAGATTATCAAAGCCATACAGCCGTTAATGCGCGAGAAGTCGATGAAGACGCGTCAGGATTGTTTCCTCTTATTGCGCGAACTTTTGAATTCGCTGCCCGGCGCACTGGGTCCACATCTGGAGAGCATTGTGCCCGGCATCAGTTATTCGCTAAATGACAAGGGCTCGACCAGCAATATGAAAATTGAATCGCTCGGTTTCCTCTGCTCCCTGCTGCAGGGCCATCAGCCGCATGTGTTCCATCCCCATATACCGTTGCTCGTACCACTCGTGGTCACATCTGTATTCGATCCCTTCTACAAGATTGCCACCGAGGCACTCCTCGTGCTGCAACAGCTCGTCAAAGTCGTTCGACCCTTGGGCCCGAATGCTGTCAAATCGAATTTTGATGTGACACCATTTGTGGGTCAGGTTTATGCTTGCACGCTGCAGAAACTGAAAGTGACCGATGTCGATCAAGAGGTGAAGGAACGAGCCATTGCCTGCATGGGTCAAATCATTGCCAATATGGGGGATATGCTGAAGAATGAACTCGACATTTGTCTGCCCATCTTCATGGAGCGCCTGAAGAACGAAGTGACGCGGCTGAGCAGCGTCAAGGCACTCACAATGATTGCGGCGTCGCCTTTGCGCATCGATCTCTCGCCCATATTGCACGATGTGCTGCCCACCTTAGGCACATTCTTGCGCAAGAATCATCGGGCGCTGAAACTGCACTCGCTGGACCTCATCAACAAGATTGTCATCAACTATTCGTCGAACTTTGAGCCGAGTGTGCTGCAGACGGCTATTGTTGAGATTCCCGGCCTCATCTCGGACTCTGATCTGCACGTGGCCCAATACTCATTAACGCTGCTGAGCACCACAGCTCGTCGACAGCCCCAGGCACTTGTCGGCATTCACGAGAAGTTTTTGCCATCTGTATTAATTTTAGTGCGTTCGCCCTTGCTGCAGGTGCGTTACAATTAATTTTAATTTGAATGAGATTATCTTGTTATTAATTGAGATATTTTAATTTGCAGGGCAGCGCATTGCAATGCACTTTGGATCTGTTTCAGGCTCTGGTGCAGGCCCAGTTGTCCGGGTTGGATTATCACTCGCTGGTGTCCAAGCTGATGGAGCCTGTGTTGAATGTTAGCGATGGCGCCACACGGCAACCAAGTGAACAGTTGCAGCTGCACAAGCAGGCATATCATTCGTCAGCCAAGTGCATCGCGGCGTTGACCCAACAGTGTCCACAGGTGGCGACTCCGCTGGCCACCCAACTGATGGCCGAGCTGCAGAAGCGAAGCAACAAGGATACTCAGATCATCTTTTGCCTGCTCACAATTGGTGAAATTGGCCGACATTTCGATCTGAGCTCGATAAGTGTGCTGCCTCAGACAATCATTGAGTGCTTTGGCGCCACATCCGAGGATGTGAAGGCAGCTGCTTCGCATGCTCTCGGCGCCGTATCTGTGGGCAGTTTGCAAACATATTTGCCGTTGATTCTGAAGGAGATTGAGGCACAGCCGAAGCGGCAGTATTTGCTGCTCCATTCCCTCAAGGAGGTCATCTCATCGCTGTCGGTCACACCGAATGGCCTGGCCCAACTTTTGCCATCGGTGCCATCGATATGGACGCAATTGTTCAAGCACTGCGAATGCTCCGAGGAGGGATCACGCAACGTTGTCTCCGAATGTCTGGGAAAATTGGTGCTCGTCAATCCCGAAGAGCTGTTGCCACAACTGCAGCAGGCTTTGCGATCCGAGAGCGCCACAATGCGCACCGTTGTTGTGTCCTCGGTTAAATTCACCATTTCCGATCAGCCGCAACCAATTGATTTGCTGCTCAAGCAGAGCATTGGCGAGTTTCTGTTCGCCCTACGTGATCCGGAGCCGCAGGTGCGACGCGTCGCGCTTGTCGCCTTCAATTCGGCGGTGCACAATAAGCCGAGTTTGGTGCGGGATTTGCTGCCAACGCTGTTGCCCTGGCTATATTCCGAGACGAAGGTGAAGAATGAGCTTATTCGGGAAGTGGAAATGGGTCCGTTCAAGCATACCGTCGATGATGGCCTCGATATACGAAAAGCGGCCTTTGAGTGCATGTATACACTGCTCGAGCAGGGACTGGAGCGTGTGGACGTTATGCAGTTCATGGATCATGTACAGGCTGGCCTCTGCGATCATTATGACATCAAAATGCTGACGTACCTAATGACAGCCCGTCTGGCCGTGCTCTGCCCCGACAAAGTTTTGCTACGTAAGCTGATTACCCATTATATATAAATGTATATATATATATATATATGTCATATTAATATCATGTTTTCTGCATCAACAGGACTGGATCAATTCGTGCAGCAGCTGCGCGACACTTGCACCCACAAAGTGAAGGCCAATTCGGTCAAGCAGGAGTACGAGAAGCAGGACGAACTAAAGCGTTCGGCCCTCCGAGCCGTTTCAGCGCTCTCCCAAATACCCAAAGCAAGTGAGTAGCAAATGAGTCTACTTTTAAGTACTATTACTAAAGGAATTTGCATTTGTTTTAGATAAAAACCAGCAGTTACTAGACTTTTTAAAGTCAATTAAGGAAACCCCGGAACTGTGTAAGATCTATGATTATGTGCAGAAGGATTCAATTACAGGCAATTCAGAAATTGCTATGGACCAGACTTAATGTGTTAAATAGCGCTGTTCTTTAAAATATTAATTTTATTAATAATATTAATAATAATAATATAAAAATGATAACGTAATAAGAATGTGTGAACACAAACAAAATAATGTATCGACTATCTCGAATACAGCCATTAGTTTTTATAACTAAGCAATAAAAACATTTTTGTTTGTACATCGCTCATGCGTAGCCAAAAAGCAGCGAATTCAAGCGCTTGGATGAGATCTGTTCAAAACTATTTTCCTCCTCCCCCACAAGAGATTTTCGAAACAGACAATTCGATGAGATTTTTGGAGTTGCGTTTGGCACAAGCGTTGTATGAAATAAATTAGCATTTAAATAAAGTTTTTCATGTAAACTGAATTTGTATTTGAACATTTTTTTAGCTAATTTATCTGTATTAATTCTACTATTTTACATTTCACAATTTGAATAATGTCAAATGTTTGGTTTATTTTTTGTTCTCGATGTCAGCGTACTCAATTTTGGGCTGTCTGTTTGGCTCGCTTCTTTCCGGCATCGGTGTCAGACGTGATGATTTTACCTGATGCTGGATCGGATGCGGGACCGCTGTCTGAAACTGTCTCTGGCGGATGCTCAAGCACATGATCAATTATGCCTAGCAGTTTAGCCTCCTCAGGTGTCATGAAATAGTCTCGTTCCATGCGTGAACGCATTTCTCCGTAATCATAATTGGCATGCTTCACATATATTTTGGTCAGCTGACGTTTTATCTTAATGATTTCCTCCGCATGTATGAGAATGTCTGAGGCTTGACCCTGCCAGGAATGGGTTGACAATTGATAATTATAATAATTATTATTTATTGTTACTCACCTGAGCGCCGCCCGATGGCTGGTGGATCATGATGCGTGCATTTGGCAAGGAGTAACGCATGCCGGGTGCACCGGCTGCCAGCAGCAGCGAACCCATCGAGCATGCTTGTCCCACACACCACGTGGCTATCGGTGGCTTCACATACTGCATCGTATCGTAGATGGCCAGACCTGCTGTTACCACGCCCCCCGGCGAATTGATATACAAGTGGATGGGCTTGTTGACGTTCTCCGATTGAAGGAACAGTAGCTGGGCAACGACCGTCGAACTGATGTCATCGGTGATGTTGCCCATCAGACAAATGATGCGCTCCTTGAGGAGACGAGAGAATATATCGTAGGCGCGCTCACCACGTCCAGTCTGCTCCACCACCATGGGTATTAGATTAATGCCCCTCACGGACAGTGGCTGTGTATTGCATTTCGCCTGACAGAGCATCGATGCAACGTATTTAATATTATCAACATTGGACAACTTGACATTGTTGTACTTACTTGAAAGCTGCGTAGCAATCGAGTGCCGGCGTTTTTTAACATTTCTTTGTTTAGCCCGCTGGTGTTCTCTTATCAATCTGAACCGCAGAAATTCGCTAAAAAGCTCTGTTGTTTATTTAGAGGCCGAGTGTGTGTTTTTCCCTAGACTGTATAAATCATAGCTTGAATTTGTGATACGATGTGCTTAGCTCAAAGTATTTCGTAAGCAAAAAGAAAAAAAACTGAACAAAATATAATGGAATAAAATTACATACGTATGTGATGCGACTTAATATAACACAATAAATTTTCCGAACTATCGTTTCGTAATCGAGTGAAAGTATCGATACATCGCATTAGCCACAGCTGATATTTGTCATCAATAACAAATACGAAGTTGGCGATAGTTAATAATAGTAACAAAAATTAAAAATATAAATGCAATAAAATTATATCATAATAATATTACAGCAAAGTAGTTTTTAATTTTAATTACATTTAAATTGTGAAGCTGTGCTCATAATTTGGACACCACTGTACTCTGATAGACACACACACATACCCATGCATGAGTTTGGCTGTTGCGCGCTACTTTTGCGATTTTTCTTTTATTGTTGCATGTTTGATCGCTTTAGCTAATGTATGTGTGTGAGTTATGAGTTTGTATTGAACTAGAATTCACGCAGCCAAGATCAAGGTAATTGCATATTCACAACTGCTACTCCAGTTTCATTCTGCAATTTACCTCGTAACCAATTGGATGTGTTTTGAAGCGCGATTCAAAAATATATTTTAGTTTTCGCTTCATTTTTTCCCATTTGAATATAAGAATATTATTTGCAATTAAAGAATATTCTGAAAATGGAATACCTTACAATATGTGTTTTATTTGTAAGTAAATAAATATGCATAAATTGATGCTCACATTAATAACTGATCATTTTTATTATAGACTTTTACGTTATATTGCTTTGCCCAAGATTATGAAGGTATGAACAAAATATATTAAACTTGATTTAATTTTAAATTTCCAATTTTAATTTACTCGTACATTCAAAATCAGTTGCCGATGTTCAATGTACATTTTCCAATGCTGTTTCCGGAATTGAAGATCTGATAACGGCAACGCTGAAGAGACCCGTTGGTTTTAAGGGCATGCCCCTGTTTGCTGATGACAGAAGTGGACTCAAGGAACTCAAACCGCATTGCATAATCTCGAGGGTCACCAGCGATGTGGATGACCGCACATATAATCTTCGAATAACCGATTTTACACGTTGTGGTGTACTCAAAAGAAATGTATTTATTGCTTACTTGAAGTATTTACCTATACTAATTAACCTGATTTTATTAGGGAATTGTTCATGTGCGCATTTGGTTTCCCCAATTCCCTGGCGTGGTAATGCAATCGGATCAGGAGCTAATCATTATGTGCAAGCCACCAGAGCCAACAATAATTGAGAACAAGGCAGCTGGATTCGCGGGCTCATTGTATAGAATATATTATAACAAAATATTTATAGTAATCTGACTAATAATTGATATTTGCAGTCCGCATGGAGCCCGTGTGTCGGGTGTGGTTGAGGAGATGCCGAATCGATTGGAATACGAGGTGGCATTGTATAAGGAGGCGCCGCCAATAGCCCGTGTCAGCGGTGCCAACAATCCCGTTAGCTCATCGAACGATCCCCGTTTGGCGGACAACGAGCAGACAGTGGACCAGGCGGTGCCGCTGGGAACCAAGCTGCAATTGCGCGCACGCATCAGTCAGTCGGTGTGGAAGTATGTCAAGCTAATGGAGGTTACCGTCTCCCCAGATCCAGGTGAGAGAATAACTGGATAAATATTCATATATTTTATTCACTTTATTTATACACACGCAGAACATCCAAGTGCGCCTGGTTCTGTATTCTTGGTGCATAATGGTTGTCGCAATCGGGAGCTGGCTACAATTATACCGCACCAGCCGGCCAAATATCGGGATAGACCCAACGAGGTGTTCCTCGACTTTGAGGCCTTTCTGCTCAGCTCGATGAAGGAGAAGGCCACACTGTGGATACATTCGCAGATTAAGGCCTGCATCGATTTGGCCGATTGTACACCCGATTTCTGTGTGGACTTGTATGAGCCATCCGGGCATGGTCGGAGACGGCGACAAATCGAATCAGCTTCATCATCAGCAACAATTGCGAAATTGCAGCAGCGACCTTCTGCTGGGAACAAAACATTTTCTGTCCCAACTGTGTCGGAGTTCAAACGTTTCAAAGAGAATATCGAGTACACCGTTATAATGCCGGGAGAGGCGGACAAAAAGGTTGGCTTCTTAATCGATTTGACGCAGCAGTGCCGTGGTGCACTCCTCATTAGCTCGTTTTTTGTCTTCACGATTACTTTTTGCTGTGCAATTGTGAGTGCAATTATAACCAGCAGTTGCCAATTATATAACCTAACAATCTTTTTCCCCCCTCTCTCTTTTATAGAGCTGCATGATAGCATTACGTGTGCATGCGGATAAAAAGTTTAGATCACAGCAGTTCACCTCCGGGTTCAACACTGGCTATGCCGGTCGAGCGATGGTTCAATAAATCAAACGACGACCATCATCATCATCATCATTATCATCATCAGAAATTCTGAAATAGCTGAGCATTTATGTAGAATTACAAGCATTTATTATGTACCTTTTATATACATATGTATTTACGTAGATAGTACGTTAGGTGTTTCAACAAATATATACTGTAGCAAAAAGAATAGCTCATTAAATAATTGACATTTTCAATCGCTTTTTTTATGTATAGTATGAAGTTTTTGGGGCCAACAGCCAAAGTTGACCTTTAATTGTGCTCAAGTTTACGCATGCTTAAATAGTTAGCAATCCAGTTTATTTCTTGACTTTAGCCAAAATTGTATGCCAAGTTACCACTGCATTTTCCTGGGCATGCAGTTTCCAGGTGAGTCTTCTGTCAAAGATGACACGTGGCTACTTGTCATTGTCTACAGTGGAGATGTGGTTATTGTGATATTAACATGTGTGATATAAATAGTTGGCCAGGGTAAAATCGTTTGAATAAGCTAAATGATTAAATTAGTAAAATTATTTAATGCATTTCATGCTATATTAAATGTTATCTACAGCCGTACAGCTAAATTTCTTAATAACACTAAGTGCCAGCAAACATGGAACAATAAAACTGTCAAGATGTCACTGAATACTGTTTTTGGCCAGCAATGGCAAACCACTAAGCTGCAAATGTCAAAGCCAAAGCCTTGGCCGAAAAGCTACTTTAATTGATTCACGTAAGGCCATGTTAAGCAGCAGGCAAAGCAACACCAGCAAATGCAGCTTCCTCGCTGAACTTCGATTATTCAATGAAACAACTTGGCATTATAAATGTAATCTATGTGTGCACACACACACACACACACACATACATAAGTCCCGGATATATAAATATAAATATTGAATGTCTGTATGTTTGTTTGCATGTACTCACATAAATCACTCCAGTTTTGTATACAAAATCAGTTTGTTGCCAAGAGCGGAAAACGCGTTGAACACATACGTAAATAAGTAGGTATGTTTTGAAGAAAGGATACAAAACTATAATTCACTAATGAAATAATAAGAATATAACGCAATTAAATTTCTTTTAATCCCTTTGGCCAAAAAGACAGTTTAATGCAGCTATTAAGTAATACTTTTTCCATTGCCTTTAATTATTTACTTATCAAAAAAGGTTCATCAAAAATGGCAATGATAAATAATGTAGGTCTTTTTCAAATTCTCGAAATGGAGAGAATAGCACTCCCTACTTGAAATAGGAATAAAGGCCTAAAAATCACATTGCGCGTTATAAAAAACAAGAGAGCACAATTATCTTATGACGGGTCGTCGGAATACTTAACTGTGGGATTTCGAGGCGTAGACATATTTTCACCTTTTCTGATACAACATAAATGAACATTTGCAGTTAGTTGTGACACAGAAAATATTTCAATACAATTTTATTAAAATATGCAAAACCATACGAATACTTAAAGCCCGGAGTAAAAGTTGAGATCAGCTGATTAACTTGTTATCTTCGGCGTGCTTGTCTTGTCATAAATGAAGATATACTGTATAAAGGTGAATATTAAGTTAATTTATCCACCATAAGAAAAAACTATTGTTTCAACCAATTTAACGGTTTCATTCCTTAATAAGAAAATCAAGCCAAAACCATTATTCTCAGTGCCTAAGCGTTTTTTGCTATGCAGCATTCTCAGATTGATTTCACAAAGCTTTTGTCAAACTTTTGAATAGATGTTTTCAGCGAGGTGCGAAGTAAATATGTGATGGGCATGGCGTGGGTAAACGGGGCGTATGATTAATGCGACCTAGGTTGGCGAGTAACTCAATGAAAATCAATTATTTAAGTGGGCAGAGCTTAAAGCAGAAGGGGAACACAAAAGATGCACACACGCGTTCTCATGAATGAATGCGACGAATGAATGAGTGTTGTGACTCTTTCATAAGGCAGTCGACCGTGAATAGAGCATTAGCCACCGACTACCAAGTACCAACTACAGCTGGCTGGGCTGGGAATCAAAAGACAAAAGCCAGCCTCAGCAAGCCGGCGAGCCTGCTGCATAAATTTCCATTTAAATAAATGTGGCAAACGGAAATTGCAATCGGCGCTGCGCTACGGCTCTCAACAGCAACAGCTTCCTGCACTCAGAAAATTTTCGAAATTCGTCTAATAGAAAAATATGTGTAATTTTCCACGTTTTTTTTCTATCTGTGCATCCAAAGATGAATTTTTATATTAGCTGTTCTGTTACTTATATTATTATTAATAAAGCATTTGTATTTAAAATTTGCACATTTACAAACATTTCACATCGTTTACAAATACATAAATCATTTAATTTGAAAATATTACGGGGGTTCGAGCCAACTCTGCAGCATTTCTGAATTTTAAATAATAGAAAAAGTTCTAATATAAAAAACAGCATATTTAAGGAATTGGTGATTTAGGCCAAGTCATAGTAACGTTTAGAAAGAGTTTCTTATATTTAGATATTATTTCTAAAAATTAGAAAAACTTTCTAATTTGTAGGGTAATGGTTTTTCTGAGTGTATGCAACATCATCAGCACGAGCACCAGAAGGCAATGAATTCGCCAAGGACCTACTGCAACGGCTGCTTCAGCTGTTCACTTTATTGGAATTTCATCATTCAACGCAGTCCCTTTAATAAATGATGAACACGTTTGAAACATATTGAAATGTAATTCAAAACGGATAACGTTCAAATCAATGCCCAACGGGTGCTGCGTATATATGTATATAGCATAGCAGCGTACATAACATGACATAACAAAAAACTACCAAAGGATAAATCGGTCGGCTTCTATGCAAAATGTACTCTTATTTTGCAAGGTGGTGTGTGTGCGTGTGTAAGGTAATCAAAATAACGCCACAATCAATATTCGTATATCCTAATCTTATTAAAAATAGGAAAAGTATAACTATTCTGGAACAGCATCAACACCCGATTCGATATAGCCATGTCCGTCCGTATCAGCTGAAGACTTCAAATTTATAAAATGATGATCCAACTTGCTAAAAGAAAGCTCATCAGAAGACATGATGTCTGTATTTAAATATCTTACATCATGACTAAATCCAGTTTTTAGTTACCTAAATTGAATAGCTTGTATTTAATATAAGTATTACACAAAAAATAATATAAACTGCATAGTGCTTAAATTGGTAGTCCTTATAACTACTGTTGAAAATGTGTAAAACATCAATTAACATTTCGATAACATATTCCTAATGTTAATAACAGGGATATCGATACTGCGCTCGATGCTCCAACTATCATCTCTATGTATAAGAAACATATTGAGTAAACTTTCTTTTTGTCTTTTTTTGGTTCAAATCTCAACAACAACAATTAAAACGTTTCACTGTCTGCGGAAGGCAACATCACATTTACCAATATTATTCCAATGATAAAAAAACACTTAAGCTCACGTCTAACCACGAACACAAATGTCATTGTTGAAAAACTAATTTGATAATTGTGGCATTTCTTTTGACAGCATTTTTCTGATTTACTCTTGCTACCAATTTGCCAGCCGCCTAATTTTTACTTTTTTTTTTTAGCATCAGCTTTGGATTTTTAGATATTATATGTATTATTTGATCGATCAGGTACACACAGCTGACAGACATTTCAACATCAAACTTCAATACTTGACACACAGAAAAGCAACCAAAAGGAACTGTCATTTCACAGGCAAAAGATAACCAAATTAGAATCGGTGGCCATTTAGAATGGACAGATGGCAACCTATTCTGGCCGCGCTTCCCGTGCTGCTCCTATTTCCCGAACTTCTCCTTCCCATATTCCCAGTGCTACGCAGGCGCGTCGCTCCTTCTACCAACAAGCTGCTGCTGCTTCTGATGATGATGATGAACTAACTGCGCAGCAGCGACGTCGCCGTAAAATGTTCAAAATCGGCTCACTAATTGTCAAGCTAACGACTTTTATAGTCATCTGGTCGTTCTTCTCAACAGTTTTGATCTTCACCCCAACCCACAAGCACAATACCCATGTGTTGCCACTGAAGCCACAGCAGCCGAAAATCGTTGAAATTAAGGGTGAACCGAGTGGCGATGAGATCAGCATACAGTTAAGGGGCAACATCGATGTAGATGCCACACAAAGTCCCAAATTGGCAACCGAAGCACAAAAACATTTTTTTGTCACCGTCGAACGCTATAATGTGATGACAAATTTAACGAAATGGCAGTTGAAAGACTGGAAGGTCTATCTCTTCGATGTCAGCAGGCAGAAGCTGACAACTGTGCACAAGCGCTTTAAAGTGTCGCTCGTGGGGAAATACTTGATGAAAAGTCAAGAGGAACGCAAGGATTCAGATACCAAACTACGATTGTCACTCTTGAATTCGGGTGCTGAGACAATTGCCGTCGCCTTGGCAATCAACACCAATCCGCTGGATGTGACTTTGGGTGTTGTGTCAGCTGCCTTCTTATTGTTCTTTATGTATGCGCTGATCATTTGGGATATTACAGATCGCACATTTGCCGCCATACTAATGTCAACAACGGCCATTGGTGTCCTTGGTGTGACCGGGGAGCGACCCACGCTGAAAACAATTGTCGCTTGGATCGATATGGACACCCTGCTGCTGCTGTTTAGCACGATGCTCATCGTGGGCGTGATGTCGGAGACGGGTGTCTTTGAATACTTTTCGGTGCTCACCTATCGCATATCGAAGGGACAGCCCTGGCTGCTGGTCTTCCTGCTCTGCATGCTGACCGCCTTGATTTCCGCCTTCCTGGATAACGTGACCATAATCATGCTAATGGTGCCCATTGTGATACGCCTTAGTGAGTCCATGGGTCTCCGCACCACAGCGCTCATCATCTGTGTGGCTATCTTTACGAATATCGGCGGCATGCTGACGCCTGTGGGTGATCCACCCAATGTGATCATTACTGCGAATCCGTATGTCCTTGACAAGGGCGTCGATTTCATTGGCTTCTACCTACACATGCTGCCCGGTGTGCTGCTCAGCTGTTTGGTCACTTGGTTGTACCTGTATTTGGTGTTGCGCCAGAGACTATTTGAGGGCGCCTCGGATCAGATGCGCAACTCAATTAAGAATCTGCAGAAGCTTGTGAACAGGAGCAAAGGTTCCACCACCGATGACGAGAATATGCGTCGCGATATTATTGTACGCCTCGACGAACTCAAGTTCCGATATAATCGCGAAGCGGGTGCATCCGATTTCGTGGATAGGCTGGCCGAGATGGAGGCCAAATACAAGTTGCAAAATAAGCCACTGCTCGTCAAGTCTTGCATTTCTCTGGGATTTGGCATTGTGCTCTTCCTGTTCGGTTCGCTGTCTTTCATGGCCGGCTTGACACTCGCCTGGGCATCGTTTCTGGCAGCGATGCTGCTCCTCATTCTGGCCGACAAACCGGACATGAACAGTGTGCTGCAGTATGTGGAGTGGCCCACATTGCTATTCTTTGGCGCACTTTTTGTATTAATTGAGGCATGCGCCGAACTGGGCCTCATCGATTGGGTGAGCGAACAGACGGTGGCGATTATATTGAATGTGGCCACAGAATATCGGACGGAAGCAGCCATTTTGTTGGTGTTGTGGATCAGTGCGATCATCTCGGCCCTTGTCGACAACATACCCATTGTGACGATGTTGCTCAAGCTGGCCATTCGTCTGTCGCTACACGATGATCTTGAGATACCATTGATGCCCATGGTTTGGGCACTCTGTTTCGGTGTGTGCTTGGGTGGCAATGCAACATTAATAGCTGCCTCCTCGAATGTGGTTGCAGCTGGCCTCGCCAGTCAGTATGGCTATGAGGTGACCTTTAGGGAGTTCTTCAATTATGGCGCTCCCGTCATGATGATAACTTGTATCGTTGTCTCCATCTATCTACTTATCGCACATGGCCTCTTCACTTGGCACTGAGATGTCGCAGCTGACCTTCTCCGTCTGTCCTGTCTGTCTGTCTGTGGCCCGTTGTTCGAGCTAAAGTTTTGACCAACAAACTTTATTATTTCGCTGAAAACTTTTTAATGACAAAATCATATTGCTGCTTAAAGTTGCGAGCGCGAGGAGAAAAAAGCGGGAATCCTGAGATGAAAATCTTAACGAAGATGAAAGCTCAATTGGCCTCAAAATGTTGCTGATGAAACTAATTGGTTACTTATTAATGGTACAGATTGAAATATGGAACACAAGCAGCGTCGTTAAGTGACTCCAAAATGCCAGTAAGTATGACCAAGTCCAGTGAACACCACATCCTACCGGCCGACGCACATCCTTTTGCCTTTTGGCTGTATGTCGAGCGACATGTGTCGACTAGTGTCGACCGACATTTGGTTTTCCTTGGCTCCTTTGACATCCGCCAATTCATTGTGGGCCGACATGAATGTGACATGGGTGACGAGATGTCTCGTGGACGAAAACGGAATAGCATCATCATCGATTCGTTACCAAATTCTAATATTTATGATGCAGTTGCCGTTTCCAAGGATAACGTTAATAAATTGGAATATTTTTAGCACCCAAAATCTGTATTCAATTTCCATTCAAATCGGCTTAAATTAGATTATTAGGGATCCAACAAAGCCTCAAAATAGAAATACTAAATAGTATTGACAATTTTTCTGTTCTTTTTGTTTAGTGATCAGCAATTTTAGTTGTGACATTGAAAATAACATCCAATGTTTATTGCAAGGATTGGGGAAACCCAAAAAAAAACTCAAGAACAAAAATTGTTAGACACTATTGGCCTAGCAATAAGGAAAGAAAAACGTTAAGAAGGAGTGCAGAGAGAGGGAGAGAACAAGTGAGAGAGAAAATAAAAAGAGATAACCAAATTTCTGAATCTGTGGAACAAGATAAATTAAACACAGTTAAGCAAACTCAAGGATTTCCCGGAGCAATTTTAGAATTAATATGGAGAGTTCCACCGAACATAATGTGTGATGTTTTGGAAGTACAATTTTGAGAAATTCGTCGTCTCCAATTTTTGGGTCTATAAACATTAAGTCAGCTCAGAACTTACCTTACATATTTGGTAACCATATCTCTAAAGTTTTAAGAGAAATAAGCTGTCGAGTTTTTTATAGGTGGATGTGGCCTAATCTAACTTATGAATTTGGTGACACTATTTTGCCATATTTAAAGAACTTAACCAGCCACCTACACCTACACTCCAAATTTGGTGACTTTAGCCATAGGATTGTGGCTGTCCAAAAATACACCGACGGAAGCAGAGCATAAGAATCAACTATATCCTATAGCTTTTCCGGACAAGTTAGTCAACAATTAAGCTCTTGACACTTGTTGAGTTCCGAAAGTTTTTGAATGAATAATTTAGTTTTGATGCGACTCGTGAGCCAAGAAACTTCAGTTTGCCAGAGTATATAATCTTCGGCGTGCGAACTTCGCAAAAGCACAGACAAACTTTATTTTGAATACATCTCGCTGCCCGCTGCCCGCCTTGCCTTTGCTTGCCTTTGCTTGCCTAGCAAGCCAATTAACATGCTGAGTGTATTTCCATGTTAAACTGTCACTTTTATACGCATCATGCAGCACCAGATCCCAAACCCAATTGGCCCGCAATGCTCCCAGACCGATTCACATAATCATGGGTTGGGGGATGGGCATACTTTTGTCGGGTTCGCTTTGTCAGTTTTTTTCTTTCATTTCGTGCTTTCCTCACATGATTTCTGCGTGACCATGCGAAATGTAAATTATGTGTGTGTGTGTGTTGTGTGTGTGTGTGTGCTCTGTCCGCACACAATATCACATAAGGCATTATCAACTGTGTTATAGCACACTTCGAAAAAAAATCGAGCTGCTATTAAGAAAATCGCCATAGATTATTCAGAAAATATATTTCTTGAACGCATGGTTCCAGGTAGATTTTTAAAAAATTAAAAAAAACATGCCTAGTTTTCAGTATGTTGTTTTTTATACACAAAATTCTTACCTTTGCTCTTTTGATACTTATATTATTATTAGATTACGCATTTATACAATCATATCACATACACTATATCCTCCAAAGGCAAACGTCAAAAAATCCTTTTTAATTTAAAGAAACACATTTCTTTCCATGGCTGATTCTTTCTCTGAGTGTATGTGCGGGCAGCTGCCCAAATGTCGGACTGTCTGGCATCTTGGCGTGACAACGGCGCAAAAAATAAGAACCAACTGTTAACTAGTATTTGGTCGGAGGGACCCTTGTCAGAGCTGAGCAATTGATTGGCACTAGACCAGCGCCAAAAATACTACATAAATTGTGTGTGCTGAATAAAAATAACGAATGGCGAAAATTAAAGCAAATACTGCCAATTTGCATATAAATATTTGATCATAGAAAGCATAAATAAAATATAAATACAAAAATACATGAAAGTGATAAAATGGCAACTTGAACTGTAGCCGAAGTTGGAATGTGACTCTTCAACTGAAAATGCAGATAGGCTAAAGGGATCAAATAGTGCGAATATTAAAATATGTATGTTTCTAAATTATAACAGAACTAATTAAAGAAATGAAGTTTCAAAGTTTAAGTCTGATTCTGTTTA
Organism: Drosophila nr. medialis 2 BK-2023a; assembly: GCA_035044325.1. NCBI lineage: Eukaryota > Metazoa > Arthropoda > Insecta > Diptera > Drosophilidae > Drosophila > Drosophila nr. medialis 2 BK-2023a. Next base: position 406,572 of record JAWNMH010000410.1, on the reverse strand, counting down.
ATAGTATGCAACTGAACAACTTAAATCGGCTTCATTCAAGAGAAATTCAAAAAGACGAATCATAAAAATTGAAGCAATTTTGACAAATTTGCATAAATCATTTTTATTAGCTTGAGCTACAGCTTAGGTTGAAATTATATATCTTTATTCGAAATTCAGAGAAATAAATATGTATATCAAAATGTTCAAATATGATAGAAATACGCTTATAACTCGAAGACTCCGTTTCTGTTGTTATTTTAACAATTGGATTTAAATGAATTTAAATTATTTTAAAATTGTTTTGGATGAGCTTTTTGTGTATTTCTAAATCGATCATAAAACATAACCATGAACATTTTAAGCACAGCTGTATATTTATGTTATTTTTAATTATGATGTGTATATCCTGAGTAGCTTACCATAAAGTGCAATTTGATGACCCTAAATTGGATCAAGTTTAATAGCTGAGTCGGCTCCGCTTTCGACGTGGTTTGTGTTTGCTAAGTGTTTTGGGCCTGCTCCAATTTCAGTTAAGTGGCCAGCAATTTGTGGTCAGTTGGAGAGACTTAATTGCTAACTCATACTCAACTTAAAAGTCAAAACAACACCAAAAAATATAGTGTGTTTGATTTATACGGCAATTAGGTGCCTGAAAGCCTCGGCTAAACAACAATTATGGCTTTTCAAATAAGCCATGACCGCCTTGAAAACGCCTTCGAAAAATTCTACTCTTCATGCTCAGCGTCCAAAAAAAAAAAAAAAATAAAACAAATGGCCAGTAGGTGAAAAGTTTGGCTTGACTTGGTCACTTGCTATTGGCCATTGCATGCCACGCGAACGTTTTGCGGCCGTTTGCGTGGCCAAATGTGGTGACGTTGTTGGTAAGAATTTTATGCAGATTTATGCACCGGTTGTGAGACTGTTTTCTCGGTTTTCATTTTCAAACTTTTCAGCAATATTTCATAGCTAATTTGGTCACCAAAGATATAAATTTGATTCAAGGAACACATTCTGTTTTCATGGCTTTCATGCCTTTGTTTATTTTTGATGTATATAAGTTTATATATATATATATATATATATATATATATATATATATTTGATTTGGTTTTAATATTTGCTAAATGCCTTGCGAAATTATTGAACATCTCAGCTAATAAAGTCAATGTATTACATAATTAGTTTAAATTTATATTAATTTAGTTAATTCTTTCTTGGTTTTGCTTTTGTTTTTTTTTTAGCTTCATGGAAGAGAAGAAATTGTTGGATCACATAAGTAGGTTTTTGTCAAACGTCCTTCTAATAACAAAATGAATAAAGTATGCGTTAAATTTAAGTAACCATTTTAAAGCTTATTTACACTAAACATAACTAACAAGTGCAAAGATTTCTTCCTTTTTTGGTTTTTTGTTCGTTGGTTTATGCTTAGGTTCAATTGAAATCATTCGAGATTCGCATCATCTATCTGACATTTTAGGTATCTCTCATTATCGATTTCTGTTAAGGCTGAAGACAGAGTATTAAAATGTTATTGTTTAAGAGTAAAAGTTGTTTATAAAATATATTTATCATATATCAAAGTATAGTTATTTATAGTAGTTACAGTTATAGGTTTAGTTAAATAGGGCGCATATATTACAGTAATTGTTTTTACAGATCCGCTCAGCAAGGAGTCGGCTTATTTTTTTGTTTGCCCAGTTTCATTGAGCTAATAATCTAATTAACAGTACACGGTTTTGAAGTTCTAGTTATAAAATTGTTTTCCGCTTTATAACTCGAATAATGTCAACGCTTGATCCACTAAACGAACTAAACTACTAATCTATATATATATATATATTTATAAATATATGTATATGCATGCTTATAGAATTAGATTGTATGTTTGCTTGTATAATTTCTAAATTGCATTTATGTAAGTCAATATTCAATGCATAGGTATATATATATTTTTAATATGTACTAATACACTTTCTGTGTGTATATTTATGTGTATATATATAATACATATATATGTCTTGCAAATTAGGTAATTGTAATTTGTTCACTACTCTTCTCTATGTATATATTTTTTAGTATTATTTTCATTTTCTAATTATAAGAAATTTTCTGGTAATTGGTCCTTAGTACATAAAAAGCGTTTAAAACTGTTGAGCAATTTAAATTTCTATAGCATACATTTGAGCGCGCAGACAAAAATGACAGCGCCACATTTATGGCTCCCAGCTAGATTAGTCCCAACACCCGCGCTGAACTCACCTGTCTGTGTTTGGCTCTTTCAACTGACCAACCCCACTGTTAGACACACACACACACAGACACACACACACATACGCACACGCACACAGAGCGAGTTTTTGCCATCCACATTGAGCAAACACCTTTTTGTGTCAACACAAATACAGAGACCATTTTCATAGGCAGCAGCTGCCATTTTTATGCTGCCCACAGCAGTGTCGGCCTTTTTGCCTATAAATGGAACGCCTGCGCCAGCGTGGGCCTGTCTCTCCAGGTGTGTTGCACACACATTCTGCTTCTCTTTTGAGCAAATGTTAATTGCAAATGGTAAAACGGGCAACTTTGCTGCATTTTGGCGCAAAAAAAGATCGTAAAATTTAAAAATAAAAAAAAACTCATAAGCCGCGTATAAAGTGTTAGCCAGGTATTAAATTATGCTGGCCTTGTAAAGTTTCAGCACACATACGCAATACACACACAAAAACGCACACATACACATACACAGGTATAAATAAGCGTGTTAGCTGTGGCTTTCATTCTACGCGTAATGCGAAATTAACAAAAATAAAGAAACTCAGCAGGTACTCTGTACACAGTTCAAACTTACATCACAAAAAAATACTAGTTGAAACAAGCATGGCTTTAAAATGTGAGTATACACAAAATTGCTGTGCTTTAAATAAGCTTTAATATAAAGATAGTTAGCAATTTGTTGATCGTTATACGAAAAGAGCAATATTCTTCTCTACGTTTGTCCATAAACAATCAAAAAAAAACGATTCTGATCGATTTCGGGAGGTTGTGCAATATATAAATTGACATAAATTTGATCTGTATATGATATAAAACGACTCTCCGATCAATCAAATAGTCAGCTGGACAAGAGTGCTGCCACCATAAGACAAAAGATTATCAGTAAATTAAGTTACAAGTCAATCTACTGTTAAATAATTTAAGCCTGAATCCGCATTTTAATGTGAATTCCCCAAATCCCATGCGCTGTTTAATATACTGTTCACGTGTTGTTGCATAATAAAATTATGATTGTCTGTCTACGGACAGATTTGAAATGATGAAATGAAATCCATGATATATTTAAAAATCCTTTTAAATTTGTTGTTTCTTAATGGTTTACTGTTTTCAGTCTTAATTAATAAATAAATAAATAGATTCGGGATGCCAATGTCATAAATGTCACAGATTTCATCACATATTAAACACACACAAATTGCACACTGAGTGCGTAGGAAGAATACCGACAGAAAAAATTGAAATCGTTTTTTCTGAAAAACGTAATAAATATTAAAAATGTGTTTATTGCTTTTAATCCCGAAGGAATTCGAAATATATTTGAAAATAAATGTGAAGAAAACATGGCCTGGAGCCAGCAAAAATCATATTTATATTAAAATATGAGGTCACCAAACCAAAAGCAATAAATGTTGTATAATAATGAAAGCCGGACGAAACTAGTACTTAATTTGTAAAACGAAAATGAAGTCCTGAGATCGGCAAGTGCATTCGGACAGATAGACAGGAATATGACTGATATAAAATGAAAATGCTGTAAGTAGATTTGAACTGGTATTCCATCATGTTCAACAGCTTACACTAGCAGATATCTAATCGACCAAACGCAAATTTAATTGAACTAAAATTCGGGTCAAAGCTAACACAACAAAAATAGCCGTTCTATTTGGTAAATGTATTTGCAACATGTGCCAAGAGCATATTGCAGTCATCATAATTAGAAGGCGCCACAAATGTCATGCGACTAATTAACTGGCTGTGCTGTGCTGTGCTGTGCTGTGCTGTGCTGTGTGGCAAGAATCTAATTAAAACTAATCCTTTTTACACACATTTTGCGCTTGCTGCTCGTTTGTGGGGAACTTACTGGGCCAGGACTAGGGGAGCCAATTGCGATGCGGTGCGGAGTCATTCATTTTGTTGCTCTTTATCAACGTTTTGACAGTCGCATTCGAATTTTTTTTTTTTAACATGTATCGCAGCTATTTTTGACCTTTTCGTTACGTTTAGTTGTTTTTTGTTTTGTTTTCTTTTACTTTTAAGAATTGTTTACTTTGGTATTTTTCACTTAATATTCTAAACATTATTCGGTTTCTGTTGTGGTTTTGTATTAGTATTAACGCTACATTTACTACGCTCATTTAGAAATGTACTTTTTGCTTGCCTTCTGTGCGAAGTTCTTGCAATTAACATGAACTGAATTAATTATATAACTAGTAAATATTAAATATTTTTATTGCGCTACTTACATGCAAACAGTATTTGCTTTAATTCAATTAAATTATATTTCATTTTGGCATTGTTTTCTTTAGTTTTTGTTTCTTTTGTTTTTCATATTTGTTTATTTATCATGAAAATTCAATTAAATTGATTTCTTGCTGGTCTTGTCGGACTTGAGGCCGCCCAGATTTTTTTTAATGAATTTTTCACTTTGTTTTTCATTTGTTAATGTCGCAGACTCGTTTAATTATTTATATCTTATTTATTGCGGCATTTTTATTGAAAGTCATTTAATTAAAATCCACGGCAAATTCAACACCAATGCGAAATTTTGTATGGGGTCAACATAGAGTTCGGTAGACAGAAAATATAAACGAAAGTTAATACATAAAATATATAATTGTTAAATTGCTTGTTAAATATGCGATTTGTTGAATTTTAAACGAACTTCATCAGACTTAAACAAGTTTTCGATTCTCTCAGTTAAGCAACATTATTTATTGCACAACCAAAAAGTGAAATTTTGTTGGGAAGTGAATCTACTAAAAACTGTAATAAGCGATTGCAGCTCGCAAAATTTATTGATAAATGTTTCAACTCTAGTGTGATATCAGAAAATGGCATTTAAATTGCTTTTCAAATGTTTGTAAATTGATTTATGATAGTCATTTCCTGCACAATTCTCTGCGACACCCCCACCCTGCCCGTCCTGTACTGTAATTGGAAATCCCCTGCTAACCACTGGCGTCGTTTGCCACCTGCTGACCTTTGCGTTTTAATAATATATTTTGTTATATCATTTTTGGGAAAAACCTTATTGGAAATGTATGCAGCAAATACATAAAAGAAAAATCAAATAAATAAAAATAATATGCGGCACTTACTTCGTTTTCTCTAGTGGCATTTTGGAATGTTGCGCGTGTAACATGATTATTTTTTCATTGCATACTTTTCTGCGACCACATTGTTTTTGTGTTGTATGTACGTATGTGTAAGTGCATGTGTGTGTGTGAGTTTTTCACAACCATGTTGATTTTACGTTTTGTTTGCATTTGTTTTGGGTTTTTTTTTGCACATTACTTGGCATTGTTTCTTTTGTTTATTACTTTATACAAAATGCCATTTACAGCTCCACGATGTTGTGGTTGTTGTTGTTTATGTCACCATTTGGCTGTGTGTAGTTCAGTTGAACGAACAAGCTCCAGTAGTTCAGGTTTTGGACAGCAAATATATCGATCCATAATTGATAATCGAGCCCAAGGGAACAGAACGAACAATTTTGAGATCGATTATTGAACGATATTAAGGACTTGGCTCATTCGTTCAGTTTAGTTGGTCGTTCATTCGAACTTATTTTGAACGTTTCAATGCAACTCTAGCGCGTCAGTATGGCTATGTCGAATGTTGTTTGTATTTCCATGTGTGTGTGTATGTTTTCATAATAAATTACATTTTGTGTAATTTACGCAAACATTTCGAGAGCATGCTTCGCTTTCATTTAATGCTTCGCGCCACTGTTATCAAAAAAAAATGTTTATTGCTATTTTTGTTGGTGTTTTATTGCTGCTGCATATCGCCGCCACTGCCCAGGCCAGCTTTCGTTTCCGGCGGCACCTGTTTGTTAAACACATGGAGAGCGAAATTTATCGAGTTAGTTTCGAATTGAATTCGACTTTCCAGCTGATACGTCCAGAAAGATATTATGTAAATTAAAGACACAATCAAAGCATAAGCAACATTCAGGTTAAATTAGCAAGTGTGGAAGTGTGTGTGTGTGTGTGTTACCGAGTGTCTTTGTGTGTGTGTTCTTACACTCAGGAAAAAAAGAAAAGGAAATAATATAATGAAAGGAAATTGACTTGCTTCAAACAAACGACAAGCCCCAAAATACACACGCACGCACACACGCACACATACATACTTAATACACTTAGCCAGCAATTAATTTTAGAAAAAAAAAGAATTCGAAAGTGAAGTAGACAAAACTTGAATGGAAACTTGCGTACAAAACTCAAAATAGCAGGAAATACTAGCAATAAATAAAACTTTGAGAAAACAGATAGAAACTTGCTCAACGAAATCTAAAGAAATTTATATTTGCAAAAAACAACAAATAAACTTTTGAAGAACATTTTTTTTTTCATATCACATTTGGTTCTTGTAAAATAGGAAGCAAAACGAAATGAGAAAAAAATGTAATTTTTCAATTTTGGTAACTCTTATTGGTAGACGTTGGAAGCTTCAAAAATAATAGAATCAAGCCAAATATCATGCTATAGACAGATTTTGAAAATAACAAAATGATACAATCATAGAGCAGGGTCTTATGAAAATAACTAATAAAATGACCCTTGATTTAGAGATCCCGTAAAACGCTCAACAAGACATTGAAACAGCGAAACAGAGAGAAGTCTACGAATGACAACAAATAACAACGACGACGATTGATAATTGATAACAACGGCGACTGTACCTAGTACTTTATGTCGGAAATCGATCATTGATTAACCGCCATAGAAACTATGAAAGTCCAGGAAATCCATGGAATCTGTTTGATTTTGCTGTTGCTGGTCGAGCTATGCGAATTATTGTGACAATATCCAAAAATGACAATGGAAAATGATGATGCGAAATGTATGCGAGTTGTGATAGTTGTTGTTATTGTTGTGGCGTTTGGCGATGATATTTGTTGTGATGGTGATGTTGATGTTGATGTTGGTGGAGAGCAGGAGAAATAGAGAGATATGGTAGGAGAGCGGTATAGAATATATACAAAAGAGTGCACAAAGCACAATCCCAACACCCGACACTCACCAGCTTCTTGAAGCAGTCATCAAAGAACGCAGTCATCGAGCGATAAAGATGCCGCTTCACACCCGACAAACTGTGCCCCTCATCCGGATAGATTTGCTGCTTGTAAAGGACACCCTTGCTGGTCAGGGCACGTGCCAGCACCATCGATTGCTGGACATGCACATTATCATCCGCTGTGCCATGCACCAACAGAAACTGACGCTCTCGCAGATTGTCCACGTATTTTGAGAGATCGCTCTCCTCGTAGCCCTTGTAGTTGTCGGTTACATTCGGAAAACTCAGATAACGTTCCGCATAGGTGGAGTCTGTTGAGTCGCAGAAGAGCAAAATATAGTATTTTTAAATTGTACAACATATTCATATTTAATAATTAATAGTTTATGTTTCACTGACTGGAAATATATCGGAATAGAAATACAATCAAAAATAATTATAATAATAGAATCAATATAAAATGTATTTAAAAAAAAAAGACAAACATTTGTTCTAGTGAGAGCTGAAAATGCTTTGTCAAATGTAACTTACCGTAGAGCTTCCAATTGGTCACCGGCGAGACACTGATGCCACATTGGAAGATTGACTGCTGGCCAGCCAAGGCGAGGGCTGCTGTGTACCCACCGTAGCTCCAGCCCCAGACGCCCATGCGTCGTGCATCAATGAAGTGTAAATTGTCCCGCAGGTATTCACTGACCTCCAGCTGATCGGAGACCTCAACGCTGCCCAGACGCTTGTAGACCTCGTGCAGCAGCTGATAGCCTTGGCCGGCCGAGCCGCGTCCATCGATCTCGATGACTATGTAATCCTTGCTGCCCGCCAAATAGGTGTTCCAGTCGACGTGCCAGCGATCGGTGACCAACTGTGTGCCCGGACCGGAGTAGACGTGCAAGATGGTGGGATAACGCGTAATCTCATCCTCGCGCAGCACCGGCGGCAGATAGAGACGCACCTGGGCGTGATAGCCGCCGGAGATCATGACCGGGAACGTTTTAATCTGCGGCAGCGCCACTTTAGCCATTTTGTCCTTGAGTCGCGTGTTATTCTGCACGGTGACGAGCAGCTCCAGAAACTGTAATTTGGGCTCAACTCGAACTTCCTCCGCTGTGCCCTCTGCCTCTGCCTGCAACGGCTCCTGCGGCATATTCTGCCTTTTGGCCTTGGGTCCGCCGCCAGGATGCTTCAGGCCATAAATTATGGAATTGGGCACCACTGGACCCAGGCACTCCAGCAGCAAATAGCGCGCTCGCAGCGATAACGCAAACTGCGCCTCATGATACAGGCAATCGCTGGGCGGGGTCCCTCCCCGCCCCTGACGCTGCTGCTCGACGGGCATCGCTGGTGGAGGCGGCTGCGGAGCTGATTCCGATTCCTCTGAGTCCTCCCAATCGTCGTCCCAGGCAGTAACCAGCTTCGGTGGCGGCTTTGTGTGACCCTCGTCGTAGCCATCGCTGCGCTGCATCACTGCCGGACACGTCATACAGTCCGGCAATTGTAGAGAATGTCCCTGTCGAGCGGGGAGCGCCGAAACGCGATATAAATGCTGTTGCGACGGCAGCCGCTCCGGAGTGCCTAGAAAATAGCTGTTAAGAGGGAAACAGTTCGACAAAATATTGTGAGGAAAATTTAATTTCCATATGAATTTTCTTTAAACAGTTGTGGTAAAAATTAACCTCTCTAAAAATTATAATAATAGATATTTAAAAATGCTAGCAGTCAGCGTAGTTAATTGATTTAAATTTACCATTTAAAAGTTCATTTTTATTAATATTAATTATTAATTGAAATTAATCTGAAATTACACATTCATCTTAAATAGAAAATCGAATTTACAGATTTTCATTTGACAATCATCTCGTTAAATTAATAGTTTGTACTTCGTCCTGTAACTGCTTTTAGGAAACCTTCCACTGCTCTACTTGTTTCAACAATTGGGTTTCATAGTAGCAATAGCAATTTGCATCCTCTAAAATCGCAGTATTTTATTTAACATCTCCTCAAACAATTTAACTTGTAAAACAAAATAAAAAAATGTCTACGTTCAGAAAATAGATGTCAAAGGTTTTGGTGAATGTGTTACTTAAATTGTATACCCAACGTCCTATTATTATTCTTGGAGGACCCCACTCCCACCACAGTGTACTCAATCGGGCTTAAGCTTTTACGTCGCTCACGCCAACAAGCTCCTCCAGCCACACAAACTTAATACCATACAATCACTTTCTTTGAAATAACTTTTAGGCTTAACAATTTACGATGAACTGCAAAGGAAAGACAACGCAAGCGATTTATGTTTGCACTGCTATTAAATACAATAATGTCATCATAAACAAGTCTGAATGCTTTAAGTCAAGAGTGCCCCTGAGAAGGAGGTAACTATTCAAAAAATCCTTGAACTTGTTGCTGTGTAAATTGGTAATTACGAAAATACGATTTTCTTCCATGTATGTCAATTGCTTTTGGTGAAATTACAGATGATCATAATTATGTCAGGAAATATACTTTAGAACTTCAACTGGAAAGTCATATATTTAAAATGGTGGTTTTATTGCAATCGGAAATCGATTTGTATCGATTCTGACCCGAAATTCATCTTAAAATTATATTCCTAACAAGGCTTGTATGAAAAAAAACATTTCATAGTCATAGCTTCGTAAAAAATGATCAAATTTCCAAAAAATAGAGATTACTCTCTGGAACAAACTACATTTAAAATTCATGAATATATACTTCACATATATGTATATATACTGTAGCATACATTTGTATGGAACCATTTTAATGAGTTTGGAGAATTGTAAATTAAATTTACAGTGACTCCTAATGGAATCGCGAAATGTTACGAATGCGAAAATAAGAAAATTTGGGAAAAGTGTACCATCGACTCCGGATCTGATATGATATATAGATATATACATTATAAGGTCGGTGATGCTTCCATTTGTCTTTGGTCCTACTCTTGCACAACTTTATAATACTCTTAAAATGTGTAATTTTAATTGCTTCAGAGTGGAAAAAACCTTAATTCATTTCTAATTTTCATTTATCATTTACTTTGTACACGTTTCGCGGCATTAGCCTTAAGCCTTTCGTTTGCTAAGTGCAACAGGATTAAATATTAATACAGTTGGCTTATTCAGCACTCAAGTTGAGCATTTTAGACTGAGAAGCAACCAATGTGTTTCTTTTGTTCTTCAAAGTTTGCTTGTGGCGCATTTTACTTAAGTTTCCGTTTTAGTTTGAGTTTCAGTTTCACTTCCACTTCACGCTTGCACTTTATTTTAATAGCCAACACTTTTGCGAATAATCATTCACTGTCCGGACATTAAAGTCAGTTTGTGTTGGCTACTCGAAGAGTGGCGTTAGCTGAAGTGTGTCTCATTTGGGATTCAGTTTTGAGTTTTGCGGCATCCGCTTGGTACTTACATCCAATTATCGAGCTGATCCCAGTGCAGAAGTCGGTTCACCTCGTAGGGGCCATGGGTGAGGGGCAGCACGCGATTGTTGTCAATGTCCACGTGCACGATGTGCCGGAAATAGCCTGTCGGTTTGCGTATGTTTTGTGAGGTTTTGTGGTCTGTCAGTTGAGGTTGAAACAAAAGCCGAATTGGCATGTGGCTCACTTACCAAACGAGCCATCTCGCAGCGGCGATATGGCCACATACACGCTGGCATTGGACGCAAACAATGGCACCGAGACGGTGTCCACCCAGCCACGTCCATCGCCGCTCACTCGATGCGTCTGAAGAACAAAGGGGGACAAGACAGACGGGACATGAGCACAGGAGCTGGCCTAATTAGGCCACATTGCAACATACCTCAATGCAGGCGAACGAGGGACTCCGGCAGATGCTCACCACGGATATGTTCTGCGGTCGGTTGAGCCACACCACAGCAATCTCTGAGCCGCTCACCCAACTGGCGCTGCTGAAGTAATGATCCCTATCAACAGAGAGCGGATAAGGATTAGTAATCCCTTAATCGTTTAATCGTAACCTTTCCCAACAATACGCACTCGTTTTGTAAAATCTTTGGCGGCTTCAAGTCAGTGATGTGTGTCTTCTGCGGATCCGATAGGTTTGCCACCCGCAATGTGACTGTGGGATTCTGTGTGCCCGGCTTTGGATATCTGCAAACAATTACAATGGGCATGAAAACAACAGAATGGATTAAGAACAGGGTAAGCAGTAAGCAACAAAAGCAAGCCACCTTAAACCAAGGACATATTCTTAAAAAAAAAAATTGGTAATAAAATAAAAACAAAATAAAACTGAAATTAAAATCCATCTAAATACTCGCACATTTTCTGTTTTTAGAAAATCATTTTATAAAATACTGTCTGAAACTTCGAATGAATTATTACTACAGTTGCTCTCTTGACTGAGGGAAGTCAGATAACTCCACAACAATCTTTGACAAATTATAGATTCTTAGATGGACATAACCTAAAAACGAAGCTGCTTATATATTTATGATATTCAGCAGAATGTAATTAACTTTGTGAACATCAACTTGTATTACGTTCGCCATCGATTGTTATCTGCTTTCAATTTGAGCAGCGTTTCAAGTTAAATTGAATTCAGGCTCACATGGCTTAAGTTTTGCATATTCAATTAAAGGTGGATGGCATATCTGGCCTTGCACACATATTTACATTAGTAATCCCCAAATGATGACATTACACTTAACACAACAGGTTAGGCGGCAGTTGTGTCATCTACGTAATCTCTCTGGCTTGAGGGGCAACATGTTGCGGCAACCTTTTGTGCATTTGGCAATTTATCAAATCGAAAATGACAGTGGGTCGGGAAGGGCCTGGGAGGCAAGGTATTTGGAGGCATTCCAACTGTCTTGTGTGCTGATGGCCACAGTTCGCCTCCCACAAAACTTGCCCCAAACTAATTTTAATTCCAAAACTGTCGTCGCACACACACACACCCACACACTCCTACTCATACACACTTACACACCTGCTCAGCCTTAGGTTAACCAAAAACTATGTGCATTTCTCGTGTCTGGGCAACTTCATGAATTTTGAGCACTTTTCGGGCTAATGACAGCCACGAGCACATCATTAACACCTAATCGAAAAGTAATATAGCCAAGGACAGGCACACGACTTACCGCAAGGATCTAATTTCCGGGTACAAGTTGGCATGCGGATTAGGGCCACCAGCTGAGGCACCTCCAGCTCCAGCACTATGGCTAGTGGCGCTGCCCGTGCCGCTAGTTCCAGCTCCGCTTCCGGGGCCCGACGAGGTGGTGCCGTACCAGGCAAAGTGCTGCTCCTGCACGTGTGTATCGTTGAAGCTGGCATAGAGGAGCAGCTGGCCCTCGTCTGACACCCAAATGGCATTATTTGTGTGCAGCATTTCCTCTGGAAAATACAAATACATTTACTTAATAAATGTGGACTTAAGCAGTCGACCAATTTCAAGAAGGGTTTACAAATGAAAATGTTAAATTAAATTTAAAATTAAAGCTAAAAATTTAAGTATATAAAATTCAAAGTGAGTAACTTAAAAGTACCTTAAAAAATAATGATAATAATAATTAGATCATATCTGACAAGTCTGATAAGTCTGTGCATGCTCACCTTCGTACAGCCAGTCTGGTATGCCGTTATAGACGACGCCCGGTACAGCATCGTGGGTAATGCGATAGGTGTGCGAGGCACGCACCTCCTGGCGATAGTAAATGTCATAGTTGTGCACACAGATGAGCGCATTGCCGGCGCTGCTGAAGCGGGCAAAGTGCAAATAGGGCCATTCGTCCTGATGCGGATTGAGACGCAGTTTGATGGTTTCGCTGCGCAGGGATTTGTATGCTTATTGAATCGAGAATCATAAAGATTGGGAGGCTCCTCCCCCAAGTGTTATGGGCTTACCTCGTGTGGATGTCGTAGAGCGTGTACTGCGCCAAATACGAGTGTCGAAACAATTTGACTACATTTTGAGCCAGCAGCAGATAACGCTTGTCTGCCGATATGCTGAACACGAAGGGCGACAAATTTTTCTGCGCAATATATAAATACATACATGTATTGTCAATAGTTATGAGTTCTCATTGAAATGCTGCTCGTGTTTTAAGCGTTAAATTAACAGCCAATAAACATAGCAATTTGCCGTTCAAATTAATTTATAATGGGCAAGCGCTGCGTATGCGTAATCTTAATTACATTTTTTTAATTGTTTGCGTGGCGCGTGCTCTGTTTTGGCTTTAGATACATTTTCACCTGACACATTTCTGATTAAGATTGGCTGCCTTTATTTGTACATTAATCGCTTGAGTACGCCAGATAATCGTTAATAGCCTAAAATGCGTCTTTCGAGCTGATTAAATGGGAATTTTAGATGGCAATTCAAGAGTGAGTTTAATTTGTTACTTTTGCTCCCGGATTTCTTACTTACTTATTTCTAACTTTAAATGAATTTTTAAGAATTTTATCTAAATTTTAAATGGGTAATGTATAACTAAGTCAAACCATAGAATGGTAATTTTAGTTATTTAAATATGATGTTTTAGCATTCATATCTCCACTTGACTGCGTTGCTTTATTATCCTAGTAGCAGCTCCTTTCGAGGAAGCCATAATTATTATTTGCCAAGTGGCAACTGTTGACACAAGCGATTGTTTTCCAAATTGCAGTCGGCAGTTGGCTGTTGCCAGTTTGTGGCACTTGTTGCTGCATCTGGCCCAAAAGGCATTCGACTTGTTCAAATCTTGGCAGCTGTCAAAACTTGACACGTACCCCTCCTCCTGAGATGGGGTTGTTTATGTCATTGACAAACATGTGGCTGCTTTATTTGTTTGTTTTTTCAATTTCCGAGCGCGCATTATTCATTTGAAGAAAAATGAGACTCAACTCTCCACCCTTACTATGTTGTTGTTTACACAAGCTTTTGCTTTTATCGTTATGGCAAAGCGATATAACTTTGCCCATTTGGTTTCGTTTTTTTTTTTTTGCCTACTTTGGTGCGTTTTGTGTATCAGTTAACAGTGCCTGGGAACTGTTTTGGCTGCCAAGTCAAGTGTGTACACTCGAGATACACCCAATCGTAAATAACATGCTGCATACAAATATTTATTCGTCTCTTTCAGATAAGCAATGCGAATTTAAAGAGATGTGCGTGTGTGTGTGTGTTTGTGTGTGTGCATATGTGAATGTATGTACACTCAGAAAAATCGACCGGAAAAACATATCATGTAACAGCTTCTTGTAAGCAGCTCCTTATTTATGTGTCAATAAACTATTATTTTTAGTCAGTGTCAGTTTTCCTGGCTTCTCGAAATAATTACTAAATATTCGAAAGAAATTTCTTTAAATTAGAAAGATGGAATAATTAGAAAATTTCTAATGTCACAAAAGATGAATTTCTTAAAATTCGAAACGCTTGACCCAAACTGGCAATCCCACAAAATTTTTCTTTTAAATTTCCTGAAAAGTTTTCGGTATTTAATATTTTTAGCCCTCAGCCGTAGATAGTGATGCACTAGTGATGCAATACATAGACTGTAACATTACATCTGTAACCTAACATGCAACCATGTACTTAATTAACGTTGATATCGATATCGATCGACATCGATATCAATTGAGTGCCCACCAACTTGAAGAAGAAGAAGAGTCAGTTGTGAATAGAGAAAAGTATGCACTTTCTGAAACTAAAGATGGGCAAAAGTATGACACCTTCTCAATTTTTGGGCCGACTATTGTTCTGAGTGTAGGCTGCTATTAATTCTCAGTGGAAATGTACTTACAAATGTCACATTGGACATGAGGACGCGTTCACTGCGATTGGCAGCATTTAGCAGGCAGATGCGACCCAACTGGTCCTGATACAGAAACTCCTCGGCTGCAGTGAAGGCCGAAATTAAAAGACACACGCACAGAGAGAGAAAGAGAGAGAGACAGAGAGATTTAGTAGGAAAATAAAACACGTATCGTTTACAGCAATTCATTCAACGTTTAACTTGTTTAACTTACCATCTATCCAGCTGCCGTTGGTGCGCTGCGGCATGTAGATGCCGTCGACAATGTCCTGCAGCTTGATGCGCTGCCCCTTGACGCGTGGGCCCTCATCGGGGGGCGTGAGGAGCACCTTTTTTGATAAATGCAGAAATTTTATATGTCGTTTTCTATACACGCAAACAACACACAAATGGTACCAAACAAAAAACACGACACACAAACAACGAACGAACGACAACATCAAAACACAAAGTGGGAAAAAAGTGGAGAAATGGAAAAAAGAATTTCGGAGCGGTTTTATTGGTGATGGTGGGGGTGGGGGTGGTGTTGTTAGAGGTTGGTGAGGGGGCGGGTGTATACAAATATCACGCAGCCCAGGCACAAAGGAAATAAACAAATGAACAAAGATAAGAGACAAAAATGAGCGCAACGTATTTACAGCCATAACATTTATGGTTTTTGTGTTTTTCTTTTGGTTTTCGGTATTTTTTTCATTTGAAGTACAGTGAAAACTCTTCATACAGACACTTCATATAGGCGCACATGTTCTGTTAAATCATTGTCATTTATTTGATTATTTGTCGGAAAAAGGGGGAAAAATATTTACCTTTGGAGAAAGTAGACTGGCTACTGATAACCAATTTACAGAGTTTTCACTGTACTAGTATGTTGTGCGTGAATTTATGGTGTTAAGTTTAGTGTTAGTATTAATTTTTGCTGTACATAATTGAATTTGAGATGGTTTTTGTATTTACAGCTCTACAAGAGAGCAATTTAATTATCAAGTTAGTTTTGAGTTTACCATTTACCATTTAGCACAAAAACCAGTTAGGATTAATATTGCAACATTTGTAATAAACTTACCACCGAGGTAACAATCAAGGCCAGCACAATGATGATCACCAGCAGGGCGATAAGAATGCCGCGCCAGTTGCGCTGATTGGGATTGCTGGAAACCAACTGCGAGAAGGCAACAAAGAGAAATGTGTAACATTAGAATAATTATTTTAAAACGAGCAGCAACGCCATTAAAGCCACGTGCCTCACATTTGAGCCTCTCAAATTCAGCGGCCACAAATAATAAACAGACCGCAATAATTGACTGAAATGGCGAGGCTCCCAAAAAGGATGCAATTTAGGCAGCCATTAGAGTTTCAAGCGATGCGAAACTTATGATTCATTGAGCATTTGAAATATGTTCAGAGTGCCACAAAGAAAAAATGATTCAACACATTTTTTCTTCAAGAATTTACATTCTAGAATGATACATCTATGGAAATGCAAATGTTCTAATAGCTTGACCAACATAAATGTTTATTTCAAATAAGCTTCTAAGACTCCTGGCCAAAAAATTTCTCTATTTTATTTTTTTCCCCCGATATACTTCAGGCAGAGTTTGTTGAGTTAAATGCGAAGAAACAAGGCAAGAAAACTGTATTCAAGGATGTTATTCTTGCAATAAAATATTTTTAAGTCTTGTCGTTCTCTTCATATTTATTAGGGCTTCAACTTTCTGCAGACTGCTATTTTTCCCCTATATAATGTGGGAAAATTTGCACATGAAACTAAGCCGCTAGGCTCTTGAACCTGTCCGCAAAATGGATACTTGACTAATTTATATGGCCGCAAAATAAGTTAGACAGCAAAAATACATATACCTATGTATGTACAAATAGTCTACAAGCATAATATATATGTAAGCATACAAATTAACAGCCAGCCAGTTGCTTCCGAAGACCCTACGCCTAATGCATAGTTAATGTAGTCAATGGCAACAACAACATATTTGAACAGCATTTTTGTTCAACAATAAATGGGGCAACTTCAGCAACTTCCACTTAATTGCGGCAACTATTCAGACACGCAGGCTCGTGCGCGCTGACACTGATTTCCTCTCTTGTATACCCTGTAACCATTATAAATGCGTGAACCGTGCCGATAAATTACACATATTTATGTCTCTCATTTTACTTGCTCCTAACAAGTATATATTTATGGTATCTTCAGGTCGGGCAATCATTCATCTTAATGGTAATCAGGATCAGTCGGCCATTAAGCCAACTGGTTACTCAATGATGTCAACAAAACATCCATGCATTCCCATTACTGTATAATTAATTAATTAAGCTGAGCTCGAACATCCACCAATAGATAATGCATCAATTATAATTATATCTTAATTGTAGCTCAAGCAGAAGCTATTCAATGCACAAATCAGGTATTAAATTGGTTTTCAGCATGATTCACATCCCTGAGTATTTAGCACAGTTTACACACTACTCCACAAATGCTATCCGATGCATAAATATTTGCAACCAATGCAATTAGTCTAGTTGCAAGCATTGCGCCGTGGGTTATAGACTCATGTTTATTTATGCAGATACTGAAGCGTCGGGAATGGAACCGAAAACTAAAAAGCGAGAAGCGAAAAGCGAAGACAACATAAACTAAACTAAACTAAACGCATTTCAAATATGGATTGTGGTTAAAAGTTTGGCTGGTTCTTGTTATTGTTTGTGCATCATACATAGATCACAGAGTCAGAATAATAATCGCTCGGGGCCTTCATGCTTCGTTTAATTGAGCTTAAGCATGTACTCGAGGTCGAGCAGTGGAGAAGAAAGCACTCAGTTTGATTGCGATGGAAGTCGCAAGTAAATATGCAAATATTGCGAGCATAAATTTAATTTAAACACTCAACTTGATGAGTGGCCGTTAACGCTAAAAGAATTAAGAGTAATTTCCATCATCAATTTTGACAGGCCTCAGGCGCCAATTGGGCTCACTCAAAATAAGTAAGCGCCAGCCACAGGGCGTATGCGTGCTATTTGTTTCAATATATTTTTAATGGCTCACAATTAGGCATAGCCGCCCTGCAAAACTTCTGTCAAAGCAACTATGATGTCAATATTTTAGCTATTAAATCATTCCCACAAAATATGAACTCAACGCAATTGGCAGCAATTCGAAATGGGAAAAATTTCCATGGTTGGTATATGGAATGTATTTTAGAATTTCAAAAATGTTAATGTAGTATAAGATTCAGATTTAAATAACAAAGCTATTGATATTTTTTTAAAGTGAATTCGTTTTTGGTTTGTTTTTTTGTTCACAATTTTGTTTGTTTTGGCATGAGAGCCCCAAAAACTAAATAAAACAATAATAATATTATTAAATTGTATTTTATTTTCCTTTACTAGCAAAGAAGTTTCTCAATAATGATTTAAACTAATTCGTCTTTTGTTTTAAATATTCGAACAACAACTTTTTTGATACCTAGTGTTGAGTTTTACCTATCGAAAGATTGTTTTTTTTTTATTAAGATAAAATTTGTTTATGAAAGCATTTCAACAACACTCATCTGTTGCAAGTTTTATAATACTCTTATTAGCCTGATGCTAAAATCCTCTTGACTTAAATTAAATAGCTGAATCGTTGATGCCAAATAGCCGCTTGACTTGTATAAAGTGGCAACATTTTGCGAATGTTGAGTGGACAGCCAAACAATATACTTTTCATTCTGTAGGAATGTAAGAAATGTGGCTATAATCAGGAAGTAACATTTTGGCAATAAATTATATATATTTCACTTAAAAGGCAATACGGAAGTGAGCATGTGAACCACAGTCTGTAAAGGGTACTCAATTTTCGGAGTGGCTAAAAACGCTTTTTGCTCATGATTCATTGTCATTTTGCCCTTGGGAGAATACTTATCCGCCGTTGGCTTGTTGTTCTTGTTGATTGAATTCGCAGTTACCTGAGCTGCCAGCTAAGCTATAAGCCAAATTAAAAGCATTCATATGGCAGTGAGCTTAACTTAAAATGCCCGACGGCCAGTAACAGCTACATATACAGATGCACATACAGTTAATAATGCGAGTGCCAACCCGCAACTGACCGCCTCGTACTATCCACTCTAAACTAAGAGCATTAGCTGCTTTAGCAGCAGAGCTGAGAGCGTTGCCAACTTTTGTTTTTCTACCTTTCTTTTTTTTGCGTTGTTTTTCTTGTTGTTGTTGCCCTGAGTAGTGCGAGTGTGAAAGTTTAAAGTTGCCAGAAAGCCGCAAGTTATATGCATCAAGTTGTTATCAAGTTTGGAGAAAAAAATTTACCCTGCATACTTTTAAGCGCATTAAAAAAGACACCAATTTTAGAAAGGAAAAATATGGCAAAGGGTTTTCTTTTAGTCTGTGGAGATCCAACCAGTACTAACTCATTTGTTCGGCTCGCTTACTACTTAAGCTTTATTGTTTTTTTTTTTGTCTGATGCTAGGGTTAACTGCCACAAATCACGCATGCAGTGTTTACAGCAAAATTTTTGTCAACATCATGTTTTATTTGGCAATCCATTGAACTGTTGCAAATTCCTATTTTATTGATGAAAATATGAAACGTTTGTCCTTCAATTTTTGAGCTGTATGTGCATGTCTCACTGCAAAAAAGTTGCAAAGTAGTCAGCCAGCAACCCTGACAAACTGTGTAAGCTGCTGAGCAATATTGCACTATTGAAGACTCGGCTGACATTACAAGCCAATCTTTATGGCTTGCTGCCTTCCTGCCAAACATCAAATCCACAAACAGCCCCTCTGGGTGCCATTGCCAAAGGATACGCATAGTATTGCCGTTGCCATTGCCATTGCTAGGCGGCATTAGGAAACTCTGTCACAGTCCTCGTTTATGTTCTCGCTGTCTTTGTTGCTGCTGTTGTTGTTGCTGTTGCTGTTTGTGTCTGGCTTTCCGGATTGTCTGTGCCTGGTCTCTGATCTGCTGCCCTACCTGCAACGGTTGCCGTTGTCAACAACAGTTTAGCTCAAGGCCATAATGGCACAGCGTTCGCTATAACTGCCACGCGCATCCTTATGTGTGTATCCTTGTGTGTAGCCATGTGTGTGTGTGTGTGTGTATGCATGTGTGTTTGGGTGTGTGAGTGTGTCGTGCCTAGCATTCCATGTCTATGTCAACACACACTCGAGCTTCCATTACACGACCATGATTGCTTTTCTTCTCGTTCTATCTCTTTTTATATATTATACATGTGTATATATATATCTCTTTCTTGCAGCAGGTGTCGCGACTATATATGTATATAAATATATATATAAAATACATAATTCTAGTTGAATTTGAAAGAGTCACGTGATGGAAATAATTATAATGATTGTATAATATGTTTAAAAGTGTGCATTGAAATAATAATAAATGAAAGCTGTTCGTTGCATGAGCTGCATGTCAAACAAGTAAGAATGTTCAAGTCGAGAGAGCTCGACTTGGAGATGCCCTGAAACTAGTTATTATATATGTATATATATTATTCTTTTATCAGTTTATCGCTTTGCATTATGGAAAATCAATCTGGAAAAACGTTTTGTTGTGTTAAAAAATGTTTACAATTACAATTGATCAGTATTTTATCAGTGTAAATTATGTACCAATTGGATAGCTATACCTTTGAAACAAATGTTTTTATCAAAAATCGATGTTTGTTAATCGGAAAGAGTTATCGATTTAATCAAATAAAGTTGGCCTGCGCGGGGTAAATAGGAATTTCCATTACAAAATTGAGATTTCTATAGATCTGATAGTCTTTCGTTTGTTTATTCGGACACCCGGAAATGGCTATATCGACTCAGCATTTCATCCATCGTAAGAACATACACACTTTCTGGGGTTGCAGATGCTAACTTCAGTTTGTTACATATTTTTAATTTTGGTATATAATCAAACCTTTAAGGACTTTTAATGGGCTCAGTGTATACAAATACAAGTATATATTCAAAACTGATAGCACTTTGATGATAAATTAAATGCAGAGCTGCACAACTGTACAACAGTCGCGTATAGGAATAGTAAATAAAGGTCGTTAATTTGCATGAATTGCGTGTCAAAAGGAACAATGTGTGCATATTTAACACTGATAGTTGTAATTAAATGTGTCACGTGAGGCGAAAATAAATGTGTTCAAATAAATATATAATGCGCATTTATAATCATAAAGCAATTACCTGCAGACAGACAGACAGATTAACAGCCGTTAGGTTGAAATAATTAGCAAACACAATCGATTATGGCAACACTGTCAGAATTCAATATTGCGCCCCTGGATTATGCAACACTTTGCGACAGAAAGTGTGCGAGGTGGAGACGGACAAAAGCTAATTGATTTCCGCTTGAATGCCTAAACGCCATTGTGAATGGCTGCTTGCTTATCTATGCGACTTTATTCCACAATCCGCGCCCCTTCCCCTCCTGCTACGCTCACACTTTGTTTTTGTATGCAAATCGCAGAGACGCAACGCAATGCTTTGATAATTCAATTTGCAATTTGCAATTGGTGTCAACGCTGTCAGCGCTTTGCATTTGAATTACATGCAGAATTTATTTTAATTATCATCGCTTCCAGCTGCCATCTGCCAGCAGTGAGCAGTAAGCTGTGTTAACTTGCGGCCATCATCCCTCGCTGGCCAACTGGGTGCAGCGAAGCGTGAGAGCGCCAGCTGAAGTTGACCCAGCCTCCAACAGCATTAGAGATGATGCCGAGGGCTCTACTTGCTGTAGATGCCACTGGTTGACGACCACTCAATGCCAGAGTGTTGCACTTGTCCAAGTCGCAATTAGAATGCTAAAGTGCTCTTCTTCCAAGAGATCGCAGAGTTTTCCTACAAGTTGCACCCACTTGTTATGTGTGCCACAAACTTGAATTTATCTTAATTGGCTTCCATCTGTGTCACAGCCACTACTTCTTTTTGGTTTAAATTTGTCTTAAGCGAGTTAGACTCTTTCCTTTTTTATTTTTTAACATGATAATACAATTTAGTTGTGAGTAGTTAGACTTCGTTTCGCAAGAAAGTTTGTTAGATAAGGACACTTTTTTTTCATATTCGATTCGGTATATCAAAATTTGTAAGTATCTGAAAAAAATATCTAAGTTTTCTTAAAGTTTTCATAAGCATTTGGCTTAAAGAGAAACATTCTTTACCTAAGTTCATAAAAAATGATTTTTTGGAATCATTGTCGAAAGCATTTATCATTGTGTATAGCATTTCCAGGCATCACATATTTTTTGTGAAACAACCCATAAAGTGGAATACTATTCAGGAAATATATTGCCTACTTATTTGCTTATTAATTTAGTTAATTTTCTGCATTTAATTAGTTTTCTCCAAATATTTACGAAACAAATTAGGTAAAAAATGAAGACATCAGTTGGGCTCAATGCTAGGACAAATATTTAAAACTGTTCCTATGTAATTAGCTTTTCATAAAGATGTTTGAGTGTAAAATCGAATCAATGCACATTTACTGATAGATTTAAAAGTGCGCCAGTAATTATTTTGACATTTATTTATTCGTGAAAAGAATGTATGATTTTGTCATGAATTCCTTCCTAACTTCACCAGTCAGCGCTAATTTCAGGCTTATGCGAAAAAAGAAAGTTTGCGAGGCATAATGTTTCCGGCTGAAAGTCCTTCAATACATAATAAATGTTAAGCCTAAAGCAGTTCGTTAGGCTAAAATATTGTCAGAGCCGGGCAGATCTGGGCTGATACTCACACACGTGTTTAAATATTTGCTTTAAAATTAATTATGCCTAATGATATTAATGCATAAAGCATATTTATTTGTCTGCGTGTGTGGGTGTGTGGGTGCTTGGGTGTGTTGGTGTGTATGTGTGTGTTTGATGGTGCTGCTGGCAGCATTACAATCAAAATTACCTCATCATCGTAATTATCCTGCTCAGGCATGACTCGGCGTTTGCTCGACTTAAAGCTGTGCTAATGCGATGCGAACAGGATGTAAATTTTCTTCTACTTGTTTTCACACAACACGCGGGCGTGAGCGTTACAGTGGGCGTGTCCTGCTGAATTGAAGATGCCACCAGTTATCCTTGTCGCCTGCTCAACTTTCTGGATTGCTAATCGAATATATCAATTTCCCGACGACAACAACAATTTGCAAGTGCTCTTAATTTGTCGCCTCTCTCCCTCTCCCTCACTCTCTCTTTCTCTCTCTCTCTCTCTCTGGCCCTCTATCTGTCTTTGTCGCCTTTTGTCCTTTTATTTATGTAGGTTGATCTTGTTGTTGTTGTTTTTTTGGGGAACGCATCAGCTCGCCGGCATCTTGCAGAGCTTTGGGGGGCACAAGTAACTTTGGCTCATTCGTGTTTCAATTGATGTTGTTGTTGTTGCTGCTGGGGTTGGGTTCACTTTTTTGTGCCCTTGACTGAGCTGTTGCTGGCTTGATGGTAATTAAGAATGCTTTGTCTTAGGAACTTGTCGTTTGGCCCTCGTAATGCGCTTTTGCTGTCGCTGTGCGTTCGTCCTAATGAGCGTCAGTCAAAGAGCTTGACACTAATGATGCAGCATACTTTTAGGCCGAGCGCTAAATTGAAAGAGAATGGAAAACACATTTAAAACAAAACACACAGAGCACAGTTGTCTATTGCTCGCTGTTGCAATTTTCATGTGTGTGCATGTGTGTGTGTGTGCGTTGTGTGTGCGTGTGTGCGTATTTCAGTGAGCTTCTTGGCGCATCATGCGTGTGTGCTGTTTTTTCTTGTTTGTTGCTGTTGTTGTTGCTGCAGCGCTTATATAACATGCCTCATGTGCGCAAAGATGTGTTTGTGTTTTTGTGTGCGTTTTTGTAACCTTTTCTTGGTGTTGGATGTAGGTTAAGTTGTTTAGTGCCGAATGTTAGCATAAACAAAGGACAGCGCCAAAAAATGTTGGCAATGCTCCTTGGCTTTAATTACGTGTTCGTTGCGAAGTGCTTTTGCCCCATTGTGGCTAGCATGCTGTGTTAGCCTTAAAAACTAAACTAAACTATTTAGTATGCAAAATGCTGCATGCAATTCGTAGACAGGAGATGCGTGTGGAATATTACAGTTGGTGTTCTTATTATGTGCAAATTTCTTGAGCAGGTTTCTGTGCGTGTGCGAACAATGATTTCATGTTTTAAGAGTGTTAATGGTATTGTATTTTCAATTTAAGTTATGAAAAGTCAATGAAGTGCAATGAATGCAGCTGATAGGTTATTATTATAAATGGGATATCAAAAGAGAGGAGCGATAGAGATAAGAACTAGAATTAGTAAAGTTCGAAAGTGCTTTAAAAACTTTTTGAATTATTACAATAGAATGAGATTAAAAAGGAACAATTTTTGATTTGGGATAAGTTTAACCTATAAAAAACTGTTCAACTAATAAAAGCCTTATAATTTAGCCATAGTTGCATTATTAATGTTAATATCGGTGTCCACAGAGGAGGGATTTTGTTACTCATTTAAAATAGTTAACACAAAAGTTATAACGGACTCCAAATAAAGTTGGGGAATTGTTTAAAGTGAATGCATATACAATTTTGCATAAACTATTTAATAGTTTTTCAAGAGAGGAATATTTATACATAAGCAACTATTTGATGAAACATTATTATACATTAGCAATTTAGCTTAAAATTTAAAAATCTTTTCTTAATGTTTTAATTGAAATTCATTAAATTAATTTACATTTAATTTCATGTAAACATCATGTCATCCAAACAAATAAATAAAGTTACTTGGACTTTGAACGCTTTTTTATTTTTGTATTCATTTTTCATTTTTGTAGTTCATCTACAAACTTGTATCCCTTTTCCAACAATACTTATTCAGTTGCCCAGATGACAGTTCTCAGCCTTTTTGAGAGCATATCGAATACAATTAATTACATGAGTGTTTAGCCTTCTGTTTACACTTGAGGCCTAAGTGCAATGACTACAGTAGATTGCTCGGCTGACATAGCTGATGACATCGCAAAGCATTTTGTGGTCGACCTACAACTATGTCATCCAATAATCTGTATACAAAGGATGCTTAAGAGCCTGGCATTTTCCCCGTCATCTCCAGAGCACTTAGATATATGTATATACAGATTTTGCAGTTTCTCTAGTCATGTTATCCAGTATTTACTGACAATGGAAAACTTTCGCTTTTATTCCTTTACTTTCTAGCATTCACAGCATTAACTTTAAAGTGCAGCCATAAATTAAACGAATATATAGACCAACTTTTCATTCAATAGACCATCCGCCCCTTCGCAAAGCGGAAAACAATGGAAATGTTGGATATACATAACAACGGCAACAAGAAAATAAATTTCATTAATTTTAACTCAGGCAAATTGTTAGCACAAGTTTTTTGCGTGGTCAGCCAAGCGGCGCGCAACGTTATTGTGTTCAAAAAAAAAACATGACTATCATTATTTTTAAGCCAAGCCGGCACTAAAAAACTTCCTGCACTTACAATGAAAACAATAAACCAAAAACAGGAGAAAAAAACAACTGCATTCCATATTGGTTGCCGCAAGGACTCGCTGGCTAACTGGCTTGTGACCATATGAAACAAAAGGCCAAAGTTTTGGCTCACACACATACCCACGTGTGTGTGAGCCTGAAAGCAGTGAAAAATGCCACAACGAAAAATGCCATCAAAAAGAAAAATTGCTCAGATGTCAAAAATAATTTAATTACAAAAGTATACGAAAAAAAAACTATTTCAGTGTCTCTGAAATTTGACTGGCTCTTCTTTTGTCTGTCTCTCTCTAAACTACTTTTGGGCTTACACAAACCTTGCAATAAAAGTTTTTATTTGAAATCTTAATATTTTATAAATTGTACATTATAATTTAATTATTTGATCATTCGATTTGTAACTTGTAACTTGTAAATTGGTATTTTTTGAAACCTTTAAAAGGTTTTGTGGACTGTTCTTAGTCTTCCTTACATGAATTAAAGTAAAACCATTATTAGAGAATTAGCCAAAAGTTCCATTAATTAATAAATAATTTTGCGCATTTAAATGATATAATCAAATACTACGAATATCTTTTTTTTAACAATATACATCAATAAACAAAGTTATCAAACAATTCAAAAGTTTTCTGTTGAAAAACTGACTATTAATTTAGTCTGGTCACAGTTAAAATCATCATTGAGTTATAATACGCTTGGGAAGAGCATTAAATTTTCCAACACTCGAAAGTAAAACTTTTTGCACTTGTTTTCCTAAAATATGAGATACATGTATATATATCTACAGATTGGTGGTATGGGTTGAAAAACAAGAACTTTTCATTGCAGCATTGTGTATCCAAAACAAAACATTTTTGTGCAAAGTGTGCGCTTGTATTTTGTTATCAACATGTTGACATTCGTTCGAGGACTCTGCCTGGGAGCGCCTGCCCCTCCCTCTGGCTCGACTTCCGGTCGTAATGCAACCGTGCGTAAGCTGCTTCCGTTTGGGCGACGAAGGCTCTCGAGCGCTTCGCATACATATATCATTGTCAAATGTTTTCATATCGTTCCATGGCATTTTATAGAAATTTAAATTTATTGCTTCAATGAAGCGGCAATGCATTTGAATTGTAAACTGTTTATTACATAAGAAACTTTTATAAAAATTTAAAAAAAAATGAAGAAAAATTGCGATCTGCTTAACGTTCCCATATCTGTCCCAGGCAGACACAGTAAACACACATCAAGTGCAAAAATCAATTGCAGCCGCTGCCCACAAAACGTGTTTCAGGCAGCAATTTACCAGGACACTTTTGATGCCACTGCCGTTGCCACAGTTGGTGTTCGTACGTGCCACTTATGTTGCCGTGCTTGCCAGTGCCAGTCAGCCATGTTGCACGTAAGCCGTAAACGTTTTTAGTGGATTTGTGCGGCGTGGCTGGGCTACGACAGCCATAATGTTTCATTAGTGGCCGGTTCGCCGGTTCTAAGTAACCTCAAGAATCTGCCAGGGCAAGGGGGTTGATTGCAACAGCCCCAAACCCCAACCCCCACTCGGGCTTGGTACGTATAAGCCACGTTCCTGCACCTGCTTTTGGCCAATGTGTATGTGTGGCCAAGCGAGTGGGAATCTTCTACGGATTCAGGCGAATGGAGTCCACCGATTGATTGCTATTGTTTTCATACTAGCTTAATATAAATTGACTTCAGACATCCACAAGCTAGAGCAGAGATTTTATTATTTGTCATTATACAAGTAATGGTAATCTGTACATATAATGTACGTATAATTCGTGACAGTGAAATCGTAATTAAAATTTAAAAAGCATATATGCAAAATTGCATTTTTAAATTGATTTAATTTCATTTATTTTTAATT
Source organism: Drosophila nr. medialis 2 BK-2023a (assembly GCA_035044325.1). Lineage (NCBI taxonomy): Eukaryota > Metazoa > Arthropoda > Insecta > Diptera > Drosophilidae > Drosophila > Drosophila nr. medialis 2 BK-2023a. The sequence continues at coordinate 379,178 of JAWNMH010000410.1, read as the reverse complement.
TAATTCTTACGTTAAACAAAACAAATAAAACAATCAACTTCAAACCCCTCCAAAAACTGCATGACAACTCAAATGCACTCGTTTTAAACATTGCATTAATCAAATTAGCTAGCAGATAGTTAGGACATAACTATTCGCAATCTATTATCTCTAGACGACTATGTACTACCTCAACACAGCCCCTTAAATAATATTCAAACCACATTTGAAAAGCTTACAACTTTTTCGTATCAACTACCCAGCATTGACTTCCCCCACGAGAGAAAAAGCAAATGATTATTAATATTAACAATAATAATGAACATAATCATAATATTATGGATGATACTAATGATTTCAAAACGATATAGTTCATTTATTTATAAATTTAATATTGCGAAAAACACTAAAAAAAAGTAAAAAATAAATAAAATAAATATTTGTTTTTGCATAAAATACAATTAAAGTCGATTGGCGTGGGGCGTGGGGCATAGAAAAATACCAGAAAACTTAAATATAAATATAAAATATAATTTAAATTTGGTTTTAGGTTAAATTATATTATTTTAATTGAGCTAACTTATGAAACACAGCTTCATCCCTGCTTCAGCTAAAATTGAAGCTTGCTTGCATATATTAATTTATTAAACATTAATTTATTCAATAATTCGGAACAGTTTGGCTTCAATTTATAAACCAGCAGCTGACCTTCGATATTAACTATAGCAAACTGGCAAATTAATGTTGAACATGACTACATCTAATTTAGTTTGACTAACACATTGCCAGATAGAAATCTGTGCACATATACCTACACATATAAATTAATAGTATCATCATGAGGCAGGACGCAATAAAAGCCAAATGCTGTCGTTGTGTTGCCTCTGCGGACCGGCAGCACCGGAACACCAACAAAAATAACAACTTTCAAAATATGTATTGTGTTGGCATAAAATTAGGCAGAGCACATTAAAAGCAGCAGAGTAGGTCTCTGTCTCTCTCAGTCCCAGTGCGACGCAGCGGCTCGTTTGTTGGCCAGGAGAGGATCCGCGGGGATTGCAAGGATTGCACATTAGTTTTAATGTATGTTTCATGCGCCATTAGGCTTAATTAGTCACATTCTCGCTGATGCTGCCCCGGCTATGCTCAACTTAAATGAGTTTCAATGTTACGAACACTGCTGGGTGGGGGGAGGGCGAGGTGGAGAGGTGTTGAGGGGTGGAGGTAGATGGGTTGCATGTCGCTTGGCAGCATATTTATATTATTGCATTGCGTTGCATGCATCCGGTGGCTGCCGCAGCACGTCAACCCAGCCAGCAACCCGAGGCGGTTCAGTTTGCATTGTAAGTGGCCTTGGAGGCCACCACAAATGCACATATATATATATATATATATATATGTATATGTATATACATATATATGTCAAATAAATCCCCTTATGCATGTATGGGGAATGATAGCAACAGCGGAATGAAGATTTAATTAAGAAAAATAATAAATGCGTACCTCACAACGGCCAGCTTCAGGCTACATCCAACTGGCAAAATAAACACCAAACAAAACACCAAAGCAACAACAACAGCCGCGACAACAACAACAGACACATAAATTGCTGTTGCTATATGGCAGAGAGTCCTGTGGCCCCAACTAACCAAGTTCACTGAGCTTTTGAGGTTTCCATTTACATTGCTGGTCGCATTCGCTGCTCTTGTATCGTAAGTTAGGCAGCAAATACCAAAAATATATATTGCTGCTCATTGCTACCGGCAGTTGATTTCCCGAAACTGCCACCTCCCCCCCCACCACCCGTCCCCTTATAAGACACACCCACGCAAACAGCGCAGACAGCTGCTAAATTTAGCTTTATTCCAGCTAAATTCAATTTGGTATTTTTCAGAATTGGTGAAGCATTTACAATGCAAAACAATTTTCATTTATTTATTTTTTACATTTTTTAATATATTTAAAGCTTATTTTTAGAAAATATTTAAATTTAACGAAAAAAATTCCGAGTATTTTATTAAATAAAATATTCGACATATTTTTATTGCCATTAAAATCGATAATTTCTGAGCAGAGTTAGATAAGTTGCCACTATTTATGTATAAATATATTTTTGCTTGTTTATTAAGTAAATTTTAATTATCCAAATTGATATTTTTATTTATCGGGTATTCCATTAGGAACAACGTTGAATTATTCAGAGGTTGAAACATTCGTTTAGCTATTTATTGAGTGGCTTTTCTGTTACTTGGCATCCCTGTGGACGGCTTTCTGCTGATTGTCGGCACAGTTCTACGCCATCAGCTTCTTCAACATTTCTGACGCCGTTTTTATGGCCAAAGACGTTGAGTTGACTGAGCAGGACCATAAACAGCGGCGCCCAGTGCCACTGAAGCAAACAAAACGCTTGACATGTTTGCCCAGACGACGCGTCGTGGCAGTCAAAGGCGGTAAAAGCATTAAAAGGCGGGTCTAGCTGTAGCTTAGTTAACTGGGCCAAAAAAGCTGAGCCATGTTGCCACATTGAAAAGCAGCACATAAAATGCGAAATTATAGTCAAAGTCAGCTAAGTAAATGAACCAATAAACAGGCAAGACAAGTTCATGTTACTTTGACGCCGGCCGTTTGCTTATTATATTCCAAAATTATACCTAAATTACACATACACAAAGAATCATATCTTTCGCCTTGTAAAAGTCAAGTCCAACACAACCAGAAGAACAATGAAAAAAACCAAAAAAAAAAAAAAAGAAAAAGGAAAAAGAAAAACATGGAAATTTGCAGGCAAATCAAAATAAACAGCAAATGTAAAAATCGACATGAAATTGTACAAATATCTTACAACAATAAACAGGCTATGTTTAAATAGACAAATGGAAATGGGAGCGAATCAAATGCTGCTTCTGCTTGGCAAAGTTCAAGACGATCAATAAACAAAAGAGCAGGGCCTCCATTGAAAGATTGAAAACCAAAGCGAATCCGCTTCTTGTGCAATGTGTCGATGACGATTACAATCCCCATTGAGGTCGTCGTTAAGTACCAATGACCTGCGAGCCATGACTAAGGTCGATGGAAGATGCCCTAATGGCGTAAACATTAAGTTGTCCGCATATATATATACATATATATAAATAAAAGAAATATAGGTTTACATTCATTATTTTAACCCATTTGTATGTGTGCAATAATATTTTCTTTAATGGCTGTCTCTGCTCGTGTAAGTGTATTATTTCCATAAATACTGCAAACTGTCTGCTTATCAGGCAATATTTATGTAGTAGCTACCATTTAACAGCACACAAAAAAAGACTAAGTAAAATAAAGACAACACAAAAATATTATCCATTCAACACAGCGAACTATAAATAAAAACAAATTTTGGCTGGCTGACATAAAGCTTTTAATGTAGAACTCTGCGTATGCGCCATATTTTACATTAAGCCAACAAACAACCCGAGAGACAAATGAGGGTTGTGCGAGGGGGCTGGGCGGGGTCTGGGTTATTGTGGGGGCTGAGTAATCATGCCGCTTTCTAGGTAAAATTATTACTGAAATGATTTTTGCGTTTTCCCATTATTTGTGCAGTCCATGTTCGATGTGCCTGATTGACAGATGTGAGTGCATTTCCAATGCCAAATGCTTTGAAGAGCCGCTTTCAATGGATATGGGTTGGATTGTGTGGTGGGTCAGCGGTTGGTGGTTGACGTTTATTTCCGGGCACCATTTAATGGGAAATGTATGCCGATTGCTTCAACTAAAATTCATTATTTATTTAACCAAAGCAGCGTGCGGCTCATTAATTAAAATACATGCGAAAATTATTTATAGCATAATTGAAAAAATACGCAAACAAACAAGAACAAAAGAAAAAAAGTAATTTAAAAAAATCGCTTCTTAAGCACAAAAAATAAACGGCCTCTAAATATTCGAATATTAGACGCGAGATTGAGATATAGAATTTTCTTGAAATGTGGGCAACGTGAATAAACTAAATGAATACTCAGGTAAATTGCACTCAACTATTGAGTATAAATTGTATTTATAGAACGCTCTGCGAAGAAACTACAATAAGCAGACTCATTTTATTATTCTAATCAGATAGCCACGATTACTGCAAAATAACAATTGAAAGTAAACTCTCTGGTATAATCTGAATGACAGAAAATATACTCGGAGTTTGTGAATCAGACATTTTTGGGCGCTCAAGTGCTCAAGCAGTTGTCCAGGCGTGCTTTCATGACATTTTCAACAGAGCTTTAAATTAAATAACCCCAAATGACCATTTGAATAAACTACAAAGTGGACTTGAAGGGCTTCCCACTGAAACTCATTACGTTTGACAATTCAATTGCATTTGCCAGCAAGCAGCCACAACATCGAATCATGTCAGGAGCAACAGCAAGAGTGGACTGACTTGAACATATCCTATTTGAAAATGCGTAATACCGAAGGCAGGCTGAAGGAATCCGACTGGCTACCATCAGCCATCCTGATCAACATCAACTGATGTCAGTCTGTGTAAACCTATCTTTCTCAGTTTGCAGTCACAGACAACAGACGAAATTTATGTCATGCCTGAGATAGATCAATAGTTTCCATTACATTTTACAGTTTGATTTGATCAAGTATACAAAATACGTGCTATAAATATTATATAATATATATAAAAAAAAATATAAATATTATATTATATATACATTTTTAAACTCAACTTAAATATTGTGTTGATATTAAATAAAATCTCTATTATTTGGTGACCTTTTTTTATAATATAAAACATATTTAAACATTTATTAAATAATAATAGATCGATTAAAATCGATAACCGATAACAGTACATAGTCGGTTTTATATGTATAGCCTTAGTATTACTCGTACGAGAAAAAATGAATAATGCGAGTGTAATTTTCAACTTGCCTACTGGATAACTACTACTTACACTCTTTAAGCTCTTAGTTGAGTTGGCTTAAAGAAAAACGAAAACAACTCTACTATTGATGAATAGATAAAGAATAGACTATACCAAATAATATTCTCCTTTCTAGCACACTCAATATACACCTTCAGCTAATTGTAATGAGTGTGCGTATTTATGTACATATATAACAAAATAATGGAACCACATGCAATGCGACAGTTCTTTAAAAAATGATCCAACTGGCAGTCCACGAGGCAGATGTTACAAATGGCAGCCAATCGAGCGAATTATTGGGGCAATCAAAGTCGAATGGAGCGCTCGAACTTGAACCGCGGGAATCTACTGAATAATGCAACATCGATTAAATTTCACGTGCAGTGACAGTTAAATTGAGGCAGGCAAACAATTGCACCCATATTATTTATATTTATATGTACCTTAATGCCACACACACTGCATTGTTACCCTTTCTGGGGCGCCAGGGACAGGGACAGGCTTAGGCATTTTTGATGTCATGTTGCCAGCGGCAGCGACTGCAACTAAAAGTGTCACGAAAACTTTTAAAAAGCGCTTCAGTAACTTTTACAATCAACAAACATGACAAAAACTGGACGCCCGAAACAAAGGCAAGCGTCAAGCACAAGTACAACTAAAACAAGGAAAAAAAAAGCAAAAAACGAAAACAAACAAAAAATACACGAAAAAAGAATTTGAAGCATAAGTTTCGGCGCTGAGCCGCTGAGCCGGACAGCGGCGGACATTGGTATCATGTGGGGATGGCTGCTGGCAACGCCAGTTGGCAAACACAGAATGTTCTGGGGCTTTTTAGCCCTAGCTTACAGTGGCTTCAAATAATTTGTTAGACATGGCATGTTGAGCTCCAACGAATATGTAAAAAGTTTGTGTAAAAATTAAAATGGAAATGAACATAATAAGTTAAATTCGCCAATTCTTTTTTAAAGTAAAATAGATTCAGTTAGAAAAAAATGTAAATACAAATAAATTCCAAATATAGAATAATGGGCGACTTGCTTGAAATAAATATGCTCATCAATCTCTAATTTATTATTTATTGCTTTGAAACCTTAAGAAAAAAAGAGATTGATGAACATCTTTAGATTTGCAAAGAATTCACTTCAATATGGGTCTAATTATTAACAATTTTCACTCTACGAAATTTATTACTACTCTGAAACATCAGAGGAAACTTTCTCCAAGTAAGAGTAAACAAATTCCTGCGGTGAAAACAAGTATATGGATTTCACCGTCGACAGAAGCCTGACTTGGAGGCCCCACATTGCTGCAAGTCGCGAGCAGTTAAATGCCAAATATGCTTTGGTAGTTTGGAAGGAAAGCTTAGCTTTAATTATATATGAAAATATCACTTAAAAATATTATATATATAAAAATATTATAAATATAAATATTAAACTAATTTTGTTAATGCAAATAATTATGAAATAATTTATAATTCGTTTAATTGGCATTGAATTTGTTTTGTTAACATGTCGATAATATTCACTTGGCTTCCTAACAACTAGCTGTCATTATGATCTGTTGAGTATCCTTACGAATTTCTAATTCTAACTAGCCATATAATTTATCCGTCGGAATGTCAGTTGTCACAATATTTATCTTGTATTTTATACGATTCATCTTCTTAGCCCGCTTTTACAGTTTGTTTTGGCTGGTACTAAAAGCTTGCGCTGCTGAAATTTTTGTCATTTTAAAAGTGATGCAAACCTCGGTCATCTCGTACGTTGGATTCTTGGGGTGGAGTGGAGAGACAAGGCTATTGTCACAGCAGCATCAGCTGTCGACTGGATGACAGCAATGTCATTATACCCTCCACAAAGAGTATAACAAGTCGAAATTGCTGTTGTAATGGAATTTCTAGTGCATGGACATGAGTCAGCGACAAAACGACCAAACGACAAAAAAGCATACGTTCTCACCCAGGACCAATTGACAATGAATGCTGCACCCCACTCCCACCTCCCGCTCAGCTGCTGCTATTGTGTGTGTGCGAATGTGTGTGTGTGTGTGTGTGTAATGTGAGACTTGCTGAACGCAAATAGCGCAAAGTGGAACGAGGCGAAAATTGGGGAGCTGCAGTCAAAAAGCGAGCGCCAAACGAAAGTGCAAAGTGCACTCCAACGGAAAAATGTCTGCAAGTGTGTGCGTGTTAGTGTGTGTATTAGTTTGTCTGTGTGTGTGTGCATTGTTAAAGTGCCGCCAGTGCACTACTCGTGCTGCATACTTTGAGGCGCGAGCATGCTTAAGATAAATAGCTGCATGCGCCCAACAAAATGCTGCCAATCCCCTTTCCCCTCCCTTCGCTTCCCTTGCCCCAACCCCTTCCCTAGACGAGTGCAATTTGCGCGAAGTTTGCAGCCAGACTAAAAAAAACTTTACAGGCCAAAATGGTATGCCAAAGTTTTGCGGTGCTTTTACTGTCAAAAACAATTCAAAGCGTTTTCATTTCTTATACACTGTAGACAGAAATATTAATTCCAGGCAGTCTACGATTTCAATAAAAATATTTGTATATAAAAAATGCAGTGCTTAATATAAACAACAATACATGATATATTAATATGATACTATTGACTTCGCATTTGGTTTAATCTACCATAAAATCAAATTGGGAACCAAAACCAAAAACATATTAATGCATGTTTAAACTAAACTAGATTTTTGGGGTACAGAGTACCTGCTAGTCGTGATGCGACGCTTAATGCAAATTTCTTACTTCTGTTGGTGATCATTATTATGTTAATTAAGCCAAAAGTTCTCAACTGGCCCTGCACACATATGCCAAGGCAAGCGATTTACGTCGCTTAAATGAAGCAAACAATTTAAATTTGAATTTAAAAGGCCCACAGTTGTACACCCACACACACACAGGCACACACGTACACACACACACATTCACGCTCAGGGTTCTCAAGTATTTTTAGGGGCAGCCTCGGTTTTATTTGCATATCATTTAGCGTCCGTAAGCTAAAGAATGTGTTGCATAAAAAAATGGCCTCAGATAAACTACCTAACTGCACAGCAACACACACACACACACACTCCACACACCTCATATACTCACACATACGTATACATTTCACACGTACACACTCAGTGGTAATTTTCTTTAATATTAAATGTGTAACGAACTGTAAGAAATATGAACGCGTTGTATAGTTTGATGTGAACGCATTTAGAAAAAAAACGGAGGTGTGTCAACGGCTGGGTTGAGGGGGGCGTGGAGGAGTCCCTTGAGTAGGGGGTGTTGCAGGGTGTCATGGACACGGACATGGCATTGAGCGTGTTAACACAGACAGTTTGCAGTGTGTTGATTCAGAGTACAGAGAGAGAAACACAGAGAGATACATTAAAGCCAAAATTCACATTTTATTCTTTTCTAAAAATTAAATTTTGACATTTTTTAACATTATTGTGTTATCAACAAAAATTAAAAGCAGCAACTCATTATTTCAATTCAAAATACTAGCTTTGCATAATACCGTTAATTTATTTGTTTTTTTTTTTTAAATACATTTTTTTAACCAGAACACATGTTTCAGCATCTCTATCAATAACTCATCGCTTTCAAGACGTCTAAACTCTTACAGTTTCAATGCAGAATTAGTTTAGATGAAAACGCTACTTAAATTTGTATATAACAGAGATCGAATCATAATATATAGGATTTTATGGGAAAATATATAAAAAAAAAGTTAAATCAAGTTATATTTAATGTATATTAATTCGCAGAATCATTTTTGGCGTGAATTTTAAGTTTAGAAAAATTGAACATTTAATCAATCAATATGGATAAAAAATAGCCTGCTTCACTCAGTTTGAAATTGATTCAAAAAAATGAATAATTCTACGCTAGCATTCATTTATAAAAAGTCTTAGAATAAGTTGTGGCCGAATCACAATATTTTTTGCAGCACATGTCAGGTGTGTGTGAGCTGCACATATGGTAAATTTGTAAGGACACACTAACATTATTGTTGCTGAGCTGATGAGCTCTGTGCCACTGTAGGTGTGAATTTCTCTGCCTCTGCCTCTGCCTCTGCCTCTGCCTCTGCCTCTGTCTGCCTCTCTCTCTCTCTCCATCTGTCTCGTTCTATTGCTACGTGTCGGGCAAAATTTAAATACAAATGTGGCACGTGGCCCCATAGGTAATTCTATATAGATGTTCTGGGCTCTTGCGTGTTTGTGTATGTGTGTCTGTGTGTTAGAGTCTGTGCATGTGTGTGCTTGTCTGTGTGTATCTGTGTATCTGTATAAGTGTGCTCATTCATGTGATTTAGCCAGCTATGGTTTAATAAAGCAGCCTCAAGATTTTGTCGACACTCTCGAAAAAAAAAAACAAAAACGATGAGAAAACCAAAAAATGAAGTGAGAAAATTAAATGGCAGCCATTTGAGAGATGTAAGTTGGGAAAAGTTACGCTGCTTGCTTAAGGAGCTGGCTGCTTCAGTTGAATAATAAAGCAACTTACTGGCTTAATTGGCAGCGTCATAAAAACCAGGCCAAGAAGTTTGGCATTAGCAAAAAACCCACACAATTTTGATATTAAAATTTAATCAAGTGTGTTGGGCAAATGCACAAAAATGTTTAAAATACTAGAGGAAAAAGTAAATGTGTGTGTGTGTTTGCATGTTTGTGTGTGTGTGTGTGTGTGTGTGTGCACGTGCTGTATGTGTTTAGCTTAATTAAAATGCCCAATGCAAATACAACATGTGCGGTTGAGTAGCGAACAAAAATAAAATACATATTTGTATACCCTATACCAACTACAATTGGGTGTCATAAAGTGGTGATAATGAATGTAACAGGTAGAAGAATGCATCTGCGGACATATGCATTATAATGAGCCATTCAATTGTAGATTCGAATTTTTGATAGGCGAATAAGTTTATCGATAATCGTACACATTAAATCAAGGATATTCAATTTGTTGGTTACCATCCCCAAGCAAAAATCACATTTGATCTACATAAGTTATATGACGAATATGTTTGCATATATTTTCCATATATTTTCCATATATTTCCCACTGACTGGCTAATTACAGGATATGTGCTTACGACTGATGCAGAATAACTTGCTTTGTCCCATATTTTGCTGTTGCTGTTTTTCGCGGCAACTGACGTTGGTCACCTGCTGCTAACCACAGGTCCGTTTTATCCTTAGCAAAAAAGCAATTTGGTCTGGCAACAGAACTGCGCTTTGCCTCTTCCCATTTGTTGCCCTTCTCTGCTGCTTTAAAGTCGCAGTGCTGTTGTCTGTTGTCGCCAAACAAGGCGTTGCATGTTCGTGGCCACTGCTGTTATTCAACGACGTTGAATAACATCACGCTGGCTGTGCCACTTCAATTTTATAACGACAGTGGCAAAGCAACCAACAACAAAGAGCAACAAAAACCGCGAATACTTGCCACCTATCTGTGGTCGCTGTCTGCTGTGAACACAATATTCAACACTCAGCATTGATAGCCCACCACCATTAAAGGATTTGGATTTAGTTTTTAGAAGTGGCATTGTTTTCAGTGTATACATTCGGCTATTAAATTTATTTGGCTGACGTCGCGTATAGTTTATGACCCATAATTATGACAAGTCGATGGACAATTTTTATGGCAGTTCAACGTGGCAAAAGAGATGCAGAAAAGGATATTCATTTAAGCAGATTACGAGCACTGAAAAATGTCTGAATACATAAAAAAGCCATTTTGCCTGCATCTGGAATATATATATAAAAAAAAGTCGAAGTACATTAGTTAATGCATAATTGTGTAAGGTCGGACAATAGTTTTGATTTTAGCCAAGTCGATATAGACTTGTCCGTCTGTTCGTTTGTCTACTAGGACTTTGGAATATTTCGTCAGTTTACTTTGACTCGATTGGATTACTTCTAGCTGCCACATATATTTTTTGTTCGTCAATAAATTAAATAAATAAACGGAAATAAATTATTTTAAATTTAAACGGTGCTTGTATTCTAATAATAATTAAATAAACAATACATAAATGAAAAATGAAATCTCTGAAAACGGATGTAGCTGATTAATAACATTTGAGTGGGTACAGAGTACAACAAAAAAGTTTTTTTTTTAAGAGTTTTTCCTATTTTTTGTAGATTATCTGGCTTATTTTTCATAAGACAGTAGAAAATGAACTTTAGACCTGACATGCCAAGCACATTTAATCAATGGCAATCAAAAGCAGAACATAATACGTACTTCCTAGTCAGATCATTAATCAAGGAACTTTCAGGCCGCCGCATAAATATATCATAATTTTTGCCAAGAGCAACCAAAAGAGAAGTTTTGCTAATGATTGTGTGCCACTGCCATAGTTTGATTCCAACAATCAAGCGAAATTCCCCAAGACCAAAAGCGACAGTCTTTCCACACACTCCACTTTCTCTTGTACTTTTTTGCTTTTTTTGTTTCCTGCTCCTCATCGCACAAAGAATGCAAACCGCAACAGCTCAAGGCGCACTGATTAAGCTTGCCACAGCCACAGCCACAGCCGCTTGATGAGCAGAAGCACGCCACGCCCACAGCTACGCCCACAGTGGCACAGTGTCGCACTTTAATTAAAGGCGAACACCCCCCCAATGCCCACAAAAAATGTCAAGCTTATGCCATCAATCAAAATGCTTAAATAAAATGTTTGTTTTAGTTGTTTGCCACGACGCAAACAGGCTAAATCATGCTGAGCATATATAGCCAAAATGGGAAAGTGGACGGGCGGTGGTTTCCGAGGTGAAGATGGAGATGAGAACTAGGACCATACTTGACAATCTGCTTTATGTGTATTTTCCATGCCAATTGATCGTTGAAAAAGGCAAAAAAGTTTAGTCAATACGGTAGATGAGGCACCACTTTTGATGCTGCCAAAAATGAAGAGACAACATTGTGATTGTTGTTCACATTTTTGTTTGTTACGCCCATATATAAAATCAGCAGCGACAACCAAATGAAATTTATTGTCTTGTCGTGATAAACGTGACGCGTCTGTTACAAGGACACACCCCATCAGTAGCAGGACATTTCAAGTGGCAGCTGCAAAGTTGATTTGTATGCTTGCGAGCCAAAATGCCAAGGCCTCGAGCAGTAGGCCAACAGGTTAATGTCTCACCCCAAATAATGGTCCAGATGAGTAATGCGACTAACTGGATGAACTTTAAAGAATATGTATAAAATAGACACAAACATCCTCATGATTTAAATACTCCTAACAGAGACAAGCAATTTCAAATTAAACTTGAAGCAAATGATTCAAATAAAATAATAAAAATTAGCCAAATTTAAAACAACTAATTGAAACCATTTAATATTTAATATCTAAATGTTAGTAATATCGTTTATATAGGAACTACTCACTAGTGACAATAAGACCCGGATAGAAAAATCTATATATGTGATATAATGTAAAATGAACAGCACATTTATTTTTAAATTCTCATCCTTGAACTTTAACCTTCTCAAGTTTGGTCCGATTTGACAGACTTTCTTTGTTGGGCACATTTTATTTAACATTTGTGAAATGAAATTTTAATTAGTGATAAACTTAATCTTGTTGTTCTGGGAAAGATAAATATCAATATATATCCAAATTCCTAACGACACTAAAATCAATTTTGTGTGTGGACTTTAAAACTTGTCGATTTTAAAATTAAAACTTATATTCGATTTGACTGAGCTTGCAGCTTGAGAATAGTTTTTCTTTTTCCCAGTGTATAACAGATGTTGAGCTGATTTATTTGTTTAAACTTTTCAACTTCTCGAATTTGACTTATGCTGATTCAATTTGACTGAATTTACAGCTTGAGTGCATTTATTGACCTATGTTGATTTTATGTCAATACTAAATTTTAAAAATCTATAACAGATATTGAGTTGATTTATTTATTTGCTTAAAATTCTATAAAATTAAATTATATGCATTCATAGACAGCAAAATTTGGTAAGGTAGGCCAAACCTTTTTGCACATATTTTGTCTGCACAGTTATTTTGCCAATCAAAAGTTTATCATACAAGTTTTTTATTTGAACATTTTCAAATCTCTACTCCAACACATTGTAACGGCCGCAATCTATATTATACTCTACATTTTTTGCACTGCTCCCAATGTACCTGATGGATCCAAATTTATCCGGCAGTTTAGACAAATGCATTTGCATATTTTGTCGTTTTATTTGCTACGCTTATGGCCATTCATGTTTGAGAGCTATTTCGTTGGCCAGTTGCAAAGCTTAGATAAAACCTGTTGGAAACCAATGTGCAGTTTTTTGTGGAGTTTTTTTTGTTGCCCCAGGTTAATTTTGGCAGAGATCCAGCGGGTTCTGATAGAACCTAGTCCCATTTCTGCTATAACCCGCCCACCATTGAAGGGAGTGTGTCTGTGTGTGTAGGTAACTGATGACTGTAAAAGCAAAAATGTGTGCACAATTTCTTTGTCCGTGTGGGTCTTTTTGTCTGGCCATCTGTCCGCCTGGTCGCTTTACTATGTGGGTTTAAATTTAACCTCAACAATTTGGAGTGGTAAACATTTTGGCCCACACACTCACGCGTTGCGCATACGTCACGTTGAACGTTGCTTTTTTGGGACAATAATCGTAAAAATGGAAGCACCAGAAGGTGACCAAACGCAAGTAATGTCATATTTTCAATACCCAGCTCTCGAATTTCGCCAATATGTCAGCAACAAGCAATAAAATGTAAGCCCATCGAATAAAAACATAGCATAAGCTGAGCTATTATGATTATATATTAGACGAGTATTTGCCCGGATGTTTGTGTGTGGGCTCAACTTAAACCTATTCATATATTTATAGGCCTAAACAATTTTAAACCTCGTCGTAATGCTGAAGCTGCCTATGGTGCTCAAACATTATTTAAAAAACATAAATTTCATTTAAGATTCAGCAAAAGTGCGAACTTCGCACAAATGCTTTCGAATAAATACGAATACATTTGTGAATGTTGAACCGCAAAAAGTTCACATAGCCAAAATTCAATGGCAAATTATATACATGTATAAAATTAGCGCAAAAATTACCAAAATACGAAATTCGAGTTTGGGGAGGAGGGATTAACATGCAAACGCGTTAGAAGTGAATTTGAGAAGGTAGAACGATTATTTGGGGAAAACAACGTGCAGGTCGTTACGGGCCGCGTAACAGCGGGTTAAGTGTGTATATAGTGTATATTTAGTTTTTGTGAATGTGAATGTGTTCTCAAGCAGCTTTAAGTGTTAACTTTAGCAAAGAGTCGAATCAAACTTACCACAATGCGCCTGACACGTGTCATTTTGCGGTAGTTGCCCAGTTTGAGGCAGAAGCCGCTTCCTAAAGCGTTCCCCCACCTGAGTCTCACAATTAGCCTGATTGCTTTATAGACCGACGGCAATTTGCATGCACTCGTATTAAATAATTCTTGAATTTCTTACAATTTACATACAGTTAGTGGGATTAAATAGACACAGAGCAGTTACAATATTTGAGCAAGAACTTTATTTGTATTGTTTATGCCCAATTTGGGAGAAAGATACGCGTTTCACGCTTGTTTTTGCTGTCGAGCCAGTTGGTTATTTAGTTTTCGCTTATTGGACTTTTTATCGACCGCTGCGCCAAACGTCTCAGATGAAACTGAATGTAGCCCGAGATTGGCACACAGATGAAATGCCCCCTGGAAAATGTGGCCAGGCGAGTCAGTTAAGAAAAACTGCGACAAAGAGCGCAGGCAGCTCCTGCGCTCTCTCGCATGCTCTCCCATTACTGGCTCTCCGCTTACGCTGCGTATACGTAACAACAAGCCATTGGCTATGCCCGCGCACACTGTGCACAAATTCGTATTCTTAAAAACAGTAAACAATATCAGTCAGAAATTATTCGTTTTTATTTTTATTTTTTATCGATCTTATAATCTCTCTATTTTGCTCATCCTTTTTAGCCTTTTAATGTCCTTATTACCAAGATACAAACGTTTAATAAATACTGGTTGGGTTGGGTTTTTTTCTGGATTTCCTCAATGCTTGCAATAAATGTTTGGCCATTTTTCATTTTAGTACCCTCGGATTTATCATGTTATTTAACTTAATTATTAACTTTTGATTAAATTCTTTATTTGCATTTTTAAGTACTAGTAGTGTAGTACTTCATATTGTACTAAGCAGACAACACAATGCATACAATCAATATACAACCTTTTACAAAATTGATTAGAATCGACCCAAACAATATACAGTATTGTCTGCTTGGTGATGTTACTTAATGAAATCGTTGGGTCGATTCTATTCAATTTTGTAAACGGTTGCATAAAAGTAGATATTAAACAAAAATGTGCTCAAGGACAAAAAATTTGCAGCTTTCAATAATTCCATATCTTAAGCTGTTGTTCTCAAATATAAAAAGTGTAGACTGAAATCAAAGTATATATGAAATCCAAATTGAAATTATATTTTAGAACGATTTAATATTATATTAAAATCATCGTTTAACTAATGATACTTTTAACATCTAAATTCACTGGAGTTTATTTGAATAATATTTATTTTTTACTACACATGTTGTACATACATACATACATATTTATTACTTGCTGTAATTTTCTGCAGTTTTTTGGACAGTGTATGCATTACAGAGAGACAAAGTGCGCAAGCATTAAAAAAGAGAGAGAGAGAGAATAAGCGAGAACAGCAGAGAGAGAGAGAGAGAGAGAGAGAGCAACTGCTGGAGAGCGACGGTTGCTTTTGTCTTTATCTTTGACTTTGCTTTATAAGATTTGTATTTGAACAATCGCAAAAAGCACGTGAAACGCCCCAAGCGACGAGGAAGAAAGTGAGGGGAAAGCGGAGACGCATTGAGAGGCGCGCTAAGTGGGTGCGTGGCGTTTTCTATGTATGCGTATGCGTATGTGTGTTTGTGTGTATGTGTGTGTTTGTTTATTTGTTTGTCTTGTTACATTATTTGGTGGGAAGAGGGCAGCGCTAAACGCGAACGCCAGCAGCGAGTGCAAGCAGCAAGACAAAAGCCGAGAAATTCAAAAATCAGACGCTGCAAACTTGTTGAAGGAAATATTTGTGTATGCTCAAGTATGTGTGTGTGAGTGTATGTGTGTGTATGAATAGGTGTATGAATAACTCTCAGCTGCGCTTTAAAACTGCGGCAGTTGCTTCAACTAGCAAATGGGGAGAAATAAAGCCATCGACGGTGGATGCAAGGAGGATGCTCTCGGTGTGTTCCCAAGTGGCATATATACACGCACTTATAAATATATATATAGAATTGCAAAGCGCAACATGTTGATTTAACATGTGTTCCCGTCGCACGTGTGCTCATCCGAGTGTGAGTGTGAGTGTGTGTGAGTGGGAGTGTGAGTGTTGTAATTACTGCATGTAAGGGAAAATGAAATTAATTAACTCTATGCTAATTGAAATTTAATTGCCAAAGAAGATGGAATCGCCACAGAAAATCGCAAATTGTGACAGCATCGCTGACTGATTGAAGTGTATAATTTCGACCATGTAGATGGAGAGGAGACATCGCCGATTCCTTAACTTATATACAATATTCCTTTTATGTTAACAGTAAATGCTTTTCATTCTTCTTTACTTTCTCTCTTCTTACTCATTCTCCTCTTTTAACATATACTAACGATTGGTGTGATTGGGTTTTTTATTATTTTATATTTATTTTATTTTGATTGGGGAACCAGCACTGCGACCTATAAGGGCTATTGTGCCCCCTTCTGAGCCTACAGATCTTACATCAACCCCAGCTCCTGCACGAATGCTAGAATCTTTGTTGGATTGAGGTCTTCTATATTCTTGGGCCTCATGATATGCTTCCCTAGGATGCTGCATCTTTTCCTAATTAAGACTAGGATGTGCTTCCACTTAACCTGCATACATCGCTACTATAGCTACCTAATTTGGTTAGCTGACTTCTCAGTCTACAGTGTCCTGTCAATAGACCGATGAGTTTTAGATTTTACTTGCTTAAATCGTTTTTGATTATAGCCACCTAAAAGACTTCTGGCTTGTCGGAGTCCTGGTGCCTCTGCCCAGCTCCGTTTTCGGCTCTGTCTTTCTTCGTTTCTGAGTTGCAGCCGCATTGTGTGTCTTCCTATGCCACAATACGGCTCAGGTCCTGTCAGGGGTCTCTCTGCCGCCATTATAGCTTGCTCTGCAGCCGCTTCGTTCCCCGCTATGTCCCTGTGGGCCGGGACCCATCTTAGGGTAAGCCTATTATGTGTCCCGAGTTGGTCAAGCTTGGATATTACTTGATGTTATTTTCGTCCCCCTTATTGCATTTATTGCTGCTTGACTATAGGAGAGGATGGATATATCCGCATTCCGATAGTGCCGTTTCAATTGAATATTGTATATAAAAAAAGTTTTCTATCAACTTTAGACATTTGTTAGTCAACATTAAATAAATAAAACTTACTCAACAGGTTCAGATATTTGCCTCTATCTTCTTAATTTTCCTTTCCCTCTCTACCTCTCTCTAACTTTCCATATTAAGTTACAAACGCGCAACAATTTTGATCGGATTGGGTTTTTTCTTGGTTTCTCAATTCCTTGCAATATTTTTAAGCCTCTCGACTTATAAAATATTTTATTTTAATTATATTGTTTTAAATTTAAATTTAATTTTTCATTTTTAATTTTTTGCCATATATTTTTTTGGGTTTAAGTTTTAGTTTTAAGTAAACATTTTTATTTTAAAACAATTTCTTATACTTTGTGCCGTTTCCCGAATAATATAAGCTCATCAATGTCGGATTACAAATCATATATCTGCAATATGAACATTGATGAACAAATATTTGTATACCCTTACAGAGGATGCCGAAGCTATATTAATGTTAGTTTAAGCGTTCAACATGATTGGTCTTCTGAATTTATAAGTATTGAGTAAGATTCGTGCTTCGGTAAATTAATTTTTATACTCTTATGTTTACAGGGTTTATTTGCTTTGCCAAATTGTTTAGATTTTTCTTTCGTCTAGTTGTACAAATATTTCGGCTTCTATCAATTTCGGCTGTTGCCCAGAAGTATGCAATAGATTTGCGGCACCTTATGGCCAATGCTGCCCTCATTTTGCGTGTGTTATGTATTGTCTGTGGACGCCATCGTTTCCGGCACATGTAATCCGTCTGGCCCGGCTCTAACCAGGCAACAAGGCAAACATGCGTGCCACATGCTAATGCGCCATTCTTTATACACACTCCCAAGCACTTACACACACATCCACACACACACACACACACACACACACACACACACACACACAATGTTTTTGCACCTACGACTTGTTAGTCTTAGCTGTATTTTTAGTTGTGCATTGTGCTCATACATTTTCTTTTGTTTTCTTTTATATTTTTTTTTTTGGGTTTTGTTTTGTGTTTCTCTGGTTCGTTTTCGTTTTTGTTGAGCTTTGGAGCTTCGGGGCTTTTGGGGTTTTGGCTCTGTTTGGCTTTGATTGCTGAAAGTTTTGCTTTCGGTTGATTGCCAACTAAGGCATAGTCAGATTTAGAATCAGATTCAGCTGCTCTGATAGCCTAAAATGCCTTGCACAAAATGATAGCCTTATGGATTTCACTACCAGCGCTTGTGGGCCGGTATTAAGTTGGTTTAGGTTGCTTGAAATGCAGAGCAAATACTCGAATCTATATGAAAGTTATTTGTTTGTGGCACAAATGTTGACCAAATGCGAAGCAAATTGATTTTAAATTAATGAGTTGCGAATACATTTTGATTTTTCATATTTTATTATGAAATTTGTTAGCACTTTTGACAGTCCACGAACAACATTTCTACTAATAATGCAGCTTAAGCCTTAATATGCAAACGGTTAAAATTCGGCATACGCCAAATATAATATATCTTAATATTTCATTGTAGTTGTATTAAACAACATAATTATATGCATAAAAAACATGAAAATAAATATAAAATTAAGTATTTTCTTCGTTATCGTAGTTATATACACAAGCTATTTAAACTCGGTGCCCGAATTAATAACTACTGTTTGGACTATAAATCACAATAATTAACATTTTATGTGAGTCTACGACACGTAAAAGTTAATGCTCCTTGTTTAATGCACGATTAAACGGACTCGACTTGTAGGATCGAACTCTTTATTTACACAAAAGCTTAGTCTAATATACATGTAAAATGCAGCTGGATCGGGGCCTGTCGATGAAGGCAGCTGGATCAGGGCCTGTTGATGAAGGCAGCTGGATCGCGGCCTCGCAGCAGCGGCTGGGTCGCGGCGACCGTTGATGAAGGCAGCTAGATCGCGGTGACCGTCGCGCCGCGAGCTGGCGGCAACCCGTCGCCAGCAAATAACGGTAATTGCGAATCCAACTTCAGCGGCAGGTACCGCGATGAACAAGGCTGGCCTGCATGGGTCAGCCACACACGCTCACACTCGAACACTTACACTAGTACATGTTTTATATATATTTATATAGGGTGTTCATTTGATATGTTTATATAGGGTGTTCATTTTTGAACACTCCTAATAACTGGATGTCAGTATATTTTTCTGAATATTGCTAAAGAATTGTAGAAGCATGCAACAAATGAGTAATTTTTTGAAAAAATACCATCATTGAGTTTGATTTTCACGGAAACCATACTACCGATCATAGACTATACAAAAAGGTACTCAAATTGTTAAATATATTTCGACTTTTTTGCCTATCGTAAAATGCTATATAGAAGAGATATCAACCTTGATCTATTTAAAAAAAAAATGTATAATCTGATGTCGACGGTGAATTGATTGTTTGCTGCATTTGGTATAACTATTTAAAGACGCTAAGCAATTTTTAACGATATTTTTCAAAAAATAATATTTTATATTTCTTTAATGAACCATTACCATCCCCAATTTAGATCCCGTAAATGCCCTTGATGTGTAGATTTAATTTTTGAAATTACTTTACTTAACTTTAACTATCGCTAAAACTTCATTTGTATAAATTTACTCTAGCGAGGGCTTGCTAATCTTCTGTTCTCACGAAAAACGCACAGTAAAAAAGTTATGCGCTTTTTATGCCCTAGCCCCATAAAAATGGGTAAAATGGGACCATAGGTTTTGTGGAAAAGTATGCAACAAGCAGAAGGAAGCATCTCCGAACCCATAAAGTGTATATATTCTTAATTAGGATCAACAGTTGAGTCTATAAATAAATTTGGAATATAATTCGTCGTATATCCCGCATAGATCAAGTTTGCTTAATTTGTCGATAACTGCCTCCGTTGACATATTAGTGATAAACTGCACAACCTTTCGAAGGGAAAACGCACAATAAAAATATAATAATAACATTAAGAGCTAGGTTCAGGGTATATAGTAGTCGAGCTGAGTTGACTACAGCCTTCTTCCTTGTTTAAATTGTGGACTGGTCGAGTTAACAGCTCAAACTAAAATATTCCGTGAGTGACGTCATTCGGCAAACACATGGCTGCAACTTTTTATAGCCAAATAAGGCAGCAGCAGCAGCAGCCAGCAGCAATCCAGTCAATTAGTCAGTACTTAAGTTATGCACACACAATCAGCAGACACTCTTTTATTATATGCAGCGCATTTAAAGCAATTGTTGGAATACCAAAAAAAAAAAATAAATAATCACTTCAGTTGCACTTTTAATTGCCACTGAATTAAAGCGGCAACATAGACCAAAAATAAACAAACATTGCAACAAATTTGCATTTGGTTCTTGGAAATGTGTGCCATGTTCTATTTTGTGATTTCCATTTTCATTTCCAACTTGACTTCCTGATTTCAATTGCAAATTAACTTTCAGCATTTCTGCATGTTGTTTTCCAATCTTCTTGTCTAGTTGAAGAGGCCAGGATGCGAATCGCTTTTGTGGCACGCACAGACACACACACAAGCACCTCAGCCACGAATATAAGCCAAACTGCAGCTGCCGAGTGGCAAGCCTCCCCTCTCCCCTCTCCACACCTCTGCACAAGTGCTCATGACCTCTCAAATTATTTCTAATTAAACCGTAATTGTCCATAAGTGTGTGGTGTGAACTGCTTACAGCGCTGTCCACTCAATTAGTTTCAGCGCCTGAGCTTCAACTTTGACAATTGATGTTAGCTTGTTTTTGATTTCTTTAATCGTTTCTTTCTTGAAGCAAAATAAAGTGTTTAGTCGAGCTGCATCAATTAATAATTGAATAAAGCGTAGTTAAAGTAAGCTCTAAATATAAGTCACTTGTCAACTTTCAATTAATTTGAGCTAGCTTTAATCAATTATTAATTGAGCTGCTTCAATTAATAATTGAATAAAGCGTAGTTAAAGTAAGCTCTAAATATAAGTCACTTGTCAACTTTCAATTAATTTGAGCTAGCTTTAATCTGAAACTGATGCACATGTGGTCTGCTTAGGCTCAAGAACTGACAAATTGCTCTACATTTATGTTCATAATGGAAAGCAATATGCGTCGCTTATTTATCTGTGTACGTGTCTGTGCCTCTGCGTGTGTGCCTGCGGATGTGTGTGTGTGTGTGTGAACATAGCATCGTATTAACAGGTTACTGGTATTAGTGCATTGCTTGCCACAGCTGCCTGAAGCTGGACTGCAACAATACGACATCCAAGCCGGAGACTTACCTCACAACCAATGCCGATAAACATATGTACACATAGAGACAGTGTGAGAGAGAGAGAGAGAGTGAGAGAGAGGGATAGGGAGAGCGGAAGAAGAGATTTGTCCGAATGCCTACAAACGTGGCCAAGTCACGTTTATCGGCCACAGACCGGCACAGTTGATTTGCAAAGCAAAATTTAGATATGGAAATCATGGAAATTAAATTTTACTGCCCCAAATGAGGCCCACAAGCGCCCTAAAGTTGGGGCAAACATTTTCGGAATTATAGATTCAACGCATTTGTCAGATATTGATGTGCCATACCCTTGAGTGTATTTAAATTATGTTTTCAAATTTGCAACGCATTGAGTTTTATATATACATATATATTTTCTTGATCAGCATCACTAGACAGGTCAATATAGTATTGCTTCTTGTTCGTCTGTCCGAATTATTTGATAGCTTAAGAACATTCTTCACAAAATTTTATATTAATTATTTAGTTAAATTATAAATTAATTATAACTTTAAATATTTTAAACTAAGTATTTATTTTACTTACAGATTATTATATATATTTTATTTTAAGCTACCAACAAATATTATTTGCCTGCGGTCTACAAGGGTATATAATGTTCGGCGTGCCTAAATTAAAAGGTTCTTTCTTGTTTTTGTTTTTATTATATTATGATAAAATCAACCATTCAAAATACGTGCTATAAATATTATATTTCTATATTCCGTCATCGGTTTTATGCAGAGGTACTTTGTCAGAAGTCACTTTAAAAACGAATAAATAATGCTGAAAAGCTTCTGCCTCCAAGTGCCTCAGGTTCGTTGCATAAAAAACAGATGCAAATATTAAGCTTAATTAATTAAATAAATTTAGTTTTTACAATACTTGCATGCGTTATGTCAGGTCAAAAGTTATGACTTTTTGTTTATACAAATTAACTATTTGATGTACAACTATCATAAATGGTCTGCACAATATCCTGTTCACCTAGTTGGTTTATTTTGCAATGTCGATTGATTTAAGTCGATATTAAATAAATAATCGAAAATAAATCACAATTTAGTGATACTTTAAACCAAACTGGCAATATGTCACAATGTTGATGATTTTCGTTATGCAATTAGCAGTTGTTGTGGCAGAGAGTTCTTTCCTTATTAAAACCAAATCGGAAACCGGCAGCCAGCCAGGCAACTATGCGACTTTTATGAAAACTCAAACAAATTGAAGAATATACAAATTTGAAAATGCGAAGTGAAGCAAACAGAAGTTGCTGCGGCTGCTAGGTAAATATTAACTTGAGTCATTTATAATGTACACAAATTAAAAAAACCAAGAAAATTGAAAAGAGACTGGCCGACGGCCATGACACTGGGTTGCATATAACTTTAGTAGAAGGCGAACGGTTCTCTTGCAACCCCAAGGAAACGGACACCTTATTAAAAATTCAGACGCACTTAGATATCAAAAAATCCTCATCGAAGGCCTTGTTTGCTGAACAAGCTGCCAGTTGTCATACAAAACTCGACACATTGCCAGTGCATATAAGTTGGCCACAAAAAGTTATAGTTGGTCTTAAATAGTTTAGTCAAATAGTTTGACTATAGTTTTCAGCTGCTGATGTTTATTTAACATTTATATCTCAAATTGATCGGATTTAGGAGTTGTAGTTGCGCTCCAACTTTTCCGACTGATATACATATGTATGTAAGTGTTTGAGCTTAGTCACATTTGCTCAATTTCATTTGAACTTTTGGAGGCAAATAAATGATTTCTTAGCTGTGCAGCATCGACTATTTGAGTTTCTGCAGTTTGCAGCTGTCAAACTTCTGGCTTTATCCCAAACGTGCAGTTTATTTGTCCTTGGTAAAGTGTTGAAATGAAGTCGCTTTCTTTTTGCTTCACAGCCATTTGAATAACATTTATTTCTGTTGCACAACTTAATAAATTAATACGTATATTATGCCACAGTTCATTTTGCGATCTTTAAGTTGAGCGTATTACACAATTTTAGCAAGTTAGTTCACACAATCAGTTGGATCGAAACGAGCAACTTTGCAAAGCCATTCGCAATTACACAAAACTTTTAACTGTTTGCAAAACCGCACAAATGAACATCGTTCTTGTTGTTGTTGTTGTTGTTGCTGCCACAAATGGACGAACAATTGGGAACAGGCAATCCCGTCGACATAGCTCAACTCCTTTTCCTAAATATTTGTATAGTCTTGACGAGGGTAGTCTAATTTTCCTGTAGAGTATGTGACACCCTAAAGTTGACACCTTTCACATATATATGTAAATATATATATATAATATATAAACTTTATAAGTTTTATGTTCCAATTTAAGTCGATATAGCCAAGTCTGTGTTTATCACACTCAGAAAAATTATAATATTATTATTATTCTAATACTATTATTTAAAAATATAGAAAAGTAGAATTAAAACTTCGTTTCTAAAACTCAAATTTACTCTCTCGACTTTCAGACATCCAAAAAAAATCCTGGTAAATAGACATATTTTGTCTAAATTTTGTAAGCATCAACGATTAAATTAATAATGAAATGTACTAAGTATGAGTATGAGCAATTACTGCTGGCAAAAGAATGGCTATTTTTTTAATTTCGGATAGATTTTTTTCTGAGTGTACGCTTAATGCTCCGTAATATTTTCCAAAAATAAATAACATACTATATCATATAAAAAGACATTTCTTATAAATAAATAATTTAATTTAAGTGCGACCAGTCTCTGCCAGGGTATGTAACTGCGGCTTGCCAAAAGTAGCTATTTTTATGTTTTTTTGTTCTCCAATTTGTTGCCGTTTCTCGGTTTCTGTTAGGGCTGTGACCGAAAAAGTTCTAACAAATATTTTTTGGTTCGGCCGCATTTCTGTGCTGCTGATGCTGCTCGGGATTGGGGAGTAGAAGGCAGGCTGTCAGTTGCCAACATGGGAAATTTTTTTGTGATTTATATCACAATTTACTGGCATTTGTTACTAGCTTGTGCTCTTATTATTGAATTAGATGTGGAAGATGGAAGATGGAAGACTCCTGCTGCCATTCTTGTTTTCCCACCTCCAGCCTGCCTCACCTTTGCTGAGGTCCTGCTGGCCGGTCTGTCGATGATAAATCAACGTGCTAACAAATTCCTTAGACCGCTTTTGCTTTGTTTGTTGTTTTGACAACAACAAACAAAAGCAACAACAAGAGCAGTTCACGTGTCTTCTTGCTTAACAAAACTTAAGCCTTTTGGAATGTTTTTTTTATGTTTTGTTTTTTGTTTTTTGAGTTCCACTCAGTTTCATAAATTGCCAGCGCCTTTGTTTTCCAGCGTTTCGCTTGAGTTATTTTTAATTTCATGGGTGCAATTTCTCAGTGTCTGTTCTTTGAGAGCCTGTCACTGGCAGCCAACAGAAGGAGAAACAGAAATAAAAAACAGTGCGGCAGACAGAGAAGGGTGATGAAAGTGGAGTATATGGAACTCATTAGCTGGCCATTTTCCTTTGTTTTGTACATAAATATTTCATTACAAAGACCAGCTCAAAAATCAAGCCGAATTGTGTGAAATTAAATTAGAGACGCGTCAGTAATCAACTCAGCCCTTTCCAAAGTGTAATCGCCAATCCTTTTAATGCCTTTTGTGAAATTAAAAAGGCTACTTCACATTTAGTTAGTCACACATCAATCATGGCAAAAGCACAAATACAAATTTTATGAACACACAATATTTTGTGGATTTTTCCATTTTTGGCAAGATTTATGACCAAGTTTGAAGGCACAGTAATAACAGAAACCATCAAAAAACCGTCTCGAGACGATAGTTTTCAGCCAGCATTCAGTTTCCGGACTGATTGTTTAAGTGTGCGCCGTGCAGTAAAAAATGGTTATTGATTTTATAGATGTGCACGTTGTTGTTGTTGTTGTTTATTTCTTTTTTGTGGTCGCCCACCCATCGACCAGGATTTGATTGATTGGGCCATGTGGTCAGCGTGGAAGGAGTGCAGGACTATTATAACTACAGCAGTTTAGGGTATCTGGAGAACAGTTTAGTTGGGCTTATGGCCCGCATGTTTTTCCGCATTTTATGGGGCCCAAATGGATTTCACATAGATAAATTGTTTGTAATTACCACTGAAATAGCAAACGAGGTGCGCTTGAAAAGTTTCGCATTCAAGAACATTATCTTTTGACCGTTAATTCATACGGTGTCTATACGATATAGCGGTTCGATTCAAACATAATTTACGCCTCCAGCAATAAATCAGACAAAGCTAAAGCTATTTACATATATTCTTCAAATATACTCGAATTTAGGAATAGTTTTGTAATTTGAAGAAAACAAATATAAATTCAATAAAATTTTCAAATTAATAAAAAACATATATTCAAGAGAAAATTGCAACGATATAAACTAATCTGTTTTTTATAGTCTGATTTATTGCTGCTTTTTAACTTCTGTTAGGTGAGTCGTGCCATGAGAAACAGCAATGGGCAATAAGCAGATAGATGGTCGCCACCAGCACCGTCATCAACATAATGGGAAATCCTATAACAAAAAACGACCTGAAGTTGATGGTGTAGCCATGCTGGCTGGCCATGCCCGCTGCGACCACATTGGTCGATGAACCAATCAGTGTTCCATTGCCACCAAAGCTGGAGCCAAGCAGAAGCGACCAGATGAGCGGCGCCATTGGCAGATGCAGTTCCGGGCTGGAGTTCAGCTTGATCACCAGCTTGAGCATCATGGCCGTGAGGGGTATGTTGTCGGCAAAGGCCGAGGAGAGGGCGGCGATCCACAAGAGCAACATGATGCTCACCAGCAGCTGTTGACTCCTATCCACACTCAAGATGATCGCAATGATGCACTCACCAATGCAATCCATAACGCCCATTTCGGTTAGTGCCTCCGTGAGCACAAAGAGGGCCGCAAAGAAGATTAAAGTGGACCATTCGACGCCCTCGATAACCGCATCGATATCCTTGCGGTTGGCCAAGGTCATAAGCAGTATGGCCGCCAACATTGCTGCCCAGCAGAGAGTCACCGCTTCCATCAGTGCGTGCAGAAAGAAGAGGATTATGGCAAACGCGAAGGCAATACAACATTTGAAAAGCAACGTTCTATTGCGTATCCTACAATTGGCCTTCATCTTGGCGAGAGTCGCTACAAAATTTGCTCGATCCTTGCCCAGTTGTTCCTTGAGGCGTGCCTGCAGCTCATCGATGCGACGATCCATTTCTAGATCCAAGTGGTTATCCTGTTTCCGGAGAGCCTTCAGCGATTCTTGCAGCTCATTGCTGTTGTAGAGCTTGTTGCGAATGAGCAGATAAAAGAGGCCAAAGCTGAGCAGCTGGCTGATGAGGACACAGGGAAACATGTGCAGCACAAACTGACCAAAATTGAGGCCATTGTTTTGCACATGCGGATCGGTGGCGATCAACACATTGTGTCGATCCCCCACCGGTGTGAATGCGCCACCAATATTTGAGAAGATCGCAATGCTGATGACAAACTCCGGCGTGCTCAACTCCAGCGATTCACACAAACGAATCGTTACCGGCACCATCAGCAGCACCATTGTCACATTGTCGAGGAAGGCGGAAATCATGCCGGTGAACATGCACAGATAGAAGAGGAGCATCAAAATGTTGCCTCTCGACATCTGGTAGGCGAACGCTGACAGATAATCAAAGATGCCCGTCTCGGCGAGAATCGCCACCATAATCATCATGGCAAAGAGTAGCATCAATGTTTCTACATCGATCCACGAGATGATCTTCTCCAGACTGGGTCTCTCACCCAACATGGCCAGCACCGCAATCGCAGCCGGTGACACAATCAGTGCGGCAATTGTCCGATCCGCAATATCCCAGATGATGAGCACATAGAGCAGCAGCATGAGGCATATGCCCCAAACAACCGCCTTATCCATGTCCATCGGATTGGGATTAACGCGGACAAATAGAGACGCCGTCTCGTGATGCATATTCAGCAGCAAAACATCCAATTGTTTATCAGAGAAGCGGCGTCTTTTCGACTGCAGATCTCGGTGCATCCATTTATTTTGAATCTCTTCCAGATGGATGTACTTCTTCACTGTGACCCCAACATCCTCGTCCTCCCCATCGACATGATGCTCGTGATTTTGTGGTGTTTCATCGAGGTAGACATTCCATGGCTTTGATATCCAAATGGTGGTGTTCTCTTCGATGAAACACTCCACAACCACAAGGATGTGTGGCTGCTCTTTGGACGCCAGCTGGGGATTGAGTGTGGCGTCCGGATCGACGGGACCCTTCACTTCAACGCTGATCACATCGCCAAGCGGCTCGTCCATGATCCTCACCACCTGCGGATTTTGCGGCTCCAGCGGCACTAAAACATTCGAAGGCTCGTAAGGAGGAATTATGATCAGAAAGACGGAGAAGAACAACCAGATGACCAGAAATATGGATATCTTGATGATGATGCCCGCCTGTCTTATAATTAGAATACGTGGCAACTGCTGCTGCTCGTTGCTCCTCGGTGCATCGGTTCGGTTCGATTCGGGAACATCCTCTTGTCGATTCCGTAAAATATACATCAAATCAGCTATAGGGAAAAAAAGTTTGGCCAAGTCAGATAAATATTTATCTTAACTTACTAACTTGACTGAAGTTTTTATTTTCTCGTTAATTTTTAATACTTGTGTCAGTCCTCAAAAAAAAGAAACAATTGTTATGGAAACAGATTTTCACTTTTTACTTTGCCTTTTATATCAAATCTAAATTATTATTAGACAAAATCGTAGCTCTACGAAGGAAATGTGTAAAATAGATGGATTGAAATTATATTCAAGATTTATATAATTATGATAAATATTTATGTTTTCTTATAACATATTTATGTAACGGCTTTTAATTTGTGATTTCTTGCTATTATTTTTATTAGAAGCAAATAAAAATTACGCACGTAATTGAGTATTTTAAAATGTACATACATAGAAAGAATATAATAAAATCAATATTAAAATTCAAAATCTGCTTCACCTTAGTAGGTGATATATTTGAAAAGTCGAATTTTGGTTTTCTCGAGGAGTTATCGATAGTCGCAAAATGTCAGCTGCTCGATACCTTACTTATTTTTATGTACTCATTTGGAACTGTTTCTTGAAATTTGAAAATAATTTAGTTTTTATGCAAACAAATTGAAATAAGTTTCTTGAAATTGGTTTCTCTGGACAAAATTAGTAAATTCATTTGAACCATCAAAGCAGAAGAGTCTTTTTTGTCACCGGTACGTCAATCCGATGAACTTTTCGTTCGCTGTTATGGAAATGTTATTGTGTACAGTAAATCACTGCTGTTAGAAAAGAGTCGTTCACAAGGAACCAACGGTTCTCAACGGTGAACAATGGTTCAGTATCGTTCCAAATGAAACGCAAAAAGGTCCAATTATTTTTATCCGTGTCTTTCGCATTTATATCGACATAATAATGGCTTTATAGTTTGCGCGCAAGCAAAGCAACAAGCACGTCAGTGCCCAAAACACACAAAAAGTTATGAAAATGTTAACAAAAACAATGTAAGTACCAATGAAAGGGTTCATCACACAGATTTTCGCACACATGCAAATTACTGCACTCGGATTTGTTGTCTGTAAGCAGTTGCGTCTGTGTGTGTTTTTTTTGTTGCCTGTTTTGTCCGATTCATGGTAACGTGGCAGAAATGACTTATGGTTGCATGCAACAAAAAACCAAAAAGAAGTAACAGCTGGAGAATTTAAGGGTGATGCAATCGCAGACGCAAATTGAGTAAACATTGTTGCAACACTGTTAGTGGTTCTTCTTCATGTACATGCTACACGTGCCTTGAGGCAATGAATCATCATATTTATTTGGGCGCTATCTCGCTCACACTTGTAGTCTCCTACGCAAGCGTCGAACGTCGACGTCCGAGTTGACTGCGCTGCAATTGCACAAACCGAACAGCGATTTTGATGATAAGATATTGTATGTGTGTGTGTGTGTGTGTGTGTGTGTGTGTGTGTGTGTGTGTGTGTGTGTGTGTGTGTGTGTGTGTGTGTGTGTGTGGGGTGGCTGTGTAATCTGCTAAAATCCAAGTTCGAAGCAAATTTAATTCGCGATAATTACAAATTAGAATTCGCTTTCGGAGCTGAATTTAATGCGAAAATAATTTGGAAATGCAGTCCAGCCAAATATACACTATTTATTTTTATATATTAAACTAAAATTTTAATTTTTGATTATTTTAGTGCCACCATGGCGTTCTTACAACAACAACAAGCAGCAGAAGCAGCGTCCATCACATTTATAAGACCACCTTCAAGATATTTACCGTATTTCGCAACAAGTTTTGACATCGATTTCACATATGAACAACAGCAAAAACAATACAATGACAAGTTTGGATTTACCGAGCGATTGCTGGGAGTTCAAGCCGGAGCCAGCATCGCCGGCATGGGCTGTGGCCAGCGAGCTCTTTGCGCTTGATGATCCCACTGGCTTCTTTCTATACGACGATAACTTTGCAAATGGTGAGTGCGATTCAGTCAAATCCCTATATATTGTATCAAGTGACTAAAGTCAACTCTTTTTTCAGGTATTACGCTCATAGGCGATGGGCATGCGGATTGTCTGCAGGAGGATATCTCCATGGATATGATCAGCGGCGAGGAATTGGTTGTGGAGTTTTCGAACCTGAAGGATGAAGGCAAGTTACCAAAACTTAGCTTAACTTAAATAAAATTAATTATATTTGTGTGTCGATTGAAATTCTTATATTGTTTCTTTGTTTAGTGTAGTTTGCAAATTTTGAAATTTATTAATTATGCAGAGTGTTTCGTGATTTTAAATCATCTTGAGCTTATTCATATCTTTAGTCTCATATAAGCAAGGCAGGCAGATTGATTAAAATATTATCAATAAATAGGAATTAAATGATAGATATAATCTTATAACAATATCGAATAAAAAAACCCGGTTTAAAGCGTAACATAAACGAAATACGATTGATAATTGCAAATTTTCTTAACGAAAATACTTAATTATTGTTATATAATATTTAATTGTTATTATATAAACTAATAATTTAGTTGTCAATCGAAAATTGATTTTACTTAAACTGCAAAACTAAACAAAATTATTAACATTAATGTGTCATATATGTTTTTCTTTCGCAAGAAATAATAGAATTTGATAAACAAAGTACAAATTTCTGAGATATATCTGTAAAGTTTATTGAGTTCCTGTTAATATTTTTCAAGTAGATCTTTCGAACATGCTTAGAACCAACTAATAGCAAATAATAGGGCATATTATCCATTCGATTAGTATTATGAATATCTCACATGGTCTTAAGCCGCATCATCTGTTCGGTTTATAATCTGAGTGGATTAAAACCAAAACAAACATTTTATTGCAACATTGAACTTTGAACGTCTGAAAAACGTAGACAAACAATGCGTTTTCAACTTGTTGAACAACTTTATTTGGTTGCTTAAAACATGGTATTTCAAATAAGTCGATGAAATCGTATATATATTTTTTTTGGGTAACCAGTTTATTGCGCAAATATTTGAACACTTTCAAGTAGGTGGGATAAATTATATGATGTATAATACAATTAAGGATACAACTTTTAATAGTTAACCATATGATGTAAAAATCTTTCCATGATTGATTGAGTTTCACTTAGTTAAAACTAGAAATAGAAATAACTTTCGATTGTTTTTCTGAAAAAAAATTTCCACTCTTTTCAAACTGAATGGTTGGCAGGTGTTGTTGATCAGGTTAGTTTCAGATTTGCATTGTGAAGAACCGGTTTGATGTTTATTTGGTTTTGGTAGCATTTGGTCTGCTTTAGGTATTTTGTTGTTGCTATGTCTGCCATTATTTGCAACGTAAGTTTATATATAATGATAAACGCAAAACCATAAAAAACAGTAGTTCAAAAAAACGTGAATTGTTGTTGTTTGTGACTTTGGAATTTTTGTCATTTTGTGTGAATGAACACGTATAGCTGCCCAATGCTAAGCTATGCTTTTTTTAAAGGTATTTTAAGCTCGGAAATCAGGACAAACTTTGATAAGCTCTCCATATACATATTTCTTTATTCTACGTTTTTCTCATTACAAGTTTATGGCGAACTTGAAACCACTTACATTAAATGCAATTATATTGAAGGTCGCATCGCGTTTGAAAATTAAGCAACAAATTTGAAAGCGGCCTGCCCTGTTTAAAAATCAATAGGCCCTCTTCTGGTGGGTTCAAGGACTTATCCGATATTGTCAGAGCGATGAACCAGTTGAATTTTTATTTGAGACACTCAGTTGATTTTCGTATGGAAATTTGTTCAAGACATGTGGCATAAATTAAATATCACATAAACAGGAAATTTCAGTTAATTTTGTTGCACTCTTTGTTATTAAATTTAAACTCAACTCTTTTTCATTTTTTTGTCCGCTAAGGACGTGCCCCCCATTTGAGACATCTTTTGGGGCTTGGTATAAAATTAGGACAGGCTCTTTATTTATTTAACGTAGCTTTCATTGGCGAGTAACCTCAGACAGTGAGATAGAGCGGGTGAGAGAGACAGAGAGCGCATGAGAGGTAAAGCTTTATATAGGGCGCTGTCATTGAACTCTGCAGCTGTTCATTTGCCTGCTTATCGTGACATGAAGTCGTCTATATATATAATAAATATTATAATTAGTTTCATTTTACTTATTATACGAACACTTCCTTTAAGATTCTTGGAGTATCTGCATCAGGTCAGAGTCTAACTTTGCAATTGCATTTTGAGGTTAAGCGAGTTCATTGGACGTCACCTTGATCCACTGTCTGGCCGATGTTGATTTCTCATAAATATGCAGTTAAATATTGGGTGTGTGTGGTGGTGGTGGTGGGGGGCTTTGAGGATCGAAGGGGAACAATTAATTTCAGCGCCTATCAATGTTTCGAGGGGGAAGAGAATCGCGACTTGCACCGAGACCTGTTGGGTAACTACAAAAAAAAAAAATTATTGATAATGTGTAGCAGAATAAAAATTCAATATGTGTTTCAAAGCAGTGCTCAGCGCTTAAAAACACATTGGGAGAAGAGAAACTTCTTTTAAATTAATTACGCACAGTAAAAAAAATAAATATTACTAGCAGCAGTTGGGCAGACTTAATACAATTTTTAAAATTGCAATCAACTTACATAAACAAATTTCGAAATGTCGTTCGTTGTTCGTCCCACTGTGCCAAGACTTTGGCTTGGTGTGCTTCGTATATTCTCTGATTTGTTTCTGTTCGGCTGCGCTGATCGAGAGACAACAGCGGAGATTGATCTTATTGCAGGGCTGTTGTCTCCTACAAACACATTCCCACACACATACACAGACACCCGCTCTCACGTTCTCTCTGTGTCTATATGGCCTCTCTCATTGCTATCTTTGTTCAGGGCAAAAACCGAGCGCGTTCAGCGCTTAATGCTCAGTACAAATTGTTACTCCGACGCGTGCACTCGTTTAAAGACGCGGCTTTGATTTCAACAACAAGAACAATTACTACATCAACGACTGGAAAACAAAGAATCTGCCTTTAAGCAAAATTAAAAAAAAAAAAAAAAAAAGACAAAATATATATATATATATAAGTCAACAAGACCAGCAAGAAAACAACAACAATAAGAAAGACGCACGTCTTGGCGTTTTAAAACGTTGAATATTATTGAAACGAATTCGAATTTTATTTTATTCGTATTTCTCACGAGACTCACGAGGCAAGGTGGCCAAGCAAGCAAGCGACTGCTTGTCAAACTGTTGTCAAACAAATCGAGTGACTGTCAAACTGTGTGCATTCGGTTCGGCAAGTGGAATTCGCGACGGCGCCAAGCAAAACGAAACGCGTACGTTTGAGGCGTTCCCTTCGAGCCAACTATATGTAGCCGATCAACGTGAACGTGAACAACTAACTCAATTTTTTTCGCTAACTCCTATCAATCTTGGAGTCAGCTGTCTCTGTCTCTGCTGTGTTGACAACTGAGATTTCGCAAGATTTCGGCCAGCATTCGGTTGTGAGCATGATACCACACTGTGGATACCGTTACATGTGGAACCGTGAAATTGTGATCAATTCGCAAAAGTTGGTGAAACGACGTTAAACGGCGAAAATCCGTAACATCAACAACAACAGCAACATCAACAACAAATCAACAAAAACTGCCCAACTATAGCTGCCCCGCCCGTTTGTGTAACAAACGCCATCGAAAGTATTTTGCGGCAGCAGTTGACCAGAAAACATAAAATCCCATAAAAATCTCCAACTCCACTCCTCCACAGTCCCCGCTCGTACATTTCTGTGTGTGCGTATCCGCCTCTCGCCTTTTGCTTATTTGCTTGTTATTCTTTTATTATTTTTATTTTTTTATATATATTTTTTTATTTTTTACTTGGCCCATTCGTTCGTTGCTTTGAGCCAACTATATATTTGCTTTAGTTTTGATACCCGTTCAAAATTCACTGTGATTTTTTTCTTCTCTCTTTCTTTAAATTATAATTTTGCAGGTTTCTTGTGCCTGTTTTTCTTTATTCGCTGTTGCAAATAATTTGTAATACATTTAGATAGTTTTTTACGCGCATCTCGTTAATCTAGCAATTAGTCAAAACCATTTTTAAAGTTAATTTTTCAATTAGTTTAGTAGTTCCCCGTTTAATTCACGCTTATTGCTTAGGCCTTAAGCATTTTAAGCACCTTCTTTTTCGCTGCCGCCTCTTGTTTTGCCCCGTTTTTCCAATTGTTAATCGAGATCATCTTTCTGAATCTGAGTCGCTGCTGCCGCAATTATGAGCAGTTATATATTTATGCAACAAGCCTATGGTTAGTATGCTATCACAACTAAAAATAAAACCAATTCTAATAATAGTTCAAATATGCTGATATCAAACTGCGCCTGATTAAATCATAATTTTAAATACGCATATTCGAAGCCCTATTTATTGCCTTTGACTGGATTTGTGATAGTTTTATAATTTCCATAATAGAATAGAACTTCCATTTCTAAAGAGTGCTTAATCACTTTGTTATCACTATATGATAATAAAAAGAACATAAGCTGAAAACGAAACGCTTTGTATACATTCATTTCCTTATTATACTCTTAAACTGTATATCGAATTGCTGAAAGGGAAACCCCATATAAGTGTTATGGGACGCTGTTCTAAAGACATATGATTGTTAATGATAAACAAATAACTTAAGGCTGTAAGGAATAGGAAATGGGATATGCTATGGCTGCGGCAATCCATTTGAACACGATGTTTGAATGATTCATACAATTTGAGAGAGAATCTATATTGTATTCTTATAATCATAAATATTATAATTAGGAATAAGAATAATCTCTATAGCAAGGAAGAGCTTAAGCAGCTTGAGAAGCACCTTTCAGTTAACAAATTTAGCATCAACTAAAACTTCTTTTAAACACATGATTTCCGTAAAGGAATCCATAAATACGGTTGAATAAATTAAAATATATGATAATGACACCAAACCGACTTTTGAAAGACGTCAGAAAAGCAGAAGAGACTTTTACCAAATGTTAACAACAACATTCGCTGATATATATATATGAATATGAAAAGAGTATTTATTTTTTTTTAAATATTTTTACCTATATGAGAAAACGCATAATAATTGGTCTATTAGTATGTATACTTATAATTATATAGTTTTACATTTGACACTGATCAAATATCCTATATGTAGTTATATGCAGCAATCAGTTTCTTTCACCGATTTGTTTGGTTTGTTTGCTGCGCAAAGTCTGTTGGGTTGCTAAAGATGACTTTCCGGTCGAGCGGGTTTGTCATATATACTGGTATTTCTTTTCATTACTGTTTATGGTTTTCCATGTGCAGCGACTGTCTCGCTTTCAATTTAGGCATTTAGGCAAATGCATTTACATTTTTTCGACTTGTTCAACGGACGCGCCCTTTGCAGATATTTGCAATAACCAGGAAAAAATGTGACAAAAATTTGTTTTATTTTTCTCAAATTCGAAAGTCTAGACGACTCAACCGATAAGAGAAGTTGTTTTTAGATAAGTATGGCTTCGTTGCGAGATAAGAGACTTTCTATTTTTTTTTTATTGATTTTCTGTGACCTTGACCCAATGACCTATTCCACAGAGCAGCCGTAAATAAACATAGACTCATTTATTTGTTTACATCGAAGCAGCGGTAATTTCCAGTTTGAATCCCTTTAGCAAGTGGTTTTTTTAATTGGGAAATTCTCCGATTTTTTTCTATACAAAACTTTTCTAAGCAAACTGCTGAGCTCCGTACAACAAATATTTCCTTAGAAATGTGCACATTAGCTTCTAGCTCCAAGGTTGTATTTAATCATGCTCCCATTTATATTCAATTTAATACATGATAGTGCGGATTGGCATTGCTTTTTTCTACAGTCTCGTTCCATTTGCTTTCCGCAATGACAACTCTGTATTAATCTCTGATTTGTATGCCTAATGAGCGCTCATTGCAACTGCAAATTGCGTAGTTTGCAGACTAAATGTAGGACAACTTAGAATTATATATATATATATATATATATATATATATAGGCAAGCTGGTGAAAACTTACGAGCAGACGTTTTGAACCTAGATTAAGTAACTTGAGCATCGATTTAGCAAAACTGAAATATAAATATTAAAGCTTATCATAAGCTTAGAAATAGCTGATTATTTAACATACAACAATGTATAATTCATTTGTAACTCAACAATCTTCCCATTTAATCGATTATTTGTGCCAGATTCCATTATGTCCAACATTTCCAACATGCACATTCCTTACATTTTACGTTTGTTGTGCTTATTTTTTAAATTTATTTAAAACTTTTAACTAAACATCCAATTGTCTTACGTTAATTTGTCTTTGCAAAGTGAATAATTAAACAGTTAATTAAAATATAATTATGATAAGATGATACCCGCTCAACAACAGTCAAGAATGTGCGAAATGTTCAGCTTTAAGCAACTTGTAATTTAAGTGACTAAGGAAGGTGGTTGTATTATTATTAGTATACATTATAAGTTACAACTTCATTCGGTTTTTCTTCAAAACTTACCTTGACTACGACTACAAATTATATATTGTTATACAAATAATGTGAATAGGTCGTTCAACCGCTGTTTGACAAATGTCAACTATGTTAACTGACTTAATAATCTGACTACGCTTGCAACAATGTAAGGGCTTTTCAGCCACCTTGAGCTGGTCTACTTAATTGTCGACTAGCAACTAACTAGATGAACATATTGTCTGGCATGAGCTTTGCATATTTAATTCAGATTCGATTTTCAGATTAAGACATTGAAACAAATATGAATTGTTTATGGTGGCCACGCCCCATGAGCGTATGAATAAGAGTAGGTGCAGTTAGTGCAATAAGAATAGTTGCATTCTAAATTGAAAACTAGATTTTTATGTAAATAGGTTAATAAAAAAAAAATGCTAGTTGCATTTAACAGTTGCTCTGTTTATCTCGCCGGAGATATTTATGAAACAAGTTATGCTAATAGAAGTCTAAAGTCAATAGAGAATGCAACCTAGTCCCAGTCCCAGCCTCAGTCCAGACCCAACCCAGCCCAAGGTGTCAACAGGTGCGCTTGCGAAGGTCATCGCAGCTGTCTCTCGCACTCTGTCACTGTCTCTGCTTAGATTATTGTGAGTATGACTATATAAATACCGTATATGGACTGCACTTGGCAACTGTTTAACTGTTGATAACCTTTGACAACGGGCAACGGACGCTGTTCAATTGAAATGAAATATCATGCACAAGAGTGACAACAAATAATCAAGTCAAGTCAGGTCCGTTCAGTTGCCAGCGAACTAATTTCAATATTTGTCGTCTCTCTTCAAGTGAGAATCAATAAATTGGA
Organism: Drosophila nr. medialis 2 BK-2023a; assembly: GCA_035044325.1. Classification (NCBI taxonomy): domain Eukaryota; kingdom Metazoa; phylum Arthropoda; class Insecta; order Diptera; family Drosophilidae; genus Drosophila; species Drosophila nr. medialis 2 BK-2023a. The sequence continues at coordinate 341,695 of JAWNMH010000410.1, read as the reverse complement.
ATTGGACAACAGAACAACAGCTGAAAATATGCCACAATCAATATGCAAATATTTCCGAGGCACAGCTTCCAAATGATTTCCAGGCGTCCTTCACGTCAATGGAAATGAGTTTGAATTGAGCTCAGACGAAGAACAACAGACACTACAACAAAAACAACAATAGTTCTGATGGTATTACGACGTAGTTCATGTCATGAATGGAGTGGAGTAGGAGGAAGACGTATGTGGTGCCCTTAGGGGGGGACTGTTCAATTTAAAAATTTAATGTTTTTTTATTTATTCTGCTAGTTATGAATATTTATTTATGTATATTTGTATATTTTGGTGATGTATATTAGTATTTTAAATAAAATTTAAAATATAATCTCTTTAAATATATTTCAACTAAACTATACAGAGAAATTTATGTAGTATCATACAATATACATACTTTCAGTGCACAACTTTCGAGATTGATAACAAAAAAGGTTCAAGCTATGTCAGGTCTAGGAAATTGAAGAAAGAAACGCTTTTACTTATTTCATAATGCCAATTGAGATCAGAACTAAGCACAAATATTGCAATTAGGGTCTCAAATTTAGTTATTTGAAATAAATTCAATTAAAATACTAATCATATGAATATATTTGCTGTTTACTTACAGAGTGCCTTCTAGACCAAAGGGCGGCGCAATATATCGACTATGAGTCGGACAGCTTTTCGCAACCTTTGGTTGTGGTGCCACAGGACATACTACCCATGACCAAAGTGCAGGTTGCTGCCAACGCCACCGATTCTGATTTCGCACATGATGGTGACACTGGCTTGGTATTACAACAGCTAACACCGCCGCAGTCGCCGCCTCAATTCGATGGCTATCAACATCAGCCGCAGGAGCAGCTGCTTGTCAAGGAGGAGCACAAGGTGGTAAGGACACATATGATGCAGCATATGCCTGTTAGCAACCGTATTTAACTTGTATATCTCATTTACAGCTGCCGCCTCTTGCCAATGTTGCTGCAGTCGCAGTAAATGCAACAGCTGTTGCTCCCACTGGCGCATACAACTTCAACAACTGGATGCCTGTCAGTGAAATTGCTCGCGAAACACAGCTGGTGGACGACATTGTCAATATGCGTGCCCAGGAGCTGCAGCTCTGGCAGCAGTGCATCGATGATTGCGAATCGCAGGCCTCATCGTCTCTAGGCAGCAGCAGCAGTAGCAGCAGCAGCAGCAACAACGGCGACATCAGCGGCGCTGGCAGCAGCATTGCGGACGTGGATGAGGAATGGCTGCCCACGAGCAGCAGCAGCAGCTCACCCGCCCACACCATCGCCGAGGAGGACCAACATTCAGCACCATCCGCCAGCAGCAGCGGGGCAGCGAAAAAGCGTACACGCCCCTATGGACGCGGCACAGAGGATCGCAAGATTCGGAAAAAGGAGCAGAACAAGAATGCGGCCACACGCTATCGCCAGAAGAAGAAAAAGGAAATGGAGCATGTGCTCGGCGAGGAGCAGGAGCTGACGCAGGCCAACGACGAGCTGAGACGCAAGCTCAGCGGTTTCAAGCGCGAGTCGCGCTATCTGCGGCAGCTCATACGCGAGTTCTACAAGCAGCCCAAGCAATGAGATCGATCCACTTAGTTTATAATTTCCCTTTGCAAAGTTATCGTTATCGTTATAGTTATCGTCACGTTGTAAATCCTAGAGACCATCATTGAATAATTGAAAAACTTCCAGCAACTTATTCACATTAACATTCACATCCAATTACTTGATTCTGCACAAATGCTAAGCCAACGTCGACAGTTTAAGCTGCCTGTTCTGGTTCAGCATCTTGGCACCTATGACGAGCCGCCGATCAGCGACTTCGACACCCAATTGCCACTTCTGCCCCGGAACAAACCTTCCAACAAACCATGCCGCACAGGCCAACGTGGCCCACGGACCACAAAATCTAGAGATGACAAATAAATCCTTATACGAAAACCTTTTTGTTCTTATTTACGTTCAGATATCATTATCTCGAAACCCTGTGCGGCGGTCGCTTACTGTTATTTTTTTTTTTGTGGCATTTTGTGCAAGATTTCTTTTGATAATTCTAATTCAATATTAAATATAATTTCTTAACAATAAACGTAATACAACATATTATCCATGTATGAGTAACCAATAAAAAAAAGGGTTTTCAAAACGCTGTTTATTTTTTAAGGCCTTTTTTCATAGCACTCTTTTAAGCTGCAAGACACAAATTGAAATATTTATATTTTTTTTTGCAGATCTGTTTTAACTCATGTTGCAAACATTACGAGTTACAATAATTGAACGGGAATATAAAGGTAACTAGGCAGTTCAGCTCATCGTTTAGTGAGTTGCCTACTTAAGTGATATACTGCATAATATCCTAACGTTTAAAATCATTAGGGTTTGGAGAGGATATTCAGAATTTTGTAGTTTTCTGATATTCAGCATACGAGGTCTGACCAATAAGTAATGAGACTGATTTTTTAGCCGCGCTTGTGGTAACATTGCGAACCTGAAACATCGGTCGGTTAATCTCCCATCCCTCCTCTATCGATACATGTGCTCGCGACTTTCGTACGTTCGATAGTTCTCCAGTTGTGTTGTGTTTTCGACAACGTGTTTGTAAGGCGTGTCACGAATATGGAACGACGTAATATTGAACAGCGGTACGCGATTAAATTTTGCGTTAAACTCGGCGATTCTGTTACGGTAAATTGGTCAAAGTGTTCGGTGATGAAGCCCTGAGTCGTGCTCAGGTGTTTCGATGGCATAAAGATTTTAAAAATGGTCGTGAGAGCGTCGGGGATGAACCGCGAAGTGGGAGGCCGGTTGAAGCTCGAACTGACAACAATGTTCAGCGTGTGCGCACTCTCGTGCATCAAGATCGGCGGCTAACCATTCGAATGTTGGCTGATGAACTTAATTTGAACTGAGAAACCGTCAGAAAAATTTTAACTGATGATTTGTCCATGAAAAAGCTGTGTGCAAAGATGGTACCGAAGAACCTTTCGGCGGAGCAAAAACACGTGTGTCGCAGTTTTTGACCTCTAAAAACATCGCAGTGTTGCTGCAAGCGCCCTATTCGCCGGATATGTCACCCTGTGACTTCTTCTTGTTCCCCCAAACAAAATTGGCCGTGAAAGGAACGCATTTTGAGTCCATAACTGACATCCAGACCGCCGTGACGAGGGTACTAAAGGACATTCCAGTCGAAGCCTTCCAGAAATGTTACGAAAGCTGGAAGAAACGTTGGAACCAGTGAGTAGTTGCGGGAGGGGAGTACTTTGAAGGGGATCACATCAATGTACCTTAATTTTTAAATATACGTATTTTACGGACTTAGTCTCATTACTTATTGGTCAGACCTCGTATTACCGCTTTTATAGTTTTATTTATTTATTTAATGGGGTTTCCTACTTATAATTTAGTGCGCAAGTCAAAGTTGTCTTAAGATAAGTCACAAGAAACTGAAAGATTCTTGATAATAATCTTTACGGAGTTCACTGAAACTAATACTAGCAATCTATTATAAGTTTTATTTCAATTATATTTAGTTGTCTTTCAATAATATGATTGATTTTCCCTAAAGAGACCCAATTCAATAAATTCATGATCTTTAACCATTTTACAAAAATTTCATTAATAATGATCCGACGTCTACTAATGAAAAAGCGTAGGCCAAGCGAATATTCATATAAATTTTAGTTTATATTGTTTTAAAGTGCACTAAATAACGTTCACTTTTCGAAAACTTAAATTATAACTTCAAATTATATGTTATTCAAAGTCGAAATCAAGTTTTAAGTTGTAATTAACAAATTGCAGCTAACAGCAGGCAAATTAATTGAACAATTAAACTCAAATTAATGCACTCAAGCATCTGAACGGGATTTAGCCTGTTAGCATGTTTGTTATACAAAAAATGGAGTTTTAAAGTTTCGCCAGCTGAATATCCTTTTTGCGTAGCATGTCGTTATAGGTTTAAGCATTAGCTTATACTAGTTGTGGGAAGTGAGCTTAATCAATTTAATGTCAACAACATGCTCGAGGAGCACAATTCATTGACAGCACTTTCCATCCATGCCACTGCCTCCTCATCCACTGAGCACACGTGACGTCGGAGAGACATTGCATAATCGGATTATGATTATGAATATACGGAAGTGATTAGTGAACAACTGCACTGTTCTACAGGAACATTCTTCAAACTCCTGTCCCAAGCCCAAGCCTGAGTGCAGTTCAGAGCGCCAATTAATTGAAAAAAGTGGCGTAGCGTCAGTTGCGGAGATGGAGATTGATGCAGTGAGTGCCAAAAGTGAATCCGAATTACGAATGCAAGCCGAAAAACAAAAAACAAAGATCGAAACGAAACGAAACGAAAAGAATAAATTGAAACAAGAATAACAAAACAATTTCTCAACTGTGGATACACAGACTGGTTGGTTGGTTGTTTGGTTGTTTGGTTGCCTTCTGTTGGTCTGTGGGATTTGCGCGCCATGGCATTTGACTGATGAGATGGCGACGTGAGAGATGTGAGCCACCAGTTGACTCCGTTCTAAGGCACAAAGCAACGTTCCTTTGGACTTCGGGCGCCATTTTCACTACTAAACTAAATTTTCCACATCGTTAATTTATATTAATATGATTTCTGTGTCAACGGTCGACGCGATGCCGCCCATGTCTGAGCCAACGTACTTGTCACCCGTCGCGTATATACATAGACTATGTACATATATATACATATATAAGTGTGCGTGTGCATGCGTGTGTGTGTGTGTGTGACCAGGAGCGACACCCATGGAGGTCGCCGCGACGCCGTCGCAATGTTTATCTAAATTGTTATTTTTCACACTCACGCAGTTCAATGAATTTGTGAAAATTACGTTTGGGACTTTGTGTTTGCTCATCGACGTCGCCGGTCTCTTCCTGCTAAGGGGGCGCCGGGTGCGGAGACGGAGTGGTTCTCTCTAGACTGGCTGCCAACTTTAAGCGTGTATTGGCATCGAATTCAATTTGGCTTCATGGTGTTAATACTGTTATTAGCTCTAGCCGTGTCATCACACGAACCCTTTACTTTACCATTCTTCAACCACAGCCTAGCGAATATTTTTACTTTTCAAGTGCTGGCATTGTCAAGAAAAATCCCGAAATAGAAAAAAAAAAATGCTAAAAGGTTTTACGGAATAAATTAAGAGTTAAGTAAGTAGCAAAGGACAAGAGTGCATACAAATCTAGGCCACATTAAATCTCCTATACATACTTAATACAAATAAATTATTGGGATAAACATATAATAACTGAAAAATATTAGGTTCAAAATGAATAAGAATATAAAATCGAAAATGCTTCACATAAAATACATACAATACTTTATTTAGCTTTATCTGATACACTTTACAACATAAATAGTATTTGTCAAATAATTCTAGAACTTATTTTATTGCAACGAACTTAAGTTGCTGAAATTCGCATTTCCTCTTTAAGCATTTAATAATTTTCTTTATTTTTTTAGATTTCTAATTAATAATGTTGATGAATAGGTATTTAAACCTATTATTATGTAGGCTACTAACAATTTTGACTCCAATTGCAAAAAATGTAATTACTTTATTCATTTATTGTCGAAATATTAAACAAAAAAAAAAAGAAAAAAAAATTCAAAATATTGTTAATACTTATGCATTTCAACTTAAGTTACCAGAATTTTAATACTAATGAATTAATATTAATAAAAAATTAAAAATAATTAATTTGAATTTTTTACACAATTTCACTCAATTATTAAATCAAATTTGATATAGATATGCAATAAAATATTTTTTCTTAAAACTATTTCTTGAGAATTTGAATACTGTTTTTATTCGTACTTGATTTTATGCCCAAATATTTATATATACAAATATATATATATATATATTCATCTCTTTTTGTTTGTTCAACAAACTCTATAAATAGTATACCGAAAATAATGTCTAATCTCACTTGACTGATAGTTGATAGTTGGCTTAAACCCATTCAGTCAGTTAGCCAGCCAAACCAATCCAATCAACATTTTCGACTCAATCCTAAACAAAGAGCGAGAGTTGGAGTAAAGTTTTCAATATAATTGAAATTGGCCCGCATGGATGTAACCCGTTTTATTCGACACCATTGTTGTTTACATATTATTTAAGTTTATTTTTATGGAGCTCGAAAGAAAGGCTAAAAAGGTGCAAATGAAAAAATGCGCGAGTGTGCGGGCTGAGATAAGCAATTGTTGCCGTGTTGCCGTGTTGTGGTGGGTGGTGCCGTGGTGCCGTGGTGCGATTAGATAAGCAAAAAATCAAACAGTTGGCTTTTATTTTCGAAGGGGACTTAGTTCCTAAGAGCATAAAATTTGTATCTAATGGAAATTTGTTATGTGCATTTTCACTTTTTTATGTGTGTGTGTGTGTGTGTGTTTTTTTTGTGTTCGCAAATGAATTGAATTCGCTGGCAAAAAAGTAAGTCGGCCAGTTCTGTTACTATTATCTTTGGCTCACTCTTTGTGCGAGCTGCTGTAATTAGGGGATCTAAGGATGTTGCCTCATGTGGCGCCTAAACCAATTTGCGCTGCGTAATTATATAAGTTCAGTTTTTGTATCTTTGAGTTACATTCGTTTTACTTGGTATCTCTTTTGTCGCACTTCCGTCATGATATTTTTGCGGTAATAAAATTTACACTAATGGACTCATAATACACTTAGCCCCAGGCTATGACTCATTCTACTATTTAGTGCAACTGCCATTGGTCCATTAACAATTCGCAAAAGCCACAGAAAGCACACGCACACTCTCACACACACACACACACACAACAGTGGCTCATATGAATATACACTGAGCCAAAGAATGTATTTCTTATTGATAGAAAATATTTCAGCAAAAAGCATTTCCAATTTCGAAGTTCTAAAAAGAAATTATTTTTAAGAACTAGAAAAACGTTCTTACATTTACAAAATTTAAGAGGATTTTTTTTCTGAGTGTAGGCACAGTATTACCCAAAAATGCAAATCGCGATTTAGATGTCGCACTGTCTCATTAACATGTGCCAAGGGTTAACTTGTTGTCTCACACTCTCATTATGACATTGTTAAATGTTATGAAAAAGAGTCTCATGTTTATACCCCCCGCTACACCCCTCGTCAACACGGCCACCCCCCTAAGGCCGACAGCTTGGCGTCACTGGTGACTTGCAAATGAAGTCCGCCGGGGCTTGCCCACTGGCATCCGTTTACAGGCACCGCCAAACAGCTTTGGCGGCGCTGACGTTTTGACTTTTAATTGTATTTTAAAGTGTTCGGCATGGGAGGGGGATGCGGCGGGTGGGTTGGGGGTATGCGGGTGTTGGTAGTGAACATCGTCGCTTGGGTCGCTTACAGGCCATTTGGCTGTTGATTTAACTCGGCTCTTTGGTCATTTGATGCCTAATTAAATTTAACGATGACGTTGATTTCTCCACCACTGCACCACTGGGCAAAGGTTTCATTTTACAATCCGCAGCAGCAAAAGCAATCGAATATGCTCCCATTGAGCTGCTGAATGCGTGTAGACTACTTTGAATATCTGTATATATATTTACGTTGATTGCACCCTCAACACTTATATATATATATATATATATATATATATATATATATACATATGTGTGTATTGCGCAGATGATACTTGAGAAGAGCGTAGCATATATTAAGAATGCGAATATCTGAATCCATTCGAGGCTTAATTAAATTGAATATCATTTTCGAAGTGACTGTCAATTCATGCCGAGAAATATTCGACAAATATATAATATATATGAGCTTACTTATAAAAGATAAACATTCAGAGCACAATCCGAAACAAAAACTCCTCACATATAAAAAATCGCCCCAGTTAAGCAGGAATCGTAAATTTCGCTTTTGATTTGATGAGATAACAGTTTATCAAATTAAATATTAAAATGTATACTAATTGTTTATGATTAATATAATAATAATTAAGTTATAAATTTGATTATCCTTTAGCGCCACGACTAACATCAAAGCCGACTGATTCATCCGTATATCCCTGTAGTCTTTTCATTATAGGAAAATTAAATTTGATATGTAGTTTATTTTTAGTTGCATGTTACATTTGTCATTTAAGTGGAACGACATTAAATAGCTGCAACAATTGTAAATTTTCAATCACTTTCCTTAACTCTTTCCACCCGCTTTTCTCTCCCCGCAATCGTATTTTGCATTTCCATTCAGGGACTTTGTCAGGCAGACAAATCGAATGCAATTTCACGGCTATTTGAGTCGGCATGACGAATGAAAAAAACAAGCGACGTTTTGTGAATAATGCAATAAATGAGCGCAATTTTCAATTTGCCAAACAGATGAGCCACAAAACAGGCAAAGTAGTTTTCCATTTTCCAACCCCATTCGTTGGAATGCCGCGTTTTTGCCGAGTTGCATGCAACTGCATTATATGCAGGATCTTTAAGCCAAGTGCATACAGTAAATTGCCTCGTGTGCCAACGAGTATACAACATGCAACATGTGCCTCCTTTACTCTTAGCCCTTCCCCACAACTCCCATTCAATGCAGTTGCAACAATTAGAATCCTTTTTGCTGACATTTACACGTCGTACGTGACATTTGGGCAATTGCCTGCCAATTGTTTTCAAGTGCTTACTCGACCGCTGAAAGGGGAAATGTGAAAAGGGGAGCGGTGGGAGTTCGTGTGTGTGTGGAGCGTCAAGTGGGTAGCTGCACGCCCCAGGCCAGAAGCTTGACAAATGTGCATTTAATTAGCCAGCGCGCGGTTTCAATTTTCCTTTTTGCCAATTGCCTGATTTGTTGTTCTTGTTGTTGTTGTTTGCTGCGAGATTCAAAGGCTTCAAGACAAGCCAATATAGACAGCAAACATTCCCATCCACCCATCAAGATCATCATTATTTTTATATCATCATACGTGATTTTATTCCCTTTGCAAGCCAACGTCTCTTGAATCCTTAGAAAAATCAAAAACAATTAAAGTTTGTTCAAGAAAAACAAAACTCATCAGCGCACACACACACACACACACACATACACACACTCACACAACGCAGCAGACATTCCAACATGTGTGTAAACATGTACCACGTCCTCAACTCCAATTCCCCGTTCCCGTTTCCGTCCCCCTCCCCTTCTCTTCCTCTGCGGCACGCCCCACAACCACATGCAAAGATAACGTTGCCTATTTTTGTGCGCTCGCCAACGCAAACAACTTTTGCGTGACGCTTGATGTTTCTACTCCCCTCCCCTACCCACCGCACACCTCTCACCAACCATGCCCGCCCACCACTCCCGCCCCTTTGTTGCAGCCACCAAGCTAACGATAACTAAATTTGTACATTTGGTGTGAATGTAAATAGATTGTCGCTGGATTTGTGTGTTTGCACTGAAAAAAATTTAGCTTCAATTGAACTACTTGCCGCAGATCAGTTTTTATTTAAATACAATTTTTTGGGGGGTTGAAAGAAGTCTTAAGATTCCCAATGAACAATTTTTATTAATTTTATTTATTTTAGTCATACACCGGTTTCATTTTAGTTTCATTTCTTAAAATAACTAAAACAAGTTTTATTTATTTAACATTTAAAAGTCATTTTTAAATAAACTACTTCTTTTAAAAATGTTATTCCCCCCCCCCCCCCCCACTGATCTATATATTTTAATTTTATTTTTTGCCATTCCATTTTGGCCAAGTTGATTTTAAATTCTGATTTGGCTTACATTTCAAGTATTTGCAGTTGTTATACAAAAACACCAAGCCAACATTTCTTACAGTGTTCATTTGTATGTGTGTGCTTGTGAGTGTGTGTATGTGTGAGTGTTTGGTGATTAACGGTTGGTCCTGACCCCAGCTCTAGCCTAGGCAGTCTTGGGAGTCTTCTTCTGTATTCTGGCAACGGCGTCACTCGTTTTGCGGGCTGGTCAAAGTGGCGCCATCCTGCCGCCAGGCAAACCAAAGCTCACGCCTCAGCTGCCGACTCCCCCTTTTACCCCCTCACGGTCTCTTTTCATAGCTGCCGGCTCGTGTCATCCGTGGGCAGGAATTAAAATATGCATTGGTGTGCGTGTGTGTGTGTGTGTGTGTGTTATACTCTGCTCTGGGGCCACAGAAGGTTTATTGGATTTTGTGAGAAATTGTTATATTTGTATTTATACAGTCAATATATAATAATTCTCATAGAAACTTCAAAAATTAAAGTTATAGTTACGTCAAGGAAGATCAGTTACAATCGGCGTATCAACTAGTAAATACCCTAGAAAGTGAAATTACATCGTTGATAAACAGACAGACAGATGCTGATCAAGAGATACTAGTTTTGATAACGATTTCTGTTGATAGCAATTCGATTATAAAAATAATATCCTCAATATCTACTTAGCTGTGATATATAGTGAATGAAAATATATAATCAATTATTTATTTACTACTGGGTAACATTCATATACATATGTGGGAATTACATTGGTCCGACTTTCAATGTTATGCAATCTTTCCTAAGATAGTTATTTTTCGGAAAATATAATTTTTGTATTTTTTGTTTGGAGCGTTGCTAGGAACTTTATACTCCGATCCCACAAATACTTATATATAGAGAACTTTTGCTTACCAATTGTAATTATTATTGTCTTACTCGACCTTAACTTCGGATATTTGTGAGAAAACATCAAATAAACTAATAGAAATGGTGAAAACTGTCATAGATGCATGTAATAGATATAGTAAATAGATATAGAAATATATACATTTTCAATGCTAGAACTCAAGCCAACCTTTGACTGTGGTAAATTATGAGAAGGATCTTTATCTTTCCCAAAAGATTGGAATATTCAAGATAATTGAGTAAGTGCAAATAAATGGCAGATTTCGTTGGGTTTTGTGTGAGTCGAATCTGATCCACTATTCCTATACCTTTACAGATGTACATTATATATGTCTACCCAATTTAACCTGCATGTAATTGAGATTTAATTAGGCCATCCAACCATATTAAAACTTATACAAGAGTAAGTTTCATGAACAGGCCTGCTCCGCCTTTGACCTGAGCACCTATTGCTTATTTACATAAAAGCTTCAGGTAGGAGCAGGGTCTGCGGGAGGAGGAGGAAAGTAGGATGAAGTTATGCTGTTTGCAGCATCAGCATCGGATAATGCGCCATCAATAACAATTATAGGCGAGCCATCAAAGGCATCCTCTGTCCAGGCCATAGTATTCCAATTAATGCTGCTTCATTGAACGCTGCGCACAAAACTAAACTTGCGAATGAGACTGGGTTGCTGGGATGGTGAGGGGATGGTGGGCGGTGGATGGTTTTGAGGGTTGTCGCGTAATTTAAATGCTAATTTTGAGAGGACCTTTTCAAGGTGTGCCGCAATGAATTTTTTTACTAACATTTTCATAATCACAAATCAAGCGGAAGGTGTGAAAAATACAAACTTTGATTACATTTACATTGTAAAGCAGTCAGTCGATGTGCCACTTGGCCCCTCAATCCTCTCCCCACCCCCTCTATCGGCTCCTCCACGCACAACCTGACGTATGCGCATTATTTGCTCGTGGCATATTTTTAAAGAACTGCTCTCAACTTTTTAATGACACCAATTAGCAACTGTATATTGACTTGGGAGGGCAGCCAAGGGATAAAGGCTTCCCAAAAGCCTAGCATCTTCTTCTTCTTCTGTAGCCCATGCCACATTCCCCATGCCGCCCGCCGCCTGCCGCCTGCCGCATCCTGCCATTCGGCTTGTTAAGTCAAATGTGGGCCATAAATTCGCTCGTTGTCGCTGTGTAAATACATAATAATTATTTCTCTGCTCTTTTCTGATGCCCCAAGTGGCATGCTTCAAGTCCTTGGGCAAATATCTGACGAGCAGACACACAGCATATACACAACGACTTTAAGGTATATATTTTGTAGCTTAAATGCTGATTTCAAGGGGTTGGAGGGAAAATCACAAATTTTACTTTGATTTCAATGGAGCTCTACAAAATCGAACGACCTGAGAACGATGAGAATTTAGTCACATTAAGTCAATTTATTCAATTAAATTACATTTAATTTGATGTCAGTTAATTATTTAAAATTTCCATTTGCATATTTTCTTTTTATTTTTTTAAGTGTTAAAGTTAAATGTATCACACACTTTTTGCATTCTTCGACAGTCATTTACTATTAGCATTTGAGTTCTACCATGATTGCCGATCGATAATTATGATTTTCATGAAAATGCCATATCATTCAAGAATTATTTAAGTTTCTCCTATTGTTCAAATCATTATTTACTTGTATAAATTCTGTCTGCAGTGGAAACGTTTTAACTATCGCGAGTATCTCTAAAACTGTGCTAAATCGAATTTAAATATATTCATAAGTTAACAAATAATTTAAATATGGATATGAAAAACAAATAATTTTATTAAAGCACACTTGTTGCTGGCGTTCATGTACCGCTTGAGGGATGTGTGCACATTTTTCTTCACCGTATGAATCCATCTATAAGATGATCAGACCTGAAAGTCCTTAGTCAACTTAACGCTTGTAACGGATGCAGGACTGCTTGCTGTAGTGCCCCCTGAAGATTTCCCCCATTGGCACGCCCAAATTCATGTGCGACTGATAATCGATGGGCGAGATTAGCGGTTGGCGCCTGGACGCCCAAGTGATTGGCTGCCTCAACTCGTCCACAGATGTGTCCAGTTTAATGCCGCATTTGCCCGCGTTCTGCCTGAACAGCAATGGCTTGTGAACCCTATCGTATGGGTCGCGATAATAGTCGCGATATTCCTGGCATTGCAAATAGAAGGAATCAATCCTGTCCACATCGGCATAGTCCACAATTGGCAGACCAATGCGTGGCACAAAACCCAACACTGCACGTCGATGGAGCCGGGCACTCTTGGTCACAAGCAGCATATTGACCACGGGTATTTTATCCAAATTCATTTTCCGTATCAATAAATTAACGCTTGTAAATGAACTCAAGTCGAAATGAAATATTTATATACATAAATATAGGAGAGAATATCGGTTGAGTTTGAAATTGACTGAGAATTGTTAGCAAAAGGCTTCTACAAACAAAAATAGACAGACGGACGAAAAGCCAACTAAGATTTAGTAATTATTACTCAAATTGAACTAATATTATATATATATTGATATACCTAAATTATTGTCTAAGTAAAGACTTAATATATTTCATCAATTTAGTTTTGGGATCTGAAGCGTAACAGAGAAAGAGAGAGAAATCGCTTTATTACCCAACCCAAACCAATATTATTATTATAATAATTGGGGAAAAGTTTGCACTGCGACCTATTGTGACCCCTTACTGAGCCTACAGCTCTTCCATCAATCCCAACTCCTGCACGAATGCTAGAATCTTTGTTGGGTTGAGGGTTTCTATGTCCTTGGGCCTCATGATATGCTGCCCCAGGATGCTGCATCTTTTCCTGGTTAAGGCGATGCATTCTGTTAGGATGTGCAATGAGGGTTCCTCCTCGTGTCCACAAAACCTGCATACATTGCTAAAAATACCTAATTTGGTTAGGTGACTTCTCAGTCTACAGTGTCCTGTCAATACCCCTGTGAGTATTCTGAGTCTGTTCTTCCCCATGGATATTACTTGCTTAAATCGCTTTTGATTGTAGTCACCTAAAAGACTTCTGGCTTGTCGGAGTCCTGGTGTCTCTGCCCAGCTCCGTTCCCGCCTCTGCCTTTCTTCGTTCCCGATTTGCAGCCGTATTGTGTGTCTTCCTACGCCACAATACGGTTCAGGGTCTATCAGGGGTCTCTCTGCCCCCATTCTTGCTTGCTTATCGGCCTCTTCGTTCCCAGACCCAACCCACTATAAAAATTTATAAAATTTTATAGTTCAATTTAATTTAATAATTTAACAGAATGGAATAATCTGACCTACTTAGCTTTGATTAGTTTTATTTTCGGTTTCCCCAATCCGTGCAGTAAATGTAGGAACAATTTGATGTTTCATACCCCGAGACTTATTATATATATTTTTACTACTGGTTTTCATTTTAAATTTGAACTTAATTTAACATAATTTGGAACTTAAATATAAAAAAAACATTTTCTTTAACTTTTATAGAAATTGTTGAAAGTTAAAAAATGATCTATAAATTTGAAATACATTTTTTTGTATGAATATAATTTATCGACTACATATATTTATTTGATATTTATATTATTTATTATTATTAAAATATATAGTCTCGTTATCTGTAATATACTGGTAATCCTCGAAGCAGACTTTCGACTAAATTTATTTATTTGAAAGAATTTACCGATACCTATTTACATATTGTGTTACATCGTTTATTATTCAGATAACAGATGTTAACAAATACCAACTGAAGCCGAAAATTTGCATGCGTTTATGTTATAAATATATATATATTCTCACGCCCCCAAAACAGAAGTCAATATTACAACGAGCGATTATGTTAGAAAATAAAAAGTCAGTCATGGGTCGGGGCATAAATATGACCCCACCCAAGAAAAACTGGAAAAGTGCCACGCAGAAGTGGGGCTGATGGAGCGTAACAAGTGTGCTGATCGATGTTGGAGAGGGGAACAGTAAGGATGAGGAGGAAGGGGTACGGGAGGTGAAGGAAGAGGGGGATGTTGAGCAGCTGTTGACGACGAAAAAGTCACCGCTTGCTGTTGACATTTGACAGGGTAGCGTGGGCTATGGCCCCTGGGCGTGGTTGGCGAGTGGCATGGGGATGAGCTGTAAGTCGCATGCCTTTTTTCCTATTATTGCTTTATATAATATTTTGCTTTGTTTTTAGCATTTTAAATAACCGCGGGTGTGATTTTTACCCAGCTAAGCGACTGAAATGCCGTCAGGCGACGAGCAAAGGTCGAGGGGCGCTGCCGAGTCCTGTCATGATTAAATTTGTGTGTGTTAAGCGTTTTTAAGCTGCCTGCTTAAATATGCTGTTCGGGTGTGGAACGCTCATTGATTGCATTAAAGCCAGTCGCTGTTATCCCCGAGATGATTGACAGCTTCTTGTGGTTACTAGGATGCTGGGCCAAGTCAAGGATCTGATTTGTGATTAGAGCAGCGCATCTGTTCTTGAAATGCAACCATTAAATTATGCCAAACATATACAGAACGCAGAAGTTGACATTCCCACTTAGGAACATATGTGTCTCAAAATGTTTAATATATACTAGTTTCTTGGGTTTTAATGAGCCCGATTAACTTTACTGATATATATAACTGATGTTTGCCTGCACCTAAATAAATAAACATATCTGGGTCATTTCAATATATCATATGCTTCAACTGCTTTTTTCCAAAATAATTTAATCAGTCCATTAATCAGATCAGTCAGTACTATATCTATGGTTTTTAGATAATACAGATTTATCACTTGAGCTTAATACTTAAAAGTCTCATTTATGCATTTTACATAAATGCCAAATTACTACACTCAAATTTATTGAATTTAAGCAGCTTTCAAGACTGCAGTCTACGATTTTAAATGAATACTTTAAATGCACATCATATAGAAATTAAATCAATACTTTTTCAAAAATCTTCCTCCTGTCTGACTACTCTGTCTACTCCGTACACAGCTTGCCACAGACCCTGCAATCAATTGGCCTTAACTCGTACCAAAGGGAAACCAGGGCAAACAAAGTCTAGCCCTATAAAATATAACAAAAAACCAGTTGATAGTTGGTATTGCATTTGTTTTTGTTTTTGTTGTTGTTTTTATTTTTGTTTTTGTTGTGGTTTATGTTGTTGTTTTTGTTTATTTTCATTTTATTTTTATTTTTATTTTTGTAGGCTTTTTGTTTGAGCTGCTGTTGTCGATGTCGAGTACAATGATCGGTTTAATATGTTAAGGGAGGCCCTGTTAATGATGACCACGAGACAACAAAAACAACAACGTCGTGCAACCACAACAACAACTGCTGGGGCAAAAACAAACAGCAGACCGGATTGAAAGCAAAGTATCTGAGTATCTGCAGCTTGGCCTTCGTTTGCAGTGCGTCTTTTTCCTGTTTATTATTTCCACATCGCAGATGCGACAGGGTTGGAGTGGGGCGAGCCCGGCACGCCAACGCATTTGCCGCACTTCTGTGATTTACATAATGTCCTTGTCGACAGCATCGGCAGGAATAGCAGCAGCAGGAGCATCCCTCGACAACCACCCGCAACTCACTAGTTTAAAAATATTAACTGTCAATTTGTATTTGGTAACACTTGGCTGAAGGGGCATCTGCAAGCGGAGCAGGCCAACGAAGAGACCCAAGCGGTGGGGCAACGTCAAGTTGGGAATGCACTTGATGGGGAAGTTCACTTATAAATAATACCCCCCACTCAGCGAGTGCTTAATGAGTTGTGTAAATGCATGGCTTTAGTCCAGATCTTCAACTCCATTCAGGATACTTTGTATGTTTTGACAGAACTCTTTCCCTTCGTTCAATTTTCTATTTTAACATTTATCCGAGAAATCTCGCCGTGTTTAACTTTGGTAATCATCAGCTTATCATCAGCTATTTTCGTATATATCATTATTTTCCCTCTCTCTCTCTCTCTCCGCATACCTTTCATTTACTTTATTTGCTGTATGTTCCTAACTATTGACATTTTCATCTGATTGGGTTCTTTTTGGCTATCCCCAATCCTAGTAATATGATTTGTATTATTATATTATTTTTTACATTTTAAATATTAACAAAATAAAATAATTAACTTAATTACACAAACTGTCTCTATTATCGAACATTATTAAAAAGTCATTCAGCAACGTCAAACAATTGCAAAATGTACATAAAAAAGTTAGATCCGCAAAAAGCAATAGGCAGGAAAACATAACAGGGTGATTTAGTCATCAGCGCACGACTACAAGATACCCTGTTCATAGCCGTAGTATGTTCGGTGTTTTTTTGTCCTAAATACTGCTTATAAATACTACGTAATAAAATTGATAATATCCAGTTATTGATCGAGCTGGGAAACTCAAGATAGATGCACTTGATTGCTAAAACCTATATTAAAAAACTTGGATATGGTTTTTGAGGCTGATCAATATTGGTCTAGATTTAGACAAAAATCCTTGAAGTAATTTTTAAGGATACGAATACAGTTTTCTTGAAGTTAATAAAACTTATTCCCATATTTATCAAAAATATATTTCTTAGTAACGGAAAATACAAAAAGCTTTAAGAAATATGCTTTGTGTACAATTTTTGGCACAATTCCGCTTGACGATTTTCTTAATTCCAAATCGATTCTTATCTGACTGTAATCGTGCCTTTTGTACACATTTGCAACCCTTCATTATATGAATAATTTTTGATACGTAAAGAGCATAAGAAACTAAAAATAAAGGCGAACATCCAGCTAACCGAAACTGGGCAATATTTTATTATTATCTGCTCGACAATAGTTTATCAGAGCGGACAGAAGCGATAAAAACCTTTTTGATAAGGACATAAGCACAGTGATAAGCAATGGCAACAACACCGACAACAACAAAATCATAGACAAACAGACGATAATAATACATAATAATAGTGCAGATTGCGGAAGTCACTCAGTTCAGAGAGTGGGACGACTCCGTCGAATGCAGGCCGGCAAAGAGATACGCAGAGGCAGAGACAGAGAGAAAACTAACTAACCAACTAACTCATGAGCAGCTCCTTCGTACATCAATGATGCTAATCAGGAACGTCAATGTCCCACTTTGCACAACCACCCCCCCGAATAGTCACCCCCCACTCAAACTTATTCCGCTGCGGAGGAGTTGGGGCAGCACGTGGTGTGCTCCAAAACATGAGCCACCCCGTCGGTCGTAATATGTGTATGAGTAACGTGATAAGGGGATTGCAGCAGCAGCACCACCAAAAGCAACAACAACGGGGGGTGTTCCAGCAACACACACTACAAAACCCTCTTCCCCCATCCCCAATTTAGCTGCATGCCAGCACTTTCGACTTTGCCCGCATTTTACCATCACTCGATTGTAGAAAATAAAAAAAACTCACTCAGAATTACACTCGCAACTGTTGAGCGAAATTAAAAGCTCTCGATTCGCCAGTCGTTGCTGCTCGTGTGGGTGTCTCCCTTACCCACACACACACACACACACTCGCACACACATACAGACGGGCGCCGCAACAAGTTCGCGTTCGGCAATTTGGCTCCTCGGGCCGGGCCAGCTCGTGATTCGCCTTTTGTCTCGGCTCTCGTTCGCTGTGTCGTCGTCGCTGCCCAAATTTTGGCCATTCCACAAGTGGCAGTCAACGCCGTCAACGCGTTTCCGGTGCTCAGTTTGCTAACTGATCCAATGCAATTTGGTCGTCGCCGAGTTCTTTTTTCGATTTCCATAAGCGTTTCCAAATCAAACACAAAACCCAAGAAAAAAGCAACAGTTTGTTGACAAAGAAAAAATATATAAAATCATAATTGTTGAAATGCCTGTTAGACAAGTGAAATGTGCTGATAAAAATGGCAAAAATTATGGTGAAAATGTTTGACACGCATATTTCATAAAATTATTTGAAAAAAGTGAATGCTCTACAAATTTGTGACCGTTTAATAATAACCAACATCCATACAACATACAACAGCAATATTGAAATCCAGTTGAACGTAAGTCTGAAAACAGAGAAAATTCAAATTAAGTTCAGATTGCCAACAATTTCGACAATTTACGAACTTTGCGTATTTAATATAGATGTCAATCCACAAATTTGTGCGTATATTAATGACAAAAATGAATATTGAAATCAAGGAAGTAAACAAGAAACTGAAAAACGTAAAACTAAGTTTGCCAAAAATGTCGACAATTGACTATTTAGTATTACAATTTCAAAATCGTACAAACTCTGTATATTTTTTTTCTTTTAATTAATTATGTTCTTTTGGCATAAACTCCTTGGAACACAAACGCTCGGAATATAAAAAAAAATATTTTATTTCAATTCCCCTTATATTCATTTTTTACATTTATTATATATATTTTTATACTTCCCTGAATACATTTTTGAAAGCATTCTCGATATCTTAAGGGTGGCAAAAATTCGCTTAGTACCAAGTTTTTTTCAGTAAATGTGTAGTTCGTAGACTTCAAATGGTTTCAGCAAATTGCAGAATTGGACTTGTTCACTTTTTTTACTTGAATTTCAGTCTTAAGCAGGAGTTACGTAAGAGGTGGCCAGTTGAGTTGTCAAATGCAGTTGAATATCGTTTTGTAAGCAACCATCGACTTTTATACTTTAAACTAATAAAGAGAAAACCAGCGCACAAAAGTATGCTAATAAATATTGCACAAGCGCAGGTGCTGAATGGCTGACTGGCTGCCTGCCTGGCTGCTTCTTAAGGACGTTTGTCAGACAAAGAAACATAAAATATGCTGCATTTTCAGTGTCAACAGCATTTACTGCAACAGCAGCAACTGGTAGCAGCAACATGTTGCAGGCGCCAACAAATCGGCTACTCATTGTCGGATAATGGATAATGGAACAAAGTGCTTACAAGTTTCGATAAAACCAAGCAAAGCTCCAAGTAAATGGACTCGTGTAACTGGTGTTGTGTTATCTTCATAATATCCTTGCAAAGGGTATTTTAACATTATGACAACATTTGTAAAGGAGTTTAAGTCCTTTAAAGTTAAGTTAGTGTATGCTAATTCTAATTGGCATATTTTCTTATTTTCATTTCTTATTTTGAGCAATGTGTTTCACTAAATAATGTATACGAAAATATAGTAAAAGTTTTTAGATATTATTTTCAACTATTGATGCAAGAATTGCCAAATTTTTCAAGTATTTCTAAAAAGGATTTCAATAGTTGTTTCGGATTTATATTTAAGGTTGATTTTTCTCATAATAGTCTTATTTTTTAGATCTTATATCCGATCCGGTGATAATATCTTAGATTAGCAGATGTAAAATGTTTTATCCTTAATCTTTATACTTAATATTTTGTAAAATTTAAATTTAAATATTCTTTAATTTATTTTTGATATTATTTATTTCTTACTTATTGTATTTTTTTTTATACAAAAAAAAGTTCAAATAAAATGTGTAAAATAAATTGAATAAAAACAAAAGTGTTTAATAAAATTCAAATTGAAACAAAAAAAAAATGTAATAAATTATACGATCAAATAAATGTTCGGTTTAAAATTAGTAACAATATTATTATAATTAAAACAAACAATTAAATACTAACAATATAAATAATAATAATGCAAAAAAAAAGTAAATTTGCTAAGATATATATATCAATTTTAATTATTATTATTCTATATCTTATATCTAAACCTCTTTAATAATAAATCTTTCTTGAGTTATATTTCGAATGCAATTACATATGTAACTAAAATTCAAATACGTGCAATCAGTTTGTCAGGGTATGGCATATTCGGCGTTTCTCATTCATTCTCGTTATTTTTTTATGGACAAAAACATTATACAACAATCATCGCATTCGCTGAGAATGTAACCCTATAACCTTATACCCATTACAGCTGGTGTCCGCGCTATGCGCTGTGTTGTGTTGTAATTTCCTGTAGCATTTGTATTAAAGAGCGTTTGAAGCCCAAGGAGCTTGCTACAATAACATGCAGTTAAATAATAGCGACACAGTCTCTCAGGCGACAAAAGAAACGAGCCGCAAAGTGCGCGTTTTGTATTACGCGCCGAGAACAAGACTCTGTCCCTGTTCCTGTTCCTGTTCCTGTCCCTGTCCCTGTCCCTATTCCCTAGTCCTATGTTTCTAACTATATCCATGTTCATGTCCACAAGTCAACGCTTTAAATGCTCCACGCTGTTCCGGTCAAATGGTCCAATGCCAAAGGGCATAACCATAACAACGCCGCCAACATTCAGCGGTTCAATCGCATGGCAAAGGGGGGGTTGGGTGCGACAAATAAAAAAAACCGTTTGCTCTCTCGACATATTTAGAAATCAAGTACATTGCAATCCATTGACCCCGCTTGTCCCTTCTGCCCATCGCTGAGGAGGCATATAGGTTTGATACTTCCCAGAACTTATTCTCAAGCATTTATCGTCATTTTAACGAATCTTCAAAGAATAAAGGCTTCTGATAAAAATAAGTCTGACTAATCGCCAAAGGAAGCTGATAAGCAGTCACGTGTGATGTTGATAGCTGATATCGATTTTAGATAAGGCTTTGCGATTACGACGCAAGAGAGCAGCTCATTTTAATTAGTTTAGTTTACAGATAAAGCTGACAGAATCAAACGACATCTAGCACAAATATTAAGTGTTGTTCTGTCAGCTTAGCAATTGCTGTCAGTTGATCCATAAAACTAAAACAACAAATCTGAATAATATTTGTAATACTATTCAATATTTCATCATAATGTCACCTATTGGAAACTTGACACTTCGTCTGTCAATTTCAAATTAGAAATCTGTTAATGTAAAAAGTATTTTCCTCAGAAACCTTTTTATAAATAATTTTATAAATAATTTTATAAATAAAAATACAGAATTAAATTGAAAAATATACAGATTATTATATATAAAATATAAAGAGAATAATTAAATTAAAATTTATGAAAAAGTAAAATAATAATTAAAATAATAAAATAATGTAAATTCAAATGTAAAAAGGTGCAACAATTATTGTAAGGATTGGGCAAGCACACAACCCACCTCAAATAAAAATTTAATTATACATAACTCAAATATACATACGAAATTATTATATGCGAATATTATATTACACAAATAAGCCGATTTCTTCTAATTTTGTTGACTTATCAATGTGTACAGTTCAGATATTCGTATCTTATCTTCGATCAGACAAATAAATACATACTAATGAATACGTGCAACAGTGTCGCTGCATATTTGCATGTTATCGATAAATATAAGCTGTGTATATAGACATTTTTTTCGAAAGTATCTAAAACCCTCTATTTAATGCCCTTAAGCGAAACAAACATGGATTGAAACACAGTTGATGAATATACCATTTCTGTTAACTGAACTTATTAACCGTGAGACTAATACAGCTTTGAGATATTATATTGAAAGAAGTGTGAATATACGTATGTATTTATGTGCATATATGTATTACATACATAAGGAAAGTGGTTGCGATTATAAATATGTGCTTTGCTAAATATGAAAATATGATTTCCCTAACAGCTTTTGATACAAACTTAGAAAGTGTCAAAGAGTTAAAGCAATCTATAAAGCTGTACCTCGAAAATTGTGACTTGCTATCGGTAATCGATCGGTGATCGGAATGCCGATCAGGTTATCGATCAAATTAAATCAATTTACATTTTCTAATTTGAAGGCTTTTATGTTTGCCTGCGATAAGTTTGGTCATTGATCGTCTCGACTTTTTGTGTTTATATAGTTGCTATAGTTTCTATAAAACATATAGAACACAATTTGTTAATCTTTTTGACATGACAATTATATTACGAAATATTTTACGCATTGAAACTGACCTCTCCGAACACCAAAGGTATTTTATTACAACGTCGTTCTGTATACAAGCTAATCTCCTAATCTTTCTTAAAGTTTCAAATTTACTTGAATTAAGCATAATGGTTTTGGTGATTGAAGCTAACTGAACAATATGTGATGTAGCAAGAATGTTAGTGAATATGAAATATGTTGTTTTCATGTTGTTTTGGCGAGTATTCACTTTTGAGTTCACATAATAAATTATTATACTCTAAATTGTACAGATCGAAGAATGTATAATATAAGATTTCAATATATTTATATTAATTTACCTACTGATATACATATATTTGAGTTTTGCTATATTTGAAATGGTAAAATATTTTTAAAGCTGAAGTTAGTGTTCTCGAGCATTGGGCTTGAGTTGAGGGAGGAGGAGGATCCGAGATGTGATAGGGTTGGGGAGCAGTTTATAATATGGCTTTTTAACTAGATGTGAGAGTTTTATATATCAATGGTTTACAGACGGATTCTGTTCATAAATGGGCAACTGTAGAGATTATTGTATATTTTATTTAGCTGTAATAGTAATGAAATGAAAAAAAATGATTTGATTTTGCAGTACTCTATTGGCGACATGGACGCCACACAATTGACTGAGCTGATGGGCAGTCATGACTTCATGCAACTGCAACAGCAGCTGCAACACAACAACAACAACTACAATACAGATGGCCACAATGGACTCTCGCCGGAATCGGCGGAGCGCAGTTCGCGGCCAGTGCGACGTGCAACACGGCGCACGTCCCAGGTAAAAATACAAATAAAATGAACTCAAGCTAATAGAGAAAGTGTACAAAGTTCTCCTCTTCACACACACACACACACACACACCATACACACACATATACAGCTAAGCAATAACACATACGATCTGGAGATGACGGACTCCAGTTCGCAGAGTGATGACACCAGCGGCGGCGGTGGCAGCAGCAACGGCGGCGGCAGCAGCACCAACAACACCAGCAACCAACACGGCAATGCCCAAGGCGGCCAGCGTACCTCGAGCCGGGGCAGGCAACAGAATGGCTCGACGGGCTCCAGTCTAACGGCGAACAGCGCCAATGCGAATCGCCGGCGAAAGGGCGCTCTCAATGCCAAGGAGCGAAATCTGCGCCGGCTGGAGTCCAATGAGCGGGAACGGATGCGGATGCATAGCCTGAATGATGCATTTCAGTCGCTACGCGAGGTCATTCCACATGTGGAGATGGAGCGCCGTCTGTCCAAGATCGAGACACTGACGCTGGCCAAGAACTACATCATCAATCTGACGCACATTATACTCTCCAAGCGCAACGAGGAGGCGGCTGCCATGGAGCTGAATGGTGGTGCGGTTGGTGGTGTGCTGCTCACGGGCTTAACCGGTGAGGTTGGTGGTGCAACAACGAATGGTGGGGCAGTTGTTGGCGGGGGCGGTGCAGGTACAGCTGCTGGAGCAGCAGTTGGCAGCGGCACAAATGGTCTTGTGTGCTTTGAGGATGCTTTGGCCAGTGGGCCGGTTGGTGGTGTTGCCTACGATTGCGCTCTGCTCGCCGCCAGCGATGGCAGCTTGTTAAGCGCGGCCACGCCCACCATGCAGAGCCTGCAGCCGGCGCAGACGATGCACATTCTGGCGCATCCGCAGCAGCAGCAGTCACAAGTGGAGCAGCAACAACAACAGCAATCGCAACAGCAACATTTACCACATCATCATCATCAACAGCAGCAGCAGCAGCAACTGCTGCATTCTCATGCTCATTTAAGCACCAACATGTTGCTGCAGCAGCAACAACAACAACAATCGCAACAGCCGCAGCAGCAGCAACAACAACAACCAACACTCATACTCAATGGTGGCTCAACAGTGAATGTTGCTGCTGGCTTTCCCGATGTCAATGATAATTTCGATGAACCTTTTCGGGAGTTTCTCTAAGCCAGATCATTTCTTTTTTCAGATCAGTCTGTGGTAAATTGGATATACTAAGTACGCAAAATAGAATTTATAGCATAAATATTCTTAAAATATAAATATTTCAAAAGCCAAGCAGCCAAATTATTCCCAAGCAAAACAAAAATACAACTTCCACAAATTAGAAGATGTAAAATAAAAAAAATTCAAATATTCACTGAAATCAAAAAACAACTTAGCTTTGAAAAAGTCAAATGAATTTAACAAATTTCAAGACCAATTTTCTCACGTTCCTGATAAAGTTAGCAAGCACTTCAGCATTTCCTACGGATTTCTCTTTGCCTTTTGAAAATTATAAGACAAGTTGTCAAATAGTTGGTTCTTGTTGAAAATCAACAACCACTCTAAGAATATAAGAAAAGTATTTCAAAAATAAATGTTTCTTGGAAAAGTTAACAAGTACTTTTACACATTCTCAACTCCTTTTAATCTGCATGTTAAGATTTTTTTTAGCAGGTAGATCAAATTTGTTTCAATCAATGTTTGTAAGACCTTCTCGTCACTTATTAAAATTTATAAGACAAGAAGCTACAAAATGATTCTTAGTAAAGTTAAGAAGCATTTTAATAATCTGCGTGTTGAAAAATATATTATCAAGCAGATCAAATTTCATTTTTTAAAACTATAAGACATTAAAAAATTAATATTCTTGCTAAAGTTAACAAGTACTTCATATAGTTCACTACCTTTTGCATGCTGCAAATTATGAATTAATTAGCAAGCAGATTAATTTGTTGCAGGTGCTTATCTTTACTTTTTTGTAGCAGCTATTCTGATTGGGAAATGAGAAAACAACAAGCAATATTCTTAAATGTCAGCTAACATGAACTTTAACAGGAATATTAGATAAAACAGCTCGCATGAACAAAAAAGCAAATTCGATGATTGTTAAGTTTTCATTTTGCCAATACTTTAAAAAGAAACATTATTTTGTAAATTATTAAAACAAAAGTCGAGCATTCTGGTGCAAATTTCAAGTACATAACGCAATTATTCCAAGTTGTTAATATATGTATGTATGTATGTACATAATTATAAATGCATAGTTAAGAAAGCTTTCGAAATTATACATTAATTACAAATGTAAATCAGCGTTAAGAAACGGACGAATGAAACACGACAAAAGCAGCTCAATTGAAATGCTTGAATGGAACAGCACAATTGATTGGCTGACTATAACTGAAACTAGTGAATGAAACGAAACGAAGAAGTCGAAGAAGAAGAAATTCAACTCAACTTGTATGTATATGTGTATATGTGTGTGTGTGTGTGTGTATGTAGTGTATATGTGTATTCAATTGGGAGCAAGAGCAATAGCAACAAAGGCAAAGCATCAATTAACGTAAAAATAACGGTACTTAAGTAGATGCTGCTGATAGCAAAAATGTCGACGCCCGGGAAAATTGTGCTAGTGACGCGTCGCTTAGTTAATTTACCACCCATGATCTTTTTAATGCACTTGAAATTTAGTGTTGCTCTAATGGTGGTGGCACATTAGCAGGCAATGGTGGGTGTGTGTGTGTTTAGTTGTGGGAGGGGGAGGGGAGTACAACAACAAAACAATTAACACACAAAAACCGTTGAAAAGCCAGCGCATTCAAACTGACACACTTCCGCTGTGCATGCTGACCTTCGCAGGATAGAAAAGGATAGCAACAGGCAACAATGTGATGACGTTCGTACGGTAAACAGTAATAAAATAACAGTGCACGGCAGGTGGGCGGGTGGGCGTGTGCGTGCGTGTGTGTGTATGTGTGTTAGTCTTAGCAATAATTAAGTGAAAAATAGAAGTTAGGGTGCCTGTTTCGTGTGTGTGGGTGTTTGTGTGTGTGTGTGTGTGTGTGTGTCAACTTAAGCTTGTTGATTATGTTTGATTAGTCAAGATTTAGCAAAAGTTAAGTGAGCGTTTGCAATTCTAGTGCTAATACACTCAAAAAAAAACATGACCTAGATTGGAGCATCGTCTTAAAATCTGCGCCAAAAATAGCTCAACTTATTTTTTCCTATTTGCATGGATACTAACGCATATAATTTATTAAATAAAAAAACTTAACTTAAGTTTCATAATTTATTATTTTCGAATATTATTTTCTTCTTTATTTTTCTTTTTAATTTGATTGTTTCCCCTAAAAATTATTATTTGTATTATTATTATATATAAGAAAAAACCATAAAGTTAAGTTTAAAAAAAAACTTATACGTATTATTTCCATTATTTTATTTCTTATTGATAAAAATTAATAGCATTATTTTCGGATTATTATTGAATATTGGGAATCTTTTTTTTTTTAATTGTATACTTATAAAAATGGAGAAAAATTCACAAAATATATTTTAAAAAATACAAACTAAAGTACATAAAATATGAGATCTCGAAAAATGTTCATTCTGCAGGAATATTTTATTAGTTAAATTATTTGTTGATCATCATTTTTTTTTTGGTTAAGAAATTCAAAAAAATCATTGTTCACAGTCCCTTGGATTTTCTGTAATTAGTAATTCAAATTTTGTGGTACTTTATCTTTTTAGACATATATTTTGATAATATAGAAAATGATTTCTATGAAATTTTCACGGATATTTTCCAAAATCTAGAGCATATTTTTCGAGAACTATTAGCGCAGAAAATACAACAAAAAAAATGTTGTAGAAATATCAAAGGCCAAATATTTAATCGATATTTATTTTTATTTTTTAGTGGTAATTTTTTGGAGCGAAATGGAATGTGAAATCCGGATAGAATCCGGCTTGTAACGAGTTATTCTAGTCAAATTCAGATACGATTTACGTAACACTTTTGAAATTGCAATATAGGCGAGTAATTTAGTTGTGTAGAGAATTATTAAGCTAATGTTTCCAATACAATTCACGTCTATTAAAGTACACACATACATAAATATATTTATATATTGTTTAAACTGTAAAGGAAATACTTAAATACCAACTAGCCTCATTGTACATAAAATTAAGTCTGGTCTAAAAATAATGAGCATTTGGTGTGTACAAGCAAAAACAAAAACTAAATACAAACACGTACTTTTATGTACATATATATATACATATATACTTGTAAGTACATATGTATGTAGTATTTATTTGCAAATATTGGAACATTTATGTATCAAATCTGTATAGAGCATTGAAGATATCCACGGAACCTACAAATATTGAATAAAGCGAGAAAGCATATGAATTATATTACTGGGCTACAGCATTTTAATTGTTCAATAGAAATAAAGTTGCAAAACAGTAATAAATAAGTCGAAAACAGAAGCTACGAAATTTTGTGATTTAAATAGATGAGAAATGAGTTCAAAATTTAAAATTTCTATTTTGCCTTGATTTTGAAGAAGTAATTATCATAAGTAACATATCCTTAAATGTTAGTAACTCCATATCTAGAATTGCAATTCTGTAGGTTTTCTTCATAAAAGTCATACGAGATTAATCATTTAATTAAAGATTGCTGAATGTGATTTAAACGGCAATTTAAATTTGGCTTCAAGGAAGGTGGAAGGCGGTAGGTGTAGACCTGCCAGATGTGTGAAAAGAATAGGGCAGTACGTTGGCAATACCAAGATACATTATACACGATACATGGTAATCGATAGTATCGATAGCTGCTCGAATTTCTTAAAAAACTTCTAAAACTCCTTATGCTCCCCATTCTTTAACACATAAATATTATTTTTTTTTTATAAAAACTATATCTCTCGAGTTGTGTGATAATTGCACTGCAATTGTATATTCAATACAAACTGAGAATGTGACGTCACGCGCTAAAATACTCATTTTGGCTCTCTCTCTGAACCAATCGCTTGTAAGCCGAGAAACGGACCTGCGCAATGCGCTCCACAACAATAACCAAAACAAGATTTGGCGTTTGCGTTTGCATTGTGTTTTTGCGCCTTGCGACAAAAACATCGCGAGCTCAAGCGGAAAAATAGGCGATCCGTCAAGTTACAAATATTACAAGAGTTGTGATTAGTTAATTGCAAGTCAAAGTGAGTATATTAAAAATCTAAATAATTATATTAAGTGCATAAGAAAGTGTAGTAGATGTTTAAGTGTGTGTATATATAAATGTGTGTGTGTGTGTGTGTATATAGGAATTAGGTGAAGCGGCAGAGAGTGCAGTTATTTCTTTTCAGGTTCACTGCCTGCTTCCGTTCTACTTAGCTGCTCTTTTGTTTGATGCTCTTCTATTCTATTCATCTTTATTGTTCTTCTCAAGAGTACGATTTTCTTGAAGGCTGTATGTGAAAAACAAGTTATGTCTGTATGTGTGAATAATTTAAAAATGCAGGTATAAAAAACAAAAGCGGGCAATAGTTGCATCTTTTTTTGATGCTGCTGAAAATTCCGCTGCACGCATACTAACGTCTTTTTCTCTTTATGCATGTGTGTATGTATGTTTGCGTTTTCATTTGCCGCTTGAGTTCGTTACAGTTTGTTAACCTCGTCGAGTGAATCGCTGCATTTTTGGGTATTTGGTCACACCGTGCTCCAATTTGTACATTTGCGCCTCTTAACACTTTTGTCTATTGCGTTTTAATTTCAAAGAAGGAGCTCCCACGCCTACATACACACATACTCATACACAAACACATGCATAGGCAGAACGGTCAGTGGAGCTTTCGGTTAATGCCCCGTTAGCCATGTCTATAGGTAAATTTCCGGAATTAGCTAATGTCACGCAACTCGTGTTATTCTTGTTGTTGTTGTTGTTATGCACATGCACACATTCAAACTCCACACATCAAACACACACACACGCACACACTCAACTTGGCAGCCCACTGACCCCAACAATCGCCACCCATTTGATTCGAAATGATTCGGCCCGCGTATAGAAACCCAAGCGCAACAAAGTAAAATAAATTACAGTGTGTCAAGATGTATTTCATTTATTTTTTCTTAATCAAAGTTGTTTTTTTTAATTATTTATTTTTATAAACCTAAATTGTTTTCAAATAGATTTCAATGTGTCTTTGCATTGCCTAAGTTTTATTATTCATTTATATTTCAGTTAATTAATTGCCTAACTTTTAATCATTTATTTTTTTGTTTTCAAAAATTGGTATTTATTTTATTTATTTTTGCATTGTATTGTCTAACTTTAATTCACTTATATTGTAGTTAATCAAATTTGTTGTTTATTTTATTTATTTATTTTTTCATTGCATTACATTACCTAACTTTTATTCATTTATTTTTTGTCTTTGAATCTGAATTATTTATTTATTTCTTATAAATCCCTTTTAAGAACAATAGTTTAACCTTCGGAATGTCATTAAAACTCATTCAATACATTTTTGAGCAGTTGTTATATTTAAAGAATAAATCTAACTACAAGACTCACTGTGGGCGGCACAATCAATTATGAAAAATGCCCCATAATGTAATTATAGTAACTCCCACACACCACTGTGCAGTTCGAGTGGCGATTTGAGTTCCCTATTCCTAACTGCGTCAGTTGCGACAGGTGAATAGGTGAACAGCTGAATCGTTTCACTTCAAGTTGTCCTATTTCATTAAGCCTTTTGTAGATATTGGTATAGTTATACCAACGATATTAAACACTTCCTCACCCACCGCTGACACGATTTCATGGCGATCGATTTTGGTGGGGCCACCGGGCGGACAAACTGCTCAATATTTTCTATATTCATTCGTTTTCATTTCCCAGTGGAAAATTATGTCTATTGCGTTGGTCAGCTAATTGGTATATAGAATAGGTCACTATTCTAATTGAAAAGTTCAAATGGCCGCGCTACTCGCACATAATTTGCTAGGTAAATTTCAAAAATCGCTTTAGGTCAACAACGGGCAACATTCTTTAATTATTTTTAAATATTATGATTAAGATTTTGTGTACAAAATTCACGTATATTTAAATAATATCAAAGCATGGAAGAATAAAATAAATATATAGCAAATCTGGTTTTGTTTTTGTTTAGCTCCTTACTTTATTCATTTTTTTATTTAATAATTTACTTTTGCTTAAAACTATTTTTACATAAATCATAAAGCTTGAGTTCTAATAAGATTGTTAATAATTAATTTTGCAAAGTTTTCTGATACTAATACTAAGAATATATTATTAATTTTATTTATTTTTTTAATTTTCTAAAAAAATTCAGTTTCCTTTGTGATGTTCGAAAGTGTCCTAAGTAATTGTAATTAAAATAGTTAAGCTGGCTTGTTTTTTAAGTGAGTCAGTCAATAAATTATGTTGTTTATTTTGTATAATCCAATATATTTGTAATTCGATCATTAATAACTATTGTAATATATAATTTTTTTAAATAATTGTTTTCATTCTATCTAGCAACAGTAATTTCCATCCCTCAAAATTGTAGTTTTTCACTTTCAAAAGAAAAATATATATGTATTAAGTAATATAAAGCAAAGTATAAACAAAGGAGTAGAGAAACAAAAAGATAATAGCAAACAATTTTAATCTTATGCAATAGTTAATTTATTCATGTTTAGTTCTGAAAAATATTGTTTTTTTTGATTGCATTCTTAAAATGATGATTGCCTGCCAATTATTATTATTTTGCGTCCACTGCCAGCTGTCACTTTCCGTAATACATGTAAGGAAAATGTTACAACCTACAACCTCCCACAATAGACCTACATTTCGAAGACCTCCGCGAGTTCTGCATTTGCAACCACTTGCATCGATTTTTATGACAGTTGCATTCAAAACGGGAACACACGCTAGAACCCATGTCCTTGCCACCAAAAAAAAAAACAACAAAATATATATATGCAACTCAACCCACAATTCAATATAATAACAAATAATGGCAACAGAACTAGGCCAACCAATGTGGAAATTGCTAAATACTCTACCCTTCTCTTGGCCACTTGTGCCACAGTGGGAGAGTGGCACGGGGTTGTTGTTTGCTGTGGGGTTAATCCGCAGCCAGACGTCGCTAGATATAGACACAGGTGTGTCTGTGTGTGTGTGTGTGTGTGCGTGTGTGGGTGGGCAGTTGGTGGCAAATAGAGACGAGACACTTGGACATCGTTTGTGGCTCGCTGTGGTTGCGTGTCTGTTACGGATTTGGGGGTTGACTCCACCACACACACGCATGTACACACAACTTTCCTTTTGACCAGTTATTGATTATTGTGTGCAGACTGTTTTTTGCTTGCATTTTGCTAAATAATTTCCCATATATCCTTGCAGTATCTGGACAATATACGTGGAGCATAGTTTGATACCAAAATGGCATCCGGCGGTTTGACATGTGTCAAATACATAACCTTCTTTTGCAACTTGCTGTTTGCGGTAAGCTTAACTGATCAAAAAAAAAAAAAACGTCTGCTCATTTATAACTCGCATTTTTGTTGCTTGATTCGCACAGCTGACGGGTCTGCTGATCCTGATGGTGGGCGCCATGGTGCAGCTGAATTATGCGCATTACTCGAA
Source organism: Drosophila nr. medialis 2 BK-2023a (assembly GCA_035044325.1). NCBI lineage: Eukaryota > Metazoa > Arthropoda > Insecta > Diptera > Drosophilidae > Drosophila > Drosophila nr. medialis 2 BK-2023a. The sequence goes on along the minus strand of JAWNMH010000410.1, from coordinate 309,766 downwards.
TTTTGTCAGTGATCATATATGGACCGCACCCATTATACTCATGGTTGTTGGTGCCGCTGTGGCGTTTATCTGTTTTTTGGGCTGCTGTGGCGCCTTGAAGGAGAACAGCTGCATGATACTCAGCTTTGCCATACTGGCTGTGGTGATTTTCCTCTTGGAGATCGGTCTTGGTGTTGCGGGCTATATCAAGCACTCGGGCCTGCAACAGTTGATGGAAACCCAATTCAATACGACCATGAAGCATTATACGGATCGGGATGATTATCGTGATGCCTGGACTCTATTGCAAACCGAACTGGACTGCTGTGGCACCTATGGACCCAACGATTGGGAGGTCATCTTTCCGAACAAGACACTGCCGCCAGCCTGCTGCAAAGTGATCAATCTGAGCGAGGCCAAGGAGTGCACTACATTGCATTCTGTACAGCAGGGCTGTCTCCACAAGCTGTTGGGCATAGTCGACTCCAAGACTCTGATATTGGCCAGTGTGGTGCTCTCCGTTGCGGGCATACAGGTAAGCGGGGGCCAGCATTTATTATAATTGAATCCAACTCTTGCTAACCTTTGTGCTTTCGCTTGCAGCTGCTTACCATACTCTTTGCCTGCTGCTTGTATCGTTCGTTTCGCCGCAGCTACGATCACGTTTAGGCTGCGCAGCGAGGATCCCATCTATCGATTTTAAAATGGCAAACGCCTATTTCGTAGCTTTGTAGTTTTGGTCACATGCATGCGAAATGCCTCTCGTCGATAAGAAAATATATACAAATATAAGTAACACAAGCCAACTCACTCAATAATCACACACAATCCAATCCATATGTCAATCACAAGACCAATCTTTTAGTTTGTTACTACTTGTTAATGTTATTTCCGGCTCAGTTGCGCTGAGCTCTATAATTAAGCTATATACATAAAAGTTTTTTATTACCTAAAAACTTATTTGATACACTCCGCTCAAAAGCTAAATATTCCTGCACTCTGTATATTTTGAAAACTCATATTTTTAAATATATTTTGTTATATTAAGTAAAAGTAATGATATTATTTGTATTTGAAATTTTTGCCACATCCTCATTCGCCAAATGCATTCCGCCACCACACATGCCCATATGTGTCGATCATCTATATATACTATATATACAGACTGTTTCGAAATTCATGCATCGTTTCATCAGTTTACAAAGTGTCCTTGAAACAACTTTTTATACGTAGAAATTTAAAGGCATTCGAATTTTTAATGTATTTGCGTGTGTCTCAGTGTATGTGTGTGTGGCCAAGTCCCTAAAAACGAACCCACCATTTGCTAATTGTTTTTATATACCCCATTTACCTAGTAATTTATTATACAAGGCATATTAAGAGAACACTGCATTTTACACACACACACACACACATAAATATTTTAGTAACACACAAGTATTTAATAAACATATATGAATATTTATGTGGCAGTAACTTGTATCAAAAGAAAAAAGAAAAAAACAACTTGGGAGAATTTTACATATCGTGTCAGCTCCTGAAAAATAAAACTGTTTAAATATCGAATTTACAGTTTGAAATCGAACAACTTAAATTAATTGAAATGCATATTGCATATTTTGTCTCGATAAATCGCGATTTTCAAAACGACCACAAAACAATATCTCAATTCAATTAACTCAATATTAGATGGCTAAAATGTAATAAGTATATAAGTAACTTGTCTTAAAATGCAAAAACTCAGCACGATATACAAATAATGAAATGGTTTTGAAACATGTATGTATCTTACATATAAGATCTGAGTTTAACCGATTGTGCAGCACTGAAAAACTTAAAAATCAATAAATGAACAATTGAAAACAAAATAAGAAACAACTTTGTTTGTTTGTAACTAGATAGGCTCTTTTTAATCCAGGTTGAGGCATATTATTTATACCAATTTTGATTTAAAATTATTTTAAGAATATTAATTTTAAAGTCACCATATTTAATTTTTTTTTTTTAATAATTTGTGTTGCTTGAGAGTTAATAATAATACGATCTAAAATACTATTTGAAACAGCCCAACTTAACTAAGTTGAGTATGTATCCAACACTAAATTAAATATAGTACTTAGAGAGCTTGAGGATATAGTGAGTACTAGGTTTTATTTATATATAGTTTATTAGTTTTCGATAAGCAATTCATTGTATGCATATAAATATATGTTGAATGTATGTAATATTTGCTTAGTGATATAATTAATCAGTTTTCGATCAACATTTGTTTGTTAATAATATCTTATGACAAATGTGACTTTAATTTTTGAACTTACCCAAACCCTGATGACAGTGTCTGAAATCCGATTTCCTATTTCCACGCGACATTTGAGTTGAGAGATTGTTTTCCATAGTTGTCCTGACCACCAATATATAAATAATATTGTGAGGTTGTCAATGTGAATGTACCTCATATATAAGGGGTAATTCGTTGTCCCTGACAATATGACTTGTTTGTTCGATGATAATAAACAAACTTAGGAAGCGGCGTCAACAACGCCAACTCAACACTTGCTTGCAGTTAACATTTGAAATCGAGTTGGGGATAAAATACAAATTGAAAATTGAGTTATTCTTAAAAAATACATAAGAAAAAGTTAATAAAGATAATAATAATGTCGGGGCCCGTTAGCGATGCGCCATCGCGCAAAGAGATAAGCGGCTTGAAGCGGATGACACAGAAAGGATTGCGAGATATATGCAAGAAGAACAAGTTATATCTGACTCCCCAATTAAACGATGTTCTCTATTTGCACTATCAGGGTAAATATGTTCTGCACAGCGCATCTATCACAGCCGATCTAATTATTTTATTATCAGGCTATCAATATATTGAGTGCTTGGAAGAGTACACAGAGCTCAAGTGCCTGTGGCTGGAGTGCAATGCTATCACGGAGATTGAAGGTCTTGAAAAACTGAGCAAGCTTCGCTGCCTGTTTTTGCAAAGTAATCTTATAAAGCGTATAGATAATTTGATGTTCTGTCCGGATCTGGACACATTGAATCTGAGCTCAAATCATATACGCAAGATTGAGAACATTGGCTCTGATATATTGCCTGTTTTGAATACCCTTAATATATCATCCAACCATTTAAAGGACATCGAAAGTCTGGCCGATTTGGTTAACTGCAAGAATTTAGCTGTGCTGGATCTGTCAAATAACCGCATCGATGATATATTAGTTGTTAAGATCTTTGAACAAATGCCATGCCTCAAAGTTTTGGCGCTGCAGGGAAATCCGGTTGTCTCACGATTGCCCCAGTATCGCAAGACCTTGATATTAGCCTGTGTAAGTATTTAAACTGATGAGTTTATCTATATATATATAAACATATATATATGTTTGTCCTTAATATTTCATAGAAAGAGCTCACCTACTTAGATGTTCGACCTGTATTTCCACGCGATCGCTCCTGTGCTGAGGCCTGGTAAGAAATATTTCACATTATCTATCTTATACCCTTGCAAAGTGTTTTTTGGTATAATAGTGTTATTATTTTGCCAGATGTCTTTGTTCCCAAAAAATATATATATAATAATATATTTGAGAGGGTTGTTGTATCGACTGCGCCAATTATGGACATGAGAATCCTATTGGCTGCGTCGATTATGTACTGAGAAGAGGAGGAGGATATCACTGATCTTATCCTAATGGATTATTTATAAGGAAAGCTCGCCTTTGCTTTTCTGTGGTGTTGTAGCTTTGTCGCTGCGTTTTTGTTGCTTGGAATTTGTTTGCTTTTGTCAAATGCGCTGACGGAGTGTTATGTGTTTATGCTGAGACGGCGTTTTAACTCTTGTGCGCTGGCTCTGTTGGATTTGTTTATGTTTATACTGATCTGCGCTAGATCGCGGCCTCACAGCAGCGGCTGGGTCGCGACGATCGTCGATGAAGGCAGCTAGATCGCGGTGACCGTTGCGCCGTGAGCTGGCGGCAACCCGTCGCCAGCGAATAACGGTAGTCGCGAATCCAACTTCAGCGGCAGGTACCGCGATGAACAAGGCTGGCCTGCATGGGTCAGCCACACACGCTCATTCTCGAACACTTACACTAGTTCATGTTTATATACAAAGTATTCATTTGTTATGTATATACAGGGTGTTCATTTTTGAACAGTGGGCATGAGAGATCTGCGTGATCTGGATATGTCACTATATTTATATTCAGCCGTGTTAATGCCATACGAATCAATCTTTCGGTTTTATTACTTGTTCGTGAAACTATTATACTTATAACAGTAAGTTGTTTTTTTTTAATTTATATTGAAATTTAGTTATAGTTATGTTGACCTTTTATTGCAAACTTTACTTGATAATAGATGAAACCACTTTCATATTATTTGGCCTTAAAAAAAGATACATAATTTTATAATATGCCATATGCAATATACTAAAGAACTATAGATTAGATAGAAAAAATATACAATTTGTTAGTTATTTAAGCTGTGAAAGATCAAAAGTGTTGAAGAATATAATCGCTATTATTTTGAACTGTATATTTGTATTATTCACATATGCGTATATATTTCATATTTATATTTTTAGGAAACGAGATGGCTATGAAGGCGAACGCAAAGAAAACAAGCGCTGGATTCGCGCAGATCGCAAGAAAATGCGCGAAAGTGTTAATAGTGAGTTAATCAAAGTTAATTCGTTAAGGATCAACGAGATAATTTCCTAAATGAATATCTAATTTCAGACACCATAAGGATGCGCAATCGTCATCGACCAGTGGAAGAACAGGATGCGTTGATAAGTTCATCCGATTCCGAAGCGGAAAACCAAAAAGACGAACACGGGGAAAAGACGCAAGTGAAATCTGGTCTAGAATATGGTTGCGTGGATAACACTTGGTCTGAAGTATCTGGAGAAAATATTGATGACAGCTCTAACCCCGATGAAACTAGCGACAACTCGCAGCCAGAAGATGTGGCTGAACCAGGGCAGAGACGAGGGAAATCCTTAGAAGGTCGTCCGAAAATACTGCATGAGTCTCAGTTTCCCGATGCGCAAAATGACGAGAAAGCGGAGGAAAGTCAAGAGAAACTGGAGATTAAGGATCAAGAGCCACAGAACAGAAATCGTGTCCTTATAGAGGAAATAAAGCTCGACGGTGTAGGTTTGGAACGTAAGGTTGAAATGGAAGAAGTAAATAACATGGATGGGCAAGTAGACAGTACAAAGGAAGAAGTCAAACTTGAAGATAAATTAAAGATCTTAGACTGCAAGGATCAAGAACCCCATACAGGGAAACGTTTACTTATAGAAGAAATTAAATTCGATGGTAAAGGTTCAGAACGCAAGGAAGCAGATATAGTGGATAAGAAAGTGAAGATTACAAAAGAAGAAGACAAACTTGAAGATAAATTAAAGATCTTAGACTTCAAGGATCAAAACCCACCAAAAGCAAAGCGTGTGCTTATAGAGGAAATTAAATTCTATGATAAAGATTCGGAACGCAAGGAAGCAATTATAATGGAAAAGCCAACGGAAGACAAGCTTGAAGATAAATTAAAGATACTAAAGAAAAATCTAGAAGTACTGAATGAGGCACAGTTAGCTGAGGCTGATAATAAGGAGAAGCTGGGGGGCAAGGATCAAGAAGGACCAAAAGGAAAGCGTGTGCTTATAGAGGAAATTAAATTCAATGATACAGATTCGGAACATAAGGTTGACATGGAAGAAGTAACTAAAATGTATAAGCAAGTAGAGCGTACAAAAGAGGAAGGCAAATTTTTAGATAAATTAAGGATACTGGATTGCAAGGATCAAGAGCCACAAAAAGCAAAACGTGTGCTTATTGAGGAAATTAAATGCAATGATACGGATTCGGAACGCAAGGAAGCAAATTTAATGGACAAGCAAATGGAGAATTTAAAAGCGGAAGACAAGCTTAAAGTTAAATTAAAGATAATAAAGGAAAATCCAGAAGTACTCAATGAAACACCCATAGATAAAGCTGAGAGCAAGGATCAAGAGCTACAAAAAGGGAAACGTGTGCTTATTGAGGAAATTAAATTCGATGATATAGATTCGGAACACAAGGAAGCAATTATAATGGAAAAGCAAGCGGAAGACAAGCTTGAAGACAAATTAAAGATACTAAAGAAAAATCAAGAAGTACTGAATGAGGCACAGTTAGCTGAGGCTGACAATAAGGAGAAGCTGGTGAGCAAGGAGCAAGAACCATTCGACAATATAGATTTGGAACGTGAGACTGAAATCAAGGAAATTATAAAGAAAGACAACCCAGAGGAAGTAAATTTAACAATGACAAAAGAAGATGTTCAACAAATGGAACTAAAGGCACAGACCACAAAAATATCGAATGATAACACTGAGAGTGTTAACAACGAAACGGAGCTAAAACAATTACCAGGCCTTACAGCGGAAACAGAAGTGAATCTTGCTGCCAGATCTGAGCCAGACAGTGGCTCGGAACTGGATGAAAAATCTGCAGCAGATTTAACAAAATCTTATGAAGAATTTGGGGCTTTAGTTTTAAGCTATGATAGTGAACCAAAGGCCGAGGAAACTATGCAGGAATCTATAGATAGAATGTACGAATCATATGCAAGCAAAGTATTTGTAGAACAACCCGAATTTAGCGAGAAAATGTATGAAGGAGGAATAAGCGATTGGAATATAGAGCAAGAGATGACTATTTGCAAGGAAACTTCAGTCTACCAAAAGAGATCCGAATGTAATCCAAGCAAAACTAAGGAACAATTAGATTTCGAAGCAGAATGCGTCGAGGCTAATGACTTGGTGGAACGCAGCATTGAAGAGCTGAGCAGTCAGTTGGCTGAGGACTTAGAGGAGCTCCGGCAACCATTATATCAGCTTCATGAAGAGCAGACTGAGACAACCGAGAATACCAGTTCCGATGAGGAGAGAGAAGCGGATAAGAAAAAGTGCCTAGAGCTGACGAGTGTTGTGCGATCCTTGCGCCTTAGCGAAGAGTTTAGTGTGCGACGCGAAAGCATGAAAATACAAGAAAATAAGAACGAAAATCAACAAGTACCCAAAACACAGATGAAAGAGAAAACAAGTGAGGAACGTGGCAAAGATGCCGAAGCAGTTGATGCTGCCTTGGCCAAGTTCATTGACGATTGTTCTGATGATGTGCCGCGCCGTGTTTTTGGAGCTGGCTGCGATGTGCCCAGCTATAAGTGGCATCGAGAGGAATGCATGCGGCAATTAACTGTAACGCAAAAATGCATGCACGTCGATAAAGACCTGTACCAGGTACAACCGATAAGTGATAAAACTAGTGCCCAAAAGGCGAGTGAAATTTGTGAGCAAATGAGCCAAAAATTGGCCGATCAAGAAGCTGGGCTGCGTGAACTGCTCGAGCAGCTGGAGGATGAGACAGATGTATTGACCGATATTATAAGCACCGTGGATGTTGATGATGATGAAGAAGTGTTCAGACTGCCGGAGCCACCCATTGCGGAGGTGTGCACATCGCTGCTAGATGAGCTCATCGGAGAGTTGCAGTATCAGGAAGTGATCAATAGTCAGAGTTTGAAATGCTTTGACTTTGGCCTAATTGAATCAGATGAAGAGTATAGCTATTCAACCCCACCTAATGTTGAGCCAATCGTGCCGCCGGAACTTTTGAATCTGGTGGGCGGCAAAACCATACGTGAATGCCTCGATTCCTTTGGCAGCTTTCTCGGCTCGGTGGCCGAGCGCAAGGAGCAAAGAAAACTGCAATCTAAACCCACAAGTAGCTCGGAAAAAATGCGTGCTGCCCACGAGCTGGTAAAAGAAAAGAATGCGAAACTCAAATGGGAGACTGCCGAGGAGCTGGATGCTCACGTGGCCAAGATGCAGAAGCTGGCCAAAAAACGTGCCTCGGCTATTGCAACGCGTTGCTATGATCAGCGCGAGATCCTCGAGGACTCACTGGAAGTGATTGATAATAAGCTGGTGGTTGTCAAAAAGGATACCGGTTTAGTGGAGGATCTGCCGCCACCTCCGGATTTGCTCAATATCAGCGAGAGTGAGAGTGACAGCGAAAGTGATAGCTCAGATGAACTTGGTGGCTATGTTACAGCCGAGGAGGATCAGGCAACCGAACTAGACAAAGAAGTACGCAACTCTCGTGATTCCTGGCCCAAGGCTGTCCGAGATGAACCGACATCAAATGCTCAATTGAATCAAAGTGATTTGATGGCAAACGACAGCCTGGGGGATCCATCTATAGATCAATTTTACTCACTCGAAGCGAGGGCCACATTCAATGCGCTGGACGAGGAGCTCAAAGAGAAACTGGATCTGCAAAAGGTCCTCGACGGTGATGGGGAAATAACCGAGGAGGGTTGGCGCAGCTTGGACGAGCTGAGAGCCAGCATGAAAGCAAAGTACCCGGAAATAAATGAACCAAATCCATTGGCTCTAGCCAAACAGGATGAAATGCTACAAGGTTTGCTGGACCGCAAAAGATTGCACGACGAACGCGAACGTGTGAAAGAGAATATGGAAAAAGCTGGAGAAGATCAAGAGGCTAAAGGTCAAACCGAACGGGAAGGTCAACCTAAAACCTTAACCCAAAATGTGGTTGAGCAGGTAGTAGACGATGGAGAACAGGATGAAATGCTACAAGGTTTGCTAGACCGCAAAAGATTGCACGACGAACGCGAACGTCTAAAACAGAATATGGAGAAAGCTGGAGAATATCAAGAGGCTAAAGGTCAAACCGAACGGGAAGGTCAACCTAAAACCTTAACCCAAAATGTGGTTGAGCAGGTAGTAGACGATGGAGACCAGGATGAAATGCTACAAGGTTTGCTAGACCGCAAAAGATTGCACGACGAACGCGAACGTCTAAAACAGAATATGGAGAAAGCTGGAGAAGATCAAGAGGCTAAGGGTCAAACCGAACGGGAAGGTCAACCTAAAACCTTAACCCAAAATGTGGTTGAGCAGGTAGTAGACGATGGAGAACAAGATTTTGTTTGTCACAAGGATTTGGTTACAGCTCAATTGACGCTGGGCTCATGTAAATTATACGAATTGAAGAGTGAACTACCTAAAATGGAGAAGGAAAAAGTAAATACAGCGCAGAAAGTGGAAAACGACGATTCGCCCAGTGAATCCACGCAAGAGTCTTCGGAAAATGGAAAAGTTCTTGAGGAACCCAAAGAAAAACACAATGGAACAGAACCTGTCGAGAAGGCACCTAAAGGTACAATTATAAAACATGGAAATACATTTAGTACAAGCATAGATGATGATATTGTGTCCGATGACTCCACTGATTATGAATCAGGCGAAGAAATATCCGTTGTAGAGCCGCCTCAGCTACCCGAGGGTGCGCTCGATAAATTATTTATCAATCAATTCGAAGATGGCTTAAAACTCGAACGTGAAAACAAGCAACTTTTATGCCATGAGTATTTCAAACTGCCCTTAGATGCTTGGACAACCCAAGAACAAACCAAATCCAGTTGTGTGGCTCAAGAAGATGAAAAACTAAATGAGGATGCAGCTGCAGCAGTCACCGATGTGGACGAAGAAAGCTCTGATGTCAAAGCTGATAAAAATACAACCAGTCAACTAGCAAAGCAAATTAAACAAGAAGCAAAAGATGAAAGTTCGGATTCCGATACAGATGATGGTGCTATAGGTGAACTACAACGTAATGCCAAGCGCCAATGGGCCAAGATATCACAGCAACTGAATGAGTTCATCAATTCAGATGATATGCAATTGCTGGAAAATAGTCAATTCAATGAGCATGAAAGCAATACCGAAGACAGCGGCGAATTAGAGGCCAGTCTGAAAAAAATTAATGAAATTTATCAAAGAAGTAAACAAACTATGGATCTGAATAAATTTAAGGAATCAACTGGCAATGGATCTGGCGATAAGAACAGCGAATGCGACAAGTTGGCAAAGAAATTGCATGAAAATGATCTGGACAATGGTTCCGGTGATAAGATTAAATCACAAGAAACTAATCAAGTGAATGTGAATGTCGAGGAAGTGAAGCTAACAATAGAAAAATTACATCCTGTTGAGGAATTAGCGCAATCAACTTTAAGCGACAGTCAACCCACTATAAGACTGGATTACTTTGAAGCTTTGGAGCCGGATAATTCCGAGAGCGACTTTAGCAAAGGGGCCGAGCTAAAGACCGAACAAATCGAGTGTAATCTGGAGATTCTAAACGAGGATGGTGATGTTGTCGTTCAAGAGGTCAGCGTCGATGCCCAAGTTACCTACGAGCTTAAATAGTTGATAGATATGCTTTAACGTTTTTCAATTACATTTTGAATCATTACTATTATTTTTCTTTTTTTTTTTGGTTTTTTATTCAAATCAATTGATGTTTGAACCCACTGATAACAGCACGAGGCATCCGAATAGCGAACCGGCTAAAACTGCTTCAGAACGTTCCATAGCAGTTAGTAAAAAAAGAAAACAAAAAATAGATGTGTTACTTATAAATAAATTAACTCTGAAAGATTAGTGCCGCTCACTGTATTTACTGCTACTTAGATTGCCCATCAAAATTAGCACATCTCGAGTCACTTGAAACCAGTTCGGCGTATCGCCCAAACCGGTTTCATGCTTTGTTTTCTTGACTTAGTTTGGGGGCACTCGATCAGGTTATCACTTATCAGCAATATTTTTGCACTATCCCCAGAGGAAGGCAAATAACACCAGTACGAGCAGCTGGGGGCTGCGTGCACAGTTTATTGGACACTGCCACATTGATCTTGCGTAACTTACATATATGTATATGTATATATGTCTAACTGACAACAGTAATCTCTGGGCTGTTTTTGCATATGCATATATGTATATATCAGCTTACTATAACTTCTAGAGGTTCATTTATTTTTGGAAATATATTTGTTTAACGAGCTTGCCAATTTCAGCTGTGGTCGAGATAATATTTTGGTTTTGTTGACAATAAAAATTTATACGTTTCGAACTAGTTTTTACCAGTTATCAAAAATGTATCTAATCTACAAATAATATACTTAATTGAATGACAGTTGTGCGATGGTTAACAAATATTTTTGTATATAGGTCATGTGTGAGCAGTTAAATACTTTCAATACATTATTTATTGATCAATAACAAGTAATTATTGGTGGATCATTATAATTATCTCGCAAATCCGTGTGAATAATAAAAATCTTAATAATTAATTTGGAATATTACAAAAAAAAGTCTCTAATGTAGACGATTTTAAATAAAAAATCGTGTAACAAATAAAAATGAAAATCTCTTCGAATAATGTAAATATATTCTAGGTTTTAGAAATATTTTCGAATTATCCGAAAAAATAATTATTAAAACTAGAAAAAATGTTTTCTTCAATTAAGAAATAAATTTATAAAAAGTCGAAATGAAGACACTTAAGAATTATGTGTATACGTATAAAAAAAAAACACTGGAAAGTAGGCAAATTTTTCGAAATTTTAGAAAAATCAAACCGAAGATTTTGAAAAGAACACTGGTTTTTAGAAAGGTAACCTTGAATTTTAGAAGCACACTTACTGAATATTATGGTGAGCTGCCCTTGTCGCCAAAAATGTGATATTTATTTATTATTTATTCACAAGTGCGAATAGAAATAGAAAGCAGCAACTGAAATTGCGCAAAACGCGTGCATTTACACTTAAAACTCAAAAATAAATATTCGTGCTTTGAATCGGTTGTTAATATTCGTGTCATGTGATTTTCTTATCTGCATAACTATTTGCCTAAGCATACAATGAGCCGAACTGCGTGAGAACAATCAAATAGGTAACCATTGCCGTGAAAATCTGCAGAAATATGGATGCACATTAAACAGAAAAACAAGGAAAATCTGTCTTTGAATATGGAGAGACCTACCGACATTAGCAGACTGTAATCGATGTCCATAAAACCCTCGGCGCTGATGGTCAACGCGTCCTGCTCCACCTGCATGGCAAATTCAGCTAAGACTGCAGTACAGGCCAGCGGGGGCGGTGCAGCCGGGCGCTGGCTGGCACATGCCAAGCCACGCACGTGACTGCCAATAAGAATGTGCTGCAACGATCCCGATAAGCATAAATAACAAATATCGCCTTGAAATCTAGAAAGTGTTCTATAAAATATATACGGAAAAATTCTTAGTCTTGTTTCCTATTTTTCAGAAATGTATTTCTTAATAATAGAAAATATTTCTAAAAAGTAGAAATCCTATCAAATTAGTTAAAATACTTTGTTATTTTTTGAAGTTCAAGTCAATTTTTTTTTCTGAGTGTAGATTAATTAATTCGCCAGTTCATTCACCTGTCGCTTGCAGTATTCGCCGCATCGGCAGAAGGTAAAAATTAGAAAGAGCAGCGGCAAAAACGAGGAGCAGGTCATGTAGATGTATTCCCACTCGTAGACCTCATTGAGAATTAGCATTGACCAGTAGATGTTAATCAAGCTGTCCAGGAACATGACGACAAAGATGCACACAATCTCGACCAGCCATACAAATCATTAAATTGAATAAATAAATTATATAGTTCCAAATACACCCGCTTCAAACTGAGCAGATATTCCAAGGAGCATAACGAATCTGAGCTGTGGAGAGCCTGGAGGCGCTCACCCAGTAGCTCCGCATGATAGCCTAAGAGTTCGGCATAGATCACCAAAAGCAGGCACTGGAAACGGATTATTAAAAGGGCGGGTATCGAGTACAAAAAGTAGCCGACATAATCTTTATATAGCACCACAAGGATCGATGCAACTAAAGCAGGCACATTCAAAATGCCCAGCAAAAAGAACTTGATATATCTGGTCCAGGGTAAATCCACACTTGACTGCAGCAGTTCGCATTGGAGGCGCAGTCGCAAGCACTTCAGCTGCAGGCAGAACTCGTAGTATCCTTTATACTGGCACATTACTTGCAATTCGATAACTGTTTGGCAAAATAAAATGCAATTGAATTATATGTTTGACTTGCAAAGAATACTAAACAATACACGCCTGACATGGTCACAGTCTGTGTGATAAATACGATGATGCTCACCAGCATCGATACCCGCACTTTCACATCGGGTGGCGCATAAGCAACTATATAGAAGTTCAGGCAGATGTTTACCAATAAAATGGCCAACGTATAGATCTTTTGCAGCTGTTGGTGTGCTCCTTTCTCGGACCAGGGCACCAGGCCCAATATGGCAAAGTATTTTAGGTAACGCTGCAGACCGCACAGCATGTTTAGCTCTGACTAAATAAATGCGCACTTCGAAAGGAAAGCCTCAAGTCCAGAGTGAAATGCGGCAATTTTCATGCAATTTTCATTTCGTTCTTGCTAATTAAATCCAATAATTAGCTAATTGCATAAGGGGGACAGCGAAAGGAAGACATATGAAAGGTGTTAATAATTAATGCTCACAAACTAGCGTAGAAGATGTACATATGCAGTATATATATGTATATATAATATATATTAGCACTAAGTTGACAATACTATGTAATTTGCTTAGTGGTATTTGTCAGTAGTTCCATTAAGCTGCAGTTTGTAGAACTGCTAAAGAAAAATATTTTTATAAAGATGAACTACAAAACACAGCAGAGCAAATATTTGTTTTTTAATAAGCATATATTAGTTTTTTCTATTTTAAAATGTTTTTATTTACGTATACATGTATATATATTTATCTCAGATGTTTGTAATTTAAGATTAACGGCAACGGACCTTCCGTTTTCAAAATATACTTTCTGAATTTAAAGGTGATGCCAAAATTGTAACGATTTTCGAATATGTAGGTAAACTTTTTTTTTCTGAGTGTCTGATTACTATGCATTTGTCTGTTGCCCTTGATATTGCGATTTTAATCGCTGATATTCTGAGCTTACTTCCCCCATAACTAGTTCGGGGCAGTCAGCCCCGCAATTGCAATTATATATTTATGATTATATTTTATATGACAAAGTGTGGTCGCATTCCAAGCAAAATCTGCAAGACACTAATGAAACACAATCCGGACATATAAACATATAAACTTTCTATTGGTAATAAGTGCGTCAATATGTATCAAGAGTCAGGCCTACATTTCTAAGATCACGGCGAATCACCATGATTATCAGAAATTTCATTAAGCTGCCACAATTTGAGGCTTTCGGCTTACTGCACTGATAAGCGACATGTTCCACAAATTTGTTGTTCTACTCAATTAGTGGAAAAGTAAAAGTATGTGTGGACACATAGGAATGAATATATGTTTTGTAGCAGCAGCGCCAGCTAGTGCACGTATATGTTTGTTTTTGTTTTTTTTTCAGAATCGGCTGATAATACGGTGCCGCCTCTATTGAGGTATAAATATGCCTCGCCACGCAATGTGAGACTCAGTTAATAGAAGTTGCTCAAACGCATTGCTCGTCAATCTGAACATTTCTTCTCGCAAAGAGATTTGCTTACAAAAGACAACAACTCGTGAGATTAGTTTGGAAAGTGTGAAAAGGAAAACTGGAACAGTGATTAATTATGGCTGTTAGTTCACAATTTACATATTTTTACAAATGATGTCTTGTAACTTACTTTACAATGCGTTAATTAATTATTATTACTAAAACAAACTGGAACAGTGATTAATCATCGCTGTTAGTTTACAAATTAAATAGTAATATCATATAAAATCATTTTATTTATATTTTTTATTTATTTATCTTAAAGTTTAAATGCTTCTTATATCTTAAACATTTTCTACATCTTTATTATTCTGAAGACTGCTTAACTTGTGTTTTGTGAAACTTGTATTTACTAGATACATATTGAAGCAAATAAATATTTTTTATCTTGGCTTGCTTCGCGTCCACAGTACTGTTTGATGTTGGCCTCTCTTGGCAATAACCGAACATCTGTAAAAAAAAGTTGTGATACATTTTGAAACACTAGGAATTAAATATATATATATATATACGTATAACACATAGTGTGCATGTAATGTGAACATATTTGAATAATTGAAGTCACGTTTCAGTTTACAGTATCAACCAGACTGATCTGTAGCTTTTTAAATTGTTACTGCACTTGGTATGCATGGTACACATAATACCTTGAAAATAATGATTTTTATCTGAAAGATAATTTACTTTCTTGTACTCTTCGGCATCTCGAAAATAGCTTTCTATTTATGTTCATTTCAAGTGTTGTCTATTTTTAAGTGCAAAATTAGAAATAAATTTGTTGTATTTGCTACATTAATATTTTTTTTATTTTAATCATATAAATAAATAAGTTGTAATATTTTTCATAATAACTGAATTTGAATTTATTTGAATAATATTACAGACCACTCTGCGTATTGCGGTCATTGGCCAAAGCAACTTTGCTGCCGATGTATTGGAACAGCTCTTGGAGAATGCAAGCGTTCAAGTCGTTGGGGTCTTCACTATACCCGACAAGGGGAGTCGCGAGGATATTTTGGCTACCACCGCTGCCAGTCATAATATACCCGTTTTCAAATTCGCCAGCTGGCGACGCAAGGGCGTGCCCCTGCCCGAGGTCTTGGAGCAGTACAAATCGGTGGGAGCGACGCTCAATTTGCTGCCCTATTGCTCCCAGTTCATACCCATGGAGGTGATTGATGGCGCTGCACTGGGCAGCATTTGCTATCATCCCTCCATATTGCCCAGACATCGCGGCGCCAGCGCCATTTCCTGGACACTCATTGAGGTAAGTGCGCAGAGATTAAGATTAGATAAAGCACAAAGTTGGATTTTCAGTAGAAATGATTTCCAATTAGAAAAGCCTTCAAGTTTTTAGGGCGGCTTTCGTTTTATGCCGACTGTCTGTATTTTAGGCAGATTATTATTTTTCTAAGTGTATGAATGGCATACAATAAGAAATCAAGTCGATTTGCATTCATCAATTATTCATCACATTTGGAAGATATAGTTTTTACTCAATTAAATACATTTAAATTTTGCATACCTTACATGTTGTGCTCTATATTTTGTGCTTCCTAAATCCGAATTTAGTTTTTACCTCGTATTTTTGTGTGTGTATAAACGTAAGAAGTAAGTAAGGGGTTCCCATAACCTTTGTCTATATACGTGATATATAAATGTAATGAATCTAGGGGAAATTTTAGTAAGGGAATTTACAAAGTAATCAATGCTAGAATTACTTTGAATTACTTGAATCTAATTCTGTAAACACAAGTTTAGGTTTAGTTTTCGATTTAATTTTTAAATTCACAGGAGCAATATATATCATATATACTCAAATTGACAGCAGCAGAGTCACTTCATATTACTCATAGACAAAATACAGGATACAGGTGCAAAAATATTTAAAATTACTCAAATTAAGATTTTATAGTTGTGGTACGCCTGGATTTTAAATTGGTTGTTGATAATCTGTTTTTTATTTTGCAGGGCGATGAGGTCGCTGGCTTCAGCATCTTTTGGGCAGATGATGGTTTGGACACTGGACCGCTGCTGCTGACGCGCCAGACTAATTTGGAGCCGACCGACACTTTGGACACCATTTACAAGCGATTCCTATACCCGGAGGGTGTCAAGGCAATGGTCCTGGCCGTGGACATGGTGGCCAAGGGCACGGCGCCAAAGATCGTGCAAACCGAAGTGGGCGCCACGTATGATCCGGCCATGTTTCGGGCAGAGAACCAGTTACTGGATTTGGAGCAGTCCGCAGAGCGTATATGGAATTTTATTAGAGGCTTGGATTCAGTGCCCGGTGCTATAGCGACGGTCCTTCAAGCCGATGGCAGTGAGGAGCAGGTGCGTCTCTTTGGCGCCCATCTTTACTCCGCGGGCCCGGTTCAATCGGGTCAAGAAATTAGGCTGAAGGGTCTGTCGAAGCCCGGCTGGGTGCATGAGAATGGACTGTTGATCGAGGGCACCGATGGCCAATTTGTCAACGTGCATCGCATCAAGCGCGGCTCCAAGGTGATCAATGCAGGCGATTGGTTCAAACAGGCCGAACATCTTCCCATTACCGATTTCACCGAGGACGAGTTGGTGAAGCGAACAGATCTGTCTGCCATTTGGCAGGCCATATTGAAGCAGCCCATTGAAGCATCGACGGATTTCTTTGCTGCCGGTGCCGGTTCCATGGATGTGGTGCGTCTCGTTGAGGAGGTCAAGGAGGCATTCGATGTGCCCCTCGAAAATGAGCAAGTGTTCATGGCGCCCGTTTTCGAGGAGTTCTTTGACCTGCTCATTCGTACGCTGCGACAGGGCAGCTCCGGCGGCAGCTCCAGCCAGATTAGCTATGAAGGATTCACGTTGAAGGCCAATAAACGTGAGATTCGAGTGCCCACCCAGATGTTCATCAATGGTGTGTTTCTGGATGCCGAAAACCAGCGCACCCTAGACATTATCAATCCCACCAATGAGGAGCTGCTCTGCAAGGTGGCATGTGCGAGTAAGGGAGATGCGGACAAGGCTGTTCAGGCGGCGCACAAAGCATTCTACGGCTCCTGGAAACAGGTGTCGCCCAGGCAACGGGGTCTACTTATGCTCCGGCTGGCCGATCTGATGGAGCAACACAAGGAGGAGCTGGCGACCATTGAGTCTGTGGATTCCGGTGCGGTTTACACGCTGGCATTGAAGACCCACGTTGGCATGTCCATCGATGCGTGGCGCTATTTCGCCGGGTGGTGTGATAAGATCCAGGGCAACACGATACCCGTGAACCCCGCTCGGCCCAACAATGTGCTGACTTTTACGCGCAAGGAACCACTTGGTGTCTGTGGCCTAATCACGCCCTGGAACTATCCACTGATGATGCTTTCCTGGAAGATGGCCGCCTGCATTGCTGCCGGCAATACCTGCCTGATCAAACCGGCTCAGACCTGTCCATTGACAGCGCTCAAATTTGCCGAGCTCAGCGCGCTCGCTGGCTTCCCGCCTGGTGTGATCAATGTGCTGCCCGGCAAGGGATCTGATGCAGGTCAGGCGGTTGCCGATCATATGTTTATTAACAAATTGGGCTTCACCGGTTCAACGCCCGTTGGCCAACACATTATGAAGTCCTGCGCCGCATCCAATCTAAAGAAATGCTCACTGGAACTGGGCGGCAAGAGTCCTTTGGTTATATTCGCTGACTGCGATTTGGATAAGGCTGTCAAACATGTGAGTAGTAGCCATTATTCATTTATTTTTTCATCATTTAATTAACGTAGAACATAAACAGTTCTCAAGTTTTTAACACCCCAAATTTTTGGCGGTGCCCAAATCTGCTTATAAAATAACTTTAGCATCTCTGAACTTAAAGCTTTTCAGCTCGAACTTTATCGGGTTGAACTGCTTGGTGCTTTTAGAACATGTTCGGGTTGAACTGCTTTGTGTAGTTTGAGCAGTCGCTGGTTGAACTGCTTGTCGACAGCAAGAAAAACTTTAAGTATTCATTTATTGCATTCCTTCTCAGTTTACAAAACTTAAGAGTTTTAATTCCAGAAATATTATTTTCGAATATATCAAAATATATTCAGTACAAATGTTAAATATTTCTCAATAGCTAATAATTTAATTAAGTTGTATGAAAATATTATACTATATAAACTATAAAAATAGGATTTTAAGTTGGTTTCTAGGGAGATATATTTTAAGCTCATAAAAGATTCGGATCCTCAAACGCCTAGATTTATACAAGAAGCTGGATAGGTGGTGTAGCTTCTGTTGTAGAAAGGGTACAAGGGATCTAATCCCACCATAATAATAATAATAATATTTTATAATGACAACTTCTGTTTGTTTTCAGGGCATGTCCTCAGTATTTTTCAACAAGGGTGAAAATTGCATTGCCGCTGGACGTTTGTTCGTCGAGGATCGCATTCACGACGACTTTGTGCGTCGCGTGCTAAAGGATTTGCGCACCATGACGATTGGAGATCCCCTTAATCGATCCACCGCACATGGACCGCAGAATCACAAGGCGCACTTTGACAAGCTGCTGGAGTTCTGCGAGAGGGGCGTGGCAGAGGGCGCCGAGCTTGTCTATGGCGGCTGTCGTGTGCCCAATCTGAAGGGTTACTTCTTTACGCCAACAGTGTTCACGGATGTCGCGGATGACATGTTTATCGCCAAGGAGGAATCCTTTGGTCCGATCATGATCATATCCAAGTTTAATGGCAGCGATATTGATTCCGTTATGAAGCGTGCCAATCGCACGGAATATGGACTCGCCAGTGGCGTCTTCACCAAGGACATTAGCAAGGCTCTCAATTTCGCCGATGGCATCGATGCTGGCACCGTTTTTGTGAATGTCTACAATAAAACCGATGTCGCTGCTCCATTCGGTGGCTTCAAGCAGAGCGGCTTTGGCAAAGATTTGGGCCAAGAAGCGCTTAACGAGTATCTGAAGACCAAGTGTGTCACCATTGAATATTAAGCGCAGTTTCATGAACCTTCTTCATTAGTCAATATCGGAGGAAAACAAAAGACTTAATCCATATCATAAAATGCAATGCTGCATATATGTACTTCTCAATAAGTCTATGTATACGAATATTAACTTACACTCAATAAATATTTTAATCTTTGAATTCTGTGCATGTATATTGCGAAGAGGCACGCACATTTTCTAGTAGACCCTAATGGGTTATGAATGTGTGCGAAAAAGTAGCAATATTGCTACCGGATCGACCCTTGAATGTGTGCGAAGAAAGCAACAACAATCTTATCTTTTTGTCCGCGAGCTGGCACTCGATATCGAATTGATGTGTATTATTTAGTAAAGTGGGGTGACTTAACTGTTGATAAGTTTTGTAACCACTGCTCACAAAATGTATGGTGCAAATCTAAAACAGGGTATCATTGTCTCCACATGCCAAATGGATTGTTCGAACAGCCGTCTGCGCACTGTGACATGATTCCGTTGAAACCTATCCTTGTATGTATGCGTATATGTGTGCACGTCGAGTAACAAACAATTTTGCATGTCGAGACAATGATACCCTGTTTTAGATTTGCACCATACACTTTGCGGGCCTACCTATTATGAATTAGTAGTAGAATTGTAGAACTGAAATAGCTTGGATTAGCTTTCCTTCACATGAGTTTAACTTTCGATCAGCTTTGTGACTGTCGACTATTTAATTTTTTATCAACGCATATTTTAAGATTTCATGCGAAAGAATCTAATTTCATATTTGTTAAGCTAAAATTGTCATTTGTAGGTCTGCTGTCTAACGACATTGTCTAGTGGAAATCTTCAGAGTATTGTCTGCTTAGTGATTATAATTTTACACTAGTAGACAACAGTTTTTTGACAACAGGTATTTGCGACTTTTGGAACATTCCTTGCCATTATACCATTATAAAACGTTTACTAATAAATGTGTACCTGAAAGTCTTCAAAAATGTTAGGTAAAACTTATATTCATTCGGCCATAGGCCCAACCAACAATGGAGCCAGCTGCCGGGCAGATGGCATCATAGATATTTCCACCAGTGTAGTGCGAGACAGCGGATACGGCACCTGCTGGTAATCCTTTTAGTCAGGTAATCAGTCAAACTCTTGGTGTGGCCATAGGGAAGGAGCAAACACTGCGAGTAGGCGTGGAAGGAGATACACAGTTCTTGTCCTTCAGCGAGGTAATTTTGCTGGACAGAGATAAGGTCTCAATCTCAGAGAAGGCTGTTGCCCAACTCGTTCCAGTGGAAGGCCCAGTTGCGGTCAGGATGAGCACCAAAGCAACTGCCATAGGGAGTGGGAGTCGTGTTTATATAGTCGATGGGATTGTTGTGACAACGCGTTTGACACGCGCCAAATATTTATGATAGCCAAATCTTATTTATAACTTTTGGGATTAAGTTGGAAGCATAAATATTGGAGTTATCTGCATCTAAATGGTTATCGGTGCCACGATTGCTGCAGTATAAACCAACGCAAATACTTTAATGAACAAAAAGATTTGACTTCTTGAAAACAAATACAGTTTCTTAACTGGTCATAAAACACTTGGGCTTATCCGTGTTTTATTGAATGACTTTTAGTCTAAATAAAGCATGATAGACTTTTTAATTGTGGGTACTTACAAAATCAAGGCTTTATCTTGAAGAGGACAGTTATTTTTAGTTCTCTATAAAACTACTTTTTATACTTTGTTTATGTTGTAAAATTGTTTTTGGATTCTACAATATGAATTATGGGTTATTTTCACTGATTTCCCCAGTTGTCCTGAGATTGGTTTAGTTTTCTACATGCATATTGAAGCACATCAATCAACTGGCCGGTCATCATTTATTGACAGCTCCTCTGCTGATGTGACACTCCAATTAGGCGCGCTGATTGATGAGCTTCGCCAAAGACAGCTATATAAATTGATTTGATGACTTTCAGTCCGTTTAGTAGCAGCTAGGACCATGGCCCAACTATCTGAAGTGGAGGACTCCACTTATCGGAGACTCTTTAAAGAATTTCTGCGCCACAGTTATATCAATGGATTACAACCATTGCTGCTCCACACGCCTGTGAAATATGCCAAGTGAGAAAGAGAAGAGGCCCACTTCCCAACAAACCCAATCATATGTATAAATATATATATATTGTTCTATTGACAGAGCTCTCTGGCTGGCGTTTCTTGCTGTGATTGTTGTCTGGACACACATCGTTATCGTCAATCTGACAATCGAGTACATCGAACAGCCGACTGAAATCCACATGTCACCCAATCTAGTGCACGTCTCCAACAGCCCCTTTCCCGCCGTCGGCGTCTGCCGCTCAAATATGATCAGCAAGGGTTTAATGCAAAGCTATGCTTCCAAAATGTAAGTCGTTTATTTCTCAAATCTCTATTTGAAGTAGCCCAATTTCTTGACCTCGTCAACCATGGCGCCAATTGAGTCCAAGACCTCCTCACTGGCGGGCACGATCTGGTTCGCAGGCAACTTGAAGCCTACCGAAGCGGAGTTTGCTCCTGGACGCAGCTCGTAGCAGAAGGACATGCGCACACCCTGAGTGCCATAGGCCCAATCAACACTGGCGCCGGCTGCCGGGTAGATGGCATCATAGATGTTTCCACCAGTGTACTTGGTGTTATAGCGCTTGGCGATAGCGGCTACAGCTGCCTTGAACACCTGCTGGTAGTCCTTGATGTTGTCAGGCAAACTCTTGGTGTGGCCATAGGGATACAGGAGATACTGCGAGTAGGCGTGGAAGGAGATATACAGTTGGATCTTGCCCTTCAGCGAGGCAATGTAGTTGGACAGAGATAGGGTCTCAATCTCAGAGAAGGCCTTCGGACCGGCATAAGTGTCAGAGCAAGCGTTGTTGCTGGCGCCCACCTCGTTCCAGTGGAAGGCCCAGTTGCGGTTAGCATCAGCGCCATAGCAAGTGCCGTAGGGAGCGCGGGTCTTGCGCCACAAGCGATCCGTGGAGTGAGTGTAGACATAACCATCAGGATTGGCATGAGGAATGACGTACCAGTTGTAGTTATCGGCCAACTGCTTGATGGAAGCCACATTGGAGGTTAAGAGCTGGTTGACAAGATAGGTGGCAGCAGCTGGACCAATCCATTCGCGTGCGTGAATGCCAGCTTCAAGGAAGATGCCGGGTTTCTCGCTACGGCTCGTGGAGATCTTCACACCCAGAATTGAACGTCCCTGATAGGTTTTGCCGCCCTCGATGAGGGTAACAACTTGAGGATACTTCTGGGCCAGGTTACGCATCCAGGTGTAGGTATCATCCAGTTCATAGTATTGCGCCCAGTTGTAATTGTCAGCTGCGCGACCCTTGATGGCAACTTTTTCCTCGACCTCATCCATGGTTTTCTGGAAATCCTTGGACTTCAGCTCATACTTGATCTCAGACTTGCCCAGCACCGCCAGTAGATCAGGCACCTTGTGTGGGGCAACAACCATCTTAACATCAGCGCCAACCATGTGAACGCCATCCAGGAATATGATAGAGTCACTAGAACCCTCCAGATCCTTGAGCACCGCTAACTGCTCAGCGTTCTCCGAATTGGCCTTGTACAGGCGATAGTTGTCGTAGCGAATCTGCTCCGCCTGACTTAATCCAAACGCGGCCAAGAGGCCCAACAGGGCTAACAAAAGCGACTTGTTCATCGACATGGTTGTCGTTGTTCTAAATTAGACAGCGTTGTTTAGTTCGCTTTTATAGGCCTTTGATAGGTTTGCGATAGACCGTTGCTGATATGTCAGCTGGGTAAACCTTATTTATGGTGCTTCAAAATAATCTATGTGCAATATCTGGGTAATGCAGCTGTCAAAGTTCATCGTAAAATGTAAAATGTTGTGTTAATATTAGAAGTATTGAAATCAAGATTGAGACTCGCTCAGATCGTAAATAACTTAACCAAAAATAATACTTTAATGAGGTGTCACTAGATTAGATTGAGAGGTTGCTGGTTTTTCGGTACTTATATGCTACACTTTTGAATGCGGCCAGCATAGGGAGGATGAGCGTGCAGCTTGACGTTGGCTACAGGGTAACTGCGAGTCGGGCACTCGCGACTGCTACACTCAAGAACTCAACCTGCATGCTAATTGCAAGAGAGCCGCCAATTTCATTGACAGATATCTGCACCAGTCCACACAGCACAATAGCAGCGACAACTCCCCGCAATTTGCGCCGACTGTCGACGATTTGGCTCGCCGCCTGCTGGTGCTTACCAAGTTCTACCAGAATGCGGACGATGAGGTGCCGTTGGATATCGCTGAATTGGGTCAACTTCACTGGCTGCTCAACAGCTACTACAATGGCAGCGGTTATTCGGTACATGACATAGTGAGGGAGCTGTCGGCAGACTGTGGCGACCTGGTCATCCGTGGGATCGTCTTCGGCGTGCCCGTGAACGCAAGTCAACTATTCTTCAAGCGGACAACATCGTCAAGTGTGTGCTGCATATTTAATTATCACCGCCCCAGCTATTCGCGGTTTCCGTGAGTAAACACAGTACGCCCATAGGCCTCTTATCAGATCGCAAAAAATAGTTATCAATAATGAAAACTCAATATAAAATAATGGTATACAACACTTCGCGAAGAATAAAATTTGTATATTTTGCAGCTAGTTATCGGCAATCCTTCTTTACCCAATTGAAAAACATAAAATTGTGAAGGAAAAATAGATTAAATTATTTTAAACTTCTAGAAAAAAGTGTACTTATAAAGGCCGTAGGAACAGCAAAATAATTAATTTGCACACTCTGAGCAGAAAAGTATTTTTTCGACCTGAAAGGAGGGTAATTGTTAACAAGAACTTTGCTGAATTTTTACATTGTGCAGCTCACAGCGCGCGAAGCATAATGCTGATATAAGTGCTATGCCGGAGATTGTCTTCGAATCGAATTCCATATTAAATGCCATACAATTTGTGCTGCAGGATACAACGCAAGATGATCACACCCAGAGCTATCTAAGTAATACGGCATTTCGGGTGAGTTTCACTTAATTCGACACAAAGTTGTATAACAAATGCACTTATACAAAAAAAAACTACATTTTATGGCACTTGCCATAAGCCGTTTGTCATTTGACAGCGCCGAAAATTAACAGCACGATATCGATATCGATTAATGTGTCAATTTAGTGTTATGCTACGCTCTCAACTGGTACAAGTACATATCGCTTCATAAATACTTCAATTTTTCAGATTTTATATATGCTACTATAAATGATATTAAAATCTTTAGCAACATACGTATGTATGCACACAAAATTGTACTTACACAAAATTCACGTTAGGTTAACGTTTTCATTCGCACTAATTAGTTTTTTTGGTCGTTACGTTAGGCACACGGCTGGTACAAATGTACCACGAAACATGTCCAAAGTGTACGAATTGCATTTAATACAAAAATATTTACATACATTTTCGAGACATTAAATTTGATATTATTAAAAGAAATTGCAGTTAGTTTACTAATATTAAATATACTTTTACACCTTTGCAGCTGTTGATATTCCCAAAGGAGGACTATGCCGAAGTGCAGTCCAATTATAATGGCGAAATACTCGTTGATCACAATACTATTGTGGAAGTGCCCATCCAGCCAAAATTCTTTGACTCTAGCGTGGCAGTGCGGAGCGTACCACCTCAAATACGTCGCTGCTACTTTCCCGAGGAGGGCAGGCGGCTGTTAAATCAGTGAGTGCTACTAACTAATCATGTTAAGTTAGTGAGTTTTATTGACTCCTTTTTATTAACATAATCATGTGAAGTCAATGTTATTGACTCTTCTTTGTTAACATAATCATGTTAAATCAGAGTTTTATTAACTACCCTCTTCTGTTCTTTAGATCGTATTACTCCTTGGACGAGTGCATGTTGCTCTGTCGCATTATGAGCATGGTGCAGCACTGCGGTTGCGCCTCCGCTCCCATGTCGGGGAGCTCCAATTTCAATGTCAGCTACTGCTCGCTGCTCGATTTGCCCTGCCTGATGAAGTGGCGAAGAGTTTGGTTCAGCTACAATGAGTTTCCCTTTATGGAGATGAGCGATAGAATGGATGCCACCAGCATGGCTCAATGTGGCGGTTGTCTGCCCACCTGCCATGGTGTCAATTTTGACATCGCCAGCAACGTGGCTCCCCTGCGAAAAGCCCACAATTCATCTGGTTATGTTCATGGCTTACTGTGCGTAATTGTCTTTTATGTTTAATGCAAAAAATCTGACAGCTTTTTACATTTGTTTCTAGCAAGGGCCTGAATAACGATCGACCCCTATCCATCATTAAGTTGTTCTACAAGCTACGCTTTGCGCAGTCCACTCACATGGATGTGGTCGGCAATTGGATTGTATTACTGAGTAAAGCCGTAGAACTTATTGATACCCATTTGAATTAGATTCAAGAAACTACTTCAATTTGAATTTTCAAAAACTGCCCATAGCTTTCTCCATTAAGAAAATGATCAGTTCTTTGCATTCCAGTAAAATTTGACATGGCATTAATCTCCCATTAATTTTATATTATTTTAATACTTACAGATCGCTTTGGCGGCATTCTGTCGCTGATGTATGGCTTCAGCATTATCAGTTATATAGAAATTCTGTACTATCTGACGGGCAAATGGTTTGTTTACTACTATAGAGCCCTCAAGAATCCCAAGAAATCTCGAACCAAAACAGAATTGAACAATGCAGCGTTCGAATGGACTGAGTAGACAAAAGCTATCCAAAAAAAATGTGCACTATTATTAACTTTTTTTAACGTAACTTTTCTTTAATGTAATAAAGTTTCAAATGTTTCGTCTCCAAAAAATGCTTGTTTGATCTAAATATGATAACTTTTCTTACACTTTCCAAATTGTGGAGTGCAAAAACAGGTGGTACAAAAGCACTATTCGTCTTCTTTAAAACTTTCAGTAAAAATTTCGTCAGTTATAGATAAATCTTACAGGAACATTCGATTTAATTAAAATTCCGTTAATTAAAGTTCAAATTTAATGGAATATTCGTTTTAATTAATTTGTTGAAAGAATAGATAAGCTTGCCATATGAGGATTCCTCCTCGTGTCCACAAAACCTGCATACATTGCTACTATAAATACCTAATTTGGTTAGGTGACTTCTCAGTCTACAGTGTCCTGTCAGTAGACCGGTGTGTATTCTGAGCCTGTTCTTCCCCATGTATATTACTTGCTTAAATCGCTTTTGATTGTAGTCACCTAAAAGACTTCTGGCTTGTCGGAGTCCTGGTGCATCTGCCCAGCTCCGTTCTCGCCTCTGCCTTTCTTCGTCCCCGATTTGCAGCCGTATTGTGTGTCTTCCTATGCCACAATACGGTTCAGGGCCTATCAGGGGTCTCTCTGCCCCCATTCTTGCTTGCTTGTCAGCCGCTTCGTTCCCCGCTATGTCTCTGTGGCCCGGGACCCATCTTAGGGTGAGCCTATTGTGTGTCCCGAGTTGGTCAAGCTTGGATCTTACTTCGTGGACTACTTTAAATATTATTTTCGTCTCCCTTAATGCATTTATTGCTGCTTGACTATCGGAGAAGATGGATATATCCGCAATCCGATAGTATCGCTTTAAGATAAGCTTCGCACATCACCCTATCGCACACACCTCAGCTTGAAATATGCTGGTGTGCTTTCCCAGGGACTCATGGTAGGATAGCCGAGGGCCCACCACTCCGAGACCTGTTCCAGTTCGAGCTTACTTAAAAAAAACCTAAACCATAAGATCCAAGAAAAGTTCCACTTTTGCAGAGCCGCACTCAAATTAAATTAAAGGGATAAATAAATAAAAAAATATGAAATTATTTTGTGTTGTGGAAAAGATTTTCTTTTTTTAGCAAGTTGATTGCAATGTACGACTAAAATTTAACTTAAAAAAAACTAGTATAAGGTATAACTAGCATTTCCCATAATTGAGTAGGTCTGACACATAGGACTATGGATCATCGAGTTTACATGACGTCCTGGATTCGTCATATTAAGACCCGATCGAAAATCTTTAGGATATCATTAAAAAATTAGTGTCTAAAGCTGAGACAAGGAATACCAAAAAGAGGATGTCATATAGCCATGGCAAATAAATATATATAAATATATATATATATGCCATTTGCGCCCCTCACAGTAACTGTATATCAGACCGAAATCCGGCCCTGATGCAGATGCGACGAATAAAAAGGGCGTCGCAGCACAGGCCGGCAGCGAAGTGCGAAATCTACGAGCGAATTCTACGCGAGAGCCTGCGTCAGCCAGTACAAGATATAATCAACGCGAGGCCGTGAAACACAGTGCGAGCAACACAAGTGTATATAGGACGATATACAATCCAAATAAAATGTGCCCTGAAAAGTAGGCAATATTTTAATAATCCTACCTACCTGGCCCTAAATATAAATACCTACCATCGGTCTTTGGAATTTTTGAAAAATAATAAATAATTAGCTTATGGCAGGCAATTACTTTTTTTCTTTGACACTGATCCAAATAAGCTATCCGCCACTGTATATGTATATATATTCTATTGACAGAGCTCTCTGGCTGGCGTTTCTTGATTATTGACTGGACACACATCGTTATCGTCAATCTGACAATCGAGTACATCGAATAGCCGACTGAAATCCACATGTCACCCAATCTAGTGCACGTCTCCAACAGCCCCTTTCCCGCCGTCGGCGTCTGCCGCTCAAATATGATCAGCAAGCGTTTAATGCAAAGCTATGCTTCCAAAATGTAAGTCGTTTATTTCTCAAATCTCTATTTGAAGTAGCCCAATTTATTGACCTCGTCAACCATGGCGACAATTGAGTCCAAGACTTCTTCGCTGGCGGGCACGATCTGGCTCGCAGGCAACTTGAAGCCTACCAAAATTGAGTTTGGTCCTGGACGCAGCTCGTAGCAGAAGGACATGCGCACACCCTGAGTGCCATAGGCCCAATCAACACTGGCGCCGGCTGCCGGGTAGATGGCATCATAGATATTTCCACCAGTGAACTTGGTATTATAGCGCTTGGCGACAGCGGCTACGGCTGCCTTGAACACCTGCTGGTAGTCCTTGATGTTGTCAGGCAAACTATTGGTGTGGCCATAGGGATACAGGAGATACTGCGAGTAGGCGTGGAAGGAGATATACAGTTGGATCTTGCCCTTCAGCGAGGCAATGTAGTTGGACAGAGATAGGGTCTCAATCTCAGAGAAGGCCTTCGGACCGGCATAAGTGTCAGAGCAAGCGCTGTTGCTGGCGCCCACCTCGTTCCAGTGGAAGGCCCAGTTGCGGTTAGCATCAGCGCCATAGCAAGTGCCGTAGGGAGCGCGGGTCTTGCGCCACAAGCGATCCGTGGAGTGAGTGTAGACATAACCATCAGGATTGGCATGAGGAATGACGTACCAGTTGTAGTTATCGGCCAACTGCTTGATGGAAGCCACATTGGAGGTTAAGAGCTGGTTGACAAGATAGGTGGCAGCAGCTGGACCAATCCATTCGCGTGCGTGAATGCCAGCTTCAAGGAAGATGCCGGGTTTCTCGCTACGGCTCGTGGAGATCTTCACACCCAGAATTGAACGTCCCTGATAGGTTTTGCCGCCCTCGATGAGGGTAACAACTTGAGGATACTTCTGGGCCAGGTTACGCATCCAGGCGTAGGTATCATCCAGTTCATAGTATTGCGCCCAGTTGTAATTGTCAGTTGCGCGACCCTTGATGGCAACTTTTTCCTCGACCTCATCCATGGTCTTCTGCAAATCCTTGGACTTCAGCTCATACTTGATCTCTGACTTGCCCAGCACCGCCAGTAGATCAGGCACCTTGTGTGGGGCAACAACCATCTTAACATCAGCGCCAACCATGTGAACACCATCCAGGAATATGATAGAGTCACTAGAACCCTCCAGATCCTTGAGCACCGCTAACTGCTCAGCGTTCTCCGAATTGGCATTGTATAGGTGATAGTTGTCGTAGCGAATCTGCTCCGCCTGACTTAATCCAAACGCGGCCAAGAGGCCCAACAGGGCTAACAAAAGCGACTTGTTCATCGACATGGTTGTCGTTGTTCTAAATTAGACAGCGTTGTTTAGTTCGCTTTTATAGGCCTTTGATAGGTTTGCGATAGACCGTTGCTGATATGTCAGCTGGGTAAACCTTATTTATGGTGCTTCAAAATAATCTATGTGCAATATCTGGGTAATGCAGCTGTCAAAGTTCATCGTAAAATGTAAAATGTTGTGTTAATATTAGAAGTATTGAAATCAAGATTGAGACTCGCTCAGATCGTAAATAACTTAACCAAAAATAATACTTTAATGAGGTGTCACTAGATTAGATTGAGAGGTTGCTGGTTTTTCGGTACTTATATGCTACACTTTTGAATGCGGCCAGCATAGGGAGGATGAGCGTGCAGCTTGACGTTGGCTACAGGGTAACTGCGAGTCGGGCACTCGCGACTGCTACACTCAAGAACTCAACCTGCATGCTAATTGCAAGAGAGCCGCCAATTTCATTGACAGATATCTGCACCAGTCCACACAGCACAATAGCAGCGACAACTCCCCGCAATTTGCGCCGACTGTCGACGATTTGGCTCGCCGCCTGCTGGTGCTTACCAAGTTCTACCAGAATGCGGACGATGAGGTGCCGTTGGATATCGCTGAATTGGGTCAACTTCACTGGCTGCTCAACAGCTACTACAATGGCAGCGGTTATTCGGTGCATGACATAGTGAGGGAGCTGTCGGCAGACTGTGGCGACCTGGTCATCCGTGGGATCGTCTTCGGCGTGCCCGTGAACGCAAGTCAACTATTTTTCAAGCGGACAACATCGTCAAGTGTGTGCTGCATATTTAATTATCACCGCCCCAGCTATTCGCGGTTTCCGTGAGTAAACACAGTACGCCCATAGGCCTCTTATCAGATCGCAAAAAATAGTTATCAATAATGAAAACTCAATATAAAATAATGGTATACAACACTTCGCGAAGAATAAAATTTGTATATTTTGCAGCTAGTTATCGGCAATCCTTCTTTACCCAATTGAAAAACATAAAATAGTGAAGGAAAAATAGATTAAATTATTTTAAACTTCTAGAAAAAAGTGTACTTATAAAGGCCGTAGGAACAGCAAAATAATTAATTTGCACACTCTGAGCAGAAAAGTATTTTTTCGACCTGAAAGGAGGGTAATTGTTAACAAGAACTTTGCTGAATTTTTACATTGTGCAGCTCACAGCGCGCGAAGCATAATGCTGATATAAGTGCTATGCCGGAGGTTGTCTTCGAATCGAATTCCATATTAAATGCCATACAATTTGTGCTGCAGGATACAACGCAAGATGATCACACCCAGAGCTATCTAAGTAATACGGCATTTCGGGTGAGTTTCACTTAATTCGACACAAAGTTGTATAACAAATGCACTTATACAAAAAAAAACTACATTTTATGGCACTTGCCATAAGCCGTTTGTCATTTGACAGCGCCGAAAATTAACAGCACGATATCGATATCGATTAATGTGTCAATTTAGTGTTATGCTACGCTCTCAACTGGTACAAGTACATATCGCTTCATAAATACTTCAATTTTTCAGATATTATATATGCTACTATAAATGATATTAAAATCTTTAGCAACATACGTATGTATGCACACAAAATTGTACTTACACAAAATTCACGTTAGCTTAACGTTTTCATTCGCACTAATTAGTTTTTTTGGTCGTTACGTTAGGCACACGGCTGGTACAAATGTACCACGAAACATGTCCAAAGTGTACGAATTGCATTTAATACAAAAATATTTACATACATTTTCGAGACATTAAATTTGATATTATTAAAAGAAATTGCAGTTAGTTTACTTATATTAAATATACTTTTACACCTTTGCAGCTGTTGATATTCCCAAAGGAGGACTATGCCGAAGTGCAGTCCAATTATAATGGCGAAATACTCGTTGATCACAATACTATTGTGGAAGTGCCCATCCAGCCAAAATTCTTTGACTCTAGCGTGGCAGTGCGGAGCGTACCACCTCAAATACGTCGCTGCTACTTTCCCGAGGAGGGCAGGCGGCTGTTAAATCAGTGAGTGCTACTAACTAATCAGGTTAAGTTAGTGAGTTTTATTGACTCCTTTTTATTAACATAATCATGTGAAGTCAATGTTATTGACTCTTCTTTGTTAACATAATCATGTTAAATCAGAGTTTTATTAACTACCCTCTTCTGTTCTTTAGATCGTATTACTCCTTGGACGAGTGCATGTTGCTCTGTCGCATTATGAGCATGGTGCAGCACTGCGGTTGCGCCTCCGCTCCCATGTCGGGGAGCTCCAATTTCAATGTCAGCTACTGCTCGCTGCTCGATTTGCCCTGCCTGATGAAGTGGCGAAGAGTTTGGTTCAGCTACAATGAGTTTCCCTTTATGGAGATGAGCGATAGAATGGATGCCACCAGCATGGCTCAATGTGGCGGTTGTCTGCCCACCTGCCATGGTGTCAATTTTGACATCGCCAGCAACGTGGCTCCCCTGCGAAAAGCCCACAATTCATCTGGTTATGTTCATGGCTTACTGTGCGTAATTGTCTTTTATGTTTAATGCAAAAAATCTGACAGCTTTTTACATTTGCTTCTAGCAAGGGCCTGAATAACGATCGGCCCCTATCCATCATTAAGTTGTTCTACAAGCTACGCTTTGCGCAGTCCACTCACATGGATGTGGTCGGCAATTGGATTGTATTACTGAGTAAAGCCGTAGAACTTATTGATACCCATTTGAATTAGATTCAAGAAACTACTTCAATTTGAATTTTCAAAAACTGCCTATAGCTTTCTCCATTAAGAAAATGATCAGTTCTTTGCATTCCAGTAAAATTTAACATGGCATTAATCTCCCATTAATTTTATATTATTTTAATACTTACAGATCGCTTTGGCGGCATTCTGTCGCTGATGTATGGCTTCAGCATTATCAGTTATATAGAAATTCTGTACTATCTGACGGGCAAATGGTTTGTTTACTACTATAGAGCCCTCAAGAATCCCAAGAAATCTCGAACCAAAACAGAATTGAACAATGCAGCGTTCGAATGGACTGAGTAGACAAAAGCTATCCAAAAAAAATGTGCACTATTATTAACTTTTTTTAACGTAACTTTTCTTTAATGTAATAAAGTTTCAAATGTTTCGTCTCCAAAAAATGCTTGTTTGATCTAAATATGATAACTTTTCTTACACTTTCCAAATTGTGGAGTGCAAAAACAGGCGGTACAAAAGCACTATTCGTCTTCTTTAAAACTTTCAGTAAAAATTTCGTCAGTTAAAGATAAATCTTACAGGAACATTCGATTTAATTAAAATTCCGTTAATTAAAGTTCAAATTTAATGGAATATTCGTTTTAATTAATTTCGTGAAAGAACAGATAAGCTTGCCATATGTATAGGTTGCAAAAAAACATTGTAGACCTAAAAAATGAAGAAGAAAAATGTGTGGGGTACAATCTTCGCCGAAATTGGAAAGAAGGAAAGGAGGCGTTTAAGTATGCCGCGGCGGAAATAAAAATAACTTGAAATACCGGCAAGTGTGCAAACAGTTCGAGCTTACTTAAGAAAACCTAAGCCATAAGATCCAAGAAAAGTTCCACTTTTGCAGAGCCGCACTTAAATTAAATTAAAAGGATAAATAAATAAAAAATATGAAATTATTTTGTGGTGTGGAAATGATTTTCGTTCTTTAGCAAGGTGACTCCCGATTGCAATGTGCATCTAAAATTTAACTTAAAAAAACTAGCACAATGGTATAGCTAGCTTTTCCTATAATTGAGTAGGTCTGACACATAGGACTATGGATGAACGCCTTTACATGACGTCTTGGATTCTTCACATTAAGACCCGATCGAAAATCTTTAGGGTATCATTAAAAAATTAGTTTCAGCTCAGACAAGGAATACCAAAAATAGGATGTCAACGAGGAAGATTCACAATAAAATAATACCGTCCATGCAACTAAAAATATTAACCCAAATAATACATTCATTATAACACATTCCTACAGGAATTTTCAAAACTGTTTTGTTTTTTCACAATTTTTGTAGTTCTAGAGATAAGTTGGTTATATTTTTGTGAAAACGCAGCAAAAACTGACTAAATTAATTTATAAGAAAAGAAAAACTGCAAAAACAGATTTTCTTTATGATAGCATTTTTCCTTGCGAAATAAAATTTGAACAGAATTCGTCAAGTGTGAATGCTAAGCATAATGCACAGTATATATTTTGAAATGTATTCACTCACACAAATTTCAACAATCGAATGAACTTATCTGAACTTATAAACTGCAGTCATGCACAATCGTATATAAATTTATAATGCATGCCAAAAATGATGTTATGGAAGATCGATCGTTCCTTATCGGATACTAATAATCATCACCACGCGAGACGACCTCCTTGCAGGTGGGGCGCAATATAATGGTATGCTCGTACTGGGCCGTATAGCAGCCCTTGATGTCGCACAGCGGAGGATAGGCCTCCACAATGCCCTTGTCGCACAGATCCTTCAGTGCCATCTGGTATTTGGTGGCGCCGGCACGATCCAGCCAGCGCTTGCAGAACGCCAGAGTGCCAAAGTGTTTGTTAATGGTGCCCAGGAGCTGCTTGGAAGACTGCAGACGCAGCGGCACAAATGGTAAATCAAAGTTCTTCATATAATGCGAACAGTCCATGTCATCGTGCACCAAACCGCGACCAGTCGACCCAAAAGTCTCAATCGCATAGAACTCATCCTCCTCCATGCGAGTCGATTCGCCGCCCTTGACAATTGGCACCGTTTTTCCAGCATGAATGCCTACAAGAAATGCACACAGATCATATAAGATACGATGAGGATGAGGATCGTAATTTTATTCCTGACCAGCATCTGGTTCTAGCTACTCCACAGTTGCGATCAAAGTTATCGTAGTGCTAATTCATTAAATCCAAATCTCATTCCTTTCGATTCCTTGGATCATTTTACTCTTTTATATATCTCCTCACACCCATTAATTGTAATTACCCCATTAATTTTGTTTATCTTCTGTTTTTTTGTTGTTAATAATTTTATAGCTATGCAATTTTCCAATGTTTACCTTTCTTTTAATATTGATTGTTTGTGTTCAAAGAACATGTTCAATATTTTTTAACTATACCTCTTACTATTTTTCTTTTTTCTGATAATTTAAATTTCTGAGAAACTAAACGACTATAACTTCAAATGTTATTCATTTTTTGTTGGGATAATTTCAATTTGATATACTTAATGACTTTAATTTCATTTGTTAATAATTTTATAGCTATGCCATTTTTCAATCGATAAGATTGCAACAGATTGGAAGCGGCTTCTACTAAGGATTGAGAAAGGGTATTTAATCATCGGCAAGCCGAAGCTAATGGGTAAATCGGTAAATGATTTGAAATTTGCTTACGGTACGGGCTAATGGAGTGTCCGTTCAGATTGCGTATGGCCTTGATCGGGTATGTCTTGCCATCCAGTTCGATTTCGTAGGATTCCATGACCTCCTGAATGGCCGAGCCGACATCGCATAGACGAACATCGATACCCGCCTCCTTGATGCCCGTGTTGGTCGACTCCTTGACCGCTTGCAGCAGCTTATCGTACTTATTGTTGAATGTCAGCGTGAATGCGCAATCGATGATCCGTCCCTTGATGTGGGTGCCAAAATCGATTTTGCACACATCATCGTACTGCAGCACCGTGGTATCGCCCGCATTGGGCGTGTAATGGGCAGCGCAATGGTTAAGCGAGCAGCCAGTGGGGAAGGCCAGCCCAGCTTCGAGCCCATACTCGCCGATGAGACGGCGAGCGGTGTTCTCCAGTTCCTCGCATATCTGTATCATGGTCATGCCGGGCTTAATGTACTTCTGCATATACTGACGCGTCTGGCGATGCGCCTCTGCTGCATGGCGCAGCTCCATGTAGATGTCGTTGTTCATGCGATCGAGTGCGCGCTTCTCCTCGGACGAAAATCGATCCTTGGCAGTGCGATCATCCGGCAAATCCTTTGGAATCGGATACTCCATAATCTGTCCCTCGGGATAGTTGTCACTGCTGAACAGATCCGAAATGGGTATGGTGGGTGGATCTGTTTGACCGCTGCCGCCTTTTTTACCCTTATTGTTGTTCTTCTTCGGCTTGGCCGGCTGTATTGGCGCCTTTTTCTTCTCAGCTTCGCCATTTGTCGCATCGGGTTCGCCACCCTCGGCGACAACTTTAGCTGCCGCCTCTATGCCCCATTAGAATTGCGCATGTGAAATATATGCATGCATATGTAGATATGTATTTTATATGTTTGCATATGTACGTGTGTGAGATGCATGCAAAATGGACTCGGGTCACTTACCTTGTCGCAGCTTTTTATTGTTCGGCTTTGGTTTCTTTTGTTTCTTTGCATCGTCGCCGGCTGGAGTTTCGATTGTGTCTGCCACTTCGGCTGTGGCTGACTCAACGTTCAATACTTCCACTGCAGACATATTTGTTCTACTTGCAAAAATTATTCAATTAATTTGCGGCTGTCAAAAGCAATAATGACGATGAAAGGCGAACACGAGGTTGGTGGTGTTAATCCAACCAAAAAATACGATACATTGCACATCACTATCGATCAATTTTGTCGTGCTAATGTGTGAACTATAATTTGAATTACTCATCAAATGGCCAACATAGTTTGAGTTTCTTTTGGTTATTTTTTATAGCATTATTGGGTTACACATAATGATTTTAAACTCATACTTGGCAAATTAAACGAATTTTGCAAAATATGTTATATATTTAGTGTTATAACGATATATCGTTCACAATGGCATCAGTGTTGGCAAATGGTCGACAGCTTGTTTTGAGCTGTTTACCTGCAACAAAATGGATGAAATTCTGTTTCCCACGCAAAACTCTTTAAGCGACAACGATGATGGTGATCTAAAGTTCTTTAATACAGCCGCGAAAAGCCGCAAAGACAGTGAAACCTCCGACACGACGGACAACAATGGCAACGAGACAGACGCCGACGGCAAGGAGAGTAAAACCGATGCCGATGGCGATGCCGATGGCGACTCCGGTGAGCAATCACAGAAGAAACTGAAAACCAAAAAGGAACTCGAGGAGGAGGAACGCGAACGCATGCAGTGAGTACATATATAAATATATATTTACACATATAACACTTGCATTTGGTTTTTGTGGTTTAGAGTGTTGGTGTCCAATTTTACAGAGGAGCAACTGGATCGCTATGAAATGTATCGCCGATCAGCGTTTCCCAAAGCGGCCGTCAAGCGACTGATGCAAACCATAACCGGGTGTTCCGTCTCACAGAATGTGGTCATCGCTATGTCCGGCATAGCCAAAGTGTTTGTCGGCGAGGTTGTCGAGGAGGGTATGTAGATAAATGTTTCAAATGTTATTGTTATGTTAAATGTGCACTTTGTGTCGCAGCCCTGGATGTGATGGAGGCACAGGGTGAATCAGGAGCACTACTTCCCAAGTTTATCAGGGAGGCAGTGCGTCGACTGCGCAGCAAAGGACGTATGCCAATCGGACGCTTCCAGCAGCCCTATTTTCGACTCAATTAAGCCACAGATTAATTAGTTAGTTATTAAACAATTACGGAATATACAAAAGCGTCTTTATTATTATAATTATAATTATTTTAGTGTGCTTAATCAATAGCAGCCTAAAGAACCTAAATCGAATTCTATTTGCGGGCCTCGGCCTGCATGGTCTGCAGCACGATGTGCGGCACCAGATGCGATGAGGCATAGTTGAGGGGCACGGTTGCCAGCGGTGCACTGCCATCGGATGGAAAATTGAGCTCCTGCGCCATCGGCATATCCCTATCGATGACATCCTGTGCGATGAGCGTTTTCGTCTCCTCGTATTCCATGCCCGCCTCCGGTTTGGCGCCCATCAGCAGCTTGCCCCGCTGCACACCCATATATTGGGTGGCCTTCGCATTCAGCGGCAGCTGGCCGCACGTGTCCGCATGCACCTTACGATGCGCCTGCAGATTGGAGATGCATGTGAATCGCTTGCCGCAATTGTTGCACAGGAAACGCTTGATGCCCGTATGGACGGTCATGTGCGTAAGAAGGCTCTCGCGATACGGATACTCCTTGGGACACAACTTGAGGAGGAGGAGAAGAGAAATAGAGAGTTCAAAGAGATGGACACAATTCATGGAAGAGTTGCAACACTCACATGGCACTTATACGGCTTGTAGTCTGTGTGGCGCGTCTTCAGATGCGACTTGTACTGGGCCTTCACCTTGAACGTTTTGCCACACTTGTCGCACTGGTAGGGCGTCTCCGACTGGTGCAGCAGCATGTGCGTCTTGAGGATGCCCGCCGTCGACAGCCGCTTGTTGCACACCTTGCACTCGTACAACGGCATCCGACCGCACTCGGACCGCACATGATCCGAGAGGGAAGTGCGTCCGGTGAACTTTTTGCCACACTTATCGCAGATGAGATTGCGAGGCAGATTGCGCGGCTCCTTGCGCGCATGGTAGTTCTTCTCGTGATTCTTGAGGCTGTCGTGGCCGGTCATATACTTGTCGCACTTCTCGCAGTACAGTAGCTCCTTGTGCAGCTCGTGTGCATGCTGGGTGGCCAGCTCCTTGCTGGCAAAGAACAGATTGCAGTAGCACGGGCACTTGAAGGTCAGACTTCCGTCCTGGCCGTGCACCTTCATATGCGTCTCCAGGCGCTTCTCTACCAAATAGATTTTGCTGCATATCTTGCACTTG
Organism: Drosophila nr. medialis 2 BK-2023a; assembly: GCA_035044325.1. NCBI lineage: Eukaryota > Metazoa > Arthropoda > Insecta > Diptera > Drosophilidae > Drosophila > Drosophila nr. medialis 2 BK-2023a. The sequence continues at coordinate 271,587 of JAWNMH010000410.1, read as the reverse complement.
AACACCTCGTCGTCCAGCTTGGCGTGCGCATCCACATCCTTGAACAGCTCCTTGATGGCCAGCTCGCCGAGCTTGTGATCGTCTCGCAGATGCTTCTCGTACGGTTTGCGGATGTGATAGATTTTAACGCAGTGCGGACACTTCCAGGACTTTTCCATTTTACTCAGCATTTTGAGGCGCTCCTTGAGCTCCTTTTTGGTTATCTTTGCCACACGTCTCGGTCCCGCTGCCGTCGTTGTTCCGGCATTCGGCGTCTCACCACGTTTGCGATATTTGCGCTTTACACTGGATTTTGTCAGGGGTCGTGGTCGTGGCGCCCTAGCAATGAATTCCTCATCGTCATCATCATCATTATCATCTTCATCGTCGTCCGTTTCGCGAAGCGCCAGAACATCCTCTTCCATATGCTCCGTGCCATTGTGCTTGAGCATTGGCACCGCCGCAATCTCATCCAAAATACCGCTACCCGTGGCATGCTCCACCTTCAGATTCTCGAATGGCTTGAGGCCCTCGTCCTGGTTGAGCAGCACATCGAGCAGCTTGTCCTTTTCGCTGCTGTAGATGTCCAGGCCGCTGCCCTCCTCCTTGACAAACAAACTCGCATCCTGATACTCAAAGTCCGGATCGATGGCCTCCTGCTTAACGGTCGCCGGCGTTGGCAGCTTGAATCGCGCTGCATCCGGCTCGTCATCACTGTTGTTGGGCTCAAAGTCTGGGTACTCTTCGGCTGAATCGCTCAGCTCCTGCCTGTTGATTTCCTGCTTCAGCACCGGTGCCGCAGCCACTTTCAGTCTGCTCGCCAGCGGCACATCATCATCGTCGCTATCCTCGGCGATGACTTGGGCTTTCCTTGGCCTTCCGCGTTTTTTCTTCACCACATCTTTCGGCGGCTCTGCCGGCGCGCTTACTGCAATAACAATTATTGATATAATAAAATGAATGTTTATAAATGATCCTGTAATTTTAGCCATTAATCTTAGCAGCATAACATGGCTTATTAACTTTGGCATAACATAGCTGATTAAAGCCAGGAACACGTACAGCGTTTGCGATATTTGTGTGCCTCCGGCCGACCGCAGGTGTCTGGACGTCTGCGCTGATGCTTGGTCAGGCTGGAGATGCAGGAGAAGCGCATGGCGCAGCACTTGCATTCAACTGGCAACAAGCTGGCGTGCTCGGAACGATGTTTCAGGCTGCTCTCGCGATCCGCAAAGCATTTGCCGCAAATCTGTTAAACATGACAAGAATAATACAAATATTAAGTAGCCAAAAGGAGCTGAATGGGATTTGGAGCCTAGACGCACCTCACACTTGAAAGGCTTATCGCTGGCAGGCGCTGGCGGCTGGAGATCTACATCGAATTTGCTATCCTGATGCTGCTCCTCGATGTGGGCATCGTGCTCCTCGAGGCTGCTGAATATAACATCGCCACCGACGCACAAGCGGCAAACAAAAGCGCTGTGCGTCTCCTTGATGTGCTGCTTCAGTTCCTCCTCGTGGCAGTAGTGGGCGTCACAGAAGCGGCACTGGAAGCCGCCCGGCGGCTCATGTTTCTTCACATGCTTCACGTAGCCGGCCAGCGAGACGAGCGCCTTGTTGCAGACGGGACAGTGAAGTTTCGGCACGCCATCCGTTGTTATTTCCACAAGCATTTTTTGCGTTGCTGCAAGCAAAGTTTACATTTTAAAATTTTAATTGAATTTGCGGCTTGTTTGCATTTTCGATGCATTTTGCTGCAACAGCAGCATTTGCAGCGATGCAGCCCTGGTTTAGTTAATTGTGAATGCAAACAGGAAGGAGAAGGGGGCTCAACTCGGCGGCTTAGACATAAATATGAAATAGTTTTGCACCCTTACTTACCCATTTTATATGTGGAATATTTGTGTGCGATCGCTACATATGCATAAGTTCTGTGCGCTTATTAATAATAATGCAAATTATTTGCACTATTTGTTTTTGAGAATTTAACGCGCACCGATTTGTTGTTGTGCAGCAGCACTGTGAAAAAATTGAACTACTTGGATTTACACTCAGAGAATACACATTAGTGGTGAGCGATTTTCATATACCGATTACTCGTCACTGCTAAGCAGCAAGTCACAGTTTCGATATTTCTGAAAAATTTAGCAAAGCGCACTTTAATATTTATTTACAAATATAAATACATATTGAAAAAATAGATGCTGAAACAAAGTGGGGAAAAGTATTTTGCGAACCAGTTAGTTATCCAAATCTCTGTTAACGGATGGACTATTGTTAGCTCCTGTTAACTACATGGGCTGTGTGTTAAGCGGAGCAGATTTCTGTTAACTAAAGGAGTTTCTGTGAACCGCCTATCGATAGTTAACTATCGTTTTGATTCTGTTAATTAAAACATTTGATGTGTTGCAGTTTTTAAAAAATGTATTTACTTAGCATATTTTACAGAGTTTCTAAGATTATATTATTGCTATAGAAGCATTTCACAAACCTTTTGCAGCTTACCAAATATATCACGCAAACGCTTATTATTTACACGTATTAACATTAAGAGTACCTCTCTTGGATTTGGCTAAGTTCTGTTGCATTTCTGGGATTGTCTATGCTGCCACATTAAAACTAATTAGAAAGTAATGCCCATGTTGTGTTCTATGTCATAACTGTGCATTTTATCAATTATTCTGTTATTTATCACTTCTTTCACATTGACAGACCACAAGAAGTCGTAATGATTCCAGTCCTTGTACGGTATGCGATAGAGATCAGCGCAGGGCAGCAACGTGGCCAAATACTCCACATCCTCCACAGCCGACATATAATCGTTGTCACTATAGTACATATTCACACAGCTCATTATATTGCGCACATTGTACGACGGAGGCGTCGCCTGTTGATATATTATCTCATTTTGCTCCCTTCCATGATCGTACTGCCGAAAATCGCCGGAGTTAAATAGCTGCATATAGTGGATGATTTGTGTGGTTGAAGCACCTGCCGGATGTGTTTCACAAACGTCCGTTAGCAGAGTCTGCAAAGAATTAGAAATTTTCAAAATGTAGGTTACTTTTTAAATGTCAGATCTCTCTCTCGACTAGCGGATATATATTATAACACTAAATGTATATATACATATATATATATTGTGAATTTGTTTGATAAGTATAGACAAATTTGTTTCATTCATTTGCTAGTTAAAATTTCTATATATAACTACATCGACATCCGCATCTATTACTATATCTACATGAATTACTTACATGGTTGAGATGCCTGGTGCCCCAGCCTCCAATAAAATCGAGCAATCCAGAGCACAGAAACTTGAGCATGGAACCCTCAGAGCAGACATGCTCGCACATGAACTTCTGTATGCTGGTAATGGGCAGCATCTCCATGTTGCCAATCACCCAGCTCAGGATCGACGGCGAGCCGAGCAGCACGCTGCCCAGCTTGGAGAGAATGAAGCCATGACTTCGCATATAGGCAATGGGAGCCAGCAGATGCACCGAGCGCACCTTCTCATTGTACCAGGGCAGCGAGGACATCAGCACAAAGTAGGTGGTGGTGCCCTGCGAGTGGGCCACAAAGTGCAGCGAACTGGAGTTGCTCTCGGCCAGGGCATAGTCCAGCATCGCAGCCAAGTCGTAGACGCCAATCTCGTGCCAGCTAAACTTCCAGAAGTCCGACTGATCCGGATGGATGTGCTTGTGCTGGCGGGAGTACGTATTCCCACGGGCATTGCCTAGCCACACATCGTAGCCGGCATCGGCGAACATGTACGCCAGTGATGTATCCGGTCCATTGATGATCCAATCATCTGAGGAGCACACGATGCCATGCTGCAAAAATACCACGGGCTTCTTCAGCATGGTCTCATTCAGATGCTGTCGCTTCGGAGAGGCGGGAATGCGATAGATGGTGAGTATATAGTCATCCGATGTGTGCACCGTGTGCTCCTCCACAGGATATCGGTGATTTGTAATGAGACTGGCCTGCAAGTAAAAACATTTTTCATTACTGTATCTTTAAAATAATTTTAAATATTACATTTTATTGTAAATTCAATTTAATTTATTTGTACTTATTGTAGTTTTCTGTGCCAAACAAAATTAGTTGACTCTAAATTAATAAAAAAATGCAAATATTTATTAATCTCAACGTTCAAATTCATTCATGTGCCAGTATCTATAAACTTATGACATTACCTATAAAAAGTTAACGCAAGCTTTTAGTTGCCTTTGCCAAAAAAAAAAAGTTGATTGAATAACAGACCACGTTTTTTTGTTGTTGTTATTTTATAACAATGCCTGTACAGTTATTTTTTTCTTTTTTCTATTTGTTAACTGCCCAAAGATATTCCCAGGTGTGCATGAAATGGTCTTAAGTCTTTTTTTTTCAAAATCACAAAAAAAAAACAAGTAAATAAACTTTGTTATTGTTTGCGAACGCTCTCTCTCTCTCTCTCTCATGCGCTCTTTTCTGCTCAGATAATATTACGACAAAGGCGTGCAGCTGAAAGCTTAACGACACATTTCGTTAAGAACCGAACGCATCACCCCCACCAGCAGCGAATACAAAGTCCAAGCACACAAAGCGCGTCACCGGTCAAACTTTAGCAGTAAAACTAGCAGCTACGCAACGTGTGCCATTCATTAGAGGAGGCGTGGCAAAAGTTCTGCACACGCACGCAAAGCTTTTCCAGCTGAGCTGCTATAGTGGGGGCGAAAAAGAGAGAGAGACAGAGAGAGAGTGAGGTTGCCTCTTGCACTTGTAGTAGTTGGAGTTGTTGTTATTTCTATTGTATTGTGACTCGTACTTCAACTTTCTTATCAGAGAGCACTACTATTGGGAACGATCAGCTGATATGCATATATAGATGTTGTTATTATTGTTGATCGTGTGATCGCAGATGATACAAATGTGTACATATATATATATATAAAAGCATACGTAGCCCCCATAAATTAGCACACACACACATAGTCAGTTATGTGGCAGTTGGATTTAGCCACTACAACAATGAATTTGCAGATATAATAATCGTATTGCATTGAAACATACTCATTGCTTATCAATAAGCGTGTATACGGAAGCAGTTAGTGGAGGCAACATACTATAACTGAACAATGCTAAACATTATAAGTACAGTGGAGTCTTTGATACATTTCTCATTCTCAATTGTAATTATTTGCTATGCACGAAATTATTATATTTCTGTTAACACATTCTTATTTTTGGAATGAAACGATGCTTATTTGTTTACCATGCTGGAAGTGATGCTATTCGAGTAATCACTGTACCTTTCAATTTCGGCTGTTATGATTTGCTATTGCGCGTGTGGTTCAAGAGCTGTTTTTGGCAAAACCTTGAAAACATTATCAGCCCCACATAATTTTAGAGGGTTGTACATATACATATACATATACATATATGCTATAACTTATATTGGGGCTTAAATCATATACTTATGAGCTGATAACAACTGAGCGAAGTAACAAGTATTCCCAGTTTTCCCATCTATCATTGAATTAAGTTTTGCTTAGCTAAATACAATAATTACTCATCATTTAATGATTCCATTTTATTATCATTGGTGCAGTGATAACAATCTTTAGTCATAATCTGCCTTTTCAATGCATCGATTTAATCATTTTTCTATTTGTTATTTGTCAAGTGCAGCTATAAAAAGTTTACGAACCTTATATTTAACTTTTGAGGTACTTCCACTTTTTACCATTATATATTCGATCCAAAGTCCACAATTATTGTGAGTAAGTAGCTAATATCTTATCGTGACAGTTATTTATATATATATTTGTTCCTTTCTTTTTATCGATTCCCAGCCGTCTGTCTCTGAGAATCAGCTGTTGCTGCTTGGGCATTAACAATCTTGAATAGAATAAGCTAATATTACGCAAGTTGAGGAAATGTTTAATTAAGCAGCAAGGAAATAAAGTATTTATTTAAGCTGATAGCAAACATTTATTAATTTTTGTTACAGATATTTCTTTGAGTCATTTTCTTTATCTCCTTTCCGTATTGTTTGATTAGCATCTTCTTCAAGCATTGACTAAAAATATAAGTTAATTTCCATACTGCTCTGCCTGTAGACAACGGGAACATTTATCAAATAAATACTTTTAAAGTAATATAGATATTACCCCACGGGGCAATTATATTGGCAATCTGTTGTTGTTGGCTAACTATTAAGTGGTAAATGGTAGCTGGTAACAGGTAACTGGTAACTGACTTACCGTCACTTTATGGCCATCCACGGGTTCGATGTGTTGGCTTAGTAAATGCAACAGCAGCAGCGCCAATAAAAGCATTTGCAACATTTTGTTGCTGTTGTTGGTTGCCCGCTTTTTTGCAATGGTTTTTGGTTGTTGCATTTTGATGCAAGTATTTTGTAATGGCCAGGCTTGGTATTTTTTACCAGCGTCCCTCATCCACAGACCACTGACCCACTTGCTGCCAAATGTTGAAAGTGTTGCAAGCCCTGCGTGTGGCCAGTGCCACGCGACCAAACTAAAAAAAAATACATAAACAACACACATAAAATTTATAGCTGAGTGCGAGAAATAGTTATTAACAATTATAACTAGTTTTGTTTTTAAGTGTTTTTTGTGTAGTTTCTGTTTTTGTTTGTTTGTTGCGAGATTTCACTTACACTTTTCACTGTGGTCTCAATTACTTTGCGCACTGATAACTTTTGTCTTGTAACAGTTGTTGTTGTTGCTGTGCCTCAATATGTGTATATATATATATGTATATATAGTGTTTATATTATGGATCTTAATCAGCAATGCGTTGCTGCACTTTCAGCGATCTTTATTCCTTATTGATTTTGCTTTGTTATTAATGTGGTGTCATTACAATAATTGAGCCTATTTATATATGCCTTGGCTTGCTCCCTGTTTGAGGGCCTATTTTTATTGTAATTCTAATTATTTCATTGCTCAAGGGCATGCCTTATCCTGGTGCGCCTCTCCCTCTCCCTCTCCCTCTCTCTGCTTGTGTGTGGCTGTGTGTAGGCGATTAACTTCAGGAAATTTGCACTCATCCGAAAATATTAAGCCAGGCAGCTGATTAGAAATTCTGCGTAGTCAATGCACAGCCTGAACATATACATAAAGTAGTTAAGAGAACATATAAATAATTGTATAATAAAGTGTGCAACTCATTAACACGACATAGACGTCTTAGTTATAAATTTTAATTAATATTTAAGGCACACAGCAATATGACCTCAAACCTATTTTTGCTAAATAATCAAAAAATTCCATTCCAATTCTAAATATTTATGCGTATTAAAACATAATTTTATGTAATCCACTGATTGTGGGTGATGTCAATTTGAAACTAGGCTAGTAGGCAAGCTTAGCAAAAACAATCTAATTAAAAATATTTATTATCAGTCACCTGATTTATATAGTATTTTCTTTGTCGTCACGTTTGCTTGTTAGACAAATTTCATTATTTGGGGTGAATGAGCTTTATAGTGAATTAAAAGATATTGTCTGGAATCGAATTACACTTAGAAACAAAGTTTATTGATTTTGGAGTTGTGTGATATTGAGTATACAGTGCATTTCAACGGTGACCACTTTTCAATGCCTGTTTTTGGTAAAAATTGCATAAATTTGTGTAATAAATTAGATGAGTTCAATTTGTGAGAAACTACTTAAAAAAAAATTGGAAATTTTTGAAGACTGTAAGTTGGACATATTTTGATTTGTGGACATATTTAGAATTTCTTGATATAAAGTTAAGTAGATTTTTAAACATAAGATTTCTTGCTAAAAAAAAAACTGATTCGGCATTTAGCTAAAAACTGTGCGAAGATTTCACTTTGACGCGATCGTGATGAAGTAATTCGGACTTGAACCGTCTGCATATATGGAAAGTTTAGTTGTTGTTGGAAATGCTTGTTTTTGAGTCATGGATTACAAGTAGTTCAATTGTCCCGATTCAATTAGCTAATTGTTGATCCACAGATGATCTTTCCCACGCATGCTATAATTTTGTGAGTGAGGTAAGCTTTTGCCAATAAGCGATCGACTACAACAACAACAACACCAATCTATCAATCGAATTTGGGTGTGTGTTTGTATGTGTGCTGTATACAAGTTGTACTGGTTACCACAACAATATCTATGTGGCGCTTGTTGCTTTTACTGACAGCAGAGGCGAGTGAATGAAATATGCTTGTGACACTCACTTTTAAAATGAAAATCAAAACAGTTTTTCACGACGTCAATAAGCTGTTTATATAGTTTTGAATTTGAATTTATTTATAGATCGTTGTTGCTTGCCGCGTGTTGTCAGCGCGTTAAATTCCAAACTAAAACTAGCTTAGACAAGAGTCAGTTGCTCTGCCCACAGCGCAAAAGCTCGCCACTTGCAAAAAAGCTTTTGCAAATGCCGGCGATCGTTTGCGCAAAAGCTTAGGCACATGACGGAATCTATGCTGCTCGCGGTGGCCGAACAGCTGTTACTGTTTGTCGACTCTCGCTCGCGGCGTCATCTTGTGTTCCAGAACTTTGTAAACAATTACTTAATACCGCATTTCTGCACGCGGCAATGACCCAACACAGCGTGAGCTTTTTTTTTTGCTACTGTGCTGCGAATCTTTGCACAAAACGGGGGCAGTGCTAACGGGTCAAGTTCAAGCGAACCGGTTTTCCCTTTCTTCTTTACGCTTCTTCGGGTTTCATTTGGCGCCCACTCGATTCGGTCGAAATATCTTTTGACTGAGTTCGAAAGCTCAAACCGTGAAATGAGTTTGTAATAACAGCGTTTTGCGAATCCCAAGGTCAATTTGAGTAATTCATAAAATTTGTTTTTGGGCATACAATTACTAAAAGTTATTACTAAAAGTCAAAAACAAGATTTGCGTGCACTGAACTGTAGACTCTCAGACGCTTAGCATTAGCATTCAGATTTACAAAATATAAACAATACGTATTAAATGCTTTATTAAAATTAAATTAATAAAGTGGCCATATATGTTCTTATATTTGAAACTTGAATTGTGCTTGTATATTAGGGATGCAACATAAATTCGATAACAACAAAAACAATTTTGTTTACATTATTACATTTTGAAAGCTTACGAAACTCTTGCCACTTTAAGTTAGCATGCTTAGTCCCTAAGACATGCACATTGCGCAACGAATTCAATTATTGGGGCCATGAACTAGTGTCAAATTTTGTAAATCACTGCATTCAACCTTAAAATTCAAATAAACAACAGTAATAAGAACAAGTAAGAAGGTTGCGCAAGTCGATAAGCACATCCAGACTTCTATATACCCTGTAAATTGTGCAGAATAGGAGTAGCTTTCTTGAAATTGATCAGTACAGACAGTGAGAGAGAGTGAAATAAAGAGAGCGATAGACAGCTCTAACGATTAAAATCAGCTTTCTTGGACTTGTTCACTTAAGTGCGATTGGACGAGAGAGAGAGAGAGAGAGAGAGAGAGAGAGAGATAAAACAAAAGAGTCAGTGAAATAGAGAAAGGGTGAGAGAGAGAGGGTATTAAAAAGGGAAGTTAGGTATAGAGAGATAGAGAGAGAAAGAGAGGGAGACAGTGTGAGAGACATGATGAAAGAGAGAAAAACAAAAAGGGAGAGGAAGTGATCTGATGCCTAATTTGTAATTTACAATATTTTGACATTTATGAATGACATTACTTTTCTAGGGTATTTAAAAGAGCTTTAAGATATTTTGGGAATTCAACTTTTCTGTATACATTATCTGTGCGCTGCTTTAAATTGTAAATTATAGTAAAATACTGTATACCCGCTGTGTGTAGCTATTTACAGGGTATTTGAAAATGAGCCTGCAATGCGCAGTACTTTGCGTTAGTCACGCAATAATCAAAAAAATACATTCCCCGTTGCGTTTTTGCACTTTATGGCAATTATTTATTATGCAAATTTTCATTAATTTTAGTTGCAACATGTGGCCCGATTGCAACAGCAAAAGGAACAGCAACAGTTGCAGCATTTGGGGCTTTAAATTGCGTTTATGAAAAATGCAGAGTGCTGAAATTGTTATCCTGGCGCCGCTAAGCTTGCTGCAAGGACAGCATTTTGTGGGGCTTTTGTGCTTAAAATAGACGCGCTGATAGACAATTAAAAATGTTGCACACAAAAGCTATCAATAGTTTTTGACTTGACAGGGCACGCAGGGTCGTGGCCAAGGGGTGGCCTGCGGCACTGCATGACAAAAAAAAAAAGAAAATGAAATCGCCTTAAAAGCAAAAGCAAGCAGATCCCGTCCCCCTCTCTCATCATCAAGTCCGCTGCCCCAAACCAAGTGCAAGTCAAAACACTTTGTGCAAATTGTCAACGCTGTGCGGCTGTCCTTCTATGCAACTGCAACTGCAACAGCGGCAGCAACATCAGCAACAACCTCGGCAACAACAATGTGCCAACAAAGGCTTCAGGTTATTGCATGCATTTTAATTAGTAGACAAGCCAAGTGGGCTGCCACTGTGGCAACTACATACACATGCATATGCATGCAACATATCTAAAGAACAAGATGCAGCCACAAATGCTCGGGCTGCCACAAAAGTTTAGAGTAATTCAAAGTAGACATTGCTAAATTAAACACTCATCTTCAAGCTGATGATCGTGCTATCGATATCGTCATCGGTCAATATCGATATTGCATGTTAAGTAACATTGATATTTGTTATGTTATGTTACAGTTGTTGTTAATATTGGCCTGCTATTAATTTTATTTAATGTACATAACTTTAAATTATACGCCTTTAGGCTTGTGCTTAATCTTGTGGACTAGTTTGAGTAGAGTTGGCTGGTAAAAGTTCGACATGAATAATAGCTGAAAAGCGCCAAATCATTTGGATAGATGAAAAACGATGCGTGTGAAAATAGAAAACAAGACAATGACACATGAACCGAAGCGAGCCCCCCGAAAAACGTGTCCAATTCGAATGGCAAACAGGCAAAATGGCCAAATTGACACCAGACTGTGGAAGGGTGTGCGACAGCGAGAGAGTGAGAGTGAGAGGGCGCATAGTGTGATGTAGTCCTTTTCCTCTTTAATCTATCATTCTGCCCTCGCGGTTAGCAGTTCGCTCGCCCTGCAGACGTCCCTGTTGCCCAGAAGACGCTTATTCGACCCATTGCCGCCACGTTCTGTGCTAGTTTCTTGTATTTATTTTTAAATTGTTTCGCACACACATAAACAAACCCATACTTATACAAACACACGCACTCACGCACACTCAGCAGCAGCTTACATCCTCCACATGTAGGAAGCCAAGGCGGCGTATGCGCCATGTGACTTGAGCTTGTGCTTATGTGATTGTGTATGTTTGTGTGTGTGTGTGTGTGTGATTTAGAGATGATTTTGTTGCTCATCATTCACGGTGACAACTCTGTCGATCTTAAGTACAATTTATTTATTTCATGTTTTGATTTTTATATAATAATATAATTTATAGGTGAGATAGGACTTGTTAACGTTAAGGCATTCATATTACCGTTACATCCATCATTCGACCTCAGGCGTTTTTTGAGAAAATAAGTGCTATTTGATATATTTTCAATATTGATTGCTGTTTATGAAAATACATGTATCTAAATATGTTAATATATGCGACATTTTAAAATTGTAGTTCGAAGTATTTTATTACGTTTATTATTATTATTATGCTCTGATAGTAATATTTTATTACGTTCATTATTATTGTTATTAAACTCTGATACCGAAGGTCTGTTTCAGACAAAGTGTAAAAATTCTAGTGATACGTCCACCAAGAGGTTAGGAAATCGATATTTCTAACATTTCGGAAGTTTGAAATCGATAAAACTGCATTTTCGTCCACACCCACGCCAGAAATCACTAAATCACTTATATCTGCTGCAATTTGAAAAGCAAACTTTGACGGTAGATTACTTAAGATCTTCTTCATCTTATCAGATAGTATTACTTATGGGATCAGAGTATTTCGCAGTCGGTTGCGCCCATCTGGAACGTTATATTACTATTATATCATTATATTCATACATCATTATATATTTATATATTTATATAATATCTGTTCTTATCAATGCATTTTACTTGCCCAGAGTCTGAAGACGCTGCCCCGCTTACTTGCCGCTTGTATCTTGCTTACCCATGCCACAAAATGTTTCGGGTTCCATTCACTTGTCGATTTCATTATTTTTGCTAACTGAAAATATCGTGACTGTGACCATTATGCTCGACAGGCAGTCACAGTCGCAGAATATATTGCTCAGCTCTAGTGTGTGTGTGTGTGTGTGTGTCTGTCTGTGTTGTGTGTATGTATTGGTGCGGTATATAACAGCAACAACATCAAAATCTGTGTAACGTGCATCTGTCAAGCAGCCCAACAAACCCCCGCGCATGTCCCTGTGTGTCAGCCTCAGTGTGCGTGTGCGTATGTGTTTGTGTGTATATGTGTGTGTGAGTGTGTGTATGTAAATGTCCTTGAGTGCCTGACGGATGACATTCATAAACGTCACTTCAATTACCTCCACGCGCCAACGCCACCAATGCTGCCACCAACGACGCCGCCGCCAACGATGTCGCCACAAAAAAAATATATATATATATTTGTTCTGAAAAGTCAGTCAGCCAAAGTTATAGAAATTTTCTTTTGGTTTTTTTAGGTTTGGTTTATTTTTATTTATTTCGGTCGCTTTTATGTTGTCTTTTATCAATGGCAACTATTGCAGCATTTTTACACACAAATTATGCCTAACGAATTCGGAATCTTTTGAATGGCAAATATTTCAAATGTTGTAGCAAAATTTGTGGCAAGCATCTATTTATTTATTTACTCAGGTCTGCTATAAGTATGTAGACTTTCAGGATTTCCAACTGCATTTTCATGTCATACTTGTTTTTGGGTTGAATGACAAGTTTTTGTATTCTTCTTGGGGCATTGAAATACTATATATATACTATATATAATAGTAGTAGTGTATATTATATATATGTACATATACTATTGAAATATTAATTTTGTAATTAAATAATTGTTGTATATTATTTATATATATATATATGTATTTATAATGTTAAAACTTTTATTTTATTTTAATATTATTTAAATTTTTAATTGAACTTAATATTAAAGCTAAAGTTCCAAAATCAATTATACAATAAATTAGCATCACATCTAAATTAATCATTCAAAATCAATTCTTGTTTAATTTTGTCATAGTTTTCACTACTTTCCTTTTTTTTACTAGTTGTTTTTTTTTTTTGTTTTTTCCACAAATTAAGCACATTGATTTTTACTCGACATCATCAAAAAGGCGGCCGCTCTGTGAACATTTGCCACACACACATGCAAAGTATGTATACATGTGTGTGTGTGTGGATGGAGGGAGGTGGTGGGTGGTTTGTTGCCTTCGCTTACACTTGTCCTTACAAATTTGTCCTTTTTCTCAAATGTGAAAAGACGCATAATGTCCTTTTACTTGTTTCTCTGCTCTCCGCTGCTTCTTCTCATTGCTCTCATTGCTTTCTTACATTTTATTTTTATTTTTGTTTCTCTTTTTCTGCTGTTGTTGTCAACATTTCGCCGCTGTCGCTGTCACGTTACACGCCCACCCACCCACCACCATCAAACGCCCCACGCCCATCGCCCACATTTGCTACTTGTAAATTATTTGCATTAGTAGCCACTTGTGCCTTTGTGTGTGCAACTGTGCGTGTGTGCCTGCTAGTGTGTGTGTTACTATGTGTTTGTGTGTGCGTTTGTGTGCGTTTAGTGGCGCTTGGTCTACCCTCAGGCCAACTGGCAAAACCTGCCCAAGTTTTCTGCTAGCAGAGATCCCAAAACGACCCATATGCCCACCTCTAGTCCTTGCCCACAGTTTGATAGCCCGTAGATTTCTCTTGCTCCGCTCCGTGTTTGATTGCGTGTGTGTGTATATATGTGTGTGTGTGTGTGTATGCACATTGAAATTTCTACTTTTCCCAGCCACTGTTTCCATACCCTGTAAAAAAAGAAATGCATAGAAAGTGTGGCATATATTCAAGCAGCCGAATTTATAAAATCTGTCATACAAAGAATCATCTGAATCTGTTCGATATTAGCAGAGATATAGTCATCAAATTTGGTATGAAATTAGTTATATACATATATATGTATATATCCCTATAATTGGTCATTTAAATATTCAGCTGAATCTATTCGAAATTAGTTGAGGTTTGTTGGTGTAGATTTAAATATTTAAATCTAGCTTCCCTTGATTTACTGACATTCTTCTATAATTTAAACATGTTTTTTGCTGTCTGAAGGTAAAGAATATATATACATATATATACTATATAATACTTATATATATATTGTTATTGTACTTCGATATATTTTGAATTTTCATTTGAAACATAATTTAATTTATTAAGTTTCCAAACTTTTGTTTTTCTTATTATTATTCTTATTTTTCTTCTTCTTTTACGTTTCTGACTCAGCAACTAGAAGAACGAAAGGATTACAGGGTATCTGGTGTGTCTATCAGGCACAACTGCAGAGCTCTTTTGTTTGCTGGTTTAAGGCTGCACTTAAATTAACTGATTGCAACATTCTATTCTGCTTTTTATGCGCTGTTGTGCTTTGTGTTTTTGTGTGTGTTTTCGGGGTTTTAGCCTTTTTCTTGCCACATTTCGTTGCGGGCACCTCATGGGAGTTACATTTTAAGTGGCTAGTAAATGCGGTTTCTACTTTCCCCCCTTACCACTCGCGCTCTCTCTCTCTCTATCTCTCTCTCTCTCCCGCTCTCTATCTCTCTCTTTCTCACTCTCTGTTTCTTGTTCTCTTCTTATACACCCTTGCAGAGGGTATTACAATTTTGGTCGGGATGCTTATAACGTTTTCTTAGGCACAATGTGTATTAAATTTAAGAAAAATTGGCTTGAACTAAGTCAATGAAAATTCTGTTTTTTTTTTTAAATCACAAATTTATCTTTCTTGACTTTCAAGATATTCAAGTAGCTTCAAGGGCAGCAATCTAGTCGGGTTTTTGCCAATTTCTAACAAGGGTATTTAATACTTGGCGTGGCTAAGTTAACCGTTTCTTCTTGCTTCACTTTTGTGCAGTTATTCGTTATTCTTTGTTTGGTTTTTGGTGTATTTTGGCGTTGTTATTTGTGCGAAAGTTTTTATGCAAGCGCTGGTTGCGTGCACCAAACGCGGCGTATGCGCAATGTGGCAATGTAACCAAATGCGTGTATTAAGCCAAATGCATTAAACATGGCAACAGGGCCCTGATACTGGCTAAGCGTGAACGAGAGAGGGACAAAAAGAAAGAGAGAGAGAGAGTGGGTTTGGTTCCTGTATAATTTTGTCGAATTGTTTGCTCAAAGGCAAGGATTTAAGTATGTGGCTCAAGTGTCTGGCAATTATGGACATGTGTGTATTTATATGTATACATGTATGTGTGTGTAAAATATACACACACACACAGACAGTGAATATGTTTAGAGCCATGCTGTAAAGTTGATAAGCCGTGTGTGGTTAACTGTGGTGATAAACTGTCCTGTCGGGCTGCGGAATTTGTTTTTACCAGCCAAGAGATATGCAAATTGAAATGATCTGGCTAAGTGTGTGTATATATAAGCATATAAATGGCCAAGTGACAGACAAAACGCACACTGTAGCAAACTACAACTGAGAAAAGGAATAGTAATAAGCATGTGATAAAACTCGATTTTTACACACCAGTGTATAAGTAGAAAGTAATGCTAATTTTGCTTAATGTTTAAAGAAACAAGCAAAAGTGCTGGAGTGTGAATGAACTCGACTACGAGATACTCTAATCGCAACTGTTAAATGTGTTTTACTAGTTAAATTTACCAAATTTTCAAATTGTGAGCAGCTGTGAAAGTGCTTATATTTCTTATAGCCGGTACAGGTAAAGCATGCTATCCCTTTATTTCTAATAGTTATGAGATCTTACCCGATCTTGATGAAATTTGTGCAGTTGATCATTAATATGACAAAGTATATAACATATATTAATTATTATTCCTTAATTGCTGATGGAAATTGATATTATGTATCGATATCGATAAGATGAAGTAAATTTGATATGCGCGTGGTATCTTCGAAGTTATATTCTAAAGCTCTAGCTCCCATAGTCTCTGAAATACGTTTGATACAGATCGCAGATGCTTCCCTCAGCCTTTGACATACCATTACATCCATTTTAACAATTTTAAATGGATTCAGGATCTAAAAAAAGAACTTGTGCAATTGCAAGCCGTATTTTTGTATATCATTGCATATGGCATGAAACAGTATTTAGGATGTTCTTTTGTTTACATCATGCAAGGACAATTATCTTTTAAATGTTTTAAGTTTGTTATTTATTATATTTAATCTATATTTATATTTCTTTTCATACTCAGAATGATCTTATTGCATTTGCAGTTAAGCTTATGTTAATTACAGCTGTTATCCATCTGTAATATCGATAACATGAAGCGCGAAACGCAATCGTGTATGTTAAATTGCATTGTGTTATTTGCTCAATGCTATAAATACTCTGACTAAATAAAACAGCGCAGAGTTATCCTTGAAATCCTCTTAAACTTATACATAGATTTAATCGATTGCTCTTGCATTATAATTATAGATATTTAAATATAATGTAATCTGATAGTAATTAGTAAAATGCTGGGAAGCTGCTCGCGTGGCGGCCAAAACCATCAAAGCATAATCACAGGACATTGTAACGGAACGGAAGCCCAAAGGCAGAGTTAACCTAACAATTGCCAGAGCTAAAAATAAGATTTAGGATTTCTTTTCTGGTTGATGGGTTTTGCTACGACGAACTGGCGCTGGGATTGGGCTTGGGGTTCAACCAAAATAGGAAGTTCAACCAACCAGGCCGGTTGGTTGCTGTGCTGCTGAACTGGCCTCGTATCCGGCACAGCTTGTGCTCACTCCCCACACTCCCAACCCCCCCTCTCAATTCCATGCAGCGATTTATCAAAGTTCATTGAAATTGTGCGGCCGCCTCGAGTCGAAAAAAATGTTTTTTGTCCTTGCGTCTGTTTGGGGGGGTGTAGGAATTCGGGGGTGTTGGGGGTGGCGGCGTCCTTGCCACTCTGACGACGTCATTCATTAAAATTTTCGCAAAAGCTAGTAAGTTGGCGTATTAAACAGCATTGAGCTGTCAGCCGTATTACAATCCAAACAAAGTGCCATAAAAGCCAGTCTCAGTCGGAGTGCAAAACTTTCTTTGGCTGATTTATGATATGGGAATATGCTACAGTCTGATGCCATATATATACCGCATTCTTGCAACAAATGAAAAGTCGATACGCCACATTTGATTAATAATCATATTATATGCTTTATTAAGCATCAAGACAAAACGGTCTCCCCTCTTCCCTCTTCCCTTACCCCACTCCATTCCACCCATAAAATTTATCTCTGGCGTTTGTATAGCCTCGACTAATGATTCTGGCGCTTTGTTCACATGTGGCAAAATTAATATAGATTAATTAACTTGTATATTTTGCTAATCATATATGCATGCAGAAAATATAGTGATATATTACTTAAGTGCAATCGAGATTGAGATGAACAATTTGCAAATGAAAAACAGAAAAAACATATTTACACTTATGTATTTACATTTAATATGTAGTGGCGAAGTATTCACAGCATTCAGCATATGACACAATGCAATATAACAGACTACAGATCGAAAAATAGATATCGATAACAGCTTTAATAAACTTAAGCTTAACATTAATGTGCAACAATTCATTTGCAATATGAATTATAATAAATCTCATAAATCTCTTTATATTAATTTCACACAATATTCAAATATTTCAATATTCAAATATGCCTTAAAGCACATTGACCACTGAGTAGTTTATTAAATACAAAATAACAAACAATTGTCTTTTGTGTATTTTGGCTGCAGGGCATTTTGGCAGTGCTGGAAAACAGCCGTCTACTGTTTATGTTTCCCGTCTCTTGTCTCGTCTTCAATCTATTGTTATATAACTCTTTTGTTTGGCCACAGTTGACTTGAGCCATTTGTTTAGCTGCCAGTGTCTTTTATAAATATCTTTATCATCTGACAAGTGCAGACAGCGCGGTGTCCTATGTCCCGTGTTCTATGTTTTGTGCCCCCAACCAAAGATGTCGTCTCAACCAACTCCCGCGCCCATTCCCCTCGGTCGCTCTGGTTCTCTGCATCAGCCCACAAATTATAATTACAAATGATATATTTTGGCGTTTTTATTATGAGACTGTGCATAAAATAAATGATCTAAATGCCTATTAGAGCTCACTTCTATGACAAACGTGCAAAACTTTGCCCCGCTTTGCTGCTCTTCAATTTCTTATTTTTTCCACTCTTTCCACTCGCTTACCCTGCACAACACTTGGACATGCTGGGTTTCCAGTGCAGCCTAAGCGCGACAGATGTAAATAATTATGTTAAGCGTAGAAAATCATGGAAACAAACCTACACACTTACTACACAAATTAGATATATATTAAGGTGGTGTACGCTTTCCACTCTGGAAAGTCTGTGTGTGTTGTCTGTTTGATATGGAAGCAGTTCAATTTAAAATACAAATACATTTATTAATATTCGAATTGAAATTCATTAGTTTAGTTTTAGACATAGTTATCGTCTGTAATAATGATATACAAATTTTATATGTTGAATGCATTCCAAATTGTTAACTTTTTCGTCTTCAAATACCAAATTGTAGATTTAATTAAGAGACATTTGAAATGAAAGTGTATCCGCAATTCGTTGTATTTTTATGTTTATGCCTAAATTCTTCTTCTTTTCTTATTTCTATAAATATTTGAAATGGCAAACTGGGGCTATCAATGGGCTGCTGGGAATGGGCGGGGGGCGGGACCTGAAACGGGCATTGAAATTGGGACTGAGGGATAGGCGGGAGGACGGGGAGCGTAGATAGGGGAGGGGGGTGGTGCGACAGGGTCGCATTGTTGTGCGTAGAAATATGTAAGCTATGCGGCGTACCGAACCGGGCATAATCAAAATACAATTGTGCGAGGATGTGCGTGTGTTGGTGTGCGTATTGGTGTATTGGTTCGTTGGTGTGCGTGTGGCTGTTTGTAAGTGTTGTAACGCGTGCACACCAACTTTTTTATATTTGCTGTAAAACTCTACCTGTGCCAGGCCGGCGCTCTCCGCTCTCAGTTGCCATAAACTGGAAGGCCAAAAGGAAGAGCGCAAAATTCAGCCAGAGAGCTAGAGAAAGAGAGAGAGAGCGTGGGAGCTCGAGCACGCAGCTTTGTGCTTATGTGCTTATGTTTTGTGTGTGTGTGTGCGACTAATATTAAAGCATGCAAAATGAAAGAATAATAAATTAATTAATTATAAATTGGAACAGCACCGTGAAACGGCACAGGACATAAACAGTGTGAGAGTGAGAGAACGTGACAGCAATGTGACCAGTTGTTTTTTGTTTTTTTTTTGGAAATTACTCACATCCCGTGCGAGCTGCGACTGGAAACAACAGTCGTTAGCACAGCTCGTGTGCCAGCGAGTTGGGATCGTTCGGTTTCCATTGGCTTCGTGACTCGTCGCTGCTGCTTGCTGCTAGCTGGTTGCTCGTTGCTGGCACAGGAGCCAAAACGTTTTCGTGCGCTGCGCTGACAACATCCACGCAGGACCAAAAAGCGGACGGTGCGTTTCTCAAATTCTGTGTGTTGTTGCATGTGTGTGTGTGAGTGTGTGTGTGTGCAAAAATTTGTAATCGTGTGTGCGTGTGTGTGTGTTGGTGTGTGCTTGTGAGGTGTTGAAAATTGATTGCACTTAAAAACTACAGCAAGACAAAATGAAAGCAGTAAGCTAAACGCAAAACGAAATGGAAATTTGAAGGAAAAGCCAAATTTTATATAATCAAGCAATAAAAATGACACAGCAAGCGCCGATGTATATGTACGTCTGTATGTGTGTGTGCTGAGCAGAAATGTTAATATCATTGTCACAAATGTGTGAGTGTATGTGTGTGTGGTAGTGTGCGTGCATACATTCTCGTGCCTTGAGGCCTTTCATAAAGAGGTCAAAACGTTGCTTTCGTTTTTCTACGTTTTTGCAGTGTGCAAAAGTGTGTGTGTTTTTTTTTTTTGGTTGGTTGGTTGTTGTTCGCTGGCCAGCACAGAAAATTTAACAGTCAGCCCAAAAAATTGGCAGGCAGCCCCGCCTTAAAGTGTTTGCTGTGTGTGAGTGTGTGTGTGTGTGTGTGTGCGCGCGCGCTTAGTAACGGAGTAAATGATATAATAACTGTAGAAACTTGAGCACAAAACGCAGCTTTAACTCTGACTGCGAGCAGAATGAGGAAAAATTCCGTTGCATACTTTTAGGTGATCAAATAAATGTTGAACCTAATGCTGTTAAGATAAGGTTTTACGACACTGGCGAGGAAGAACGGAGCTTAATAACGTCATTTGATTATTGAGTAATGCTGTGTAAAATACCTCTAAAGAAAAGTTATATTCAAATTGATGACCAAAGCTAAGATCCAAAAAGTTTAAAAATAATAAATAATATCTTAGTGATAAATTGCAAAGGAATTCATTAATAATATTGATTTGTTGAAAATCACGTTTTACAAAAAATATTTATTTTGAAATTTAAATCTCGATTTTTGTAGAACAATTTTATAACACTTGTTCAAAAGTGATTAATATTGAGGTGTTGTTGAAAATCTAGTTGTAAATATATTGAAAATAAATCTATAAGGCTTTCCAAAGCAAATTTAAAGACATATTTGGAATGTTTGGTTATCCATTCCATTTCCATTCTAAATACATATAATAAATATTAAAATTCACAGAAATCCAGTTTTAAGTGCTGAATGCGCTAAAAAGTATGCTAGAAATTCGAAATACCTAGAAAAGAACTGACAACATTCTCAGTTAAAATAACAATTCGAAATCATATACTATGCTGTCCATGTACGTAGAACCATCAGAACGCTTCTCTTCAATTGCTATCATTTTACAGACGGGGCAACTTTAATCAATTTAATTTGCAATTATGTAAAGGCGCCAAGTGTGCGAGGCCCCCAAAAAATGTTACGCAATATTCAGCTGAAATTTTACGCAGCTCCAGAGAATCAAATACCATAATTAATAATAATGCTCCCACAGAGTAGAAATTCCTGGCTAAGCTCTGTGACCTACGTCTAAAAATACTAACAAAAAACCCCCAAGGAAAAAAAAACAAAAAAATAGCAGCAAAAAGTGCGAGGCTCAAGCGCACACGAGCACAATCAGACACATATACATAGGGGGAGGAAGGAAGGTGAAGGGGAATAGGACATTAGTGGCAGCTACTCAAAGCATAACAATGAACGTAACCGCATATCGAGCCCAAAGACAGCCACAAGCAGCTACATAAAAAAATGAAGCAATGAGCAAAAAAGAGAATGAGCGAGAACAGCAGAAAAAGAGTGGGTGTGTGTCTGTGTGTTTGTGTGTGTGTGTGTGTGTGTGTGTGTTACCTACTAAGCTAAATGAAAGTAAAAATTGTAAGCGTAAGCTAAAACAACAAACACAACAACAACAGTAGCAGCAGCAGAAAACGAAAGCAATAACAGAAACGTGAGCAGCGATAAGAATGCTGAGATAAGCAGCAGAGCGTAAGCATGGAAATAATAAAGAGAGCGCAAGCGAGACTGAGAGCAACCGTTAATTTGGGCAGAGTGTTCGTCTCTATGTGTGTGTGTGTGTGTGTGAGGAGAGCGAACGCCTTAGACTAAAGCTAGACTTTACAACACATTTTTCTAACTATTTGTTTTTCTTTTTGCGTATGCTCTCTCTCTGTCTACATTACAGATTTAACAGCTCGTGCAAGTTGTAATGTAAATGTAAATGCGAAAATGTAAACAAAAGCAACGCACGCGCAGCAGCAGCAACAACAACAACAGCAACCAACATCAAAATATCAACTATAAATGCTCTTTGCCATAAACTGGATCTGACTGCCTTCCAGCTGGGGACCGACCATAACGTCGACGTCGTCGTCGTCGTCGTTGTATCCCTTCCAGTGGGCCTGCAGCAAACGGCCAGAATTTCTGGCAGCGCCACAACAACGTCAGCAGTGCTCTGCTGCTAGTCGTGCTGTCGTCTGCGCTACACTGGCAAAACTCAGGGAAATTTTCCGCACACACAAGAAAAAAAAACACACACACACAAACACACACAGATACTAAGCATATACCGTTGCTTTCCTTTTGCCAAAAACAAAATATAAAAAAATACATAAGTTCACATGGCGCAACGTTTACGTAGTGGAAATGCTGCAGCAAGCGTCAACGTCAACGTCAGCAGTAGCAGCAGCAGCAGCAGCAACCGAAGCAGCCGCAGCAGCAGCAGCAACAACACGCTGCTTTTCTAGTGTGGTGTTGTGTTAATTGTTATTTATGTATTAGTAGTGTATATAAATTTTGTGTGATATTGCAACAACAATGAGCAAAAGTTGTGCAAATGCAACAGCATAGCAGCCAATAAGAAAGAGAGAGCCAGAGCGAGCGAGCACGCAAGGAAAGAAGAGAAAGAAGAGAGAGAGAGATAGAAAACTTTTTCTAAGCAAGAAAGTTTCAGCTGAAAACACAAACAAAAACAACGACATCAAACGGTTTTTGCAATAACAGCAGCAGGAGCAGCAACAACAAGAGCAACCGCAACAACACTGTAACAGTAACAACATTTTAACGGGTCCAATGTTGCAGCAAACAACATGCAGCAAACAACAATGGCAGCAACTAGAACAGCAACAGCAACACCAACAACAACAACACCTACATCAACAGCAGCAGCGGCAACAGCAGCAGCAGCAACAACAACAACAACAACAGACAGCTAAAGCTCAAAGCAACAACAGCAGCAGCAGCAGAAACAACAACAACATTAGCAACATGCGCTTTAGCAACATGCTGCCAGCCAGCAACAGCACAACAACAACGATAGATTTCAATAGTCGCCGGCGACGCGGACGTCTACGAAGCGCGCACAAATGTTGCCAACTAGTGCCAGCAACAAACGCAAATGTTGCTAATACACAAAAACCAACAAAACAACAACAACAACAACTACAAAAACAACCACAACAAACAAATAAACACCATGCAATGCTTTTGTTATCAATAATGTGCGATTGTGTAAATATTTTAAAACGCTTAGTATTATTAACATTAAATGCAATAACAGCAATAACAGCAACAGCAACAGCAACAACAACAACAAAAACAAAATATAATAATAAACAAAAAGGCAACACGCCCACTGTGTGGAGCGGTGGGCGTGGCCGGTCGCTTTACTGCATGCTGCCGCTGCTGCTGCTGCTCTGCCTGCTGCTCCTCTGCAGCGCTGAGGCCCATAAGCCCAAAAGCGTCAAGCAGCATCAGCAGCAGCAGCAACAACAACAACACCAGCCGGCGCACACCAACGATGTCACGTTCAACAACAACAACAACAATAATAATTTGGGGGGCGTGGCCGGAGTGCCGCCAACTTATCAAGTGAAATCATCGCCAACATCGAACGAGGACGAAGCCGAAATCCTCTATCAGTCAGCCGAAATGTTCGGCGAGGAGGAGGACGAGGAGCAGGAGCAGGACACACTGGAGGGGACGGGCGGACAGCTGAATACGAATACGGTGCACGACGAGGATAATGCCGCCAATCAGCGCAGTATCAATGGTAAGTGCACATCGCACGCCCCTCTCATCTCATCTCATCATCCTCTAGCCAGCCATTCGACAGATGTGAGCGAGATATAATATATATATATATATATATATACTCTACAGTGGTCGGTAAGAACTTGAGACGCTGCCTTTTTTTCAGCGATTTTTAAAAACATTAGTTTTTAGTGTTAAACGGGGTTTTTATGAATTCCATCCCCATGTGGCCAAAATTGGCATTTTGCTCGATCGGTTTCACATTTTCTTTAGAGGAAAATTGATTTAATTTATTTAATTTTACTTATTCTTAATTTGTATTTATGTTTCACAGGTTAAGAAGAGAATACATTTTAAATTGAATAGTAAAAAAGATGTTCTTTTTTTAAGCTTGTAGATAATGAAGGAAACGTCTTGCAACTTATGTAGTGCATCCATATGAAACTCGCAATATATTCGAACAACCGGAGCAATCGACTGAAAGATAAGCTTTAACTTGTGGGACTGCTTATTGCTTGGCGACCTTTATTTGTATTCGAATCGAAGACGAATCCCGACGGGATTCAAAAACGCAAAAAATCAAATTTAGTTTTGGCATCAAGATTTCACGCTTTCCCATACAATCTAACGGCATAAATGTGATATATTTCATTATCTGACAGATTTGATACAGAAAATATATAAATAAAATTAGTTAAACATTTACAAAAATATAATTAAGTTTCAAATTAAAATCAAACAGAATAATAACCGAATAACCATTCAAATTTGCGACGGCTCTTAATTCTT
Organism: Drosophila nr. medialis 2 BK-2023a; assembly: GCA_035044325.1. Classification (NCBI taxonomy): domain Eukaryota; kingdom Metazoa; phylum Arthropoda; class Insecta; order Diptera; family Drosophilidae; genus Drosophila; species Drosophila nr. medialis 2 BK-2023a. The sequence continues at coordinate 247,112 of JAWNMH010000410.1, read as the reverse complement.
TTATGTTTACCACTGTAAACACACCCATGCACACCCACACACAGCTACACACACCCATACACGCAGTCTTACGCACAACAAACACGACTTGTGCGTGATTTGGCCTTTTGCCTGCGACTATGACTAATGGTATTTGTATTTAAATGAGGCAAGGAGAGCGAGGCGGCTAGGAGTTAGAGGAGGAGGGTAGGAGGGGCGTATAAGTGATTTATGCGACAGGCGATGTACAATTCAATTGAGTGGGTGGAGTTGCTGACATTGAGGATTTCTCTCATGGCGCGTAAATTGAATTTGACTTGCATAGCTCAGAGCCACCGAGTGTGGAATGCGTATGCGTATGAGTGATATATCTTGTTGTTGCTAATCAGAAGTGAAATCGAGCAAGAGAAGTGCATTTATTAGGCAGCGTTTGAATCTAAAATGTAGAATACACACACGCATATCCAAGTACTTACGGGATGGCTGTGGACGTCTGCATATATTTAAGGCCTTTTCAAAACGTCTTTACAAATATTTAGTTTATCAAAATTCATTGCTAGAAATAGATTTCTTTGCATTTTCGGAAAGTAAAAGCATTTTGAAGGCGTCAAAGCGAACTTTCCATTTATGTTTATTAAAAAAGTTGAGCTGAGTTTGCCAATTGCAATATATAATTCAATCAGGAATTTATTATTCATACATATCGAGTCGTAGTAGCCGAATGAGCTCGAAAAATATAAATATAAATAAAAATAGATATTCAAAAGTGTTGCACACACAAATGTAAGCAGAATATATATATTTTTGATCTCCCTTTGTCACTGATAGTAATTCTGTCAATAAGAGAACTTGGTGAAATTTGTGCATATGCTCAATAAAATGTATATAATATATATTAATTGAAGAGATCTGCCTTTGAAATTAAAGCATTAATTGTTATCGGACATCGATAGGTATCGATATTTGGGAAACAGGGACAGCTATCGATCAAATTAAGTAAACTTGATATGCACTTAGATAATATATTTGCTCTAGCTCTTACTGTGTCTCTAAAATGGACAGAAGGACATGACCATATCGAATCGGCTGTTGATCCTTATGAATATACCTACCTATACTTAATGCTTCCTGCCTGTTACGTACATTAGCACAAAACCATTTGAGCCTTTTAACCTTTTTTTTAATGGGTTTAGGTTTTTCGCAAATTATGGGATTATTTTGCTTGCTTTTCTCATCGCCGAGTTGAGCAAAGGCAAATGTGTAAATAAAATATGCGAGCATTAATTACAATATTTAATTTATGCCTAGAAAGTAGCCCAGTTCAAAGTAAAACAAAATAGCTGCTTCAAAATGTGCTTTATTTTTAGAACATTTGGCCTTAAGCGTTTTTACTCATTTCAACGCTGCGTATGCGTTATTTTTAATGTGCCAAACAATCCCATTAACTCCCACATAAATTACGTATACGCAATGTTTGCTAACATAAATAACTTACAAGACTTGAACAGCTGCTAAAACACAACCAGACTCGCCCACGCATATATACATATATATATATATATATATATATATATATATATATTAGCATCATTATCATGAGAATAATAACAAATTGTGAGATACTCTTTATGCATTAGTGCATTTTGGCCCGGCTTGGGGCCCAAGTCAAGTCGATGGAAACCTCATTGTTCACCTTTTTGTTGGGCAACTGCTGCGGTTGCTGCTACTTGCGTTCCGTTTGGGAAAGCCAAAAACAACAGACACTTTTTGGCCAACAACAATTAAACCCGTCGTGGCACAATGTTTGCCTAGGCATACAGAGACCCCGGAGCCATTTCTCATTTTAATGACTCAACTGAGCTGTCACCCCTGACTTCCCCTAGCGCCCATCTGTTTCGCTTTATATGTCTGTCTGCACACACACACACACACACCCTCACACACACACAGAGGCGCCAAAGTGGCCAACAACAAAGGAGTGGGCCCAAAACAAGCACAACTCTCTCCGAATTTCATAGAGTTAACTCGACTTGGCAATGCTCATTTTTAGGTATAAAATAAATTTGTAAAAATATTCTTTAACTAATCCATCAAAATGAAAATAAATAAAGTGTAGTTTTTCAATTTAAGCTAAATGAACGAAGAAAAAAAACATTTAAATAATTATTTTATTTAATTTTCACTGCTGCTGCAAAGTGCCACAAATTGCTGAAGCACTCTGACTATTAATTTTAATGTGCACTTATCATCATTATTTTTGCAACTTAATATGCCTAAATGCCTCGTTAAGCTCCCTTGTGAGCTCATGCAGGGAGAGGGTAGCGCACAGCAAACATATGCACACACATACACATAAACAAACATACACACACACACACACACACACACACATATCCTCAGTCAGTCGCACACACACATGAAACTAAAACGAAATATTGTGTTGTGTACTTTTGGGCGCAAATTGCAGTTGAGCTGCAACCGCAAAACGACAGCAAAACGACAGCAAAGCAGAACACACAGAGCAAACAACAACAACAAACAGAAGAAAAAGAACAACAAGAACAGCAACCAGCATATCAAGGACTAGTTATAGTCCGTAAATCAAGCTTTAAAATTAACGCAGATTGCCGGAACAAGCGACGCTACGAGCAATTAACATGAAACCAGACCCAGCAGAAAGCAGAAAGCAGAAACCAGCACACAATGTTCACAAAATGAGCGAACATAACTTAGCACACCCACAAACACACACACACACACGTGCAAAAAGAGTGCACACATACATAAATACATATACAGGGTGTCTAATTAAAACCGCATGTTTACCAATTATAACTCGGAATCGGAATTGAAATCAAAACCGATATTTAACATTTTTGTAAACAATTCGGCGGTCGATCCTGATCGAGAATATATATATATATATATATATATATATATATTTGTAAATAATTGTTCGATGTTGATAATTTTTAGCTTAAATTGTGCCAGAGTATACCACAGTCAGTAATGCGCAACTGGAACTTTCTCACTTATATTATTCAGCGTAAAAGTCAAGCAACCAATGCGTGAGGTTTGAAGAATAATGCAATTTGTATATTTATCGGTTTGGGTATATATATACATATATATATAGTGCGATATCCTTGATTGAGTTGAATGCACTTTTTATGTGTACAAATAATTTAATATTTGTTGAGCACTTTTTAATTAATTTTAGAAATTCCAATCAGATTATATGAAGCACTTTGTACGCGTTTATTTGAGCAGCACTGTATGTACAAATAAACACATGTCATGTACACAGTTCTGTACATATGTATACACACATATATAAAGAAATAAATGTGCATTGGTCTGCTCGCAACGACCTTTGTGGAAAATGCTTGTGTCTGCTGTGTGTGTGTCTGCTGTGTGTGTGTGTTTGGCATTGCCTTGCTTTTGGCTTTTCTATTTTACCATCGACCCAAATTGCGCCCGCTGCTATAATAACAAGAACAACGACACACACAGCTTATGTATGTGTGTGTATGTGTGTGTGTTAGGTACTCGCATGCTAACGTGACTGTTAACGACGTTTCTCGTGGGTGGTAAATAAAAAAGGCAGAAGCAGCAGCAGCTTACTCAAACCCCAAAAACATCGCGCAAAAGACCTCGACCCAAACGGCAGGCGGTCAACAAAAAAAAAAAGCCAAAAAAAGCTAAGCATAAGTATTTAAAAGGCTGCAAAAAAATAGGAAAGAATAATGATTGAGTTGCTAATGTGAAAATGTGGAAAGCCAAACGAAAAGATGGCAACGAAAACGAAAATCGATAAATCAAAATGCCAGCAAGGGCGCGCAAGTTGCATGCCAAAAGCCGTGCCACATTCAGATGGATAGTAATGTGTTTGTGTGTCGAACGTCGATTTGTGGCACTGAGCACAAATGACTGCATTTGGCCGACTTTTAATTATTGGCATTCGAATTTTGGCATCAAACTAAATGAAAATTCAATTTAGTATTAATCTAGAGATAAAAGAAGTTGGCTTAGCTTGACTTGCGTTGAAGGATTTTTGTTTATATATTTGTATATAAATACTTTAATATCTGTTATCTGTACTTTAATTATCTGTTACTATGCGGATAATCGTCTTTTTGACTTACATTTGCAATCGTAATTAAGCAACTTAAAGCTAACGTTTAGCTGGAGGAGGAACAGGCTCATTTTGTGGCCAGAGTGACCATATGCCTAGACAGAGTTGCCAGCATATGCGTATGTGTGTGTATTGTGTGTTCTCCAAATTGGCCATTAACATTTCACATTCATCCATTTGGCATTTCAAATTAAATTTCCATTTAAACTTGTGAGTCAGCAGGAGTTGCAAATTTCGAACTGCACAACCCTAAAAACAGCAGCTGCTACTCATGATGATTCATATCATCATCATCATCATCCTCGTCATCATCGTCATCATCTGTATGTCTTGCTCTTTCGCACACTCTTGGGGGTTTTATTTGAGACCCCGAAGCACCTGTTATTTCTGTATCTGTGTGATTCATTTAATTCGCTCGACTAAAACCGGTTATTAAATACGAATATCATCGAAACGCAATCTAAATGCAAAATATATAAGCATAAATCTGCAGTGCAGCAGAAATTTACATAATTTTATAATATAATTGATTAGAAACATATGCAAAATGTAAAACGACTTTCTATCTCAAATTCAAATCCAACTCTGGCCTATATTCATGTGTCATCTCATTTGTAACTGGGTAAATCAGGAGATTTCGGAATTTTAGCTCTATTATTGACATATTAGTTTTTTACTCCGAAGTTACAAGGGTATTTCCGAGTCTATTACACACGCTAAAGTATGCGCAAATGCTGCCAGGTTGAGTTGAAACCTTTCCCGTTAGTAATACCCCAGTTGACTCACGCCAAGCGCGTGCTGTAATTATTAGTATATTTTACTATTACATCCGGTTATTCCAAAAGTGTTAACAACTAGATATTCTAAACGTTTATGCCAAGCTTTAAAGTAAAGCTGCTGCTGCTGTTTGAGTTATGGTCTTGGGGAAAGTTATGAAGTTCTTGTTAAGTAAACAACTCAGATGACCCATAAATTATTTGCAAATTTTCCCAGGCACTTTGGAGACTTTTCAGCTGCTACTATTTGTGGCACTTTTCAGCCAAGAACCCTTAACTATTTATGACTGCGACCCAAAGGAGCCTGATTAGCGTACACTGTTCTTCTTACTGGACTGGGCTCTGAAATACTTTTACAACTTTCACAATAACGTTGCGAAATTGGTGTTCAGGGCTTGCAGGTTGGCAATATATGTATGTATTCATATATATATAATATATGTATATATATATATATACATAAATTTCGCCTTTTTTTTTTGGAATTTATTTTTGCACATGAGAACCTTCATCAAAGCATAGCATCGACAGCTCGGCTCGTAACTGAACTCATAAACTTTATGTGGCAAGGCTTAAGTGGCTCGTTCAACATTGCCACAGGCAAACACACACACACACGCACACATTTCTGCTGCATTGATTCAACAGCCACTTGACAACCCTGGCGGGGCCATCCAATTCCCCGAGCTGTCAATTTGCATGTGCATTGCACGTTTCGTACTTGTACTCGTTCCCATTCCATCGTTCCACCAATCCACCGTTACGCCCCCTCCCCCACAACCATCCCAGCCACCCGATTCGCCCATTCGCCATTTTCCACTTCGTTCTCATTCCATTTCGTTTTGCTAATCGATTCCAGCCAAGCTACCTTGAAACTTGCGCCGTGCCAAAACGCGCTGTCTCTCTGATAAATTAGCAGCTGCTTCACAAAGCGTGAAACCATGCAGCCACCACTATCGACACTATATATATATACATATACTATATATATGTATATAACATATATAGAGCACTAGCACACATTTGTAGCTCGGCTAGCTTCCGCTTTGTTGGACGCCTCCTTCCAGCCCATAATGAACTTCCGGCCTTTGGCGTTGGCTCCGTGTAATTTTGTGCGTTTGTTCAGCCGTGATTTATGCACATTGATGACGTCGCACAAAAAAGCAGAAATACCAAAAGCGAGCAAGTTAACTGGTTTTCTTTGGCTATTTTAGCTTGTTCTTGATTTTATTATCAGCACTTTAATCTTAACCCATTAGGTTGTGAGCGCGAGAGAGAGAGAGAGAGAGGGACAGAGAACTGTGTGCTACTGCCAAAAGTCTAGTGTAGTTATAAATGTATCTCAATATATATATTTATATATACATTTATATAATGCTATATGCAGCTTTATTTTGACATTTTGAGAACGTGACAACTGCTGAAATTGTTGTTACTGATGATTATGATGATTCTTCAAGCTTTGCTCAGAGTCACAAACATTTATGACCTTTCCAGATATGCATAATAATAAGTGTAATCGTAGTAATATAGTTCCATAAATATATAGCAGCAAATTGCGATAATAGAGACGTTGTAATACAGAGGCCTCATATAGTAAAGAAGCGTAAATGAATATTGCGTTGAGCTGTGGCATGTGAAGTAAAGATATATGGACGACATATACAAATACATTTTGTCTTTCAATTTAATATATATAAATATATATGTATATATATATATATTTGTAGGCTGTTGATCCGTCTGTTACATACATGTTTTTAAATCTGGCATACCCCTTTTAATCCACTTGACATTCCTGCTACGTGCTTCAGCGTGTGTGGAATTTGAATTAGCTCAAGTTGAGTGTTGTGTTAGGCCCTATTCAAATGTTTAGATGAATACAACGAATGCAATTTCATTTAAAATGTTTATTCTTAAAATTAAAACTGAGCCATAAACAGTTAATCATATAAATAGCAGTTGAAGTATGTTTAAAACTAATTTGCTGCGTATTCAGACCCACATTTGTTTGGCATTGGCACATAAAGGGTTAATAAGTAGGCTAAACATATATACATATATGTATATATATATATATATATATATATATATATCTAAATATACATATTTACATATATATGTATATTTATATCTGTGTATATGGATGAAGTCGCTGCCTGTTCATCTCACTTAGTCACGCGATTTAAGGCGCTGTCGTGCCGCTCTGCTGCAAAGAAGTTGCCCAGTGTTTGTGGCAGATTCTTGCGTTTCGCCTCATTGCCCTGGATGCGCGGAGGCGTATAGGTGGGCGTGGCTTTTGCTGTTGTGCTCCCGCTTTGTTTAACGCGTCCCACGGGCGTTTCCCTAACTTCCTGCTGCGGCTGCTGCTGCGACTGCGGCTGACCTGTGACCTGTGTGCACCACTCATAGATGCGTGGTGGCGCCTCATTTTGCGGCTGCCTCAGCTGTATGGTGGCATGACTAACGAACAGCTCTGCACTGATGTGGCTGTGACTGCTGATTGTTCCCACTGCTGCGGCTGCCATCTGAGCGATTCAAGTTTTAATTTGCAACTGACTGCGAAACGAACGCGACTTTTTCTGCGGCTTTTGCTTGACTCTCGTTCAAAGTCATGACGCATATCGCTCTTTATGTGTTCTCGGTGGCCTATATGTGTGGGTGTGTGTATGTGGGTATGTGGGTGTGTTGCGGTTAACACTAGAAGAGAGCTCACATCGCGACTGCATGCGGTTAGTCAAAATGTGTTGTGGCATTTTGGCAGTCGGCACTTGAAACTGGTTTCAACACTTGATTGGCCTCTAAGTCTTGACTAACTGAGGCAGACTGACGGACGACACGCGCCTACACGCCACAAATTGTTAGCTCGAATACAAACATAAGAACGAATAAATAAATTAACAACAAGTATTTATCTACCTCATTAACAACTAGTTATTGTAAAATCTCAAAATATTCTCTTTTCGGAGTCTTATCTTCTTTTATCTCATTTTGGTAATTCAGAACTTTGCAATTACTCATGAGCTAATTTTATTCGCAAACAATGCTGATAAGAACAATTGTTCAGCATTTGATCAACATTGCTATATATACTTGTTGACTGATCTGTACATGGGAAAATATATACACTTGTAGTGCAAAACATAAAAGTCACTTGGCTGCGGTTTCTATAAAAATCATTCAGTTTGTAACTAGTTATTATGCCTATTTCCTTATAGTCTCTGATACCCTTGTTTAGAAATTATTTTAATTTGCATATATCGTGAATAACACTTGTTTTTGTTTACTATTTTTTACTGCGCAAACATTTGTCAGTCTTCCGTCAGTCAGTCAGTTCGACTAGTCATAAATGTATTCATACCCAAGCAGGCAGCAGTTTCCCGATGATCTGGTTTGATATTCAAAGCGTTGCCTCCCGTAGCTAACTGTAGTCAGCTCCAGAAATGCCCACATACAAAAAAATATAATTTAAAACAAATAAAAGACAAGTAAGACTGCTGTAGTCGAGTGAGCTCGGCTGCGAGATACTCTGATATCAGCTGTTAAATATGTTACTTCAGTTTTATTGCCAAGTTGCACATTAAAAAATGTTCTGCACTCAAATGTAAGCATGTGTGGAAGTGCTTACATTGCTTATCGCTAGGCAATGCGAGCAATATGCGAATGCGTTTAACCCTTTTTAAACATTATTAATTTTCAACTAACAATAGACAACAATTCAAGATGATGTTGTAAGAAATACCCTGGATTTAAATAGATTTTAAATTTCGAATATTACTTTAAAAAATTGTAGATGATAAATTGCTAAGAAAATAAAGATATATACAGAAGGCATAATTCGAGTGTAATCCAACTTGAGTACTGAGTACAGGTTACAGGGTATCAGCATTAACTGCTGCAATCGTCATTCATTAAGTATTTGGCAGGTGATTCATTTGTAGCATTGATTTATTGCTCACGTTCTCGCGTTAAGTGTTTTTAAGTCTGATTTAGAAAATGGGGGGTTGGCGGGGAAAGGTTGGATGCTTGCCTGTGGCACCTTGTGTTAGGTGGGTTCTGTCGTTGTTGTATTGTGTGTGGGTGTGTGTGGCGTGTGTGTTTTTTTCCAGCCCGTTAACTGCATGCAAATTTGCAAGTGTGCCGTGTATCGCTTTAAACCGGTTTGCCATAGTTCTTGGTTGACCGAGGCCCTAGACCGCAAATGACTCAACTCGATCCACACAATTATAGATCGCGTCCAAAGTGTATTTAAAGTAGAAATAAAGCCACAACATAATTGTGCCCAGTGTGATAAGCAATCAAATCTTAAGCAAACAATGTAAATATTTCCAGCGAAAGCATTGGCTTTGTTAGGTCAAATGACAAATCAGGCACAGACAAACAGAACAACAGCTTAGACAGAAGACAAAGACAGGGCAAAGCTCGACCGAGAAGATACCCTGTAGTGGGCTCTAGCAGCGTATGAAATGAGTATCAATTTAGCTCCAATTCCAGCATTATAAACCAAAAATAATGAAATTATGCTTTTTTTAATATAATATATATAATAAAATATATATATATATATATATATATATATGTATGTGCCAAATATAATTATTTAATATAGAAACAGTAGATGCCTTAAAGACTTAACTTATACGTAATAATTTTTTTTTTGGTCTGAATGGGTTTTTTTCTATGTTTCCCCAATTCATGCAGCTTATGTTGGACCATTTTGCAACTTATAATTTGTATTTTTTGTATCGACTGACTTTAGTTGACATTAAATAAATATATAAAAAAGACTTGTGCATCAATATGGTTGCAAGATGTGTTAGCCGCTGATTTGATAGGGTATGGATAATGACATGACATGAATCAGTCGAGAGATCAGCGACTGTGCCGCTGGCGTTTAAAAAGGCGCCGATTATTTGTGTGGCACACGCGCCAAAACGATTGCTCATACAACAAAAACAATAGCAACAAGAAACAACAACACTGCAAATTAATGATAAACATTAAACATTTGCCATTATCGACTGAAATTGAAGTTTGCTGAGGTTGTTGTTGCTGCTGCTGTTGCAGTTGCAATCGCAATTTGTTAATTGTTGCAAAATGTGCTGCATAATTTTGCGGTTAATTGCGATGGTGAATCGCGCGCACAAAAGGTGCCGCCTGTGAGGCGTTTTACCAGCGATTTGCCAGCGCTTAAGCAAAAAGGTCGCGCCACACAATAGAGGATAAACGACGGACTCATTTGTAATCGCAATGTTTGCTCAAACGATGCGCAATGCGACCTCCTCATGCCTTGCAACAAATTACTTTCCACACAGCTAAAGGTCGAGCTTCCTCGTTTTATGACAAATGTGGCACGTTCTCTTAGCGTTTATCAAGCCATTTCCTTCATATCATTTACATTATACAGATATTCAATACAATCAAATTCCAACCAAATCGCTAAATGTAAATTTTTGAATAATCAATTATAATATCGCATAAATCACTGCTAACGAAAACACATTCGCAATAAATATAAACAATCAAATAGGTATTTTTTAATTGAAGTATATATATATATACATACATATATATATACTTACTCATGTGTATTAATATGTATTTATTTTTAAAATTCTTCAATTGATCGCAGCTCGTACATTACAAATACTAAAAATGTTCTTTTCATGAAGCTGTCAACAAAATGAATTGCTTAAAACGTTAATGTTAAACAATTCGAATATAATAGAAATTTAACAAATAAAATGAATTCACAAAACCGACGACTAAAAAATATTAAAAGCCAGCTGTTAATCAAAACTACATAAGTTAGTTAGAGAAATGTACTCAGACAAATTGAAATACATTCTGATTTAATTGGGATGCGAGCTGATGGACTCCTGCCCGAAAGTCCGTTCTCGATAAATGCTCAACATTATTGTTTAATGCACGATTAAACGGAGTCGACTTGTAGGATCGAACTGCCCGCTCTGACGAGCAGGCTCTTTATTTACACAAAAGCTTAGTCTAATATACATGGAAAATGCAGCTGGATCGGGGCCTGTCGATGAAGGCAGCTGGATCAGGGCCTGTTGATGAAGGCAGCTGGATCGCGGCCTCACATCAGCGGCTGGATCGCGGCCTCGCAGCAGCGTCTGGGTCGCGGTGACCGTCCCGCCGCGAGCTGGCGGCAACCCGTCGCCAGCAAATAACGGTAGTTGCGAATCCAACTTCAGCTTCAGGTACCGCGATGAACAAGGCTGGCCTGCATGGGTCAGCCACACACGCTCATTCTCGAACACTTACACTAGTACATGTTTTATATATATACAGGGTGTTCATTTGTTATGTTTGTATAGGGTATTCATTTTTGAACATTATAGTCGAATAATAAATGTATTTGATTAATCGCCAGCTATTCCTTCCATTTACATTTACAAATTTTGAATATATTTGAATTATGCGTAACACTAATTTATACATTGTTGTGTTCTCCATTTGCAGAAACGCTAACCGACAGTTCAAACGCTACGAAAACGCCACTATTCCCAAAAGATCTATTCACGAAAGAACAGCTTGAGAACGGCGCTGTCATCCTGCACATCATCGGTGTGATTTATATGTTTGTGGCGCTGGCAATTGTCTGCGATGAGTTCTTCGTGCCTTCCCTTGACGTAATCATTGAAAAGCTCGGCATCACGGACGATGTGGCCGGCGCAACGTTTATGGCGGCGGGTGGCAGTGCCCCAGAGCTCTTCACGAGTGTCATTGGCGTTTTCGTGTCGTTCGACGATGTTGGCATTGGTACGATTGTCGGATCAGCCGTCTTCAACATATTGTTCGTGATCGGGATGTGTGCGCTATTCTCGCGCACTGTCCTCTCCCTGACGTGGTGGCCGCTGTTTCGCGATTGCTCATTCTATAGCATCAGTCTGCTGGTGTTGATCTACTTTTTTCGCGACAATCGCATCTTTTGGTGGGAGGCGCTCATCCTGTTTACCATCTATATTGCCTATGTGGCCTTCATGAAGTGGAACGTGCAGGTGGAGCATTGCGTCAAGAAGATGATTACCAAAAACAAGGTGACTCGCGTCCGAAGTACAGATCAACTTATGCCAGCAGTAAGTAGTTGGGAAGTTTTTTTGCAAACAATTCCAAAAAAAAAAAAAAAAAATTAAATTTTAAAATTAATCCCAAAAAAAAAAGAGAAAATTAAATATAAATCAAGAAAATCGTTCAAGAGAAAGCGGAATTGCAAATTGTCTGCAAAAATCGAAAAAAATCAAATAAAACGAAAATTGAAATCCTTTGCCAGGAAATATTTTCGTTTAATTCTCACTTGATTTTCTTTTACCGTATGCTTTACTTTGGCCAAATAATTTTCCTTGCATTTTAATGGCTCAGACTAACCAGTTAACAGGTGTGACTAGGGGCCCACAGGGAAACAGAAAGAGAGAGAGAGAGAGAGAGAGAGATAAACAGCGTTTGTATGACTAACACTAAATTTGGTATTGAACATGAGTTGATGATGATTATGATGATTATGATGATAATGATGATTATGATGATTATGATGATGATGAGGCTGAGCTGATGAGTTGACAATAATTGAATTTCACCTTTGAGATTTAGCTCAAAACTCAAATGAGTGCTTTTAAAAACCAAACCTGCAACTGACACTGACCGAAGATTGAGTAAGGGTAAAATATTTCTAAGATCACCCTGAGAAATAATAATAATAATAATAAGCCAGTTTCACGACATTATTAAATCGAACAATTAGGTCGACTCATCAGTGACTAATACAAATATATGGACTATATATATAATTATTACGAGTATCGTTTTGCAACACCTGTCAACTGGTTGGTCTCAGCACTTTTGTTTACCACTCACACCTGAGTTTATGCATTTGTATTTTAACTATTTTAACTATTTTAACTATTTTAACTATTTGAACTATCTTTCATTTTTCATGCGCTAAGCAATCTCAACTAACTCTTAACTCTTTAAATGCAGTTCCTAGTGCTTAGTGCTCTCCTTCAAATACTTTCGCTATAGCTATGCCTCTAACGACATGTTTAGCCACACACACACACACACACACACAGACACACACTTACGCATACACACGCACAAGCTGAAACACCCACACACACACACACACACACATCCATCAAGACGAACAACTTTGCATGCAGCCAATCGAAACAGCTTCAACTTGAATTCGAGATCTGAACTTGATTCTGGGCATTGTATCTTAATCATCTCACCCGCACCCGCACCCGTAGACGCAGACGCAGACGCAGACGCATGTGTAGAACCCGTTGGAGCTTAATTAGTTGCACCATTTTGGTCACAAATGCTTATATTTGTTCACTCGCTCACACCTATTATAACTATAAAATGGCTTTGTTATCACATAAAATCAAAATGGCGGCCGCAAAAAATCAAATAAAATGGATTGAATACAATTTTATTGATTTCTTGAAAGTGTTTACAGAAATTGAACTTATAAATAATTAACAAATTGAACATGATTTATTTTGACCAACTTTCCTGTTCTCATATATTCATTCAAATTTGAATGTGTTCATTATTCGTAAATATTTTAAATATTTAAAGTTTTCGAATATGTGTTGCAGTTGGTCGCTTAAGTTGTGGCGGAGCTGGTGCCGCAGTTTTCTTGTTTTTCATTGCTTTCTCTCCAATTTCATACGAAATAGCTGATTTCGGTGCATCGACTTGATCCAAACCCTTCGAGTTCAAGTTTTTCTTGGCCTCTTTTCGCTCCGTATTAATTTTTTTTTCGGTTTTTTTGAAGCCGTGCCACATTTGAATATTGGCCTTTTGTAGTCTGAAGAATATATATGCAGCAATGCAAGATGTCAGCAAATAGCCAAGAATTATGTAAGCTGTTAGATCCGAACTGTTATACATAATATCAAGGATTGTGTCTTCATTTCCTCTTTCTATAACCACCCATTCCAATAGCAACGGCACAAATAGCACCCAATATACGAGTAGTATACACACTTCCACAATTTCTTTGCCAAACATTTTCTCAAAACGAGCGTCCGAACGGGCTGTCAGCAATAATGCAACTGATTTTATTGTTCAGGAAGTATTAAGTAGGATGTTGAAGCTCATTTGTGGTGCAAATCTTTTGCGGTTGCCTACATCTATATTTAATTGTGCTACGAATAAGCTTAACAAAGGCGCTCCTTTAATCATTAATTATTATATATTAATAACACTATTATTGGGTGTAGATAAAAAAGTATATTATTTATTTATTGCATATGACACTTTAGTAGTATAATAATTTAAATGAGGCATTAAAAAAAATGATCGTCATAGCTTGGCGGAGGTAGGTTTTGCAGTGTTTGCGGACAGTTTATCAATTTCTGGCGATGCACCATCGCATCTGGGCGTTGAAGCTCGTTTGGGGCATGCCCCACTATTACTCGGCAGTCAACTGGTGCAACTAGTTGATCTGGTTCTTCAGCATCCTCGTTGTTTTGCGCGGTGTTCAGCGTGTCGAGTTTCGTCGCCTCACAATTGAGCCATATTTTCGATGTCCACATCCTAAGTCTCAAACACGAGAGCACAACAATTATGTAGACAACCAGATAGCCTCCGACCAGTCCGACAAGGAGCACACAGATAGGCTTCATCGTGGAAACGAAATTATCCCAAAAACCTTCTTTCTCAAAACTGATCCACTCCTGTTCGAAACACAGCATTGTGATTAGGGGAGCGATTACGGCCCAGTAAAAAATGAACGTGAATATCTCAACAACTTTTTGATTCATCATTTTCTTCAGCTTTATTTTATTCTACTACTCTCGAAGTACGTTAGTTGCCGTAGGGAACAGGCACACAACTAAATGGAAAGGGTTCGCCACAAGCATATTTTGTGTTCGCGTTTCATATGTGGTTTTCAATTGAGTTACTCATGAGCTGAGCTGCTATTAATAATTATATATAATTATATTCAATGGAAAAAAATCAAAAACAATTTTGTTTTTAGTTTTAGTAAAAATATTTATTTAATGCAATTCTCTTAGCAATATTCATTACAAAATCAAATACTATTTTTTATGTTAGAATCGCGTCCTTTGCGATCGCTTTTTTGGGCCATCCGGAACATCCAAGCCTGCCACGCCCAGTGCCTCGATATCTCGCAACTCTTCCTTATTCTTAAAACGCAATTTCTTCAGTTGTTTCAGTTCAAACTTTTCCATAAATCGGAACATGTATTTCACGGTTCGAACGATCGCCACGAAGCAAGCAAGGTTCAAAAGAAAGAATGCGGCTTGTGATGGAATGCATGCATTTAAATGGCCGTGATGGACATCTTTAATCCATTTATTATATTTGCATATCCCATATAAATACGGGACGAATTTAAACCAATATTGGACCATTAAAATAAGTTCTATGAACGGTTCTTCGAGCATGGTTGGAACTTGCTCTCCAACTGAGTGAATGCAATGAACTGATTATTCAAGCGATTTCCACTTACATTTATAATGCTTAGGTATCCAATTTATAATTATATATTATTTATTTATAAGTTGAGGTTTAGATGACTAGGCAGTCATCGATTGATAACGAGGGAATTGATTTGATTTATTATTATTATTTTGTGACCTCAATTTGCATATACAGTGGGTCACAGTTCAAAGCAAGCAGTGTGAAAGAAAAAACGTAACTGCCTGCCATAAGCTAATCATTCATTATTTTTTAAAAATTCCAAAGACCGATGGTAGGTATATATATTAACCACCAAAATTAATATATGACCCCAATAAATTGGGGTTTCCAAACCTGCTAGGTAGGATTATGTAAAAAAGTTGCCTATTTTCTTTCACACTGCTTGCTTTGAACTGTGACCCACTGTATAGCTTATACGGGTGGAAAAATGGACAGATGGACGGACACGAGTCTCAAACCATATCTGTTAAGAAATATGCAGAATTGAACTGATCTTAAAACACTTCAATTAATAATAATATCACCCCACAAACCACACCCATTAAGAAGACAAATTGATTTTATAGTTGCCAAACAGGTCTTTGAATCAATCAAACATTTGTTTTATTATAGTAATAAAACGTATAAAATAATACAATATTTACATATTTATATCGTCGTCATCATATGTGGTAGATAAACAATTAATAACATCTGGCTTACAAAAAAGCTAATAAATATATGTAACTACTTCTCGAGTAGTATTCGTACTCGCTACTTAAAACTGAAGATACTCTTAGGATGGTCTGTTCCTGTTACAAGAAGAGCCACCAGAGCTACACTCAGAAAAAATGGATCTAGAATTTTAGAAATTCGCCAAGTGCAATCCAGCTTATTGATCAGCAGTATAAATCTAAAAAGTTTTTCTTTTTTTTCTTCTAAAATTCAGAACGATTTTTTTTTCTGAGTGTAGAAATTAGCTAAAATTGTGAATAATTATCGTCTGCAAATATTGCGAATAAATTGGTTTCGTTCTTTGGTGTGCAGCTAAGGCTAATACTCGATTTAAACAGAACTAAGCTGAGCCTGAGCTGAGCTGATGCTGTGAGGTGCCCATTAGGACATCGGGTGACAAAGTGACGCCATGGCTCAGCCTGCGAGCCATGCCCGGAGTTCGCGGCGGCGTTGAGGGCACGGGTGGAGCACAGCGTAGACTGGGCGTGGGACTAGAGATGAGATGGTTCCTCAGCTTCTGCTTCTGCTGCTGCTGTCTGGGTAAAGTAGCGCTGTGCAACGGACGCGTCTCGTGCTTGACGTGTATTCGTGCCAGATCACTCTCGACCAGCAACGGATGGCTAATGGTGCGTATAACTTTTGGCATCTTTGCAATTGCCGCATCGACGGTGTCCAAGTTTTCTGTGGATACCGCTTGATAATGAGATTTATCCTCCGATTTCAACTGTGACTCCGGATCCTCTTGGGTCTTCTTCAGCGTGTGCCACATCTGGACATCGCAAACCTTCAGCTTCATATAGATGAAGATGACGATGCGATAGAAGGTCACATAGCCAGCGAGCAGGCAGAGTGCGAATGTGGCATGATCCGAGAACGATTGGAATGGCTTATTCAAATCCCAGAGTATCCATTCTTGTGTCTTGCAATATTGATATATGGCCGGTGTTATCACCATCCAATAGAACAGTAGCGTAAATAGCTCGATAATCCTTTTCTGAAACATCACTGCGCGTGTTCCGTTTCGTGCCGTTTCGAACCGTTTCGTTCCGTTGCGATGCGTTGCGTTGCGCTGCGTTTGGGTTCAAGATTCGTTACTAAATGATGTGCACAGAGCGCATAACCCAGCCATATATAATACAAATGAACATTCCATGCAGCCAAGCTCAGCTGAGACTGAGACTGAGACTGAGACAGAGACAGACACAGCAAAACAGAGATAGCGAAAGAGAGACAGAGATAGAGACAGAGACTCTGAGTCAATGTTGTGAATGTGACTCCGACTCGCGACTGCGAGCTATCTCGGCTGTTTTGCTAGGGGGTCTTGGGTGTTGGGTGGTGGGGTTTCTTTTTCTCTTGCGGTATCAACTGATTTGCATCAGCTATTCGATTTATATTGACTATATCTACTTGAAAACGTAAACAAAATCGACGTCAACACGAAATCCCTGGAATATCGGCATTAATTCTTGGAACTGGTTTGAGTGGTCTACCCCAGTGACAGACAGTTTGACGGACAGACAGGTGCAACTGAGACCCAAACAGGTTGAGTGACAAATTGAGCCGTGTTTTGAGTTTTTAAACACTTCGAGCAGTTTCATTACACATTTTGCAATTTACATTTCTTAGATCATTGGATCGACGTCAACCATCGATTTCGACTTCCACTTCGACTTCGGCTTCAGCTTCGGATTTGGTTTTGGTTTTTTTGTCATTGTTTTTGATCGCGGCGAAATTTTCGAACTTGTGTTAAGTTTTGAAATCGTGCGCAAGTGATTCACGCGAGTTTAAATTTAATTTATTATGCCATTTAAGCACCTGTAGTAACTGAAGCCGTGCTGATGAATTTGGTTTTTTTTTTTTGTTGTGATTGCCTTCAAAATGCTTTTGGCATGATTTCACCGCTCTTGGCAGGCACAAGACAAAGAAAGATTTTATAAACTTTAATTATATTAATTACTGCTAATATTTTGTGTTAAAGTCAAAGTCAATCAAAACAGCTCTGATTGTTTCTAGAATTGCAGTTCTGAGCTATCTACATTTGCTATCTCTTTTCATCGACATGTTCTGGCTCTTTCCATCTATTTTTATACAGTTGACTCGCTCATTTCATAGATCCTCGTCGGCTTTGCGTCATTTGCCGAGTGAAACTCGTGAGTTAAATCGAAACTCGAATGAGTGTCAGCAATGGGCGATCGAACTGGCAAAACAACATGACTTGAAATTAATTAGCATTATAATGAGCCATGAGGTAGTTCACCTGGGCACGAGCCACACGCTAATTGGCCTATTGCTATATATAGTTAGAGTTATATAGAGGCTAGTTTTTGCTGATCTTGAATTGCCCTACGCTCGGCCCCGTTTCTTGCGAATGCCATTCGATGTGGTTATATCAAACAAATCCAATTCTCATCACTCAGTCTGCAGTATCTGCTCTGGCTGCAATTTTTGATGCGATCTCTTAATCGCACAGATACTTGTCTTATACTTAATAGATTTACTTCAAGAATTTGCTTATCTCGAATTCCGCCACGTTACGCTGCAGATAGAGACGTGTTCTTAACCATTTCGCATAACAGCCAAACAAATATATTTATTGTGTATTCAAGAATGTTTTAATCATTGATTTGCCCTAGTCAGATCAGCTTGTTCTTCAATTTGAGTGTTTTATGAATGAAACACGTTGACTATAGACGAGTTCTTTAGTCAAATGCGCCCAGAGACTTGAACAATATAATTATATGTATATAAATGCAGTCAGGCCCTATTCTTAGTTCAGTTCTTGATACTGCATTTTTATGAATGAAATACGATCTAGTTAGACCTGTTCTCAACCAATGGATCTATTATTATATATATACTTGAAGAATTTTCAAAACTTGACATGGCCAACACGTGCCCTAGATAAAGCTAAAACAATTTTATGAATGAAGAAATAATTTTCTACGGGTTACTCAATTATCTGAACTTGCATGAAATACCTTCTGGACGGGCGTGTTCCTTTTAATACACAATACAGTCACCCAACTATAATCTCTTCTTCTTGTATATACTTGTAATATTTGTGAAGATGTATATATCTATATCTATCCATCTACGTACTTGACATGTATTTACATTATCTTAACTAATTATCACCTGTTAGCCATACATAAATATACATAAATTAGTTATTACTTAGCTGCCATCCAACATTTTCACATCTCTAGTTAGATATTTTTGGTTTTTTTTTAGCGTTTTCTTTGGCCTGTCATAAGTCTGAGCTTTCAGTTTCAGTTTGAAGTTTAAGTTTTGATTGAGAAATACTTTTCAAATCTATTTTATGTTTTATGTTTTCTGTGTTTACTTTTTGGATTATAGTGAAGGCAAAATGAAATACAACAAAACTTCCCACTGCGCTTTGACAAATACATAATAAAAAAGTATATATATGTATATTTTTTTTCTTAACTAAACCAAAAAAAAATACAAAATAGTCATTGAAAACTGAAGCTTGTATGTATACTTAAAAACAGTTGCAAAAAAAAAAAAAAATTGATACAAATTGTAATATATGTTTAAATCCAACTAAAATTTTAAAAAAAATTCCTTATATGTATAAAAACGTTTCTTTAATTTTGTACATTTTCTTATTTGATTTCCGTAAGCCACAAAACAAAAAGACAAAAAAAATACTGAGGAATGCATTTCTAGAGCAAATGTGGTGCAAATTTAACGGGCCTGCTGTTTACACCTGATGAATCCAGTTGTGTGCACCTAAACCAAAACCCATTTCCAATCCCAACTGTTACATAAAAGTGTTTGCTGCACTGTTCAAATGCGTTTCTCATTATCCTGCACTCGAATCGAACTTTGCTTATGCTTCTCAATGCACAGGGAGTCCTGCAATTGGGCATCATTCGATTCAGAAACCAAAGTCTGTTAATATTACTTCGTTTACACATCAGATTAGTACAAATTCCGTCGTAAATATCAACAGTTGTGGTCCGTTAGACTTATTTGTACCTGTCCGTGGTAAATGTTGTGGTTTCCATTTATGAACTTTTCTTTTCAAAATGTGTTACGTAATTTTCGTATTTGTTTTTTTTTTTTTGTAATCTGTTTTCAATATTGGCTCCAATTAACTGCACTTAAAAATTCGATTAGCTTTTAAGCGATACAACAGCTGAAAACGACCAAAAAAAAAATACATACAACAAAACAGCAACAAGAACAACACCAACAAAAACAACAACAACGCTCAACACTCAACTGTAAATTTATACAAATTGCAATAATAAACTTTTCTTCTTCTTCTTTTCACCTTTTCTCAACGACAATGCTTACCATAAACTAAAAAATTTAACTAATATTAACCACCTGCCCCCTTAACAACAAAAATTTACACTGTTCCAAAAAACAAAAAAAAAAAATTAAAAAAAAAAACAAATTGAAATCCAAAATCGATCTCAACATAACCGTACTCGTAATCGTAATCGTAACCGTAACCGTACCACCCGTCCATCGTTCTTCCTTTACTTCAGGGTAATGCGGCTAATTCATCGGAAACGTCAATGGCCACTCAGCCGGGCGGTTCGGTGACATCCCGAGCGGCCAGTGAGACCCGTTCGGGTCCGGCCGGTTCGAGCAATGCGGGCGCTACAGGTAATAGCAGTGGTGGGACCGCTGGTAGTACACAGACCGGTGCAAAATTCCGTCATGGCCTATTACAGCTAATGATACACACGATAGATCCACTACACGATGGTAAGTTCGTTGAGTTTGTCACACACACTGTGTTTTGCACAAGTCAAAAAAAAAAATAAAAACAAAAAAAAAAAATTTTTAAGAAAACCAAAAAAAAATATATCAAATTAAATGAACCCTGACCTTAACCCCAGCCCATCCCTTAAACTACAATCAAAGAGCTCCCCACCCAAAACCAAACGCTTACATCCAAAAACAAAAGCAAATACATTATACTAACTACTTATACTATACCAAACCTAAATCTTAAAAAAAAAAGAAAACAAAAAAAAAAACAAAAAAAATGTGAAAAAATACTTTGTGTTCAATTCTTTAAAGTCGATGTATATTCTGTGTTCCTTCTAATTGGATGTTTGACTTGCTAGCAAGAAGTTAACTCTTACTCTTTACTGCGCAACTTCTCTTTTGTCTGTCTCTTTCTCTCTCTCTCTAACTCTTTCGTTTCGTTTCTTTTGGTTTTGTTTGTGCGTTGCTTTGTTCGTTCCTTTCCTTCGTTCTTGTTTGTTTGTTTGCTTTTCTGTTTCTGTTTCGGTTTCTGTTTCTGTTTCTACATAAATTGAGTTGGCCTTTGCGCTGGTTAGTTTTTAATGGCTGACCTTGAAGCCACTTATCTAATTACCACGGCGTAGCCAGCCACCCAGCCAGCCAGCCAGCCAGACGGAGAGTCGTCTGGCGCTCGACAAACTGACAGCCTTACTCTTCACTCCCATTAATGCCCATTACGATTACCATTCCCAGTTCTCAATTCGTAGTGCTCCGTTAACTGTGGCCAGGTTCACCCCTAATGCTAAACTTGTCCATGTTGTTTCATTTGTTTTGGGGGCACGTATTCGCTGGCTTGGCTTTCTATTAGAGCACCGGACGTGCTCGCATTGATTTATTATGTATTAGGCACATAGCCGGGCCACGGGCATGGGCATAAATATGTATGGGGCTGGCAAGTGGCGTTGCCACGGCAATGGCCCATAGACCTAGTCCAAGACAAACTCAAACTCAAACTAAGCTAAAAAACTAAATCAAACTAAAGCAAAACCAGCCAGGGCGGGTCGACAATGGGGCAGTTACCAAGGCTTACAAGCGCAAAGTGTTAGAATTATTTATTTGTTGTTATTGTCACTTAATTGCCAGTCGGCATTTAAATCTTGTTGGTTAGTTGCAAAATTATAAAAAATTGATTCATCAAGTTGTTCCAATCCAAATAATTAATTTATTATTCTCTATTAGCCAGTCTGGGGTATAACTGAACATAATATTCGAACTGTTTGCACAGATTTGAATATAATATTTGAAATTTTTAAATTTTTTAAATTACAGTTTTTCCTTGCTAAATTTCTGTTCATTTATATTTCATTTTCTTCTAAAGCTTCAATGCTATTTTTTTTTAGCTTTGCTGCTGCCTCATTAAAATGCAATTTACTTTTCCATATACCTCATTATTTGCTCATTCACTTTGTTCAATGATTTTGCTTAAAAAAAAAGAAAAAAAAAAGAAAAAAAAAAGAAAAAAAAAAAAAGAAAACATAAAAAAGAAAACAAAAAAAGAAACCAAGTAAAGAAAATATTTTATGTTGTTCAATGTCAGTTTGGAGTTACATTTATATACTATATACATATGCGTTATATATTATACTATATCTATGAAATACTTATATCTCATGTTCGATAAACAAAAAAAAAAAAAAAACATTCTTAGAATGTTATGCGCAGTTTAGAGCCATTGACGAATGTACGAGTGAATATTTGTATCTGTATCTTTAAGATTGTTTTGATTGCTTTCGTTATATTGCTTCGCCCGAAGAGTTTGTTTTGTTGCTGTATTTGCCAGACGTCAAGTTTGACGCGTGACAATAATAATTTATATTGTACATATGTACATATAACATATACAAACAAACACAGACACACACACACAGATATATCTTACATACTTATAAACAATGTGTGCATTTAATGTTGTATGTGTTAATCGTAATCGTAATTGTAAATTTAATTACTTATCAACTAGTACAAAAATGCTGTTCGAATTGGAGCTAAAAGCAACGAGATATTCAGCGATATTCAATTGTACTTAATAGCTGCAAGTTATTAACGAGGTGCTTGCATGTATCCATTTGACTAGTCGAGCGGGTTGTACTTATATTCAATTCAATTCAACTCATTTCTATACTCAATCCTATTCTGTATGCATAGTTGTAAGCGTTCATATTTAACTATAGTCGGAATGTGCATTGTACTCAAATATGTACTTACACATGTCTGCAGATGTGCCTTTTAACTAATGCAGCTGTATTAAAATATAAATATTCATTAATGGAAAATGCATTGAAACAAGGATGACACACCGAAGCGAAGCTTTACTGACAAACTTATTTGCCCATGACAAATGGAATACATTGAATTGTTAATTTTTAAAATCACTTACTTAATGTCAACTAACAACAGTCGACACACAAATGAAAAACGTATAAAATAAATAAAATAATTATAAGATTTTCATAATAAATATTTATATGGTTTCATCTTTCTGAAACGATCTTACTTACTTCAAATGACAAAGCTATTATTCATAAGTGATAAACTCTAAGTTTAAATACTGGTCCCACAACTGTACCAAGATTGTCATTAAAGTGGAATTTCTGATTCAATTAGTATATGTTCTTCGCCACTGTTTCAATGCTCTTCCAATGCAGCATTCCCGCCAAGATTTCGACATGCCTTGCGCTTAGTTACAGTTTCCAGTAAAGAGCATGCTCTTAATTATTAATTGTACGTAAAAGGTTTGCAGTATGAATATGTATATTAGATATAAGGTATTTAATTATCTATAGTGTACTTAATTCTAAGCTAGGCTATAATCTAAGCTCTGTCTCTATGTCTGTCACTCTCTCTCTCTCTCTCGCTGTGTACCTTCGATATGAACACATATGTATATGTATATATGATAGTGTCAATTAATAGTGTGGGCTCCACAAATAGCAGTCGATTGACACCCAGAACGTACCACTTCATGCCACATTGACAACAGCAACAAAACCAAACAAAATTTTATTAATAACAACCCGTCCGTTTTCCCAAAGCCAAAAGATATTCGCAAACTCATTAATCCAAAACCTCAAAATTAACATAAAAAACGAGAAACAATAAGAAACCGTTTCCAATTCCTAGTGCAAAACACAAGATCGCTGTCACACTCAAAAAAAAATAAATAAAAAATAAAAACAAAAAAAAAAAACAATTGAAAAAAATTTAGACCAAAAATCCATGAGACTCTAACACGGTAAATATCAGTAGTGTATTAGTCTAGTTATTAAATCTAGCATAATTAGTCATAGCTGTAGTTTAGTAATACCCCTCCCCTCAAAACACACACTCATGAGCGCCCCCTCCGCCTCTCAACTATGCTTAGATTTCAATGCTGATTTATGTGTCTGTGCCGCTCTGTTCTGCCTACATACACTGTCCTACTAGCTTTCTGAACTATACGCTCTACGCTCAACGCTGTCTGTTCTAGTCTATACCTGAACTTTAGTTTAGTTTCTAACCTTCTAGCTAATACTCATACTACTACTATTCCTAACTACTATATAATCAATCTCCAAAATGCTATTTCGCAACTGACATCAACATTTTGTATAAAATATTTTCAATATACTCTAACCCAAAAAGAAAAACAAAAATATATTAATATGGGCATTTAGCTGCTTGTAAATTAATTTAAAACATATGAGAACAAAATATATGAAAAATATATAATTAACTGGGTTAATTCGTTTTATTCTCATTTTTAATCGATGCAATTTTATTCTTTCTTTCTTCTTCTTTTATTCGTTTGATTTTTGAAAAATAATAAACACTTGGATTTTGCGTTCAAAACTCAATTCGTTGTGTGCAAACAAAATAAAACAAAACAAAAAACAAACAACAAAAACACCGCCTACTACTCTACTCTACTCTACTCTACTACTACTACTACTACTACTACTACTACTACTACTACTCAACAACACCCACATACACATACACACACACACTCTGTGTATGCATTTTTTATCGAAAAAAAAACACCCCCCTCAAAAACCCAACACACAATTACAATGACAAAGATGATGTTCCAGGCAAAGTGGACGAGAAGGCAACCCAGCTACATGCGATTGCCTCGCTTAAGGTACTGCTGGATGCCACCAAGCCGCAACGGGGTGGGGCCACCACCTCAGCGGCCAATCACGTCAAGATCAATCTGAAGGAGACAACATTGGCCGATCGACCCAATGGCAATATCGACACAACTCTCGATTCGGTAAGTTGTGCTCCTTATCCGAACGATATGCATATCTATATGATATTTCCAATTTGATGATACAACAAAAATTGTGCTAATGAAAATTCAAAATAATGCTCATGATTTCTAGGCATGATTTGATCTTATTTTCAATTTGTTGATTTCCTTAAGTGGTTTCTTAATCGTATTTAAATTGATTTCTGTTTGATTTGAACAAACAAATGAATTGAAATATGTCACACACAATGCGCTGCATACAACTTCATTCAACAAATCGCAGATGAATATCGTATTAATGTTAATATCGTAAAAGTGATTATCGTAAGACGTAGTCTATGGACCATTGCGATATTATCGATCGATCGTATCTGCCGTTAAATGTTAAGTGTAATTCAATTTTGATTTAAGCCCCTTCCAAACATTTATGTTGATTTTGTTTTTGTCAGTGTTTAGATAGACAAGTTTCCAGCGCGTTCCAAAAATTGTTCAATATTTGTATACAAAATTTCTCTAACTGTTGGCATGTTACGTCTACATTGCTAATTGATTGATAGATTGGTTAACTGATTGATGCGTTTGGACTGAATCTAAACTACATGTTTACCCCATTTTGCATACGTATGTTCTCAATGTGATCCCAGGCATTTGTTTTATATGTATGTTTCATATTATGTGTTTTCCAACTTAAATTAACGCTGATGTTCTTGGTTTTCATAAATCAAGAATTTTAAATGTGTAGACAATTGACAATTTCCTAACAAAAAACAAATGCGGTTTCCATCTACTCTTATGCAACGTCTATGTGTGACTTTTACAAATTTTATTTTGTTCTTTCAATTTAAAAAATATATTTAACTTTCCATACAGCTTTCCGATCCACAAAACACTCACCCCCTCAACTAATCGCAAACCTTTCGTTGTGTATGTTTACTTTTAACCTTAATTGTAATACTCTATCGCCCATGCCCACCATTCCATACATCCATCTCTCTCTATCTCTCTATCTCTATCTCTCTTTCTCTGTGTGTGTGTGTGTGTGTGTGTGTGTGTGTGTGCGTGTTTGTTTCATTGTCTTGCCTTTCCCTCACCCAAAATCAATGAAAATCAAGAGCTAATTCGGAATTGTGAAAATCTTTCAAACGATTATAATTTCTGCAGACACCATTCGGAACCGATCGTATTTGCTTTGTATCTTGAACTGTAGTGTTAAACGAATGATGATATAGACAATAATAGACAACTCACACTGTTTTTTGTAACACACAATTATGTCATTTTTTTTTTTAGATCATAAATGACTTTTCGTATAATTTTCATTCATACTTGCGCCACTACTACTGCTGCTGCTGCTGCTGCTGCCAGTGCCACTGCTGCTGCTCGATGAAGTCATTGAAATATATTCAGTAATTCAGGCATTATATTCAGGCACTCATTGCAAATGTAGTCGCCACGCGCCGAGCCATGCAATTGACATATTCACGCCCATTACAGCCACCACACCCACGACAACCAAACGCCTCATCCAACATAGACAACACACAGTAAAATGTCGTTGAAAATACACATTTTGTTGCATAGGCGCAAGCAGCTGCTCATGTTCCGATACTATTTATATTTATTTCAATTATTTTTGATTTGTGCAAAAAGATGACAAAGCAAACAAACAAAATTCAAAGCCAATTCAATGGCCATTCAATATTCCATTTGAATGCGACTCACAATTGAAAGCGAACCTTCGACCGACTGAGTTGGGTCTGAGTCATCAAAAAAAAAAAAAAAAAGAAAAAATATATCTATATATATATAGAAAAAAATAGAAAACTAAATTTCAAATAAAAATAAAATAAAATAAAAATATCAAAAAAATTTCTCTTTTGCTCTCAACTGTCCCACACTCAAAAAATGTAATTGTATTCGAATCCCGTTCTATGTGTTTGTTATGTAAAAACCCAAACAAAAAAATTCCCAACACACTTCTTCTCACTCTCTCTAACTAACAACTCTATCTCCCAGTTATCTGTCTCTCTCTATCTCTCTATAACAGTGTTTGGTTTATTAATCAAGTATTATTTAAATATCTGAAGCTAAGAACTTAAGCCAAAGGCAAATTCAACTTATATTCTCAACAAAAATACCATAAATATTTCATTTTCTTTATACCTAAAAAACAAAAAACCAAAAAAAAAATACAAAAATTGAATTTAAAACTTAAATTCAATTCTATACCAAAAGCCATCGTTAAGTGGTCGACGTCCTAGCTGGATTGAGCAGAGGGTCAAAATTCAGACACGCAAATTTAGCATCAAAGTTAGTTTCATAATCAATTTATTATTGCTCTCTATCTGTCTCTCTCTCTCTCTATCTATCTATCTCTCTCTCTCTATCTATCTCTGTCTACTCTCTATATATTGCATACAAATTTATAATTATTATAATTTTTTATTGAACATATCGTTAAAACTGTATATCTTTGCTATGTGCACTAAGCGACGTCAGCGACAAACAAAGCCAACGCTGATGATGCGTCTTGACTTGAGCGCTCCTGGGCAGAGTGGAATGCGGGGGCAATGGCAATGGATTGGCAGTGGATTGAATGGCTTCTCGCACCCAAATGTCAAGAAGATGAGGCAATCGCCATTCCACATTCCACATTTGCATCTAATCGATTTGAATATTATAATTGCCAATATCCGTGACGATCAATTCGATGGGTGGAACAGGTACAAAATACTGTAATTAAATACAGTCGATAAGGTGATAGATAGGCGATAGTAGCAGCAAGTGAATACATTGAAATATTTTGCATTAAGTGATCTAGACTCGCGTTATTTTGAATATCGTAAATCAAATATCAAGATATATCAGGGTGCCAACCCGAAACGAATTTAGGTTCCCAATAAAAAATAAGTATAAAAATACCGTTAAGGATTCCGGTATTCTTCCAAACTTGTTAACGGCCTTTGTTCAGGTGTTAACACCTTAATTTATACCATTAGCTACCAATACGTAATGGTCCAATAAAATATTTTACGACATTGAGTGAGAGCATTCCAGTCGGGCGTAACTGACTGTGGAATACTGTGATACCATATGTGCCAAATAATTACAGGTATCAAATAGCTCGATCGGAATAGAGGTTTCAGCAGTTGGATTGGGGCCTGGTGGATTATCTGCTGCGTCCCGAGCATAGCCATTATTTATTGAAGTGGAAAGTATTTCCGACGCCATGAAACATCAGTTTGTATGAACCAAGGGATCCTAGGGACCACAAAAGCTAGATTAAAATTAAGATCCATAAGTATGTAACAGGATCGAGTAAAATAAATGTTAAACTTATTCTCTGATTCCGATTCCGTTTCCGCATCTGATTATGAATTTGAAATGGAAAACATGCGGTTGCGGCTTCGATTGGATACTCTAATATAAGTGATTATATTTTAAACTACTCAGGTTCCCCCAGTTTTGATTCATACAAAATATGAATCATTTCAACATCGATATTATTATTATTCGATAAAATTCCACTTGCGTCGTCGCTTAGTTTGTCATCAGCCACATGCATCCACAATGCCCAGCAGCGTGAAACTGAAACCGCAGGTGCCACAAGCAAAGAATATAGTATAATTAGTACTATTGTACCTTGCTGAACTGCTAACTTGTAAGAGTATAGTCACTCATGTTGCTTTAGTGCCGCTTTCAAGAGTGCAATGTAGCGAAAAACACTCTAATCTCTATTTAATTAGCATTTAAATCACCTAAGCATAACTATTTAACATGTTTTACTTTCTATTTTCGTTACACTCGATCGACTGTAGTTCGGGCTGTGCTCATGCGCATCCATTGATTGTGTGTGTATGTAGCCTGTCTGTATCTGTGTTCTTGCACTTGACCAAAAAAACAATAAAAACGAAAAACAAAAAAGAAAAAAGAAAAACAGAAAGAAAAAGAATTCTACATTTGAGCATGCCTATGAATAAGACTAAGATGCTGACATCTCTGCACGTTACAATACTCGTATAGCACCCTCAAATAAACTGTAATCTAACTAGAAAGTAAGTGCATAACTGTTTGTATGTGTTTGTACTTACACTATAACACCACATATTTGTATACTCTGGCCACACTTAACTCGAACCACTTACTTCTTAATCCGCACCATCGAATCGTACGTAATCCGACGTACCCACTTACCCAGAGTCAGCTCTTAACGTCTGTTTGTGAGTGCGCCTCCTCCACAACAACTCAAGACTAGAATACTACTTCCGAAATCAAGCTACAACTCTTGATCTGTTCAAACATACATTCTTCGTACTATCAACCGCCTCATGCTCATATGTAAACATAGCCAAAATACATATCATACATGGTCAAATCTTTGTCAGACTCACACACATATATTTTATACTTATAAACTATCTCTTTACAAATGACAAACAATATGTACTATTCTATTATACATAACTTATCTGAAGTCAACATTTATATATTGTATAAACAAACAATGATCTCTTAAAGCACCGCACAAGCTTTAACTTTCATATTTTATAATATATATATTCATCTATATCCATATCCATACTGTGTACCACAAAACGTAAGGCGCCCGAAATAATCGAGGACGAACCGGAGCCTCTGAGCATGGCCTGGCCAGATACGGCTCGGAAGCGACTGACCTACGTTCTGGTCGCCCCCCTCCTGGTGCCCATGTGGCTAACATTGCCCGACACGAGAACGCCGCGCGGCAAACGCTTCTTTCCGGTCACCTTTATAGGCTCCATTGTTTGGATAGCTGCCTTCTCCTATCTCATGGTGTGGTGGGCCAATGTCGCCGGAGACACGGCCCGCATACCCCCCGAGGTAGGTGCACAAACATTCCAAATTTAACCATTTCGTAAGGGGTAAAAATATAATATAATATTAATAAAAAAAATAATATAAAATTTTTAATAATTTATTATATTATTATAAAATAAAATAAAAGGAATTGAAAATAATATAAACAAAAAATACATTCAAATGTGTACATTCTTACCAATTTATTTTATAAAAAATATTATTATTATTATAAAGTTTTTGGGTCACTTTAATTTTTAATTTAATTTTAATTTTAATTTTTGGACTAAATTCTCATTCCCTCTTAGGTTATGGGACTTACCTTCCTGGCGGCTGGCACATCCATACCGGATTTGATAACGTCGGTGATTGTGGCACGAAAGGGTTTTGGCGACATGGCTGTGTCCAGTTCCGTGGGCAGCAACATATTCGATGTGACTGTGGGGTAAGTTGAGGGGCAATCCCACATATAGTCCCTAGATAACTGAGACACATATGCTGACTCGTTTATGGAGTGGGTACTAATTGATTGATTATTTGGATGTTTGGGAATGCAGCTTGCCGATACCCTGGCTGATCTATGGGATTATCTACGATGCGCCGGTTGAAGTGAACTCGGTGGGCATGGTTTGTTCCATAACCATATTGTTTATGATGCTCGTATTTGTGGTGCTATCAATTGCCTGCTTCCGTTGGCGCATGAACAAGGGGTTGGGCTTTACCATGTTTCTGTTGTACTTTGTCTTTGTTGCGGTGTCGCTGATGTTCGAATATGATTTGATCACTTGCCCCTTCTAAGAACCGTAAGGCAAAACTGCAGCTGCAAAACTCTGTAACAAAGACAAAAGTCACACACACCCTCGCACAAATACAAAAACACCAAACACACACCAACACGCACACACACGAACAAACACACACAAACAAACACGCGCAAACCAATTAGCTAAATTTATATACAAAACAAATTAATAAATTAATTAACAAATTGACTAAACAAACTTATCGAATTGTTAAACAAATGCATAAATCACAACACACAAAGCAAAGATGAATAAACATAAACAAAAACAAAACAAAAAGCGAATGGAACAAAATAAGCTACAAAAAACGAGTTAGTTAGTGCTATGTGCAGCGCTTTTCCTTTTTCAACAAAAGAGACATTTACTTTAAATGTTTAGCAGCAGCTTTTTAAGCCGTATAAATCAAAGCCAACAACATATTGGAAAAATACACACAAACACACACACACACACACACACACACACACACACACACACACAAAAACTCTTCAGCTTTATCTCTCTAACTCTGTCTCTACGTCAACTAAGAACCTTAACTAACTTATCCATAATTGATTAATTACTATTTAGAAGAAAAAAAAACCCTCAAATAATGGCTTCCCAATCAATTACTTTACTTAAACGTTTGGGTTTTTAAATTACTACTAATTACGAGTATATAAAATCTACTTAAGTCCTTACTTGGCACAAGCACCTTAAATACGTTATGAAACGAGACAGCCAGAAATTATGTTGAGCATACCTTAACTCTGCCAAGTGTTGGTCGGTCCTTATTCATTTCTATATCCATGTATTTTCCAAATCTGAAGACGACCATTTGATTCAATTTAGGTCCGAAGCTTTTGGCATCTTAATACGAAAACTACTGCAATTCAAGTTGTCTCTAGTTATTCAAGATGATGAGAAAATAAATGCTTGGCATTAGCTAAACTTTCTATAACTCGATATTTTCAATTTGAAAAAAACCTTTGGAGATATCCAATTTGCGTCCCGTTCCAACACTGGCCGCTCTCTAATACTATAATTTGCGTGCTCTACCTAACTACATACATATAAATTGTTCTAGTAATTTTCCAAAGAAAAAGAAAGCTTTACGCCAGACAGAGCCTAAATCAGTCTAGTTTTACGAAACTTATACTATATAATATGAACTTATATACCACACGCACACTTACATCGCATATATATATACTTACTTATATATTGACCTATATTGATTAAGTGATAATTTGCGTACTTATTAAACGACAAAATGATAAGCTACAACTATACTCAAAAAAGAAAAACCAAAAAAAAAAAAACAAAAAAAAACCAAAAAGAAAGTAAAAATGAAAAATGAAAAATGAAAAATGAAAAATTTATGATTAATACTAGGCATACTTAAAAGAAAAGAAAATAAACATTTTGCTAAACATTTGCCATACATAATTTTAAAACGATGATGCTCGATCAAACCTTTGAAACTAATTATCATTATATTATGATTATGATTGTCTTTATGATTAATACTTATGATTCTTGTTGGCGTGTAAAAGGTGCAGTTATTTCAATTTAAACAATATTTATGATAGACTACATAAAAAGTTCGAAAACCAAAAAATAAAATGAGATTAATAATTTCATATACTTTTCGCTTAATGAATCCCCTATACATATGTATATGTATATACAAACATATATATATATATATATACAAATGAGCATATATACGATATATAAAATGATATTTAAACAAACAAAAACCCAAAAAACAACTTGCTCTCTTTATTTAGAACGTACGTAACATTTTTCTAAACTAAACCTAAAAAAATCTTAAACCTTAAATCGAAAACTCGTAAAGATGGTCGCAAGCAAAATGATGAAAAGCATGAATTAAACATAAAAGCCCATTAAATATATACATACTTATATAGATATATATACATACATATATATATATATATACCTATATATATATGTATACATTTATATATATATATATATAAATATATATATTTTATATAATGAAAAGATAAAAACATAAAGTATATATATGCAACTGTAACTTAAGTAGGCAATATATCTAAAGATATCCATAAATGTTTGCATATGGCTCGCAAATTGAAGTTGAGGAAACAAAAAATACTACCAAAATAAAAAATACTCACTCGAAAACTAGAACGAAAACAACAAAAAACAAAAAAACAAAAAACGAAAAATAAAAAACACAAAACAGAAAGCAATAATTTTTACAACAAGGCGAAGGCGAATACATTTAATTGAGAACTAGTGGCAGTGACATAACATTTTTAATATATATACAAATATATAAATTAAATACTATATGCAATAACAAACAATTCAAAAACCAAACTGTATATTAAAGCACGGCCAACAACAACAACAACAAAAAAAACAAAACATGAACAAGAACAACAAACTTTGCAAAAAATGAGATGATAAAAGTGTGGCCCGAGTTGTTGTTTAGCCTAGTCGATGCCAGATCAGATGATATACTTATATATACATAAATATATGTACACATACCTATAAATGGCAGAATGCATATATGTGTTAAACTTATGTATATGTATGTGTTAGAGACAAGAAGGTTATTAAGTGTGTCTGCTTTTCCACCCCATGGGTGGTGCAGTGCATAATAGTATTGCGCACACATATATATTATAATTATATATGGACATACCACATACGATATTATAATTACAATGCAGAAAATTTAACTGACAACAAACACCAAATACCAAACACAGAATTAACAACAAATTCACATTGTACAAATACCACGAAGTACATTACATTAAGGGTGTCACGCCAACCAAAGTGGTTGGCCTAATGCTCTATAAACCAACAACATGGCAATGGAGAACTGGAAAACATGAAAACCACTAAACATACTAATTATCTGGCCAAGACTTGATTTGGGAGTGACACTGAAAGTGATATGATTATGGTTATATTCGTTGACTGTTTCTTTAAATACTTACATAGCTTTTGAACTTATTTTTAGTTCTCTACATGATAGAACCTACAAATTTTAATTACTTTCTTCTCTCTCTCTCTCTCTCTCTCTCTCTCTCGGTTTTCTTCAGTCTTCAATCTATTACTTATTCGAAGTCTAAGACCGCATTTTCTAAGCTGTCAATCTTTCTAAAGTTAAGCAACTTCGAATCAAGTACTTCCCAACTAATTGGTATATCTCTTCTTTCTGTTAAAGGCTCTGGTTCTCTGTAGAGCTGAGCTGAACTTTCGAAGAGTTGTACGTTAAATAAACGATTAAAGATGTATCATGTCTTAACTTTTGCAGATTATGATTGCATAGAATCGCCTTTTCTGAGTCTATTTTAAATACTATATTTATTTTGGCCCGCCTATTCTCCGTATTGGTTTGCTGTGTTGTTGGGTCTGGTGTCAATTCGCAACAGTTCAGTTACATCGCATAGCAGAAATACTCATAAATAGACTATCTTAACATTCTTAACTCGAACGCTCACTTTTACGCATTGATCGCATGGTCTTGGGAAATATAAAGCAATCGGAAGAGCAGGTGACAAATGAATTGCTTGCTCTCGAAATGAGATAACTTCCAGTACTTAAAAAGCAAATGAAAATTAAAAAAAGTCACATAAGCTTTTATACATGCCGTACATGGTTAAAACTAAACAATAATCTTCCAAATTAACTTTAAAAAACCAAACGCATACGAGAACATACTTATATATACACACACACACATATATATATATATCAAAACATATATATTATAACGATATATACATACTAAAGACAAAAATAAGAACTACATGACACCCAGCACACACTTTTGCATACACACACACACACACACACACACACACACACACACACATGCACAAACACATAAACACCTCACAAACACTCACTTTAAACATATCGCGCCCACTTTTCTCTATAAAGTACTGCGAACGAGTACAAAAACTTATGTAGAACTAACTATGCTACAGAATATCCAAAAAAAAAACCAAAAAAAAAAAAAACAAACAAAAAAACTAACCTAACAAAATTTATGAAATTGTTAATCGACTTGCATTCCGCACGGAGTGTTCATATACTCTATATACTTTCGAAGCACTTTCTCTCTAATCGAAAACTCAAGCCATAAGCGTCTGTTAACATTTTATACAAGAAGAAGACAAGAAGAACAAATCAAAATTAAATGACATCCACAAACAAGCACACACACACACACACACACACACACATACATATACAAGTCAATAAGGAATCAGAATCAGCTTAGTTAGCATCGGTCAATCAATCAATCACATTATGAACTCAAGCTCCTTTCAATTCCCAAATCCTAACTCTTAAACGCACACAAATTCACAAGTCAAGTGGAGGTCGTAAAGGTCTCGCTCTAAAGCAACTTATATAAGGTTATATATATAAAAGAATATAAATGTATATATATATGTATGTATAGAAATATATATATATATATATATATATAAATATATATATGAGAAATTGTTATGGTTATAGATTTTTACAAAGTTGAATAATTGCGTAACAAAAAATCCAAACCAAAAAAAATTGTTGAAAAATTAGTAAAAATGTTCATAACATATAAATGAAGCGTTACAGAGCAAGAAATAATAATAATAATAAATATTAAAAGATTAATAACAAAAAATACAGTATATACTTTATAAAATATTAAACTTACAAAATACGAAATCATTGTTTGAAATTAAAGTGAAAAAGAAAACTGAAAAAAAAAAGAAAAACACAACTTGTGTCTGCTAATTTTGTCCTCGACCAAATTTTATTTAAGTTGCAGCCTAAAGCGCCGTAAGTATTAACCAAATTTTAATTTCAACTAAAAACAATTGGCATGTTTAAAATACCCATAGAAATTGCATAATATGAAATTAGCAAACACATAGCACAGACAAATAATTGATGGACGCTAAACAACTGCGTTAGTTAACAATTCAATCACCAACAATAATAATACTAAACACTTAATGAGAGAGCACATAATCATTAATTTCAGCTTTAAATACGAAATATATAATTATCATAGATATATACAATACATACATATATAACAAATATATTGATTTTTATAAGTATTTATTATGTATTTACCAACAGATAGTATGAGTAACTTACATTCTTTCATTTTTAAAATACGTAACGGTGTGTATACAAAACTTATATATTCGATTATATACTACCTATATATATTCATAAGAAGTATATAGTGTGCGCATGTACGAGTAACGAGTACATCAAATAAACGTTTCAAGTTGCGTCCGTTGTATAACACAAGCAAAAAACAAACAATAACAAATGCGGCGACTGCAAGTTGTCCAGCTGTCAGCTTTCGTCTGCATTGAGCAACGATAAGCGATTAACGATTACCAATTAACGAATGACGATCGCAGAGCTGTCAGTTGTCGTCTGCATAAGCTTGACTTTGAATTTGAGATGGGCGCTTGTCGCAGCTTTTCAAACAGGACACGCAGATAAAACACGACACGCACGGGTTTCTCAATACGTTTTTTTGATTAGGATTTCAGCTTTGTATGTTGAGCCATTCCAATCGCACATTGCTGTCGAAGTCCCTCAAATCACGTATTGCATTCGTCGCGTTGAGTCGTGCTTGTCAATGTTTTTTTGGTAAGAAAAGCACGAAAGGTGCCCTACTCGACTTTCAGTTGTGTATTAAGCAGCAAAATAAAACGATAACGATAAATAATAAGAACCGGAAAAAACATAACGTTAATGAAAATCCAGCAAAAAGTAATAGTTAACATATTGGTAGACTAATTTAATGTTTTTATAGCGTTTTCAAATTTGTAAGTATATAACAACAAGAACAAGAACAAGAACAAGAGCAATGCGTTTATTATTTTTAATAGTCAGGTAATCAAATGCCAATGCAATTATCGGCCAAGATAATTCCTATCGATTTGGTACCGTTGGCAAAGCAGTTCGATAAGCAAAATAACCGTCGTGTGTGTAATACAAAAAACAATTCCTTACCCACCAGTGATTTTTGTGTTGTTGAGTTTAATTGTTGTGCGATTTTTACTTTACATTTTTACATACGTGTAGTACGTAGTCATGCATACATATGGATATGTACATGTGTATGCATGTATGTGTGTGCTTTATTTTGTAACGAGAATTGTTGAACATGTGTGTAATTAGTACATACATACATACATACATAAATGTTAATTTGAATAGTGAACAAGAGAGTATTATAATACGAAAACAGAATTAATTTTAATAACTGATACGCTTTTAGCACATAAGATTGTACAAATAATTTATATAAATACATACATACATACAATACATACACACACACACACACACACACACACACACACACACACTATGATAATATCGAAAAGTTATAAACAGTTAACTGTCTGTGTATGAAAACATTCTAGAAACGAATCTTGCGTTAAGCGTAATATTTTGAATTTTAAATTTTACGATATGTTATCTGGAATTCCCTTTTATGTTGTATTTGTATATTGTAAGCATTACAAGACAGGACAGGTCGGAGGAGGATCCATCCTGTGAGCGAGTCAAACGAAAGTGATGAAGATGCCTTTGGATTGACAAACCGGGAATCCCTGAACTTGCTGAACCATTGAATTCGGCTTTACTTTACAACAATTGCAAATAATACAGCGATGCTCTAAAACAGAATGTTATTTACTTTATAGAAGTACATATTTATACATAACAAAACAATTATATATATATATATACACATATATGTATAATTAAATGCAACATTTAGATTTTATACAAAAACACACCACAATCATCAGCCTCCCCCCTCCTGAAACCCATCCTCGTCCAAAACCTTGCATCAAATCAGATCAAATTGTCATTAAAACCAAAAACCGAAAAAAAAAACAGCGACTAGAAACAAATCAAATACACAAATAGTCAATTTCGATGGCACAGAAAACACGAGTAAATACTGACAAATACACCAGTTGATGAAAGATATAGTAAAAAGCATTTTGAGAGGAGAAGAGGGGCGCAAAATGGAACGACACTTATGTAAATCAAAACGAAGCTAATAAGCATAGATACAATACAATGTTAACTAGTTATTTAGGTGAAATATACAACAAGTCACACTCAGATACATTTAAATCGTAACGCTTAAATAATA
This sequence comes from Drosophila nr. medialis 2 BK-2023a, assembly GCA_035044325.1. Lineage (NCBI taxonomy): Eukaryota > Metazoa > Arthropoda > Insecta > Diptera > Drosophilidae > Drosophila > Drosophila nr. medialis 2 BK-2023a. Next base: position 209,185 of record JAWNMH010000410.1, on the reverse strand, counting down.
ATAAACACTATCACACACACTAACACAAACACACTCACACAATCAAACACTAACACACACATGCACACACACACACACAGATGAACGCATCAAATATAAGAAAAATGAAAAACCATCAAATAGCCGAATTGTAGCAGAGCCGCAGCAAACGAATTAACGAATCAAATGGCCGTTTAATAAAATTTTTGTTATTAACAACAAGAACAACACCAAGAAAAATTTGTAAAGCATAATTGCAGTCAGCATATTGCTAGCAAACAAAAAAATAATATATATATATATATATATATGTATATATATATATATATATAAAGTTAATGTTCAAACTAACTAATATATAACGAATATTATATAATACAACAAACTTAGACTGTATGTTATTTTCTCAATACAATACCTACCTATAAAAACAATAAAAACAGATTCAATAAAAAGAGTTATCCAAAAGGCAGTGCACAATGTTTGAATGTTTGGCGCGCAAGCTAACGATAAGAAAAACAGTCTGGTAGCACTAGTAGGCAGTGGGGCCAGACACATACAATTTAAATTTGGCACTTTTGCCGCAAAATTTCAAATTGCCGCGCATGCGATCTCATTTTTTTTTTTAACAGTGTGGCAGCATTAAAAGTCAATACGCACATTTTCGTCGAATGGCAACATGTTTGATTGGTAGATATTTTGTCATGCTGTGCATACGGTCACGCTGTCCCTTCCCACGCGACCAACAACACAGAAACGTGTGTTTCTGGGTACGTCGTGTTTTTTCACAAAAGAAACTATATTCAAGCAAAACAACTGTATTCAACAGTTGTCAGCTAATTTAATCAATAGTTGCTCTAACAGACCGCCACAATGAGACGCCCCAAGAAGGTATGTTTGATGTAATATAGTAACACGCACTTCACAGCAAAACTGTGAGGTTATTTTCAATACACTACACAAATCAAAACACAGCCATTTTATCGATTTGTTTGTCACTTCTTAGTACGAGTCCGGCGAGGCCACACAGTACATTAGCCGGCGTGCGGCGCTGCGCAAGCTGCAGTTATCACTGAACGACTTTCGGCGTCTGTGCATCCTGAAAGGCGTCTATCCACGCGAGCCCAAGCACAGAAGACGAGCCCAGAAGGGATCGTCGGAGATCAAAATCCTGTATCATACCAAGGACATACGCTTTCTGCTGCACGAGCCCATCGTGTGGACGCTGCGTGACTATAAGGTAAATGCTTACAAATTAGCTGGTAGCTAATATGTATAAATATATATTGTGCTTGCAGATCTTTGCCAAGAAATCGGGTCGCGATCGCGCCATCAAGGATTTTCGCAATCTGAAACGACGCCTGGCCTTGTTCCCCGAGATTAAGCTGGATCATATCGTTAAGGAACGCTATCCGACGTTCATAGATGCGCTCAAGGATCTGGACGATTGCCTCACGCTGCTCTTTCTGTTCAGTACATTTCCCTCACTGCATTTGATTCCGCGCGAGCAGTCGAATCTGTGTCGCCGCCTGACCATTGAGTTCCTGCATTATGTGATTGCGTCGAAGTCGCTCCGCAAGGTGTTCATCTCGATCAAGGGCTACTATTTCCAGGCGGAGATCAAGGGCCAGAAAATCAATTGGATTGTGCCACATTATTATCCATTCAAGCCGCAGTCGCGTCAGGAGGTCGACTTTAAGGTTATGTCCATTTTTGTCGAGTTCTATACGATAATGTTGGGCTTCACCAATTTCCGTTTATATCATGGTCTCAATCTGGCCTATCCGCCACAGTTTCCCAGCGGTGTGCTGCAGGACAACGATGAAACGCTCAAGGACGAGTCCAGTTTTGTGTCGGAGCGCATCGCAGCCCTCAACTTTGAGCTGCTGCGCACCGACAAGCTGCAGGAGGATGAGGAGGAGCCCGATATCGATATGGAGCTGCTCGAACAGGATGGCGACTCCAAGCGTATCATAAAAATGAAACAGGATGCCCAGGAGATAACCCGACTACGCACACTTTTCAAAGGCTTCAAGTTCTTCATCAATCGCGAGGTGCCGCGTGAACCACTCGTCATCATTATACGCTCGTTTGGCGGCAAAGTGTCCTGGGATTCGACAGTCTTCTCGGGCTCCACGTATGATGAGGGCGATGAGAGCATTACGCACCAGATTGTGGACAGACCTAGCTTGGCAACACAATACATCTCCCGCGACTACATCCAGCCGCAATGGATTTTCGATTGTGTCAATCAGCGCCAGCTGCTGCCCACCAATCAATACTTTATCGGTGAGAAGCTGCCCCCGCATCTGTCGCCGTTCGTCGACGCCAAGCGGGATACCTATATACCGCCCGAAGAGAGGGCGCTCCGTGATCCCACCCTGATCGAAACGCATGGTAAGATAAGTTACTGTCCAAATTGAAGGTAATCTTAATATTATTTCTGCAGCTCAAAGCGATGATGAGTCTGAAGAAGAGACTGCGGCGCAGGAGGAGGAGGATGCCGTAGAGCAGGAGCTGCTTGATGCGCAGTTGCAGCGCGCCTATCAAGAGGAGACGGCCGAGTACAAGAAGTATGGCGGTGTCGATGGCGTCAACGAAGATGAAGAAGACTCTGACGATGACCAGTTGTATGAGGACGAGGACGAAAGCGCTGACGATGACGACGAAGATGAGGAAGAAGAGCTCGATGAAAAGGCAAAGCGACTGCTCGAGGAGGTGCGTCGTGCAGCATTGAATATAATACACAGTATTTAACAATCTACTATCTCTCCCTGCTTGCAGAAACAGAAAATGTCCGTGCAGTCGGGCAAGGTGCACAAGGTGAACAAGAGGCAAGTGCACAAGGCGGAGGTCGATGAGCATCGGCTGCAGGCGCGCATGGTTAAGCCGCGTCATCGCAATCTCTTCCGCAAGCTGATACGCGAGAAACAGAGCAAGGAGAAGGAGGAGTGGCTGCTACGCAAGAAGCGACGCACTATCGACATCGATGCCAAGGAGCAGAAAAAGACGGCCAAGCGGGACGCGCGCAAGGCGGCTGCCGCCGCTGCTGCGGCTGCTGCTCAATTGGGCGCCAAGTGAATGCCTCTATTGCTTATCCTGTGTCTTGATCTTAGGCTTAGTTTGTACGCAAAAACAATAAAAGAAAGATTAACTATCGTACGACTTTAAACTGTGCGCGCAGCCTACTTCATGTGACTACACAATTGAAGCGCAGCTAAGACCGCAGTGGAACAGATTTTCGCACAGCCAACTTCGATGGCCTGAATTTAAAGTTGCCTGCGCAAATATTGTGCACCAACGTGAAGATGGCTGTGCTCAAAATTCGGCTCCTGCTTGAAGTTGGCTGCACCCGCTGCCGACTCCGTTCGTCTGTTATTTCATTCTTCGACCAGTCCGATTTGGTTGCTTCAATGCGACTGCCCAGCGGCTTTACTTCGGGATTTTACTTCCCACATAACGCATTAAGTTGGGGGGGCTTTTCTTGAATGACTTAGCAAGAAACCAATTTTTATATGATGAGCAGGCAAATGAGTATATTTCTTAAATACAATTTGCACGCAACTCCTGCTTCGTTTAAAACTTAAACTTCTGTTGTTTTTCTACGCAAAATACCACATAAAACTAATTTCAACAGCAATAAGGCTATTAGATCCCCCACAGAGGCAGCAGAAATCGTAAAAAAAAACATTCGTTGCACAAATCTCGATTTATATGTAGAGCTTAAATAATAATTTGAACAATAAGAACTCGCAATAATCGATTTTGGATTTTACACTTTGTGAAGAGAACACATAAAATTTATAAAAATCATATACATAATCATATAGTACAACAGCAAAAACAGCAGTCAAAAGCAAAAGCTGATGAAACAATTGTTATAAATATAGGAAATATAGAAGTGACAATTGCGAATCGCTGAACACGGACTGTTAGAATTCCTAGTTACGCATAGTCTAGTTTTAGCTCATAGTATTAGTTATAGGGGAGGGTTGAATACATTCGCTTGATAGCTTAGGCTAGAACTAATTGCTTTGCTATTGAGAAACTGTTTCGAAATTTGTTATTCATGCCATTTTAACTAACGCACGCATCACTCGATCTGACGCCCACCATACATACTATATTTGTATATGGTATATGTATGTATGTAGTACTCGTATATTGTATATGCCCTGATACTGTCCTAGTCTGTCAAAAGTAGTACCTATTACTCTATATATATGTAGCATGTGTGTGTGTGTATGTATACAGTAATTATATATATATATTTTTTGTATATGTTTTCAACTTTGCTGCAAGTCTCACGTTCGCCGCTTCTGTTCATGAGTAAGTAAAAAAATATCGGTTATTTTTTAAAAAATTCTAAGTGTTTGTTGTTGTTTTGCTTTGATCTTAAGGATATTAGGATCCTAGTGCTTAATCACTATCGCTGTTGTCGCCGCCAGCTGCACCATCCTCATCATCATCATCATCGCTATCCTCCAGCTCGGGCATGGGAAAACGTAAAATAGCCGCAACGCCCGTAAGTTGAGCGAGTTCTAAAATGTAAAAGACAGATAGAAGTAAGTATATAATTTCATAAGTATATAAGGAGTGACTCAGTTGAGTCTTTAATGCAATCAGAAAACTAGAATGTCACTGATAGAAAATGACTAAGCAATCCAAATCGAAGTCTTTCATCATTTGGTATTTAATCAATTCTGATTATGGATATTTCTTAAACCAATAATATTAATAAATGTCTAATTTATTGGAATCGCTCAAAAAGAGAACCTTGGACAACGCCTACAGAGGTGTTCTTTAGAAATTGGCATGGTCTTGAACCCATAAGTAAACTCGCTGAGAACTAAACCTCGACGCTTGACAAAAGTAAGATAATTGCACAATTTGAAACATCCGGTCCATTAGATTAGATTAAGAAGTCTACTTGCCAGTGGTCAACTTTACTAAAGTGCATTCCCACAGCATTGCACTCCAGCCATGCTGCAGCACAGTACGTAGTGAACCAAGGCCAGTACGCTGTCCAAGCAAACCAGTCAGCTTATTTTTGCTCAGCACTGGGAGTGTAGGAGTGGTTCCAGTTGGCAATTTCAAGGCTTACCGGTTCTGTTCTAGAGTCGAACTGAACTTAACATTCAACTTGGTATTACAATTAACAATATGCAAATGTTTGACGTGATTAATTCTATGTAGAACATTGTAAACCGTTTCGTGAACTGCTCCATGTGCTTTAGTTTAGTATAGGTTCGGTTCTATTTTGTTTACTCAATGAAATTGTTGAGTTGTTTTTTATCTGCACATCATTTAAATGCTCGTTTTATATTTTTGTTTACACTCTTTCGAAAATGTTTATATATAAGTAATTGAAAGCTGATAAAGCAATCCAAAGCAACGAAAATGAAGAGATGTACTTGAGAAAGCGCTTGCAGCGATAACGAGTTAAAAACAATTATATATGTGGAAATATTCGAGTGGCGTGGAGAGACAGACCAGACATGTAAATATCATTTAGCTCTCGGTACGCGTACAAATTACAACAGCTACTAAAGTATTGGGTTCTATTTTAGAAACACAGCGACCCATTTACGATTTACACGTAAGCATAAGCCAAGCGACAGTACGGCCCAAAAGATACCCTGTAAGCAGCTTTAAGGTGCATTTCAAAAGTAGTTTAAAAGTAAGCTAAGCTATGTTTAAACATTAACATGACTTATAAACACAATAGTCTTATACGCCACCATAGACGTTCTACAGGGTATATTAATGGCAAGCCGCAGACAATTGATAAGAACAAAGGGAAAAGCAAAGAAAATGCGACACGTGACTCATTTACCAAACAGCCACAGCCATGGCGTAAGAAAAGCCTATTTAAAGACCCAAACATATTTACGATGAACACATAGAATGTAACTTTAATTAGGAACATGTAAAATTGAATTGAAAATTGAAAGTGCTCTCATCACAAAATAGACTTGAGTAAATTATGCATTGCGGGAGATTTCTTCAAGAACACATGTATATATATATATATATATATATATATATGTATTTTGTAAGTATTTATCTGTGTGCATATGCAATGCGAGCCATGTAAAAATAGAATTCTTAACGAGGTCATTGGACAGGGGGAGGCCTGTACATATTCTATAACAAACTGAAAAATACGCATAGGCATATTCCCATATTTTCTTTTACAATACTTTGCACTTGCTGTCTTACAAAATAAAATCAAAATGATTAATCCTTTAACACTTTGGTCTATGCTAATTCGTAAGACTTTCGAGCGTTAACCAAAAATATATATATATAAGAATACTTACGTTCTCCCGATATATGCATACTGGAGAATATTTTCACCTCACCCCCGGCATCCCGCACCGATTCCACCAAGTTAACATATTCTTTCCTGAGATGAATGTCTTGGCATCTGAAAGTAATCAGAACAGAAATTAAGAAAATCTTCATCTTGATGATGGATATAATTATTTGCTGGGAAAGTGCAATAAGAAAAGGTACAATAAATTTGGTTTGGTTAAAAAAAAAAATGGAAAACAATATTTAATGCTCCAATTAAAAATGAATTTAAAAAAAATATATTTCAAGATGAAAAGAATATCAAAAATTCACCTCGAAATGAATAAACTATGCTAAAGAGTAAAAAGTGTTGGAAATAGGGAAAACCAAACAACGTGAAATATTACAATGAACTTAATTTACCTATTCAGTTACATATTATCCCAGATCAGTTACATGTGCATTCATTCAAAACATGCAATTGAAACAGAGAATCCGAAAAAATACCTACACGTAATTGCGCTACATGTAAAACCGAATACCAATAAATAGAAACCCTGAGGCCGCCTTAGGTATAGATATAAAACAATTATTATCTATTACGATTCAGAGTACGTGAAATTGCACATCCACAGTTCGAATTCGATGATCGGGGCTCGGGGCTCGACCGCATAGCAAAACGCTTAATCATGTACAGGTACAAGTCACATGATGGGAGCACCCATAATAAATAATGCATAAGGTGTCGGGCTCAGCTGGAATTGCGATAAAGGTTACAGTTATAGCCGCTGAGCTAATTGCAATGAAAATGCAAGTTGTTAAGTCGGAGATAATGCGAACCGTTAAACTCCAGAAAGTACGTGTATTAAAACTGTCCGCCATTTAAATGAAAAGTTCAAAAACCTTAGCAGATCGTATTGCTACAGCAATAAAAAACTGGCAAATGCAACAACAAAAAAAAGCGCCTTTTCTTCAAATATATGCAAAAATATTTATACAAAAAAATCAACACAGGTAAAATTTCAATTATCATTTTAAATTGAAGGCACAGAAAGCGTTTTCTGTAGTTGTATTGTGTGTCTGTTCAGAGAAGAGCACGGCTAAAGAGCAAGCTGAGAGCACAATGTGACCAGATCACCAATCGTTTGCTCTATAAAGTCTCTCTCTCGCTTTCTGCCTCTCCGTCTCTCTTTCTCTGTAGCAATACGTTCCGCAGCACGTGTAGCAGTCAAAGAGAAACTAAAGACAAACAACAGTAACTAAAAATGTTATAGAAACGCATGGAAGACTGATAAATACCCCGTAAATTAAAGTCAAGGGGGCAGATATATCTCATGAATTTAACTGTATCATCAATCGAAATCAAAACATTATTTACTTATATCAGTTATATTAAATTTTATTCCATTTGCACTTCTAAATATTTTTCAACAGCAACGTTTCATAGCAACTTATTGCTATAGTTTACGCTAACGCAATAATACCCTACCCGGCATTTGTATGCAGGGCATTGAAAGAGAGCTCGAGCGAAGAGCAGAGGCCTCGCAGTCTACTCGTGTAGAATTAGTTGTGAAGCGGCTTTCTTACGGCTCGCACGTCGGCACGGTAAAAAGAAGAAGTTCGCCAAGAATACGAAGCGTGGAAAACAACGCGACAATTGCCACGCAAAAGAAATTGGTGCTAAGAAAAGCACAAGCAAAAACAAAAAAAAAAAGAAAGCAAAAGGTGCGTTCAGGCCAAGTGAAAGTTATTGTTGTTGTTACTATCCATGTCCATGTCAAGTGCAAGAGGCTTAAATTGGCAATCAGGTTTTTGAATTTTTATAGACGTCATGGTATTTTCAGATGACTTGAGTCAGCGCTGGGCAATGTTGCAGCCGCTGCAGCATTTGTGTCAGTGTATCTGTATCTGTGGAATACCTGTGTATCTTTTTATTCATCCGTTAACCGCAGAGTTGTCATGAATTGATTCCATTGTTGTAGCTGCTGTATCTGTTGTTGCTGCTGCTGCTGCTGCGTGACAATGATTGCACAATGAAATCAATTGTTATAATGGAATTAACGGAACGTAGGTGAAAGAGCCATGAGTTGGGGGCGGGATACCTGAGGTCGCTCCGACAAGGCAACGTGGAGAGAGGAGGGAAACAGACAGAAAGGCAAACGACAAGCAGTGTCGCTGGTATCAAGATATCAACACAGTATAAAAATGTTTAAATGGCGGCGGGGAAATGCATAATTAAATGTGTCACGTGATGTATTTATTGTCTGTAAACTGGAATTCACTGTTATTATACTATTCCAATTGACGGACAATAAATTGAAATGAACTTCATGCCGGAAAAAATGTAGCATGAAAATCTTGTGAAATTGTGCATCAACATTTTGGAGGCACTTTTATGTGTATAAGCCAGACGTGCAAACTGGTTTTGCTTAAACATTTTAAATGCTTTTGATAAAAGAAACTAATATAAATTAAATTGGACTGTAGACAAACTCACCTTACGAGTTTCTATCGGATAGTTTTTTTTCTCGAATTTATCCTAAACAAATGAAAGCCCTCCAAGAGCACATCTATCAATCACTGATTTATTAATATGCCACCAACTCAACTTAACCCAAATACAAAACAACTTCAGATTAATATAAGAAAACAGCAGAAGATATTGATTGCCGAATTTCAAATACTCTGGCAAAGATATAAATGTCTCTAGGGGAACTAAACTAAACTGTGAGGTTTTATTTAGTTAATCTGATCAGCAACATTGACTTATCCGTATTGGGTATACAAAAAATTAGCGCCCTTCCATTTATTGTGCAATTTGCAAATAGAGCCAAAAATAAAACCAACTTTCAAAATTTGCCCAGCTCGTGCGCAAAATAATATTTTAATATTTGACCACTGCAGCAAAGTGAAAAAAGAGGCAACAGGCAGCAAGCAGCAGCTGCAGCTAGAAATAGGGGCACGTTGCACGCGGCATAAAACGCCCTAAAGCGAAAGACTAGAAAAACTGGTTGGAGCAGATACAAAAAAAAAAACAAAAAACAAAAACATGAGAAAAAATCGAAGCAAAGAGCAGCGAAGAAAAGACGAATGAGTAGCAAGAGCCAAATGAAAAGCGATTCAAGGGGGCATAGAGAAAGAGGGTGGTGGAGTGAATGGAAGAAGGAGGGAGATGGTAAGCATACAAGAATTTAAGAACCAGTCAAAGACATTGCCATAACTCGACAAAAGTGGATCATATTACAGAGGTATGCTTCCACATGTGGAAGGCAAGTCTGTCGACTGGAAGAAGTCCACAATTGAAGAAGAAAGAAGAATTAATCAAATGTAAGAGCATAAGACTTAAGCGCTTTAAACGTGCCTCACACGCAAAACCATAAACGGTGCGATTTAATAAATTGACATACCTATTCGAAAGCTTGTCATTATTTTTGATTATTGTTGTTGGGTTGTACGCTTTAGCGCCCACATGACAAGCGCTAATAATTAGCACAACTTGGAAGGCGACACAAAGAAATGGAACAGGCAAATAAGTAGAGCCAAAAATGATACAAATACCGTTACACATATGCAATACCCAATACATAACAGATACAGATACATATGCAATGTGTGGATACAAACACAGTATGAAATAGATGCAGATATGGCTAAATTTACATGCCTTTTAGGGCTGTGCAAATCTGAAACGCATAAAAGTCCACGGCGCCAACTGAAACAACTCTATAAATAAAGACCTCAGACGCGGCTAATCATGGTATAATACATACAGATATGTTTGTATATATTTATGTAGATGTACATAATCTGAAATAAATATGCATATGGATAGACTGAGAGATGCGCGCATTGAGTGCAGCTTGAAATACTTAATATGCGTGTGAAAGAGCAACACAATAGCAATACTTAGGCATGTCTATCTGTGTGCTTATGTATGTATGTATGTGTGGGACTCAACTAACCAGAAACTAGAACAGCAACTATCTTTGTTTCCCTTGCTATCAGCCAAAAGACAGGCAAGTCAAGGGGGCTGCATAATGCAAAACTAATGAGACTCAAGAATTATTAAGATTTTGGGCACAGTGCTTCATAGGCGCTTCTTTGTAGTTTTTCATTTTGCTCTTGCTACTGCTGCAGTGCAACAGAGAGCAAAGCAGACTCTTTCTCTTTACTTTGCCCATTTGTCTGTCATTTGCAAGGGCAATAGCAGTAGCAAGAGTTAAAAAATATTTCCAATGTGCTACGTGTTCGTTGAACGAAAGAACAAGATTGGAGCGAGAGCCTAGCAGTAATGCATTATAGCTTATGCTACTGCTATAGCAATCGCATTTTGCGGGGCTGCTATCAGAAGGGCAAGCAAATATTATCCCATGGAGAATAAAGTGCCTAATGTCTAGAAACTACGATCTATAAATTATGGCTAGCGTATCTACAAACGACATAAAAATCAATAGTTATATCAATTAGAAAAACCTTTACTTCAACTAATCTTCAACATGTATCCAAATTACTTTCAAATCAAATATATATACTAACTATACAAAAATGTATACTTCAACTGAAGTTCAATTCGCTTTTGAAAGTAGATTGACTCTGTAAACGTAAAAGTTTATTATTGTTCACTCAGTTTCCCCTAAAGGATTTTACTTAGCACCTCCAAAAAACACGTAACATAATCCATTTATATTTGCACTTTAAATGACCACAATAAATTATGTCATATTAAAAATATAAAGTAAACAACGGGTAAACGGGTGCAAATACCAAGCTACTAAGCACATTTAAATTCTAAGCTGAAATTTAGTATAGCCACAAAATAACTGATAAAACTAGTGGCAACAAATGTAGATAATTAAATGTTCTAAAGCAGTTAAGTAAAGTCAAGTAAAGAGTGCAAGGAATGTGAGATAAGAGCGCTGGCAACATGCTATTATACGTTTTTTAATCACCTTGAGACATTTTTAATTAACTTGAATTTTCTCTGCTTGCAGTTCCTATATAGTATAAGTGAAACTCTGGAGAGGATGCTTACTAAACAGCCCGACTATACCATATCAGAGCTGGGCTATCCGCAGATGCATCCACTATGCGACGATGGATGCCACAAAAAGTGCCGCCCACAACAAGCACCCAGTTGCAGTCACAGTCAGAGTCAGAGTCACTGTCTCAGTCACAGTTACAGTCACAATTCCAGTCCGAGTCGACTGCTGCCGTTGCGCGAAACATTGGATGATTACAACAGGCGGCTGCTGAGCGAGCAGAGTGCCAAAATAGCAAATTGTGTTCCAAGTCGGCGCAGAGAAACGGTTGATGTGCTGGCGCAGCAGAAGAGACAGAAGAATCTGCGGAATGAGCAGCAACAGCAGCGAGACAACATCAGCAGAGGGTAAGAAAAAAATCATAAATTGTAAATTGTTATCAAGTCAAGGGCCTATTTTTAACTCTGCTCTTTTCGTTTCGTTTATCAATGTGCGCAACAATCAACAGCAATCAAAAATGTCGAGATAAAGCACAAGGAACGACGACGGCAAAGGCGACTTTGGTGACTTGCGACTTGAATAGCTTCTAACGAGGAGGAGTATACGGCTAGTATACGGCTGATCTACAATAATTATAATACGGGACTGATTAAACGTGCTAAATTTACCAACAATCATCAATCCACATTTTTGCATAGATTTCTAAGCACTAATTCTAAGTAAATCAAAAGCAATAACACTTAATTTAATTGCATGCAACGCAAATAATTTATTTTTCAACTCAGTTAAATGGAATTTCAACGGCTCATTAAAAAATGTATACGGGCTATGGCTATGGCTGTGTGGCTGTGGCGAGGGGCACTTTTCAGATTCAGATATTCGAATACACGAAAAAAGTAAACAAAACGCACAAAAGCACTAATAAAAAACAAGAGCCAAAAATGGCGACGACTCTGCGGGCGGCCAACCTTGATCATGAGCACAATGCGACGCAAAGAGGCACGGCTCGGTGGGGTGGGGGCACATCAAATTAGCGTTTTCGGACGTGTTCTCTTTAAATGGCTAAATTGCGCTCAACTTGAAAGCCAGACGCAAGATCTGGGAAGCGCCAGAGCTCAGTCAAACGGATGTGAAAGCCGAATTGAATACACTACAAAAGGCATGAAGATCGGCGCAGTTGAATCTATACTAAATTAGTTATTTTCCTTAGTCGTGCTATAAACCCACTTGAAGCTAGATAGTTCAGTTTGTAACTGCAATTTTTCTATATTTAATAATAATAATAATGTTAATTATTATCCAAGCTACAGACATTTAGTTATATAGGTCAGTTAAATGAGTATGGAAGACAACAACTCAGTACGCTGCAAAAGGTTCACAATATGATCTTTATGTTGAGTAGCTTCACTGGAAAACGTTCAGAGTATTTAAATCTGTACTAAATTATTTATTTAGTTTTATGTCAGCTAAATGAAAGTCGAATCGAGACGAATTAATGCGACACATAATAGATTATTTTTAGATTCAAATTATGCTCGTGTGGTTTCTTGATGAAATTCGACCGCTTACTCATCTGATTAAAGTAAACGCTTTTTGGTTGCTTGAACAATCGTAGCAGCATTTCGAATTTATCTAATTATTATTCACTTTACTTATCGATCAGTTATTCAGCTGTGACATGTTGAGTAATTTATATATAGTATAAATATTAAAATGAGTAATGACTGTATCGGTTCCCAAGTGCATCTAATTTCTCAAAACTATCGTTTCTGGCAGCTCTTTAAATGAATACGCTCACAAGTCGCTTAAACTTTAAATCACATGTAGCGCATCAAAAGTTGCCACATATGGTAAATAAAAGCAAAAGAAAAAGCCAAAAACAAAGTAAAACTTTCAAAGTTGAAGGTTTGACGCTGTGGGCTTGTCAATGGCCGTGCTCTTGATCTATCTGCTTGATTAAACACGGAATTATCTTTTTTGTGTTCCATATACACGTATGTCTCGGGTTGAACAGTTGATAAGGTTGCAGTAAAACGAGTTGGCTGATTTATTGAGTTACATAATACCTCAATAAGCTGTAAAGATAACAGCAGATACACTGCTGACGGAGTTTTGATAAGAGGGCAGCTTTTATAGTCGCCACAACAATTTGTTGAGGTAGCTATGCAGATTAGAAATTGGATCGAGACAATTTTAATGTAAGCTAGTGGATATTTTCATTCGATATTTAAAATTCGCTGTAAGCGAATAATATATATAAAATATAAATAAAACTTCTGTTCAACATTGGTGTATCGAAACCCCTATAATCGAATAATAATATATTCATTTATCTCCCCATAAAGTCAGCTCAACTGCTTTGATCCACTCACCTGAACAGATTGTCCGATATGAGCAGAATTTCAATAGATTGCGCCTCGGCGGCGCGCAGGACATGCTTCTTGCCATAGAAGGCCTTTGTTGGTTCGCATTGCAGCATCATGTAGAACTGTTCCAGGACTTTTACCTCGCCCGCTGCTTTTGTGTCAGACATTTTGGCAACAACTGCGGGATCTTGCAGCACCTCTGCAAAACATAAATTTATTAATCAAGTTCAAGGTACAAATCGCCATCGTGTGCTACACACCTTTCAGCGAATGCTTAAAGCCGGAGGATGCGTGAACCAGCATGAATCGGCTCTTGTTGTCCAGCAGCAATTTGTAGTCCATTTTGACGGCCTGCTGGAACATGTAATCGTAGAACTGATCGCGCACAAAGCCCGGCGAGGCAATCAGCACACACTTGACCACATCGAAATTGACGTGACGCAATATGCTCTGCATGACCTGCTCGTAAAACTTGGCCAGGCCCTTTTCGTGCTGCTGGACGTTGCCCTTTCGCTTGCGCGGTATGGACACCTCGATTTTACTGCGCACCAGCGTCATGCTAGCCGTAATAAGGCACACATTCGCTAGACCCTCCTGCATGACGACAGCGGCCACATCCGCCGATTGTGTGGGATCGCATGCCATTTCGATACGCTCCAGCGCAATGGTGTCCCATTCGGGTTTGCGCAGCTCGAATTTGCGATTCAGCTCCAGGTCGAGCGTGTGATAGGCGCCCATTTTCACATACTGATTCTCCTCGATGTTGCGCCCCTTCAGACGCAGCACACACGCCTGCGTATCAAAGTCGATCGACTCCACGGCAATGGTGAGCGTGGTGCGCACTCGGCTGCTCGTCGACGACCCGGTAGCCGTTTCATTCTGCACTTTGCGTATGGTGGTGCTACGAACGCTGTCGCCCTCGGCAATTAGATTGTAGGCGTGCCACATGTCTTCCGATTCCTCCGGCATGAGCGTCACATTGCTGTGTATGTGCAATGGGTGGCAAGATGGGGAATTAGAATGTGTTGAATGTGTAGACTAGTTGCACTCACCCCTGCATGCCCTTGTCCATGTATTTGCCGAGCAATTTCATCTTGCAGCTGTCGCCAGACGTTTAATTTTTGTGTTGTTGTTGCTTGCGTTGGCGTTGCGTGCTTTGTGTTTTTTGCTTTTGTATGCTTTTTGTCACTTGCATTGAGTTAGATGTTTCCTAAGGTCCAGCGAATTGATCAGCATTTTCGGTAGTTGTTGTTGTGGGCTCGCCGCAGCTATTAAATCAAAATGTCTATGAAAATTGCCAAATTCCACACGCCAAACTTTTTGACATCTTATAACAGCTGATCAACAGTGTTGTACAGCGATTATGTACAAAAATCATGTGCTCGTCTATCGTATCACCGATATTGCACCAATAAACAAATAAAAATAATGTTGTATTGGAATATGTATAAAAAAAATACACGCTATTTTTTTTATTAATGTTACAGTTTACATATTTGTACGGATTTCGAGAGTCGCCTCTCAACTTAAACTAACAGCCTTTCAATTTCCTGCTGTATGGAGGTAATCTGCGATTTCAGCTGACTACCCTCGTTGGTGGTCACAGAGCAGGCCACAATGGGTCTGGACACGCCGCAGGCACGTCCCAATGCCTGCTTGGAACGCACAAACACATACGGCACATTCTTATCCTCGCACAGCAGCGGCAAGTGCAACAGAATCTCGATGGGCTCCGTATCGCCGGCCAGGACAACAATATCGGCTAAGCCGCGATTTAGCGTCTTGGTTGCCTCGTTGGCTCCCTTGCGCAGCTGGTTGTAGTTGAGGGCCTGCTGCAGCAGGTTCATTATCTTGGCGGTCAATTGGGCATCGGCCAATGGGAATGCTTTCGGATTAACTTCCTCGGTCTGCAGGAGCAGAGGATAGAGTTTGTTCATAAGCATAAATATTTTACTTTTACTCCTATTTTTGAGTGCACACTTACCATTTTGGTGATTTTTGTTGTCGTTTTTACTTAAAACTTTAAATGCAACCTCTCGGCCTGTGTGCTTCACTGAGGGGCAGAGTTAATATTAAAACGTTTGCCGAAACACGTGCGCTGTTAGTATTTTGTGCTGCCGCCTAACACTGAAACTGTATCACTTTCTTACATGGTGGCAACACTGCTTGCTATATATCGATATATTTGTTAGCGTACCCTGCTCATACTACGAAAGGCGGGCTAAATGAGCCTTACAGGTTTTAAGATTATTGTATTATTAACCTAAGAGCAATGGATTAATATAAAAAAGGTTAAAAGCAGGCTACAACGTAATCTTACTTATTACTTGTAAAATATTTACAACTTTAAAATCAATTAAAAAATTCGAACATATGAAATTTAATTGTAGTAACATTTTACTCAAGCAAGTTTCAAATATATACCGAATGCTCAAAGCATAATTAAGTTAATTTGCAGATATGTGTTCTAATTGAAACTCTTGAGATATCCTGATGCAGAATTTCTGAGCACATAGCGGCGATGGTATAGTTTGCGGCCCGGATCTTAAGTTCAGTAATTGATGCCTTGTTCTTCCAGCTGAGATGACAGAGCTTAACATATATTAATGGCCTTTGGGCAGTCTAATATTTGAACGCAAATGTGTACAGCAAGAATTTTAGAAATATATAGTCATAGCACTAAGCAGACAATATATATCGCTTCCATATATTATCTGCTTAGTGGTCATAGTTGATGCTTCATTCAGCATCATAAACAGGCCGCATAGTTCTCCAATATTTTTTCAGAATCTGAGAATCTGCTTGGGCAGAATCTTTCTGCCTAATTCATTTTTCGAAGCGTGAAATACAATGGGTATCTAGACAAACTCTATCCTCAGCAGAAATGCAGTCCTTGTTGAAGTCCACTTTGAACGGGCAACGAAGCCCATTATTTATTCCAGTTTAAAACAACACACAAATTACGTGGGCCTTACGTTAAATACAAAAGGAATTCACTTTATTACCAATTCATGTTCTTGTGTGTACATAATTTAAAAGTTCCTGCAAAACAATTAACAAGCAGTTAGTCATAAGCTGATTTTAGGGAATTCTGGACAATTCTAGACACTTACTTGGTAATGAGGCCATCCTTCTTGGCCAGACGCACAATGCAATCGTCGGACTCGCCCATGCGACGGATCTCACCGCAGATGGCGTAGGTTTTGGTTGCATCGGTTTGGCGGCCGGTTTCGGGATCCACAACAACAATGCTCAATTGCACGGAGGCGTGATCCTTGGCGTGGATAATTCTGTTCGAAGCCGAGCTGCAAGCAAATCATAATAACAACAGTTATCCAATTGGCCAAAATGAGCTACAGCCGCCGAAACACGTGTTCATTTTACACTCACCATTTGCGGGGCACGTACAAATCAACATTCTCACCGGCGTCGTTCTCCATTATGCTGCAATGCAATGTGTATCATTTTATTAGTGTTTTCTGCACTTTTTTAAGTAAATAATCGAATTTTACTTACATTTTGTAATAATTTTACAAATTAGCGACCCAACACTCGTCGATGGAGGCTGAAAAGAGAAAGAGTGAAGTTGGCTGCGCTGTAGGGTTGCTTAGACGAAATATCGATAAATCAACAAAATACTGATCTGGCAATATTTATTTTGTTAATTTATTAGCGGGAATCTCTTAAACTATTTTAATTACAAATTAAAAAATATATTTAGCTATTTAAAGATAATGCAATGATATCAAATAATTTTAAATACGCTTTAATCCGCTCTGTTAGTCATTTGCTTAAGCTTTTTCCAATACACAAACAAACAAAATTAATTTACCGCAACTGCAGCAATAATTTTAGTTTTGATATTTAATAACATTTATAATAATTTAATAAATAAATAACATTTTAGAAAAGCTTAACAGCTATTTTTTAAATAAATAAGTTGAGTAAAAATTGAGTGTCGCTTGTTGCTGCCAAATGCATCGATGTTGTTATCGAGTGTATCGATGGCTTAGCAGCCGTTCATAAATATTTATCAGTCGTTTGGCAATGTGAAGAGTAGTGCTGCATTGCATTAAAATTGGCGCCGGAACTTTCACGGCCTTAGTGCCCATCGCAAAGTCGGTAGCTGTTAGCTTGTAGTCCAACATCCATTGGATATATAGATCCAATAATCAAAAGTTCGTGCGCATTGTAAATTACATATCTGTGAACGAGCTCTTAGAGTTACTTTGCATGTGAGTATTGATTTTGGACAGAGTCTGTGACTGGCGTCGACGTCCTTGATCCGGTGTCAACGTTGATTTTCTGTCAATGGGACTTCCGCAGGGTTTTTGTTTTTTTTTCTTGTCAACTTCTGTCAAGTTTGCGTGTATTTTTAAGTATGTATGTGGGTGTGTGTTCATTTTTAATAGGAATTAACGCGTCTGACTGACTTTATGTATACTGTTCATATAAAAAGAGCGAAATGGGTTTATAACACGTGTACCGTTATTTGGAGTTCTGAAATGTATATAAAACGAGAATTAAATGCAATAATTTTTGATGAAATTTATTAACTTATTAATTATGAAAATTTAATAGTGTCAACATACCAATTACCAAACTTAATGTTTGTAAAATAAAAACTAAAATATTTGATTATTAAAAAAACGATCAGTGGGCCTTAACAGCCTCATAACATTACCATTTTGAGTTTAACATGAACTCCATGTTCAATCTGCAATCTCCTTTCCGTTAATTTTTGATTTTTTTTGTGCATCCTTAAACCGTTTAATTTTAAGCTTAATTAAGTTAAGCTTAATCGAGTACATCAGCACTTATATTTTGCATGGTAATAAAAGGTTAATGGCTTAAGATCCATAAATATCATAGCTGAGCAGGTTCTGCTGTTCAGCATTTGGCTGTTGCTTCTCAGTCGTCTCTTAACTTTTATCGCGTTCGGTTGCCACACGTTAGTTACTCGGCCAAAAGTTTTGCGGCGTGTTTCTTTGGCTTGTACGTTGCAGTCGTAAATTTCTTGAACATACCTCAGAATAGACCGGCTCACAGCCTCTTGACCTTAAGCGTATATGTGTCTGTGTGAATTTGCATATTATATTAAATAGAAAATGTAAATTTATGCTCTAAAAATGAGATCATTTGTTGAGTGTGATACTATTTTTAAACGTTGAACAAAATCCCATGACAACAAAAGCATCTGCAAACAACGACTAGATGGTCCCAGGCATTATGAACAGAAATGAAAGTGAAACCGATTGTTGAAATGAAAATTTGGTTGGCCCTTAAAATGAAGATGCAAAAATTGAATAAGTTTTTTTTTTTTTTTTGTAATAGAATTATTTTTAGGTGGCATAGTGTTATTTTGTGTGTGCGTAATTAGGCAGTAAATGGCTATTATTGATGATGATGATGACAGAGTGATGAAAGGCCAAATAAATATAAAATTAACGCCGTTAAAATTGATGGCATGTAATTGCGAAATGACGTTTATTGAAGTTACAGCAGTTAAATGATAAAATTAAATATGAAATCGTTTTCATATCAAAATTGTGCAGATAGCTACTCATATCAGTTACTTGACCTAGAATAGCTTTCAGTAGATTAGGAGTAAGCACCCTTTAAGTGAATCAAATATGTTTGTTAATACCAAATATGTATTTAGTATGAAAAGAAAACTAAGTAAAAAGCAATTAAAGTTTCCAACAAGCAAAATACATAAGAAATATGTCTAGAAACTGTGATGACAGCACCAAAATGTTTGCCCCTGTTGTGCGGCATGTTGTTGATGACGCCAGAAGCACATGTAGAAAACTTGAAGTGAAGCACTTTCTAGGTCAAAAGTTGAAAGCCAGCCAGCCAGCCAGCCAGCCCAGCGAACCCTAATGAAGTTGATGATGCTCTTAGAAACTATAAAGACGAAAGAGATACTACAAATACAACAAAAAAAACGAACTAAAAGTTGTTGCATGAAATGCAATTATCAAAGCAACGCAATAAAGTAAAAGCAATGCCCCCACTCCCCCATTATCCACGCCCACCTGCCAATTGTGGGGGCGTTCCAAAGTCAATATACAAATTATAGAAAGAAAAAAGAAAGAAAAGATAATGATTGGCAACAACATGCAAAATTAGAATCAAATTGCATGACATTAAAGATAATTGCAGAGCTTGTGCATGAAAGGAAAGTTGACTTATCGCAAATGTGTATTATTAGGCACAAGCTGATATTGCCGATTTGAGCCTACTTCACAGAGATTAAAGACAACAGTATCTGCTGCCCAAGGATCTGGCATAATTCTATCCTTTCATTCTCAACACCATCAAATGCTGCGGCTCAGCAATTGGATTTTAACTTTTTCTTTTCTTGTTTCTTTTTTTAACAATTCTTTTTTTTTTTTTGGTTTTTTTTTTTTGCATTCTAATCGGGCAGTTGCTGGGGAAACCTGTCGACCGGGGGCAAACACCCCAAGCCACCCTGCCCGCAATCGGAGCTGTCTGTGCAACTTAATTTTGATGTGGTCCGTGAGTTGACTTGCTTTTTATTTTGCAGCACTCGGATTGGGATACTCATTGGAACTGGTCGGTTCGTTGGTTCCTCGATGATGATCTTTGTTGTTACTACTGTTGCTGTTGTTGTTGTGATTTGATTGGTGCCACTTGCCCCGTTGTTGTTGTTACTGTTACCATTGTTGTTGTCGTGCTATTACTGTTACTAGAAGTTGAAGCTGAAGCTGAAGCCGTAGCTAAATCGGTCAATGGTAACGGGCTTGTAAGCAGGTGCAACTGCAACTGCCACCAAAACAAGTGCCACAGCGAGAGGAGACAGTGCAGCGAGAGAGCGAAGCAATAAAAACATGTCACTAAAGGTGAGTTTGACCCATATCAAATAAAGTCACCTAACCATACTTGGCAGCTTGTCTTGCGCTATCCACACTCAAGAAACAATCCTTCGATATTTAATTTATAGACATCTCGAGATATCATTACTAATATTCATTGGCAATTGTTGATCTGATTTGAAAATAACATAAATAATTTACTTATATATATATATATAATATATATTTTAAATATTTGGCTTTAGTTTTTGCTCAAATCTTTTATTCGCTTTTCTTTCTATGAGCTGTACAAGAAGCTATCGAATGTTTCTCAGCGTTTTATTTATTTACTTCTAGCTCATTCAGTTAAAGTATTATGACCGCTATTTAACTATTAACTTGGCTAAGCAAATAAACATTTAACATTTACCAATTCATCATTTTCTGCTCTTTAAAGTTGTTGCTTATCACGACTTGTTGCCGTTTATGCTTGGCAGCGACATGGATGATAAAGTGAACACTTGATTATTGAAACCGATGCTGAAATATCAAGTCAAGAGACACACTTGCCACACCATAGTGGCACAAGCCTGTTGCAAGCCTCGTCTAACGATTGTCTGTAGCCCCACAAGTGCTTCTCACCTGCTGACTGCTGACATTTCAGTTTTTCTATAAATATTTTAGTCATCATCATCATCATCATCAGCAGCAGCAGCAGCAGCAGCTGCAGAGGTACAGGCAGCAGCAGCATCATCATCGTCATGATCATTATTATGTCAGCATTTGTCTCGTTGCGGCAACTTGAGTGATGTCATGTGCAACAACGTGTCTCTGTGGAGAGCGCTGCGAGGTGGTGGGCAGGGGTTTATTGTGTATTTGGTTTATCTGCTATTACCTTTCAACAGGTGGCTTTGCACTCACTTAATCCGCTTCATTAACTCACGAGAGTTGACAGTCTTCCTCCTCTTCTTCTTCTTCTTCTTCTTCTGCTCCTCCTCCTCCTCCTTCTCTGGAAATAGTTCAAATATTTATTGTGCTCGTATTTCCTCTGAGTGCTTTTTGTTTGCACCATGCTGACCCCATCGTTAGCACAGCAGCAGTTGATTGTGCCTTAATCCTCAGTTGTCCAAGCGGGTTAGAGTGAGCACATTCCTAAAACTAAGATGCCAACATGATAAAATGTACATCAAATACTTTTTATACCCTGAACTTTTAAAGTTGTGCCAAAGTGTGTGCGGGCAGGCAGTAGAAAGCATCTCCGATCCCATAAAGCATGAACATATGTATATTCTGGATCAGCATCACAACCAAAACAACTTGGCAACTATTTTGTTCTTGGTTTTCATTATTAATGATCTATCGAAAATGAGAAATAACATTTAAGTTAAGCATTTTTTGTACCTCAAGTGCCTCCAAAAATATGCATAAATTTTGAAAATTTAATTGCGTTAATTTCTTTTCACACTTGTCCAAACAATTAGTTTGATCACTATTGGATAAGGTGCACAATGCTGACTGCACTTACGGGTTAACACTCTTACGTAAACACAAACATATATCTTCCGATGTCGATGCGTCCCCAACGCATCGTAAAAATGCACTCGCATCCGCTGTTCAAGTTTCAGTATTTGTCGGTCTCTGCTCTGTGCCACTAATTACTCCAACATTTGCGAGTGAAAACTAATTCCTTTCATTAATGTTGCTTAAGAGTGGCGCCCGACAGACCGACAGCACGACAGCTAAACAAAACGCTGTGTGGGTTGTGTCAGGTTGTTTGTTGGGTTTGTTGGGTTGTCAGGTTGCCAACCCCAAGCTTAAACTGAACTGTGGAGCTATTTGTCAGGCGGCGGCGCTCTTTTCTGACAGCTGCCAAAGTTGCATTTGTTAAATGATTTGTTTACATTGTTCCCAACATACAAACACACTTTTTTTGTTGTTATTTTTTTTGCAGAAGGAAACGCCCTCGGATGTGATGTTGCATCTGGCAGCGCTGCGTGGCGATGTTGTCGAGCTGCGACGCGTGCTCGACAGCGGCAAGGTGCATGTGGACTGCAAAGATGAGGTGAGTGACACGATGTGTGGCATACGTGTCTTAATTGTTTATTTAAAACCGATAACAGCTACTATCTAGAATATCTAGCCGAGTCTTTGCTCGAGTTCCAAGAATTATCTAGTTGAAAACCTCGACTGGCCTTCAGCTGAGAGATTAGTTAATATAAATTAGTTCAATGGAATAAAGATAAATGAAAGACTGGAAGTGAATTGTTAAGAAAATGCTGAAATTAATCATTGGAAATTAATTGCTTAGAAAATGTTATATGACATAGTGATAATTATGTGCCCTAATATTTACAACTGGGTATATTTATTTATTTATTTATATATTTATTTATTTATATATTTATTTATTTATTTATTTATTTATTTATTTATATATTTATTCATATATTTATTTATTTATTTACTTATTTATTTATTTATTTATATATATTTACTTACTTATTTATTTATTTTTTATATATTTATTTATTTATTTAAATATTTATTTATTTATCTATATATTTATTTATTTATGTATTTATTCATATATTTATTTATATATATTTATTTTTATTTATTTATATATTTATTTATTTATTTATATATTTATTCATATATTTATTTATTTATTTACTTATTATTATTTATTTATTTATATATATTTATTTACTTATTTATTTATTTTTTTTTATATATTTATTTTTTTATATATTGATTTATATATTTATTTATTTATTTAGATATTTATTTATTTATCTAAATATTTATTTATTTATGTATTTATTTATTTATTTATATACTTATTTATATATTTATTTATTTATTTGGATATTTATTTATATATATTTATTTTTATTTATTTATTTATTTATTTATATATTTATTTATTTATTTATATATTTATTCATATATTTATTTATTTATTTACTTATTTATTTATTTATACATTTATATATTTATTTATTTATTTATTTATGTGTTTATTTATTTATTTATATATTTACTTATATATTTATTTATTTATTTGCTTATTTAACGTTAAAGTCAGTCGACTAAAAAAATACAAAAATATTTGACACTGAATTAAAGTTAAAGTTTTAAATAAAATTGAAATTCAAAGATTGTTTAACAAACAGTAGTTTATTATTGGATAAGTGCTGTATCATTATCTTAACTGGTTTAATTAAATAATCAAACGTACGCAAGCCGCTTGAATTATTTAATTGGGCGTTGAATGAATTCAACGGCAATTACGATTTGTTGTTTTCGCCAGTCAAAGCTGAATTGCAATTGTCTAGTTTCGATTAGTTTCGTTTCGTTTCGTTTCATTTCGTTTCGTGTTTATTTGATTTGCATGCAGCCGAGCGAAATCGGAGCGAAAATCACAAATCTCTGGCGAAATGTAAACTGCAGTCACTCCCACCCCAATGGGGCTGGTGGTTGGCGGGAGAGGGAACTCTAGCACAGTCACGTAGCTGGCTGGCTGGCAGTCAGTTCAGCTCTGTGCCCTTGTCTGTATGTGTGTGTGTGTGTGTGTGTGTGTGTGTGTGTTGAGCATATGGCCAGCAGCAGCGATGCATCGGCATTTGTGTCCAGCTGCACCCCAAGTGAAATTTAATTTCAGTTTAATTCCGTTTGATTTTTTTCTTTTGCTTTTTTTTGTTTTTCTTTTTATTTTCGCTTTTTTTCTCTCTTGCTTCTTTGCTGTACGTGTTTCGCTTTGGCTGCACATTCTGGCATCGTTGCCAATCGGTGCGTACTTTTGTGAACAAAGTGTTAACTTGTCTTTAAGTTGTAATTGCATTTTATTCATTTGTTTTTCGTTTTGCCCAATGTTTTGTAATACATATTTACGCTTGGAAGACTTAGGCTTCGGCCTAAACCACATTATGTCATAATAGTTATTGTGTACAAATTTCGAATAAGTTTCAGTCACTTATATAGAGCCGGTTCAAGCTTATAAGTATGATAACAAACAACATCAGCCCAAACCGGGCTCGCATATAGAAACTTCATTATATTTTCCTTTAATTAAGTTTTCACTCTCATTTATTTTCTCTCTCACTTAATTATCAAAACTCGATGATCATATACATATATACCTAGATATAGTTTGTACTCTTCTGAACACCTAAGACTATATTTTTAGAAAAGGGATACAAAATTTCCATAGGAGTGGTTTTTTTTTTTAGAATTGCGTGGATTCAACTTGAGAACTTAATAATTAATATTATTAAATTTGCGTGCAATTTGTAGGACGGCACCACGCCCCTAATTCTCGCGGCAGCTGGTGGACACATCCATTGCGTGCTGGAGCTGTTGGAGCAGGGCGCTGATTTGAATGCCCGACGCTCGACGGGCACCACGGCCCTCTTCTTTGCCGCCCAGGGGGGCCATTTGGATGTGGTGCGAATATTGCTGAAGGCGCGTGCCAAAGTTGACACGCCCTCTCTGGATGGGGGCACGCCCCTCTTTGTGGCCGCACAGGGCGGGCATGTGAAGATTATCAGAGAACTGTTGGACTGTGGCGCCGATGTGAATGCCAGCATGAAGGTGATTTTCCACACAACATATTCAATTTGTATTTTTAATTTTGGCCATTTGCAGGATCGTGCCACGCCCGCTTTTATAGCGGCTCAGAATGGTCATCGGACTGTGCTGTCGCTGCTAATCCTGGCGCATGCATCGATGGACATCAAGCGGATCGATGGTGCCACGCCGCTGTGGATAGCTGCCCAGATGGGGCACGATCACATTTGCAAGGTGCTGCTGCAGAACGGCGCCAATGTGGACACGGTGCGCTGTGATGGCGCCACGCCCCTGTTTAAGGCCGCCCACAAGGGGCATGCTGCCGTTGTCACCGTGCTGCTCAAGTATCACCCCAACTTGGGTAAGCTGCCCAACGGAGAGTCGGCGCTGCATGCCTCGGCCATGTTCGGTCACATGACTGTCTGCAAGCAGCTGGTGGCCGCCGGCAGCGATGTGCTGCTCAAGAATCAGGACGGCCTGACGGCGATGGAGTTGGCCCATCACGAGAACTACAGCTCCATCTGTGAATATCTGCGGGAACGCATGCGTGACGTGATGGAGAGGAAGAGCACCACGATGGCCCTGACCAAGCTGCGATTGTCCGCGTAGAGTCCGCGTGAGTGTCGGCTCGAAAGAATGACCAATCAAATCCTCTCCTTCCCCTTCAAAAGTACCTCCTCTGCACAACATGTTTGTTTATATTGATTCACCCATCACCTTTGCGATGATTACAATTGTCGAACTGTGAAACAGAGTTCGAACTGCAAAATGCATTGCATTGCATCTATAATTTGTCAGTCGTTTCGCGTAAATAGGCTATTTTGTAAATTTCATAAGCATATAATATATTTAAGTGTTGAGTTTATGTTCCACAACTGACAACAATTGGTTTCCCAATGTTTGAGTTCATTTTAAATTGGATTGTTCAAAATTCTCCATTTTCGTTACAATTGTAAGTTGAGAAATTCTCAATTGTTGTCAGTTATCAGGGCAACTCGCTTTTCGCACACACACTTCCATTAACAATTTAACAATTTATTAATATTGTAAATACGTTTTTGAATAGAAATTGGCAAAACGCAATTATCTATTTATAGTTAAGAGCTCTGTGACACAAGCATTTTTTCATTTTGTTGTAGAGTGCAATCAGAGTAGCAAGAAGCAAAAATCAGAAAAGAAGGAAACATCCTAGAAATCCAAAAATATGCCCAAGCTGAGCAAGGGATAAATCACCTACACATATATATTTGGATATTATATCATTACTATATATGTATTTATTAACTTACAACCAATTGGAGCTTGTATTTGAATTTACGATTACGATTAACTGTAGTACTTACACATACTATGAAAACTGTTAACATGGACCCACTGTCGTCCTTTGTATATACAAATATATGAATATATATATATATGAATATATATAATTTATTATATTATATTTATGCATTCACGTATCCCTAAGCAATTGTTAACAAGTGCTTTATGTTTATTCGCCTTTTCGTCTTATCTTAATTAGCTATACGCATATTTTGTCTTAATTAGCTATTAATTCTAACAAATGTTTTGTGGTTTATATTGTTTTATGCTCATGTAAATTAAATGATAAATTATCTCAATGCAAATGCAAATTTATGGTGCTTTGGCGGTATATCGTATGTTACTCACTTATCGAAACTGTTAGCGATCTGTTAGGTACGAAACTCGTTAAGCTACTTGAAATAACATATTCCAGCAAGTTCACACAACCACATTTAGTCTGGACACAATCATTGACGGTATTTGACATTCGGTTTTTGCATTCGGCCAGCATTTCACGAGTTTCGCATGAAGAAATATGTCTGTGCTAATTAACAAACACACAATGTGTGTGCACTGCATAAACAAACAATAACAACAATTGCAACATATATGCAGTTGCAGCAAAATTAACACACATTGCCGCTCAGGCTAATGTGTTCTCATACAGTTTGGGATGGATTGTGCGAACATCACAGTTTTAGTTGCATTGTGCAATCGCAGACAGCAAATGCATTTATTAGAGGGCTGCTATAAGAGTTACTGAAACAATATAAAAGTTGTGGAGTGAATGGTTCAAATTTAAACTGAAAATGTCATAAATAAGAAACATGATTGATTCTAAATCAAGTGGATATGTGTGTAATACACATCGGAAACCCAGCTCAAATGAGCGACTGATTTTTTTTTTTTTAGCACTTTTCTGTTCGTTGTAGTTTTGTAGTTTGGTGGAAATGGCCCCAACATGTTGCCAATGCGAAAGAGCTGCCCAGCGCCAACGGTTTCGAGTGAGTTCGTTCAGTCTTCAGTTCGTTTTTTCTCATCGTTGCGCGCGGACGTGGAGACCGCCGTTGTCTCTCTTGTCTTTTTCCATTTCGGTTTTGTGTGAGTGTGTGCGAGCGAGCGCGCGCGCTCTTTATGTGTGTAAGTCGTGCGTGCGTGCGTGTGTAGGTGTGTAGATGTGTAGGTGTAGTCGCGTGTCGTTGAATTATACAAAAGTAACAACAACAACAGTAACGCAACAGCAACAACTACAACAATAGCAGCAGCAGCCCAAACGGTAGCGGCAAACCAAAAGCGAACAAGTACAAACAAACGCAAAAAAAAGAAGTTGTGAAACGGAACATTCTTTTTTTTTGTTTTTGGTGGCAAGTGTTCTTACTGAATGTGGCGGGCGGGCGGCGAAAATTCTTAAACAATAAAACAGGTTTTGCACTGTGTGCCATGTGAGCAAGGGGAGAGTCAGAGAGGCGGAAAGAGAGCGACAGCAAGTAAGCGAGAGAGAATCCCTAAGCAGAGAACAATTTTTTGCAATATTAAGTGCAAAAATATTTGATATTTTCTGTGTGCATCCTTTGCAAGGTCTTTTTAAATACAAGCGTAAAAAATCACATTTTGATTAATAGCGCACTTTAGTCCCATTGGGAACCTGTTTCCAATGCATTCAAAATTTACATATGTATCTTGATTTGCTGCAATCAATCGGAAAGCCGTTACTTCTGCGTTGCCAGGCCAAATACAAATTCCAGGCAGCCAGGCAGCAGCTGCCCCTCCCACTTCTCCTCCTCGGCGCATTCCCTTTCACAGTAATTCCACAAAACAGCTGAGCTTTTGCAGTCGGGCCCTAGCAACAGCGCAGCAGAAGCTTCTCAGCTGTGCAGAAGCAGCGCAGGCGCCAATACAAAACACTCACACACACACACACGGACGCTGACACGTAAGGCTATTACTGCAAATTGCATTGCTGCCATCTCGCTCGCACGCAGTATGTGCTGTAACACATGCCGGAAAACAATTTTTCTACACTATTCCCCAAACGTGTAAAGGGGTATATTGCTTTTACAGGGAGAGACTTAAATTTTTGCATACACATTTATTTATTTTTGTAAATAAAGTACTTACACTCGGAAAATAATTTAAAAAAACCGAATTATAAATTTGTTTTTTTTTCCCTTCTAAATTACATAGATTAGTATAAGTTATCTCCGATAGCAAAATACTCGAATTGTTTATCTGTTACAGTATTAAATATAGGGTATTAGAGTATCGTTTAATTTTGAGTGAAAAGTGTGTGCTTGTTATTTTTTGCAGCCACTGTCGCTGCTGCTGCTGCTACTTCTGCTGCTACTTCTGCTACTAATTCTGCTGCTGCCGTCGCTGCCGCTGCCTCTTTCGCTGTCAGAGCTACTGTTACTGCTGCGGCTGTGGCAGTGACTGCGGCTGCTTAGTGCTTGCGTGAAGCTTTACATAAGTTGACATATAGGCGACGCTTTTAGAGCCCGGCTGCAGGTCCTTTGCACAAGTTCTAAACTAATCAGCTGCTGCTGCTGCTGCGTCTGCTGTTGCTACTGCTGGTGTCTGCAACGACAACGACGACGACGTCATTTGCAACTAAACGTTGCCGTTTTTTGCAACTTGTTTCGGTTTTGTTTTTTTTTCTTTTTGCCTGCGTTTGTTTGAAACCGGCTCTCAAAAGGTTCGCCAGTGTCTCTGATGCTGTTTTTCAGCTGTTTGCTGGCTTAAAAAAAATAATAAAAACACCAAAAAATATAACAACAAAAACTTGAGTAGAAGAAGCAGCAGCCAAAGCAGAAAGACAGAAAAAACAACAACAACAACAACAAAAGCAACAGCAACAACTACAAAAACAACAACATCAACAGAGAGCTTAAGCCAAGTGGTTTAACTGCTTTTTTACACATTACACTTTAATTTGTGTTTTTCTATTTGTTTCATTTCTCAACTCTAGTATTTGCCGTTGCCTTCTTTTTTTGTGCGTGGGGGCCTTTCAAAAAGCTTTAGGAAAAACTTGATTTATAGCTCACCCAAAAAATATATAAAAAGCGTTAGTAAATCAATAAAACTGTAATAAAAAACATACAAAAACCAAAAATGAAATAAAGGAATACAATGCAGCAAAAGTGTTTGATTAAAACCCGTTACTTCAAATCGAAATCCAACAATACGACAACAACAACAAAGATGTGAATTTATAGCAATTAGAGAACTTAGTGCCTCAGCTGCTCAATGTGTTCAAAATGGCCGCCAGGATGCACAACAACAACAGCAACAACAACAACAACAACAGCAGCAACATTTTCTAGCAGCAGCAGCAATCGCTCCACATACACACACACACATCCAAACACACATGCAGAAGTCCATACAACTCGAACGAAGGCAGTCAGCTTTTAAAGGTGAGTCTGCAATTTTAACTTTAGCAAAAAAATAAAAAATATTAAATAAAATGTAAAATTATGCGAATTTTGTTTGCTGCTAGTGTTGATTAAGTAGTTTGAATCGTACTCAATTCCAATATATTAGTGAACCAGAATTTTTCGAGTTTAACAAAATCTATTGTAAAAAATATTGCAGCTGTCAGAAAATATCATTAGTTGCACAAAACCAACTTTATAGTTGAAATAAAATAGTTAAATATAGCTGATATACGTTGAGATGAGATCACAGATTATTTTGTATTTCATACAGTGGTATCTCTAAAGCAAGAATTTCCGCCAATTGGATTTGTCTGGAATTTTGTAAATTAATTATGTTTTTTTTGCTGGCTCCAGGTCAATTTGTTATTGAGTTGCTGTTGCCGGTTATTTAAACTCCTTTTGATTACAGACCGAATGGCATTGGTTAGAAATCGTAAAATTAAAATTAAAGGCCTGTATCAGATTGATTATTCGAATTCCGCAGTTAATGCATTCAGCAAATAAAAGATATTATCTAAAAAGTATTGTGACTGAATATCTAAATAAAATATATTTTATACACATATGTATATGTGTGAAGATTTATTGTTGACTTGAATTAGAATTGGATTGTTGCCAGCAATTCCAGTTTGGTCTTAATTATTCTATTCTTTAACTAATTAATTCGTGCAATTATTTAACTGTTGCTCGAAGCGAGTGTCAAAATTGATGCGAGTCTCTCGTTGGAACACGGATTAGTTGGCAGAAGAGAGGGCTCCACAGTTTGGGCTACGTGTTTTATTGTCATGCTGTGAATCGCATGATGAATGACTTTTGGCGTCCACAATCAATCTCCACTCGCTGGCTCCCCAGACACTGGCGAAACTTTAGAGGAACGTTGCTCTTCGGCGCGTGTTTCTTTGGAGCAGCCCAAAACTTTAACAATTGAGTGCTGTGCAGTTTATTTTTATTTGGTATTTTTTTTTTATCGCTTTACTTAATTTTTTTTTCGCAAATATTTTTCAATTTTTTTTTTTACGACTATTCCGTCTGCTGCTGGGGTTCAAGCGAAGAAGTGAGGGCAAATTGTTGTTGCTGGCCAGCAGAGACCGCGGGCCCATTTAAAAGCCCGTCAAACCAGTCGCAGCCATTTCGCTTTTGCCTAGCTAGCTGACTGGCTGGCTGGCTGGCTATCTCGGGCTATCTGGCTAACTGGCTGAGTGGCCGACTGGCCGTTGATGACTTTTTACATAGCCAAAGAAGCGACGACTGAGAGACCCCAATCCCCAAACCCCAAACGCAAACACCAGTCCAAACTCAATGCCCAGATCCAGAACCCAAAAAAAAAAAAAACCAAAAGATACGAGCGCCGCACGTATCTAAACTTGTTTCAAACGTGTTACAATTTAAGAACGTACGCCGCAAGCGGCAAGTGGCAATAATCCTTTCAAACTGACAGCGTTGCCATGTTGTAGTAGTTGCACAAGAAGAAGAATAAGCAGCAGCAGCAGCAGCAGCAGCAGCAGTGGAAGGGCTGCCTAGTAGGAGTGGCACATTGACTGAGTTTCGCTTTAGCTTGCAACAGCATATGAGCAAAAATTTTAACGAGGGCTGCTCAATAAATACCGGTAAGGTATATAAAACTGTTGACGTATTTTAATTTAGTATGATTTTTGTAGATAGAGCAATATTCATATTTTACTCTACATTTAATTTGATAGTGCGTGCATACATAAGAATTTTGTGCTTTTTGATTTACTAAAAAGCTTCTTCCTGCTGTAATTGTTAAATATTCAAATATTCTCTAATATATCATTCAGTTTTATTTTTACTTATTTTACGTAGCAGAAAATGGTATTAAAAACACTTTATCATTCAGTTTTCTTTTTAACTTATTTTACGTAGCAGAAAATGGTATTCCTATAAAGCGAAATCTTTTCAATTTTGAGAGCTGCCTTGTAACCTTATTGAACTGCCAACATTTCTAACATTCTCGAGTGTCTACAGAATGTTGCCTATACATTTTCCCCATAAGGAACATTCAACATTCGCATAGTTTGTTCCTGTTAGAAATCGAATCGAATCACGTATCGCTGTCGTGGAAAGTGTGACAAAATCGATGTCGCAGCCAGTTGATATTTCAAGAAATGTTCTTTGCGCTTCTCTTCAAACAAAAAATTATATTCTTTAGTAATAATACAAATATAATACAAATAAACACGAGGCCGTGTTGTCCGATCTGTGAGAATAGATGAAAGAATATATTCATATATATATATAAATTAAATGGCACCGAGTTGCCCATTTCTGAGCGGTAATTTTGTCACTTACGGAGGCTCATAATGGAATGGCGAAATGTTCAAAATGTGAATGTGCGGAATTTTGGGCTATTATTTGAAAGCTCTTCCATTAGTTTTCCCATCTGGAGTGAGAGTCTAGAACACATTGAACTGCCCTCCCCCGTATGTACATGAATATATCCCGTCCATATGCTGTCTGTCATTGTCTGTTTCGAGTTCGCAGACATTTTGATTGCCTGTTGGCTCTTTTTATTTTTTGTTATCATTACTTTTTTTTTATAGCGCCGCCATTTTGCACTCCTGTGTCTAAAATGTGTGTACTGTGTGTGTGTGTGTGTGTTGTGTGTTGTGTGTGTGTTGTGTGTGTGTTGGGACTATGCGATGCGATATGTATGCAGATATACCCGCACGATATGGTTTAAGCTATTTTTTGTCTTGTTTATTTTCCTTTCAAATCGAAAACAAAAAATGCAAAAAGTGAAATTGATATTTTCGCACAAATTGCCGTTAACAAGGTTGCAGCCTAGCAACAACATATTTGCTTGTCAAAAATTTGTATATTTGGAGCCCCTCCCCCGCCCCCACTATATCACCCATGCCCCAAACACTGTTGCAGCCCCCTAAAAATGGATGTCGAAAAAACGACACTGCCAGGTGAACGGGAAATTGTTTACCGTGGTTCCAAAATGATGTAATTTCGCGTGCTCGTGCAATTCAATTTCCTGCCAGCGGAAACGCGCGTCGCTCTGTGCTCACCCATTGAAAGCCCAGAAAAAAAGGAAAAAAAAATCACAGACCTACCCCCAACCACCAAAAAAAATATATATATGTTTGTATATATAAAAACCTCCTCAAGCACAGAACTTGAAAGCACTGCCCAAATTGTTTGACAGTTTCTCCACTCTTCGCTCCAACTTTAATTGAGCCGCACAGTGCCGACAAATAATACAAAAATAAAAACATAAAAAAGAAATCGGGCAAGAAAATAATAATAAATAAATAAGAAATCAATTTTGTAAAATTTGCCATCTAAACAGTTTATCCGTTTTGCCCAACTGCCACTCAGCCGGCGCAGGGAACTCAATAAAATATAGCAGATATCAGGGCCAACAGTTTCTTAACTGTAGCATGCAGTTTGCCAGTTAGATGAGGGAAACAAATTGTGCCTAAACAAGTCAATTGAATTAACTTCTTAATGTTGTTAACAATTCATTTGACACTGGTTCGATATATGTATGAAGCATTATCTACAAAATGAAAAGACTTTCAATTATTGCGCAATAATTCATCAGTTGTCAATAATATATAATAAATAAATAACAATAAATATTAATTAATATTGAATACGGAAAAGTTGTTGCAAACAATTTTGCTGAATAATTGATTTGTAGACAATATTTTAAAGATTGTGGCCTGAAAAATGCTCTTCAAATATAGCAATTAATCAACTTTTTGTATATATATATATATATATATATATATATTTTTTACATCTATAAATATTATTTACCAATAATCATTTGAGACTGTCCTTAACTGGATTATTATCTATTATCTATTAGTATTGACTATGAAATTGAAATCTTTTCCCTTTTAGACTATGTCTAACTGAATTCATTTAATATATAAATAATATTATATATTTTCAATCTCTAAATATTAGTTAAGACATGAACTTTTTCCCATTCATGGACTAACTCATTTTAATTAATATATGTATATTGAACATGAGTTGGAATAATTATTAGCTTTTATCATTTTCAAATCATTCTCGGTAGTTTCATGGTTTTTCAGTCAGTAGTTTTCAATTAGTCCATGTCTCAGTTAATTTGAAGTGTATGTATTGTGTGCGTCATGTTGGTATTTGACTTTTCCTGTGGCGCAATATGTGGAGTGTTGAATTTTCAAAATGTTTGGCATATTTCGCATAAATAAATTAGAGTCAAAGCCTGGTCAGGCAGCCCGCCCCGGGCTCAGCTGAGCTCTGGGCTCTGTCCTGTCCGGGCTACCGCCCATATTAACAATAATTCCTTTGTGCTGGCATCTTGCCAAAAAGTTTTCTATGCCCGCACAGCACAGCATGGCAGGCGAGGAACGTTTTGTGGCCAATTTCGGTGCTGGCGCTGTGGCATGGTTGCCGTTTTGTGACCCATTGTCAGCTGAAGTTAAATGCGACGCCTGACACAAAAAATAAAAATGACAACAAACAAATGAACTCTCTCTTTCTCCGTCTCTCTCTCTCTCTCTCTGTATATCTCCGTCTCTCTTTCCTTCTCACTGGCAAAGGACAACGCAGAACTGACGATGAATGGCACAAAGTGCAGAGTTCCTCGGCCAGCAGAATAAATGTGACGTTTGTCCACAATTCAAAATGCAAGCGTATTCAAACTGTCCTCAAAGTGATCGCCCAAACTCCCAACAACAAAAAAAGAAGTCCGAAAACCCCAAAAAACTCAAACCAATTGAAGTCATGACTATGAGAATTCATAGTCATTGTTAGCTGACAATTGGCATTTGGGCCAGCAACTGCTCATTTCTTGCCCATCTCTTAGTTTTTCAGCCGTTTTGCTGGAACTCTTAAAATGCGACAAACGCCATTGAATTCTGCTTATATATGTATACAAGTTTTATAATAATAATAATAATTAATAAATTTTACTTTTAATTAATTTACTTCTTCCGAAAAACTCAATAATTTGAATATGAGTTTGAATGAAAAACTAGCATTTTATGAGTATGGCTTATGATAAACTAATATATCTGTTGTATATATTTGAATAAGGAATCGTAGTTCCAGGCCACAATCCATTTGAAAATTTATATATCCAATATCCAGCTGAAAAATGACTTTGTTTTCTGCGAAACTGATTAAAAGTTTGAGTCCATGTTTTTGCTGTACAAGTTTTTAAATTTTTCTCTCTACTTTTCAACTTTAAAAGAGAAGCACTTTTAAATGAAAACTTCGAAAAACTTATAATTCGTATCAGCTGTACATATTTTAAAAACTCTTTTACTCTTTTCTAATATTAATTTGTCAGAGTTTGGAGCTCTCTAAATTTTCTTGCTTACTTAACAGTTAAGAAACAAGTTTATATAGATATTTTGTCATATGATATAACCTGATAAATTACTGGATTGAGTGTTGAGATTTTTAATTTGAAGTCGCCACTATGCCAACTCTAACAATATCGATAACGCTTTCGATATTCGCAATAGATTATAAAAATAGATATAGAAGAATAAATACTTCGTCACAGTTTTATGTTTATTTGTTTCCAATGTCCAACTTAATAAAATGAGTTTCAAATGCTCAACGCACCCATTTGTGATAGCTCGATTGTCGATGTTATCGCAGTTATCGATTTGTTTGAACCGCCATGTCTATCTCGACGGATTGAAGATAAAAAAAATACAGATATTGGAATATTCAAATATAGAGTACAGAACTGAAGTGATTCCGAAGGGAAATGTGGAAAAGTTTATACAAAATGATGCCGCTGATGATTGTAGATATAATAGTAGCCACCATTAAAGCGCACTGTGACCATATTCCCGGTGGGCGGTGTGCCCAATGCGGCATGTGCTTCCATGGCATCAACAGGCACGCGTATCGCCGGCTGGGTCAGATTGATGGTGCGATAGAAGAAGGCCGTTAGGAAACTGGCGCTAATCACAAACGCCAAAAAGAAACCCAAACAGAATACGCAATCCTTGTTCACCTGCAGGCACAGGCAGCAGGCGGCCGCAAGATCGTACAGTGTTCGCCACATCCTTCCCAGCAACGAACTGGGCTGCGGACGCGTCGCAAACGCCGCCGAGCCATTTGTGCTGATTGTGATTGTGTGATAACGACGCTCACACGGTGGCAGCTGTTGCTGTTGCTGCTGCTGTTGCTGCTGATCTTGCAGCTGGTGTTGTTGCTGCTGTTGTTGTTGCTGTTGTCGGCTGTTGCCAGCGTCGCTGCTCTTGGGTCTGATTGTGCTGGTGACATCCAGTCGCAGACTTTTCAGTGGCATCGTTTGGGTTGCCAACTCGCAGTGTTGCGTCACCTGCAACTCTGTGCCGTTATCCAACTGTTGGTCAGCTGATCTTGCGCCATTCTCCCGGCTCCGCACATGCTCCTCGATCGCCTCCAGGTTGCTTGTGTAGCGATCGAGCAGTCGCAGGATGCGCTGCAAGTGTTCACCATTGCAGCCCAGCTGTGCGGTTGACAGCGGTTGCTGTGTTATGGTTGCCTCAGCGTGCTCGGTTTGGGATTGGTATTTGGGTTCGGATTCACACTTTGGCAGCAGTTTCTCAATCATGTCCTTGACCAGCGTCTGTGCCTCGTTCAGCCTTTGGCGCTCCAGTATCGGATCAAAGCGCACATTATTCGGCTGTAGTGCATCCGGTGCATCTGTTTCCGTTTCGCCCACCTCTGCGTCGGGCAGTGGGAGCACACAATTCTGATTCACCTCCTCCGCTTGCGGTGCTTGGGGCGAAATCTTATTGTCAGCATTATTCATTCTTAATTTTGGATTTTGTGTTTTAAAATGTGCTCAAACTGTCAGTTTGTAGTATCAAAGTGACATTTCACATTCTATCTGCTGCTGCTTTATTTTTAACATGTTCTTACACAATTTTTAATTGTATAAATTCCAAATTGGTTGCTTAATGGCTTTCAAAACGAAACGAACCGGCATCGTCATAGACAGCGTAATAGCCGACTTAGTTGACAATGTTATTGATCAGAGTCTATCGGCAAAGGAATCCAAAGCAGGACCATGCCAAAGGCTCTTCGATGCTTTGGGTCTCATGCCTTGCACGTTGGAGGACGAGGACGATGATGAGGATAAAGGCGAGATTGAGATTATCATGCAACTGGCCGACAAGGTCATCGATGATGATCCTCTTAATCCTCCCTCAGCAGATGCTGAAAGACAACTGTGGCACAGTTGGCTGGGTCCTGGTTTGGCTGCGGGTAAATTTATCCTCTGAGATTAGACACCAGTGCTAATTGGGCAACTTCATTCCGCAGATCGGCCTGAAGATGAATTGGAAGTGTACGCTAAGAATGTACCTTCATTGAAACAGTTCACGAGTACCGCCTGTCAAACGGACCAGCTCCGTCTCTCCCTTAAACGGCTTCACGGTGTGGCAACACCCGGAGATCGTGCCTTAAGCGATCTGGCGCCGTGCGAACTCAGCCGTCAGACGGTCTTCATTGATGCACTTCCCGTGCCGACGCCCAGTGTGCCGCGTCGGCCGCCATTGGGCGATCGGTTCTGCTATATGTTGACCGATTTTGCTTCGGCACTGTACTGTAGCCTAGCCATTATGTGTTGTTGTGCGCCGAGTATGTTTCGCTAAATTTTCAATAAATATCGTTTATTAAGATTTGCCAAGACACAATTAATCGATTATCTTGCTGGGCATCGTCTGCATATTGGAATTGCCACCGAGGAAGCTTGAGTAGGGCTCAATGATCAAGTAGAGGCACCACATGCACAGCAGCACGAACAGCACATAGGTGAAATTCTCGCCCATCAACGAGCAGCAGGCGCTCAGTGTTTGCCCCGTCTCGACCAACACCTGCCACAAGCGTTGTCGCAGCGGTGCACGCTCCAAGGCCGTTGCCAAACTAACCGACTCGACCTCAATGTGCAGCGTCGTGTGCTGCACCATCGGATCGGATTTCATTTCCTCCGGCCTGGCCTTCAGCAGGCTGTCCTTATCTGTGCGGTGGAGCCAGTAGGTTTGGATGCCAACCTCGCAGGTGAGCTTGTTCGGTACAGCCAGCAGCGTTGACTCCGACAGCTGCATGCGGTTCAAGCTGACGGTGCTCTTCACCAGCTCACTGCTAGCCGATTCTGTTTAACAGTTACCAAATTGATTTAGTAGCAAACCAGAATACTCTAGTCGAGAATGAAAGACTGGGAGAGCCTAGGAGACTAGGGATTTGGAGCCTAGGAGCCAGACGACTAGAACCCGGATACATAAGGGTTTTGTCGCTTAAGGCTCAACTTAAAACTTATAAGTTGGAAGAATATTTAAGAATGAAGAAAACAATGTTATAAGTTCAAGAAATATCGAGAATATTAGGCACGCCGCAAATACAATTTGAGATCGAAGCTGTCCTGTTGGCATATTAAATTCATTATATTAATAGCTATATGAAATCGTTTTCTGAGCTAATTATTCCTAGCTTGATTACTCGATTATAAGAGCACTCGTAATTAGTAAGTTTTTAAGATATCTTGCCAGATAAAAATTGTATAGTGATTTGATCGGAGTCGACTCCGCATAGAAACTGACTGGTGACCAGAGGCACACAAGGACTCGACTATTGATGTGGTTTAGACACTTATGTATATACAGATATATGTATTTATATATACTCTGTAAATCTGGAGACGTCTCTAGGACATCTTTCAAGAAATTTAGCTTTATCTGTATATGTATATATATATGTTTAATATGTATATATAAACAGATTTCAAATTTGAAGTCTCTAACCTCCAAATTTCGATCTACGCCAGGCAAAAGTCTGTCTGTATAAAAGCTCAGCTATCGAAGCTTTTATACAATTGCCTTGCACTATTTGTGTGGCGAAAGCACATTTGCCTGCGCTGCTTTAGCAGAAGCTTTTCAAGCTCTCCTTAAGGTAGGCTCTCTCTCTCTTTCGCTCTGTTTGTTTTACTCACTCTCTGCTGGCTGCAGATGCGTCGCAGTAAACTGCTCGGACTGCGAGCGCTTGAGCTTCGGGTCATCCTTTGCGCTCGTTCGCACGATCTTCGAGTATTCCTCGAAGTGGCTGAGCATCTCCACGAAGCGATCGGAGATCTCTTTGTGGCTCACTTGCACCTCACTCAGATAGTTGCATTGAGCGGGTGAGTGCAGCTCGCTCAGGCCCTCCGTGGTTGCTTGCAGATTCCAGCCAATGGTTTTGGGACTGACACTCAGATCCTGTACAACACCAGCCTTTGCTTCCATGTCGAGGAGCACCACTGTTGAACCATTGTCGAGATTCTCCTTCCTCTGAATGGACATTTCGTGAATATATGTATATATTTATATCTGAGTATCTGTATCTGTGTGTGTGTGCGTGTTTGTATTTTATTTTGTATATCTTGTATGACATTTTGAAATTTAAATATCGTCTGGCTACTCTGTGGCAAGTTTAACCCTTAGTCAGCCCGTGCTGTAGCTATGTCTAGTGGATAACTTTTCGCGCTAAATTAAGCAATTTTGTGAAACTGTCTGCACTTTGCTGAACTTTACTGCTGCAACTGACCAATGAACCCTTGCAGCTCCTCCCGCCTCCCGCTTCCATTCCGGACACTCGGGATGTACATACGTGCTTGTTGTCCATGCTTAACACACGCCCACCTCGAATATGACAATTATTATGGTCTGCTGAACTAATATTATGTTATTTTGCATAAATGCATTTTGTGAAATTCTGCTTTAAGGCAAACATGTTTCTCATTTTAAATTCGAACTTGAATCATTCGACAGCTGAAGTTGAAGTTTCCATTTCTGCTCTATAATTGATG
Organism: Drosophila nr. medialis 2 BK-2023a; assembly: GCA_035044325.1. Taxonomy (NCBI): domain Eukaryota; kingdom Metazoa; phylum Arthropoda; class Insecta; order Diptera; family Drosophilidae; genus Drosophila; species Drosophila nr. medialis 2 BK-2023a. Next base: position 169,624 of record JAWNMH010000410.1, on the reverse strand, counting down.
TTTGTAGCTACAATGAAATTATATACTTCAGTCTAGCTTAACTTCATATTTTTATTATTAAAATTGTAATTACTTTTTAGTCAAGAACAAATGTAATAATATTGCGTACAAATTGCTTTTGGCTGAGCTTCAATCAAGGCATTTCAATTTCGCTGATGCCCCAAAAGCTTTGTCCGGTTTGGCGACACCTGCCACCGGCGGTGGCAGCCACATTGTCTACAGTGTGCGTTTCTTTTGCTCTGGCCATTGATAATATTTAAAGGGCTTAAGTGCGTCGAAGATTTAAATTTGTTGGCCATTGGCAAAAAATCTCTGCCCAGAGCAGCAACAAAAATAAAAACACAATTTATTGATTTTCTCGCACACAGTACATTATGAGTGTGTGTGTGTGTGTGTGGATGTGGATGAGTGTGTGCAACGAGAATGCTGTTGCCATGGGTAAAGCCAGGATACCGGAATGGCTCAAAATGGGAGCCAACGCCTGCGCCCCATTTCGTCTGCCTGAGCTGATTGCTGTTTGTGTGTCTGAAAGGTGCTGAAGCAAAACAACTCAGCCTAAAGCTGCTCCCAGCACCACATCTTCCCCCCTAAAACACACATTCGCAGATACACACACACACACACACACACACCTTTCAATCCTTTCAATCCACACCCCAGTTTTACATTTTGAATTGCACATTTGTTGCTTACCCTCAGCAGCTATAAATGCTAGAGATGTGAAGTTTGAAATATATACATATGTATATATATATATATATATTTCAAATATACACATATGTATATATACATGTATGTATATATATGTGTATACATATGCGTACAACTGCTTGCTTAGTTTTGTTTTGTTACAAAACTGGCTATTCTTTTGTTGAACATCCTAGTGCTTCGTTCGTTTCATAAATATTATTATTAACTGCTTCAACAGCTGCTGACCTGCTGGCCAAGTTTCATTGGGTTGCGATGCTGTTTTCTGAAATCGGCTAAAAATAATTTTTGGCGGCAGTAGCAGCAGCAGCAGCAGCCGCCTCGTTAATTTATGAGGTGTTGCTGATTATTCTCTTGGCTGGGCACATAAATATAAACCAAGCTTAGTAAACGGCTTGCAGAGGCGTCTAAGCGTTGCCAAAATTCTTGACTGCCCCCTGCATCTGCACTTCCACTCCCACTCCGGCAGCAGGCCATAAATATCATTTGTTTAGATATACATGAATACGCTATATATTTTTGGCTTAATGCTTGTTTGTTTCCTATTACTTGACTCGACTCGACTCGCTCGTTTATCATCGCCCTCTGCAATTCAGTAGCTGCCTTTGGGGATGCCACAAAGTTTAGCAACTCGGACGCCCAGCATGCATTCAATTAGACGCTGCCACAATTCCTAGATTTCTATCCTGACCCATCATCATGATTATTGCCATCATTTGGCAACGCCATGGCTCAACATAACCAACAAAGCTAGACAGGCCAAAAAAGCAAGAAATGGAAAAATTAAATCCACAGCTCGATTTCTTGTGTCTGAAACTAGCATTTTTTTAAGGGCTGCTGAAAATTATAGAAAAATTATTTCTCAAATATTTGATTAATAATGAAAATTTCTCTTATGTGAACTTATACTTATATATACATATATATCGATATATACATATGAATAAAGCCTGTACAACCAACTCACTTTGGCCAGAAAAAACCCTTTCTGCTCTCGTATTTGGATACTACTCCGATTTTCTGACACTGGGTGGGAACAACGCGATATATAGCTTGTATGAACTTGGTATTGAGTATCTCTATGTTGAGTATTTAAGAAGCCTAAAGTACGCTTGAACAGTCATCGTTTTCGTTATTTACTGAATTTACTGAATTGAATGTATTTTGTTTCGGTAGCATATACTTAATAATATTTGAACACTTACAACGCGTCTGTTTGGATAGGTTTTCTTGTTTTGACTTTGCCACACCCATGACACATGCCATTTAATATCTTATACTCGTATGAGCTGCATTTTAATGATACATATATATGTATTTATGTATATATATGCATATGTATGTGTTTGTCACAATCGCTTACACCTGTCAGAGACATCAAAAGATTGTTAGAGCGTTTGCCACTTATCCATAGACACGGCAAAAGGTAAGTAAAATTTCCGCTCACCCACAACCACGTCCTTCCCCGAGCACCCATTCCCCCTCCATGTTGCCCCGCTGCAGTTATTATTCTACTGGCAATCAGTGGCTGAGAGGAGCTGTCCTTTCCGCGTGTCTCTTGGGAGTCAGTTAGCTGGCCACTTGGGCGCCACTTGCTCCTTTGGCTGCCGTTCGTTGACATTTAATGGCATTTGACACACTGCCCGGTGTGTCCGCAAGACAAAGCAAAAGCATCAGGTGCAAATAGTGAACGGCACAAAAAAAAGAAGAAGAAAATAAAATAAACCAAGAATAACAGAAAACATATAGAAGGAAAGTAATAAGATTGCTCAAATCGAGTGTCTCCTCCGCTAAAAATATAAAATACTGTTTTTAGAAGTCTAATGTCAGATGAATCTTAAAAATACAACTATGAAATATATACAAAATGTAAATAATATGATATATATATATATATTGCGGCTGATATGTTACGAATATAGTACTTCATTCAGGCGTACTTTATCATGCTGATCCACAATCTTAAAATTTGTAAAATTTGAATTCAGATATTCATTGAATTATAGCTAAATTTTGAAAAAGGCAGACAGACAACAATGGTCGGTCTGAATATGCAGCAGTAAACAGGATATAGAAATAAATAAAAATTGTATTGGGAATACCCCTAATGGAAATACGGCTTGAAAAGCAAAAAGGAAATCAATAGCAGCAAGTTGAAGACGTGGCTAACAGGATGCAGCACTTGCCTAATGAAGTTGTTGCTGCGGTCGCTTCAGCTGCGTGGAAGGGGGAAGTGGAAGCGGGGAAGGAACGAACTCTGGCTGTGGTGAGAGAGAGAGAGAGAGAGAGAGAGAGAGAGAGAGAGAGAGAGAGAGCAGGAACAACATCTATGCACTTAATGCTCTTGTTTGCCTAACTTTATTTGATGTCCTTGCGTGGATGTTGTTTCTGGACGCTCTTCTATTTGTTTTCTACGACAGCCTTGTTTACCAGCAGCCATCAGCAAGAGTGCGACTGAGAGAGAGAAAAAGAGTGAGGGGGGGATTGTGGGGTTTGGTAAGAGGTTGCCACTTGGCTAAGGTGGTTTAATGCGTTTAGCGTTGCTTGATAGTACTCGTTGCTCGTTACACATAAAATATGTATTATATATGTATGTGCCTCGATATGCCAACCCCCCGAAGTGAGTTCTTTGCGGTCAAATTAAAACCGCATATTCCAATATATTTCAGTCGTCGCATGGCGCAGCGGGTTATGGTGGGCAATGGTGGATTTGTCCGTGCCTCTTCGCGTTGCATGTATTTTTAATTAATTGCATGCCCCAAGTCAAGTCGACGCGCTTCGCATACGCCCAGCCAGCCCAAACTGACCCAAACCCAATGCGACAGCTATGGGAGAGGGGGTACTTAATATTTCGCAAAGTATTTTAAATGCTTGCGTGTGTGACATGCACACACATACCCTACATTTACCAATTCTGCATATATAAATATAATTGCCATGAGTTTAATTTACCATTAGCACAGTCAAATTAAGTTAATTGCGGTTGAATTATTATTTATTTGCTAAATATTTCAAAGCAGTGTTGCACCATGCATTGCAAAATGTTCTGAACTATAATCTCTATCTATCTACGTAGTTCATTTAAGAGCAATCGGAAGAGAGATAAGTTTTAGGCATAGACATATGTTTTAACTTATGGATAACTACATAAATGTGGCATAGCCAGTTAACAGGCAGACCGTAAATACAATAAGTAGCATACAAAATGTTGGCCTTAAGCGAATTTGTTTATTAAAATATGTGTTTGAATCGATAATATATTTTTTAAAAAAGAAAGAAGAAAAGAGAAGTATTTAGATGCCAGCAAATATTTGTTTAAAACAAATATAATAAGTAAAAAATAAAAATGAAACTCTGAACTAGAATTTACACTACTCTACAAGGCTGTGCTTAAGATAAGCCTTCTCTCTGGTAGTATCTGATATCATGTGCAGCATGTGTGATAGTCATGCATTACCCATGTTGCCACAATTATATATTGTTGTTCTTTGTTGCAGCTCCGCAAGTTGACCGCTAGTCGCTAGCCAAAAGCCGCCGACGTCACCGCAGTTGCAACATCATTTGCGGTTAATTGTAATTAAAGCTCAGTGGTTTGCTTCAGTGCACATATGCACCCACAGAATCCTGTTACTACTACTCCCTCTCTCTCTCCCTCTCCCTCTCTCTCTCTCTCTCTCTCTTGTGGCAGTCAATGTTGAATGTGTAAAAAGTAAACATTTTAAGACAATACGATGTGATTTAACCAGCATCGAACTCAGACCCACTTTTAGTCCCAGTTCCAACAATAATCCACCAGCATAACTAGAAATAGAGTCGGGAAAGAAACAAATTTTTTATTGAGAGTTTCCAAAAAAAAAATCTTCTCATAACAGTACTTTTAGATTATATAACTGTAAAAAAAATATTAAAGAAAAGTTTCGATAAAGTAGACTTTCCAAAACATTTCTTTCCCATCGTCAAGATTTTGTGCGAAAGTGTGTAACAGACAGAAGAAAGCGTCTACAGCTGCTTAAGTGTATATATTCTTGATCCAGATCAGCAGACGAGTCGATCCTAGCCATGTCCTTCTGTTTGAACACGCGGAACTCGGAGATTATTAGAGTTAGAAACTTCAAGCTTGACATACCTCTAAGTTATCGTGTATCGCGCGCAAATTAAGTTTGTTTCATTTATCGATAACTGCCGCTGTTTCGATACATATATTTTTCACATAGCAATTTAAGTCACAATTTTAAAGACAGAGCAACCCCATTGTTAAATGACATACCTACACATGTTATTTATCAACTGGGCATATTTCATCATAGCTTCTAGAAAAAGTATGATTATTAATTAAGTATAACAACAATCGTAAATAAGTTTATGGCAAATACATATTTTTACAATTCCATTTGCATTTAATTCCCTTTTTGCAGTTGTTCTGAAACTGTGAAGACGTCGGCGTCATGTTCAGCGGCAAGCATCTTGAATAGACGCAACCTGAAGTCAGTGGCAAGTAGCAAGTAGCAGGCAGAGACAGGTGAGTGTTGCACTCTTATGTTAATAACATGTTAATATGCTACGGGGTTGGGGTGGGAGTAGTGAGTGAAGGCTTGATTTAAATTAAAAATTTATTGCATACTTTTTTGCGCGCTGCCATTGCAAATAAAATAAATACACGCACACACACACACACACACACGCACACACACACGTATACACTCGAACAACATATAAATTAAATTGTTGAGCGCCCAGGGGCAAACCAGCAAAAACATGGCATGCCATGAACTCCAATTTATAACATGAACGTACGGGTTAAGGGCTTACAGTCTGAAGCTCGTGGGACTGGCTACTGCCGAGCGTATGGTAGGGGGTGGTGCCGGGTGGTGCTTAGTGGAGGGGGTGGGCGATGGGTGGCACTCCAGCAAACCGTTTTTGATTACGCGTGTGTTTTTCGCGTGCAACTAAATTAGCGCACGTGTAATCAAGTTTTTCAGCTTTCCATAACAGAGAGAAAACAACAAAAAAAAAAAAAATGAAAAGAAAAACAAGAAGAAAATGTGCTAACAACGATGCTCGCATGTTCTTTCCACAGACAGAGTGAGACAGCGAGACAGCGGGACAGCGGGAGAGTGAGTGAGTGCGAGAAAGAGAAAGAGCTTTAGTAAACAGTTCGGAAAATGTCAACAGAAATAACAAAAAAGTAATGCAGACATGCGAATTTATCATAAATCATAAGAAAATGCGACACACAAAATAAATACAAATGCAAAATTCAGCTGTGATTTTTCTTGTTTAAATTGGTTCATGTTCCCTGAAACTCAATCAAAACAATCGAATTTATATACGTCCCTTTGAAATATATGTTAAAAGCATTGTTTTTAGGCTAGTTAAATAAATCCATCTTATTCGAAACGAACTAATCAAAAGTTCAAATTTCGTTTTCTTAATAATATTATTTAAAATATATGAAATAGGTTTAAGTAAATAAGAGTACTAAGGTACTTGTATTCAGTTGTAGCTAAAAGCTTTTTCTCTCTCTGTTTCTCTTTCGTTCTCTCTCTCTCTCTCTCGCTCTTTCTCTCTCTCTCTCTTTCGCTCTCTCTCTCTACAGTGCCAATAGCCAATTTGTAGCTAATTATTAGTCTGTCATCTAATGAAGTGGGTTGTATTTATCACATTAAAAAATTTCACTTTTCGCAAAAAAAAAACAATTAAATAAACATTACTTTTGGTCCTCTAACTAAACCATTATTAATTTTTCTGCATATATCTCTATCGTAACATGATTGCAGCAAGTGTTGCCATGCTTAATTTATCTTCGGCACTTGCAGCCTGCAGGTAGAAAGCAGACAGATTTGTGGACGTCTGATTAATTTGATAATGATGCTCACCTTTTTTATAGTTGGGTGCTGATTCTCGCACTCGACTTTTGTGAAGTGATCTGTAATATTGGACTGACAAAAGAATTGTATGTTTATTATTATCGTTTCGTGGTTTGTTTGTTTTTTTTTTTAACGAAATTTTATTTCAATAATTTCGCCATTTTTAAGAAACTTGCCGTTTTCGCTCGATTGACCAACACACAACCAAACAGCCATGCTGCCACAGTGCCGAAAATGCAAACGTACATGCAACTAATTTGTGGTGCATTTATCAATTGTTGCTAAAGAAAAGAAAATATAAATCGTCATAGCTACTCTTAATTGCGATTTCCCGTTTTCGAATAGCCAAATTCTCTGAAATTTGCAATAAATTAATTCAGCTTTGCTTTGCTGCTAGCATAGCACTTAGCTTTGTGTCACTCAATCCACAAGAACCAAGTATCGAGAGCAATGCAGCCGGAGCAATCAGCTAATTGTCAGTCAACACTTGATTTCACAAAGATCGTTTCTTATTTGGTTGGATTTGACAAAAACCTGAGCAGGCTAATAAAATGAAAAGGATTTTGAGCTGGTGTCATTTGTTGAGCTTAGTTTTTCAACAATGTTATAAAATAGAACACAACGGTTTATTGTACTGAAGACGTAAATAATATAAATGTGTAACCCAATCTTAATTACTTTGCAATTATTCTTGTTTAAATGTTTAAATCGAATGGAACTAATAACTTTACTATCGCACCCGTATCAACGATAATCTGAAATTTACTCAATTTTTTGTTATTATACTCGTATTGAATATTATTTTTTGAATAGCTGTATTTAGAGGTATTTCAGTTAATAACTCTGCCACGTGTCAATATGCGAACAGATATTTTCTTGTCTATAACATATTCCGTAGTGGTTTGAAAAGCGCCCTTTGGGATATAAGCTGGAAATTCCTGTTCGTCCAAATACCAATTATTCAGAGTGTAGTTCTGCCGAAAACAAATGAAATAGTCATTTAAGATAAATTTAATGGAAAAGTAGTTTTATTACTTTGCTCACCCCTCTCAATGGACACGTTAACGGACGAGATGTATGTTTCTTAAAACTTTTTGTGAAGATACGCAAAAGACGATTCTTGTAAATTATTGATAGGAAATTGCATAAGTCCGTTTGCAAGTTGTAGAGCCGCATCTTTGTGTGGTCCAATTTCCAGAAGTCCAAAGTCGTGTTCAGTAAAATCTTATCAAGACTGCGTTTTAGTATCAAATTGCCACTGACATAACTGATATTATTTAACTGAATTAAAAAGGCGTTGATCTCCTCAATAAGCTCAGGTGCAAAATGCTCAACACTAACACTATCGATTATGAATTTAAAGTTACGCTCCTCCGAAGCAACACCAATGCTAATCAGAAGCAACCAGAGATAGACAGACATGTCTGCAGCGAAGCCAAAAACAAAATGATCCATAGTCACTGTGGATTGATTGCATGAGCCAGTTAAACGTCATCGATTATATTAATAATATAATATGAAATCATTGTTTCATTATTTTAAACACCCTCTACTCGACCTTTATTTTGAACTGTAAGGGTACAGCGAATTTGTGCAGCAGTATGTAACATGCAGGAGGAGGAGGTGGAGGTCGAGGACTCAGATTCTTGTCGAGCATTGCTAGCCCGGTAAATAAACGTTTGTCTTATTGCCAGATCTGGATCAACTCAGGAAAAGGCAATCTGAATGAATGAATGTTTTTGGTAATATTTCTAATAAATCATTATTATGCACTTTATCCAAGTTGCTACCAGGTGCATATTAAAGAAAATTGAGTTTCAAGTGTGTGTCTACATCATTTATTGAGTAATGAACAAAAATGCAAGTCAATTATTATGCTCAATTTTACCCTTCATGTACATACGAAAAACAAATATCTTACGTACATACAATTTGGTTAGACCCTGGAACTCACACTCGGGCACATATTGGGGAAAATCCGTCGCATTCACATGCATTTTGGAGAATGTGTAGTTGAAATGCTTCAATAAAATGCAGAAAGTAATCAATTTTAGTTCACATTTCTCAATAAATACCTACGGATTTTAATGGACATTTCAATATGGTATTACTGCTTTGATTGAGACTCCTAGCAACTAGATAGAAGTAGACGATTCTAATGAATGGTCGTTAGAAATCGGCAACCATCAAAGCGAATTTGATAAAGACGCAATGTCTGATTATTGGCCCTTAGCATGTCGAAGGATGCATCCACTTCCAATTGGTCGACGTTGCGACTAAGCATAATATGGCTGGTGATATCCGCGCCTGTTAACACCTCCCAATTGACACCTTCAAACAGGTCCCTAACCATAGGTTTCAGTTTAAAATATCGCTGACAACGCAACGAAAGTTGCGGTTTCGCGGTGCTACCCCTACTATTGGTAAGAGCAGCCACTCCAAATCCGGAGCCAACCAACCATGGTGAAAGATGACAGTCGAGTGTTTAGCTAAATATAAATTGGTTTATTATTACCAGCCATGTTATGTGCATTAATATAAAATAATAATTGCTTGCCATACAGATTCAATAAGTAGATTATTCAAAATAGTATACCCTGTAACAATAAAGTTGAGAAAGAGGGTATTTCAGCTGCCGAAGAAGAGACGATATGTGATAGATGGATGTGATGGATAAGATCATTTTAAAATTAAATTAATTTCATTTAACAGCCCTGTGTATCGATATTGGGATATCGATAAGAATCCATTTTCGATAACAACAAATTAAATGTTATTTATTTGATTCGTGTGCACAAAAAAGCGTGCATAAATAAATGAATTAAATTTGATAATAAATAAAATGGAAATATACAAATAAAATTAAATTAATAAATTTAAAATTAAAGAAGAAAATTTAATAAAATACTCGTAAAGGAAATAATAAATAAATAAATAAATATTTATGTTTTTTATGTTTGTTTTATGGCAGTTTAGCTCTTATATTGTACTCTACCCTCCACGAACAACTTTGCAAATAATTGTTTATCGGTAAAATAGTTGAGCATTATCCGCATTTGATATTCGGGCATATAAATGGGAAAATTAGACGCCTCCACGGTCCAGTCTTTAAGCGAATAGGCGAAGTGCTACCAAAAAAGATTCAAATTATTGCATTTCCGATTTTAATCAGAATAGTTCGAATATTTACTTACTGCTATTACCGGACATTCTGGGCTTCCATAAAGTTTTATCTTTAAAGATTTTGAAATTATGTCAAACCACCGATTGTTGTGGATGGTATTCAAAAACTGACAGCCATCAATATGTATATTCAAAAGACGCGTTGTCTTATTATTGATGCCCAATAGGTCTACGATAACCCCAATATCCACTTGATCAATATTGCGAGTCACAGTCATGTTGCAGCTTATATAGCGGAACTGTTTCGCTTGACAGTTCAGCACCTCAAAAAGGTCCTTCTGCAATGATTGTATCCTGAATTCGTTGACATATAAGCGATATTTACGTTCTGTAATCCTGGCATCCACCCGCATCAAGTGTGGCAACCCCAAATAGAGCAAAAACCACAGCCAACTAGCCATGGCGAAAAACTGAACTCGAACTGTGCGCTGAACACAAAACAGCTCATAATTACTTACTATCAGAATTTAATGAGTGTTGGCAGTTGAAATTGTTGCATTAAAAAATGTTTTACATTAACACTGATTTGGTTGTCGGATTTGTATCTATAATGGCACATTAAAATGGTTTTCAACACATATTTTTTCTGCCAATGTTTAACTTACTGCTCGATCAGGCGATCTGCGAGCTGCATACCCAGAAAACAACTCTCGCTGAATTTCGCTTGACTTTTGGCGTTATGGGTGTTACCTTATTATTTAGGACTTTTCTTTCCTCAATTTCAGGTTACATTTTTAGAACTGGTTCTTAGACACTTCTTCTAGTATTGAGCGAAAAGTATATTTTAGTATTTTTGAACTGGTTCTTAGGATCATTTTGTTGTTTGGCAACACTCTTCTAGCTAACATAGATAATTTTACACCATATATTTGACAAATTTACGACAAATTTACGATTTTTTTAGTTGTGGTCATAACGACTACCGGTCGAATGTGGCCCGATAAGTGAATGACAGCCAAACGGCTGGTCCTGTTGCGAATTTCCAGGTTCAGGAAATAGCTGCACTCGGACAATACTTCAGGAAGAACGCGTTCATCCAGATAGCTGCGTGTTAGGCTATAATTGATTGCAGTCGGAAGAGTTTCAATAGCCATTGGGAAAGATCATTGGCAAATGAATACTCACTGCTTGGATCGGGTAAGTGGGTCGAACATTGACAAAGTTAACGAATCTGATGTGAAATAGTCTCACAAATTTGCTGTGATAGTCGTTATTTGAAAATGCACGCAAATCGAGCTTCGTGTGAAAGAGACGGATATACGAGGTCTGACCAATAAGTAATGAGACTGATTTTTTAGCCGCGCTTGTGGTAACACTGCGAACCTGAAACTTCGGTCGGTTAATATCCCATCCCTCCTCTATCGATACATGTGCTCGCGACTTTCGTACGTTCGATAGTTCTCCAGCTGTGTTGTGTTTTCGACAACGTGTTTATAAGGCGTGTCACGAATATGGAACGACGTAATATTGAACAGCGGTACGCGATTAAATTTTGCGTTAAACTCGGCGATTCTGTTACGGAAACGTACGGTAAATTGGTCAAAGTGTTCGGTGATGAAGCCCTGAGTCGTGCTCAGGTGTTTCGATGGCATAAAGATTTTAAAAATGGTCGTGAGAGCGTCGGGGATGGACCGCGAAGTGGGAGGCCAGTTGAAGCTCGAACTGACAACAATGTTCAGCGTGTGCGCACTCTCGTGCATCATGATCGGCGGCTAACCATTCGAATTTTGGCTGATGAACTTAATTTGAAACGAGAAACCGTCAGAAAAATTTTAACTGATGATTTGTCCATAAAAAAGCTGTGTGCAAAGATGGTACCGAAGAACCTTTCGGCGGAGCAAAAACACGAGCGAATGTCCATTTTACAGGATTGTCTGGAACAGGTTGAAGCTGATCCAACTCTTCTCGATCGTGTAATTACTGGTGATGAAAGTTGGTATTTTCAGTACGATCCCGAAACAAAACGGCAAAGTCAACAGTGGCTGCCTCCTGGTGCAGCCAGACCGAAGAAGGCGAGCATGAGCAAATCAAAAGTGAAAACGATGATGATTTGCTTCTTTGACAGCAAAGGAATCGTGCACAAAGAGTTTGTACCACCTGGGCAGACCGTCAACCAACATTTCTACCTGAAAGTACTCGATCGGCTGCGAAAACGAGTCAATAGAGTCCGTCCAGAGATTGCCAAAACGTGGATCCTTCATAATGACAATGCTGCATGCCATCGTGCCTTCAGTGTGTCGCAGTTTTTGACCTCTAAAAACATCGCAGTGTTGCTGCAAGCGCCCTATTCGCCGGATGTGTCACCCTGTGACTTCTTCTTGTTTCCCCAAACAAAATTGGCCGTGAAAGGAACGCATTTTGAGTCCATAACTGACATCCAGACCGCCGTGACGAGGGTACTAAAGGACATTCCAGTCGAAGCCTTCCAGAAATGTTACGAAAGCTGGAAGAAACGTTGGAACCAGTGTGTAGTTGCGGGAGGGGAGTACTTTGAAGGGGAGGGGATCACATCAATGTAGCTTAATTTTTAAATATACGTATTTTATGGACTTAGTCTCATTACTTATTGGTCAGACCTCGTATGTCGGGGACGGGATATATCCATTGAAGCGAGCATGATAACCTTGTTGAGAATTCTTCCCAGCTCCAAAAGACCGGAGATATAGATGCGATTACCGATTCGAGACGATCAATTCACGATCCGCCGCCTCAAAATCAAACTGATACGTAGAGGTACGTTCCCGTAGACCGCCAGCAAATCCATTCCGGTATTCTATCTGGCCGCCTTCGCTGGTTGCACTGCTGCTGAACCCTGAATCAGACTACAGTCATCAACCTTGGTTGGTGGGTTTTTGGCGATGTCTTTCAAAGATTGGCATTTGCCAATTTGTTAGGTATAATACGGACAGCCGAAGTCGATATTTCGTAAACCCCCAGGAACTTCAGAAATCAGCAGCATATCTTCCACAATTTGTAAGCTATAGTTACTTAGTTTGAAAAGTATGTTACCTGTCATTGGGAGATCGATTGAAAATTTGATGGTCACGCCCACCCCGCCTCCCCAAACTTATAAACCTGTGAATCGACAAAACCATATAAATGTTTATTTCTAGAAACTCCTTTGAATTACTTGGAACCTCTTAAAACTTTTTCAGTCACGCCCACTCCCGCCCCCAAAATTTCCATAGCCCATTCCGCCCGTAATTTAAGAGCTGCAGTTACCAAACTTTGAAGGAAGATTACTAAAAACCTTCTCTACGAATTTTTTACAACCACGCCCACTACCGCCCCTAAAATGGACAAAAAGCCCAAATATCTCGTAATTTTTGAACTACGTCACCAAACTTGGAAGAAATGTTACTAGGAAACTCCTCCAAACAATTATTTTCGGCCACTCCCACTTATATTTACCTCAATTTGAAAGGAGGTAACCAAAAAATTAAAAATCGACGTTTTTTCTAAAACGCACATAAAACTGTTCACCGTTATTAGGACTTATAAGCAGGCTTTCAAACTCCTTAAAAAAATGCAAGTCAAATAAAAATGTCTCGTATCAAAAAAAATTGAGTTGGGAACGCGGCTAAGCAATATGAAAGTGTAAAAAAAAAGAAATATGCACACTCAAAAAAAAAGAAGAAAATACAGTAAAAAAAATGAAATATGCACACTCAAAAAAAAAAAGAAAATAAAGTAAAGAAAATGAAAATGAAAAAAAAACAGGCCCAAAGGATGTCAACGCAAATGTTAATAGCAGCAGCGTCAGCGATGTTGTTGTTGCTGCCGCTTGGTTGGTGTCTCATCTCTATTTTACGGCAAGTGGTGCAGTACGTCCGCTAGCCCGTAACCCGTAACCCGTAACCCGTAACCCAAACAACGCCGACGTCTACGCCTTCTTTGCTCAGGACCAAGGGATAAGTCCCGGCCATGCTTTATGCCCGAGCCAAGTGAAGCAAACACAGTGGCCGTAAAACTGAAAAGCAAAGCAACAGCATCGCCAACAAAAGCAAAACAAGAAAAAAAAGTGTATCTTAGTGACACCGAAAGTTAAATACCCTTGCTTTAAAGCTTGGTTTGTAGTTCAAAATAATATTTTTAATTGCCCTTCTTTCGTTTAATCAAAGAAAGTTTCGCCTTGAATAAATATTTTGCCATATTTTTATTACGATTCCGGTTTGAACTGATTATTCCAGGCTATGTCAACTGTGCTAGTGGTGCTTGTCAATAATATATATACCCTGTGTAGATGTAGTTCCTCCGCAAACGGTGTAAGAAAGCCAGGCCAGGCCAGCTGAGTGTAGTGCAAACATCACACCTACAAACTCAGAGCCACAGACAACAGACAACAGACAGCAGACAATAGACTAAGGACTACGGACCACAGACTGGAGATGCAGAAGCGTTAAAACAAGGACTGTAAACCATTTTCGCTTGACGACTTTTTTTTAGTTCGTTAACTAATTGCTTAGAAGAACTTATAAATTGGTATAAACCCTAAAAATATCTTATCTTATCTTATCTTGTATGAAATTAGAAATTAGCTTCAGTTTCAGAAAGAATTATAATCGACTTAAGGTAGAGATTCACAGCGTCCGTCCAGTTTGACAACTAGATCGAAGCATATACAAAATAGAAACACTCGAAATCGTATTAAGTTAAGAGTGTTCATGGCACATCTCTGTGCCGCAGACTACAGGGTAGCGTCTGGAGGCAGGCTGGGGTGCAACTCCGACTGCAACAGCTACTGTGGTCCATGTTATGTAAACATTTGCGAGGGTTCTGTGTGCGTCTCCATGGGGATGAAGGATGCAGAATGCAGGATGCTGGATGGGGGGTGGGGGGTATGAGATTTGATTGGGATTGCTTTGGTTATGGAAATGTAAATTGTGACTGAGCTCCTGGTGGATAACCAATCGCAGTGCCAGAAATACTTTCAATCGCAAATCCCAAACGAAGTTCGATGACATAATTATGTCGACACCGTCGACTTAACAACCACAATGAAGAACACCATATCAAGGGTTATTTAATGGATTGGATAATCTGAGTCAAGCTTTGTTCAAATTTGACTATATTGACACAAATATGTTTATTGACTTGATTAATGGAAAAAACCAAAGAAAATTGATTCATTTATAAACTGCAAAGTTTATAATTACAATTGCTGCGGTAATCCGAAATATTTGTTTATAACCAGTATAAAATCTAATTTGATGGCGAGCGACCATAAAACAAATAAGAGCAGATGCCATAACTAATCCACCGATTCCAAGGGGGGTGCGCGGGGAAGTAACACGTTAAAGCAGCGCATCAGTGTAAACAAATTTTTTGACAAATTTATGATGATGGAATTTTAAGTGATTTTTAACGAGCGACGGTTGGGTTATATAAATATATATACAAATATATATATATGTATATATGTAGAAATATATATCTGAGTTGAGTGGGAAGCATCTGCAATTGTTGTTGCTTGGCTTGCTTGCTTTCATAAACAAGTCGCTGGCCACAAAAGGGTTGCAGTCAGGTGCAGCTGCTGCTGTGGATGGATTGGAGGGGTTGCAAGGTAGAAACAGTGCTCAGCCAACATTTATGGAATTATGTTCATTTCACACACACACAAAAGTTAACAAGAGACCCATTACGCTCGCTGCTGCCAAATTGCTATGCCTGCAGCACCGCCACACCGCTGCACCACCCAAAGCCAACGCCAAGCGCCACCTGTGCGTTCGACTGTGAAATTTATTGATTCGAGCAAATAGGCTCCATTGAGAACGCCGGCTAACTAGCTATAATTAGAGAGCTCTCAGTCAATATAGTACTACCCACGTAACTACATTCGCTGATTCGACTAGCGCATACCCTATAACCATTCTCTTGAACAACTCTTGTGTAATTGCTTTAAATTATATAGCCTACAAGAAAGACGTACCACAACACGTTCATTAGAAGATAGCCTACTCCCAACTACTCAATCCATATTTGTAAATAACTTCTGTGTTTATTATGGGATCGCTTAGCTATTTTTCAAAACCATAAATAATAACCATGTTCAAAGTTTAATCTTTAACTAGATTCGGGATTAACTTTATTAAGCTGGCTCTGCATTAAGTCATTGATTATATATTTAAACTTAAATTATAATTATCCCATAAAATTGAAAAAAAGTAATTGCCTGCCACAAGCTAATTATTCATTATTTTCCAAAAATGCCAAAAACCGATGGTAGGTGCATGTATTAACCACCAATATGAATGTATGACCCTAATATACTGACGTTTCCCCATCTGCACCCAGGTGTTCACAATGTACCTGGTCCAAATAAGTTGCAGGCAATTACTTTTTTTCTCTTTGACACTGAACGATTTGAGCTGACTCTCACTGTATATACCTTCGTAGGGGATATTTTAATTTTGAGGATTTCTTCGACTCCATAAGGTATATTATATTATTGATCATCATTGAGATAAATCTTGATAAAATGTTATATATATATCTATGCTTGGGAATTGTCGGAATTGACCTGATCGGACCACCATAAGATATAGCTTACGTAGCGACAATTTGTGTAAACAGAAAAATGGTTTATAAAAATATTTTGCTAACAGCAAAAAAATCGATTTAAAACTTAAACAGGGTGTCTGAAGTGGTTAGCATTTCTATGTGAGAACCGCAACGAGCCACAACAGAATAAAAGTAGTTTCTTACCTGCGAGTCGAGTGATTGACATGCACATTTTCATTGAATCATTAATTACGTAATGCGAGGCCAATCGACTGCAATTTGCATATGCAATGAGCCCCACACGGCGTTCATAATGGCTAATTGCGCCAACATCCCACATCCCACATCCCACAGGCAATAAGCCACAACTAACGTACCACATGCCACATTGTACATCATATTTAGTTGACTAGTAATGTTAATACAAATTGCTTCATTTTATATTCCAAATTTCTTATGTTTGTGATTGTTTGAGGAAGACATTTGGGAAGGGAAGTCATCTCGATTCTAATTTGCAACAAATTGAGGCCAACTCACCGGACTATTAAAATACAATTATGGCAATAGACAGCCAATCAAATTTATATTGCCATTTAAGCCCTAGTTTCGAAATTGAAATATATGTGTACTATTTTTTAGAGCCAAGGGCTTGTATGGAATCTTCATTCAATCGTGACAAAATTTGACTGATTTTATTTATGTAAATAGTTTAACACAAAGGTAAACAAATTAATTAAATTCAAAATAAAATTACGTATTTACGTTTTTTAATATTTATTAAAATTTGCGTTTTTTTAGGCCAATCGTTGAGGTTCTTTCCAAGTTTGGCAACTTTAGCTCTTATGGAGACAGTCGTTTCTTGGTGACCGGGATTAGGCGTGGTCCAAACATTTTTTAATCGGTTTTTGAAGGGTGACTCTATATATACGTGTATACCATGCGCCATATACCTTTCAAAATTGTTAACTTTAACTATCTAATTTGTTTTTTTTATTATCGATCTTTAAAGAGCGTTGGTGGACACCATGACGGACATTGAACAAAAACTCTATACTGTTGAAACTCAAATATACAGCACAAAAAAAAACGGAAAGTAATGAAGAGAGCCGTAATTAAAACAAGAAAGAACGACCAAAAAAGTTGTTCAAGAGCTCATCTTTCGAGCGACTGTAGCTATAGCAGCCATGTGATATATTGCCTCGATCCGGCTGGCTACGACATGTGCACTCCCTGCAGCACAACGAGGCATGTATTCCCAGTTGCACTAAGATAGCTTTAAAACTGAGCGACTAATTTGCAGTCGGAGTCGTCTCAGCATCCTCTGCACGGGTATAAATTATTTCGTAGAAATGTTGTTTAAATGCCTCCAACAGTTTTTTAACGACACTTAAAGAACAACGATTTTATTAGCGCTGGTCTCAATATGTATATACATATATATATATATATGTATATATATATGTCCTGCATGTGTGCTATTCCAGATGTTGCCCTTGGGGAATATTCTTGAATACACCTAAGCGTTTTTAAAGTTTTTCTAGACACAATCCTGTCAGATATATGTATGTTATATATATATACAAATATATATATGTGTATATAAATACATTATGCCGACTGTTGCTGTGTAGTAAAATTTACTACCAAATTTTTATGGCAACCTTTGGTTTATTACTTTGGCTGATGCTTGTTTTAAGTTAACAGCAGGAGGCAAGTTAGCACCCCCCACCCTTCCCCTATCCTTCCCCTATCCTGCCACCATCAGCAATTTTGCCGTCTCTCTGATGCTTTCTTGCGGGCAAGGCCTTGAGACTTAAGACTCCATGTTGACTTAAAAAAATGTTTTCTGGCAACAAAACGCAGCCAAAAGCTACTGCAACAGCAAGAAGAAAAAAATAAATATGTATATATATATATAGAATATATATAGGGGAAATAAAAAGAGTGCTTAAGGCAAAAAGCAATAACAAAATATTATTATCAGAAACATTCATCATGTGGCTGCAGGCCATAAATTTTCGGCTAGCTGCGAACTGCAACAACAACAGGAACAACTCTAACAACTAAAATAACAACGGCAGCTAACTGTTAATAAATCGCAGCTGCAGATAGCAGCGACAGACACGTTTTACTTTGGCCCCAAAAAAAATAAGAAAAATAAATATAAAAAAATGAAGACCCCGCGCCTTGAAACTATCAAACATCCGAGTCCCAACTTCCATTGCCAAACCATTTCCCCAAACCCATTTCCCTTTTCCCATTTCAATTCCTATGCCCAGTTACAGTCGCCGTTCAACTTTCAACAAAGTTCGGTTTACCAGGCGGTAACTTTTCTAGAGGCGTGCCACATGCCCTAGTAGACAGACCCATTTGCCCCAGGAAATCCCTAAGTATTGGCTTTACTTACTTCATGTTAATTGTGCCTTCGCAAAGTTCTCAGTTCTAAATGTTGCTTAATTATTTGAGGTATTAATTTAATATACAGCTTACACGAAACATGAAAAGTTTTTGAACGAAATGTGGGTTTTCAAAAACGTGCAGAAATTCCCATGACCCAACAATATAATTTTAAAATAAAGATACAAAAATTTCCACTCAAGACTTATGTGGAATATTATAAAAATCGTCATTCTAAGCAATTACTTTACTATATATGTACATACATATGTGTGCACATATTTCATATGTATGTATGTACGAGTATGCACTGGTAATTTGCATCGATTAATAATCTGTTTTCAAGAGCAAGCATTCATCATATCTGTCAAATGAAAAATTCCACTTGAAGTTCAGTTCACTTTGCATTTCCTTTTCGAATTAATTGTGAGCTCTCTTCCCATCTCTCTTGCCTTCTTCTCCTATTATCATCCATCATTCATCATCATCCGTTCGCAATGCCATTTCATCTTCACTCTTTTGTTTTGCCCACGTCACAGCTATCTCTCTCTCTCGCTCTAGCTCTCTTCCCATTTGTTTCCCTTTCTATGCCCATTGCTTGTTTAATAAATAATTGTCCATCGTTTATTGTGTTTGGTGCATAAAGCTGCACAACTTGCGACAATATTGCACGGGCCCTTTCTATTCCCCATATCTCGGGCATGTGCAATTTATGCATGCATATCGGATATAGATACATAGGTACAGTGGGCGCTTGCTAATTGCTACGCTTCGGTCTTACAGACAATTCGAACTAGCAAATTTTTACAAGTTTTGCCATTTAGGATTCTGAAATCTTAGCAGCACAATTTAATTTATGAAAAAAGTATAACATTTTCAAATTGTGCATTCAAGGCAACAATTTAGTTTCGATACAATTTCGACCACGGTAGATTTATTTATGCACAAGTATTTGCTATCCAGGTGACCACATGCTGTTCTCAAACCAACCTTGCTCTGCTCTCCTCTCCTCTCCTCTCCTCTCCTATGCTCCGTTGTGCACTGCTCTAACGGGGCATCTGCAACCGCATAGCCAAGTTGCGGCTTTGGCTAGCTGCCTTCTGCTGCCTGCTGCCGGCTGCCGGCTGCCGGCTGCCTTCTGCCCGTTTGTTGCCTTACCCGGCTGACCACATCATCAAATGCGAAATGCAAAAGCGACGTAATTGCCACAGCACCGCACAACAGCGGGGCGACGCCGAAACCAATAAACCTGCATATGTCGATTAGTTGCACATGAATGCAATAACATGGGCCCCAAACTAAAGAAGGCAGAATGAAAGACAGACAGACAGGGGAAGAAGGGGAAGTGCGGAGTTTGGCACAGACAGCCGCAGACAAACGAGCCCGTTTAAGCCACGTCTTAAGACGCTTTTGTCTAGGCCACATTCGCATTATCTTAATACAAAGTGCAGCTAAATTTAAATTGATTTTAACTAACGGTTAACTCATTATTGTATGATCAATAAGCATCGAAGATATATCGCTTAATATATGCATAACAAAATTGAAAATTACACAAACTTGTATTTGAATTTCGCATCTTCCGGCTTTTATTTCAATATAATACATTTTTCCCCAAAGACAAAAGTATTTAAGACCAAAAACGAAAAGTTGAAATTGTGGCCGTATTTAAATTCAAAATGCGCAAGTTGCATCATTTGCCGTTTGGAATGACCTGAGTTTGTTATCCACTCCGCATTCAACTGACCCAAACATTGAAGATTTTGATTTTTTTTTTGGTCTCGAATTTTTTTTTATTAGTCATATTTTAATCAGAATGCTTTTAGAATTAGCCCCACTTTTATTTTGACCGCAACTGTACATACGTAAAAACACACATACAAACATAAATGTATATACACATGTAACATCCACATGTTTGAGAATGTCGCATGGCCACATGATGCCGCTTGGCTGACCGCTAAATGTGGATCTGCAATGGTTTTTCTGAGTCACAGACCGCAACGGAACGTTGCCAGGGTACCAGATTTCAAATATTTGCGTAACTCAAGCGGCGCTTGAACTTCAGCGAATCCCCCGCTGCCGCTCACTTTGCCAATTCCTCACATCAGCGTAATCGTCACCAAAATGTTGGCTCATTTGCCAGTTTTACTGTAGATGTGGAGCCACCTTCACCGCATTCCACGGATCAGCGGCCATGAATTTTGCATTTTCTATGTGTACGCAAGTATTTTTAGCTGTTTGGCCAGGCCTGTGATTCATCAAAAGAGCGGCGACAGCTGACAGGGCCCCGGACGACGGAGCCGACAGAGCCGACAGCAACGCATGGAAATGCGATTAACAAAACTAGAAACACAAGCAAGACAATGAATGGCATCACAGCGAACAAGAGTGAGCCCCGACGGCAAGCTGCGCTGCCGGTGTCGAGGGAAACACCTGAGGCTCTCTGCGAATTGCCGACGCTCATTAGCTAAAAACCGAAGCAGTTGACAAGGAATACACGCGAGAATTGAAGGTGGACAGCGAAACGAAACCGAAGCTTAAATGCTCTGAGTTAAGCTTAAGTTCTGTTCGTTGCTTGAGCTTTTAAATGTTTTGCAGTTTTCAGTTTGATACCGTTGCTAAAAAAAAAGAGCTTACTCTGAGTAATGCAGTTGCATATGCTGATGATGGAGAGCGAGAAAGAGAGATAGAGAGAGAACAATTAGCGTTTGCCGTTCCTTTTAGACAAAGCTTTATATGTGAGTAAAAAACGTTTAGTGCCATTAAAAACACTGTTGTGTTCTATAATATCCAAACATCATTTTTATATGTGCTCAAATTAATTGCGAATTTGCGTGCGTGTTCAAAATATAGTACAAAAGAAACGAGAAAAAACCCATCAACTGTGACATGACGAAGCTGAAATACCCTTAAATATTATCTGAACATGAAATGGCAACAGCTGCAAACACTTAGGCACTTAATTCGCATACAAACCGAAAGACAAAGGAAATAAGTGATAAACCCAGATATTGTTATCAGTTTGTGACACACATATTTATATGTGGCAACAACTAAATAAGGGTATATAAAGTGATACAACTACGTTCTTTGCTAGTGGGATTTGATTTCCGGATTTGAGAGACAACCTTCAAGTCTATGCACAATATCACGTAGTTATCTTCATACATACAATGCTTACGTAAGACTCCGGGTTCAATTGAAATCGAACATGAATCATATTGGGAAATATATGAAACTTGTATACCCAGATACAAAACGTGATAAGCATAAGTTTTAAACAAGATTAAAGCCATTATTATTATTTTTATTACTTATTTCTTATTCCATTGAAAGATTAGATAAACATTGTTAACAAATACACCTAATTGGATTCAAAAAGAATGGCTGCTACCATTCTTTTAAGCTGTGTTGAAACAGGTAGAGATAGTCATAAGAAATAATTTGAATTCGATGTGTATACCCATCAAAATGACACAGAAAACAGCTGTTTTCATATAGTATGTAGAACTGGATGTTTGCCCATTTCATGTCAAACAAAATGGAAAGTACATATGTTATTTGCTCTCAAGTATTTATTTTATATTATAAACAGAAAACTCACATTTGTGTACTGTGGAACAGAGCTTTTCTCGCCGCCTTTGCCTAGTACTTATGTACATTCTCTAAACACATGTATTTACCCCACAAAAATTTCGAGAAAAAAAAAACAACAAAACAACCAAAACAAGTTGTCGAAAAGTTTTCAAGTAACTTTTCAATTTAGGGCCATATATAAAATAATCCGAACAATTCTGGTGTACATACACGTTGTGAGATACAATCCAATTTAATTGCACTAATAAAAGTTGACATAGCAACAGTCGCTGATTAATATGGCAAATGTTGGCAGATCGGTTAATTCAACACGTCATGCGGAACAAATGTACAAACATACAAATGTACATTAATGTACAAATGTACGTATGTATGACACATATATCTTATATACATAATACACACACATTCATATACATACAGTTTGTTTCAATGTGTTTTTGGCTTTTTGCCGTTTGCACTGCCTTGCCAAAATTATGAAAAATTATGAGACCCTTTCTAAAGAAAGAACACACAGAACAAAGACAAAGCCACAGCAATTTACAAATACTTAAGACACTTGGTGTCATTGTATCTTATTTATAGACACTTTAATATACCCTTTGACATTCGTCTGTATAAATCAGTAAATTTCAATTATAGAAATATGTAGATTATGTATGTACATTGCTGGAAATTTCAAAATGACTTGTGAATTTGTAAATAATATGCATTTAATATTCGGGAAAGCACTGTTCGAGCAGTGTAATTGTCAGAGTGAACGTCAACGCCTGATACAACAGCCACCCCCGCTGCCCCCACACCCGCATCTAGGCGATGGCGAACACATTGTCGCATTTCTTTCGAAGATGACGCGCGGCGTTCGTTTCGCTGCCAGACGTTCTGGCACTCCCGAACTAACTGTTTTTGGGTGAGGGAGGCGATAACAATTCAAGGTGTCGGAAGGTGCGGGGTGGGGGTGGCGACATTGAGCAAGGCAACGAGAGGCATGTGCACGAAGCGAGAGCCGAGAGCGCGATTTCAATCGCAGCTGTGCTCTTTGATAACGTCGTCATCAACAGTGCCAGAGTTACGCAGACCGATTTTAATTTATGCACAATACACACACACACAATGGCACACAAATACAGATGCAAAAATAAACACAACAATCAACTCGTTCCCTCGCTCTCTCACATCAACAATTTTTTTCCCCCTTTTTGCTTTGCACATTTAAACATTGTTGTTGTTTCTGCCATATATATATATGTATATGTATTGTATTATGTATTTTGCGCTCACTTATGTAAACTATTCGCTCATTTTTACTCTCAATGCCTCGTTACAGCAACAGGAGTAGCAACGACAGCAACTACAACGATAACGGCAACGACAGCGACAGCGACGAAAGAGCGTCTGTGTGAGAGAGTGGTGGGCGATCTGCACTTTGGTTACGTTGCGCTCAGCATTAGTAAGCTTTTGACAGTTGACAACGCGAGACGCGAGACGCTTAACGCGCACCGTACTTAATAGCGACGGCAACGGCGTCGCTGCTGTTGTCGCAGTCGTCGTGAGTGCAAAAAACAACAACAAATAAAAAATAAACAAAATAAGCCTCGACAAAAATTTGAATAGCTGGAAAAAAAGGAAATCAAAACAATAAGAAAAATGCAACGAGCCAATATTGAGTTCGAGCGTCAACGTCATCTGGCCAATTGGCTTGTGAAGAGCAGTCCGCACATGGCAGCTGCTGCAGCGGCGGGCGCAGCGCCACCCACGGCAGGAGCTGGAACTTCAGCAGCGGCAGCAACAATAGGAGCTGCTGTTGGTGGTGGTGCGGCAGCTGCAGTTGCAGCACAAGGCGCGCCTGGCAACAGCGCTGCTGCCAGTAACGGTAAGTAATGCAACATAAGAGGGATGCATCAGATTGAATAAGATTTACGTGTGTGTGTGTGTGCAAATGTGCGCACATAAGCATAAATACACACGTCAGCTTGTGTGTGTGTGAATGCAAGGCACGCGCTAACATCAATGCAGGAGAAAAAAATAAGCTTGAGAGAGCGAAAGCAAGAGAGAGAATTAATTTCACTCACTGCTTCGTTGCTTTGTTGTTGCTGGCTGGCTTGCATCTGTAGTGTGCTCTTCGCTTTGAGCAGAGCGCGCGCGTCGCTTGCTTCGCCTAATTTCACAAAACGTGACGACAACGCAGAGCTTGCTTGGCACAGTTGTGTTTTTTCTTCTTATTGTTGTTTTTGTTGTTGCAATTGATATTTCACAAAAGATAAGCGCAATTTCAAAACGTTTCGTTTCGTTTTGTTTTTTTTTTTTATTTATATTTTATATCTGGTGCCGCTCTTCTTCAGTCTCTGCCGCTGTTAAATTGTACAATAATGTCGATCTGACTTAACGTTGCTTGCATTTATATGTATGTGTGTGTAGGTGCATTTGGGTGTGTGTATTTATTAAGTATACAACAAAAAATGAAGCCAAATGTGCGCAATTAAAGTGAGTAATAGCTCCATCGATCGACCTATAAAGCAACACCAACAAATTGCCATCAGACAATGGGCAGCAATCGAGAAATGAGCAATCAAAAATCAAGATATTCAACTTTAATTGACTTGCACGTATTTAGTTAATGAAAGCTCACACACTTACATACATACAAACGTTAATATATATATTTTGTGTGTATGGACATGTAATTACTGTCGCACTTGACTCTGTAATAAACTACCTTAAAATATACAATTTAAGTCGTGTGTACACACTATAAAAGATTATTAATCAAAACGACAAATTTACTTAAATTTACTACAGTAGTCAACCGCAGGCAGTAAAACTTAATGGTGCCCACTGAGCCCATTGAAACTGATTGTGCATTGATTGACCTTATCTGAGACACTACACCTAAACAAAAGTTAAAAATAATTATAGAATACAAAGTGCTGTCCAAGTCAATAAACCGATTAATCTCGTTGACCTTAACTTAAGTTTCTATTTTATCCATAATCTTATATCGATTGTGCTGAGTAACCCACTAAAATTATTTTTCACTGATTAGTTCCTTTATAAAATACGCACTCAAATCTCAGTTATCTCAATATTAGCATAATTCAATAAATCCACAAAAGTCGAACAAATAATTAGCATTTAATATTCAATCTTTTTGCAGTAGAAAAAAAAGAATTTGCATATTTTGTATTCTTTTTACGCATAGAACCGGCATTTCAGGTTTCGTAGAAAGTTCGTAGAACTGCGAAACCATGAATGGTTTTTATTCTTTTCTCATATTTTAACTCAAGAATTATATATTTTTATTACACTTTGAATTAGGTAGCTAAAGTGATAAACACGTCGCTTAATGTGCAATTAATTGCATTGTGTTCTACATTTTTTTTTTTTATCAAAATTTGACGATATCCATCTGATAAGATTGGAGGTATTTGCTAGTAATGCTGACTAATATTTATTTCGATAACATTATGCAATCAAATTGAATTTATTAAAAATAATTGGTTTCTTAAACTATTCGAATGTTTTGCATAATTATTTTGACATAATTTATTGTTTTTCTCAGCATTGAAAACTTTCGCTTGCTGCTTTTGCGCAATTTTTGACCACTGTGCGACCGCTTGAACTGCAAATTTTCAGCGCTTAGCAACAGTTTGAAATTTCGCTTTAAGTTTGCTGTGCACTTTTGTATGTCAGTGTGTATGTGTGTGTGTGTTTGTTTGCTGTGTGGGATTTTCCACAATGCAGAGGTGCGACAATTAGATATGTGTACAATCATATATATATTTAGAAATATGTATATTTAGAAATATATATATTTTTATATATACATAGGCTAATGCATTTGCTGTATATCTTTTTGTTTTAAAATTGGTTTGCAGGTGCCCCACCTGGCGTACATCACGGCCACATGTCGGCTGCGGCCGCTGCTGCCGCTGCCGCTGAGGCACGGAAGCCGAAGCTGCGTCGCTTCAACTCGCACGACACCAGCTCCAACATGTTCTCCGTGGCGGACTTTGAGAATGCTCGTCTGGCGCGTCGCAACGACATTGAGCTGAAGCAGCGATTGGCTCGTCGACAGCGGAATAGCGCCAATGGCAGCTACGGCCTGGGCGGCGGGTGCTCCAACGGCAGCAACAACGCTGGCTACGCCGTGTACAGCGCCTTCTGCGGTGGCCTAAGTGGCAGCGGCGATTACTCCACCGGCGACAGCAAGACCTCCAAGTGCAGCAGCAGCAGCGAGGTGAGTAATGATGCAGCCACCAGCTGCCATCAGCCAGTCAATTGAACTAATGCTTCTTTCGCTCCCACAGGAACCGCTGCCCGCAGAGATATTTCTGGAGCGGCATTCGCTGCCGCAAGTTGTTCGCATTTTGTACAGCAGCAAAAGCTCCAATGAAACACTGCAGTCGAGCTCATCGCACGGCTCCTCCACGGCCGCCTCGAGCAGCTCCTCGGCGGGCAATAAGCAACAGCTGTCCCATGATCCTGCCGCGGTCACGGGCACTGGCACTGGCACCACCTCATCCTCCAGCGCTGGCAGCGCCAATCACAACAACAACAACAACAGCAGCATTGCTCAGCCTGGTCACGATGAGCTGTTCCTGCTCTACAGGCTCGTGCGTCAGCGACACATTTATCATGGTCACAATGCCAAGTCGCAGGCGGCGCAGCGCAAGAAAACGGTGCTCATACCCCAGGAGTTTCCAGGTGAGTTAATGCAATGACAGCAAAAGAGATGGTAGATAAGACAAGCTTTTCAATCTGATAATGAACAGAAATGAAAACACAGTGATGTATATATATTAACAATGACAAGATTTTAAATTGGAGATGATTATAAGATGTTGTTGTTATCAGTATTTGTATCATTGAATCAATTCCAATATTAGGGATTGCACAATCTTATACTCCTTATAATCTTATATCCATTCGCTAAAGTTCGAATTTGTAATTATTATTGTTTTTTTGTTCACTTATAATTAAAACTGTTTTTTTTTTTTTGCGATTGCTCAAGTCAAAGTCATGTTTTTTGTACCTCTTTTAAATACCTCTTGATAAACAGCATATTATTATAATAATTTGTTTGTCTTCATACAAAAGAAGCTTTTGTGAAATATGCAGCTGCAACTAAGTTAATAGGCCCGGGCACCATAGACCTTATAGGTCGCAGTGATGGCTCCCCAATTTATAACAATAAATAAGTTAATAGGCCCTGCAAACTGTTCAAATCAGAGACTAGGCAATTTCAATAAACACTAAAACGACGTTTTGTATATGCAATTGGTTTTAGCTTAAGCTTAAATGTTAATAGACACTGTTGTTGTTGTTGTTGTTTAAACACTTGCGTAACTAACGGAATGCCTAACGTGTTGCATTCTCATGACTAATGCATGACGGCTCTAAGCTAAGTTGGCTAATTCTGGTACTTACCGAACATTTTGGCCTTAGCTTCAGCCAGTATGCGTGACACTCTGACAGGCTCTGTGTGTGGAGCAGTTTGCAGTCAGTCAAACATATAATCACAGCACAACAATTGTTCATCGGCGATTATTATGTAAGCAGCGAGTGGGGCTTGAGCCCATTGTTTGTCGGCTTCATGTAATTATTTCACACAGCCAGATGAAAACTAAGCCAAATGCAGTAAACCAAATGTTATGCAACTGCTGCTGCTGCGGATGCTGCACAATTTATTAATTAAAATTCGAAATCGGTTTATTTTAATTATTTCTTTACTACTAGTTAATTTCAAAAAGCTAATGCAGTTATATAGTTATTTGTCTGACCAATTCTTGATGAGACCCTCGGCTAATATGGTATTATTTGAAAGCTCAGTTATGCCTCTTTTTACAGTTTTTTTTTTTTTATCCAGTTGTGTTCATCTAATAACAAGGTGCAAATTAATTGTTTATATTATATTAAATTTATAATTTTCTATTAGTTAAGTCTTATTGCAACTTAGATTGCCAAAGCAAGTTTTAATTTATTTTGAACTTCTTTTACTTATAATGTTGAATATAAACTAAAACTTTGCTCGTTTTTGCAGGCTACTTTTCGCTGCTGAGCGAGAAGGGTTTGCCGACGGCAACGCTCTACGGCTCGCTGATGCAGTTGGTGCGGGAGCGTGTCTACAAGTTTGCGTCGGTGGACAATATGCCGGCGTTCACGGAATCGACGCCGCATGGCAACAACAGCAGTCCCAACCACGAGGGCTGCTTGCCCAGCAGCAAGAGTCGGCCGCAGTATGTGAAGACGACGGCGCGGGGCGGTCAAGTATTTCGGCTGCTAGCCGTCTTTGAGGATGGCAAGCAGGAGCACAATGGTCACCAGTTGAGCCAGTCGAATCATAGTGTGAGCAAGTCGCACAGTGGCTCCAGTGGCGGCGGCTATATGGGGCGCGACAAGGAGAAGGGACGCTACGCACAGCTGCTGAACGAGCAGCGGCAGGTGATGTATGTGCCGCTTGCCACCAAGGGCAAGTTCTACGAGATTGAGAAGGGCATACCGCATCTGATGCAACAGAAGCTGGGCGACACGCAGCGCAAACTGAATCTGGAGTGTGTGCATCGATTGGGCGCCTTGGTTGCCGCTGCCAAGCAGCTGCCTCTGATGTTGCGCTACGTTTCTGGTCCCGCCGGCGCCGAGATACCCGAGCAGCTGTGCATCAGTCGTGTGTGCAAGGAGGATGTCATCATTGGCTGCCCCATTGAGGAGCTCGATGGCGCTGCCCAACAGCAGCAGTCGCAACAGCAGCAGCAGCCGTTGCAGTTGCAGCTGCGCAAAGTTTATCTGAGCCGGGAGATGCAGCTGCTCAAGTGCATGCTGGGCTTTGAGTCAGAGATGCGAATGCTGGGCAACACCCAGGTGCAGAATATGCTCTCGTTCTGTCAATTCAACTGCGATCAGTTTCTTAGGCTGGTGGAGATTGAGCTGTTGCAGCGCAATGATCGGTCCGCGAGCAAGACGCGAGAGGGCCTCAAAATTCTGAAGCCGCTGCATCTGCCCAAGTTGTTGCGACGCGAGAAGAGTGGCATGGCGGCGCCGGGCAACAACAGTTCGGCGCACGAGAAGGAGGACTCGATCATATTCCTTAGCAAGACCGATCTGGAGCAATTGGAGGCCAAAGAGGCAGCTGTCGCCGCTGCAGCAGCCGCTGCCCTAGCCAGCAGAGAGAGCGAGAGCTCCACAAACCGGATCACGGAACGCATGAAGGTCTTTCAGTCCACCAAAAAGAAATGGTTTCGCAAGCAACAGCAACATCAGCAGCAGCATCACCAGCAGCAGCAGCAGCAGCAACAGCAGCTGGATAAGCACAATTCTCCCGCAGACTTGGAGCTGGATGTGCAGGCGAAGCGCATGAGCATGGAACGCTACACAGACATGTCCAAGCTGCTGCAGGAGCGGTTCGGCAATGCCAGCAATGAGCCCGTTGCAGCTCTAGCTGCTGACACCCAATCGCTGCACAGCGAAACGGAGACAACAACGCTGAGCAATAGCTTGGAGCGCAGCTCTATGCCCAAGTCCCTGGATACGCTGCTGCAGAAATCGATGTCGCTGCAGAATATTGAGCTGTTGAACGGACAGCGCAAGGAGCAGCGGCCGGATCTGTTGGCAGCGCATGCACACACCGATGCCATCAGCGAGGCCGGCACCGAGCTGGACGATTTGGAGAATCAGACGCCGCCGCCGCAATCCTTCATCACCGAGAAGCTCTACAACGAGTTCCATGTGAAGACGCGCCAGTACAGCAAATCCTCGAGCAGTCTGCATCAGTTGCGCCACTTCTCGCTGCCGCAAAAGCTGCAGCTGCACGAGACGGAGCGGGAGAAGCGTAGCCAGCAGCAGTTCCGAGCGCAGTTGCAGCTGGGCAAGATGCCCATCACTGGACGACGTGCAGCTGGTGGCGTCTCGCTGCTGGGCGGATTAGTTGCCCTGTCGCCGGCGGCGCTGATCTCGCCCACCTCGTTGGTGGAGGATGATTTGCCCTATTCGAGTGTGCGTGACTCGCTCGTCGTGGACAGTCTGGAGAGCAGCGAGGAGCAAGAGCAGACACCAACAACGCCCGCTCCCATTGACTACACCAAGGAGAATATCTATGCGGAAATCTGTGCCTCGCACACCTGCGACAGTTTTTCGGGCGCCACACAGTTGACACAGCTGCCACAGCAGGATGATGATGATGAAGATGACGACGACGACGATGACGACGACGGTGACTACGCCTCGCTCAGGTATCAGCCGAATGGGCCGCAATCTGTGAGCCGGGTCGAAATCAATTGCACCCCCACCACGACAAGCGCCATCAGCTATCATACCGTTTATCTCGGCGAGGAGGCACTCGGGGAGCGGCATGTGGCGACTGGTGGTGGTCAGCACATAACCACCGTGGAGCTGGCTGGAGAGGATAACATATACAATACGCTCAAATGATGATTCATGTGATTCCGGCGACGACGCTTAGCCGGCGCCAATGGGCTATTCTGAATGTGAAAGGACAATGCGAATTCTAGAATATAGATATACAAACGTACATATTAATCCATATACATATATCTATTTTATTTTAAATACCCTGTAAAGCTGCAAAGCTGTAAAGCGAACAAAACTGTTCAAAACAGATGGCGAACAGAAGAAGAAGAAGAAGAAGAAGAAGAAAACGAATAAGAACAATAGGCGAACAACCCGATGAAAAATCTGATAAAAATAATGCATTAAGTAACCAAACGAACGAAACATCTAAGAAATTATTTACAACACAAAAATGATCAACTGAATAAGTTCTTAAATGGAACAAGAAACAAAAGTAGAAATATTGTATATACAAAACAAAAAAAATCAATCCATTTTATCACATATGAAACATTTTGTAGAAAAAAACACTCTCAACATGCAACTATTTCCAAATGTTTGAAAAATAATTTTTTTTTTTGTTTTTTCGTAAGATTTCCACATTTTCGGGGCTCCTCAAATAGCCTGAAAGATTTGTTGAGTTCTTTTATTTAGTTTTGTTCGGGCTGTAAGCTTTTAAGTAATGCATATTTGATAGACTGTAGCTGTAGCTTCTGAAGGAAAGGAACGAAGGAAAGAAGGAAAGAAAGAATGAAAGAAAGAAAGAAAGAAAGAAAGAATGAATGAAAATAACTTGTCAATGAGAGCAGTTCGTTTTGGCAATGTCTAAAAATGCCTTAACTCTCCTCCACAGTCCCCGCCCCTGCCCCGCAGCAGCACACAAAAAGAAATGACATCTCAAATTGTTATATTATTTGATAACGAAGAATTGAAGACAAGCAATTTGTATTTGTAAATAGGCTTAAACAAAAACTTTAACAAAATACACACAAAATACACACAAAAAACACACAAAAAACACACAAAAAACACACGCATAAAATGTCATGCAACTGAATATTGGAACATTGCAATATTATACAAATGTATACATAACTAACATATTTGCATATACAAGCTATATACACAAATAATTTAATAATACATACAGTATATACAGTATATATATATATATATATATATAGTTGTAAGTTATATGAAATGTAGAAATCTTAGCGCAAACCTAAGGTATTATTAGCTTGTAGGCAATCAACAAGTCAAATCAAATCATAAGCGATATACAAACATATACATATACACACATATATATATATACAATATATATGTATATATATATGCATATATAGTATTTAGTCTACAATAATGTAACATAGCTTGAAATTTTAGGACTAACCACACAGTTAAGGTCCACTTTTAAACGATCTCTCGTATTTGTCGCTCTATTTGATATATATATATATATATATCTATATCTATATATATATATATCTATTTTTTTCTGTTTTGAATGTTTTAGCATTCATGCAATAGCGGTTTTGGCATGATCTAAACCATTTTGACTTGATAGTAATATTAATCATAATTATAATTTGTCTGTTTGTCCGTTCTGGATTTCGATCTTTATTTTACTTTATGTTTACACACACTTTAAGTTGCTCTCCTTTCTCCATCTCGCAGTCACAATGTGCAGCCATATGAATAACTATTTGAGCAGTCTCAAATGCATTATGTAACACGATCTAGTCCTCTGAAATATTACTTATATATATATATATATATATATATATTTGGTTCTGATTTATTTTGTGCGACATGCCAAGCTGCTTCTATTTTCGGCCGGGTTCGAAAGTAATACAAATTTTCGATTCTCGAGTACTTTAAATAAATATTTAGCAAAGAATTTATTAATTTTTATTTCGATTTCAAATTTGATCATAATCAATCAGTTAACCTTTTCATTTTCTCTTTAAGATTCGTTAACACACTAAATACAAGCAAGCATTATGATCGAGATCTGAAATTATTATTTGTTTTTCTTTTTCTTCAAACATTTCATCAATATATCATTTCAGGTGAGGCTCTTCCGTTCAATTATAGTTTGTGTTCTCTCCTTTATAGGCAACTGCGGCTACAATCAAGTTGAAGCATTGTACGTATACATTTTAATAAATAGATTAACAAATGGAAACCCTGTAAAAAACTAAAGCAATACTCACAAAAAAGCTATGATACTAGTTGTAAAACATATTGGAAGATGTTCAGCTAAATGCAACAGACGGAGTAAGCAGGATAGCAAGAATGCAAGAAAGAGAGCAACACTAACATCAGCTCCAAGATAATAATATAAATACCAGACAGTTATATATATATATATATATATATATGTATGTGGTGTACATGTGTACTCTGAGTACTTTGTGTAGAGTTTACCTTTGCATTTGATAGTTTTTTGTAGACACTTAAGTCAGGCTTCACTGTAGCGCAAGGGTGATACAATGTGGATAGAGTTGTTAGAACATATGTATAAGATTTGTATCTATATAAGCAACTACCCGCCAGCATATAAATATATATAAATTGGTGTGATAACTCAATGTCTAACAGAATATGTAACGTAGTTAAGCAAACGCAGTTTTGAATTTGCTTTTAGAGCACAATATACATATATATACATATATATATATATAAATATAAACAGACATCTAAGGTTACATTTATATATATATATATATATATATATATGTATATATATATATATGCGTATGAAGCATTTAAAAAACAAGTCGAAGAAGAAGAGGTTAAACAAACTTTTGCTTAAATGTGAAAAATACAATACATATTAATTGTCATCATTGTCGGAAAAGAAAAAACAAAAAACAAAAAGCAAAAAGAAACAAAGAAAAAAACCAGTCATAAGCAGCAGCTGAGCAAAGCAATTTTCAGGGATTTTTAATGGAAAGGCACAAGCAAATTCGTAAGGATAGTTCGGTATGTACGAAACCAGCGCCCTAAATGCCGCCCGTAGGCCTTTTGAAGCAGTTAAGATAAGAAATGATCGAGATCGTTTCGGTTTGGTGGAGATCTAGTATATATATTATGCAGAAGCAATTCCACAATTTTCTATATGAATAAACGAGAATTATTAATAGATTTATAACAATATAATTACACGTAAACACACGCACACACAATTTAGTACTCATGTTTTATTCGGTGTCTATGTTAATCCCTAGAAATGGCAATTAATCAATTTGAAAATCCACAAGTCAAATATTAGTAGAACTTTAAATGTCATGCCCAAGGAAATATAACTATATTAGCACATAGTTCAAGATACATATATTTACATATATATGTATGTATATTTATAACTTATACCCCTCTGAGCACTTCTTGGATGCTGTTTCGAACCCAAATTTTAGGTATTCGTAATGTATAAATTTTTGAACTGATTAAAAACAATGTTTGAAAACGGCTATGATTGATGACAAAAATGATATAACGGTTTATGTGGAGAATGCTGCCATGTGCTGAGTCATGGCAAGACTGAATTGATACAAAAAAAAAAACAACAAAAAAAAAATCAAAGAAAACAAAAAGGAAAAATTAATTGAATTGTTTGGTAATGGGTACACACAAAATATACTGATACTGATATTATTGTTGTAGTAGCTCTTTTTATAATAAGTAACATACATACAAACATATACATATACATATACATACACATATAAATATATATAAAGATCAAATCGATATGTCCCCTTTTTAGCAGCTTGACTGACCCCGTTTCGACCGTACTCGTAAACTCAAAAAACAAAACCGATGCCTCCAATCAAATCTAGCATACAAATTTCTATTCTACGTTATACCTATGTATAATTAGATAATAAAATTGAAAAAAAAAATAAAACAATTTTTGGCAAGACAAAATTTCAACAAAATCGAATGAAATACATGATAATGATAATAAAAGCTCAAATACGTTGTTCTTATTGAAATTCGCTTGCAGGGTGACCATGTCTTCGAAATTCCTTCGCGGTTTTCTCACACACGAAGTTGGCTGCGCGCACAATTTGGAGTCACGTGAAGTTGGCTGCAATCAAACTAAATGTTTCGTATGCAAATTCTCTTCGTCTAAAATTTGAATTTCGCTAACAGTCCAATATGGCTGCTCAGCGGCATCCGCTACGACCGTAATGAGTGCACGTAGCTAAAATAGTTTAGATTACAAATCGTCCTAAATTTGTACAAATGTTTGGATTCTTAGATGACCCCATAATACTCGAATGCAGTTCCATCGAGCTGGTCCCTGCGATAATATACAAGACATTGGCTGAATTAGAGTTGCTTTCGAAATAATTACAATCGATTTTCGTTCGCATTAAACATGATTATTAGTTTGCACTCAAAAATGTTCAATAGATAGTTGTTGGCTTCCAGATTTTTAAAAAGTAAAGGCCAAAATTTCTTAAAACAGCTGAATTAACTGTAATTTTTTAAGAACATAAAAATAAAACTTTTTGCTTTGCACAGACCTACAAACTTTCCAAAGAATATTCAAGTTGTGCTTTATGATATCGACTCATTAAGCCCTGGAAGCGAATTTGTGTGTTTGGTGCTTGGGTTCTAGAAGGCAATGCGGTTGAGTTGATCCTTGCGATTCAAACGCACCATGTCCTTTAGAAATCCGTAAATATTTGACAGAGTCAAAACGTCTTGAAAGCCCTTTGCCATAGCGCAATTCCCGAAAAATATGCACCGGTTTCTTACATTTTTATTTTCGCTAGTTTAATTGAAAAGCGCCAAAGTATGCATTATGTGTTTTCCATATTTTTGAGATTTCGCTAATGTTACCCTAACTACAAAATGTATTATAGTTTAATTAAATTAGATTCCTGATTTAATTAATATGTATAAATATTTACAATTCAGTAAAATATGTGTATGTAAAATAATTCTATAGTATAAATCAATAATTGCGAATCTAACAACAAATAAATCTACTTAACTAGTTTGTTCAAGTATTGGGGCAGAAACCTAATGAGCGTAAGCGAGTGCAAGGAATTCCGTGTAAATTCGTAGGCCAAAAACGGAAGCCGTCCGTGCTGCTTTGGCGTGTTGAGGCGCAGTATATAGTTAAGTAGCTCCACAATGAAAATGCCGACAAAACGATGTGAATATCTCGAGCTGTTTGTCCTGCAGGGTATGAAAGAAAATTGAGAAATGATAATTAAGAAGTCAAACTCAAGACCTTGAATGACATACAGTTTCATCATGGGAAATGCAAGTGCCACGCCCATTAGATTCCCTAGATCACGGGACAGCTGAAAAATGGGACTACCCTCGTGACGCATATACGTAGGCTCCGGACACCACTTGAAAGCCTAAAAATTGCATTATTAAAATATACTCAGTGGGCTTTTAGTCGACTCACCTGTCGCACAGACCAATGTGGATCGAGATCTAAATGCAGCTTGATGAAGTAAACAGCAACGGCTGCACAACCAAGCAGCAGCACAAGCAGAACCGCCCAGCTCCGTCGTTGGGAATACCAGTGGCATTGGCTGATGGCCACGATGCTGACTGCCGTATAACTAGCCAGGAGGCACTGATGCAGATACTCAGTGGCAAGATATAGACGACTTAGCCACATGCACAGCGCACAGCAGCCAATTAGGCTGTACACCATTATCCGACACGCTGTGGAGCGTCCCGATATCGGCAGATGCATGCTAACAACCATAAGCAGGGCCGTCAAGCTTAAGGAATGAGAGCAAGGCAGTCCGCCACTCGTCTCACAGCTCAGATCGTGACTTTGTAGGGCAAGGCTTAAGGGCCGATTGGCATTCTCATTGGCATAGAGCTCGCGTAGACGCCAGAGCGGACGCCCCTCCGGATATATCCTTTTCATGTTGGTCCAATTAAATCGGTTTAGATACTTTAGATAATTGGCACACTTACCACTTTTCTAAGGAGCCCACTGTGCTAACCAGACTCATCACACACAACAGATGCGTCAGCAAATCCTGGCGATGAATGCCAATCAGTGGTATCCACACATTGAACATATTGCCAGGCTCAAAATAGACGCTGACGATGCGAAAAACTGGTTCAGCAAAGCTCAGGCTGCAAATGATTTTTACAAGATTAACATTTAAGGTGAGAGACCTTGACATACCGATCCTGCACCCATTCGTTAATGTACAGCTCTGCATTGAGACAACTGTGATAATAATCCGCCAATAGGCCAAACACTTCCAGTATCATTTATGCAACAGTCCAACAGTCGTCGCTTTGCTGTGAATTAGTTGCTATTTTGTTGACACTGTGCAGGATTTTAGTTAACTGCACGCATCCTGTTTGGTTTCAGGGGACACAAACAGCTGTTTTTGACGCAGGCGCGTTGCTGCCGTACAGTGTGGTTCAGAATATTGGGCATGGCTGCTTTGGCAAATGCACTGCTTGATTAAATAAAATTCGACTGCTTTGCGTAAAGCGAAAGTTGTTTTAATTAAATTGTAAATTTTAATAAATAATGCGAACGGTTTACAAAAACTGATAACAAATCATATTTTTACTATAAATACACATATACACAAACACATCCATAAGTATATATATATTGAGTAGAGGCCTCTCAGTTGTTGGTGTTGTTGTTGTTGTTTCAGCCAAATATCAATGGAAATTTTCATAATGCACTAAATTGTAGAACTTGACTAAGTTATGAACGCAAGAGCAACCTACACACATCCATATAAATATATATATATATATATCATACACATATACTATATGTATCTAGATAGATGGCAGTTAGTAGTGGGTGGTGGGTGGTGCTACTAAATTCGTTGAAATGCTGAACGAATGAAACTTAATTCGAGAATTGATTATTATAGTTTTTGTGTGTGATTGTAGTTGGCAGATAATTGTAGAATTGAGTGGCTCGGACTGCTGAGGTGCGTGCAAACCTAACCAAAGTTCTCGAAATGATGTATAAAATAGGGCAATTTGCGTGTTTTATTCACTTCATCACAGGCGGACATGACGCTCTTTGTTAGCGGTCTGGGACCGCAGGAGAAGACGCCTATTTTGGATACCTGTCAAGCGATATTCAGAAGATTAGTTTCGTGTTTAATTTACTTTGTAGACCAACTTACATAGGAGTGCTTCTTTTGTACAAACTTAAGAAAACTGGACATGTCTGGGCGGCCGAAATGATTGACTGCTTTGAGACCCGTGAAAATTGAGGTCTTCGAGAGGCGCTGAAAGTGATTCTCACATATGTACTGCAAAAGAACGATTTAAAAAATATAATTTATAAATATATATATATATATATTCAGCATTAGAGCTCACCAGCATGGTGGTTCTCAGATCGAATTTGTGGAAGAATTGCGTTATGAAGATGTGTATCTCCAGCACATTGGTAACATCCTTCTTCTCCACGTCGCGCAGCACATCGATGAACCACTCGAAGTGCTTATGCGATGGACAAATCCACAGGAAGTAGACCTTTTTGCAGGCAACTCCCGAGTAGCGATTGGTGCTGGTGCCAAAGACCAGGTCGTTCAGTATGGAGGCGTAAGGAGTGACACCAATGCCACCGCCAACCATGACAGCGACCTCGAACTTATACCAGTCCTGATTGCCGCCACCGAACGGACCCTCAATGCGTATCTTGGGCTGATCCTCTGCATTATAATTGCATGGATCGAAATAGTTGCGCAGCTTCCAAGTCCACGGACCCTGAGCCTTAATGTGACAGCTCAGGAAGTTCTCGTGCGGCGCCGAGGTTAGCGTGAAGCTATGCATCTCCTGCGGCCTAAATGCGGTGCAGGACAGGCGCACCCACTGCCCGGACAAATACTTCAGATTGGGCGGCCTATAGAACTTGACCTTGATCACATCGGAGGGCAGCAGATCTGTGTCGATCACATCCAGTGCCATATATTTAGTGCGCAACGAGACAATCTTGTCCAGGGTGTAGATAATGCCCGGTCCGAGGAAGAACATCCAGAAACGTGGCGGGCCCGTCAGACGCGCCAGTCCGTGAATCAAGCTCAGCAAATAGAGGCCGATGTAGAGAGTGTGCATGTTCCAGAAGAAATTGTAGGCTCTCTTCCGTATGGTCGGATGGGCAAAGACAAAAATGATGCACATTATGATAAAGAGGAGGACGCCCGTGGTGCCGGTGACAGTCTGGAAAAGCCAGAAAGTGATGTCCGGCTTATAGTCGGAAGCGAAGTGAACCTCGCGCGTTAAGCAGCGCAGATTCTCGTGCGACTGTGTGGACACATGATAGAAGTTGACAATGTGTCCAACGGTGTGCAGCACCGAGAAGAAGAGCGCTGTGCAGGCGGCGATCTTGTGGAACTGGATGTGCGAATCCAACGGAATGTATTGCTGTATGGGGAACTCCTTCAGTTTGGTGATCAGATTTCTGAGATGAACCCAAAGCGATTGATTAGTTTCACAATACTCGATCGCAATCAATATTAATGCTCACCTCGACATGGTCAGCAGCAGCAGCGAATAGCAAAAGGATAGCGAAGCTGCCGATCCTCGTGTGATGGCAATGCCCACACCCATAATATGCCGCAAGTCTGTGTGCTCCGCCATAAACGAGTAGTGAATGAAGCGCTCCACAAAGAGCACAATGGTAACCACATAAAATAGAAATAGATAGAATATATTCTGGCGATTCTCCTCGAGGAACGTGATGTATGCATCCCATTTGGCGAGCAGCCAGTGCCTGGGTTTATCCTGCATCGGCTCAATGTTGAACGAGGTCATCCGTGCGACATTTGTGGACGTGTCGAGGAAGTTCTGTTTGGCGCCCTTGCAATCCAAGCCAATGGCCACAAAGTCGCCTTTGTACTCCTTCATCATGAGCTTAAAGTCCTGGTAGGTGAGATGGTTCTTGTGCTCGAGACCCACATCCTGGAACATGCCGTCGATCAGCTCGGTGACCTGATCATCGCCCAGACTGGTGGTGCGCGCAATCTCTACAAGCGAGCGCATCATCTCGCTCAGCTCACCCTTGTCGATGACACCGTTGCGGTCGTTGTCGCACATATCGAAGATGATGCGCAGCTTGTCGTCCGTTTTGCCGCGCGAGAAGAGCACAACGGTCTCGAGGAACTCCTGGAAACTGATGCGACCATCCTGGTCCTTGTCCACAATGTTGAACATTTTGCGCACAAACATATCGTTGGGTTTCATGCCCAGTGCAGCGGCAAATTCCGCCTTAGACAGGCTAGTGCGCATTACGGTCATCACTTCGCCATCACTGGACGCATCCGAGCGACGGCGCCGTTCGCCTGGCCGCAGGCCAAAGGTCAAGGCATACGCCTCCCGGAAGAAGTACTCTAGACGCTTCTGACGACGTTCGCGCGTCTCCGCTCTGGCCAACATAATGTCGCGATTAACCTCCATCAGGGTCATCTCTTTCTTGTGCAGCAGTAGGAAATCCTCCAGTTTCTTGACAAACTTGCGACGCGCTCCATACGATTCGAGCTCAAGCACCAGATCGTGATCGCTGGGCACGCGGAGCAGTATGTAGGGTTTCTTCTTGATATGATTGGTTGCCGACTCCTCAACGCTGACAACGTCCACATGCTTCAAACTGAATGTGCGCAGCTTTTCGCCCTTCCGATCCACCGTGTAGATGGCCGACTCCGGTCCAAATTTGACCGTCACCAGTCGCTTGTGGTTCGCATGCAGCCATTCGCGAGCCAACATCTTATCGACGGATCCCTTTTGCTGCGGCGCACGCAGCGCTTCCTGTCGTATCTTGAGCCTGCGTCGCTTGCTGTTCTGCAGTTTGACCACACAGTAGCCGGCGGCAGCGCAGAGTATGGGCACAAAGCCAAGGAATACGCAGACATAGATGAACATCAGTTCGGAGCCGGAGAAGTAATCGTAGCCTTCCAAATAGTTGCACGGCTCCAGCTCAGTGGCGTTCAGCTGCATCGGCTGCGGACAGGGATCGCCAGTGCGCCACATGAACACATCACGCTGGATCTGACCCACTTCAATATCCGTGCTGTTGACTATTATATCCCAGAGGGTTATCTTCCGCAGCTCGGCGATCTCCTCGGCTGTAAAGATGCCATTGCGCTCGTTCTCGAACCAGAAGCGATCCGCGTCACGCACACGCTGAAATTGCTCCTTGATCACATTGCTAAAGAGCTCACCCGGCTGGCCATAGGATTCAAGCATGCCGCCCACATAAACGTCCACATCATCCAGCTGATTATCGTAAGCCTCTTTCAGCATGCTGCAAGCATAGATATTGTGGATTAGTCTCGGCTTAAACTGGAAGCAGTAATTATGGAGTCTTACCCCAAAAGCTCTGGTTGTGCTTCGAACAGCTGCGGATTGATGTCCGTCCAGGTTTTGTGCCTGTGCAGGCCATATGCCTCGCGAGCCGTATTATAATCGGGCAAACCATTGTCGCGTCCACGCATTATGTTAAGTGCGCCCAGATCGCGACGCGTAAACTCCATGGGCCCAAAGAGCTTATCGCGCACATCAGAACATAAGACGGGATCCTCGCGTTCTGAGATTTGCGATGACAGACCCATTAGCACATCCTCCAGGCTGGTGTCGCCAAAGAAACCCTGCAACAGTCACGGATGAATACAAGTGGTAGTAATACAAACTAAGAACAACTCACGCTAGAGTCCCACCACGTGGAGCACAACCGTATAGCCGGATAACCCATGGGTGTCTGCTTGAAATTGCAATCGCCATCGCGTCGATAGATGCCGGGCGGTATCATGGTGTGGCCAAAGCGAAAGGCGGCCGCCTGAAAGATGTGACCAACGCCCGGATGCACGTCCTGTTTGTAGCCTTCATATGCCGGTATCGAAGAGCCCAGAAATGCCGGCAAATACTCGTAGACCATCACATTCTGTAGACTAGCAATCACCATGTGCCGCGCACGCTGAAAGATGTCCTCGTCACACCATGTGGGATTCAGGCGCTTTATGCGCTGCGCCAGCGTATTGTGCCAGCGCACAAAGAGTATGGCAAAAGAGAGCAAAGCGGGATTTTGATTTGTGCGCGGATCACCCAACACTGGAAAGCAAATCCAAAATTATAGATGATTGCTAGACTGATGAGACAGATCAGTATGATGAACTTACAGAATAGCCGCTCCGGGCTGAGCATCTTCATGACATTGGGCACCGGATTGTTGAAGAGCGGCACCCGCATTGTGTTGCGCACTGGAAGCTTGCCATCCTTCTCGGTGAGCAGGGTGCCATTGTGAAAGGAGCGCATGGCATTGAGCCAGGCCTCGGATGTGCTGTAAATGAAACTGCCATCAATCCAAGCAGTCATTTGATTTATCTGCGGAGTAGGTTTTATTTGTGACATTTGTACACCAGTCGGTGGTGGTAAACACCCCATCCTCCACCGCACTCTCACCTGTTCCCTTGGCGCATTCGGGCTCTGGCCCGTATTGCGATCATAGGCAGCCCTATGGAAAGGTATATATTTATCGCCGCGACACTCACGGTCGTACATCTCATCGCATTTCTCGATCTCGATGCGATGCATCTCAATGGGGCAGCCAGACTCCGAGGCCATCACAATCTCGTTGGCCACCACCTGGCCAAAGAAGGCCAACAACGCGGTGCGATTGAATTTGGAGCCGAGACCATCGCGACCGCCCATGAAGAGGCGACTCAGTCGCCTCGTCGACGGTCGATTGGCACCCGCCATTGCGTACACCCCATCCGAGTAGGAAGGCGGTGCCTTGCGCACCAGATGGCTATCTGAAAATCAATTCAGAAAATACGTAATTAATGACGCTGCAAATATGCCATATCGTGTTCATGTAAATGACGAGCCCTTGAATCTAATTGGAATGCTCGATCAGCCAATCTAACTAATATTCCGCCTTTTCAGACCATTTAGAAAGTATTTGTATTTACATACACTCAGAAAAAACGAATTATATAACATACAAACATTCAAATAGTGTTTGTATTTAGATACTATAACTAAAAACAAGAGATCCTTTCTAGTTT
The DNA here is from genome assembly GCA_035044325.1 of Drosophila nr. medialis 2 BK-2023a. Lineage (NCBI taxonomy): Eukaryota > Metazoa > Arthropoda > Insecta > Diptera > Drosophilidae > Drosophila > Drosophila nr. medialis 2 BK-2023a. The sequence goes on along the minus strand of JAWNMH010000410.1, from coordinate 126,984 downwards.
TCTAGGCATTTACTATAATTCAGGACGAGTTTATTTGCATTTGCGTTTGCATTTGCATGCATATAAATATGCTAAGATTAAACTTATTTAGTTGCACTTACCCACCGATCCCCAGTCGGGATGGGCCAGATTATTATACCAGCCGTCGTAGCGCTGCTTTTCAGTCTGACTATACATTTTCTCTGTAAACAAAGATAAGACATCAAAAAGTTATAAATAATTAAAGTAAAGTATATACAATCAAAGAGAGATTGGACGTCATATGAATAATGCATTAACAGTTGGAAACTATAAAATTGTTATCTAATTTGATCACTACTCAAATCGCAACGAGTGTTTAATTCCTAAAAGTATTTTATGGCCAATTTGACAGAACGGCAACAGTTGCAATTTATTTAGATTGATTTTTGTGGCATTTATGCGTGCAAATTACGCATTAAAGTGTGCCAGTTAAGATCTGAGAATGCCATAAATGTTGCCACGCACAAAAAAAAAAACATTCAAAATAACTTAGAGTACTACATTAATACCAGTTTTTCATTTTAAATATTAAATCAGAGCAGAAAGATTGCCGATTGTTTAGCTACTGAGAAAACGTGTTTAGCTGCTTTGATTGACTGCAAAAATTTAGTTATTTGCGGTCAGAGCAACAAGGTGCTGGCCCCCCATTAGTATTTAGGCTCAAATTTAAATATTCACGTGCAATTTGAGTTATTTGTTGTGCTTAGCTTAATCGTTTTGTAATGAAAATAATGATGCATCATTTCCAAAATTAATCATATTGTTTTCGAATAAAACTTATTTAGTCCGCACTATCAATATCGGATATATCAATTTTGAATACATAAGTATATTGAATGTACGCTCTTTATTCATTCACTTTTTTATCATTCATCCCACTCGTTCTTTAATTCAAACAAAAGCGTGCTTAATTCTATAATTCGAATTCTATAGTTAGTAAAACTTTTGTATACCCTTAACAAATTTAGCTAAAATAAATATATCAAAAGCCGACGAAGCATTTATTTGTTGAAGTTCAGAGTTCTCTTATAACTCAAGCGAGCATTGCAGCGATATTTTAAAAATTTGATCGTGCTTTTGTTTTTGGCTCTTAAACGTACTTTCCGAAATTCAACTATTTATTTATAAAGCCTTTCACTATTTCCAAAAATAAATAAAGATAAAGAAAGATAAAGAAAAATAATAAATAAATAAAAATAAATTTAATAAAAGATTAATCACCGAAATGAAGGGTATTTTTAAGTCATTTATTCATAGGCATTCCGTTGCCATACAAATTCTGTCCCGTAAAGATGGTTACTGTAAACCTGTTTAACAATTAAAGCCAATGATTCCAACCGGAACAAATTTAATAAGGAGAATAAGTTATATTATTATAGAACTAAACAGCGAAAAGTACATATATAATGTAGCTGCAACAGATACGCCAATAAATAAGCAAAATCAATTTGATCTAAATTTCTTTTTCTTTAAACTTACAATTTTAAAGTACCATACACTCGAAATACCAATCGTTTTAATTTGAACAAAAGAATTGCTAATCGTTTTTTCTTCAAACAAGCAACTATTAAAATCATGACGTTGACAGCAAAGAATCAGCAACAACAACAGCAACAGCCGCAACAGTAACAACATACAGAATGATTATATTTTGTGCTATTTTTGAGAGCAATGTTCGCACGTGTTAGTTGATATAAGTGTTTATGTGTGTGTATGTGTGTGTGTGTGTGTGCCAAATGATAGATGGCAACGATGACTGACGACGAGCCGACAATACATATAGAAGCAGCACAGCACAGAGGCAACAATCGTTCAGAATCAGATCCGGTTAACCGAAAACGTAGCCAGCAAACAGCAACAGCCAAAACAACAACAACAACAACAACAACCAACCACATACATTTAACTGAAGACTTACTCATCGCAAGAGAGGGGCTGAGAAGCCGCAATGGAAGAGTCTGCTGACCTTATATATGTAAAAATCTATATACATACATATGTGCATACACATACACCTACAATGCGTTGGCGGCTTTGGAATGTTAGATATAAACACCTGCTGTGCACAGCTCGAAATCAAAGTTTGGAACAACGGCATCGAAAGGTTTCCCAACGAAAAAAAAAACAAAATAAAATAAATGATATATGTATGTGTATAGAGTAAATAGATAACGGTTGATGGTTCGCTTCGCTTCGAATCGGTTCCGTTCGTCATCAGATGTCGCATTGTGTTTTTCAAGCGATTGCAAACCGTTTCACGTTCGTTTCCTAAGTCTTTTGATTTGCTCGTGTTTCACTTTTAACTGCTGTGCAAATGCGTGCCATTTGGCAATTAGATGGTTTGTTGCAATATGTCTTGGGGCAACTACGCTTTGTATAAACACACACTTTAATCTTCGGGCGATTTGTGTTAATGCGTTGAAAATTAGTTAGTGAAACTTAAAAATGTCTAAAAATACTATCTGCAATCTTCCTCGAGGCTAAAACAATTATCTACTATTAGATAGTAAAAACTATTTATTTTAATGAGTCTTCAATGGTATTATCTTAGAATATTTAAGCAATCGCTTAGATTAATTTGACTTGCCGCTAGCTAATACTACAAAATTTCAGTAAACAAAATTAAGTTGTCAAAAATTTTACATTTCCTTTGAATTTAACATAAACATTTAAACCGCAAAAAAGAACCAAGAAAACAAAAAACAAAAAATAAATAAATAATTCCCTAATTTTTTGTAGCAATATAGCATTTAAAGCAGGCATGGAAATATCGTTCGACAGCATCCACAAAAATGCAGATATCTATGAAATTCTGCAAGATATTCTGTTGCGATTAATATTAATGGGTTTATTTTATTTTTTACTTGCTTCATTATGATTGCGAATGTTATATTTGAAACGTGACATATTTTTGCATCACTTTCCCATTAGGAACAGATTCGTTTCACGATTGCATCAGCTACCAATAACGTCGTTTTTATTACTTAAGAGATTTATATCAGTAAAAAAAGATAGATAGTATCAGATTCCATTTAACTGGAACTTTTAAAAAACAATAACTCTTTCAGTCTGTAAAGATAAAGCAGAAGGTATTAGCGTAATGCGTCATTGAACATTATAATATTTTAAAATGAATCAAACCAGTAAAATGATGTTCTTTATATATGTTTTAGCTATTATTTCAATCGATAACTTTACTTTAATCAACCAATTTGAGTAGTTGGCCCAATCAATTTGTCACAAATGCCATAAATATATTTCATTGACATATAAATACAATACAATACAATGAAATCTATTTGTTAGCTGTTAATTGATTGCCAAGTTGACAGTTGACAAAAAAAAATTGCACATGACTTAATTTCATCTCAAAATCAATTAACACTATCCACATAGGCATATAGTCAGCCCAAAACTGAACTCGTAATGAAGACCAAAAATTCTTATTCATCTCTTGCGGCTTAATTAGCCAATGAGAAAACGTTGTCAGCATTGCTAAGAATGCAGTCTGTCCAAACGGCTATAAATAATACTAAACGCAAGCTGAGTACTTATATATTTCGTTGATGTCATATATTGAGTGTGTTGCTGTAACGTTTAAGAGCTTTTGGCATTTTTATTTAATTAATCCAAATGCCATTAGTTTAATTAAAATGTCCAATATTGGCTTTTGTAACAAAAATGTAAATATCACTAGCTAACAAAAATTTTATTTCTTTGATCTTTGAATCTGAAATGCTTACGATTTTTGAGATACAAATAATAATCGATTTTTTCTTAGTGGGAAAGAATTTTGTTTAATTAGATGATTGGAAAATTTTTTTTTTTTAATTTCGGAGAACTTTTAATTGTATCTTTTTAAAGTGTTTATCTGGGATTAGCTCACGGGTTTTAAAGATATGTTCAAATATTTTGTAGCAGTGTACTGTCAAGCAAAGAGCAATCACCTTAAAGGTAATAATTATAATCAGCCGTTTTGACAGCATGGCTGGTGAATATTAATTAATTGACGAACTCAGAGGAACATTTGGAATATGGCCATATTACAATACCTATTTTCAGATCAGTGAGTATTTAGATGAGAAATTGGTGCTACAAGAGTGATACACGTCAATGAACATACGGGAATTATTTAGGTGTAAGTGAAAATCGTGCCCGTGTTTTTTTGAAATATCATCAGTAAGTAAAGATCATGCCGTCATCTTTATGTAAAGATTCATTTAGCGAAGAATATCAAATCTAAATCGAGTTTTCTCATTGTAAATTACCATAAGCGACAACTTGGGCAATTGCATTGTAATTACAGCAAATAATTCCATCGTACTACACACACACACACCACACACAGTTACACAGCTAACGATTGCTTGCCGTCATCCACGAGAAGTTTGAGTTCTACGGCTTGTGGGGAGTCTTGAGACTATAGAACAATACACTGATTCTATGTGTGTGTCTCTGCCTCGGCGACTGACAGCATATCGGCAGACATGATGTGATCTCGTGCCTCCGACTGACCGATAATCGACAGCGTCGGCCATTTATTATGCATAAGCATTAGTACGGGTATACTTCCTGAGCAGTCGCGGCTCTAGAGACTCTCTATGCAATCGATTCTCTGTCTGACAGATGCCGAAGCCGGTCACGTACGACGCCGCTGAATAAATGGTTAACTTGTAGGCGTGGCCCAGACGCCCCAACGGCGGCTTCGTGCACCGAGTCAAATGTCAACGCTCGCCCAGTCAGCCGGCTGGCCGTCGTTTAGTCGACTGTTTACAGTCAGTCACCTAATCACCCTCGGCATTCACCCCTCTCAATTTCATGGATGTCATTTTTAATTTTTGCCATTTTTGCTAATCATGTGATTAATGCCCAGCAGATCGTTTGTTTTCATTGTCTAGCGTAATGCAATTAAACAACATTTAATATTATCCATTGTACTGTTTATCCCATTTGCAACCTGTCTCCCTGGCGGCCTGACCCTCAGCACCACATGTGGTGCACTATGGGGTAGCTAAACATTGGTTCGTTGCGTCAGTCTCGACATAGGCAAACAAAATGTTTGCCTTTCTTTTTAAATTTCATTATGTTTGCCATTAGCACTTGCGCTTTGTTTTCCTTTCCCATGGTTGGCATCTGTAAAAGCGAACGTTGAATATGGAAATATAAATCCATAAAATAACTGCAGCCTAATAATATGTTCTAATATATAAAAACTATATATGAAATATCTGTTTAACTGTTAGCTGTAAATAAATATGAAATATCTCTTACATAAACATTTTTAACTATGCTGGTAGGCATAATCTCTATATAATTCTCCTACTTCTATTACAAAACTTATATACTTTGTGTTTTTTATTCGACCTTGACGATTTGTCCAGTTGATCAATAATATGTCAAGAAACAAGTCTTATATATCAGTTTGAAGGCTCCGTCTTTGAAATTATCGCTTTTATTGCTATCGGAAATCGATATGTAACGATATTCGCGGATCGGGTGGTTGTTATTGATAAAAAGGGAACATCATCTTATATAAATTTGAAGTCCCTTACAGTCTCTGAGATTCATGTGTTCATACCGGCTAACTTGGATATATAGACTCGGGTGTTCGTCCTGATCAAAGCTATGTTTACTTTCGGAGGACGGAGATTCTTCCTTATGGTTGTTACATGCATTTACACTATCTTATTACCTCATACCTTTTAATGGCTTCAGGATAAAAAGATGGACTAGATTAAGATTTTTTAATTTTAGGTTTAAATATTTTTAATATATATATATTTTATATAGTTTTAGAAATGCGTTACGCATCTTTTGTACATAAGCCTCATGGAGATATTACTCACATAAGGTATTTAGCCTAATTAAATTCGATAAAGCATATGCAAAGAGAAGCGACAATTGTCTTCAGCACGCTGATGCTTACATACTCTTTCATACCAGACTTCAGCTGCAGACAGAAATATTCCACTACATAATTAATTTTATTTTTAAAAAGAATGTATTAAATAGTAAAATATAACCTAATATCGGCTGATAATGCTGATAAAACTAGAATACTCTTTGCAAGGGTATCCAAAGTACTCACCATAACAATGCACGAAGTCCAGACTGAGGCCCAGACTAATCAGCAACAATAGCAGGGTGTTGCGAGGGACTGTCGCCCCGGGGGTCCGACGTAGTCGCCAGCTATGCTGGTTCCGCGTTGGAGTTGGAGTTGATGCCCGCTGTTGGGGCACGCTTGGAACACTCATATTGATAGCCAGGTATTGCTATTGTTGTGGGCAAATTTGTTGGCTTGCGGATTGTTTTGTGAAATTAATTAAACAACCTACGTATAGCACTGGGGGGAGTCGAGTGGCTTGAGGCGACTCAATTTTGCATTATACACGATTCGATTTGTATTATTATTATTATTTTTATACGCCACATTGGCTGACTTTTAACGTTTGCTCATCTTTTCCAGAGAACTCAAAGTTGGTCTGCAAATGAGAGATTAAATGTTAACACTTCTGATTCATCCAATTATATATTTTATATAATAGTCATCGATTCTACGAAAACTTTTGATCCGCATTTTGACACTTGCTTCTTCTACAATTTTATAGGTCTTATACCGCATCGGAATTCGGGTTTTAAAATACCAAAAGTTTATATTTGCCGTCGCGGAATTTTGCATAATATTAATGAAGCCATGAAACTACTTTTGTTTTTATTTTTCAATGCAAATTTAAAAGTTGTTTTTTTATTGCGAGCATTTTTTATTCCACATTAATATAGATTTAAGAAAATCCACTAATTGTTGGTATGTTGTCCAAAAACCCATTTCTAAAATCCAAAGTTCGATTAGAAAGCCGCCGTCCAATTGGAAATAGGATTTAATTGGATATTGAAAGACAACATAAACAACAAAAAGCCGCAAATCAACAGACTTAAGTAAATGACGAAATGGTTCGTTAATGTTTCAAATTAATAATATTGCATAAAGTAAAGCAGCAAAAAAAACGTTTTTATTTTTTTTGTAATTGCAATGTGTAAAGCAAAATAAACGGCACATCAAGACATGAAAAATATAAAAAAAAATCTGGCCAATGTGTGTATGTACATTAAATAAACGGAATTACCCACAAAACAATTGACCTTCTGCGTGCTTACAAACAAAACCGACAAATGTCCATTAGTCATAATCGACAAGAGCGAGAAGGAAACCGAAAGAAAACGAACGACAAAATAAACACACCAAAGCAATACGACAAAAAAATGAAATAAAACAAAAAAAATACAAAACGTCCATTGCACAACTGCAACAATTAACAATGCCATTAAAACAACAACAGCAGCAGCAAGAAGCAGCAAAGTCAAAGCTAAATCTAGCGAATCATAAAGCCAAAGAGACACCCAAAAGAGCTTCAGACCTAAACTACATTAAGGGTATACAGATATGCAAGTATGTGTGTATATAGGTATAGGAATGCATGTGTGTATGAGTGCGTAAGTATGTATCTGCTGATGGCATTTGTTTAGAAATTGTAGTAAAGCAAAGAGGAGGAAAGAGTGTGCCATGAGTAACAGAAAAGCAAGAAAGCGTGGAAGACTTAAGAGCCGTAATTATAATGGAATGTAAAGAAAGACAAGCAATAACAGCAATCAGCGCCACGCTGAATTTAACATACCCCCCCACCTCAAGACTAGAGATTAATTTTCTTAAATGACACAAGTACTAGTACTAGTGCCAGTAATTTTATGAATAAATTGAAAAAAAATCTCTGCAGTAGCTGTATTTATTCAATATTATTTTTTTTTTAAAATACCGTGTACCCTGAGCTTTAGCTTATACAACATTCATACATTCCAGGACTGCGTGAAATAGTATATTTTTGCGGTCTGAGCTTAAATGCATTTCAAGCACTTGCTGATAATTAGTGATTAATGGCAATTTAAAGATTTTTAGATGAAACCCCTTGGATTGTGTCTGTATATATTCAAGTTTGACGCTATAAGGCAACCTCTTAGATCTATTTAAAAGAAAAAAAATATTGTTTTTATGTCTTTGCAGAATAATTTTATTTAAAACTTGAACTATAAAAATAAAACACTTCCCTAAAGCTTATAAGCCACAAACTGTTTAATAAATGGTGACTTCCAAAAATTACATTCTAATTTGCAGCTCAATAGTCGAGAACCTAGAACAGAGAGAAGTTCACGTTCAACACGGTTAACAATAATTCGCATGCAAATCTCATTCAAAGTCAACGACTTTGCTTCTTAGTAAGTCAGCCGTCCTTTGCAACTTTCGTTTAATTTATTTCTTTAATATCTTTTGAAAATTTTCCAGTATTGTGAGCTTTTACAGTTGTGCACACATTCAACCGTTAGTTTTACGCTTCCGTTTGTTTAATTTGCAAACTTGGAAATTGTTTCTGGTTACAATAATGTTTTTTTTTTTTTTCAAATTTTACTGGCGAAAAATTGCGCAAGTGACAAGTAAATTTTGTTATTTTTTTTATTTTGAGTGATTTTGTAATTGTCGCACGGAGAGTGGGGAGATAATGAAGAGGCGATGGAGGAAGAAGAAGATGCAGAAGCCTCAGCAGCCGCAGATATAAACACGAAAACAAATTATATTCATGAACGAAAACGAATATAAGCAAAAGACAAGAAGACGACGCTCGGAGCGAACAAAGCAGAAGGCGAAAAGACGACCCAAAACACGATGAATTTGCGTGCGCGCAAAAGAGATGGCGTGCCAACGAAACGGCGACCCAAAAAAAGCAACAATACAACAAAAAAAATCACAAAGACGCAACGACAAAAGTCGACTTGGAGATTATTGAAAGCATTGCAGCGGGTGGAGTTGGTTTTTTTTCACCCTTTTTTTTCTAGTGTGTGAATAGTTTTTGGTTTTTCTTTCCGCTTTGCAATTTTCGACAAACAATTTGAGCAATTTGCCAGCACATAACTTCACTGCTTGTCACTTTGCATAGATAAAACGCACAGCACAAATTATAATAACGGTGAAGACGAAGACGGAGACGAACCAAACTGATCGAACCAGAAACAATTGCAGACGACGACGACGCATGCGCGACACGTTTACATTCACTCTCACTGCGAGCGTTCGTCGCTCGTTTTACACGTCGATGCTCACCAAGTTAGCGCCAAACGTCCGCCGCGGCCAAGAGTTCGTTGAGTACTGAAAACTCAGCTGGTGCCTGGCACCTCAGCTGGCTTAGGGAGCACACCAAATTGTCTGTTAACCTCCCCCAGCACCGCTCTCCAACGAAACCGGTCGATGATGGCGTTGCTCACGGTCTCTCTCACTCTCCCTCTATGCACATTGCTGGACTGTGCTCCTCCCTTCCCCGTACACTGTTTGGCTTATGCTCCATTTCGCTTGTGCGCTCAGTCTCCGTCTCCATGTCCGTCTCCATGTCCGTCTCCAAATGAGTTCCGTCACATATGACATGACAACGTGTCGCATTAATCATTGTCATGCCAATGTTTCCCACAGGAACACGAGCATATGTGAGTATTTCGCGTGGGCATTTCCAAAGAGCACCGCTGCAATGCGGATCTATGCAAAGAGAAGACTAACGGACAGACAGGGCAGACAGGCAGGCCGGCATAACAGTGAGCATCTTCAGCCATTGAGCTAAGAGAGGCATAAATACAAAATATACTCTTTGGCTAATTGAGAAGTCAAAGTCAACGATTGCAGTCGCCATCCGCCATCAGCAGTGTGTTATGTAAATATGCTACAATATTTCAAATTTTACGAGTTCTTAATATTGTTAACGGCTTGTTCATTAAGATTTATGATTTTTGTTTTTTTTTTCACTAGGCATTTTAACTATCACGATTAGCATAGGCATTTGTTTTAGGAAAATTTATGTACATATGTAGATGGTTGAAGCGTACGTGATGGGAAAAAAGACGAACAAATGTTCGTGAATCGATTACTTTATTTATATTTATAACAATTAATATTGTTGTATAATATCAATAATTAAGCTAATCGTGTTTGTGTCATAATGCTTAATTGAATTGACCAAAAACAGCAGTTGTTCAAGATACCAATCAACTGAAGTCGGTCTCAGCTCCATATGAAGGCTCCACTGGAAGGCCTCTCAAAACTTATTTCGAGTTCTCGCACAGATAATTCAAGCGATTGGCATGAATTGACTGAACCGACTGGCAGAATATAAAAATTAATTAATTTAATTACTTCTCTGGCTGCATAACATACCGATCGAGTGCTAAACTTTAAGATTTTTGTGTTTTATTTATTTAATGGCAATTTAACATGAAATTCTTTTTTTTTTCTTTGTATACCCTTTTTAAGACATTTCCAATTCGTCAGCAAATATGTAACGCATCGAAGGAGACATCTCCGAAACGAAGAATTATATAAAGCTGTCTTTTAAAATTTTACTCTGTTTTAAGCAAATATCTGAGATTTGTAGAAATAGTTTTTCTCTGCTGAGCAAGCGCATTTATTATTCGGTGTGCCAAAACCAACTATTATTTGCAGTCTTTTTTTGAGGTCGCAAGTCGAAACAATTCTCAAGTCAAGTCGCTTAGACTAACTATATTTTTTGTTTTGGTTATTTTTGAAGTACACTTGAGCATCAAGAATGTCTTTCAATTTCAATTTCAATGCGTGTGCATTCAACGTAACTTGTGTGTGTATTTAATGTGTTCTTCTTTTTTTAGCAGCTGATTTTTCGAACGCTCAAACATTAATAAATATTTATAGATGTGCTCGCTGCACGCTGAACTTGTTAGGAGCATCGAGAATAGAAGATAAATAAGAATCTTAATTAATTTTAATGTGCACAGCTGCACAACATGTATATGCAGTAGCAAGGAGCTGCAAGTGACAGAGGGGGTTGCCTATCGATCAGGCAGCACATAGCAAAAAACAAAACAGAAAACTGTTGACAATCTCATAAAAAATTGACTTCAAATATCGTCTTTCTGTCTGTCTGAGCTAATGTTTAATTCCAAAGCGTGAACTTTGGTCAACAGGTTGACGGTACGAAAAGAGATAAAATGAATAGAGCACTTGAGATATATGCATGTGAAAGACATTCAAAGATAATCGAGAATAGAACGTCCATCACTATAATTATTATTAGACACTCCCAAATTTATCCCAGCTCATTTTGGAACTTGTTGTATAAAAATAAACCAATTAGTTTCGGGGAAAAAAACCAATACATGACAGTTCGTTAATTGTGGCATACCAATCCTTAAGTGCCGCCATTTACTTGAAACAACTCGAAAAACTACGCACATTCCACTTCAGCATTTCAGAATCAATTCACAACAAAGTACAATAAGAAAAATAGACGTTTAAGTACCCTTGCAAAACAGAGTCCAACTCCTTATTGATTTAGCAAGCCGAGTCCTTATTTAATCCTTTGCCTGTCGGATAAGGGTATCTGTTTGTTTCATATGTTTCTTTCCTCTGTAGCAATACGATTGGCACCAAAAGTGAAGGGTCAAATTATTTGACAGGACTTTATTGGTTATCTATAGATATAAAATATAAATTGGAAATAAAAATTAAAAATAATTAATTAATTATATATAATGCTTTTGCATTGTTAACAACTTTCACAAAAATTAAGTGCGTGGCCAAAGCAATTGACATGAAAAGTATGAGGCAGCAAAAAGCCACAACAGCAACGCAGAGCTGAGTAACCGATTTTTTACAGTTTCGATTTGGATTTTAATTCAATTTCAATTTGGATTTATATTTTTATTATTTTCAGTTTAGTTTATTTTTATTTTTTGTCATCGCTTACAAAAAATGTGGTATTTTTGAATGGTTTGCAAATCGAGAGCGGAGCAGTTTACAGCTCGCATTTGACAACAACGAAGGTCACAAGTGCGAACAGCGAATACGAGCAGCCGCCAGCTCCCAGCTACATAAATGCCATGACTCGACGCACAATTTGATTGAAAGAAACATACACACAAAAAAAAGCAAGAAAGAATGCTACTGTCGAGTGATCTCGACTACGAGATACCCTGAAACCAGTTTTGCGCACTCAAATGTAAGCAGTTATGCATAAAGTAAATGATTGCGTCTGCTTATAGGAATGAGGCCAATTTGAAGTATAAATTGCGTGTTTATCCAATCTTATATTGTTATCGGAAATCGACAGTTATCGATTAATTGAATTAAACTTATAATCCAATTTTAAAGTTGCCACAGATAGTCGGACATGACTATATCGACTCTGTTGTTGATCCTGATCAGTCGGATATGCATCCTTCTGCCTGTTACATACTTTTGCACAAAACCATTACACCCTTTCTCCCCTATTTTTAATGGGCTGAGGGTATGAAAAATAGACACATACATAGTTATAAAATATTAATCAGACAGGTGACAATAACAAGAGCAACAGCAACGGCAGCAAAAATGTAACCCACTTGCTGTGTGTGGCGTGTGTCGGTGCAAAATGGAACAAGCATTGAACACATTGCGTATACGCACCGTCTGACGGTCATTGGAATGGTTAGACACTGCGGCTGGCTAACGAAACTGAAATCCATAAAACGTACGCTAACTAAGTACGTTAACTAACTAGCAGCAGCCAACAATCGGTAGCTGTTTGCCTAGCTTGTTAGCAAGCAGTGAGCGTTGTCCGTCTCTCATTAATTGAGTCAATTTGATTGAATGGTTTTCTTGCAATTGGCAATTGAATGTGAACAGAGCAAAAAGCAATTATAAAATGTGTACAAAACATGAAGAGTTCTCTTCAGTATAAATTCCACAATTAGTATAGCTTTATGACACGCGTATTTGGTAATTCTGGTTTATGATTCTAACTCTATTTAATGTACACCTGCAGTAATCGCTTCCTCAAGGCTTTCATGTTCACTGAAACGCTTTTGAAGATTCGTTAACAAGCTGAGCTCAAGCTTAACTCTAGTTACTAAGCGAAGGCAGCATTCCCTTTCACTTATTAGTTCTCACGTTGCATCACATCGAAACCAAATATTAATATTTACATATGTATATGTATGTATGTATGCATATCCAACACATCTGACTCAAGTGAGAAATAGTGCGCTTGACTATGTCATTCTGTCCATAATTAACTGCACGGGCCAGCAAATTGTGGGGCAGTATCCAAGGCCAACTGTGCCAAAGGCATTGACTTTGGTAATGAAAAGCATTGCCGGTATTTTGGCCCTTCATGCAAGAATGCGCCATGTTGAAGGATTTTTGCATTGGCTTCGAATCCAAATATCAGTTTAATTATACATCGAAGCTTCCTCTTCAACAATTCTCAGCTAATGCAGTCGCAAGGCAATTAAATATTATAAAACAATAAGAAATATGTCCAAATGCATGCTGGCTAATAAAAGAAATTAATAATATTGTGTATAAGCTCGCATCTTGATTTAATTATTGATTTAAAAAATGCTCAATATGCCATAAGAACTTGATCTTGTAGCTCTATATAAATGTCAAGAAAAAAGTGATTCGCGTGCACTTTAATTTATGATGTTACAAATATAAATATTAACATATATATAAAATGCAAAAAGTGCAAATCTAGCTTTTGCCAACTTATAACAGATTTGTATAATGACATGATTCAACAAAAAGCTTTGCTTAAAAAAAAGACACCTAAAAGTATACCACAACTTCCGCTCAAGTTTGTTGCCTAAGTCTTTTGTTTAAGAGCAACAGTTTGAAGGACACAACACTACAGGCATTTTTTTCATATTCCCAAATAGTTATGCTTATTATTAAATTAATTTATTTACAGTTAAATCACATGAAATATTTATACATTACGTAAAGAAATTAAAAATTGTCGGGCATCTCTTGCATTTGGGACAGGTCTTTGATCTGCGAGTTGTTTTCGATGGGAAACATTGCCAACATTTCGGTAAATGTGTACCTTGTCGGCAGCTGCTCCTCGTATTTGCGTCCGAAGACCCGCAATTGATAGAGCACAAATTCATATAGATACATGCGCTCCGGTTTGGTATAGTGGAAGGCTATCGAGTAATTCGAACAGCAATCGCTGCCCTAAAGAAATTCACAATTAACTTAATGCTCTTTAGTATTTCAACTGGCATACATACGGCTAATATCTGCGAGACACTCATCTCTTGCAGCCAATCCGGAATGCTGCCATTAACATTGTGCACATAATTCTGGACATCTAGCGGAAAGAACTTTGGCCTCTCATCGTTGGGCAGGGCATGCCCGGAGTCTATCAAATGTACGCCCACATTTTGCAAGCAAATGCCCATGTAGAAATCCTCAATGCCCATCTTCCTAGCTTCCGGACAGATCTTATCCGAGTCGTAGGCCTCAGTCATAAAGCGACGCAGCGCCTCGCGACTGAGCACATAAGAGGCACCGCCAGACATATAACTCTATTGAAATTATTGAAATGTTATACAAATTATATATTATAACAGATAAAGCTGAAATTTCGAAAGAATTAAAACTGTTATTAATACATATGTATCTACATCTAGGTATTAGGTGTTAGGTATTAGGATTATTTACTATATTATACATTTAAACAAGACTTAATCAAAGTCAATTATTTAACTTCCATCTAACAAATTATGTGCCTCTAGCTCTTACATGCTCAAAGGCAACTAATTATTATATAAGTAAGAAATAGTAAAAATTCCTATTTGGACTTGCCTAATTGTGTTGATGATGACTATAAATATGACTTTATAGAGTCGCAAAATTGAAAACAAAATTAATATGCTCACGAAGAGGTATTAAATCTAAATTTTAAAATCGAAATGTGTAAATTATATTGAAATAAGTTGATTTGAAGAAACTGGCCATGCACCACACCCACCACTTATATATATTCATTAAATATTTCCAATCACGGAAGCACAAATTGTATACAAATAAGCACATCAAAGGCGCGAAAACAGTCGAAGCAATTAGTTAAGGTTTGGGCATTTAGCATAATTATCCGTCAAGTGCAACGACGTCCACTACATGGACTTTAAGCAGCTTTGAAGGCCTTTTGGCCGTCTGCTACAACATAATTGCAGATGATGTGTCAAAATACGAGTTTGATTAAAAAGTGACCGCGGGAAGCTTAAAGATCATTTGGTTTGACATTTAATGGTTGAATTCAATTATTTATTTTTAGGTGTAATAAATCAAATTTTTATTTTTTCTATTCACAGTTAGCAACAAGATAATCTTTTTATTAGCTACAAGCCTGCACCTAAGCAAATTTTGTATAATTGATTTGAGAGTTATTTGTTGTAAAGCTCTGCCATAAAAAATGAATATATGCTAATTTATATCTCTGATAGACTCTGGCAAACTCTTAACAAGGCTTTAAAACACAATCAGTAACATAATCGCCGTAATAAATCAAAGAAATTTGATAAACCTAATGTGTTGTAAGCAAATTTTCAAATATTGTTGGCAAACACAAATGCTATTTCTTGGTGCAATTTATTAAGACCTTAAACTGAGCCACCTGCTGCGTTGTGAACTTGGTTAATTGTTTTGAGCCAAGCCTTATAGCCAGTATAGTTATATTATATTTGGTATTATGTAAGAGAATGCATGAATGAATTAAAGTTAATGACAGAAAAATCATTAAAATAAACAAATCCAAATTACTAGCGAAAAATGTGCTACTTCAAGTTATAACCAAGGAAATTGACTATGATTTATTTATCGTTTTTTTAGTTACAGGTCACGTATATTTTCTAATATTTAATGTATACCAATATATTTTTTAATCCAGTTGGGATTTAAAATTTAAACATCCCCGGTCCTAGAAACAGCAAATAATACTTAAACTTATTAAGCAATCATTGTTAAAGTTCAGTTTATTATTCCCTTAGGAATTATATACGGATAATCCATATTCTAATGTTTTATTTACATAAGCATAAAACTATATTCAATAAGCAATCTGCAATAAGAAATATATATTTAAATTTGATCAACATTAAAATAAAGAAAAAATTTCAGTTTTTGCTATTGTTTTATGTCTTTTTTTAGTTTCAACAAGTCATTTAACAAGTATACATTTAGCCATTGTCAAACATAATTAATTTACAACATACATATATATATATATATATGTATATACATGTTTTTCCATTTAACAACTCATTCATTATCTCGCATTTGTTTTGTTTCTCTAAACAAGAATTGAACATCAACTGTTGGTCAACAATGTGTACTTTGCCAGCCTCCAAATCTTTGCACAATATGTAATTTGCAGAGGTAAAAAAAAACCATAAATGTCAACTGAGAGGAGCGGCTGCCCTCAACACGATGTGTTTGTGCATTAGATGACAAGTCATCTCGAAGACCTTACCGCAACTGACCATTAACTGAGAGAGTGGGAGAAGAAGACAGAAGCAGATGAATAGCCACGTTTGTTGACTGACACCAGTTCCATTTGCGCTTGTTGCCAATTGTTGCTGCATGTCTGATGATTTCATAATTTGTTAAGACTGTCAAGGTTTTTGCAACAATCTTTAGCAAAGAAGAGTCTTTAATTAGCATGCAAATTAAACGAAAATCAGCTAATTGTTTTCTATTCAGAGAACCGGTTAATCTGGCCAATTTTTATTACTTGCATTTAGAAATTTCGCTATCCCGAATATGAAAACAACTATATTCATATTTATTAGCACATCGGAACGAAAATACTCTTATCGAAAATTGCTTATCAAAAATACAAATTGGGAAAAGTTCTCGTATTTGTTTGTGTAGAATATCAAGTTATATTCTCAGTTATATCATTGTTTTGAAAACACTTCTCACATAAGTTTTTTAAAATACCAAATTATGTTCTCAGATATACAATATTTTTCAAATAAATTTAATGACTTGAAGCTTCAGCTTAAGAAGCTGATACACCCGATCAACTGCAAGCATACACTACTTGATAAATGAACTATGATTTTTAGACGGAATAATAATCTGGGAAGCTATATACCAGGTGTTATAAAGCAATTAGCAAAATGTTGTGCTGGCAAGCAGAATTTGCAAGACAAATGGAGAAACAATATGTGAAATGATGGATTAGTAGGGAAAACTTAAGACCAAGTGCAGTTTAGGAAATGACTAACAGGATCTTCAGTTAGGCACTTACCACATTGTAACGTCTGAGCTGATAGCCAAAGTAGACGGGCATATTGGGATCATAGGCGCTGAGCATGTGCCGCAGATTCTCCATGATGACATAGCTGGAAACATGATAATGAGTTCACAGAATTGGAGGAAGCTAAGTTTGATACGATTTTTGGATTTGCACTCACGTGTCATCGTCGGCCTTGAGAAACCAATCGAATTGCTCGCCATAGGTGTGCCACACATGACGAAAACCCTCGCGCGTTTTGTTCCACAGATCCTCGTAGTTGCCGCCATCGGGCTGCACCACTTGAACCACGCCCAGCGGCTCATAGTTCTCGCTGCTGACGAACACCAGCTTGCTGCAGCGCTTGCCCCATGTGGCATGCACATGCTGAGCATAGCGTTTCACATAGTCCGGACAGGTCAACACCATGCACAGCACCCGCACCGACGCCAACTCCCAATCCGTTTGCACCGCCAATCTCTGCGTTGCTGTGCTGCTGACCATGCCACTGCTGCTGGACCAACAGTTGACCTCCTGCTGCATATCGTAGATGTAGAGGAGCAGCACGAAGGCGCACACAAATCCTGAAATGAAGCCCGTCAACAGGTGCAGTTGGCCAACATAGCTGGCCCGCAGTCTGGCGATTGATTTGCTTATGGCCGCTGTCATTGCGACGTTTGCGGCTGCCGTGTTGTATTCTGTTCGACGGCTAATTTGTTATTGCATTCGCCGTTCGCTGCTATGCGCAGCTTCAGGCCAAGATTATGACGAACGACCGGTTTGATGCCTGTTATTATCGAAGGCATTGTTTACTCTAGTCTAGGTGTGAGCTAACACACATAATGATCTCAAAATACATCTGCATTTCTCATGATGACTTTCTTTCATTGTTCACATTACTAATCCTGGACTTGCCCTTTTAAGCCTCTGCTTGATGACCTTCCATGTTTGTGGACTCAAATAAAAATGTTGCCCTTCTGTGTATTTTCTGCTTGAGCAAAAAGAGAGAGAAAATGTATCGATCAGATTTTGCATATAGATAATGTTTGTCGATTTGATGACTCTATGAATTCTTAGCGGTTTCTTTCAACTCAATTACAATTTTTGCATCTTAATTCAAGACGTTAGCATAATTTGGCATTGCCAAACGAACAGCTTGACAATTTCAATGGCGAATTTAAATATCGACCAATTGTCATTGTCATCTGTCTAATTAGCTGATGTATTTAGTTGTCTCCGTAGACGACCAATTGTTGGCTGATTACGCAGCACAAAACTAGACACAAAATGAAAAACGAAAGTATAATCACTTCACTTCATCATTTGGTCAATTAGAAAATGGCATTGCGACCAATTGATGCGCATGACATTGTATAACGGTAACTATTAAGTAATATTGAGCATCGCATTGGTATAAAAGCGCCAAGCTGCGACAATCACAACTGTAGTTGTAGCTGGCTATTTGAGAGCACAAACAGAGCCAATAAAAAAAGGAAAGGAAAATGACGCAATTCAAGGTGTGCTATACAAATACCAAATACTTTAAAATATGAAAGATGCTGAGTTAAACACGAATCCTTTTCAGCTGCTGCTCCTCACCTTGGCATTGTTCGGCACAATAAACGCCGAGTACAACTATCCCAATTTAAAGCTAACCTCAGCTTCAAATGAGATCAATTCGCTGGAACAGAGTGCATCCAGTTCGGACGAGGATTATCGCACAGACTACCAAACTAACGAAAACTCACAGGCCACGCCCAATGGCTATGATTATGCAACCCAATTGCATAGCTCCGACTCGAGTGCTGCCACCAGCACTGTCCGAGATTCTGCGCCGCTCTTCCCTGTGCAGCAGCAGCAGCAGCAGCATCAGGCAGAGATCTTTGGCCCCGCTAGCTATAGTTTCAACTATGCCGTGAACGATCCGAACACCGGCGACATCAAGGAACACAGCGAGACACGTGATGGTTATGTGGTCCGTGGCTCCTACAGCCTTGTCGATCCCGATGGCTACAAGCGGACCGTTACCTACACGGCGGACAATGTGCATGGCTTCAATGCGGTGGTCAGTCGCATACCCTACGTCCTTAAGAAGTTGACGGTTGTGGCGCCCTCGCTGCTGCAGGACTCGCGCTCGCCCGCTGGCCAACTCACTGCCACGTCCTCGGGCTCGGCTACAAGGAGAGGCGTTGATAATTCGATAAGATCGACATCGGGTGATAGCTATGCGATCACGGCGAATGAGCAAACTACGGGTGGAGTATATGCCTAATTAATAGTCTTAATAATCATCTATTGGCTAACTGATCTAAAACGTATTTCTAATATTTTAATTGTAAATTGTATGCTAGAGCAGAAAATGTGTAATTTATTTAGACTGAAATTGGCGTTTTCAAAAACTATATATTCGTTATTATTAATTAAAACAATTAAAAATTAAAACCATGTGAATGTTTTTTTTATTTTTTTTTCACAGCATACTTTTAGGCAGTCGTTAAATTCAAGTTAAAAAGCTTTAAATACAAGAACTCAAAAAAAGTGTTTGTGAGTGAGAAAAATAAAGTTCAAACTAATAAGGTTTATCGAGCTAAAACATATATTCTCAATATTTTAGGTTAATACTTTCCTAAAAACAATTACAATTGAATACAGCAAGAACTTATAATAGAAAAACAAAAGCAAAGGTCAAAAGAGAAAACAAAATAGACAAGTCGTAACCAGTTGTGCATTTTAAACAGCCTGACCAGATGGCCGATCAGAAAGCAGAGCTGAGTACGATTATTGTCTGATTTTGGTAGCTAGAACAGGAAATCCCACTCCAACTAATGAATTTTTCTCGAAATTATTATGCACAGCATTCTGTTCATAAGTTTTCGATGTCAGTTGAGGCGCGGATGAATATTGCAGTTGATGGAATCGATTCATTCATTGTTTGTAAGTGTCGTAAGTGTTAAATTGCCTTTCGCACTTACTCAGCTCTCGCTTAGGCACATCTCTAGCTTTGCACGTGGATGGTCACACTGAAAGCGAGTGAAGTGCCGTTCGATCGAAGCGCGCACGTACAAAACGCAAAACACAACACACACAAGAAAACAAAACAAAACAACAACAGAATTCAAGCGACTCGTGCAAGTCTGTCAACGATCGTCAAAGCGTGAAGTCGACTTCGCGCTCTTCTGCCGCTTCTCGAGTTGTTTATTTGGTACGACATTTACTGCGTTTGTTTTTTTTCTTCTTTTTTTTGTATTCCTTACGTGTATGTGTCCGCTTAGCTGAGCAAATAAACAAAAGCTAAATAAAACAAGACGAAACGAAACGAATCGAGACGAGTGTCGCGCCCTCGCAGAGCACGCGCGGATCGAAGAGGGGCCACACAGTTTGTGAGGCATTCAAAAAACCCGGTAAACAGCTGGCCAACAGTTTACTACTTACCAATTGCAAATCGAATTAAGCCCAAAAGTTGCAGCGGCAAAAATATAAGTGAAGTCTCAGTCTCACCTGTGTGCGCCGCTCGGTCGTGAAGGTCAACCGCATCTTACATGTTTTGTCTTTTGCCTTTTAACGGTCGCTGCGTCACCTCACAAGAATGTGTTAATTTGGGATTTCAACAACAACAACACTAGTACAGACAAATATTGGCTGCAACAACAACCGCGACACAAACTAAAGCATTAAATTTGCATAAGAAAGGAGAAGTAGCCTACCCCGATTGTTTCAGGCTCAGTCGAAACAGAAATCGAACAGTTGCCGCAGAGATGGGAGCGGCAGTTGGTGTGGCAGCAACATTTCTTTCGTTGCATTTCTTTAAAAACAATCAAATTGTGCGAAATACTAAATTTTTTTCTCGTGGTTTTTAAAGGTCAGCATTAAAAAAACGGTTGGTTTAAAAATAACTGACTCTTGAGCAGTGGCTCTAAAACGGTGAGCAGTAGCTCTGAAACTGTGAGTAGCAGTTAAGTATTTGTGATTGAGAAGAATAAGCAATGTGATAAATGACAAACTAAATGTTGTTCATTCGAGCACTTTCACATCTAAGCACGCAACTTCTTCGCAGATTCAAGGTGTGCTTTTGATTGTTGGATAATGAAGCTTCTTATTGCTGGACAATATCAATTTGTGTCCACACTCCATTTGCCATTGGGAGCAGAGTACAAGCAGTAAGCAGAATATGAATTTCATGGGACAGCAGCGCAATCGCGTGGAGCCGTTGCTGTTGCTGCTGCTGGGCCTCATCTGTGGCAGCGGGCTGTCGAAGCTGCTGCAATTGGTGCGCCTGGAATTCTACGATAATTTCAATGCGCAAACTGAGCTCTCCGAGCCAACATATGCCAGCAGCAATAGCCAGCATGCTACAGCGACAGATTCAGGTTCGAGCGACAACAACACGACTCAGAGAATACTCTGCATTATCATGACTGATCCGATGCGAACACGCCAACTGCACATAGAACGCACCTGGGGAAGGCGTTGCAAGATGCTGCTGTTCCTCAGTGGCCAGCCCAATATAAAGCCGGGCGTCGTGGGACTGGCAATGAGAAAGGGGCACATCGTTTCGTGGGGCAGGATACGATCGAGCCTGCAGCATGTGTATAAACATTATGGCACTCAATACGATTGGTTTCTGATGGTCAAGGATGAAACGTTAGTAAATTTAACCCTGATTATATTTGAGTACATATAATCTATGCATTTATTTACACGAAATATAACCTTTTCTCAGCTTTGTGATAATGGAGAATCTACAGCGTTATCTGTTTGACTACGCGCCAGAGACTCCCATTTACTTTGATAGCAATTCCTGGAGATACACAAAAAAGGTTAGTTAAAAACTAAAATCGAAATCGTTGAAAAATAATCGTAGATTAGTACTTTAAAGGTTTTCAGGAAAACTTTAGTAAGAAACATACCAATATTTTAAAATTGATTATATTTTGCAGGTGTACAAGTCCGAAATTGATAGCTATATTTTCAGTAGGAAGGCTCTGCATCGTTTTATGACACTGGCACACGGGAATAGCAGCATCTGCAGCAATCGAGATTATGGCATGATGCATGTGGAAGTTGCACGTTGTTTTCGAAATGTGGGCGTGGCAACCGGCAATGCTCGCGATAAACACGGATTGCCACTCTTCGCGCCCAAATTGAGCAATGTAAGATTGCCTTTGCATAAATGATCTCAAATATCCTATATATATATATATATATATTTATATTACAGATATCACTTGATTGTTGTTCGACTTCAGCGATATCGTTTCACTGTGTTAATTCCGCATGCTTTTATCAAATGGATTATTATATCTACAGACTGCGACCTTTAACATCTATGTAATGGAAATTTACGAAATTTGGATAGGACTGCAACAAAAGTATGCCAAAGACAGAGACTAATCATTTCCATAAAATATAAGATAAATAATATATAATATATATGTATATAGTATGTATGTATTAAGGAGAGCAAGCAGCTCGACATTTAAGTTTAATTCACATAAATTGATAATGTGCATTTTTACGGTCTTGTAAAATTCCTTTCTGAGTTTAGGTTTGCAGTTAGAGGCTCATATCCCATTATAACGCCATATGGACGCATATTATACAGAAGATAGTCAAATAAGTACATTTGATAATGCAACACATAGTGAATTGTTATGGCGTAGGTTGAACAACATTCCAGGCCCTAGGAATACGATCATTATATAAACAGTTTACTATCATGATGGGAAAGAAAAAGCTACCTCCTTAATTTTGTAGTACGTGTATTCATACAGCCAAAAGTCATTGCTCATCCGTCCAGGTATCATCATGTGCTCCAATGAGAGGGGTAGAAATCGATGTCGCCCTTCAGCATCCCTCGAATCGCCAGCGGTAACATTACACGTGCTCAAGCAGACACCCATTTCAAGGTCCTCGGTGCCCATTTGATTTTGATTGCATCTGCCCGAATCCAGCCCCGCCTCGACAAGACGACGCACTGCCTCCCGACTAAGCACGTAGCCAGCGCCGCCAGACATGTAGCCCTGCTCGACGTCTGCAGTGAACTTGCACCCAAAGTAGATGGCCTCGTCGGCATGATGTGGATGCAGCATGTAGCGCATATTATCTATAATGGCGTAGGTATCATCGTCGGCCTTAAAGAACCAATCCGCCTCATCCAGATGATGTCGGTAAACGTGTTTAAAAGCTGCCTTCACTTTGCCCCACAACAGGCTGTAGCCCTCGCTAACGTTTAGTGCTACAGTCGCCACTCCCGCCTCCTCCCGTCTCCCCTGCCATCGACTGCTAAACACAATCAGTTTGTTGCAGTGACGCCCCCAGGTTTGTCGAATAGCCCTCGCCACCTTGGCATACATGTCCGGGTAGGTCAGCACCAGGCAGAGAATGCGCACCTGCTTATAGAGCTGCCTAGACAGGGAGTCATTTACAGGCACACTCGATCCCTGTGGCAGCCCAGGCATTCCACTCATGTATCCATACGGTCTGAGATGGTACAGAAAATACTCCAGCACATAAAGTTGATTGGCGGTCACATACGGAAAGGCAATGGGATAATCTGTAGAAGTGTTAAAGTCCTGCAAAGGCACATGTATTATATGTATTATTATATTGACACATTATCTATCAACTGAACAAATTCCACCAAGATCTGATAAGAAACACGTAAGTTACAGTTTGTCGCTAGCCGGGATTTTAGTTCGGGCTTATCAATAAATAAATTAACTGTTATCAATCTTATATATCTCATATAATCCCAGAGACAATTGTCCTGTTTGTGTGCGATTGCACATTTGAACAGGTATTATTATTAAATGGAGTCCTTACCGGCTGAGAATAGATCGCTCTGTGTATGTATGGCCAATTCCAAAACTCGGAGCGAAGCGAGAACGGGACCAACTCGGCGGGCAGCTTAAATGGATACAGGTACACATTGGGACCCTCCTCCATGGCTGCAAGACAGCCGTTTAAATTGTTGGGAACACAATCCTGTGCCACCAGCTGTTTCAGTGCGCCGCGACTAATTATAAAATCCGTGGTGTCTCGCAGACTCACATGCGCAAAGGGATAGGCCAGATGGAAAGCACTGAAGTAAATTCGGTTTGATGGCGCATAGCTGGCCAGATGGTAGCGCAGATTTTCCATGATCACATAGCTGTCCACATGCACGTGCAGCAACCAATCCAAGTCCGAGGAATACTTACCGTAAATACGGCGATAGGCATCCGCTGGATTCACCAGCTGGCTGAAATGCATCATGTTGCAGCGGCGGCCCCAAGTTCTGTGTATATGCCTTGACTTGCGATGCTCGTGATCGTTGGTCAACTGCAGCAGGCAGTGTATTCGTACGCTGCTGTACAGCTGCTCTGCGATTGTCAAGTTATCCAAGGTCTGGTTTCGGCTGCCAACGTCGTAATCGGAGATATTCTCCTTGTATGGTGGTTGCAGATAGTCTTTTAGCTTGATGCCGGCGCCGCTTAGCGCGAATAAGTAGAGCTCCAGCAGCACAAACCAGATGAGGCAACTAGCTAACAGGGGCAGAGTTCTAGGACCCAAAAGGCGTTTAAAATGCCACAACATTCTGCACACATTTTTAAATACATTCCCCATAAATGAATTTGTTTGCGCAACTGTCAAATTCGTTATGCGCTGGCGTTGCCAGACTTTTGTAACAATGTGTACCTTATTGAGAGCAGCTTGTTCTTTTCGTTCAGTTGCTATTCATTGCTCGTGAGCTACCTCATGTGAACGTATCATCAGCAGTAAAAAACAGTAGTCCTTATTGATACCTCCAATGAACCCCATATCTCTCGTTTTAAGTCTTTTGAGCTTAAATGTGTTTGGGAAATGTAAATGTATAATGTATACCGAAGACTTAATACCCTTTCGGACGGAACTTAGCAGGGAAAGATGGCCAAACGGTAAACGCGATAAGCCGCCTAGGATGCGAGACAACGGAAAATGTTTTACTTGCAATTCAACGGGACATTTAGAGTGGAACTGTCGTGGCAAGACAAAATGCAAAGGCGAAGAACCAGAGAGCCAGAGAGTAAAAAAGAGCAAAAAAAGCAATTGCAAACAATGAAACAATCCAGAACAGTCGAATCGGCGATACACGAATCGCAGTGGAAGAAAACCAATCGAAGGAGAGCGTAACTCTGAGGGAAGTGCTTGAGGTGCCCGATCTGAGATATATCCAGCTGTCCATCACAAAGATCACAGCCAGACGTTACGCGGTTCGCTTATGCGTTAATAGTGGAAAATAATAACTTGGTTCTGTTGTAGATATGGAAACCTATACTAATTGGACAGTGAGTGTATCCAAGCAGTCAAAACTATATTGACTTGTGGCATTGCCGTATGGAACACTTAAGCGAAGGAGATTCAAAAAACACGGCGAATAGTGGCAGAGTGTACGGTATGATTGTCAAAGACAGCGAAAAGTTGTCCAAATGTGAAAAATGTGTAAGTGAGAAGCAAACTAGAAATTTTTTATAAAACTTCAAATAATATGAGAATTTTCTTGAAATTATACACATCGTGTGTGGACCAATGAGGAAAGAGTCCATGGGCGGTTGCAGATACTATGCAACCTTTATCAAAGATTAGGCAACATTTCTTTAAGCTAAAGTCCGAGGTGTTTAAAGTGCTCAAGCAATATAAATGAATATTGCAACAAGGAGTTTGAGGACTATCCGTAGAGCCATGACATCCCCCGTAGGCTTAGCGGCCCAAATAAGCCGCAGCAAAATGGACAGGCAGAGAGGCAAAATAGGAACCTTGTGGAGATGGTCAGGTGCATGAAGAAACAAGTGGGAGCGTCTCCTATGTTTTAGTCAGAAGCTGTTAGCTCAGCTTGCTACATTCGCAACATATTTCCAGCGAAAGGACTTTCTGGAGGGATTCCCTACACGAGGTGGACGAAGAAGATCCCGACACGGACATAGATGCGAACGTTCTACGTACACAAGGGCATTTGCGCTTGAAAAAGGCGTCAAGAAGGGCAAATTCGATTCCAGATCTGAAGAGCGCATTTTGTTGGCAACTAGCTCCAAAGCGTATCGGTTATACGTGCTTGAAAGGTAAATGTATCGAAGTAAAATTCTTGAATATTCCAGGGATCAAAACGAAATTTGAAGAGTTCTATGGCAATGAGGGCTTAGACCCCAACATTATAACCAACGAGCCAAGTGTGCATTGTGGGGATGCGGTGAGCGAAGAGATGAAGTCGAAGGCGTCCAAAAACCATTCGGAGAGGTCAGAGACAGCAGCATCAGCAGTGATGATGCGGAAGGCGTCAAAGCACATGATGACATCACTGAGGAGTCTCCGTTAAAAATTCTAAAGAAGCACACGCTTGAACTAAGGCTAAAGAAAACGTGCGACCTCGTAGAACAACCAGCTGATCGTAAGGTTATCGACCACTCTGCGGTATTTTGCATGAAGGATGACGGCAGTACTGCAGGCAGCGTCCTGGAGAAGATAACCATGACACATATTCGTCCCTAGTGCGATTTACGTCGGTCAGACCACTGATATCATTAGCAGTAGAAGCTGACATAGGAATCCACCAAATGGATGTGGTTACGGCATATCTAAATGGAGAGCTCGAAGAAATCCAGAGGGATTTACCAACATCATGGAAAGTTGGAATCAGGATCACCAATTTGCTGCGGAAGCCACTTTATGGACTACGGCTGGTGCGGCAAGCTGACCGCGTAACTAAACGGGATCCACGCTTATTTGCAAGGCGTTGAGGGAGGAAAACTCTTGTCACGAGATACGTTGACGACTTATTGTTAGCGTCAATGATCCTATGTGGACAAAAAATATTAAGGCAGATCTCTGTGCTGTTAGGCACGTAAGCAACGTACTGTAGCACTATCGAGTACTGCATGGGAGTACCTTGCGATGAAGGCTCTCTTAAAAAGTGTAGAGGCATCGACACGGTGCGTCTTTATAATGACACTCAAAGCGCACAAAAACTGGTTACTGACTTCGGATTTCATCCGCGTGCGAAACATATAGATGTGTGCCACCATTTCATCAAGCAGAAATACATAAGTTGCGATATGGAAGTGGAGTATCTGCAAACAGAGCAGATGGCAGTAGAAGCGTTAGCGGAAGCAAACACCACGAATGTATTTCGAACTTGGGCGGTACATATATTTAAGTAAAATGTATTGTTTCTCTAAGGGAGCGTGTTGTTACTATCGCCGTAGTATGTTAAAGCAACAATGTTTAGTAGTTTAGTTCTGTAGGTAACGTAATGTACCTAATGTACATTGAAACACAACAACAATATTCTGTTTGCGCCACTCTCAGCTATATTGCATTCTTCGTTAAGTTAAAAAATCACACTAAAGATGCACATAACAACGATTAGCATAATTAGTCGTTCCATTACATTAAGCAAAGACAGTCGCGCCGCGCAAAATGAAGGGTATTAATAAACGCATATATGTGAACAATCTAATTCAAAAACTCCGTACTCTTAATGGTAATGGGCCCAGTGTTTCAACCACTAATCCTGCACTCACAACCCCAACTCTTCAGCAGAAACAGTGGCTTTTATTTTCAATTATAGCTTAATCGTTTTAAACGATTTTGTTAATGGGAATGCCCTTAACCATAAAACGCCACAATGCATCCCGATTAAACATGTGGGCAGCTCCACCTGACAGTTATCGTAGAGATGGGATAAATATTAATTTCCTATCTTAACACAAAAATTGATTTGGTTCAACTAGAAAACCAAATATCAAAGTGCCAATTTTAAAATTGATAAATTGATCAAATATTATCGCAGTGTAAAATAACACAGCTTTGACGTCAGTTACGGTTAAAAAATAAATTTCATGTTACTTTAAACCAATAAAGAACCATCGAATTTATAATGATATTCTAATTAGGAAACGAAGAACAAAACTTCGCCGATATATGAAACTGTCTTACATACAAACGGATGGATGTGGCTATGTCGGCTTGGCCAGTGATTCTGATGAAGATTATTTATACTTACTGGGTCGGAGTCCGAAGATATACGTAGACCAGCAGTCTTAGCAGATATATATGTATATATGTACATTGGGGGAGATGCCTCCCTCATAAGGGGTAACAAGAAGCTGTGAAAAAACAACTGAAAATGGAAAATGAACTTTTTCAGGACGTTCCAGCAAGCGTGCTTTTGCCACACTGATTGTCGGCCTAATCGTCGGCTTCTTCCTGGCAGCGCTTTTCGTTTACTCGTCCGACTACGAGCCGTACCATCGACAAGATGTGGGCACACACGATCATGAGCACAAGAACACCAGCATTGCGGAGAGGCTGTACAGCGAGGTACGCATTCTCTGCTGGATAATGACGAATCCCGCCAACCATCAGACGAAGGCGCGCCACGTGAAGCGCACCTGGGGCAAGCGTTGCAATAAGTTGATCTTCATGAGCTCAGCCAAGGATGAGGAGCTGGATGCCGTGGCGCTACCCATCGGCGAGGGACGCAACAATCTGTGGGGCAAAACAAAGGAAGCATATAAGTACATCTACGAGCATCACATCAACGATGCGGACTGGTTCCTCAAAGCAGACGATGACACCTATACGATTGTGGAGAATATGCGCTATATGCTCTATCCCTACAATCCCGAGACGCCAGTCTACTTTGGCTGCAAGTTCAAGGCGTATGTCAAGCAGGGCTACATGTCCGGCGGAGCTGGTTATGTGCTTAGTCAAGAAGCTGTGCGTCGCTTTGTGGTCGAAGCTATTCCCAATCCGAAATTGTGTAAGGAAGACGACACTGGCGCTGAGGATGTAGAAATTGGTAAGTGTTTGGAAAACGTTCATGTTCTGGCGGGCGACTCCCGAGATGCCAATGGTCGTGGTCGCTTCTTTCCTTTTTTGCCGGAGGATCACTTGACAGCACATGTGGACATGAATTATTGGTACTGGAAGATCATCTATTATAAAACCGATGAGGTGCGTTCTGTCAAATTCTATTGTAGATAAAGTATGTAAGCGAATCCGATTTCGAGAGTCTTTATTGTTTACAAATAATAATAAATTATATTTATAATTCTAATGCAACTCTTCCGATCTTTTCTACAGGGTCTGGACTGCTGTTCGGACAATGCCATCTCATTTCATTATGTCACACCCAATCAAATGTATGTGCTGGACTATTTAATATATCATCTGAGGCCATACGGGATCGTGAATACGCCAGATGCGCTACCCAGTAAGCTGGGCCTGGGTGAACTGATGCCTACTCCCAATGAGCCCAAGGAGCAAAAGGAGGCAGAGACATCAGATTCTGACGAAACGCAAAAGGACACGCGATAATTAGTGACTTTAATTGTACTTAGACCATGTGTAAATCCGTACGGAGTAGAACACGGCTAGCTTAACATAGATACCTTGCCTCTAAGAGCTTAGACATGTTGGCTAAAAGTTTATAAATTATACTTGTATTCCATTTAATTTGTTCTATTTACTGGATAATAACTAATTATTTAATTTAACGTGTCATTTGAAAATTTTTAATCGCTCCTGTACAAAGGGAAATGGGAGTATTGAAGGTAAAATCTTGTTAATGGAAATGCGAGAGTTGTTATTGTGATTTTCAGTGGATTCGGGACAAGGATTTTAAACAATATAAACAAATCTGGAGGCTGATCACTATTTCATTGTTATTTTTATGCCATTTCTATTTGTTTTATTAATTTTAATAGCAGTGCCTTTATTCGAATTTAGCACCTTAACCTCACATTTGAATGAAATTTGAATAAAAAATGTTCTGTTAATTTCAGCAATTTTATTTCTTAGCGTAGCAGACTACCCTGGGAAAAAAAAAAATTGTAAAAATAGTATTTTTAATCTTATATGGAAAAAAACAGATCTAGTTTCGCAGAGTGTATACTTTGATGTATTTATTTATTTATTTAATGTCAACTAAAGTCAGTTGACACAAAGAATTACAAAAAAGTACAAAAAATATTAAAATTATACATAAATTAAAAATAAGAAATATTTATAAGATTTGTTGCATGAATTGGGGAAAACACAGGGAAAAACCCAATCAGACCAAAAATATATAGCGACGAAACGCAAATAGTAAGAAACCCTTCTGCAAAAAGATTCCAAACTACTTTGATGAATATGACATTGTGGAGACCACACACAAGATCCATATTCCAGAATTGGACGTACATGAGAAATGAATGAATGAAAAATTACAATTTAAATATTGTTTTCTTCAAGCAGTTGACGTCCTAAAGCATTTCGAAAAATAGTTCAAATTAAAAAATACATTTTAGCTTAAATGCAACCAAAAGAAAATCAAATTATGTTTTAAAGTAAACTTTTTTAAATTAATTATTGGTGTCGTAAGACCTAATCGGTAAATGCGCGGTCTTTGCTACAAAATAGTCGGAGCTAAGGAGCATTTATAACTGTAGCCTGAGAGAATTAAATAAACTCAAGAAATAACATATTATATGGAAATTGCAAAATATGTATCTTAAGCTAGTTGAGGTCTGCTCCACACGATGTTTAATCGTGATCAATTAAGATGACTGTTAATTACTGCTTGTCCTTTTGCGTTATGGCAGCATCTAATTTGTCTGTCCCATTTTGTTCCTTTTGCACCTTTTGCTCATTTTGCTCTTTCGGCTCTTTGGGCGTTGGCATCAGTTCACCCAGGCCCAGCTTACTGGGTAGCGCATCTGGCGTATTCACGATTCCGTATGGCCTCAGATGATATATTAAATAGTCCAGCATATACATTTGATTGGGTGTGACATAATGAAATGAGATGGCTTTGTCCGAACAGCAGTCCAGACCCTGTAATAAAGATTGGAAGAGTTGCATTAGAATTATAAATATAATTTATTATTATTTGTAATAGACAAAGACTTTCGGAATTGGATTCACTTACATACTTTATTCACAATAGAATTTGACAGAACTCACCTCATCGGTTTTATAATAGATGAACTGCCAGTACCAGTAATTCGTGCCCACATGTGCGGGTATCAAGTGATACTCCGGCAAAAAAGGAAAGAAGCGACCACGCCCGTTGGCATCTCGGGAGTCGCCCGCCAGAACATGAACCTTCTCCAAACACTTGCCCATTTCCACATCCTCGTCGCCAGTGTTGTTTTGCTTGCACAGTTTCGTATTGGGAATGGCTTCGACCACAAAGCGACGCACAGCCTCCCGACTAAGCACATAACCAGCTCCACCGGACATATAGCCCTGCTTAACATGCGGCTTGAACTTGCAGCCAAAGTAGACTGGTGTATCGGGATTGTAGGGATAGAGCATATAACGCATATTCTCCATAAATGTATAGGTGTCATCGTCTGCTTTGAGAAACCAGTCCGCATCGTTCATGTGATGCTCGTAGATGTACTTATATGCCTCCTTTGTTTTTCCCCACAGATTGTTGCGTCCCTCGCCAACGGGCAGTGCCACGGCATCCAGCTCCTCATCCTTGGCTGAGCTCATGAAGATCAACTTATTGCAACGCGTGCCCCAGGTGCTCTTCACGTGGCGCGCCTTCGTCTGATGGTTGGCGGGATTCGTCATTATCCAGCAGAGAATGCGTACCTCGCTGTACAGCCTCTCCGCAATGCTGGTGTTCTCGTACACATGATTGGGTGTGCCCAAATCCTGCTCTGGACTGGTCAAGTAAACAAAAAGCACAGTCAGTAAGTGGCCAATAATTATGCCGACAATCAATGAGTAAACCCGCTTGTTCGAAAGTCCTGCAACAAATAGGAAAAAATTAGTTTGATTTCCTTTTCCATATGATACTTTACTTGACGAGATTAGGTCAGGTAAAGAACCTGTGGGTCGAATACCATCTTTGACTTGTTCTAGTGCAAGGAAAAACAGAACCAACTCAATTTTGCGAAAGTAATTGTTTTTTATTCTGAGTTTTGAGTTCAGTGGTGTGGCAATTTCATTATAAATAATGAGTTAAGTTATTTGTATAGGAGGAAGCACAGCAAGTCCTTTCAACACTTGTTATTATCTCAGCACCTTACTTTCATCTATACAAAGTTTGACTTTCATCAGACATTATTATCTTTCTGCGCGAGAACACACAAGACACATCAACACACAAGACCTTTATAAGCGTGTAGAGCTATAAATAAATATTATTAGATTCTCAAGCAAATTTCGACGCTCACCTTTGAATTTCATAGAATTTAAACCCATTTTGAATATGCTTTTCGCTGTTTTATGTTTAAGAATGAATTCAAGGATTCACGAAAACAACACTTCTTAAATGTGTATTGTGTAATGTATAATTTGTAATTAAAAAGTTAGTTTTAATTTGGATTTATGAATTATTTGTTTTTTATTAGAAGATTAATGGAGCAAATTATAACTCAATATTATTTGCAATTATTGCCCTTATTACTACCCGTAACCGGCATAATGTTCTTCACGCTATCAAGTATCAACTGAACTCACAAAATAAAAACTGTTGAAGATATATGTCAAATAATGTAGTTCATAAGCAGACAACTGTCCAAACATTTTGGCTTCGTCGAGCGCGATCGCGAATTTTGGTGACTGTGACAATTTTTTGCTTTATAAGCATTTCTAATGGACAAGATCACTCCAGTTAGTGGCAACATTAATTATAATATTAATGTGGTTAAACTTGTAACAATATTATCGTGGGTTTAATTCATTCGTTGTCAGCTTTGTGATGGCTTTATTTATATCAATTACGGAAAGTCAGCTCAGGAACGAAAAGAGAGCGCTGCTGCAGCTCAAACTGCACTCAACAGAGTGTGCTTATGTAATTACAACAAACAATAAGCTATTCACATTATGCGTCGCAGGGCGCCAAATTCAAATATGTGAACAACTCATTATTTCGGATTTAATAGATAGCATTTTAAATTATGCAGAACTTGATCAGAAACAAGTAAGAACGTTGCGCTCAGACATAACCGATTGTGAAATATACTGACGGGTGGAAGTAGTCGATAGTTCCTCGCCCATGGGCGTGGCCGATGACGATCGACAGCAAGAAACAAGATATGTTGCATTATCAATTTGCATTTATTGATTTTATTTATTTTTTACAAGAACAAGGAAGTCAGATTCAATCGATATAATTAACGATTTCCGAATTTTATAGATCTTTCTAAGTCCTTGTTCATTTTTATGCCGATCTGTATTTCTAAAATAATATCAATTACAAAAAATAACAAATAAAAACTTTCTTTTTTCAGTAATTAAATAAGTTGTTTGACTGAGCCAACAATCCCATTGTCTTCGTCTTTGTATGCCAAAATTTGGAGAAGACCCCAAACTATGGTTAACTCGACACACAACGAATTGGGGTGGAAATGGTGCGAGCGGAATCCAAGATTTGTAGCGGCTGGGGACCCTACTGGTGGTAGCTCGTGCCAGGAGGTGGAAGGTGGGTTGTTGCTACCATCCTAGAACTCCTTTCCTGTCATAATTTTATTGTCCCGGTCATTGGAGTCTAACTCCGAAGCAACAAATTCAAAAAAATGATACAAATCCCCACCCAAAGGTGGAGTTTATCATTGGGATCCAACACTATGCGGGAAGCGCGGCAGTTTTGTTGGCTTTGGTTGATGGTTCCGGGCTGCGGATTGTTGTTTGCCCCGATAAAGCGATCTTTACCCACCCATCCAATTGGATTTCCTGCGCTGAAATTGTTTTATGGAAAGTCCCCAAAAGCAAATCTTGTTGTTCAGATCAAGTCATATTTCGGCCATAATAACTAAATTATGAAGATACATAAGGCACGAGAATACTTCATTAAAATACACAACACTTTTCATAGAGTCTAATTCATCAATTTATCAATTTCATTTTTATTTTATTTGGCTATTTGTTTGCGGGATTCAAAAGCAAAGCAATTCATTTTACTGTAGCATAGTTTTTCTTAGGTTTTAGGTTTTATCAATTATAGGAATTCACAACTGTTCCTCCATTGCCTACTTTTAACAAATTTTGGTTTTATTGCATACTTTTAAGACGTTTGTTTAATGCATACTTTAAGAAATTTTTGGTTTTTATTATATGCTTTTTCAAATGTAGTGCATACTTTTAGGCAGCCAACACAACCTAAAAGTGTCAAGTGGCCCATAAATATATGGGCAGATAAATTTAGTTATTAGTACTTAGTTAGGGCATTATGGCAAAAAAAGGCAGATTTTGTTAAACGCAAATTGGCTGTTGTCTATATATAATACAGTGGCACAAAGCTTATTCTGATCAGGATCAAAGAAAAAAAGTAATTGCTCAATCCGATTTGCGTCGACGAAGCGCCGAATGATGTTATACAGAGTTGAGTTGCTCAGATTCGATATAGAGTCTGGTCAGGTATCAAGTAACAAAATAAATTAATTTGGAGATAATTTAAATTCAACCTTGCAGAGTATTGGGGAAGGCGGCTACGGCGTTGTTCACAAAGCTCGTTGTTATAAAATGAATATTGCTGTAAAAAAATTTAAAGAAGCCAATGCAAGAAGTTATTCATATAACAAAGAGGTCAAGATGCTTGCATCTGTTGACCACGAGAATATTGAAAAACTATATGGTACCTCCTCAGATTCGACATCTGTTTATTTACTCATGGAATATGCAGAGAATGGATCGCTCCATGACTTCTTGCATGGAGAGAAACAACTTCCTTACACAATGTCAGATGGAATGGACTGGATGATTCAGCTTCTTAATGTTTGTTCGTGTAATATAAAATATAACATGTCATTTAATTCCTATTCTCACTTATAGGGTATGGCTTACTTGCATGATAAAACCATAAATCCAAAGCCCATAATTCATCGCGACTTGAAGCCTCAAAATGTACTGCTAACCAAAAACTTCAAACAGTTGAAGATTGGGGATTTTGGCACCGTGAATGAATTGGTGACCCTAAATACGGAACTAGTTGGCACTGCTCCTTATGTGGCACCCGAGGTTTTTATTAATTAACAAATTTGCATAAAGCTAAAATATTAGTAAGCTGTTTCATTTACTCGCAGGTTGCCCATTCAGACGGAAAATATACGGAAAAATCCGACATTTACAGCTTTGGCATTACTCTATGGGAGGTAATGTCGCGGAGAAGGGCCTTTCGATCACCTAAGAAATCCCACGGAAATTTCAATTATGTATTATGTGGCCGAAAAGAAAGGGCGACCGGAAATGAATGTTAAACTTATAACAGAATGTGAGCAATTGCAAAAACTCATTGAGAGTTGTTGGAATCACGATCCGGAGAAGCGACCCTCTGCCGGATCAATTCAACTTTCTGGAATCCCGTGTTGTTCTGAACCTATTGTCAAGCCTAAAAGAAAGAATAATCCAATTAAATAATTAATAATAATAATAATATTATTAAACATAAAGAATAAATGAAGAATTATGAAAAAAAAGAATAAAATAATTGCTCTAAATTGTTAAATGCAAATGCTCCTGCTTTTATACTCTGCCAAAGATTGTAATTTACTCATTTTGTTTGTGAAGCATTGAAGGAAACATCACCAATACCAGTAAATATATTCTTTATCCACATCACTTGCAGAGTCCATAATTCTCTGTTCCTCTGTCTGCCTGCACCAACAAGACAAGAGACACTATGAATATCTGGAGACTTCAAATTCGGAATACTCGTAGAAGTTCTTGTATATTTATCGATACAATTTTAACACTGTCTGACGCAGTCGCAGAGAAGTATATGTTCCAAGTATCAAGGCTCTCGCCTGAAGGAAGTAATTACTGATTAATTGATTGGATAGATCCCTGAAAAGAGTGTACGTCAAACATGTATGGAGAAAATTATGGGTTCAAAAATTAGAAGTTTGAACAATAGGCTGGATTGGGGTTTGCGTGTGTTCTAAAAATTAGTAAACAGGTATGTGTGTTAGGTATGAAAAATGCTGCTAGAGGACGTCAACTCTTAACCGATATATGGCTAGGTGATGTAGTGCTCCGATTTGATTAGATTTAAAGTTTCAAGATAGCTTCATAAATGGCAGAGCATAGATTAAGTAGGTCACTTTTTCTTCTCCAATTCCTAAGAACACGTTGAAGAACCTGCCAAATATCCAGTTGGCTGACCCGACTTTTTCTAGGAGCTCGCAGATTGACGTGCTATTAGGCGCAGATATCATCCCGCCCATATTGCTCGGCGCCTCCATTCCAAATATTTGTGGGACACTGTTGGGACAAGAATCAGTCTTTAGATGGATTCTCATAGGTCCAATAACACAAGGCATTGCCACAACGATTTCATCTTTCACCACAAGAATTTCCCGTGATCCGGAACCTCCATTAGAGAATCTTCTCTCAAATTTCTTGGAGGAGGAGGAACTTCCTTCGAGTCCTATAAGAGACTCAGATTCTATATGTGAAGAGAATTTTATCCGCACCACTATCCAACATGAGAATGGTAAATATGTTGTCACCCTACCTTTCCGAAATCCTGATCACATCCAGTTGGGACACTCAAGGTCCATCGCACTTGCTCAGTTTCTAAAGAACGAAAGCCGTTTAAAGAGAAACATTCCCTTAAAAGAGCAGTAGGATTCAGTGATTTAGGAATATATTGATGTCGGTCACATGAGACAAGTCCCTCACAGTGACACAGACTACTACTATTTACCCCATCATGCTGTTCTCAAACCAGACAGCACCACTACAAAGGTCAGAGTAGTATTCAACGCCTCCAGTCCGCCCTCAAACGGCAAAAGCTTGAACGACATCCTATAATCTGATCTAACTGTTCAGATTTTGAAATGGCGTTATTTCCGCTATTGTTTCAATGCCGATATAACCAAGATGTATCGGCCAATTTTGGTGGACTCAAAGCACACCCCCTACCAAAGAATTCTTTTCCGGAATAAGAAGGGAGAAGTGTTTGACTTTGAGCTCAGTACTGTCACATTTGGTGTCAATTGCGCTCCTTTCTTGGCAATCCGAGTACTCCAACAGCTCGCAAAGAATGTCCAAGAACAGTATCCTCTTGCAAGTGACATTATTTCACACTTCATGTATGTAGATGATGTACTTGCAGGAGCCCATTCCAAGGAGCAATCAAGGAGATCCGAGAACTTCGTAAGGCTCTGGCAAAGTCCGGATTTCCATTACGAAAATGGACATCAAATGACAGAGATGTACTCAAGGAGATTCCTAAGGATCATTTGCTGCGTGAGGATTTTCTGGACGGTTGTACGGAGACAACTTGAGTGTTTAACAGTGGGCAAAGAATCTTGTCTTATATGGAAAAAGCAAGTGCCTTTGATCTAGTTTCGCATAGTGTATATTTAATTATTTATTTATTTATTTAATGTCAACTAAAGTCAGTTGACACAAAGAATTACAAAAAAGTACAAAAAATATTAAAATTATACATAAATTAAAAATAAGAAATATTTATAAGATTTGTTGCATGAATTGGGGAAAACACAGGGAAACACCCAATCAGACCAAAAATATATAGCGACGAAAAGCAAATAGTAAGAAACCCTTCTGCAAAAAGATTCCAATCTACTTTGATGAATATGACATTGTGGAGACCACACACAAGATCCATATTCCAGAATTGGACGTACATGAGAAATGAATGAATGAAAAATGACAATTTAAATATTGTTTTCTTCAAGCAGTTGACGTCCTAAAGCATTTCGAAAAATAGTTCAAATTAAAAAAATACATTTTAGCTTAAATGCAACCAAAAGAAAATCAAATTATGTATTAAAGTAAACTTTTTTAAATTTATTATTGGTGTCGTAAGTTTTAATCGATAATTGCGCGGTCTTTGCTACAAAATATTCGGAGCTTAGGAGCATTTATAACTGTAGCCTGAGAGAATTAAATAAACTCAAGAAATAACATATTATATGGAAATTGCAAAATATGTATCTTAAACTAGTTGAGGTCTGCTCCGCACGATGTTTAATCGTGATCAATTAAGATGACTGTTAATTACTGCTTGTCCTTTTGCGTTATGGCAGCATCTAATTTGTCTGTCCCATTTTTTTCCTTTTGCACCTTTTGCTCATTTTGCTCTTTCGGCTCTTTGGGCGTTGGCATCAGTTCACCCAGGCCCAGCTTATTGGGTAGCGCATCTGGCGTATTCACGATTCCGAATGGCCTCAGATGATATATTAAATAGTCCAGCATATACATTTGATTGGGTGTGACATAATGAAATGAGATGGCTTTGTCCGAACAGCAGTCCAGACCCTGTAATAAAGATCGGAATAAAAATGCATTAGAAATCAAGAGAGAGATCTATAAATATAAAAGTGGTAAGATTATTGCCCTAAGTTCTTTTAATATCGAATAATTTACTATTATTTATGAGAGACAACATTTTTGTTTTCATTGAATTGAATCTTCTGTTTTTATTATTATTATTTTGTCTACAAACTAGCACTTTTATAAATCTGTCTTTTTCTTTTAATAATAAGCGTCAGAAATTAACTATATATATTGAATTTAATCCTTTCAGTTGATTTAAATTAATTTCAAACCTACATTGTTATCCCATTTTGTTAAAACCTGTTAGAATTTGAAAGAACTCACCTCATCGGTTTTATAATAGATGTACTGCCAGTACCACTCAGTCTTCTTCGTATGAGAGGGTATCAAGTGATGCTCAGGCCCATAAGGAAAGAAACGACCACGCCCATTGGCATCTCGGGAGTCGCCTGCCAAAACTTGAACGTTCTCCAAACACTTTCCAATTTCCACATCTTCGCCGCCAGTGTTGTCCTGCTTGCACAGTTTCGGATTGGGAATAGCTTCGACCACAAAGCGACGCACGGCTTCTCGACTAAGCACATAACCAGCTCCACCAGACATAAAGCCTTGTTTAACAAAAGGTTTGAACTTGCAGCCAAAGTAGACTGGCGTCTCGGGATTGTAGGGATAGAGCATATAGCGCATATTCTCCACAATCGTATAGGTGTCATCGTCTGCTTTGAGGAACCAGTCCGCATCGTTCATGTGATGCTCGTAGATGTACTTAAATGCTTCCTTTGTTTTTCCCCACAGATTGTTGCGTCCCTCGCCGATGGGCAGCGCCACGGCATCCAGATTCTCATCCTTGGCTGAGCTCATGAAGATCAACTTATTGCAACGCGTGCCCCAGGTGCTCTTCACGTGGCGCGCCTTCGTCTGATG
Source organism: Drosophila nr. medialis 2 BK-2023a (assembly GCA_035044325.1). Classification (NCBI taxonomy): domain Eukaryota; kingdom Metazoa; phylum Arthropoda; class Insecta; order Diptera; family Drosophilidae; genus Drosophila; species Drosophila nr. medialis 2 BK-2023a. Next base: position 87,652 of record JAWNMH010000410.1, on the reverse strand, counting down.
GTTGGCGGGATTCGTCATTATCCAGCAGAGAATGCGTACCTCGCTGTACAGCCTCTCCGCAATGCTGGTGTTCTCGTACACATGATTGTGTGTGCCCAAATCCTGCTCTGGACTGGTCAAGTAAACAAAAAGCACAGTCAGTAAGTGGCCAATAATTATGCCAACAATCAGTGAGTAAAACAGCTTGTTCGAAAGTCCTGCAACAAATAGGAAAAAATTAGTTTGATTTCCTTTTCCATATGATACTTTACTTGACGAGATTAGGTAAGGTAAAGAACATGTGGGTCGAATACCATCTTTGACTTGTTCTAGTGCAAGGAAAAACAGAACCAACTCAATTTTGCGAAAGTATTTGTTTTTTATTCTGAGTTTTGAGTTCAGTGGTGTGGCAATTTCATTATTAATAATGAGTTAAGTTATTTTTATAGGAGGAAGCACAGCAAGTCCTTTTCAACACTTGTTATTATCTCAGCACCTTACTTTCATATATACAAAGTTTGACTTTCATCGGACATTATTATCTTTCTGCGCGAGAACACACAAGACACATCAACACACGCGTGAAGAGCTATAAATAAATATTATTAGATTCTCAAGCAAATTTCGACGCTCACCTTTGAATTTCATAGAATTTAAACCCATGTTGAATATGCTTTTCGATGTTTTGTGTTTTAGAATGAATTCAAGGATTCACGAAAACAACACTTCTTAAATGTGTATTGTGTAATGTATAATTTGTAATTAAAAAGTTAGTTTTAATTTGGATTTATGAATTATTTGTTTCTTATTAGAATATTACTATTCATTTTAATGGAGCAAATTATTACTCAACGTTATTTTCAATTATTGCCCTTATTACTACCCGTAACCGACACAATTTTCTTCACGCTATCAAGTATCAACTGAACTCACAAAATAAAAACTGTTGAATATATTTGTCAAATAATGTAGTTCACGAGCAGACAACTGTCCAAACAAAAATAGTTGTCAGTTTGGCTTCGTCGAGCGCGAACGCATATTTTGGTGACTGTGACAATTTTTTGCTTTATAAGCATTTCTAATGGACAAGATCAATCCAGTTAGTGGCAACATTAATTATAATATTAATGTGGTTAAATTTGTAACAATATTATCGTGTTCAAATTGTTAAATTTGTGTTTAATTCACACAAAAATAAGACGGTGAACTTATGCCAAACTCCATGGCATTCAAAACAATAACAACGATCAGGTTGATCGTAAATCGTATACTGGCTTGCTGGCGGACCGATATCGTGGAAATCGGAAAAACAACGCAGCGTAGCATTCAGCAGCACAGAAGTTGAGAATATGCTTTGTCGGTTGTGGCACTGAAACTACCCAGACGGTGTTGTACGGAGACAACTTGAGTGCACAACAATTGGCAAAGAATCCTGTCTTATATGGAAAAAGCAAGTGCCTTTGATCTAGTTTCGCATAGTGTATATTTATATGTAATTATTTATTTATTTATTTAATGTCAACTAAAGTCAGTTGACACAAAGAATTACAAAAAAGTACAAAAAATATTAAAATTATACATAAATTAAAAATAAGAAATATTTATAAGATTTGTTGCATGAATTGGGGAAAACACAGGGAAAAACCCAATCAGACCAAAAATATATAGCGACGAAAAGCAAATAGTAAGAAACCCTTCTGCAAAAAGATTCCAAACTACTTTGATGAATATGGCATTGTGGAGATTACATACAAGAAAATCATGCAACAAAAAGAAAATCAAATTATGTATTAAAGTAAATTTTTTAAAATTATAAAATTATAAATAAATATAAATTATAAAATTGGTGTCGTAAGACGTAAATAAACACAAGAAATAACATATTATATGGAAATTGCAAAATATGTATCTTAAACTAGTTGAGGTCTGCTCCACACGATGTTTAATCGTGATCAATTAAGATGACTGTTAATTACTGCTTGTCCTTTTGCGTTATGGCAGCATCTAATGTGTCTGTCCCTTTTTTTCCTTTTGCACCTTTTGCTCATTTTGCTCTTTCGGCTCTTTGGGCGTTGGCATCAGTTCACCCAGGCCCAGCTTACTGGGTAGCGCATCTGGCGTATTCACGATTCCGAATGGCCTCAGATGATATATTAAATAGTCCAGCAAATACATTTGATTGGGTGTGACATAATGAAATGAGATGGCATTGTCCGAACAGCAGTCCAGACCCTGTAATAAAGATCGGAATAAAAATACATTAGAAATCAAGAGAGAAATCTATAAATATAAAAGTGGTAAGATTATTGCCCTAAGTTCTTTTAATATCGAATAATTTACTATTATTTATGAGAGACAACATTTTTGTTTTCATTGAATTGAATCTTCTGTTTTTATTATTATTATTTTGTCTACAAACTAGCACTTTTATAAATCTGTCTTTTTCTTTTAATAATAAGCGTCAGAAATGAACGATATATATTGAATTTAATCCTTTCAGTTGATTCAAATTAATTTCAAGCCTACAATGTTATCCCATTTTGTTAACACCCGTTAGAATTTGAAAGAACTCACCTCATCGGTTTTATAATAGATGTACTGCCAGTACCACTCAGTCTTCTTCGTATGCGAGGGTATCAAGTGATGCTCAGGCCCATAAGGAAAAAAGCGACCACGCCCACTGGCATCTCGGGAATCGCCCGCCAGAACTTTAACTTTCTCCATGCATTTGCCCATTTCCACATCTTCGGCACCAGTGCTGTCGTGCTTGCACAATTTCGGATTGGGAATAGCTTCGACCACAAAGCGACGCACAGCTTCCCGACTAAGCACATAACCAGCTCCACCGGACATATAGCCCTGCTTGACAAACGGCTTGAACTTGCAGCCAAAGTAGACTGGCGTCTCGGGATTGTAGGGATAGAGCATATAGCGCATATTCTCCACAATCGTATAGGTGTCATCGTCTGCTTTGAGGAACCAGTCCGCATCGTTGATGTGATGCTCGTAGATGTACTTAAAAGCTTCCTTTGTTTTGCCCCACAGATTGCTGCGTCCCTCGCCGATGGGCAGCGCCTCGGCATCCAGCTTCTCATCCTTGGCTGAGCTCATGAAGATCAATTTATTGCAACGCTTGCCCCAGGTGCGCTTCACATGGCGCGCTTTCTTCTGATGGTTGGCGGGATTCGTCATTATCCAGCAGAGAATGCGTACCTCGCTGTACAGCCTCTCCGCAATGATGAACCGCTCTGGACCGGCCAGCTCCACCATGTCGTGACTGTGATGTGCATCGTTGACATCTCCATGTCGATGACCATCGTATGGCAAGTACTCGGCACGTTCCGGCGTGGAGAGTAGAACGAGGCAGAAGCCAGCGATTAGGCCGACAATCAGTGACACAAAAGAACGCTTGTTCGAACGTCCTGCAAGAAATTGGAAACAAAATCAATTTGATATCTTATGAGGAAATATTCAGGGTATACATATATTTATGCATATGTTTATATATACATTTAGTAAATGTGTTTGAATTAGTCGAAAATGTAGCCCTTTTCATTTAATTATTTTCCATTGTCCGATATTTTGCAGAATGTAACTCACCTTCGTTAAGTAAGGATCGTCCTAGCAGGCTATTGGCAGTCATTTGGCTTTTAGTCTTTGGCTCAAGGCTAGGCTCAGGCCTCTTTGGTTACGTTACACAGGTGGAGTTCCTATTTGCTGTTCGCTTTACATCTTCTGCAAGGGAAACAAGAAGTAAATATGTATGCGCATAAATAATAAATTGAAATTGTTATGTTCCCATGCACGCACAGTATAATCAGTCTTCAGCGAGTCTTCTGCACTCGTCTGCCTCTCAATTACAAGTGTCATCTATGTAAATCAGAATTATACGGCTGGGCGATGATTGCTTCAACTGTGTTGTCAAATATGCGAAAAACGTGACAATTGAAACATTTGCTGAACGCTGAATCAAACTAAGCTCAGGTGCGACGCTTTTTTTATTTGCACACTTTTTGCTTTTATATTTGTATATTTTGTGGTCTATTCTTTTTTAGTAATTTTCTTTTAATAATGCATTCTGTAATGCGCTGTTGTTGTTATCAATTAATTATCAACGGCACGTGTGTTTCGTTTGTCTACATTAGGCTCTACTGGGTCAAAATTATTCTTTATATTTTTATATAGATTTTTTTGACGGTCACGTCACGACTCGTGTGTTCGTTTAGATTTGGCTTAAGCGTATTTGAGACTACATCAACAATTATAATTGGTTGACAGAAAGTACGGTGATCAGGGGACTGCATCCATCGTTGTAGAAAATTGATTGCCTCAGAGATGAGCTGGTCAGATGTGGGCACGCAGTGCGTGGTGTCCAAACCATTGTCAGCCGTGTAAGCAAAAAGGAGCTAAACCTTTGTTATTTGGAATTGGAGCCGGCTGCAAATAACAAAGAGATTTACAACCTACGCTCCATTTCTCAGGTGCGCATTTCTGTTGAATGCCCTGATCGACATTTGGATATTCTGGTCACCTAGACACACTGTTTTCATTCTGAACACTTCTTCAGCAGCGATGAACTGCTTGAACTGCTTGCATTGCTTGAACTGCTTTATATTATTAAGCTGCCTTTCCTAATGATAACGTTTGAAAGTCAGCTGGTAATATCGATAGAGGTAAGTTTTTGCTGGCAATATGGTAGAATACTCGACATTGTCAGAGCGTTAATACAACAAAATTGATGTCGAGTGGCTCCCAGTCGATATTGAGCTGCGGATTGATTTAGTGGAAGGCAAGAATAGTGAGAATGCAAGGATGTGTTGGCCTTTCAAAGGTAATGTGGGAAAATATTCGGGTTCAGTTTAGAGTCAAAGTGGTATAAAAAGAATTTTCTTCCATCTGCGAAATCCAGAAATGAATAATTTAAGAGCACACATATTTTGTGAGTTTATCATGGTACAATTTGGTAAACAAAAAATAGTTAATTTAATACGAAATGTATTAATTCATATCACGACACAATAATACATTTGTTAAATTTTCAGCTACGAATGAGCCCGGATCAATCTGTTCAAGCACATTGTGTTTAACCTCTCGAAATGGAATATAGAATTAGTCGGTCGGCATTATGTAAATTCTCTTCTGTATTAAATATATATACATTCATGAATTTATATGCACACTAAACAACCAATAAATTGGTATCAGAAACAGAGCGGGTTACCTACACAGGCTACAAAAATACTTGGATTTTATTTTATTTCTTTCTTTCTAATAAAATTTACAAGTGACTTTTTGCTTAAAAATATTAAGGCCTCTATTTATAACATATCTGGATATCTGTCTATATTGCTTGCTATGTGCTTGAGCCTAAATTATATTATGGACTGATATATAACAGCTCTGAGCAGTTTCACTAAAGAGATTTTACCTACAATAAACCAATTTTCCATTTTGTGAAACTTACAAATAACACGTTATTTTAGAAATGATTTTTAATCAACTGAAACGATATTTTCAATAAAATAAAGTTTTACTTTAATAACTTATTTTTTGGATGCTAAACTAGTTGCTACGCACGGTATTTAATCATGATCTGTTTACAATTAAGGTGACCATTAATTACTGGGTGCCCTTCTGCTCCTTTGGCTATTTGGGAGTAGGCATCATATTACGAAAACTCGAAGCATTACTTGACGAGAATACCATCTTAAACTTCGTGTTAAATAGGGGAAAGGGAACCAACCCAAATATTTAATTTTGAAACTGAATAAACTTACCAACGAAAGTAAATATTTTTCATTCTGAATTAAGTTATGTAGATAGGAGGAAGCACAGCAAGTCCTTTTCACCACTTGTAATTATCTCAGCACCTTACTTTTATCTATACAAAGTTTGACTTTCATCAGACTAATCATGTTTAAAACTCTTATAAATCGACATAACTCATAAAATATGAACTGTCGAAGATGTGTATCATATAAGGGACTTTCATAAGTAGACAACTGGGCAAACAAAAAAGATTTTATTCTATTTTTGGTATGATATGGAAATTTATTTATTTATTTGTAGCATACAAAAAGTAGAAACAAGTAAGAATGCTCTCAAAAACCACATCTAGGGGAACTAAGCTGTTAAATATATTAAATCAATTTAAACAAAGATTCCATTTATATGGCCACATTTCATTTTAAAAGAGCGAACTGAAATCACCGACTTCGTGACAATCATCAATAAAATTTTTGGACTACACTATCTTATCCGATCTTGATGAAAATTGTACAATTGATACATGATACGTCAAGATATATTATTATAGTGTATTAGATATATTAGCTAGTATTATTATATATGTACAGTGGCTCACAGCTCAATGCGATCAGTGTCAAGTAAATATTGTAATTGCCTGCCATAAATTAACTATTCACTATTTTCCAAAAATACCAAAGACCGATGGTAGGTAAAATGAATATACATTATCCCAATAAACTGGTATTTCCTCACCTGATCGGTAGGGTTATGCAAAAAAGTACCTTATTTTTTGGTCAATGCTTATTTCGAACAGACTTAAAAATGTAATATGTTTGGCGTATAAAAACTTAAATAAGCATGTTAATACTTAGTATGATATCCTTTAGACTTAATAACATCCCTTAACCTATCATTCATAGAAGATACCAGCTTCCGGGTAGTTTCTGGGCCGTTTCTGCTCCACTCATCCCGCAGAGCATTTTTGAGATCCTCTTTGCTGTATATGCTGTGCTTCCGAATGTTATTTTCCAGCAGAGCCCACAAATCTGGAGACTGTGCCGGTGGAATTATCATGTGGGCGCAGTTGCCGATAAGCCAGGACTGTACTATCTTGGCTTTATGTTTGGGGTCGTTGTTCTGGTAGAACCGGAAAGTACGTCCGATTCCTAGCTTCTTGGCACTTTGGAGTAAATTTTCTTTTAGTATGTTGAGGTACACATTCTTGTCCATTGTTGGTTCAATAAACACCAAATTCCCGACGACGGCTGCCGAGATACATGCCCATACCATTACACTCCCTTCGCCAACGCTACTGTTGCCTTCACGTGTTTCGTATTCAGCTCAGTATTGGACTGTCGCTACACATAATTCCGTCCGTCAGAGCCAAAAATGTTGAATTTGGTCTCATATGCAAATATAACAATGTTCCAGGACTCCAAATCCTTGTCCAAATGGGTTTTGGCGAACGTCATCCTAGTCTCTTTATTTTTGCGCTTACTCGCTGACTCGGGCATTGAAGTCATGGTGGTGCAGAACCTGGCGTACAGTTTCCACACAGCACTTTTCCCCCATTTCATCCTGCACCTGTTGAGTCATTTTTGGAGTCGATAGGTTGGGATTTCACCTTATTTTCCTGATGATCCGTCGCTCATCCTGTTCGGTGAAAATCTTGTTTGGTGCCATTCTGCCCTTGCCCACAATCCGATTTGCATCGATGAAGCGCCGAATGATGTTATACACAGTTGAGTTGCTCAGATAGACCATTTCATCTATTTGGCGATGTCAATATCCGATTTTGAAGTGTTCCAGTACGAGTTTCCGTTGTTCAATGGTAATCCGTTTGTCCATAGTCCTTGTTGGCTTGTTGCACTCGAGATGCAGGATATAACTAAACTGACTACGAAGGATTGGATCGAAAATACTCAACTTTAGGTAAAAAGTCCGGGTTTAATGGCACTCAGGTGTCCATAATGTTCGAAATAAGCAAAGACCAAAAAATAGGGTACTTTTTCACATAACCATACCTAGCAGATGGGGAAACCCCAGTTTATTGGTGTCATATATTCATTTTGGTGGTTAATATATATACCTACGATCAATCTTTGGAATTTTTGAAAAATTATGTACAATTATATAATGGCAGGCAATTACAATATTTACTTGGCACTGCTCACATTGAGCTGTGAGCCACTGTATAAACGGGAGGAGTTACCAAGAAATTGAATAATACCTAATTGTAACAACGAGCTAAAGCAGTGCACACTTTCAAGCAGTTCAAATACAATTGAAAAGCCGTCTGATCGAAGTGTTCACTGCTTGAAAAGCAGTTCATTTCGATTTCCAAATAGTTATTAATTAGTTCAGAATAAACATCACACGATAAAACCGATAATTAATTTATATAGATCAATTTAAAATTATTCTCATTTCCATATTTGTATATAAAAAAGTATTATTTAGCCTTATCCAACAACATTCAATTATTTTAAATTTAAATAATGTCTTAAGCATTTAAAAAATCGGTTAAGCTTAAAAATATAAAATTTGATTTAAAGAAACCCATTTGTAATACAATATTTTATTTAATACTTTAGGAGTAAATAGTAGAGTGTAATACATATCTTAGAAGCAATGCCGATGTATATAAGTATATATGAGCATAATAAAGCTGATCCAAATAACTAAGTCAGTATTCAATTTATTGCTAACTAAATGGGCCACAATGCAAGTTTTTGAATTATATATCGCTGTCTTACGAGATAATCATGTGCCATCTGTATGATGAGTACCTATTTAAATGTTATTTATTATTGTTATATTAATTATTATTAGCTGTGTTATGCACGATAATTGCGCAGACTTTGCTACAAACTAAAGTAACAGCACTCAAGTATTCTGGTTTTTGTTTTTTTTTTTTTGGTATTTTGTACAGAAGAGTCGAAGCTCAGGAGCATTCATATCCTGAAGGAAACAAACTAACACAAGAGACGACATATTATATGGAAATGGCAAAGTATGTATCTTAAACTAATTGCGGTCTGCTCCGCTAGGTATTTACACAAGGTCTATTTACAATTAAAGTGACGAGAAATTACTGCGTGTCCTTTTGCGTTTCGGCAGTATCTGATGTCTCTGCCTCCTTTTGCTCCTTGGGCTCTTTGGGAGTAGGCATCAGTTCACCCAGGCCCAGCTTATTGGGTAGCGCATCTGGCGTATTCAGGATTCCGTACGGCCTCAGATGATATATTAAATAGTCCAGCACATACATTTGATTGGGTGAGACATAATGAAATGAGATGGCATTGTCCGAACAGCAGTCCAGACCCTGTAATAAAGATCGGAATAAAAATGCATTATTTTAAAGAGAGAGAAAAATATCAAAATTGGGAATTATAAAATAATAAAATTCAAATACAAATTGAAAAAATATGCTGCTCATTTAACAGCAAATAATTTATTTTTTGTAAAATAAATAAGCTACGTAAAGCTACCTGACTTTTTAGATTATTGGAATTTGAAAGAACTCACCTCATCGGTTTTGTAATAGATGTACTGCCAGTACCAGAATTTCTTGTCTGTATGCGAGGGTATCAAGTGATGCTCCGGCACAAAAGGAAAAAAGCGACCACGCCCACTGGCATCTCGGGAATCGCCCGCCAGAACTTTAACTTTCTCCATGCATTTGCCCATTTCCACATCTTCGGCACCAGTGCTGTCGTGCTTGCACAATTTCGGATTGGGAATAGCTTCGACCACAAAGCGACGCACAGCTTCCCGACTAAGCACATAACCAGCTCCACCGGACATATAGCCCTGCTTGACATATGGCTTGAACTTGCAGCCAAAGTAGACTGGCGTCTCGGGATTGTAGGGATAGAGCATATAGCGCATATTCTCCACAATCGTATAGGTGTCATCGTCTGCTTTGAGGAACCAGTCCGCATCGTTGATGTGATGCTCGTAGATGTACTTATATGCTTCCTTTGTTTTTCCCCACAGATTGTTGCGTCCCTCGCCGATGGGCAGTGCCACGGCATCCAGCTCCTCATCCTTGGCTGAGCTCATGAAGATCAATTTATTGCAACGCTTGCCCCAGGTGCGCTTCACATGGCGCGCTTTCTTCTGATGGTTAGCGGGATTCGTCATTATCCAGCAGAGAATGCGTACCTCGCTGTACAGCCTCTCCGCAATGGTGGTGTTTTCGTGCACATGATCGTGTGTGCCCACATCTTGCTCTGGACCGGCCAGCTCCACCATGTCGTGACTGTGATGTGCATCGTTGACATCTCCATTTCGATGACCATCGTATGGCAAGTACTCGGCACGTTCCGGCGTGGATGAGTAGACGAAAAGCTCAGCGAGGCAAAAGCCAGCGATTAGGCCGACAATCAGTGACACAAAAGAACGCTTGTTCGAACGTCCTGCAAGAAATTGGAAACAAAATCAATTTGATATCTTATAAGGAAATATTCAGGGTATACATATATTTATGCATATGTTTATATATACATTTAGTAAATGTGTTTGAATTAGTCGAAAATGTAGCCCTTTTCATTTAATTATTTTCCATTGTCCGATATTTTGCAGAATGTAACTCACCTTCGTTAAGTAAGGATCGTCCTAGCAGGTTATTGGCAGTCATTTGGCTTTTAGTCTTTGGCTATTTGCTATATGGGACTTTGGGATTTGGTTTACGGTAATCTCAAGGCTAGGCTCAGGCCTCTTTGGTTACGTTACACAGGTGGAGTTACTATTTGCTGTTCGCTTTACATCTTCTGCAAGGGAAAAAAGAAGTAAATATGTATGTGCATAAACAATAAATTGGAATTGTTATGTTCCCATGCACGCACAGTATAATCAGTCTTCAAGTCTGCAATTCTACGATTCAGCGAGTCTTCTGCACTCGTCTGCCCCTCAATTACAAGTGTCATCTATGTAAATCAGAATTATACGGCGGGCGATAATTGCTTCAACTGTGTTGTCAAATATGCGAAAACGTGACAATTGAAACATTTGCTGAACGCTGAATCAAACTAAGCTCAGGTGCGACGCTTTTTTTGTTTGCACACTTTTTGCTTTGATATTTGTATTTTTTGTAATGCGCTGTTGTTGTTATCAATTAATTATCAACGGCACGTGTGTTTCGTTTGTCTACATGTGGCCCTACTGGGTCAAAATTATTCTTTATATTTTTATATAGATTTTTTTGACGCTCACGTCACGACTCGTGTGTTCGTTTAGATCTGGCTTAAGCGTATTTGAGACTACATCAACAATTATAATTGGTTGACAGAGAGTACGTTTACATTTTAATTTAAAATAATTTACTGTCTTGGCTAAAACTTTTAACTGTTGGCCAATGAGCGTTGGATGCCACAGGCATTGACTTGCACGATTCGCTAACGTTCGGCAACTGAGCCCACCTTGCAGATAAGCAATGGATCTCAACGCAACAATCAACAAATGCTTTTGTTTCAGTTGTTTTAACTGTGTTGTTGCTGAACCCACATTGAAAATGTATATGTATATAGCACGACTCGTAATCAGTGGGTAACAGAATACATTAGGTATTGAGTTTGACATATGGTTTTGCTTATAATGACTTTTTTCGGTAAAGTAATCGAAGTAAGTCCGCAGCCGAAGTGAATCATAACAGCTTATCAATAAATATATATATATATATATCAGTATTTCTTTTTTCGGTTTTACTAGCCATTTATTTTTGATAAGCGAAAAGTGAGACAAATAATGGGCCTGTTTGGCATTACTGATTGCCTGTGTTGCCAATAATATAACAATTATTTGTTTTTGTTGCTAGAACTGAGAGTTTCATATAGAAAAGTAAATTAAATATTATCTATTAACTATAAATCTACTATTTTCTATTGAATATGCTCTTGTTATCTTTTTGAACAGTTGGTTTTTATCAATTATTATATGGATGCCGACCTTGAAATTGGTATATGCTTGGCGAATCTCGACGAGGTCGCATATTTCCCTTTCAGACTGAACACCATAAAATACACTAATAAAAAACAAATGGATGGCACTATAAACATATTTATTATGACAAGATATAATATGAGATAAATACATATAATTATTTTATTATATTCAGTGTTGACGAGACAATGTCAAAACTATTCATTGTATTAATCACCAACTAATAAAGCCAACATTTGGGTGCAACTTTGGAGCTGAGAAAGGAGGAGACTGCCAACATAAATGAGGATTCCTCAGATGATAGATGATACTGATAGTGGGAACCAAAGCGAGACTGAATGAGTTGAAATCGTTTAGCTGTCAGAGTCAAAAATGTGGTGGTTATTTTAGATTGTGTCACTTGCCACTGGAGATGCTGGGCTCAACTGGGCGACTTCATTTTAATGTTCCGGCAATTTATACTGCAATTGCAAATGAATTGAGTATATACATTGACAAAAACTATTGTTGTTTGTCCAGTTTCCGTAGTTTCCACGGCACGAAATGCGTGTCACGGCTATTATTTGGCTGAAAAGCGTTTTGCATTTGAAAAGCATTGCAATTAAGCGTAAATTACATAAATTGCTTATCACTGACTCAATCTGCTTGGCCAAAGCTGGACGAACCCATAAATGTTACACTGCAATTGCACTATTAGCAAACACAAATCAAAAAATGTCTATATTTAGCTGAACAATCTGTTCGAGCTGAAATTATAAATAATATGTGCAGTTTCTAGAGAACAAATTGAAACTTTTTATCTAGATACACACAGAAATTAAATCATTTTCCTACGTGTTTATAATTTATTGCATTACGCTCTCAATAATTCAGGCCTAATTATTTTCAATAATTGAGCTATCAAGTCGCAATTTATTATAATGGTCTAAAAGCACATTTATTTCAAAAATAATTGTTTTCAAACTTTGTCATTTAGTGCCAAAAATGTTAAAGTTTTGAAATTTTAGTTACTTGAATTTTATATAAAAAATAGTTTAAATAGTTTAATTTTAAAATAATTTAGAGTTTGACTGAGTTTACCTTTTAATAAAAAGTAAAAAAGTTGAAGCACTGAAATGCAACTCAAATAAAGTAAAGTTTGTATTATTTTAATCAGTTTGTACTTTGCTGGTTAACAAAGTTATGAAGTCATGATTGCAAATAGAATGCAAAATAAAATCAACTAAGGTAAAGATCTTTGGAGTATCAATTTGAATTGGTATTTAAAGGAATAATTATGCGAGGCGTAACAGATATTTTAAATATGTTGCAACGTAATAAACTGATTATCGCATGGAAAAGAGATGTATCAATGTGCCCCCTGGGTCACAATACCGTGACATTTCACTCACAGCAGACAGCAGATGGATGCTTTAAGCCCGGTGGCACTGACAACAAGCCAATTGTTCAATTGTTTTGTGTTTGACGCGCCGGTTAACCAATAAAATCGGCCACGCTTTACGATTTGGAGCAAAAAAAAGCAAAAAGAATTTAATTAAATTCGAGTATGTGTGCATTTGTGCGTGTGTGCTTTGCTTTCAATTGTTTAGCTATCATATTAAAGTAACAAAAGCGCATACATATATACATATATACATACATAAGTGAAGTTTCAGTAGAAAACCTCTCTGTTATCACGTCCTAGAGGAACTGACCATGGAAACTCTTATCGTACGACTTAGTTGTACTTTTATTTTGTCAGACATCCGCCTTGAAGCAATTTCGCTTGTGTGGCAGTACTTCATCTAGTTGGCACTCTTATCGAGCTGTAAAACATTACCTTGTCATAAAGAATTCGCTTTCAGCTATCTTCCATAACATTAGTTTTGTAGTAATCATTTTTGGTTTCTTTTGGTTTCAATGGTTTTCAATATGGTATACCATACCAGGGAATCTAATTATATTGAAACTTTGACATTTTCGTCTAATTAAAAGGCAATTAGTCAAAAATGAATATTCGCACATAAGTTTTCAGCATTTTAGACATCTAACGAGCGAATCTATCTATCTTATCTATTCACTTGCGTCGTATTGACAGCAAAGATAACATGTACATGAACTTATCAGATGTTTTGGTTATCTTATGGGTTATTTGACAAGCATGTGTTTTAATTTGTAGCTTGAAATTTAATTTAGTTCAGATGTGAGACACGCTAGAAAATGGAATTTTCATTTCATGAAATACTTAACAAATTATATTTCACATCTGGTTATATGTGCCTCTTTCCATTTAATATTAATCATAGTGACTAATCGATGATAAAATGCGAAATAACGGCAACGAGATCTTAGGTTGTTGACGGGGTGAGCAATTTCGGCTTGATTGTTAAGAACTTTCGACTGAAAGAGTCGATGTTTTATATTGATTGCTTTGTTTGCCAATCACCTCCGGTGGTATCTAAACTGCTGAGGGAAAACCAACAGTATGCCAAATGTTGGCTTCATCAATTCTATTATATTAAACAATACGATTAAATTCTTTAGAGTTAGATCAAGAATTCATTAACATATTCTTTCAATGTAAGGGTCTAAATAGTATTTCAAATCCATACTGTTTAAAGTAAACTGCGAACATGACAATATTGCATAAATTAGTAGACTCAAAAGGGCATAGGTCTCACGCAATCTCAAAGTAACTTTTACATCAATAATATGGCAAGAATATCATAAAAATTGTAAAGTACGTAATGATTGCCACATGTTTTTTGCTGCTGCAATCAACAAAGTTTTAAATACAAATTTTTAATTCTTATAGCGTACTTCTATTATCGTAAAGTTAATATCTAAATATATAAGTGATAAACATGTTTTGATGATTTGAATAAATATAAGGAATCTGAAGTGCCCGAAAGACAAAATTGTCTAGAATTTCAATAAACATGGGAGAGCGAGAGGAGAGAGAGAGAGAGAGAGAGAGAGAGAGCGAACATGCTCTTGAATCGTTAATCATGTGTCCCAAGTGGCCAATTAGAACTTAATCATCGATCAACCAAAGTCAAGTTTCATTTGGTACTTGAATGCAACAACAATTGGGAAAATTTTATTTATCCCGTTGACGCCCTGCTCAAGAGAACTTTATCTCCAAAGACTTGCCTCTTAAGCGGATGCAAAACGATTGAAGCCGCTTATCATTCAGTAGCCAAGTAATTTAATCTAAGTGTATACAAAAAATAAAATATATTTACATATATACATATATTTATATATATACATATTATATCTGCATGTAAAAATAAAACAACTACAACACTTAAGAATTATAAAAAGCGTGTTGAACACACATTTAAGAAATCACATTGAGACTAAATGAAAGAAGTGCGGCGGCAATTCACCCCTGCAGTGAAAACAAGAGAAATAGATAGAGAGAGAAAGAGAGAGAGTGTATGCGACATATAGCAACGGAAATGGCAACTGCATAGAGAGGGCGCGAGTGAGAGAGCGAACAGCAGGCAAAGGGCAGCTGCCGCTGCAGCGAATTATAAATAACAACAACTATTAAGCGAATACAACCACAACGAACTGTGAATGCACTTGAAAATAAATATTAATATGCAAATATTTCACGCTTGCAATTATTGTCAAATAGTTTTTTTTTTTGGATAAGTACACAATATTATTATTATTATTATTTTATATGAGAATAGTATCATAAAACGGGATAAATAAGAAAGTTCACTTTGGGCAGCAATAACAAATTGCCTGTAGTTTCTCGCGGTGCTTCGCCGGATTCCTCTTGGATTTTATTGTGCACCAATTGAACATTCTTATTTTTTTAATATGTAATCTTATTTAAATATGCTGATTATTTGCGTCGCTTATATTTTATTGCATTCTCCAGACTTCACTTGGCATGTGTGATTTTTTACGCCACCTTAATGCGCTTTAATTGGCTCTTATGCATTTCTGTTTTGACATACTAAGCGAACTGGTAGCGGCGACCCGAGAATTAACGCTGACCAAAATATTTGACATTGTTTTTGGTTTAATTTTTTTGGTTTTATTTATGTTCAATTTGTATTTTGTGCTGTATTTTGAGTTTATTACAGCATTTAGCACTGCACGACGCTACTTACAATTGATTTTTAGCACAATTATTCGCATTTTGTTTTTGTTTTGTGTTGTATTTTCTTGGTGTTCTTTGTTTTTGTGAAGCAGGACGCTCCCTGGGGCAGCAACGCTCTTTTGTGTGGATTTGCGGCGAATTAATTGACTTGGCATTAACGCGATTGTGTTGTATTTGTTGTGTTAATAGTTGTGCATCTATATTATAGCAATAACAAAAAAGAACAGCAGCAACAATAACAACAACAAAAGCTGATATTATTTAATTGAAACAAATTATTTTTCCGAGCTCTCACAAGGGGTAACGCGAACGAGCGTGCGAGCCGTGCTAGCGGACGAACGGACAAGCGCACGATGTGACAGCAAAACAGCAACTGCGGACAGCGCGCGAAATTTGCGACTGCTTCGAGTGAGACAGCAGCACTTTTAGAACTCATTCGTGTGTGCGCTGGCTGACCTCACTCACGAGAAGTGCACTCGTCAGAAGAGAGGGACGCATGCGTTGCCCCAATTTTACATATGCTTGAGATAGGGGCGCATGATGACGGAGAGTCAAGAGAGCAAATGAGAGAAGAAACTGAACAAAAGCCGGTGAACGGCTGTCTGCTCAGCGTGTGCTGATAATGCAATATACGAATGAATTTATGCATTTGATAAGAAAACGATCGCCCCTTAAAGAGAGTGTAAGAGATAGAGAGAGGGGGGTGGTGAATTAGTGTGAGAGAGTAGCTTCTCTTCGGCATACACTCAAAGTTCCCTTAAATATCTCATGTTGTCTTTGACTTGGCCAGGTGAAAATGACAGCTGTGCCATAAGCCGCTTAGAGAAGGAAGTAAGAGTGAGAGAGTTAAGTGAAACAGCTGTTCATGAGTCCATCTGAAGGGATGGTTAGTTTTGCTGTAACAAATACTAGGTCTGTTAAATATTTTATTGTGTTATCCAAAATAAAAATGCTTGATAATATTTGAATATTTACATTAATAAAAATATTTAGTAGTTATAAATCACGTTACTATCTGGCACGTTCATTTTTGGAGTATAGCTATACTGCCTTCCTGTTTCAAATATATTTCCAATTGCTCGGGCCTAAATCAATGGAAAATAATACCAATGTGCCGCAGCTATACCGTTTTTCAACAATTGACCGTTAAGATTAAACGCGAGCAACGAGCTCTGATAAGAATTCAGTTGAATATTTCGTGACGAATCATGAATCAGCTAATTTGTAATAGTGTATGTAGCTAAGTTCGCAACCGCATGGCTGTAGCCAGCAGCTTTTGCACACCAGCTGATCCCCTGTAGATTTCACAAAAATTTTGATGACAAATTGTGCAAAAATAGGGTTAATTATTTCTTCTTTATTTATTTACTTTATTTTATACACATTACACACATTTAAGTCGTCAATTAATCTCTTAATCTTAAAAGGCACTTTTTTATTTACTACATTTCTATTACACATGTCTAAATTGCACATTTAACAAGACTAACGCTGTGAATTCATTTTTGTTTTCATGACAACGTATTTGGTTTTTTACTTAATTTGCATATTATATCAAGTAGACAAGTGTGTTTACTAATAGAAGTGCACATGTTGTGGTATGTATTTGCAGTAGTCTCTTTGCATGGTTAGCATACTAAAATGTGTGAATTGAATGGAAATAGTAAAATAAACAAGTGAGCAAAGCAGTTTTTCCTTTGGCAAATAAGTTGTTGAGTCAATTGATTTAAACTTTTAAGAGTTATGGAAATTTATGAAATATTGTTTATGGCATAGCATTCATTTACAGTAGAAACCTTGAATCTTTGTGTACTTTCTATATACCTCAAGGGTATTTTCCATAAAATGTAATTTGTTTTAAATCTAAAATAATATTATTTTTATTTGTACAAAATGTTTTATACATACGCATATTATTATACATAATTTGCTGATTGAGTCGTTGACTAAATGATTTGCTTACAAAACAATATATTTAATTTCATTTATGAATATTCAGTTGATTTGTTTGGTTCAGACTGTGGTAAATTTGATATATGATAATGATAAGGGTTAGGACATACAACCTTAAAACATAATTAAATAGCGTGGGCCTGCCAATGGCCAATGGCATAAATATCAGGCTCACGTCTATTACTCAGTTATCTCAATAGAAGAATATCACAAGATTCCTAGAGTCCAAAATGGTGAGCAAATCCCTTAGAGGAATGAGCAGCACAATATGAGCACCAGCACCGTTATGGGGAAAAGGGCATAGATCTCGCTACGCGGATGGCAGGTGGAGATTAGATTGGTGATATCGTCATCCTCATGCTCGATGCCATCGCGCGTGGGCACTTCCACAATGACTATTTCATCCGACAGGAAGCCAATGTTGAAGCTGCAATCGGTGCTGTTCAGACAGCCACGAGACTCACTCAAATTGGAGTACTGAAACGTCGGCTTGTATATATCGAAAACGGCGTGGATGTCGTTGCGCACCAGATCGTTGTCACTGTAGAAGATGTAGTAGTAGTAGCCATCCTCGGTGATATTGTGCTTCACCGTGTCGTGTTTGCCCTGCTCCAGGAAATGTGCATTGTTGCAGGTCGGTTTCGGTGGAAAGCCCTCCGCCAGCAGAATGGCACCGTTGAAGCAATCGAAGAGGCCAGTCTCAAAGCTCGATATGGAATTGGATTCGTCCGTTTCCGTAAAGTTGACCGCATTGCCGCCGTGACTGATCCTCCGGTCATAGACATTCTCGCGCTTCTGTCGCTCCTTGCGCTTGTACAGCTGCTCGTACAATTGCCGTCTCCTCTGCTCCGCCGCCTCCTGCAGCGGCACAATGTGTCGCCGGTGTCGATGAACTGCTGCAGCCCGATTGCTCTCACTCTCGGCTACCTGGTGCGGAGTGCCCTTCTTCAGTTTCTTCTGCAAGCCCTTGGGCGGCGCAGGTGTTGTGCTCAAATTGGTCGGCGCAGTGTCCTCAGCGAGATCCTCGCCACCATGATTCTCCTGCTCCAGCAGGCCATCGGCGGGCACCTTCTCCTCGGTTATTTCCACAACATCCTCGAAGAACACCTTTACCTGCTCATGACCCTGGGCATAGTTGGCGCCCTGTTTGTTCTTGTTGTGATCCGTTAGGCCGCAGAGCTTCAGCTCTCGCTTGCCTTTGATGACCAGGATGCGAGAGCCATTGTAGCGGGAGCAGAACTTGAGAGACACTCGCGCACCCTTCAGCAGAAAGAAGCCCCAATATTCCAGGGTATCATCCGGCAGTGTCATCGACTTCTTGAGCCTAATGTGCTTCCGATTTGTGGATATTTCTGGCTTATTGCGCAACTGGAACGCATTGAAATTGCTGCTCATGCGCAGCGTGTGCTTGGAACAGAATACGGAGGAGATGCCGTCCCTTATCTCAATGATATCCGATTCGGCCACCGGATAGATGACATCCGCAAAGATCGTCTTGCGCATATAGAGCGGCATTATGATCAGTATCGCTGGCAGTATCACAATCATAATGCAAAATACCAGCACACGTTTTACGCCGTGCATTTTGCGGCTCTCTGAAACGAAACGAAACACATCAAAGATAAAGTCTACGATAAGCAGATGATTTGCAGAGCTGGCTATTTACATAAGAAATTGTAGCCATATAGCAGATCTTTTAACCAAACACATTTTCCTATTCATTTACCAGACTGTAACAATAGATTAAATAATAATATATTAGAAGTGAAATAAGTAAATTTAATTCACGAAGAATCTGTTGAAATAATTATATTCTGGAACATTTCAATGTTCTTTGCTTTCGTCATCACACCTGCAAATGGATATTCCGTAGATTTATGCATTTTGATGCACTATTATTTTCGATTTTCGGTTAATAATTATTTGAATTAATTTTATGTGGCAACTGCGCGCTGCGTGTTGCTGTTAAAGCGGTTCCTCGAGTACTGAGCTAATACTGCGATTATCAAATTAGACGGCTGCTTCCAACGACAGTTTATCATTATTTACTATCGCACGATTTGGCGCGATGAGAGTGTATAAGTGAGAAGGGGCTCTGTGTTGGCCTAACAACCAGCCAGAAGACGGCAAATATGTACCCCAGCTATTTGCAAGATTCATTTGAAGCCACAAAGCGAGCACTAAGTGCTTGACTCTATTTGATTGCCATTTAGTGTTGGCCGCCTTATACAGATGTGCCAATATGATTGATATGATTCAGAAAACTTAATATTAAATATTGTGTGGCATTATGATTGCTCTTAAAATCATTTGATTGTTTCTCATTTACATCGGCGATATTCAGATATATCGTCTGACTTATTTCATTTAATGTTATATACTTAATTAATATTTTTTATTATAATTAATTAATGGCAGCGACATCGTTATGATTGTTATTGTGTTTGTTGCTGTCATTTAAAACATAAATCTTCTACTGCATGAAGTAATTCTAATTTTACTTATTCTTGACATAGTCAAACACAATAATAATAATAATAATAATAATAATAATAATTATGATGATAATTTGATGTAAACAAACATAAAAAGAAACGAAGTAGATGATAAAAATGTTCTAAGCTTAATTTATGCATTTAGGTTGACAATATTTTCATTTGCATACTTTGTGGCGACAATAAATAAACTCAAGCTAAATAAAGATTGTTTTAAAACTATTTATTTAAAAATGTTAAATGTCTTGATCTTGCGAAAGACTTATAACATAATTATCTGTATTTTGTTATGTAAATAAATAATAACAATCAATGTGACGGCTACAAGTAATCGGTAATCAGTGTGGTTTAGATGAGAATTACAGCTTTTTCTTAGATGCTAATGCTGATAGGGGCTATTTTCCTACGTAGTACATGAAAATGTCATGTTGAAATTAGTCTGCAGCTTATCACTTTACTGCTGCCTACTTATCAAAAAACACTACTGCCCAAATGAATATAAAAAACAACAACAATAATAACAATGAACGTTTAATTATACTCATGAACATATGTGTTTATGATCGGGGTCTCATCACGTTTCTGTCGAGTGGTTTATGTTATTGTATTCTGTGTAATCGTAAGAAACAAAAAAATAAATAAAAAGAAAAGAATACAAATATTTTGTTGCATTTGACTCGTTGAACTCAACTGTAGGAAATCTGCATCTTAAGCTTAAATCCAAACAAATAATAGATTACTTTCCTTATGATTAATTATTAATGATAACTTCTATAATTAATTTGTTTTTATTTATAACCAGTTATAATGAAGCACTTTAATAAATGATAATTAAACAGCTTGAAAAATAACACAAGTCGCCAGATTTTTTGAAGGGTTTGTTAACTGATAACGTTGCTTATTGAATCATAATCAGTTAGCGATGTAACAAACTGAGAACAGTTGCTAAATATGTCACGTAAGCTTAAGTCGTATTGCTGATAAGTTCATAGTGTCAAAGTGGAAAAATATTGAAAATATGTTTGCGCAACAATTTTGGGCTGCTCTGATTCGCGCTTGACAGGTGCAAGCTACGTCTTCAGACCTTCTCTAATGTCAGAGGTCGCAGTTTTTCTTGACAACTAATAGAAAATATATCGCATAGTTTTATTGGACTTCGTTGTGGTCACATTTTTAATTTTCCTCCTGACATACGGATTGATTAAATTCGACAAGTTGTCATTGAAACTATTGAGTGTAGGTTGTTGTGGCGCGACTACAAAGTTATTACTGGCCCAAAACTGGTTTTGCAGAACGCAGAAGTGTTGAATTAACATCCAAATTTGATAAAGCTTATGGCAACATATTTGGCCTGCTGATTTATGTATCTAAGATAGGAAAAGTGTTTGCTAATGTTGTTTCGAATGAAAATAATAATAATAAATAAAAAAAAAATAATAATAATAAATAACAAAAAAATAATAATAAATAACAAAAAAATAGTAATAGTAAATAAACCAGATTCCTTTATCGCTTCGTTTATAGATTTGCTTTTGATGTGCTTTATTTCATATACCTGTTATCATCTTCCTACATCTATGATTCTACCGTAAACTTGAACTACCTTGAATAATTGTCTTACAGGTTGCGTTTTTAGAGCTTATTCATTGTCGACGTGCGCCTCTCATCAAATTTACATATTACACCTACTTAAGTATGCACTTAAGTGTGCGTACTAAAGTACATAGGTACAGTATGTATTTGTATATAGATATATGTATGTGTGCTTGTTCTTCATGCCTAATTCTCATGTTTCTGTTCGTGCTGTATGTCTAAACTTACATGTTTATTATTTAGCTTTTAGCTTTCAGCTTTTGGCTTGTTTACCGTTTGACTTGGCGACAAAGTAGGCAGCAGCGTTGTCAGCGCTGCCAGCGACGTGTTGAGTGACAATTTCTTTGTAACTTTTTTGTATGCAGTTTGTTTTGTTTATTGTACGCTTGCCATTGGCATTATCTGTGTCTTTTCTGTGTCTTTTCTTTGTTGGCGAAATGCAACAATGAACATTCTTATCTGCACGTGCTGCGCTTTCGTCATTATCATTTGGTTCATTATCAGATGTGCACTATTTTTATTCTACTCTCCTTCATTGTTTTGCTTGGCACATTTTGACACACATTTTTATCAACAACTGTTGTCTCCCTTCTGTTTTTTTTTCTCTGTTGTGTTCTCTTTGTGTAGCTCTCACTCTCTGGATTTCAAATTTATTTTTGTTTTTATTCTTGCCTTGCTCGCTTCCTATGAGCAATGGGTTTTTTTTCTGGCTATAAGCACTTTCACATCTATATATTTTTTGTTAAATTTAATATAAAATTCTTTCATTTGATGGGGAAAAAAATCTTTAAGAATTATTCGACAGCGCGCACGCTTGCATCCAACTAGCAACTGACGACTGACTGACAACCAAACTCGCGACTCACTTCTGTTGCAATGGAAATTTTTTCCTCCGTCGAACAACATAAAAAAAAAACACTATAAGTCTAACAAAGCGCCATTGTGAACAGACGTTCTCTCTCTCTCTCTCTCTCTATCTCTCAGCAGCTTTGCAGTTGCTGTGCTGTCTCTCTTTAATGCGCTTGTGTAGGTTTCGCTCGGAAAAATCAAAACAACTCTCTGAGACTCATTTGTTTTGAAGTGAAGTTGGCTGCGCTGCCGCCATTGGTTTGAAACTCGACTATAGTTCACCGTGTACACAATGCAATCGATGAAAGGGCATCAGCCATTTTAAGGAAAGATCTTCCCTGTCTGAAAATGTTAAGTTAACTTTAACTTTACATAACAATGCAAAACTTTAGATTAATATTTATAATTCGGTCTACACCTTTCCCAAAAACTGGGTGCTCCCTTGCCCATCTAAATACTACATAACATGCATTAAGTAAATATAAATTTGAAGATTTCCCTTTCGAACTTGCCTAGATTATAGGCACTTTGAAAATGGAAATCGGCTTAAAGTAACGGATGTACTTATGCTGACTAATGGAAATTGTTAAAAATTAGAATACAAAATAAAATTAATTATTTTTATTATTATATTTCAAATGAAGTAAGTTTATTCTGCCATAAGTTCTAAGGACTATTTAAAAGATTGTTTTGCGAGATTCGAATAATTCTTTTTGCCAAGCAGATAATTAAAATAAAGGTGCTATTTATAAAGATAACAAAATGAGTTGATTTCGTTATCAAGGACTTAGCACTGACCTGCAAAGTAATTTATTAAGATAAGGGATTGTTTTTTTAAACACTTTTAAGACTCACTATTCAAATCAGGCATCGAGTAGTAAAAATCCGTGTGATAATAATGCAATTGACCAGCACTTATGTTAGTGCTGCGTTTCATAAAGGATTTAGCAGCCATATTGTATGAGGACTCAATTTAAGAAAAACTTGAAAAAACTCAGCGGTTTGATAAGTATCAACGAACCGACACTCGTGAAATTTCGCAGCAAACTAACGCCAGAATCTCTGAGTAGAATGTCTTTCAACTCGTAATCTGTATGATTTTCCCGTGTTGACCCAATCCAAACAGACTGAGGTATCGTCTGGGAAGCGAGAACAATGTGAGTTGTCTGTCAGTTTGCTCCGTGATGACTTACAGATTCGCATTGGGCTTAATATTGCTGATAAATGGCCTGGTAATTGTCATAGATTAATATGGAG
This sequence comes from Drosophila nr. medialis 2 BK-2023a, assembly GCA_035044325.1. Taxonomy (NCBI): domain Eukaryota; kingdom Metazoa; phylum Arthropoda; class Insecta; order Diptera; family Drosophilidae; genus Drosophila; species Drosophila nr. medialis 2 BK-2023a. The sequence continues at coordinate 63,733 of JAWNMH010000410.1, read as the reverse complement.
AATTTGTAAGCAAACCTATAAAATATACACTAAGAACACAACACTCGCATATACCCACTGATAAGAAGTCAAAGCTAATTATCAGCCCATCAGACCTCATCACACTGGCATTGTAGCGTAGCTGCATCCATTGTGGTAATTGGAAATTTGATATCAATGTGCCCCGAGCAGTGTCAAGAAAAATCCAACATATTTTTATTTGTTTTGTGGCATTGGACACATTACACATATTAAACAGACAGCCAAGCACTTAGGCCCACATATCTGTTTATGGATATAGTTGTAGCTGATGCAGAAGCAGAAATACAATAAAGCATATTTCCAAAAGTACATTACATTTTATTGGTTTTCCTTAAATTATTTGAAATTCATATAAATATTTTGGAATACAAGTATTTTTCCAATGGATTTCGGTCAAGTTGAGTTGTTCATAGTTTAATGTGCCATTTACTTGTTGATTTAGTCTCTTTCTCCCTGATTTTGAGACACCATTTGTAGAATTAAGAAGTATTTTCTAGCTCGCAACTCATTATCAACACAACAATCACATCAGTATGAGAATGGCGTCAGCTTACGACATACGTCCAATATTTGTTGTGGTGACATAAATGCAAGATTTATATAGCCATATCTTGTCCTTATCTTGTAGTTTATAAATCTTGTGTACAACTAATTAATTTATAATGGGACAGCAACTTTTGGTGGAATATTTGATGTTTAGATATATTTGTAGCTGATGTGAACAGATTATAAATTTATTTTTATACTCAGATAGATATATATATATACTCTGTTGTCAAAGGTAGATACCCCAAAGAAAAGTTCAATTTCTAAGAAATTTTATCTCCATCTGAGACAATTTTAATATTATAATTGGGGAAAAAGTTTGCACTGCGACCCATAAGGTCTATTGTGCCCCCTTACTGAGCCTACAGCTCTTTCATCAATCCCAACTCCTGCACGAATGCTAGAATCTTTGTTGGGTTGAGGGTTTCTATGTCCTTGGGCCTCATGAGACAATTTACGGAACCACAAATTATATTCAACTCCCATTGTGGTGTCCACATATTTCGATCGTTTCGAATGTGTATCCGCACTGCATCCGTCTGCGATCGTCTCATTTTTAGGTAACAATTTGCAGATTTTTCTGGCGATGAGTGGTTAACAATTTGCCATTTAAATACTGACAGAAGGACAGACTGACAAATCGAGGGACACAACTAGATCCACTCAGGTGTTCATCCTGACTATCCATTTTTTATGGGTTCAAGGTAGAAGCCTACTTTTATTTCGTCTACTGTTGCATAGCTTTACACAAGCCGCGGTGTTAACTAACAATTTTGATAGAACTGACCATCACAATGGAGCTAGTTATGGAGCTCAGTAATTGTTTACGAGAAACCGTGTCGAGTGGTAAATTCGAACTGTTTTGAATCCGAGGTGTTAAGATGAAATTCTTAACAAAAGCTCTTATACGCATGCCAGTGTATAATATTAATATGTCTTATAATAGATATATTCTCGCAATATGATTTATGTTTCTGGCTTACAAATGCAGAACTTCTTGTCTGGTTGACTTTTAATGCAGAACGAGTCATTTAAATGGGAATTCAAGCGTTCTACGAATTCTTTGCGTACTTTCACAACATTGCCTTCCTCGTTGGACAAAACAGTGGACCGAAACACTGCCTTTGGATGGGTGGTGAACGTGAGCAGATAGGAGTAAACTCCGTCGGATGGTGGCACCTCAACACCATCCTCATCAAAATTCTGCACACGTTCGGCTCTCAACAATTTGACGAACTCCAAGCGATGGCACTGCCGCTGATAAGAACTCCTATCCAGATATTTGTCAATGCGGTAGACAACCAACTTGGCCATGTTCTGCATAATATCGCTTTTTGGCACTTGGGTATGTGGCTCACAGGTGCACAGGTGTTTCGGGATATTTGCGTCTATGCAGCTCCTGTTATCGGAGAGCGCTTGAAGCAATGATTGGCAGTGCCAGCACTGCGACTGAAAGGACATGCGAGGACGCACCTGCAGCAGAAGGTGCTTAATGGTCAAGTGCAGGTCTATGGTGGAGCTGAGGCGACGACGATTCACTTCTAGCGCTTCAACCACCTCTGGATGCTGCTGTCGATACCACGGTGGCAAGTAAATGTGCAGCATGGGCATTCGCTCTTCCAAGAAACTTGATGAGAACTCCATTAGTTGGCCTTGTCGCTGACCCTCGTCGCTGAACAGCATGACAACTGCTCTTTCGAATAATCCAAGCTGCTTGTATTGCTCGAGGTAGTTCACAAATTACTTATCCACACCCGCCGCTCCCCTAAAGTCATCGTGACTTAAACTATTTGACCAGAACATACCGAAAACTGGCTTCGGCGTCTCTTTAACAAAGCGCTGCACCAGTTGGAGGCAATAGTCAAACACATAACGAAAAAGTTGCCAGTCGTTTACTCTACCCATAACCAGCTCGATAACACCCACAATAGGATGTAGATAGTAATCCACTGGCTGTCGAATGAAACTAAAGCTGGTAGTGTCCTCGGCATACGCAGTCAGATAGCCGGCGTTGTGAAAGTGATTCCAAAGATAGGTGATTGCATCCAGACAACCTGGTTTCTTCACATCACAAGTTTGTGGCCATGTTGAGCCCGTCAAAAGAGTGAAGAGATTGCAGAAAGTGCTCTCGCTACTTTTGGTATAGCCAAGCATCTCGAACCATCCCGGCTGGCGCACAAATTGTGCTGTGAGAGGCATTGTCCTCTGGAAGTTCATCCGAGACATTGAGCCAATGCCCAGCATTAAAACACTTGGATGAGTTCGACTGCGTTCCTCATCGCTCTTCTCACTCCGACCTGCCGGATACTGGACAAAGGCGAATGCATCTCGCTGAATGACACTCGATTTATTGCGTAGCTCAACACATTCCACTATAACACCTTGAATGTGACGAGGCACGTTCCAAGACTGCTGAAAATGGATAGGTTTTCTATTCCTAAATTGGAGTAGGTATATGGAGAATTCTTCAATGTTCTTTCAATCTCGATTGGCTTACCAAGTAAGAGAGTTATTCCGTAAACGAACTATCTCGTAATAGAAACAGTCGTAGTCAGAAATGTTTTGTAATTGTTTTGTGGCCAGAGACTGTTTGAAGAATACAATGTATTTCTGCTTCTCCTGTTTATATTGAACTGTGAACAAGTCTGGCTGATCTTTACATTGCTTGTCTTTGAGAGACTTCAAAATTCTCTGCACGTCTGCAGAAAAGGGATCAACACGGGGTATTTTGCATTTCTGTGCAAAGACGCAGAAATCTTTGATTGTTTTTAAGGTTTTATTTGCCGTTTTACTCCTCGTCTTTTCCACATCGAGTATACTTGAATAATTTGGAGTGGGTCTTGCATTTCTCTCAATCTGAACATTCGTTGTGGGTTTGAAATATATAAAACCGAGTAGCATCAAAAGGAGGATAAGAACTAGTTTTTCATTTCTGCAAATTATGCAAGTAAACATTTTTGTAGATTAAAAGTTTAAGCCACATTTTATTAGAAGCCTACTAACTGTTATTTAAGTCAGTCAAATATTTCACAGTAATTTGAAGTAGGCCTTCAGCATACCATAAAAAACAATAATAATTCCAGTAAGAATGCTGTAGTTACTTTACTTTACTTTAAAGGATTTGCACATCCAAATGTAAGCAGTTGTGCAAGTATTCTTGAGGTTGGCATAGATACGAAAGAATAAAAGATCGACTCGGCTGTTGATCCTGATCAAGAATATATATAAATATATATATACTTAATGGTGTTGGAGTTGCTTCCTTCTCCATGTTACATACATCTGCACAAAATTATATATATAATTATATATATTTATTATTATACCTTTCTTACACATTTTTAGTCAAACGAATCTTACAATGAGAGTTACATGATATAGTGGCCCTATTCGGCCGATTCTGACATATATACTTTATACAAACGAATAAATATATTCAGCATTTTAGAATGTTTAAGAAACTAGGAAATTTTCTCAGAATTTCAGCATTACCACAAAAAAGCCAATAAGTCATTTATTTTTACATAATACACTTATATTTGGGTCCCAGCAATATTCCAAACTATGGTCAAATAAACCGATCAGACACTTTCTGATTTAGCTGAGAATTACGAACATGCCTCGCCGCAGGACGATGATGCTGATATGCAAATATATGTTTGCATTCTTTGGGTTGCTGTTGACGTTCATTTGGTTAAGTGACAATGGTAATCAGCCAGAGAAAGGCTTAAGGGAAGTTGCACCTGTATCAATAAAGACGACACTGAATTGGTTGGAGACAAATTTCCATTTACGAAAGGCGCGGCTTCGTGATCTGGTGCACAAGGACAGCCTCAAAATCGTGGATCGATTCGCCGAAATGGAGTCAGCTGAGATGGAAATGGCAGATGAGCAGATAGTTGCCGGTGTAATATTTAAGGATAAATCTGAAACCACCGCGAAACCATCGCGTTATTTTGTGAATAGTAAGAAATGCAGGATGCCCTACGCTGATCCCTTCTCTCGCGAGGCATTGCAAATCTACCACCCAGCAAAGCTGAAGCTCTGCACCAATGAGTCGGACACCTTTCAGCTGAGCTACGATCAGCACACAAAGCACTACAAACTGCACGTCAACGAGGAGATCCTGTCCAAGCTGAAGCCTCACGTGACCCAATTCGAGTGCAACTATCGTGCGGTAACCCGAGGCACCAATAAGGACGCTGATCGTCACAGCGAGTAAGTCCGCTATCTTCTCAAGCTTTACACTTCATCAAACCGTTTTCCTTTCCTTATTTCTTAGCATACATTCTCCAATCTACTTTCGAGACAAGTGCACGCTGTCACAGAATTTGAGCGGAATTATTGTGGAATGCCATGATGCACGTAATACTTCAGCGATTGTGCAGCAGGATGCGTTCTCCCTGGTACAAGTGTATAACAAAGAGTCCCGCATAGAAGGCGATCCGCTCCAACGTCAACCCAGCGTTATAATCCTCGGACTTGACAGCATGTCGCGCATGAATTTCCAGCGGACAATGCCCATGACGATGAATTTTGTAAGAAAATCCGGCTGGTTTGAAATGGAGGGATACAATAAGGTGGCGGACAACACTGTGCCCAATCTGCTGCCCGTCCTCACTGGCCACACGGCCAGTCAATTGGACAATATTTGTGAGATCCACTCGCATGGCTGCTTGGATAAACTGCCTTGGATTTGGACAGATTACGCTAGAGCTGGCTATACCACAGCCATGGGAGAGGACATATTGGGCGAGGGTATATTTGTAATGGATTTGCCCGGATTCATGCATAAGCCAGTCAATCATTATCTTCGTCCCCTGCTGCTGGGCATAAGTCGCGTTCTGCGCACCTATAAGAGATTCGGCTATGATTACTGCATTGGACGCCGGCTGAGCATGGCCTATGTTTATGACTTTTGTGTGCAGTTTACAGCTCGATTCGTGGAGGAACAGGATCAGCCGACATTTGCCCTCTTTTGGAGCTGCACATTCACACATGACTATTACTTTGGTGCGTCGAGCCTGGATGCAAAATTTGTGGATTATTTGCGGCTATTGGAGCGACACAGATTGTTCGAGAGATCCATTGTGATACTTATGAGCGATCATGGTGCGCGCTTTGGTGATCTTTCAGAATTGTCCGACAGCTTCTTAGAGGAGCGTTTGCCCATGCTGCATGTGTACCTGCCACCCTGGTTCCGCGACACGTATCCAAAGTATGCTGAAGCCTTGCAACTAAATCGCAATCGTCTGTGCTCCAATTATGATTTGCATAATACGTTGAGGCATATTCTGCGATTAAATGCCTCAGCGCCAGAGGAACTGCCCCTTATGGCCACATGTCCCGGTAGCCAGTCGTTGCTCCATCCTTTGCCAGAGGAGCGCAGCTGCCAAGATGCATGCATCGGGGAGCATTGGTGCACGTGCAACGAGTTCATTAAACAAGCCCTGGATGGAAATATATATTTGCTGGGCAAGCAAATTGTTTATCACATCAATCGCTGGATGATTCTAAATGGTTTCAATCAATTTTGTCAACGCATTTTACTCCAGGATATGGAATATGCCGAGAAGAAGGTGCTATTCGAGCAGAATGGCAAGGAAACAATTTATGGAAGCGTTGCCACATATCGGTTGCGTTTCCGCACCCATCCTGCCGGTGCTAAATTACAGGCCACATTGCGCTTCAACCGTGACTTGAAGACTATTGACAACCTGTTTGTGCCCGACATAAGTCGCCTGAATACCTATAAAAATGGTTCACAGTGTGTGAACAATAAGATTGCGAAGAAATTCTGCTCCTGCTATCCCAAAGGGGCGTTAAGTGCATCTATGGAGGATTGGAAGAATATGAAATTGAGCACCCTGCCTTCATCTTAAATTTTCAATAACAATATTTTGTCTTTCAATAAAAGTTGAATGAAATCTTTCAATAATTCATTGCTTATTTCACACAATTTTAAAATTAATCAAAAAACCATTTTTCGAAATATGTAGTTACGAAATTGTGCGTTAGTTAACGTTCAAGTTTTCAAAACACAATTGGTAAATTACTTGAATTTATTGCATTTGTTCTTTTAGATTTTTATTAAAGTGTATTTCCAAACTTAGCACTAAATTGGTTTCTGCATGCAATTTATGCTTGTTGCCATTTCCTAACACTACCTTCAATTGTATTGAAGCCTTTACTTTAATGTTTCTCACTAATCTTATCTAGATTTGAGTTCAATGAAAATTTGTCTAAATTCTAATGAGCCATCGTTTTTTGTTTTTTAAATACTACTTTATCAAAATTCACCAGCTAAGTGGCCTTAAAGCTATAAGATTTAAATACCAACGAATCAACATTAACAATCGATCTAAACTAATACAGATCAGTTTGTATCCATATCTTTTCCATGTAAAATAAGGTCTGAGCTCTTGTAGATAATTCTACATGTACGAGTCCACAGGATAGCGTTCGGCCTCCTCGAGCATGTGCCGAAAATCGACATGCTCAGCGAGCGGAGCTACTGGGCCTGTACCAGGCCGTGCTCCCACATGGCCATTCATCATCTGGGTGGGTCTTTTGGCAGCAACTTGAGCGCTGCCCCGGTTCTTGAGGTGGCCATTCATCATGCTCACATGATGACTGATCGTGGGCACCGCACCCGGCACATTCGTCTCCAGGTCGTGCAGTATGGCATCGGTTTGCTCGTTGCGCATCAGCGCCTCACCCGCATCCTCGCTCTCCACCTTGTTCGTCAGCTGTTGAATGTGGTTGCGTATCAAACGCTCGAACTCACGCTGCACGGACGGACTGTCCGTATCGCCATCGACCTTGAAGCAGAGTAAATTACCAATTAGCTGACAATTGGCTGTGCGTGAGACGCATGAGTCACTTACAATCTGCAATCGATTGCTGCTATCCATGATCTTGAGCATGGGCAGCGTCTGCTCACGGAATATCTCCAGGCGACGCCGAAACGAGGAGACCGTATCGTCGATGCGTCCGCGACCCAGCTGCAATTTGGAGCAGTCCAGCAGAATGGTGGGCGGACGTTGTTTGTACTGCAGTGAGAAAATTTAGAAAAATGTAATTGGACCAAAAGCTAAACTGAAATTTTAAACGCTTTACGCATAAGTAATAAATCAAAAATAAAATCGTATTCTACATGAAATTAAACAAGGATCTGCTTTAATTTTAGTGATGTGGGGCTTCACAAGTGAGAGCAGCAGGAGTTGCAGTCCAAGCGATAGTGGGTTTCATCCTTGGACAATCTGAGTTGCGAAAGCTGCTGAAGTAATTAGAGAAATATACAGAGCTCTTTCTCGGCTCCTAGCTGGCACTTGCCAATTATAGATTAAACAGCCCTTTCAAGCCGACCTATCTCATCAACCTAATTGCTAAATTATTATTAACTGAAGCCACTTCTGATCCAGCCAGAGTCAGGAAAACGTAACGAGCCTATTCCGGCGTAAGCGAGTTGGCTTTATTAGCCAACACCCGACTGAACTAAGTCAACCTAACTTAGGATCAAGATCACATATATATGTATATATATAGATTCCTATTCATTACGCCAGTTCATTGTCGCACCTTGTTTTCAAAGTATTTGACCTGCTGCAAATTACGTGGATAGCCATCGATGATGATGCCAGTCTTGTCGCGCAGCTGACGAATGTTGTTGTCCAGCAGTTGGTTCAGCGACTTCTCTGGTGCCATATCGCCGGCAGCAAGAGCTTCCTTGACGGCATAGCTCTCGGTATTCGCACGTGGCGCCGCGTCCGTAATATTGCGCAGCAAACGCCCAACGCTGCATAAATGATACTTTAGCAACAGGGGTCAATCAGGTTCAGTTAATGCCTACCTGATGTGCGACCAGCCGGGATTGAGGCCAACCGCCTTCAAGCAGAGGGTGGCCTTGTTGCTGCCCGGTCCGCCAATCACCCAAATGATGGGCGGAATACTCTGCTGCAGTTCGTCGTTGGCGTCCGTGCTCTGGCTGGCATTGGCGAACTTGGGCTGCTGTGTGACAACCACACCGCTGTCATCGTCCGCACTTGTGCGGCCGGTTCTCAGCACTCCTGCAGCTGTGGCAGCTACGTTGGCGGTCACATGAGTTATCACAGCGCTTGTGAAATTGGGCCCACTTGCCGCAGGTGCGGCAACTTGGTCTGTAATGTGAGGCGCTTGGGCTTGACTAGGTGCGGTGTCAACGCTAACTATACTGCCGGGTATATCATGTATCCCTCTGCCCATACCTGTAACTCCATTCAGAATGGCCTCTTGATTCTCGAGCGTGCTCAGTATGTCTAGCACAGCGGTGCGAAAGTCTTTATACACCTCTGTGGGAGCACGCTCACCATTCACCTGCAATATTATTCAAAAATTGAACAAATAAAAAACATTTGTTATTCAACATTTTTACTCAATTATATGAGCATTTCCGGGAACATTTTCACAACATTTCTTGTATCACCATATTAAGAAAAATTATACTTTATGTTATCAGAAATGCTTCCTTCCGCTCTTGCACAACTCTTTATCATTTTAAACAGAGAAGCTAAAAATAGCTGTAGTACTTCTACTAAAACACAAAATCAAGATAATCAAATTGTTTTTATATCTTTTAATTAAAGTTTGGAGTTACTTACGGCCAACAGCATGTCGCTTTGATCAAAATAATCAGCGACCGGCATCACATTTTTGAAGAAATTTTCTAATTCCATTTTGGCTAAGGAGAGTACAACATGACCTAATTTAGCGCCATAGTCAATTTGTTTCTGTAGCACCGATTGACGCCAGGATATTAAGATAACACCATTAACGACTTGTATCTGGAAAATATGATCAAGTTTTCAAAATAAAGTTTAATAATTGTGGTGTTTGGTTTAACATCAAGAGTATAAAAAATTTGCTTGTCTGTCTGGCCGTATTTTTGTCTGCAAACGGTACACCGAAAAAATCGACCTTACGTAAAGTCAACCTGAATACTAGAAAGTTGTTCATTCATAGAAATAATTTTTAGATATACAAAAAAAAAACTATAAAAAAAAAAACTATCTTTATGCTTATATAAAAACAGAAAGTTCCCGAAAATTAGATTTTTAAAAGAAAAAAAAAATTCAAAATATTAATGTGAGTTAACATAGACCCACAGAGCAATTTTTCTTGCAAGTAAAGTGGTCCAGTTTTGAAGTTATCTCGAATAATACAAACATATATGAAATTATGGCACGATCAGTATATGAATGAGTTTTAAAGGTAGTCTATAAAAATTGTCAGGCAGAGTTATGAGGCAAGAACCAATAGATAGATATATGAGAAGTTTTAGTTAGTTAACAATAACTATAAGTGCAACAGGCAATATTTGTACTCAAATATTAACGGACATTAAACATTTAGTCAGCTGCAATTAAAAAAAACAATGGAAATTTATTAAACAGCTGAATACTGCCTTGTGTACATTGCGACTGACAGACGATGCTCTTAATATCTATAATAAAACATGACTAAATATATATGCAGCCAACATTTGCGACTTTGCCTTTCAACAATTTATTTAGGCCAGTGTACCAATTGTGAAAAGCTATCTTTGCTGAAAATTGGAACTCATGCACCTTTTTGTTGCGGCAGTAAATGAATTAGAATCGGCCGGAAACAATCAGTTGATAGATGATTTATTGTATGAAATACTTTTTTTTTATTTACCAAGATAGTTATTATGTTATCATAATAATATCATGAATCTAATTAAGTCGCCTACCGCGACTGATGGATGGCTAACATCCTCCCTCCTTTGTCGATTGCACCGCTTTATCAATGATTTCGTTCAGGGATTTTTCGAGTTCGAGAACATCGTTGCCCAGCTGACTCACAAGGGCGTCCAACGAATCGCAGGCAAAAATACCTTCGCTGAGCAGCTCTTGGCCCTTCTCAATCAGACCCTGTAGTTCATCTTGAGCATCGCGTAAATTCTCCACCAATTCCTCAATACGATTTCTCCACTCAATGTTGTCCAAGATTTTGGAAGAGTTCATGGTGTCAATTAGTGCCTTGACATAACCTGTATATTCATCGATTTTATCGTTTAACTCCTGCTCAACCAATGTCTTTTTGAACTCGAGCTCCTCGAGGGTTTGTGCCAAATTGTCCATGAATTGTTTGATTAGTGCCTCAACCAAATTGGTCGCCTCCGGGAGGCCAACTCCGTTGGTCTCGTTTCCCACACGGTTCAGTTGCTCCTCAGTCCAGTTCTGAAAATCTTGAAGAAAATCATTTAGTTGGCTGTTAATCTTCTCGGCCAGCTTATCGTGTATATCGGCGTATACGGATTGCAGTTCATTGGTCACTGAGACGAGCTTCACAAGTGCTGCTAGCCCACTTCTGAGGGCCCTTCTCCTAATGATGCTCCGTTCTGCTTCCACCTTAGCCTTAAGAGCTGAAATATTATCCGAAAGGGTTTGCGCCAAGTCAGCGAGTCCTGTAACTACGGCCTTCGTAATGGCAATGGACATATCCTGCCCCAATTGGGTCAAATCATCCAAAAAGTTGCCTTTGATGTCCTGCAAATTGCTAAGTAATTCGCTTCCTGTCTTCGCGCCGTCCTGTCCAGCAGCCCTTAGGCCATCGAGGATATCATTGCCTTTATCTCCCAGATCTTCCCATACTTTGTCAAAGACTTTGGCGCTTGACTTGCTCCAAATGCCACTCGCACACAAACTCAGTGTGAGCAAAAGTAAAACTCCCTTGATCGACTGCATCGTTTTAGCTGAGTTGCCAAGATGCCTTTGGCTCTGCAATTTCAGTGGCTTTTATATGGAGCAGCGGACAGCAGTGCATAACAATGTTGCAACATTATTTGTTTTCAATTGAATCTCAAATATTTAAGCAGCTGATCCACTTGACTTCACTTCACGCTTATTTGCTAGGCATTGTCCGGCCCGGACTAAGCCCAGCAGTTGTTTAACTATTTGGATTACATGCGAAAACTGCGCCGACAACAAAATGCTGCGCATCAATGCGGAGCTGAGTTCAACTATATCATCAAAAAAATATGTTCTTAGATTTTTCGAATTCCAATTCATTTTTAATTTGTAATTGTTGATGTCTGATGTCAATCGTATGTTATCTTCGGCAAGTCATTGATAAAAAAAAATGTACTAAATTTTGGAAAACAAATCGATTTTGCCTAAGCAAGAAAAAAAAAGCTACATTTAATTGCCAGCTATTAAAAAAATACTATACAGATCTCACTTCTATAACACTTAGGTTACATAGAAACGAATTTTTGTTTCTATATTTCTAACCAAATTAAAAATAAAAATACAACAAACTTGAAAAGCTAAATCGATAAAAGTTTAAAATGCAAACATATTCAGGCAACCAGCCAAAGCTACATTTAATTGCTAGCTATTAATACAATTAGTACACAGATATAGAAGCAGATTAGCAAACACTACAACCATACTTAAATATATATTTATTTTTTCCAACAGCGTGCAGCTTTTTCAACTATATCTGTCCCTTTTTTACTGACGCTAGGCAGTAGCCAAGCTCTCCTCCTGCACTATATAATGCCCAACGTGCCCCTGGAGGCCACTTCAGTCAATTAGCACATAGACATACAAACAGTTGTATGTGCACAAGTATAGATCATTCTTATGTACTCGACTGGAAGTTCAAAGGAATTAGGCTTAAATAAATAAATGCTGACCCATTTGACAGCTAATTAGTGAAAATGGTTAAACAGCAGTTTGCTGGACAAATAATAATTGTTTCATCATAAATAATATGAATGAATGTTTGTTGTTATTCCTAAAAGTGATTGTATCAAATTATGCATTACCTTCTCCGAATACTCGACAACGTCGCGCATGGAGCGTGGATATCCTGATATAAGGTATGCTTTGGCAGCTGGAGCCATTTTCATTTCCAACATCAACACCTCGGTGACTGTTTTCGACGATAGTTGCGAAAAGTCTTGCATATCTGAAATGTTGAAGCAAAAGCTCGATGTTATTCAAAATAAACCAAATATGATTAAAGCAAATGCACAAAATAAATATTCAACTGATTAACGAAAGACTTGCGAACTCAGGAAAAACAGTACAAAGGAATATACTTTCTGAATAATAAGGGGAGTTACTCTTGGCGCCAAAACTATATGGATAATGTAAAACTCTTGCCGATTTTTTTGTTTGTTGAGTTGTATGTTGTTTTTGTGGCTCAAAATGTTAAAATTAAAATATATGCAGCTTATTTTTTGTATAGCTAAATTGGTAAATTATCTTTATCTTTGGTAAGTTGATCGTGCCAAATTCGTTAACTGAAAACTTACCATTCCCCATTGCATATTGCTGCAGCAGATCCATCATATTGATGTGCGTGACGCCTCGTCGATCCTGCATGAAGGTATCGCAATGGGTGACCTTGCCACTACCTGGGCCGCCTAAAACAAATATCACTGGCACCTTGGGCGGATCGAATTTGATTTTTCCAGCGTTTTGCATATCGATAGCGCCGATATTGGCCGAGCCAGGTCTTCCATTCCCGTTCAGTGCCATATCGCTGCCAGGGATTGCATTTGGGCCATTTTGATTCCGTGTATGATTCCAATCGTTGCCTGGTTCGCCGGTATCTTGTGCCGCGCTGGCATCTAAAAATACACAATCGAATTTACAGCAACTCGTCTCAATTCCTAAAGTCTAAAGCGCCACAAAGCAACAGTTGAGAGCAGCGCATTAGCAGAACCGGAAACCGGATGTGCTGGCAACTTGGTGATCCGCCCACTTACGTGCCAAATGGCATTAGCACAGCGAGCGGAAGCAATTTGCTGCGGGTAGGAAATTAACTGACCAACTTGCCACAAACACATCATTAAAACATGTTTTACAACTATTTAATTGCGGTGTTGCGCGCATTGCGTCACCAATACAAGCAGACTTATGTGGACACAAAATGTTCATTCATGGAAAATCAGCTGCGCAAAAGCGTTGCCTACTCCTCGGCAACCAAGCCGACATTTTTGCGTATTTCCAGTGGCTGCCACATGCGATTGGCACTGGCACTGTCTCTCAGCTCTCCCCTCCTCTCCTCTTCTATCCTCTACACACCACTCTCCTGCGTACCTTTGACACTTCTATTGATTTTCCTGCAGTTTTATTTAATTGACATGTTGTTTTGTTATTGTTGCTGTCCCTTTTCAGCCCAAACACACATAGATTTTATTTTTTTTTTGTTCTTGGACTTTTCCAGATTTTTTTCATATGCGTTTGTTGCTTGTTTGATGGTCAACGAACACGTCCAAGGACCAAGGGCTGTGCTCAAGCGCCCGGAAATTACAGTGTTTGCGCAAGGTCCTATCGAATTAGAAATATTTTGTCAAATCGTTTTGTACCTAAACCAGCTCTCCAAACGAGTGTGTAAGAAGCCAGATTGCTGCCTGTGACTCATAATTTTATTTTTTTTCATTTTGCAATTATTTTCTCTTATTTTGAAATAGTTTTCATTGCATACTTTTAGGAAAGTAGCAAATTCAAACAAATAAAGAAATAAAATTATTGACATATCTATTGATGGACATTTCTGAATTCGAATATGTAAATATAATGAAATACATATCTAAATCCGAATATGTCATAATAATTAATGAAAATTAAGTTTCTATGATTTGTTAATCCTTGCAAAGTATCACAGCCTAAGAATATAATATAAAACACCGAAAAAGATATTCTACAAAGTATAAAATGCTTGTTGAGCAAATGATAACCGAACGCTCTGAAAATCACACAATTTATACTTAAATTTAAAACCCGTATAACTTTATGAGGATGTAAGAGAACTGGATCTGACAAATGAAATCGGATTACGTGTATTTAGGCTTAAATAGGCTCAATAAACAATGTTTTTAATACCAGTTTAAAGCCAGCTGTGCATATTAATAGAATATTGCAACTGAAATTGTTGAAAAAACAGTTGGAATCGATAGCCAAGTTACTCGCAATCCTATTATTTTGGTATTCTATACGGCGTGCACATTTAAATGTATAAGTTACATACCAGTAAAGCAGAGAAAACACGTTTTATTCAGTTTTTACTCCATTTTTAAAGAAGATATTTTAACCCTACTTTACATATTTACACCATGCGTCAGTCAAAATGCCGTATATATATATTCTTTCTTTATATATTCTTGGACACTCATTAAAGTATAACAAGTGAAATTGTTCAGAAAGCAGTTGGACATCATGTTTGTATTAGTATGGAACCCCAACGAACTCGAACTCCCAGCTGGTTGCTTTGACTGTTGCGTTGAGCCGGTTGTTTTATTGTGGCAGGTTGGTCAAATGCTGAGTTGCTTACCTGTGTCTAAACAAATACCCATTATCCATTCGGTGGCCAGTATAGCTGAATTTTCGCAATACTGTTCGGCTGCTTTACCTCTCTTTTCCACACACTTAACGCATAGAGTAAGGGAGTTCAGTTAGTTGTTGGCAAAACACAATCAAATGGAACTTTCCACTTGCGTTTCGGATACATGCACTCGTACAATTTTCTCATATGCCGAATACTTGTTTTCAGATTTTATTTGCTATTGTATATGCTTCCGCTAATTTCTTTATTTTTTTTTTGGTTTTTTTTTTGTCGGTATCTCTGGGAGACACGTAAATATTTATCGTCGACGACACGCACAGGGAAATTATTTACTACATAGCGCCGGTTTTTTCAAGCAGTTCCGTTACCATAGCCCTAAACGCGTCGTGTGCCCCTGATTTATTACTGTAGTACCAATGAAACAGGTTCTGCTGCCCGAACGTCCGAATCGAGACTGAATTTCAAATATGACAAATGCTTCGGCTTTTACCTGCAAGCCTTGCCTCGCCTGTTGGTCAGCCAGGCAAGCGCGCTTTTCCAATTAATGAATACTTTATGAATTCCAGTCCAGTTCACATGATTTACAATGCATTCGTATGGGTGTCCCAAACCGGGCAACTTCTCTGCCAGCACTGGAAAACTATGCACAACACCCACATATCAGTTAGTTATTGCTCCACCAAACTTCGTGTGTGCCTTTGCCGAAGTTTGTTTATACAATCCAAACAATGTCCTGGCCAGCCTGGTGCGTTCTCACTACTCCTTCAAATGTTTCCGCTTCTTCTCTTGTTGTCACTGTCATTTCATATTATTGTGTTACTGCCATCCTGTTGTCTGAGATGATTGTTGTTATTTTTGTTTTCGGGTACAAATAAATTCTCTAAGGTGCAGCTCTTCTGACTACAACTTAAGCTATGCAAATAGATGAATGATTGAAAAATGATTTTTATTTTAATTAATTTTTATTTTTTTTTAATACGTTTCGGCTTAATTCCGATCGTATACCACTCAAATTGTATTTTGAATATTATATTACAGCTTAAGCCACACAAAAATATATTAAATTAGATCGTATAACGAACTAATTTAATTTTTAATATTTTACTATCTCAATGCATTCTCTTAGGCCATAAAGTATCTTACTTGATCAGTCTCATTAGCAGATTATTCTCTGTTTTATCCAGTCTCTGGGCTTTGAAGCTATCATTTTTAACTATGAGTTATTGTATGAGCAACTTTTTGGTTCACTAAGATATGCTCGGTATTAATATAATATTATCCAATTTCGATAATCAAGCATTTTCTAATATATGTTATGTATTATTAAAATTCAATTTCATATATGGCCATGTAGAACTTAGATTATTGATCTGCCACCTATTCTTTGATTATTGAAGTTATCTGATCGAGTTATTGAATGAACAACAACAAATATGCTTATTTTGATCATTATAGGTGGAATATCATTACGTTTATCAACTATTTACAAATTTGTGAAATGCATTTCTACAAAATATATTTATTTTACCATTGTTGAGCTTGTTTTATTGCTCTGCTGCTGAACCCATATCAATTTTCTATACCGTAGGTGAAACGGCTCAACGGTTCACTTTAATGTACGTAGGCAATTGTGCATAAAGTGCTCAATTCAGAATTACTTGGATGCGTTGTTTATTGGTAGAAAATTGCACAATAATGACAGAGCCATAAATCTAAATTGTTTAATTCGAAGGGTGGTGGGCTTGTGACTTGAAGTCTGGGTGCCCAACAATGGAATAGAAAAGCTGTGATGGCATCGTGTGCCAGAGTTATTCAATTAATATTTCACACTATTGATTGAGTTCAATAATAGTGCTAGTTTGAGGTGTAGTGTAATCTAATCATTGACTTGACATTGACAGCTGTCGAAATTTCCAAAAGTATTCAATGAACGTTCTACTGTTTTCCTAGCGACGATGATGGCCAGCATGGTTGCACAGAGAGCAGGTCAATAGGCACGACAAGGACATTAAAAGAAGTTCAGAGCTCAAGGAAAACACATATCGATCAAAAATGCTCACATATCGATCCGGGCCCTAAACAGATGCGACGTTAATTTGCGGTGGATATTGTGACATGCCATGTCACTCAAGGACAGTAACGACAAACATGATTGGCACACACACAAACCAGGCAGGCAGGCAGGCAGGCAGGCCAATTGTAGCTGTCTGCTCTGATTTTGATTAGGAGGTCCTCAAAATTATAGCATAAGCGTAATTAGAGGGAGGCACCCTCAGCACAGTGTCATCGTCATCAGGGGAGGTGTTCGAACAGCACGTGTCTTTCTCGTCCTTGAGCTGTTACTGAGCTACAACTGTTTGGTGTTTGGTTATTAAATGCTTTTGGAAACTAATTAAGGTTATAGCCGGAAAGAAACATACGAGTATTAACAGCCACAACGCCAGTTTAATGATTTCGTCTAGCTGGGCCAATTGATTCCCCAGCTATCTGCGAATTGTGGGGTTTGGGCGGCGACTGGTGGACAATCAAGCAGCTGTGATTAAGGACACTGCGTGTGTGTTAATGTGTTGAAAAGGTCACATTAAAGGTATTCCCAAAGCTAAATGACTCAAATAAAAATCAATTTTTTGTGTGCTTTTGACTTTGCTCAAGCAATGTATTTGCAATAATTTGTTGTTTGTATCATGTCAAATGCTGGCATAGTTGAATCTGAAATTCTTTATTAATGTTTTAATAATAGAAAGAGGAATGCAATTTTTAATTGTTATAAAACATAAATTTGGTATCAGTTGCCTTGCTTAACATTAAGAGTTGCAGGACAGAAATGATAATTAAAAAATGACCATAAATTTGATCTAAAAGTTATTGGCCGAGATTTCATCAGCCATATTATGTATTATAGCTAAAATAGGTAATTTGATTATTAAGCAAACTGTGCTTTATTCATATACCTACATTTCTAAAATAACAGTCCTTGTGATTGATTACTCTATTTAGACAACGGGCCAATACAACCATTTCAATGTGATTAGGACATTGTGTAAAATATTTACTTATGGCACATTGGCTCTCACCCATTTCTCAAGGCCGAAGCAAGCTTGTTGGACAACTTTCCATAGTTTTGTTCGGCGACATCGAAGTCCTTCAGTCAATTAATCAATTGTCACAATATTCGTATACCCTAAAAGATTATAAGCCTTATAATATTGTCAGAAATGTGTAACTCCTTTAGGCAAATGTGCATATATTCTTATTATCCATTCGGCTGTAACATATAGCTTAGCAATATCTTTCAAAAGTTAAGATCTTGCATGATAAGAAATTAATTTTGCGACTAGGTGGAGTATCTAAAAATCGGCGATGTCAGTTTATTCTTTTTGCTGCTGTCATCCTTGCTTATATACCATTTTTAGGTACATGCAAACGATTCCCGCCCATCATTCAGCCATAGAACAAAATGTACCTGGATATTAATTTTTGATTTATCAACTGTGAAGTTCCCAAGCGGGGAACAACAATGACAGCGCTTAGCTAGAGTTCAACGAGCTTTGAATATTTAATGCAATTTTTAATTCATATTTGAGTTTTTCACTTGAACGCAAATGTTGATACAAAAATGAGGACATAGACCACGCTATCAAGGATACATTTTTAAATATAGATGAGAGCTTCAGAATGAGTAGGTTATACAAAATGTACATATTGTATTGGCACAAAGCCAAAGTTATCAAAGAGAAATTATTGAGCTTAAATCGACTCTTGTGTGAATGGATATTGAAAACCACCATTTATAATGGCGAAGCCCTAAGAAATTTCGGTTTCACTTAAAATACTAGGAATATTATTATAATTTTCGCAGTTTAATTATCGCACTTTATACCATAGGAATCGAGGAAATTCTATAAGCAAAATAAGTTAAGAAAATGCTACGAGTTCTCTAGGAGATATAGCTTGAATGGGATAAAATCAGTGTTATTTTTTGCAACTGCTACAACTGCATCTAAATAATTTTCAAAAATGTTTAAGATTTGAAAATGCACGTTTATAATATTCAATATAATATATATAAAATATATAATATATATATATACAATATTGATATACATACAACATTTTTTTGCTTAGGATAGACTACAATTTAATTCAATATCACTGGGCTAAAATTCCCTTATACAATTTGACTAAAGTTGCAAAGAAAAGCTAAGACAACATTCAGATAAAGACTAACCGCACGCTTGCCAGCTAGCTGAGATGATCATGATGACATCATAATCCCACAAACATCATAGTCCATCCAGCTGTCAGACAGGTGTGAGCTGAGCTTAGCTCTTTGGCTTCTGCTCTCCAGTGCTGGGAGCGTAAGCCTGGTTATCGTAGGCCGCATGATGGCCCAGCACCATAGAGATGCGGGAGGGGGAGTGCTGAATGCCGTTGGGCGTTGCCAGCTTGTCATTCGCCGCCTTGCCAGACTCTTTGCCGATTGTGGTGGGCAGCACAAAACTGCCCTCGCGACAACTGCGCGAGAGAAAGAGACGCAGCTTGAAGAACGCAAAGAGCAGTGCATAGACGCAACAAGAGAGCACCAAGACGCCCAATACGGTTATCAATGTGTTACTTGGCTGATTCCAGTCTATAACATGATAAATATACGGCTTGCCTTTCCTATCGGAGATAAAGAGGGAAAGAATACAATTATTATGGGTGCTGCAAAAGTAGACCTGGCTTACTCACTTGTTAATCCCGCCGCACAGATAGTAGATGTAGGAGAATACCGCATAGGTAATACCGAATAATACTGGCAGAAATACGTGCAGCAATCGCAACGGATGCGCCACAATCCACAGGTCAATGAACATGCAAATGGAGTTGAATGCATGGGTGAGCACATTTGTTGCATCCAAAGTGCTCTCATTCGCTGCAAAGGCAACAGAGGCAACAGAGGCAACTTAGGTAAGCCAAATATTTGGGGGAATTATTCAAGCACAAACGAAACTTACCATTGTAGAGTATGCTCCAGTAGATAATGGTGATGACTATCGATAACACCAGCGTTATAATATGCATGCTCCAGTAAATGCGAAAGGGACTCGTCCACGCCCGCATATTAAGCAGTTTATCTGTGGAGGATAGGATAGTTGCGATCAGTTCAACTTTCCTTTATTTTATTGACATGCATTTGATCTTGGTTGAAGGAGAGGAGAGAGAAATAATCATAAAACTGAGCTTTGGGGTTAAGCCTTGAGCAAATATATATACACTATAAAATAATGCCCCCTCTTAGAAAAAGAAATTATCTGAGCGTAAGCTCTTTATGACTAATAAGACTAATAGACAACGTTAAGAATATTTCAATACTTGCCTTATCTTACCAATAGGTATATAGACCTCAGAAAAATCTAAGCCTTATTCAAATAAGGTTAGATTACAAAATAATGCCACTTTTACAAATAAAAATAATCTGAGCTTCAGAGGAAGACATATTTACTTCACTAAAATTCTACAAATGTCTGCCTGCATCATAAGTAGCTGTGAAGAATAAAGTTGAGATCAGTTAAAATATGCCTCATCCTATTAATAGGATTTTAAATCTCAGTTGAAGGAGTGAAGGAGAATAAATCTAAAACCTGAAGTAAGGGGGCAAAATTGGTTAGACTACAAAATAATGCCACTTTTAAAAAAGGGAAATCCATATCCCATTATCCCAGATATTCTAAAATATGATAATTCGCGATCAACTCCAAGCGAATACGATAAGAAGAATAATATTAAGAAGTGATTAGAGTTTAAGAGGAAGGCGATGTTAACCAAATTACCCATAAGTGTTTTATAATGGCATCGTGCTTTGAGCTAATCGTTGCAATCAGAATAACACAGTTATCGCCATGAGATGCTAACATAATGACTTACCCGCATATTCCGGATGATAATGCCATATTGTAACCAGTATAGCGCCGAGTAAATTAGTCAGCATGCACATCCAAATGCCCCAATTGGTCATATAGATGAAGTAGATCCAGTAGCTGTACTCATGATCCGACGTCGGCCACATGGACTCAATGACAACCCCAATGAAGAAGATGGCCATCAGCCAGCGATAGAACAAATATGCAATGCTCTTTGTACAGGTTTGCCACTGCAATTTTGAATAGCTAAGTATGAATATTAAGTCGTATGACTCTGACTATATATGATTGAATAAGTATGCACATCCATGTGTGTGTGTGCGTGTGTGTTTGGAGTGAGTTGGATTGGTATAATAGAGCCACAATGGTGGCAAGAATTGAGTCTAGGGGTTGTAAGTAGTTTTGTTGTACCTGGCGCCACAAGCGGTGCATGGCTTATTAATATTTGAAAAGTTTAATTTACAATGCTAGAACAATCGAGTTGATAGCTAAACCACACAACCCGCCGAACCACCCAAGTTGCCCACTCATTCTATTGATACTGTGCATGAAATAGATTCATCAAATATGCTCAAGGTGAAGCAATGAAATGGTTAAAACCCCGCAACTGGACAACGCCCATTTCTAACAGTTTTGGTCATTTGATTATATAAAGGCAGCGACCTGGTGTCCTGGTGACTAAGACGATCAATAGTAGAGCTTTCCAGGACGGGATGAGGGGTTTTTAGGGTCTTGTGGATAATCGAATTAATCTAAACTTACTTCTAAGGCTCACATCTAATCTACAATGTCCTTGCTAGACTGTAAGTCATAAGGCTCCGCTAACAATCTGACCTCGAGCTGCATTCTTTGCGAAACCAGTTAAATATAAACAGTGACGCACATTTGAATCTGAATAACACACATAATACGCAAATGGTGCATGTCAACTGATGGAGACTTATCGGTCACACATTAGTTGTAATTTTTTTTTTTTTTGGTTTATGTCTTACCTGTGATTTGACGAAATCATCGGGCGTATCATGATCGAAGCCGCATCGCTTGCGTCTAAATTCTTTTCTCACTGGATGCACAATCACTCCCAGTTTTGCCATCTTGTTGGCATACAACTCAAAGTTCCTTTTAAATCGTTTTATTTTATCTATAAGAGCCGGATCATGCAACTTGTTCTGACACGCTTGTTATTACACAACACAAGAAAATCGTGGAAAGTCCATTTTTTTTAGCCGTTTCTAATATAATTATGAGAAAGTCGATGGACAGCGCTATGGGTTAGATTCAGGTTGTGAATTGTTATTGGAATATATGACATTCAGTTTAAATATTATTCAAGTTTAATACTTTTCCGACTCAGTAAGTACAGTTTTTTTTTTTTTTAATTTCTTAAACTCAGTAGCCCATCTGGTGTTGTGATTGTCGTCATTTTATGTTCTCAGTCCAGACTATTGTACTGCATAATAAACAACGAAAAATAGATTTTAAAAATTTAATTCCATTCAAAATTATTTCGATATGGATAAGGTACGAACGTTAATATTGCCATTTTGGCGTCCAATAATGCGTAGTAAGTAATCGTGTCTTCTACAATGATAACTATTTTATCAACTGTCTTTGAAAGCGACCCGCAAATATTGCAACGATCAAAAATTGAAGAATCTTGTGAGCTTCCCAGAGGTAAGCATTGGTCAGGGCAAGCTCAAATATATTATCGCCAAGGTTTTCGTAAATGACGAATCGGGACAATCCAAAATAGTTATACGTGGTGTACCCCGTGTCAAATACCATTGTAAGTTTGGCCTGGATTGTTGATGATCGATTTGTATCTCGATGTGTTTGTTGTCTGTCCACAGTTGATGTTTATGATCAATTGCAGAAGGAAGCCAATGCGCAGGATCTCTGCACAGAGTGTTTAGGTGGTGGCCAAATGGTGCACGACAATGACAAGAAATATATCAAGATCTATGGCCGATTTCAAAAATTGGGTAAAGCTGATCATCGGGAGACCAGAGATATTCTACGTGCAAATAGTCAATACGATGCTTATTATATTGATGCCGAATCTGTCGGAATGGATATATAAAGTGGTATTTCTTAAGCGCAGTAATCGCGTCCTGTTAAGCACAAATTTCAGCACAATATTCTAAATTGATTATCCGTCATTGATTTTGAAAATCAATTGACGATTACAAAATAAAAATAGTAACTAGATTGTCAACACTCTACCTAAATTTGAATATGGCATTATTTGTGATAGAGCTTGACGGACGCTTTGGAGTTTTAATAGGTAACTTCTGCAACAGCTTTGTTATATATATATATATGATGTGATTATTAATTGATCTACTAACTGCAGTTTGCAAATTAAGTGCAACGGACTGCTGAGGTAGTCACCTATTGCGCAAATTGCTTGATCACACTCAATTTGCTTCACTGCGCTCTATAATTAAATTATAAATCAAATGTTATATATACATATAATATCATGCTACGATTCGTAACAGTATTTAATAGTTAGCTGAGCGACTGCTCAGCGAATAATTAGGACTTTGTGCAACTTTAATTATATTATTGTTGAACCACACGGTAATCCAAAAGATAAATTCATTATAGGGTCATCACTAGGTGAACTAAAAGCTGTCCCATAAAAAACCACAAGGTGAACAAATATAAAATGTGTAATGACTGTTAAAGCAACCACTATGAACCGCAGGTCAGTCAAGGCATTATTTTATACCATTTTTAGAACCTAAACTCTCCAAATTAAGAAAACGTAGTCAAGCAAGAAGCGGAATTATAAGCTATATTCAAAATTTTATTTAAAACCCAAAAACCAGAACTGATACTCATTGTCTGAAAATCAACGTAATAGTACCAATAACATCGTAATAGTCGATCCCATTACTTAGGTGAATGCATGTGAAAAAGAACATAATTTACAAATTTAAATCTCTTGTAGCCTCTGAGACTCGGCTCTTGATTCTGAACAAGGATATATACATATACCTTATGGAGACGGAGAGTCAGTTACACCAGACTGGAACATTCGCACTAAACCAATACCATAAAAAGGTTTGGAAAATTCGTTCGAAAAGTAATTGATCACAACGAAAACGGATAATTTTCTAGATTTACAGCTGAATTTTTAGTTGGCCCTTACACCTTTTTAGCACTATAAGGAAGCCTTAACGGCTAGAAACAGTATTAAACTTAATTGGATTTTGTAACAACATTTTAACTTAATTGGATTTCGTAATAACATTTTTCTCATGTACATTGCAGCTGTTGCTTATTTTCCACTTAATTTATATTTTGTGGTGCCAAGCGAAAGAAAACACAAAAATCAGCTGTTACTTAGTCACCATGGTTGTTCATATTAAATTTCAACTCTGTTTTCAGCAACTCCATTTAATGGGGTGCAACTCAAGCGTCCCTGAACTTGCCAGACATCGAAAAAGCAATTTGGATGACAAGTCTGAAAGAGACGAGAGACGCGAGACGAGAGAGGAACAGTCGAACCAAGTATTTGACAGCCCAACTAGACGCGGTTGCCATGAGCAGAAATGTGTACTCAAAACAAAATACTAATACTCACATCAGTTATTTCGTGTGTTTTTCGTTTAATTTACGCTTACGCCTTTTGCGCTACATATTCGTCAACAAAGAGCAGCCGATAAGTGTATGTATATATATATGTACACATATGTATATGATATGTAGGTTTATGGCGTTTGCATTTGTACTACATTGAACCTCGCATTTTGCCTTCGTTTGAAATTGAAAACTTGAATACAGGCGGCATAACACACATAAAAAATATGTTTATGAAAACATGTTGACCTTTACATCTGAGCCAACTATGTAAATAATCACACTTTGTGAATGGCAGCCAAATTGCAAAGTAACGTTGCATATTACCAAAAGTAGCCCAGGGCGACGTTTAGCGCTTTGATAATGATGAATAAGATACTGTAGATCTTCATGCCGATCACCATCATTATCATCATCATCTTCTTTCGCTAGGCATCTAACTGAGTTAATAAGTCACTTTTACGCATATCCATTTCGTTGCGGTTCAAATTCATCGCGTAGAAAGAAAGTGAAATCAAAAGAGTTCAACGCCATTTCATATGCAAATATCAACAATCAATAAATTTTCTGCGCACCTTCATTGTTATATATGTACATATACACTTTGCTCAGATTTGTTATTAAGCCTTACGAAAAAAACATTATTGCAAAAAAACCTTGACTGTGGTCATTATTAGCTGTGTGAATTGGCTAATTAGAAGTTTCTATATGCATAAGACGTAATTCTGTTTAGGATTCGAATTTTTTCGCAACTCTCTAGTTTTTGAGTATCGATTATTTTGGATTGCCACTTCTTAAAAGTACAGGAAATTAAGTTTGTTTTCTTTCTATAATTATTTACCCATTTCTCTATAAATTGGATATGGCAAAGGCAAGGCCAAAAACAAAAATAATGTCACTCATTTACGATAAGTAGAAAACGTGCATTAGCTCTGAGTACGTGCCACTAAATGAGGCAATTAAAATTCAATACTCGGATATCTGTTGGGTCGAGTTCAAATGGATATGGATATGATCATCAAATTTTCATTTCGTTTTTTTTTGCCGTACAAGGGAAATATTTGAATTTGCCAATAGACAATTTGCATATGGGGAAAATTGCATAACCCCCGCATAACTTCAGGAAATGCAATTCTATTTATCTTTTCTCAATGAGCAGCATTGTTTGTACGAGCTGAAAGCTGTCCAAATTTGGCAACACTAAAAAAAACCCCATTTGCAAAAAAAAAAAAGAAAATAGGCAATTAAAATTCCACACACGCTTCCAAAAAGAATGAAGCCATCGTCATTTTAAATGGGCTAAGCTCTTTGTAACAACAATCATGACTTTTTTTAGAGTCTTGCGAATTTCGTGCTATTTTGCCAGTACGTTATTATTATTATTATTGTTTTAACTTGTTGTGCTTTTTGTTGTTGCTGTTTTTTGTTTGTAGCGCGTTTTACGTGTTTTATACGCGTGGCTTGGCACCCTAATAGTTGCCCTGCTCTCTGTTATTGTCTCTGTAGTAACTATTTTTTGGGTCAAACATTTTGCATAACTGCGCCTGGCTGTGGACCTTATTGTGTCTGTTTTGTATAACAGATAATTGCACCAACAACAACAACAACACATTCTTATTCACACGCCAAGGCCACACAGCCAGCACAGAGAACCAACGGCACACAACACTCTGATCTCAGATCTCTGATATCTATCCTAGAAGCCATCGCAATGGCAATCTGCGGCACTCACACAGAGACTCGCGACTCGAGGCTCGCGAAAATCACGACTTATTGACGCGACGCGAGTTCCACAACTGATCGCAACGTGTTTAGGCCAACGTCGGCGCTGGCAAACTCTGCGTCGCGACGCACAGTGGTCATGAATGATCGCTTTGTGAACAACAGATCCACGTAATCATGAACGCAAATGTTGAAGCACAATTTAATTGCGTTTCGTATTAAATCATAAACGAATTATATATAAATTAAATATACTTCAATATAGCATCGACAACCATCTGAAATTTATAATATATTCATTAATTATCATTGTATCTGAATTATAAACTAAATAATATTTTAAAAAAATACATATATATGTATATATAGATATATTTTTCTTAGTTTGTATATTATATAGATAATAGCGCTAAGCAAACATATAAGTCATATATTTTAACTAAATAAATCAGTACGAAAAGAAACTATTAATTTAAAAATATCTAAATTAGTTACAATTTAGTTATTGATTGATTAGAAATTTTATATTATTATAATTTACAAGATATTACATATATACATTGTATTCAGAAAAAATTGTAATTTAATATGCCACTGCCATATATATATTGTAGTTAGTCATATTTCGTATGATCTTTTAGAAGGTTATCGATTGTTTTCAAAACTTGCAACTCTCCTAATAAATGTAAAATTTAATTTGCTTCAAACCACTGTCACATAAGTGAATATCGTAAGTTGTGTGTCGCAATATCGTACAATTGTGTGTAGCGGTTGGCGCCGACAAAGCACAGGAGAGCGAGCATTATCGTTCTGTTCAGTCTCGTGTACACGACAATGAAATCATAAAACTGAAGTTAGATTTACCTAAGCACGAAATGTACACAACAACGTAGGTCATATGGTTAAAGTCTACTCCAGAAACTTAAAGTTTAGAGCTACACAGGGAGAAAAATTGCTCTGTAAAAACGTTCTTTATTGAGCAATTTATACTGCCAAGCTTAAGTGAAGAGTCTCAAACTCTGATCTATAACGTGTTCTTCAAAATGAGATAAAAACAAACTTGATTCAACGATGTTGATTAAACGGACTTTGGATACGTTGTTGAATACTGAATAATTATCATCGCTTATTTACTTATGTACATCGCAAACGAAATTCAGGCTCTAATTGGGCCGAAATATTGTTCATTTAATAGATAGAAATCCAATTAATTAAAGTAATGGCTATTTGGTTATTTAATTAATTGGATAATGTTATTTGGCACTTCGAATGAATGAAAGAAATTAATTCTTTTTGCTGAGTGTAGTAGTTTTAATTCGCGCGCCAGCTTTTGCAGAGCAATTAAAGATGACGACGGTTTTCAATTCTTCTCCTCAATCTCCAATTCTCCTTTATCCTCATCGTTGTTCGCTCCAGCTCTTTGAGTTTCCTCATGAGACGGACAGACAGACCTAATTAGGCTTTTGTCGTTGCTTTTATCGTTGCTTTTATCGTTGGTTTTGCGTTTTGGCAACCGCCGTAAACAGAATAAAGACAGTTCCCATTGCACACTAAGACTAAGTCTACTAACTTTGTACAGTTGTTTTCTTTTTCTTCATTCCATCTCTCTTATATTGCGTATTTTATCTTGCACTTTTTTTTTAGAGAGCTCGTCTTGCTCGTCGTTCCGTTTACAGCTACAGCACGGCGGCTTTATTCTCTGAGCGAAATTATTTGAATTTGAAGTACTCCATCCATTTTTTGAGTTGACGCAAAATAAGCCGAATAAGCGTTATACAGCAAAAGTACATATTTCTCAGTGCCTTGTCCAAATTTGTGCCAAAAAGAATCCAAACACAAAGCACATTTATTTCTTGATGTTGACTTCAATTCCACAGAAAAACACTTGATACTAGTTTAACAAGATTTAGCAACACAATCAAAAAGAATTCGTTGCCCTTGAGAGTGTGGAGAGCAGCGTATAATGAAAGTTGGAAGATATGTACCTGCATATATGTATACTTATGCATGTGTGTATATGTATGCTTACGTGCTGTATGTATGCATGTACTTGTATGTATGTCATTGAACTCTTAACCCTTACGCTTCTATAGAGCATATTCAGTGCCTTAAGAAGTTTATTCTATTCGTGTAACTTTTTTGGTAGACTCGCTTGAGTATCAGTTTTGGTTTTTATTTTTATTTTATAGAGAGCTATATAATTATAAATTATTGATAAATTATGTTTTCTTTGTATTTCTCTCAAATTTTTGAATTATTTAGTAAAATTGTAATACATTGCTTATTTATCCAGTTTTAACTACTGAAGTTAAACAGTTGATTTCGATTTTCCAATTAAACATTTTGAAAACGTTCTTTTCTTTTCTTCACAATATCATTTCACTATGGATTCCATAGTAACAAGCTTTATTCTATTGTTTACACAGTTAATAATTAATTAATTAATATTAAAAGCAATCGGATGTTGCTTCGGCATTAAGGAACCAGAAAAACCTTACAATGCTTAAACTAGCCGCATAGCAAGAAGCACTTACTAAAGAAAATAGAAACTTAGTGCGTACAGCTACAGTGTGGTATAAATAGTAAATGCAGGTAAAGATGAATATGGATGTAAAGATGTAAATAAATGAAAATTACAATAGAATGCGGGCTGGAATAGACTACTAATCGCTAATTGTGTGCAGTTTTGTGACGTTAGATTTTGTGGGTTTAGTGTTATATTAGACCCACGGTATGGGGTGTCCAGACGATGCTGAAGGCCCGATTGCAGACCTGCTTCAGCTTATGGGCGCCAAAGAGCAGCGTCCAATAGCAGATGATCATCAGGAAAATGCCCACGAATGTCACCAGACAGCGCATGGGATTCTGCCAGTCCAGTATGGGATAAACATAGGGATTCCCAAATCTGTACACAGAAGATGAACGAATAGAAAACAATCAATGGCATCAATCCAAGTGCGGGTCAATTTACTCACTCATCGGTGCCGCCGCTCAAGTGATAAATGTATGTGAAAAGGAAGAAGAAAATGGCCAAGCACATCGTCTGCACCATGTGCAGCAGCCGCAGCGGAAATGCGACGATCATGAAGTCGATCAGCATGCAGACGGTATTCAGAGCATGTGTTATGATGCTAATTGCCGGGAATCGCGTCGGTTTGTCTGTTGATAACATAGAATTAGTTAGTTGGTCAGCTAGCTGTAAATTGGTAGCTTGTACTCACTCATGCGACCGTTGAGAAATACCCAGTACACAGTGGATATGATCAGGGCCATCAGCAGTGACATATTGTGTAGCCACCAATAGATCTTAACGCCGCACGTGGTGCGACCCTTCTGTCCCGACTCTTGCACCAGACTCCGAACGTTCCGTATATCGTAGTGCCAGCATGTGACGTGCACCGCGCCGATAAGCATGGTGATGGTGATGAGAAAAAAGCCCCAGTTGGTCATATAGATGAAGAATATGCCATCACAGTACTGCATTATCATACAGGTAATGTATACGCCCAGAAACAAGAATGCCACTATCCAACGATATAGCAAGTAAGCTGTGCTAACTTCATTCTTTTGGCACTGCAAGAAAAGAAAGTATGAATAAGTAAGATGATAGATTATAGTGGCAGTCAAATAGACTAGCTGACATTGTTTATACGCTTATGAGATTAGTCTAACAACACAATTTTAAATGCACAATCAACCTATTGGCAGCTTAATAATATTGTTATTATTCCAATAAACCTTCATGTTAGCTGTAAATTCTTATCTATACTGCATTAAAATACTATAAGCAATGACTTGCAGTAACAAAAAGCAGAGCTCAAATTACCTTATAAGCAAAATCGTTATAAATATATAAAGATAACAAATGTAGTTCGAATAATGATTCTCCAATCGAGGAACTACTATTTTTGCGCATTATTATTATAACATGTTTGTGGCGATTGATGCCATAATCATCGAGTTGGGTACACCACCTTATCTGAACTTTGCTTACATGGTTTGCTTATTGAATTATCTCCGGAAATTACGGTTGGTCTTAGAAAATATTCCGCTGGACGCAATCACAACACACCTTGAACAGAACAGAACTGTTTGCATCATGACAGTGCTTATCTCTCTGGTATCTAATATATATGTATATATACATATATATATATAAAAATTATATATGTGTGTGGCGAGTGATGCTGTCAAGTCGTGACGTATAACCTCGGCTCGTGCATTCCCTGTTAGTGAGTGAGTGTTTGTTTCTTTTGCACAGGCAAACCTCAGAAATTACGTAACGAGAATTGATTTGATTTCGCGTGCCAGATGACTCTCATACATATGTACATACATATATCCAAATTGGATCGAAAATTGAATGCAAATGTGTCAAACACCTTCCAACGAAATCATGAGTGTGGCAAATTATTGCGCGATAAATTCCTAGTTTTATGTAAATATGCGGGCACGTGTAGTTATTAATAGTGTTCTACTCTATTCGGAGAAATCTAAGGGCTATACACATTAACACTCGTTAGTTGTGCTTACTGCATTTTAATAGCTCCATAAAATTAATTACTTTATATTTCATTATTTGTTGCTTTTTTTTAACCTTAAATTTTAGCTTATCATCTCACATTATTAATTTGTGACTTTAATCTTATTTATTTTAATTAAATTATTTATTTTCCAGCTTTGATTTACTTTATTTAAAAATTGTATTTTTTAAAACCTTTATTATGAACAATATATTTATAAAAATAAAGCAAAATATAATTTACAAAAATGTAAGTAGCTAAAAATATAAATAATTCAACTTTTGAGTAATTACTTTCTTTAAAAGTTATTTAAATTAATTTGCTTTTGAGAATAAATTTAACTTTTGGCACACTGGTTTCTACCAGTATTGAACAGTGTTAATTCTAGCTAACATTTTTATGACGCGTGCACACTTAAATGAATAGTAGTAAAGTGACCGACTGAAATGGGCTTTCAACTTAGATATGGTGCTACTTCACACTTCCGCTTATGTCATTTATCGCAACATTTATGTTTTGGGGTTTACTCACCAGGGATTTGTAGAATAGGTGCACGTGACTGTACTCGAAGCCGAAATGTTGCTTCTGGAATTCATTTTTGAGACCTTTCCGAAACTTTTCAAGCAATTGCATTTTAAGCGTGAATCGTGAATCGAGCCAAGTGTGAGTTGTTCGGAATGACTCTGTCTGACGTGGTGCTTCCACGTACGTATGTGAACGTCAGCTTGGCGAATTCGCCAATTGCAAAAAAAAACTTCACAGCTAAATCAACGCTGTGATTTATGTTTACGCGGCAAGCACATAACACTCAGGCGGCACACAGACACACATGAAAGTAAGGGAAAACTTGCAGTGTACTCAGTCAGTGATCTTGAAAAAAAGAGCTGAGCTAACACGCTTGGGCGGAATCGGATTGAGATGTGCTCGTTTTGGCAAGTGGCTTCACTTGGAAGGTGGGACGCGCGCTCGTGCACAACACAATGACGAGACAGAGCCAACTGAAAGCAATGAAGTGCTTTTACCCTTTAGAAGACCCACTCACTGCCCCGAACTGAATGCGAACCGATTAGAAACGCGCGCTCACTGCAAATAAACGACAAGCGCTATGCGCAGGCTTCGTTCGCTTTATATACGAAGCCGTATACAATCGATCGACACAAATGCCGAAAATTAATATCATAACAGACACACAGTTACAACAACAACAGCAACAACAACAACAACAACAACAAAATAAAAGGGTTGCTCGCTGCGAACATACCCTTTCAAGCCTAGCGCATTCATTTGACACAGATAAAACGCGTTTGCAGCGTGCACAATTGTAACGGCTATCATTGCTTAAAGGGGTTAAATTATAATTACTATTATTTCATTATTATTATTATTATTTTATGTGTTTTGGTAGAGTGTTTTTTTCTATTTTTACATACTCAAATCTATAGAATTGCACAATATAAAAAACATATGTATAGTTATAAATTTGCATATCCAATATCAATAACTGTAAAATACTTTTTATTCATATTTTATAGATTGCAATTAAAATGCAAGCAAAGGCAACAAGAATAATATAAATGAATTAATGTATAATTTTAATTGAAACCTAAATCCAATACATGCTTATTGCTGCTCAGGAATATGGGAATTTGAGTGATTTTGAGTAATAAAATAAATAAATACGCATTAGCCAAGCATACCCATTTTACGCAGCTCTTGCAGCGTATACCAATAAACTAAGCTAAGTAATTTAATTAAAAGCACATCGTGCATGCCAAAATATCCGAATTCGAACATATATGCAGAGAGTGTCAGATAGCAGAGTCGCTGTCATTTCGCCAACGGCTGCCGCCTCCCAAACTTGAAGCTGTGGGAAGCATTTTGGGTGATCTGATATCAAATATATATTGACAGCAGCATCGTCGCTCTCCGCTGACTTTGTTGAACCTGAAGCCACGGGGGTCGCTCAATTAAAACTGTGCGTTCCTCCAATTGGACGTCTATCAAAGCGATGTGCGAGTGGGTGTCGCAATTCCAAGCGGAATCCACTGCAATGGAAACATAATAATCTCACAGGTCTGACCTACATTTACCTTATCAAACGAGCGATAAGTTCTGTGCAAAAGTATGTCAAAGAGAAAGCAGTTTTTTTTTTTAATTTGAGAAGAATTTGAGGAATATGTTCGTATATATTTAGTTGCGAATATGGCTTACGCCCCACCCACACATGATTAGCGATACTTTCCAATTTAACAGGGCAACTTGATCGCTTGAGGGTCACTTTAATAAACAAAGCATCGATTACACATTTTTGTTATGTATTTGAAATTCCTTTTAAATTAGTAATACATACATAGTACTATGTACATACTGCTAGCATATATCTGGCATATTGGAGGCACACACCAAAGTGCCCCTCAATTTCCCAATTGGCGCTTTGTCCTCTTGTAGCGACCCTGCCATTGACTCGAATTAATCGAAAGTGTCGGCAATCGCTGTAAATACAAAAGATATCTTCTGATTTTTATTCATTCTTTATAGCTTGAAATTCAATTTACAAGTCTAATTGAGTGCCAATTTACACGATCTTTGAGAACAGGCCCCCCAGAGTGTCAACCGTTGCCAACTGATGCCACAAACAGTTGCCACAAAACCGACTTCCAATTGCAACTCGTGTGTGGATACAATATGCATGTCTGTTAGATATATGTGTGTATATATACTAATGATATTGCATGTCAGCTGCAATAGATTTGAGATCAATATTTAATATCAATTTCAGTTTAGCGTGACAAATTGAAAGACTCTTGCAGCGTGGGAAAGTCTACCGATTATGCTTATCACTTGAGCACCCTTCTCCAATGTGTCGAAAATAGATTTATATCGATAATTGCGAATTGATAACACTTCTGAAGTCTCTAGCTCTTATCTTACCTTTATAAAAAACAGAAAGTCGGAAATAGCACAAGCCTTAGCAGTGCTTTCGGAGCTTAACTATATTATTTATTTACGTAATCTTAATAATATTTAGTTTAAGATTGTTAAGATACTGCATTCGCAACTCATCTTACGTTGAGTTGAATTATTATCATATTATCATTATGAGTATGCCGTAATGAATAGTGTATCTGCAACTGGGGGGCTGCACTGAAATGCTTTATCATTTTACGCTACGGCAGTATGTTTACCTCATCTGATTCGTTTACGATTTGCGTTCCGTAACCAATTCATTTAACACCTAAGCTCAAGTTCGCAGCTGAAGCGCCCACGCAAAAATCCACTTCACAACAAGCCCCATTACTCAATTACCGTTTTGATTAAATTGTTTATTATAAATGACAAATTGCCAATAGGCGCCTCTGCAGTTTCAATGAAATGAGTGGCTTTTTTTATTATTTTTTGTTGCTATCAAAATTCTTATCAAATCAGTTAGCGCAATGTCAGCAAATGTTTATTGCCAATAGTTTCACTCTGGCAGTGAATCATGTGTAACCAAAATTGGTATAAAATGTGATTACACATTTAAAGCACTTTTCGCGCGTATTTGGCAGTGTGGGAAATTTAACAGAGGTCGGCAACTGCCGTTAGCCACGTTGTGTTGGCCAAATCAGTGCGCCTTGCAGCGGCTAGTCGGGCAGTCAGTTGTGTTTGCGCTTATCGAAACTAAAAAAGCAACAATATATTGGAAGCGTTTTCCAATATATATACACATCTGGCGATAAGGATCGGCGCCAGATAAGTCCAGTAATAATTAATAACTACTCAGGCTCAGCTATTTGCGGAAATAATGGCAAAAACTGGCCATGGCTGCGTCAGTTCGCATTCTACCAACGTTCCAGCCAGCTGCTCTGGGCAGCCCTAACAGCGTTCCTCAAGCGTCGTCGACATCGCATCCATCCTGCCGGCATGCGCGACACCAGCTCCAAATGCTGCTGCCAGCCACTTCTGGATGAGTTTCAGTGGTCCAAGTTCTCACTGGAACACGCTCAACCCGCTGACTTCTGTCGCTCGCAGTGGCAGCGTGGCGAGCGCTCCGTCATCTGGCTGATCTATCGTTGGCTTTTGGCTGCCTTCTTTGCCGGCGGCGTCATTGGCAGCCTTGTGGATTCATTTAACGAGGGCACGTGGTTCATCTATCTCACAGACTGGGGTTTCTGCTTGTGTTTTTATGCCTGCGCCTACAGCGCTGTGGTAGCCACCATATACTTCATAAGGCCCAGCTATTTTGGTAAGCAGAAGTCGCACACGATCCATTTCCTTTAACTAAAATCAATAATTATCATTCTTATGATCTTTTCCGATTTTTGTAAATATCCATTAATATATTTCAGCATCCAGCAGTTGGGCTCTTAAAATATATTGGGGCTCCCACTTTACGACCACGGTGTTGGCCATGATGATAACAATTGTGTTTTGGACAGCACTCTATCCCTGTAAGTTTGGATCTATGTCCAGCTTGTTTCATCCTTAGCTGATCTTCTTTGATCATCTTTAGCCATGGCTGATGGACCCATTGGCGTATACAACCTGTGGGCTCATGCATTCAATTCGGTATGCATGGTGTTCGATTGCTTCATGGTGGCCTTTCCCACGCGCCTGATGCACTTCATCTTTCCACTGGTTGCGGGCCTGCTCTACGGCATATTCTCACTCATCTACTTTTGGGCAGGCGGCACAGATTTGTGAGTAATTTTGAGTTGTTATTCAATTTAACAATTTTCTTTTCAACTGGCAGCTTTGGCAATCGCGCTATTTACGACATTCTGGACTGGGAGCAACCGGGTTTAGCCATTGTCAGCGTGTTTGGCTGCATTGTGTTGGCTCTGATCTTCTGCACAGTGCTCTTCTGGATCTATAGATTAAGGATATGGATGTATAGGCGCTGCGTGAAGCAGGAATCTACGGAAATTATGCCAAACAGTGCGACAAACTCCAAGGATACAGTTCAAAACGCTTAAGTAATAAAATATGAGCCAACTTTCCAAATTCAAAATAAATTATAAATTCTTCGTACTTCTCAAAGAATTTACTGCAATATGTTTTTCACTTGTCAAAAGGGTATTTTCCAAAGTTGGCACATCGAAACGCTTGTTATAAAAGTTTGGCGTTTTTATCGCGAAGGTCATAAAAATGAACATACTTTCAGCGATAATTGATAATAAACAGAAACGTTATCAAAACATACACAGCACAAGCAGAGAGAAATATCGAAAACTGACTTTTGATTTTATAGTGTGCATTAGTCAATATTTTGGAACACCAGCTTGATTTAATACTGAGCTTTATGTATAGAAATCTGCTGGGGCTGATCGCTTCAACGTGTGTTCATCGATCGCTGCATCGATCGCTGCACTCGATGGAATTAGAACAGCGGTCGCCCTACAAACGGCCGGATAATGTATTTAGATTCAAGAATTGTGTATAATTGTGATCGCTGGCGATCAGCGTGCTTTGAGGCAGTCCAGCGGATTGGCCTGGCCCATTGGCTCTGCCTCGGCAACGCATAATACCGCAGTGCTTGCGCTACACGCGCATCGCTTATGCCACGGTGATTGGACTCGATTTGCCATCGGAGGCATTGGACATTATACAGAAGTTGATTGATGAGGTGTGTCTCCTTTGTTTCTCCATTATCTTCAAACGCGCCACGGATCGTAGCAAGAAGCTAGGCGTGCATGAGACTTGGGAAATAACCGTGGAGGATTATCCGGGTGCGACGCTGTTGCCAGCGACGCTGGAAACGCTGCTTGTGGAAACGTTGGATGAGGTGCAGTCGGTATGCATGCATCCGGAGGTGCGTGAGGGTAATCTCCTGGAGCCTCATTCGGATGGGCAACGTGAGGTAACACAACGGTTGCAGGAGCTGCTGTCCACCTTTAGTGGTGTCATTGCAGAGCTCGCTTATCCCGCCCACGCACAATGTATCGCAATTGCTGGGCTTTCCAAATGCCCAGCCGCCGGTGTCAGTGTCGGACGTGTTGTCGGGCAGCGCCTCCGCCAGCTCTGAGCAGCGAATGCTGTGCTGTCTCGCCAACTATGCGTATTGCAATAAGAGCTTCTTTCCACACATTGGTGAGCTATTTGTTCGCTATGGTTATCCGCTGCCGATGCTGGCCATTGAAACTGCTCGCTACAATGTCAACCAGTTGTTCACCAATCTGCTGGAGGAGTATGTGGAGCACCAGGGTGATCCTCTGGTCGGCACCATTGAGCCATCCACGTATCTGGGTCGTTTCCAATGGGATCACGAGATGGAAATCGGTTTGGGTCAGTTGCGTCCATATGCCCACGAATGCTGCGATAATCTTGTGCTGCTGTGTCCTATTCTGGAGTCCATTGTCCAGACCATATCCGAGGAGCTGGCGCGTCTGATGAGCTGCGTTCAATGCTTCAGATATACGGGCGCAATTCAGGCCCATGTCGATATACGACTGGTCCGCGATGCACTCGAGAACTATGCTAATGAGACGGCCAAAAACTACTTTATGGAGGCGCTGGAGGCCATTAGTCCACCTTTGAATGGCGAGCAGAAGCGCAAGGCGGATGAGATATTGGAGCGTGTCAAGCACAATATGCGGCTGCAGTTGCTCTGCTTTGGCGTCAAGGAGCCTTAGGCACATTCCCTTTATCCCCTACTGCTGATATAGAATTATTTATATATATCTAAAAAATTGAGTAAATACTGTAGAAAATCTACTTGTCAATCTGCTTAACTGATTTCCACAATTACATTCGAGGCAACTGGGCTTTAATCATTTACTCTACCTATATATATATATATATATTTATTTGCATTTGCTGTTTTTTATGTTATTTATGCAATTATCTATATATGGATAAATATATATATAGTTGAGAAAAAAAGTTGTATTTTCAGTGTTGAAAATTTCGAGGCAATTGTGCGCATACAATTGACTCTACGTATATATATATAGTTATATAGTTCTTTGCATTTGCTGCATTATTAACAGTATTTGATAGGCAAAAGTTAATGATTACATTTCGAGTAAAACTCTTCTTTTGGAAATTAAATGAAAAAACTAAAGATAAAAGGCCTGCTCGTCAGAGCAGATAGTTCGAAACTAATCGTCGACTCAACGCGCTTTGATTTCACCCTATACGTGTCTCAAAAAACGTGTCATAATTAATGCTTTAGATCTTATCTGAACATCAAGCCCTTTACACTTATATATTATTATTTTGACTTATCTTGCAGTGATTGGAAATTCGCTGGAACCCTTTACATAAAAGTCGGTGATTTGAAGTATTTTACCAATTACAGTTTTGCTTTAATTATGGGCGCATGCTTAGGCCATTTTCTGAACGACAGCAAACTGAAGCGATTGGATTTGGTTGGACCATTTCTCCAGGGCATTGTAGCGCGCAGCACTACTATTAATCTTGTCCAGCTGGAGCACTTGATTCACCTGATCAATGCGCCCTTTGATGGTGCTGCAAAGTAGAAAAAGTAATGGTTAAGCTAAGTCTAAATCATTTATTTGGTAGCCGCTCACTCATCCAATATGCAGGAAACTAGCAGACTCTCCACCTCAATGGGCCAAATGTTCAGGGCATTGGCAATGAACGGTATGGCTATGTTCTTATACGGTCTGATCAGCTTGATGAGGACCTGTGTGCGTATGTTGCGCAGCAAATCCTCAATGTGCTCGCGTATGAACGGATCGGCCATAATGTTGCTGCGATGCTGGCGCAATATAGTCTCGAACTCGTTTATGTCATTGTTTTGATAGGAATTAACCAAATTTGTCATGGCCAAAATTTCTGGATCGTTCTTATACGGCTTGGCCTCCTGCGAGTCGAACGGATTAATGCCAGACTTCATCAACCTGCCGAAAGATAAGCAGCATATTAATTATTCACTTTGTAAATTAATAATTGAAATGGCACCTACATATTGGCCAGCACCAAGTACTTGAGGCAGGTGGTGCGTCTGGGTGAACCGCTCTCATCGTAGTTCTTGAACGCCTCAAAGAAGTCCGTGTGCGCCTTCTCGAATTCACCTTCGCGCAGATGCATTTTGCCACCACATTCGCGAATCACGCCCATAATCAAGGGATGCGGAATTGCGGACTTAATATGCAGCGACTGTTCGTACAGAGCCTTCAGTTTCTTATTGTTCTTCTGCACGGTGTACATTTGAATCTCGAGCGCATAAATCTCCAACAATTGTGTGCCCTTCTTCAGATCATCCTCGCCATCGTCAGTCTGGCAGCTCGAATGCAGCTGTTTGAGTATCTTTTGCAGTTTGGTAAAGTCACTACGGTCAAAGTACAACTTGCCCAGCTTCGTGTTCGTCTTGAACCACAAACGATCGTTTTTTGCATCGCGCAGAGCATCCAATGTGGTCTCATAGAAATTTTGCAACAACGCCATCTGAAATTAGAGATATTTTAAACTCATTCTGGTCAATAATCTATATATGCACCGTGTGGTTTGGAAGACACCAGATTCTGCAATCGTATTAAGACCATGCGCAAGAAAATAAGCTACAAATTCAGTGGATTCTCATTTACATTTTACATTTATGATCGACTGTGACTTACATTCTTCGATGTTGAAATGTAATCCAGTATGGAATTGATGCTCTTCTCCGAGTGATTGCGTGTGACAGCACTTTTTATGTAGGTTAGCAGCTGCTTGTAGCGCACCATCATTTCCTCGTAATTACACTAGAAATATGAATTGTTTTTTTCGTTTTGTTCTTGCAGTGTTTTGTTGAAACTCCACTTACCAATCTAAAGTTGATTTTTATCATCTGCTTGAGCGCCTTGAAGCCCCATTCGCCCTTTTCGCCATTCTCCAAATCGAGCACCTTCTGAAAACTAGCGAGAGCTGCCTTTGGCTCTTCCTCCTTGAGTGCCTTGCTGTTGTAGTATTGGTTTTCTAGATCTACGTCCGGCTCCGAGTTGCTATCCTCCGAATATTCCTACAATTGAAGCAGCAAACCAAGCGAATACCGGGCATTAGAAAAGAGCACAATGCATCATTGTCTCAATTATATTGCTTACCAGACCGTAGTCTTCATCGTCGTCGCACATGAAATCATCATCGTTATCAGACATTGTGCAGCTTAATTAAGTGCAACAAATGTTTAACCAAAACAATGCTCGCAAAAGTTGCAAAATTTGTGTATCACACTGCGTATTGTGATGGACGTGCGATAACTCACACGAGATATCAATACGAGTCTAATATATATCGCACGAGTTAGACTTATCGATATGAACTGGAATGACAGTTTATTGAGTTTGATTTTATTAATAAAGTATTTAAAATGTATGTTGTATTTATTATATAAACTCATTCATGTTGACCTGAAAAAATGAAAGTATTTAAGCTAGTACTTGCATACTCAGCCCTGGCCGATAGGTTCATTCATTGGAGTATCGAGCTGCTAGCTTGCGCGTGAACCTAAATTCAGTGTTAGTTCAGAGCTGAACGAAATGAACGCCAGTTAGATTCTTTTTTCATACGTTCAGTTCATTATTACGTTCGATTGAACTAATTCCAAACTACTGAATACAACAGTAAAGCGCTGCATATATGTGAAAAAATACAAATATAGCATCAAAATAAGAATTAAAATAGTGTGTTAACCACACAAAGCCATGTCAAAGTCAAGTGCAGGTGAGTATAGGAGTGCAAGCACTCAGGCAACTACTAAAACACAAGCAAATGCAGCCCGCTGGGTTAAGTTCTTCAATGCCGGAGGAATTCCATCTCCGGCTGCGGCCAGCTATGCACACATCTTTGTCGAGAATCGCATCCAGGACGACATGCTGCTGGACCTGAACAAGGAGTATCTGCGCGAAATGGGCATCACCCCGATGGGCGACATAATAGCCATACTGCGTCACGCCAAGCAAGTGAGCGACCAAAATGCCCTCGACAAGGTTCTCATTACGGAGACGCCGCTGCCCAAACCGAAGGCAAAAGCTTTCGTTTCTATGGCACCACCTGCGATGGCATCATCACCAGTTGCCAAAGCCTCGCCACCCACAAAGCCAGCGCGCCGCGTGCTCCCCGAGCATGAGGGCAAATACAAAGTGACTCTCCCCTCGGGCACCACAGAGCGAAGCAAGCAAATTCTTGCCAAGCGGGAACAATGTATGTTGAAAGTCTTTTCTAATTAGGGAATTTGGTATTTATTATAGTTTATTCTTAAACCTGCTGTTGCTGCAGTGTACGCAGATCGTGTGAGCAGCACCAAGAAGTCGGACGTCTTTAAGCGATTGCACAAGAGCAAGAGCGAAGATGATGCTCAGGAGGGCATCGTTTCCAGCAGCGGCGAGAGCAATGTGCGGGTGCAAATCACTGG
Organism: Drosophila nr. medialis 2 BK-2023a; assembly: GCA_035044325.1. Taxonomy (NCBI): domain Eukaryota; kingdom Metazoa; phylum Arthropoda; class Insecta; order Diptera; family Drosophilidae; genus Drosophila; species Drosophila nr. medialis 2 BK-2023a. Next base: position 22,733 of record JAWNMH010000410.1, on the reverse strand, counting down.
CGTCCATAAAACGCCCAGCGTCACGGTGGCGGCCAGCTCCAGCAGTAACTCTGTCTTTTCCCGTCTGGGCGGCAAGCACCCGATGGATGCAGCCGATCACTCAACTGGTCTGGCAATTAAATCCATTTTAAAAAATACTCAAAGCAACAGAGGCGGCCGCATTGCAGGTGGTGTCAAACACAATACGCCCATAGTCAAGGCCAAACACACAGCCGCAGCAACGGCAGCTGCGGGCGGGTCGCGTCGGCCACAGCAGAAGGTGCTGCTGGTGCACAAGGTGCCATTGAAGCGTGGCGACGACAGCGAAGACGAGAGCATGGACGATGATGACTATAAGGAGTCGGACAGCGACATGGACAGCGAGGCCGGTGATGATGAGCAACTCGATGCGGATGCGGGTGGGCCCACGGAGAAAATCGTCAAGTTCGCAGCGACGGCAGAGGTGCGAGAAATTGCTCCACATACGCCGTACAAGGCTCGTGGCAATAGCAACTTTGCGCGCAACATCAAGTCTCGTCTGGGCCTGGGTAAGCTTACTATGTGAATATCTATCACCGGAGAGTATATTAATTCAATCTTACTCAATCAACAGTTTCCAAGCTGCATGCCACACGCAAAACGTACAATCTCAAAGCCTCTGTACCAAAGAAGCCAGCCGCGCATCTGAGTCCCGTCAAGGGCAAAACAATTCGCATGCGCAGCGATGAGCTGCTCACACGCCAGGATACGCTGCCGGTGCACAAGCGTCTGGGAGCCACAGCCGCAGCAACAGCAGCCAGTGCGAAGATGCCGCCTAAGCGCAACCAGAAACAAAATCAGAATCCGCAGCATTTTGGTTCACGTCGGCACTCGAGCATGAATGCTGGGAATCGGCCACGGGTTCAACCGAACTCTGTTTTCAATCGTCTGGGATTCAACAATTCAATGTAGATTTTAATCAGTTTTTTAAGAGTTCGTTTTAGTTCAGTTTACAAGTAAATGTTTGCAATCATGCATAATACGCATTAAAAGTTGTAGCCTTTGTCCCAAAAAAAGAAATATGTTGATAAAAATATAAAATTAAAACAATTTTGATGAATTGTCAAATCAATCAGATTTATCTAAAGCCATATAATTATCAACTCCTTTTGTGGTTTCTGTTCTTTCGACCAGCACAGAATTCATTGATAGACTCCTGTCATTTAACAGAGTCCGAAAAATTGGTCTGCTTGGCATCTAAGCCATATTCATGACCTTCGCAATGACAGAGAATAAAACGCTATATAGATAGTGGAAGAATTGAGAAATCATCTAATAATTTCAAGAGTTAAAGCTATCAAATGAGAAAACCAGTTTGTACTTTAACCTGGTCATTTGTGATTGTAGAGATATATCTATCCACATGTGTCTCCGCAGTGTTTGGTAATAGCTAAAGGAATGTACCTAATGAACAACCTGATCCAAAGAAAATGGTTAATTTCAGAAACCGGAATTTTAATCGCAACCGATTCAAGTTCAGTCTCAGAATCGGTGTCTATATTAATTTGATTAAACCACAATTAATACTGTTTGTCCCCAAATGACTATCGAAACCGACGAAGCTATATAAATAGTAATTTTTTTAATTTCGTATCGTTCTTCAGCCAATTCCCGAATCCCGAAATATTAGCCTCGCTCTATTGCGTTATATACAATATAAAATTATTTATTTGTTGCTTAAATGCGAAATGTTTAAATATTTTATGTACAATTATTAATGCTAGGTAAATCAATTATCGATTCAATATTTTTCATATCATATACAATCTGCTACTTAAGTTCCTATATCACTGGTTGCTAGGCAAATCACCAAGTCGGCTGAGGATCGCTTTCCACTCATTGGTGCAGCATGGAGTAGAGCGCATTGCGCAATTCCGCTGGCCAGGTGTTGGCATCCGGATTGATGCTGAGAAACTGGCGCATTTGGAGTGCGGCGCGCTGCTTTTGCAACACATAGGCGAATGCCTGATGGTTGATAATTGGCGTGGGCGTGGCAGTGGGCGTATATAATTGGTAAGGCTGTGGTGGCTGCTGCTGATAATATTGCTGATGTGGTTGTTGGGGAGGCGTTGTGGGTGGCGTGGGCGGCAATTGGTGCCGTTGCTGCAGCTGTCGCTGCTCGGACTCCTGTCGCCGCTTCCGTGGCGTATTCTCGCTGAGAGCATATGGCCGGAACAAGGCTGTGACAGCTGTGGGTGTCTCATCCATGGCGCTGCTGCGCTTGCCAAATTTCTTGTGCTTGTAAAAACCAGTGTTGAATTTCTTATGCGTATAAGTCTCGTTCTCGTTGTGCGGAAAATCCATTTGTGAGGGTGCCATCTTTTTTCGTGAATGCTGATTTGCTGATTTGCTGAGTTGCTGTTATGTTGCCGGTTGTCGGGTGACTGTGCTCCTTGTGCTGCGCAACGGCTGCTTATATAGGGATCATGCTCAGTTTGCTACCTGCAAGCAAATTATCATTAAGGTATGTCTTGTTTGTGGGAAAAACTTCGTTGACAAAAGGTCAGCATTGTCATAAAGAGAAAAGGATTTGTTTGTATACCTGCCCGGGTCCTTTTTGTAATTAATTTTTCATTTACCCAGCGGTGCTGGGCTTGCACCTTCTCCGGCTCCTGCCTGCTCTCATCACAGTTTTCCTGGTATTCGACGATAACATTTCACCAGAACACACGAGCATTCGAGCAGCGCCTGCGCCCCGTATGATCTTTGATGAGTTTCATTCCCGTTGCCTTTGACATTTTTGGTTTTTGGTCGAACGCTTTGAGATTTTTATCGCGCTTACCGCTAATCTGGCTCATTAAGTTCAACAAGATTCCGGGGAGCAACAGTTCGCCGGCATTGTGACAATGGCCAATTGAATGGAAATTTATTGGGATTATCCCGAAATATGTTGCGTGTTCCGCGCTGTCCTTAAGCATGCCATTTAAATTAGCTGCTTACTTGAACTTAAGATTTGTTTAGATGTTGGAGTTTTCATTGATTTGTTGCGTTTTGAGTATTTATATCTACAGATAAACTTGCATAAAAAACCATAAAGCTATAGTGGCAAATTTGGCCGAGGGAGGCCGTTAGATTTTGGACACGTGCCAATTAGTACAACTCGATTGCTCATATGATGAAACCATATTGCAACCATATATATCATATACTATTATTATATATTTTATTAATCGTTTTTATTTTTCATTTTTTTCTAAAGCTAAAAGATAGCAATTGCGATTTGACTGAATTATATTTTCTATATTTGAAGACCTTCGGGATTCGTTTTCAAGGAGACATTTATAGCGCTCGTTCAGTCAGCTGTGGAGTTTGAAAGTCGACCTTATAAAGTAAATTGATTAATTCACATTTAAGATCGTATTGCATCACTCGAACTATCAAAGAACTTTATCTAACTAACAATTATAACTACAAATACAGTTATAAAAAGCAGAAAAGAAAATCTGTTGACCAGGAAAATTATAGCACATATTGTTTTCATTTAGCAAATTACTGTGCACAACTTGTTCAGCTCAATTAATATAGTATTGCCATTCGACAGGTATTATTAATTTGTCTTTTTTACTGCGTCTGTGGTCAAAGCGTCAACGCACATTTTATTGATTATATAGGAAACAGTTTCATGGCGAAATCATGAAATCAAAGCTCTTGATTGATAGAGTGGTGAACGTTAGAAGCAAGTTATAAGATTTATAATATGTGGCAAAGATCAGCGAGTTTACTTAAAACGCATTTCATTCACGACATCTCTAAGCTAACGCTTTCTTTTAAAGTGTTCTATTCCAAGAAATTGTCTTCAGTGCAGGCAGAGAACCCGTTTCCCGGTAGATGATTCATTATATATGGAATAGGGCAGTTGCATAATGCTAAGAAATGCTCTAGATGACCTTTATCGATTCTTTCCGGTTAACAAAATATAAGAATTGTAATCAAACAATATGACAATCTTTCACTTTAATACTTAGGTGCAGCAATAACAATTGAAATCCTGCTTCTTGACTCAGGGCAGGACTCAAGCCCACCTAAAATCCGCTTAGCTGTCGAACAGCATTGACTACATAAATCAATGGACGCACACTCGGCACAAAGAGGCATTGAATGAAAAATCCGACATGATTCTAAACGCACTTGGGAAATGGGAAGGTGAGCAGAGCAGCAGAAGACTACTTGTGTATACGTAGAATATATATATTGGGATTCTGTAACGATGTCCAACACCTTGGGATGAGTAGAATTTACAGCTGGAGAACAGATCTCACAAGCTGGAGTCATAAATGCTTTGCGGATCGGCGGGAACAATAAAACTTTTCAGGTGCCACAAAGGAAACCGAACAATGCGGCTGTAGACAGCGTGGCCATATGAGCGCCAGGATTATAAAATACCAGACCAGACCAGAACAGACCAGGCACACACAACAGGTATTTCCAGTGAAAATCGCTGGAGATGCGCACAGCAAACAAGAAGAGGAAAAAGGGCAACTGGTTTATGACGCCCTAGCAATGCCAGCAGCCGGCCGATTAGCCATGCCAATGCCAACGACATACCTGCTCCCCCGACGGCCACAAACAAAACAACAACAAGTCACAGGTAGCGTGACCCGAGGATGCGGGGTGCGGGGTGCTGGGTGATTAGTTCGAAGTGCAGGCACACGTTTCAATGAATGAAGTTGATTGGGAAATACCTGCAAGGGATTGGTGGGAAAACTGCTGGGATTGTCAAGAGCTCTGATACCCATTAGGTAATGTTGCATAAAAGATAACGCCCAGGACAATGGCAGCACAGTCGGCATCGAGACAGCGCACACGAACAACATCCACATCAAACCGAATTTCTCATTAGATGGATCTATCAAAAGCAATGGAACATGAATTCAGCTCTGTAACTGCCCCCGGCTATGCACACAAGAAGTTTTCAGCACTGAAGCGCAAACGCAGTCAAGATGAGGAGTCTGATGATGTGGTCTTCGTTATGGAGCTGCCCCCCAAACGTAAATTCTTCCGGCCCTGGCTGGACGAGCCCAAATCAGCAACAACTTCAGCCGCAACTGCAACAGCTGTGTCTACGATAAATCAACAGCCGCCACGGAAGCCCAGCCAAATCACCGTGGCCACCACGTACCACGCCAACATGGTGCGCTCCCATGCGCCACGTCTGCGCAGTCCGAAGGCGCAACTGCGACGAGATCGCAACACTTTGGCCTGCCTCCTGAGCCGCCGGGCCAGACAGGCGAAGCAAGTGGCCATGGAAGAGCAATGCGAGCAATATCGCTTGCAGCACGAGGCCAACTTGCAGCAGCAGATTCGTCTCAGCCTCTACTATGTGCGATTCCTGCAACAGACAATGGCAACGACACGAACTGCACTGCCTGACTCACAGCCCACGCTGCAGCAGATCCAGAAGTGTTGGCCCCAACAGGCAACTGCCATGAAGCGTTAAGCATCCCATTATGGACAATACTTTTAAGAACGGAAGGAATTTTATTAACTTCTTTATATATGATTTAAGTTTCTATTTTATTGACCTTGTGATGACTTTTAAAGTCTTATTCCTATTTATTATTGTTGACTATCAATAAACAAAATTGTTACAAAAAAAAATACATTAATAGTGCTTTGAATATTTGCAGCATATTCCTCAAAACATAAAAATAGAAACCAATTCAAATGCAGATTTTAATTAACTGAATTCTCTTGAGAAGAGAGAGAAGAATTTATGAATTATATTATTTAATCTTATGTATGGAAGTCAACAGCTGTCTGAAGGAACGGCGGGATTCCAAATATATTGAAATGAATATAAAAATAACAACACTTGACATGCAGCCACCATAAAATACATTTTAATTAATTTGCTAATGTCGATAATTAATTCAATTAAATACAAAATTCAATATTTAAATTTGCAAAAATTAAGAATTTGTTTAAACGGTTTTTGGGGGTTTTCATTTGTTAGGCAGAAAAACTGGGCCAGAAAAACTCAATCAGACCAAAAATGAAATCTAGTTAATGTATATTTTAGTTGAGATGCCCAAACCACATATGAAGATTATAAAATGATATGCAGAGTATTTAAACAGATTGTAAAATAGATGATAAAATGATATACAGAGTAGAGATTTAGTAGATTGTCTGTCAACCTTGCGTCGAAGGTATAGGTATATAATAGTATTAAGAGAACTTAGTTACAGCTGCTGTTAACGTATTTTGATGTCTTTTGTCTATACGAACAACCGGCTCGACCGGCTATACTAATAATATTCCGTTCATCCCGATTAACTAGCCTAATCAATCCACAAGTGCAACTTTTCTGTTCTGTAGATTGTTGCACGCTTGGCCAGATAACAGGTGTGTCTAGTAATGGCAAATGGAGATTTATTTAAGTGTCCATTTAATGTCGCTTAGTTCAATTGTTCCTAACTGATGTTATAATTCTACGCAATGTCATCATTATCATTTGAATCTTTATTTACAAAGGTTCTGATTGTTATAGAATAAGCATATTTGAGAAACGTGATAAAAACAAATAAAGTAAAATTAAATTACTTTAATTTTTAGTTTACAATTTTTAAAAATTATATGGTGTTTTCTACTAATCATACGTGTTTGTTTTAAATACTTTATTAGACTAGAAACATAAATAATTATTCGCTACAGATATGTATGATATAATTTCATCATCAACAGAAGCCAACTCTTAATACACGCTTAACCACAAAGCATATTTGCTCATCCTTACAAGCGCAATTAAAAAACCAAATTCAAGGAAAAGATCCTTTTGTTTTTCCAATCTTCAAATATTGTTGGCCTTGAACCGCAAAAATTTCCAAGAAATAGTGACAAAAAAACAAGGCAGTGTCTTAAAAAGGAACACCGAAGGACCACACGCAATGCTTGGCGTCAAGTAGGTCAATAAAATTACTGTATATTCGAGTACTGCAGCGAGTATTTTTCAGTTCCGGTAACAGCGTCAATATTTGATTTTTGGACACCCTGGGCCAGGTAGAAGAGGTAGTTGCAACCAAATGGTCGGTAATTAGCCGAGGCAGGTCATAAAAACATCCAAAACGGTTAGCCAAACAACTATTAAATGGGTAATAAAGTTGCACTAATCCGTCTGTTTACTGACCCAACGCGATTCCCAAAAACAAGGGCAGCTACCTGAGTAGGGCGGCCTGTACAGGAGCTCAGTGTCATCCTGCGCATATAAACAGGATATTAACAGCATATCAGCAGCATTCCGACATCAAACGTCAAGGCAGCAACAACGACAATACAACCATGGATCCCAGCTCGATAAACAACTCGAACCGTTATGAACACAAAAAGTTTGCATCACAAAAGCGCAAACGTGATGTGGACCAGATTCTGGAGCAGAATAAGGAGAACATCACTGAGCAGGGAGAACCGCCTAGCAAGCGTCGTCAGTCGAAGGGCTTCTTTCGCCCCTGGCTGAACAATGAGCAAAATATTGATGAGGCCATCTCCAACAACGAGACTCAGAAGCGCAGCTCAACGCTAATCCCACCGGCCAGCATCTATCATGCCAATATGGTGCGCCAGTGGCAGACACCTCGACAACAGCGCAGTTCCAAGGAGCAGCATCGTCGGGATCGCAACACGTTATCCTGTCTACTCAACCGGAGGGCCACGCAGCTGCATGATGCGCACTTGGCTCAGCAATACGAGCAATACCGCGCCCAGCAGGCAGCCATCCTGGAGCAACAGGTTCGCTTCACTTTCTACTATCGACAGCTGCTGCAGCAGGCGGTCTTCCAGCGGGGTGTCCCAGCTCCCAGCACTCTGCTGCCCCAGCAGCAGCAACAGTTTCTACAGCAAATGGCACTTTCCCAGCAGTTGCTGATCTTTGGATCCCAGCAGTGATTAAGCCTATTATATTTAGATTATCATTAGACGATTTAGTGATTTAACAGCCATTGAATGTGATTAGTTGAATAAATTTTATCTTTTGTTATTGTTGACCTTGAAATAAAAAACGTATTTTATAAAAATCAACTGTTTAAGAAAAAATATGAGTTGCGTATACAGGTTTGTCATCAGGTCTGTAACGCATTAGAGAAATTGATTATACATTCCTGATTAGCATTACTAGTGGTGTAGTTTGTCTGTCTATCAGTATCTATACGAACTACTCCCCCTGCTATCTTGATGATACTCGAAATAATTATCCTTATATATCTTATATATCTACTACTACTACTATAGCTGCCATTGGAAATATTTGTCAATGATGAATTCTTCTGTGCAAAACTTATTTGCGTACCAAAATCTCCGATTTTGTGATAATCAGAAGCAGTTCTTTCTTGTTAATATTAAGTTAATTATAATTAAGACCAGCTAAACAGTTAACACATAATAGATTTTTTGGTTAGTTTATTAGTAAAGTTGTTAAAGTAGCTTATGCAATCATTTTTTTTTTCTTTTGTTTTTCCTTAGATTAGTTTTGTTGTGGTCAGTCACAGCTCCGTTGGTGTTCTCATTTTGTTGTTTTTCTTTTTCACTTCTTAAGGTCGATCCAACGCAAGCGCAACAAGACTACGTCAAATAGAAAACGAGCTGCAGTAAAACTTGCGAAACACCGTCAAATAATAATATTGGCTGAGACGAGTGGAGCCGAGGGTGCGACTGCAGTTGGCTCAGAGTGCAAAGAGCTCAAGTTCAGGCGCTTGTGTGGCAAAGTGTTGCAACCACAAAGTGTGGCAACTAAACGTTGCCGCTCGCTGTTGCAAATGCTGTTTTCAATGTTAAGTCAGCAACGAGAGAGCAACAATGAAAATAGTTGGCATTTGCCAACGGCTGGCAAAATGGTACCAATGTGGTCGTAAGGTAAGAAAATTTCTGCAGTGAATTTACAGTTTTTGCCACAGCGTAGTGCAGCATAGGAAGTCGCTCTGGCGCTTTATCAAATGGCCTATAATGAAAATTAATGGTAATTAGCTGTTCGGCTCTTGCGCAATGCCAAAATATAAAAGCTAAACAGTTAATTACCAGATGGCGTGGCGTTTCGACTACTCAACATGAAAACTCGAGTTAAATGAACAAATTAATTATCTGCAGTTATCGTTGTTGCTGCTGTTGTTGTTGTTGTTGTTGTTGTTGTTGTTGTTATTGTGCGCAACACAGTTGACTGGTCTTGGCTTACTTGAGTCAGATTTTCTTGTGTCTTAAAGTTGAATTGGATTTTTCAAGAGGAACTTCCTTATGAACCAACATTACCATGAGTACACACTTAGTTTGAAACGCCTATTGCCTATGAACCATTGATTTTCTGCTTGGCTTAGCACAGGGAAAGTTGAAACTGATGTGTCACATATTGAGCGGAGTTATGGCTAATTTCACAGATTCAGTTTTGAGGAAACAACCTATATAATAATATTTGAATAGTTGATGAAGTACACCCAATTTTTAACTTTTATGGCTTAAGCTGAGAGTTACTTGAAAAGGCGAGAAAAACAATTTAAAAATTACTAATATTTACCCACAAATCATTTTCAAGAGTGGCATTTCTGACATTTCTCTATTTTGGCCACTAGTTTAATCTTCAGTTAAATATTTACAACTACAAAATACTATTTAAAAGAGATAATTCAAAGCCAAAAAAAACAAATAACTATTTTTCAAGTGCACATCATTTTTCATAGCGATTAATTTTAATTTTTTTTTTTTTTGTTTGACCACCTTGGCTCTAGTTGAATTTCAGATTTGAACAGAGCTAAATAGCGACAAATGTGATAAGGACAATTGAAGAATTTGTATCCATATTTATATAATTGCCCTTTATTTCTTGCAGAAATCCTTAAATACAACATAACATAAGGGTTAATAATTAATTACTAATTTATAGCTAGTAAAGCAAACTTAATTTTTAACTTATGGATAATCACACGGTGATTGAAGGAACCTTCGCTAACATTGCTTCCTCTTGATGCCATTGATCAAATAGTCAATGCTGAAGTTTTTCGAGGGCATTGGAATTGGCACTGGAGCTGGACTCTTGGCTTGTTCGTGCTTCACCAACTGGTTGAGATGATTGAAATAGGCATTCGCCCGCATGCTCTCCTCGACAATCTTGAGATGCTGGTTGGTGAACTCCTTGTACTGCTCCTCAATGGCCAGATGCTCGAGTTTCTTGACACGTCGGCTCATGCGACAGGCGATTGTGTTCTTATTGCGTCGATCCTGATCCTTGGGCGTGCGTTCCTTTCTCGGAAATTTTCGCACCATATTACCATGGTATTTGCAGATATCTCTCAGGGCTTCGGGGCTAATGGATGGTGGCAATGACTGCGAAGATGATGCGGATTCCGAACCATTCGACCCGTCGCATATGATGCTATTGAGGCGACGTCGCTTCGGCAACGACAACATGAATTCGCTGGAGCACTGACTGCTGGTGTCCTCCTCATTGCAGCTGCTGCTGGCCGGGGTGCCGATGCGTGAGATCAACTCCTCCTTGATCTGCAGCTCCTCTTCGTCGGTGCGTGGTCGCCGCATATCAAACTTCTTGTGGCGATAGCTGATTGCATTGTTGGATTCCAATTTCAGGGCCATGTTGTAGCTATCAAGTGCGTTCGCTTGGATTGTCGTCTGTGGGTTGACTGATGTCCTGTGCCGTTGCTAGTCAACTTTATATAGCGATTGCTGTTATCGTGTGGTTTAGTTTGATCCGCTATCGTTTATGACGTTGTTTACACAAAATCGAAGAGCATTTCTTTTTTTTTGCAAAACAAAAACAAGATCATAAAATCGGCTGATGGCCTGCGCACGACCTTGCCCCCGACCACGGAGTTTCGCGCATGCGCCGACGCTACCACAAATCGTTACCTACATAAGTCCGTTGCAGCCACCCGCTGATAATCCTTTTGTGCGTGCGTGCTTGTACTTGCGTGCATGAGTGTGACCAGGCCTGGTTAATGAGCTGCCTCTGCCCCTGGCTATCGTCTCCGGATTTGTGTATGCAGACGTAGGCATTTGTGTCTTGTATTTGGCCAACTCCCTAGGTGGCAGAATGCGCGCCTTTTGTTTGATTTTCATTCAATTTGCAGATAATTTTCATTATTCTTTTGTTGTTATTCACATTGTCGCAGCTTTGGCCAACAGTTGAGGCGTTGCCATGTGTTTCCTTTTCAATTCCATTTGAATTGTTCAATTTTTTTGTATTTGCGGCTCATTTGCCCGACAGAGAAAACTGTGTGGGTTAAATTCTTTTTGTGTGCCTCTCAATTGATAAGATATTGCCGAACTGGTTTGTTTTTCTCCCTACTTGTCTTTCCCTTGTTATTGTTGAGCGTTTCTTCTTGGAATTGGCATTCCTGGTGCATCATGCTGTTTATTTTGATAAGATGCGAAGTGCAGTTTGTTCTGTGATGTATCTCAGTGACTTCAGCTCGGGTTGCAAAAGGCAGACGGACACGGGCATTACGCCAGCTGATAAGATGTTTAGGTTTTGTACAGAGCTGAGATTAATATAACTCAGTCGCAGATAAGTGAATGGTGCAGACATCTGACGAGAGCTGCGGGGTAAAAAACTAGATTCAATTTTCAAACCAAGATAAGGCACGAAAGACGAGAAATGTTATTAGTTATCTACAAAAAAAAAGCCAAATTAAGAATCGATTACTTATATTTTAAAAGACAAGCAAGCAGCGTGGAGAAAAGGGTTAATACTGCATAGATAAGTAAATAATCAAATGTTAGTGGCTATAAGCCACTTATTGAGAAATCGTAAATGTTCCCTCTCGCACCACCACTGGCTTTATTTGTAGGCAGAATACTAATATGAAAGGTAATCAGATATACTAATTTTACTCAGTGTATAATAAGTATTATAATTAGATATAGACATCAAGATGGATATGGGAAGCCCCGCGACGTACACACTTAATTAAAGTTGTTTAATAAATGGCTTAATTAATATTATTTACTGAGTGCTCTTTAGACCCACTCAAACAAATATTTAGCCGCCATGAAACTTATCAAATCCAGTCTTAATGGTGTTGCTTTGCTACTTTGTTGAAGTATGATAAAAATATAAATTTAAATAAATTGCAGAGTCATTTAATTAGATTCTCTACACACGAGTTACTTGGCATCAGAATGATTTGCACAATTTCTTGTTTATTTCTGTCCCCAAAAATAAATATTTTAAATTTAGAATTATGTCATATACAAATGGTTCTTTATTCTATTTGTATACAAAAATCATGTGAATGATCATATTCAATAAGCTTTGTCGAAAGTAGAATGATTTTCAATTTTAGTTCTAAATTAAGATCACAAAATGTTAAGTCAGATTTTTCAGAGAATGTAAAAGTAAAAGTTCAATCCGACACGAACCCGTCGGGATGAGATACTTTAACTGAGCGCACTCGGAGTATAATTAAAGGTGAAAATTTCGATGCAATAGCATTTGAGATGTTACAACATATAGCTAAGTATTAGTATTAGACTTGCTAGCGTCGATGAGGCAGAAGCTAGTGCTGCTGGCAGCCTGGCCAACAGATTCGCATTAGCAAAGGCAACAATCAGCGAGACGAGGAAGCATCAAATGGCTTGGAGCGCATCGAAACCGGACAGCTGCCGGTAGTTGTTTGTTAGGGATTTGGTTGGGCACGAACAGATGGGGGGAATGATCAAGCTCCACGACTCTAGTCTAGGGTATTTAATAATGTCGTTTGTATTTCGCTACTGATTTTGTTTTGGTCTTGCCTTTTGCTCAGCGTCGTCGTTGTTGTTATTAATTCCAAGCTATATTCGTTCCACTGACCACCCCCCAATCCCTGAGCTCAGTTCCCGGCTGTCTGAGTGCCAATTATTTGTTACTGCTAGCTCGCTCGGGCCAAAGCACTGGGTTGACTCTCTAGTTTCGCCATAAATACAACGGACGACAAGTCGTCGAATCAGATGTCGCTTTGCATTTGCTTGAGCCGGGGGCGTCGTTGTATAATTTCTTCTTCACATCACAATATCTGCAACGAAAGTGAGATTTGCATTGCAATAGAAACTTCAAAAATAGTCCAAAAAAATATTCTAAGAAAATGGCAAGTGTTTTGAGTGCATTTATTGTTGTTGTCACGCTGATGGGCATGAGTTTCGCTGCTGAAGAATTAATTGCGCTGCGACCAGTTGAATATAAGCCCATCACCAAATTGGGTGAGTATTGGATGCCAAATCAAACGTGATTTGTTAATGTAGTATAATATTAAAAAATAAAAAAATTGGTTTGACTTTTGAAACGTATATGTAGAAAGGGTGATCTTAAAGTGTTTAACTATACAAAATATTTGTGTATACCTAACGTATTTAAGCCTGTTTGCATGCCATTTGCATAAATGGTACGAGCGGTCCTACAAGTTTTGCCTATATTCATTTGTTTGTTCGGACTTGGATTTCTATACTACTATCAGCTGCGAAATCAAATGCGTTTTTAGGCATTAATAACAACAAAATTGTTAAATTGGTGGATAAATATCAATAATTATACTAAAATGCAAATCGTGTAGCAACAATCATGTGAAACACGCAAAAGCTGTGCAACTCGTATATTAAAGCCGTTACGTGTGCTAAAGTTCAATTTCTATCAGCGTTTAGCAACTGTTGACTGAGCTACAGACTGATCTACAGAATTATACAATATATATATATATACATATATATATAAACAGTAAATTTGTTGACCAAATTAGGTAAAATTGTTTTTTTTTTTGTGTTAGCTATTATTTATTAAGTGTATAATAGTTGTTTAAATGGTAAATTTGTAGATAGAGAATACGTGACGACATTTTAATGGATGAAATAGCTCACTGAAGTGTGGTCAAGATAGTTAATAAGCAATTGGTATTCCAGGGGGCAACAAGCCCATCTTATGAATATATAAAAGTACTGAAATTGATAGCCAAGTTTTCCTAGTATGGATAACGATTTCAGAGGACTCAGCACAGTAAAAGCAATCAAAACAAACGTAATCAAATTGTTTGAAAATTAATTTGTTGAATTTGCATATTATTTTCGGTGATCCTTTTTTATATGGTGAATATTTGGTAATCAAAATAAAATAAAAAGCTTTAGCAGCAGTTTCTTACCCAGTTTTGGCATTTAACTAGAATACTGAGAAGCCTTGACTGATTTTTGCCTAACAAAGGCCAGAAGCCTTCCGGCTCTGAGTCGAATGGAGCAGGTCGCAGTCAATTGCCACATCCGCTAAATGGCCTTCCCCTGCCGCAGCGACCGTTGCAAATAGCCTTCAGTACGAAAGATTCAAGCGACAAACTTGATACGGCAGTGCGATATGCGCTACAATGAAACGCTTAGTCAATGCTCCGTCACAACATTAGCAATTAAATGTTGTCATTTTTGTCACACAAAATACACCAAGTATTCAAGTTAAAATCTAATTAGCAACAAATAAATAGCGACAGGGGTTGGAGGAGGGGGAATGCAGGGGAGACTCGCAATTATGTGCGACAACAATTAACAATATGCGGAATTCTCGTCTAAAATGTCACGTTCTGGGCATAAAGCGCATAGATCATAGATGATATGAGATTACTATGAAATGTATGTCAGGGCAATGTTCATGAATGTTGTATTTATGTGTGATTTGATTGTGTTCATTGATTGATTGCATTTGATTTTGATTTGACACAGCCGCCGATATACCGACCTGCAGCCAATCAGATGCAAATATAAATGAGTGCATTAAACAGGGATTCCAGCAGCTGATGCCACGGCTGAAAAATGGCATCAGTGATCTGAATATACCCCCAATGGATCCCTACCTGCTGGGCAAGAGCTCCTACAACTACAACTCGGGCGTGCTGCAGGGTCGCATTGCCATGAGGAATGTGGCGGTGCATGGCCTCAGCGAGAGCATTGTCGACAAAGTGGACTATCGCCAGAAGAACAATCGCGTACGCCTGGAGATGCTCAGCCATGTACCGCAGATGCTGGCTGAGGGCGACTACAAGGCGGACATCAAGCTGAACGACATGAAGATAACTCCAAAAGGCATCTTCAACATTACGTTGAGTAAGCAAAATAATAATATTGACTTGCAGCTACAGGCTGGGCATGTAATTACTGTCTCAACTAATCAAATTTGAAATTTCAGCCAACGTCAGCATGAAATCGCGCGCCACCGGCGAACTATACGAGCGAGACGGTCACAGTTATTTGCGCCTGACCAAGCTCGAGTCGGAGCCGAAAGTGGGCGACATGCGCATCTATGCCAATGGCCTGGTGCCCGATCCAGCGTTGAGTGAGTGCCCACACAGCATAATCCTATCGATTGCATGATATATACATATATTCACAAATTTCAATCGAATCTATAGATGATGTCATTCTGGACTTTATCAATCAGTACTGGCGCCAGCTATATCAGGCTATGCTACCAGAAACTATAGCCATTTGGGAGCCTGTAATGCTCAAAGCTGGCAATGATTTCCTGGCTGCCCTGCCATTCGATTTGATTCTCACAAAGGATTAAGTTCGTTGTAATCCCTGGTGTGCTTATGCAATCATATTATTGGTAGAAGCGTTATTCAAGATGTTAACTTAGTTAGTAAGCAAATAAAATGATCAATTACAATTACATTGTTCAAGCTAATATGGAGAGGGGGCATAATACAGATTCTTAATACGATTAAGTTAATAACCAAAATTGATTAACACTTGTGTATTCATTATGCATTTATGGTAATACTTATATTCCTGTAGATCTGCTAAAATACTTCAGTTAAAACCTGGCGATAATCTGTATTCAATATTTATTATTTATACATATTCACATGTATTATAGGGTGCAGGGTATTTCCGAACTGAGCATTCTCAACTAGCGCATTCTGCAACAATTTTATTATTTTGCAAAGCATCATTTAAAATTGTTAATTTCAATACTTTTGCATATTTTGATTGCAATTTATATATTCATTTAATTATATTTAGAATATTAAATCGCACACTTAATAACAAATGAAATGAAACATTTTCAATGCGATATTGTAAATGCTCGCTCGTCAAACATAAATAATTTATTTGTGTTTAAGTGAGTTATTTTAAAATGCGTTGGCAATCAAGAGTCAATTAAAATGAAACTTGTTTCAAAGAGTGTTCGACTTAAGGTTACCCTGTACCTAACCTCTTCTTATACAGGCCAAACTTCGCACACTTTCGCAGTTTTAAGCTTAAGTAAGAATACAATTTTACTAATGTATATTTCCCTTTGATAATATTTTGATAAGTTTGTTAATAATTGGACAGTGTAGGGCTCTGTGACCAATATTCGATGTGCTTAGGGTATAATTAGTTAACAGCAAACGCACAGCTTATGCTTATGGTCAACAGGTTATTATTGTAAATAATTGTAATACAAAATTCAGAAAGTATTTTGCGGGGTTCGGGGTTAATTTTGTTTGAACTGTTTTCATTTAATGATTTCACATTAAAACAGTGGCTAAGCCGGTTTTCAATCTGTCGAAGTCCATTTACTATTTACATTATTTATTGCTAGGTACTATTTTTCCTAGCTAAGTGGATGTGACAAACTTTAAATATTTCATAGAATAAAATCGCCCCACCCAGTGCCTTGTCAGCTCAGTTGGAGGGTGTTCATACAAGCGACAAGTTGATGTTGACTCAACCGCAGAATCGTGAGGACTATTTAATCGAAGAGGATACTAAAATCAGTTTGAACATAATGCTGCACATTGTGGTGGCAACACTGTGCCTTCTGGCAAGTGGATCTCAGGCGGCGCCTGCCGAAGCAGCAAATAAAACAAACAATATCGATTGTGTGTATGAAGCTGGGGAACGTTGCGCACACGCAGTGTGTGACATATTTAATTCTATGATTTTTAGCCCTCGATTTTCCAAAGTGCCCTGAGGGTGCTGACAACGCTGTGGAATGTATCAAGATCAAGTTCAATACGATTTTGCAACGTTCTAGACTTGGAGTACCCGAATTAAATATAGAGCCGTATGATCCTCTGATCATAAATCGATCGAGTTTTGATTACTCAACTCCAGTGGTTAAAGGTCGCATTTCGGTGCGTAATGTGAAACTATTCGGTTTAGCAGATCACAAAATCGAGAAACTACGTATGAAAGTCAATGGTGACAAGGTAAAATTCCAAATGGTCTCGACCATACCCAAAGTGAATATGAATGGCATTTACAAGGCGGAGATGCAGGTGAACTCGCTACATTTGAAACCCAACGGCAATTTCAACATAACGCTTTGTGAGTAGTGAAATACATAATAACTTTAACTACCTACATACATGTTTGTATATGCTTCGTTATATGTCTGTTGTTGCAGTTGATGTGGAGAACCTTGCGGTTATGGATGGCGAAATCTTTAGCAAGGATGGCCACAAATACTTTCGTTTCTCCGATATCGAAGCGGACCCAAAGATTCGTGATTTGACCATTAAGGCCAATGGCATATTTCCGGATCCTGAATTAGGTAAGTGTGTGTGTGTGGGTTATCTGAATCGCAATTTCCTCAACGCTTAATTCATATGCTCGGCAGACGAGATTGCACTAAATGTGGCCAACAACTACTGGAGAGATATCTATGGCATTATTTTGCCGGAAACGAGAAAGTCGTGGCTTCCTGTCCTGTTGCGCATTTTTAACCAGGCTCTGATAAGAGTGCCAGTCGATGGTATTATCCAGTCAAGCGAATAAGATATCGGCTGAATTCGTGATTTACTTTAGTTATTAATTGTGTTCGTGTGGGAATTTCTTAATTAAACCGGGTTACCTCTAATAAAATTCTAACCGGCGATTAAATTGCCATTATTAAATTCAGGCGCACTCTGCTTATGCACAATTAACGGGCAGATTAAAACGGGTTTTAATTGATTCGGTCATGCCCCAGATTCATTTAGCATCAAATTATATGCCTAAAAAAATGAGCTAATTTTATGTAAGTGCCCACTGACTGCACCCAGTTAATGGGGTTAAGTGCACAGCACGTTGACCTTGATAACTGGTATCTATCTACACACATATCTGTCAATCCATTCATATTCGAATGTGGTCAAGTCATGCATTTAGTGTAAAATGGAGCAATGAGTCGACGACGATTCGAAACAACTTCAGTAACCAGCGGTTTGAGAACAACTGACACTTACATAGGCACTTTGAAGTTATTAACGAAAAATGCATTTATATTCACAACAAAAACCATTCGCATTGGAAATGAACGTTCTCTTACTGACTTAGCATTTTTGCATATGCAAACGAGGAGAAATTTAATTTCTATTTATTTAATGTAGGCTGAAGACCGACTTCAATTTTAAGAATTTAAGTTAAGAATTAATGTTACAAATTAAATTATTAAAAATATAAATGGAAGAAGCTTAATTAAATATTTTAAATAATACAAAAATAAGAAATAAAATAAAATGGTGGATCTATAAGTATAAGAAGTAAATACCAAAATTGAGGGGTATATTTTATTAGAATATTTATAATTATTAATACAACTATTTAAAATATGTGTACATACATACAGTGGCGGACAGCTTTTTTGAATCAGTGTCAAAGAAAAAAAGTAATTGCCTACCATAAGCTAATTATTTATTACTTTTCAAAAATTCCAAAGACCGATGGTAGATATACACATATATTTAGGGCCAAAATTAATAGATGGCCCTAATACACTGAGGTTTCCCCACCTGCTAGGTAGGATTATAAAAATGTTGCCTACTTTGAGGGGCACATTTCATTTGTACCAGGTACATTGTGGACACCTGGGTGCCATAAAATCCGGATTTTTTACCTAAAGTTGAGTATTTTCGGCATAAATAGACCAATCCTTCGTAGTCAGTTTAGTTATATCCTGCATGGCACCAAACAAGATTTTCACCGAAGAGGAGGAGCGAAGGATCATCAGGAACCGGCACTGTATGTATTTCCGCAAAATATACATACATATATGAATATCCTAAGTAAGCTAAGCATTATAGCATTGTCTACTTCAGGGTGCTGGGCTCAATTCCCAATTAGTAGAAACATGCTCTGATGGCAGGTTGAATTTAGTTCTTCTTTCTATATGTCCAAGGTGACTAAGCATAAAATACAAATTATGGACAGCAGGACTCCCGAGAGTCTTAAATGTCAGGCAAACTCGTTTAGTATGCAACATTTCATCATTGAACTAGTAAAATACATGTTTTGTGGTTTCAGAATTACCAAGTGGAGTACTTTTTCAGCTGTCTGGTTGCGTCAACCAGAGCAACGACTGTTGGCCGTCGAAATTGGTTTATGGGGCATAAACAAGCTCTAAAGGTTGACATAAACAATGCAGGTTGTGATTTGGTCATATTCCATAGGACAATGTTTACGCCCAGGTCGCGGCTTTAACTCTGCGATAAACCAGCAGCTCATTATTATGAGAGTGTGTGCCGCACACGTTTATGCATATATGGCTTAAAAACGTCGATCAAGAGAAATGTGCCCCGCATATTTGAACACTTGTGGATATGTTCAAATAAAATTTTAATTGCTAAATGGATATGCCGGCCCACGATCGAGTGTCGTCTGCTATAAGACTGGCCGTACATAATAAGCATTCGAGCATTAGATTTGCCAAAACATATTGTGACGCACCTGTGCATTGGAACCGCCGAAGCAACTTGTTTGGCTAATCGGAAGTTCAAAAGTGAAGCACCTAGAGTGCAACAATCTGGATGTGAAATATGCACTTCAACATGACAAGTAAACGCCTCAAAACTTCATAAATATAGTGCGCAAGTTTGTGGCAAGAGATTAACAACTGGCCTACATTTTACTTAGTAGCCCATAGTCGAAACCAATGCTTCGTCTAGGCCCTGTGCTTGTCCAACTACAATTGCACTCAAACTGTAACTGGAATTGCAATTCGAATGGGTGTGTAGTTCATGGGAGCTGCTGACAGTTTCCTCATTGTTCTAAGATTGATTGATTTGCGGGTGCAACTCATTGATTGACATTGACTCAACTGAGATATGTTAACAATTACATATTTTTAAAGCAGCCTAAGAAACTGACACCCTTCTGAATGCCCTGTACAAATTATTTACCTTAAGAATTGTTAGTGCCAAAGTTTAAATCTGACAAGTAAAGTAAGTAATAATTTTCAACTTCGCTGCACAGTTATTATGTCCCCCAATTATCTGAACGTCTTAGTAATTATAAAAATAATGCAAGACCTTTAATCTCAAGCTTGACATTGCATAATTATAAATCTATTTTCTTTTTTTTTGTCTTCGTGCTTCTAAATATCAGCAGATTTAACCCTTGAATGCGCAGTTCTGCCTTAAACTTATTATATATACGAGGTCTGACCAATAAGTAATGGGACTAAGTCCATAAAATACGTATATTTAAAAATTATGGTACATTGATGTGATCCCCTTCAAAGTACTCCCCTCCCGCAACTACACACTGGTTCCAACGTTCCTTCCAGCTTTCGTAACATTTCTGGAAGGCTTCGACTGGAATGTCCTTTAGTACCCTCGTCACGGCGGTCTGGATGTCAGTTATGGACTCAAAATGCGTTCCTTTCACGGCCAATTTTGTTTGGGGGAACAATTACAATAATTTATTCTTTTGATTATTTGATGGTATATT
Organism: Drosophila nr. medialis 2 BK-2023a; assembly: GCA_035044325.1. Lineage (NCBI taxonomy): Eukaryota > Metazoa > Arthropoda > Insecta > Diptera > Drosophilidae > Drosophila > Drosophila nr. medialis 2 BK-2023a. The sequence goes on along the minus strand of JAWNMH010000410.1, from coordinate 2,078 downwards.
CTACCAACAACGAATCAAAAAATAAAAATACGTGGTTAAAGTTGTATAAATGTTTTTGTAATTATATATAATTACAAACACAATTATGAAGTAATTCTACCTAAGCAGTAGTATTTAATATATGAAATGAGCGATACAAACATTTTTACCCATTATAAATACAACATTTTTTCATCAAAATTAAAATGTTCATTGCCACAAGTTGGGGATTTCAAGTTACTTAAATAATATTTATTCAGAATTTCAATATCACATAAAAATCTATCTATCCTCTTCCAAGTTGAAATAAATGCTATATTTATTTATTTTGAGAAAAATGAAAAAGAATGCCCTTACTGCCTATTTATTTATTTAATGTCAACAGCAAAATACAAAATGTTAAATATGAATTAAGTAAAATTAAATCTTATTTACTTTTCAAATTATAAGAAATAATGCTACAATAATGAGGAGTCTATCACAGGTAGGCAAAACACCAAATTCACAGCGAAGACCAAATAGTTGGAAGTACCCTTACTCCTCATGTAGTAGATACTGTTTTGCCACTAACTGTACTTTTCTTGCATTTCTGTTTTCGTTTTTCGACTTGGGACACGGAATTGAAATATAGTCATTGAAACATTAAATCTCTTTTATATGTTTTGGTCGTCCTGAAAAGGACGTTTGGTTTTCAATTTTTACATATCATCATATTTAATAGTCTGGTAGTTTATGCCTTCTTTTCCGTCTTCTTGGGGAGTAGAACTGCCTGGATGTTGGGTAAAACACCACCCTGGGCAATGGTAACGCCCGAAAGCAGTTTATTTAACTCTTCGTCGTTGCGGATGGCCAATTGCAGATGGCGAGGGATAATCCTAGTTTTCTTGTTATCACGAGCAGCATTGCCAGCCAACTCCAAGACTTCAGCGGCCAAGTATTCCATAACGGCAGCCAAGTACACAGGAGCACCGGCACCAACACGCTCGGCGTAGTTGCCCTTGCGGAGAAGACGGTGAATACGACCGACGGGAAACTGGAGACCAGCGCGGCTGGAACGCGACTTTGCCTTTCCCTTCACTTTGTAACCGCCAACGTTTGGAAGGATAACCAAACTATGGTGGACTCGCCACACCCCGACATGGGGGTAAGAGTGGGGCGAGCGGAGTCCGGGATGGGTAGCGGAGGGGGACTCTACTGGTGGTACATGTACATCCGGGAACTCCTTTGAAGACATAACTTTCATTTTTAGAGTCCTGTTATTTTAACTTTTCTTTGGAGTGTCATCTCCTACCTTAACACCTGAAACATGACTAAACTCCGCATCCGTTTAGCATGGTGGTCCAAACGAGGCGGGAAGCGCTGCGGTTCCGTTGGCTTCGGCTGTTGGTTTCGGGGTGCGAGTTGTTGTGCACCCTGCTAACGCGATCTGTACCCTCCCAACCAACTGGACTTCCTGCGCGGCCATCTTTTCTGGAAAGTCCCCAAAAGCAAATCTACAGGGTTCACTCAACTACTATCGTGGCCAGTAGGACACATTACAAATTTACATATTCTTGGTTTTATTTTTCATTTTTTAAACTTCATATCGAATTACTTATAATTAATGTCATAATAACAAAAAAAATAAATGTATAATAAAAAAGAAATTTTAAACAAAAAAATAGTAAATCTAACTTATAAGAATAATTGGAAAAAAAAACTTTGATTTAAAAAAAAAAAACATATTTTTTCCTCGACCGCAGACTTAAAGTCTATCTAATGATATTTTTGTTGTAATGTCGCTAGCTCTAATTTTCATTTTTTTTTCATTCATTTCATTTTTCATTTTCGTTTAGAAAAAAAATCTTATGGTATACTTTCTTTATATAATAACATTATGGCCTACTTTATATTTTTTTTTCCATTTACAAGTTTTATAGCATATTTTTTCATAAATGTATTTGTAAGTTTCATAGCATATTTTTTCTTAAATTTATTTGTAAGTTTTATAGCATACTTTTTCTTATTTTTTTTGATGTTGTAACTTTTATAGCATACTTTTTCTTTTTTTGTAACTTTTATGGCATACTTTTTCGAATTTTATTGCATTATTATTTTAA